>CP050234.2:1767910-3173055 GCA_012066045.3 Morus alba
TTGTCGGCTTTTCTGTTTATCAATTTCATGGTGGCTTTTTTTTTAGGCTTATGTTTGGTAGGAGGGAAGGAATATAGAAAGGAAAGATAAGTAAAATACTCAGATCAAGGAAGTAAAATAGTAGAAAGGAGATTTTCTTTCATGTTGTTTGATAGAAGAGAAAAAAATAAAATATCAAATATCAAATATATATTATTTTACTATAATACTCTTATATAAATAAAAATATAGTGAATGTTTTAAGAATACAATTGTTATTTTACATCCTTTTTATTTGTTAAATTTTTTCTCTCCTATTTTCTTCCCAAAGTTGAAAGAAATGAAAAGTGACGGGCCTCGTGGATTTACAACTTTCTTTCTTCCTAATTTCCTCCCTACCAAACGGTCTAAGATTCCCTTTTCCTCTCTAAATCCTTACTTTAATTTCTTTCCTTTCCCTTTTGCACTCTACCAAACATAGTGTTAAAGTTGCAAGTCATTCTAAAAGGTAGTTGTGTGTTGTTTTTTTTTTTTTTTTTTTTCTCCATATCCTTCAGTTTCGAATTTTATGTCATTCAACAGGATGTCAGTCTCTCTCTCATTTTCTTTCTCTCTCATCGTTTTCCAGTCTGATGTTGTTTCTCTACGCGTGGCTTTTATTTATATCATTGTACAATTGTATCATTTATAAATATACATTAATATAAATGATACAATGATTATTTATGTCATTGTATTTGTTGTTTTTTCAGGATTGTTAGTCGTTTCTAAGTTACCATGTCGTTTCATAATTTACTGTCGTTTCTATTTCTCGTTTCCAAAATTTAATTCGTCTTTAAGTTGCATGTCGCTTCGACAATTTTGTTATCCATCACTCTTAAGATGTCTTGTCTCCTATAACATTACTGTCGTATTTTGTGGTGCCATTTTCATCATTTTATTATTTGTATTTTTAGTTTGTTGTCGATCTTACTGTTATTATAGATGCATGGAACTTCTTAAGTTATTAGTCGCTATCATCTTTGTTCATCATTTTTTTTGTTATTGTCCTTTTTTAAATCATTCATGTCATTAAGTTAAAATGTTGTATTTTTAGATTCGTTCATCTACATGGGATTTTAAATTCATATCCTTATTCAAATTGAAAGTCCTTTTAAAGTATTAATGTTTGGTAGAGAGATCCATTTTTTAAGCTTTTTTAAATTTTGATGATATTTTGTAAGCTTTTTACTAGAAACCTAAAACTTTTCTCTCGGTGAAAACGGGATCTTAATGTTTAGTAAATTAAAAATGGATTAAAATCATATGGATTGAACAAGATTTTTTCTCAAAAAAAACGTTTTAAAAATGGTTTCAAAGTTTGTTATAAGGTGTCGTTTTAATTTTCGCTGTTGTTTTTCATGTTTCATCTTATTTTATATATTTTCCATAGTTTTATTTCTGGTTTTATTTCGTTTCTGCATTGCGGATTATCGTCGTGTCTTTTGATATTCCTGTCGTTTTGTCTATAATCTGAAAGTTTATTATTGTTTTCACAGTTGCAAATGTTTTTTTTTTTCAGTTAAAATAAATCCCGTTTCCAAATTAACTTGTAAATAAATGTTTTTTTTTTTTTTAAAAAAAAAGTTTTCTTTTTGCCGTTATGTAAAGGTGTCTGTTGTTTCTTTCATCCCTTCGTTTTCTTCTTTCTTTCTCTTTTGTTTTTGTTCGTCGTTCTTCAGGGTGCTGATTTTCTGGTATCTGGCATTTTTATTCATGTCGTTTGTTGGCTTCTAATGTTTTGTTGCCTCAAAATTTTAATGTCGCTTATAAATTTTTTTTTTTTTTTTTTGGAGTTGTCATGTCAAATTTCTATAGTTATCGTGCTTTTACATTGTCTTTCACGCCGTTTAACAAATTATTATGTCGCTCAAGATGTTTGACTTCTTTTACATTATCATTTTTCAAGGTATCAGTTCTCTTTTTGTTTCCGTTTCAGGATTATTGTCGTTTCCCATTATTCATGTCGCTCTTTCGTCGTTTTGAACAGTAAAATTCCGTTCCGTGAGAATATCTTTGGAGTTAAGTTCGTCGTTCAAATATTATGGTGTCATTTCCCGCGATTTTTGCCGCTTGCATGACGTCGCTTTTAGGATTACTGACGTTTTCGTCGATATCGCCTTCACTGATGGGATCTGCTAGTGGTAGATGATAACATTTTTCGGGTTATTATTTGGATGAGCTTGTTTGACTTTGTAAATTTAAGTTTTTAATTTGAGTTGAGATGTGATATTTTTTAAAAATTTTTTACTGTAACAAAAAAAGTTAGATATAATATTTTAAAAATTTTTTCCTATATAAATTTAAAATTAAAAACTCAAATCGGTAAAATGAACCGGGCCTAAGGAGAGAGAACAAACAAAAAAAAAAAAAAAAAAAAAAAAAAAAAAAAAAAAATTCTCTTATGATACAAAGCCGTCGTTTTCCACTTATAATATATACCAACGTAATTTTTCTTCTAGTTTTGGTCGTGAAAGACGATAGACGATAGATGAAAAACAGTGAAGGAAATCTAGGATTTTTGGAGGGTCGTCGAGTCTGTATATGATTTGGACTTAAAAATAAGACTATATAACTACTAACTAGAACTCTTTCGAAAAAAAAAAAACTTTGAAGTACATTTGAATAAATAAGTGTATATCTTAATTTTTTTTTGGAAACCCTCCCCAAGTACCTTTGTTCAATTGTGATCACGAATTATGAAGAAGACGATATTAGCATGGAAAAAGACTGAAAAAAAAAAAGTTCTTAGTCTTTCTTTACCTGTTTACACATGAAAACAAAAAAGAATATCAAAATTTCATGCTTTGCTGGTGAAAAATATTTTTCTTTCAATGTTTTCCGTTGTTTTAGTGGAAAGTGGACGTTGATCGTTGATCGTTGGTCATGGACTGATCATGTTGATTATTGTTTCAATAATTTGTTTTGACTATTTTTTTTTTTCTTCTGGATACCGAAGAAGAAGCAGCAGCAGCTTCAGATTGCTTTATATGACATGTTCAATTGCGGCTTATTATTCCAAGACCGTTTATTTGTTTAGGCTATTTTTTTTTTTTTTTTTTCTAAATACCAAAAACAAAAACTTGCTTTATGGTTCGTTCAATTGCCGTCATTTTCTAATTTGGATGTCGTTTTTCCTTGCTTGTTTCTTTTTTGTCCGCGTATGTCGTTTTCAAAGCATAATGTCGCTTCTTATTGTTTTCTGCATTATCTGCAATAAATTAAATTAGAAGCAGGAGCAGCTTCAGATTGCTTTATAAATTGCGACTTAATTTTATAATTTGGATGTCCTTTTTCCTTGTTTATTTTCTTTCTGGTCTTTTACAATATGTTTGTTGTTTTCAAAACATATTGTCGTTCATCTGGTACTTGCTAAATACAATTTCCTCTATTATTCCAAGACCATTAATTTGTTTAGGCTATATTTTGTTTTTCTAAATACCAAAAACAAAAACTTGCTTAATGGTTCGTTCAATTGCGGTCATTTTCTAAAATTTTTCCAAAACATTGTTTTCTGCATTATCTGCAATATAAATTAAAAAGGAGTGGAGGTGGGGAATCGAACCCCGTGCCTCTGCATCACTATTATTGTGACAAAACAATACCAAAATATAAATTATTAAAAACAACAAATAGTTTATTCTGTAATTTGCAAAATCTTGCTGGCCCCCCAAATGAGAAAAAAAAAAAAGAAAACATTTAACGGTAAAAATCAAGTTGGCTTGCAAATAGTGGATCTTTAAAACCTCCAAGCTTTTTTTCCCCCTTCATCTCTCTTCATTCACATCCCACGAGGGGATAAATATAGAGGTTAGAGAATCGTTTTTTCTAAAAAAAAAAAAAAAAAAAAAAGGTGTAGTTTTATATTCGTCAAGTCTCTTCATCTAGAGATATTTGGTTCATTAATTAAAATTATGATATTAAAATTATTTTTAATTTATATATATTTTTTATAAAAAAAATATTATATTAAATTACGAATTATAATTTAAATTAAGGATCAAATCTCCTTTTCAATGGTTCTCCTTCAAATCAAAGACAAAAGGATAATTTTGTATTCATCGAGTCTTTGAGTTGAGCCAAAATAAAAATTCTGTATAGGCATAGGTCTGACCATTCAAATTGATGAAACTTGACGGGGACTCTAATTTTTCAATACACTTTGAGTGGAAATTTCCACTTTTCCTTTTTATTAAAACTCTTTTAATAGCAAGGCTTTGCCTTTGTTTTGTTCTCTCTCTCAGTTCTTGATTATTTTTTGGACTCATTGCTCAAACTTTACCTTATAACGATAAATCCAAAGGAGACCCAATTCCTACGAAACCTAGACTGAACTAGAGAGAGAGAGAGAGAGAGAGAGAGAGAGAGAGAGAGACGTTCATTTATAAAGGATTCTTTAAAAACAAAAAACAAAAACAAAAACAAAAAAAGAAAGAATTCCCATTCCAACTTGGCAGCTACCTCATACCATTGACTAAAGTTTTAAGGAATTAAATACACAATAGAAACAACAAGAACAGCTAAAGAGGAGAGAGAGAGAGAGAGGAGGAGGAGAGAGGAGAGAGAGAGAGAAGCCAAACTTAGGACAAGAAATAAAGATGGAGACTCCTCCGAGTGAAGAAGAGTCGCGGAAGATGAAGCTCAGTCCAGCCGCACGGTTGTTTCAGTCACCAAGATTCAATTGCTACGTAGTGTCAATCATCGGCTGCAACTCAACCATCGATCCTGATATCATCAAAGATGGTTTAACTCACACTTTGCTCAAACATCCTCGTTTCTCCAGCAAACTGGTAAGATTAAGATTTAACAGCCACCAACAAAAAAAAAAAAAAAAAAAGGGAAAGAAACCGCTTTTCTCGCTTTCCTCTTCATCTTCTTCTACTTGTTCTCTTTCTTCTGTGTTAAAGCTCGCTCCAAAAGTTGAAGTCTTTTGCTTTCCTTTTATTGTTTCTTTTCGAGGTTGATTTATTTATTTTTGAGCTTTGAAAAATTTAAGCACTTTTTTGTCGTTTTTGAGGACCAATCAAATTCCAGAACCACTGACTGTTACTTCAACCTGAAACTGCTGTTCCTCTGGTAAGAATATAAAACTGATATTCGATGTAAAATTAAAATTGGGAAGAAAAAAACAGAAATATCTCCGGTGTTCTAAGAAAAAAAATCTAGATCTCCCGCCCGCCACTGTCCATAATCAATTCCCTCAACTAATCACAAATCATAATTAGAGAATTTGATCCGACAATTAAGAAAAAATAAAAATGAAAAATTAGTTTGGAAGGCTTGGGCTCTGTCATGTCATGGCCCACTAGGCCCATTGTCACGTCGACGGAAGTTGTCAGTTTTGACTTTGTTGCGCCAACTGTAACTGCTAATTTTGTCCTTTTCTGATTTTTGATTTTTGATTTTCGATTTTCTTTGAAACGGAAAGGTTGTTGACGACGGCAAGTTCTGTAGAAGAAGGAGATGGGTACGAACTCCCGTGGACCTAAACGACCACGTTTTCATTCGAATCCTGGGCTCGAAGATCGAAAATCCAGACCAGTTCGTCGAAGACTACATCTCCCATCTCACGACGACGCCTCTCGACCTCTCAAAGCCGCTATGGGAGCTCCATCTCCTCAACCTCAAGACCTCCGACTCCGAATCCCTAGGAATCTTCCGCATCCACCACTCCGTCGGCGACGGCGCGTCTCTCATGTCCCTTCTCCTCGCCTGCACGCGCCGCACCTCCGATCCCGACGCGCTCCCGACCCTCCCGGCGCCTGCCAAACGGCCTCCGCCGCCGCCGCCGGATTCCGGAGATTTCTCCGTCCGGTTCTTGAGGTTCTTGACGGCTATCTGGTCGGTGATCACTTTGATCTGGAACACGTTTGTGGATGTGACAGTGTTTGCGGCGACGATTCTGTTTCTGAGTGATTCGAAGACTCCGATCAAAGGTCCGCCGGGGGTTGAGCGCTCCACCAAGCGATTCGTTCACCGGAGTATTAGTCTCGGCGATATCAAGTTCGTCAAGAACGCCATGAATACGGTGCGCATACTGTTTTTTTGTGTGTGTGTGTTGATTTTGATGATTTAATGGGGCGATTAAAGTTTCTTATGTGTTACTTTGGGTGATTTAATCAGACGATTAATGATGTTTTACTGGGAGTGACGCAAGCTGGTCTTTCGCGGTATTTGAATCGCAGATATGGTGAGTTTCTAATTGAGAATTGCTTCGTTTGTATCTGTTACTGAAGATTAATCTGGCTATTACTTGTGTAATTAGGTATACGTCGGAAATACCTCAGAGAACTCTTTAAAATTGTTGGATTTACTACTGTTTTTCTTGTTTTCTCATTGGTGGTGGGAAGGTCTTACTTCCACTTGAAATTGTTAGTAGTACATGCAAAAGATTATTAAGATTAAATGAGGTGTTAATTAGGATTTCCTTCATTAGATTGAGATTACAATTTGCAATTAACGTAAGGATTCTTTGTCTGATTACTGATGTTAAACACGTTGTGTAACGGAGCAGCTCAAATTGAGAAAGATGAGGGAACAAACAAGAAGACAAATTTTCTTCCTAAAAAGATTCGTTTGAGTTCAACTGTTCTTGTTAATCTAAGACCAACAGTGGGGATTCAGGTGAATATACTATACTTTGTACTTGATTGTGGACCAACATGACAAACTTTCCTAGTATTCTCACATGGTACTTTTGATTGATTGATCTTCGTTCTCATCTACTTTGCTCAATAAACAGTCTCTGACAGATATGATGGCTAAGAATTCGAAGGCCAAATGGGGCAATTTGTTGGGTTACATCCTGCTCCCCTTCAACATTGCTTTACAAGATGACCCGTTGGATTATGTTCGTCAAGCCAAAGCCAGTATTGATCGAAAAAAGCACTCCTTTGAAGCTATTTGCACATACTTATGTGCCCGATTTCTACAAAAAATATTCGGAGTTGAGGTGCGTATATTTTTCTCAATATCTCTCAAATGTACATATCCATTGTTACTCGACGAGCAACATGAGACTTATTTTGTACTAGTTTTGATTGAAGGGTATCATCAAGAAATTCAACCACATTGTAGGAATCAGAAATTCTGACTAAATTGAATAAAACTTAGCATACAACATTTAGTTGTCTAGCATATGTAATTCAAGTGAATCTTATTTGCAATAATCACTCATGCTCAACTAACTGAGTATATTTGCGAGCTGATTGTTGAGTAACGTAGTGTTCACATTGTTGAACAGATAACTGCAGCTACAGCACGAAGAGCCATTTCTAACACTACAGTGGCCTTCTCAAACATGATGGGTCCAATAGAAGAAGTTAGCTTTTATGGCCATCAAATTTCTTACCTTGCTCCGAGCGTTTACGGCCATCCACATGTAAGCTCTCTTTTAAGACGAGAACTATTATTCAATCCTGCACACACATTTGTGTTTTATGTGTGCGCGCGCACTGTTTTTATTTTATTTTATTTTTTTTAAATTCTTTATTTGTGATATTTATGCCTTGGTGTCCCGTTTTCTTACAGGCATTAACAATCCATTTCCAGAGCTATGTTGACAAGATGACTATTGTTTTGGCTGTTGACCCGAATGTGATTCCTGATCCTCAACAATTGTTTGACGATTTTGAGGATTCTCTTAAACTCATTTGCGAAGCTGTTATAAAACAGGGTCTCAACAAGGAAACTGTCTAATTGAAAAGGAGGGAAAGAAAAAAAAAATCTTTTTTCCCCTACTGAGTACTGAGAGTGGTGTATATTACGCCATTATGTTTAAAAGAATTGTTAGTTTATATATATATATATTTTTTCATTTTAGTCTAAAAGATATGTTGTTCCTACTTCCTAGAGGACAAAAGTATCTGTCGTTATGTAGCTAAAGGACAACAATGAACAAAATATCATTTTGACTTAACGACAGTTAAAAGGTGAAGAAGAAACAAACATGTTTGGTGTGAGGAAACTGAGCTCGACGGGGCTCCGTTCAGTTCACTTCGCTTATTCGAGTTTAAAATTTGAGTTTTGTTATAGTAAAAAATTCTCATAAACAATCACATTTAATTTTTTTACTACAGTAAAAAACTCTCACATAAAATTAAATCTCAACTCGAATTAAAAACTCGAATCAACGAAGTGAATAGACTCGAAATGTCCTCATTGTATTGTAACGACAGGGAATTTGCAAACGATTTGACACGTGCTGTTTTTATACATGAACAGCAATCACTATGTGTAGCTTTTCTAACCAAACGGCAACCAATTTTCAATATATTTTTTATCAGACATTAATTCTATTTTAATTTCATTTCTTTTCCTTTCAAGAATTTATTTTTGTGTGCAAACCTGGTTTTAAGCTTTTATCATAAGCCAAGTCATTTGTTAAGTTTGTTAATTCTCTTTTCATTTTACTAATTTAAATTTAAAATTTTAACTTTTATTATAATAAAAAAAATTAAAAAACAATTATATTTATCTTTTTATTATAATAAAAAAAAATTACGTAAAATTATATTTTAACTCAAATTAAAACTTCACTCTTAAATTTATCATTCGTTAATTTGGTTTTGACTTTTGACTTTTGATGTTGTACTTTCCTACTTTCCTTATCCAAGTGTAGATCCAGCCTCTTGGGCTCATGATTTTTTATTTTTTTAAGCTAAGTCGCTTCTGCCACGCATAATCCCTGAGGGCGATCTTGGATCTCCGCCTTTGGTGGATCAAGTCGATTTAATTTAAACTCTTTTTTTTTTTCCCCTGTTTTGAAAGGTAAACTAATTTTCCTATAACTACAATGAGGGGGGGCAATAGACAAGTTTTATCAATTGAGTCCAAGTTACTGTCGTCAATTTTTTATTTATTTATATATATATATATATATTTTTTTTTTTTAGCAATAAGTTCAAGTTGTAGTCGTAACTTGTGTGAGAATCACTCTTGTAATATATTTATGCTGATTAATAAGAGTGAAAATATATATACAACTGAGATAATTTTTTTTTTTTTTTTTGAGAATAACCGAGATAATCTTTGACCATAGAGTAGTAATATTTTTTGTGATTCTCTTTTTAAATGATAATTTTTTTACTATCCAAAAAACCTTCATTGTCAATTTGACTTGAAAAAGATTGTCTCTGTATTTTTATAATTTAAGTAAAATATAGATGTGTGAATGTAAAGTAAATTTGATTTTTCTAACCAAAAAAAGTAATTTTGATTTAGATGATATGATAAACTAAAAAAACAAAGAAAAAATTAGGTAAATCATCATTTTTTAACTATCTTTTTTTTAATAGATGGCTGAATTTTTTTTTTTTTTTATAAGTGGCTGATTTTTTTTTATTTTAATAAAATGGTCTTTTTTTTTCAATAGTCAATTATGATTGACTTTCGGTTAATCATGAATTGACTTATTAATTATTATAATTTATTAATGTTTTATTATTAATAAATAAGTAATTTGTTGGTTGAAATTGATAAATTATTAATTAATTTTAATTAATTATTAATTAATAATGATAAAGTATTAAGTTAATTAGTGATAAATTTAAATTAATTAGTGATTGATTGTTAATCATTTAATAATTAACCGTTAATCAATCAGTAATTAATTATTTAATTAATAAAAAAAGCCATTTATTTTGTTAATTTTATAAAACTTTGATTATTATTATTATTTTTTTTTTAAAAAAAGGGATCATTTACCTCCAAATCATAAAAAAAATAAAGTTTTTTTTTTTTAAAAGTCAGGAAAAAAAAAAAAAAAACCCATTCAAAAAGAGAGAGAGAAAAAGAAATAAAAATAAAAGAAGTTTCTGGAACCCACCGCTTTCCAAATTCTTTCTCGGACTAGAGTCGGAACTCTCTACCACACTCGTTTCTTTTCTGCTCTCTCTCCCTTTATATATTTATGCTTCTTTGCTTGTGTCTCAATCCAAGAACCCTAATTCCTCATTGATCAAATCCACGACGCGATTACTCTGCCATGGCGATAATCTCTGATTTCGAAGAAGACCAGAAGGAGACGAAGCCCTCCCCTTCACCATCGTCCTCCGCCGCGACGGCGTCGTTTACCGCGACCTTCGACCCTTCCAATCCCCTAGGGTTTTTGGAGAAAGCTGTCGACTTTGTTGCGCATCAGAGCGATTTTCTCGAGAAAGTGACCGCGGAGAAGGAGATTTTGTCGGTAGTTCGAGCTGCGAAGGCGAGGAAGGCATTGGAGAAGAAGATCAAGATTGAGGAGGAGACGAAGAAGGTAAAGATTGAGGAGGTGGAGGAAAAGAAGCCGAAGGTGAGCCAAGTGCCGAAGAAGGAGGTTAAGAAGGAAGAGGACAAGTCTCCAATTGAAGTGGATAAGGAGGGTAATGGCGCCTTAGGTACGGACCTTTCTCTGTGTGTAACTTCCTTTTTGATTCTTTTTACGATTAGAAAGTTGAGGAAGAAAGAAAGAGAGAATATTTATTGCAATTATGTGAATGGTTTGTGTTCTTGTTAGATTATCTGTTTGGGTAAATTCTTGTTGGCTTATGTTCTGGTTAGATTATTTGTTTGGGATAAATTCTTGTTGGTGATTGTGTTCTTGTTACAGAGCTAAATTATTCTTGTTTAGGTGGATTCTTGTTTATGTTTTGTGGATATTGGTCTGTGGTGCTGAGTACGTTTGGCTGCTCGGAAAATAGAGGAAAACCCAACACAGATATGCCACATTGAGGAAAAGAAATCACTTTACTTTCTCGTTTCAATGATTTTTGAAATTTGCCGAGTTGTTGAGTTCCTTAATATTGTTGTCTTTAGGGAAAGAAAATTGCATGTGATTGTAGTGGAGAAAACTTCCCTGAAATTTAACTTATATATAATGTTTGTGTTGCATAATGTGAGCAATTAGTGGTTATCTAGTTCTCATTGGTGAATTTTTATATTTGAGTAGTGCTTTTGGAATTCATTTTATCCGTTAGCATTGTTGTCTTGTATCCTATTTGCTTTAAATTCCCCTGTCGTTTCACTTACATAAATATCTGGGCAGCTCCCAATCGAGGCAATGGCCTTGATCTGGAGAAGTACTCGTGGACTCAAACCTTGCAAGAAGTTAATATAAATGTTCCCGTGCCTGCTGGGACGAAAGCAAGGTTTGTTGTGTGTGAAATCAAGAAGAACCATCTAAAGGTTGGACTCAAAGGCCAGCCACCTATAATTGAGGTAAGCATGCTTGCATAGCTGTGCAATTCACTAATTTGAGTGTTTTTCTTTTCTTCTTTTTGTTGTTATATTTTCCTGGTTATAATGTAAAACCAAATACTTGCAGGGAGAGCTTTACCGATCGATCAAACCTGATGATTCTTACTGGAGCATAGGTATGTAACTGCAGATAAATAGCATACAAGTAGGGGTGGTAATTTGTGTCACGTGTCGTGTTCGTGTCGCGTTTTGATCGTTTCTTTCTAAATTTGCAGTCAACCCAAACACGATCCGTGACACGAAATTTTTTAAAAACCGTAACACGAACACTTTACGGGTTGACACGACATGACACGAAAATGACCTGTAACATGAAATTGACCCGTGAACCCGAAATTGACACGAAAATTGTATACTTTTATTTAGTTTTTTACATATTAAAAATAACTTAAAATTCGTAACACACTAAAATACAATAACATCTATTGAAATTAAGCAAATAATACTATAAGATTTTGAGTATAACTATTATGATATCATAAGTTCATAATAAAATCAAAATATGTAATGAAAAATATATGTATTTTTTAGTTTTTTACAAGTTTCGTGTCGTGTTCGGGTTAGGTGGGTCCAACCCGAAATTGACCCGTGTTTTTCGTGTCAATTTCAGGTCGACCCAATTCTGACCCGAACCTCTTTTTTTTTTTTTTTCCTCAATCCTAATCCTCGAAATTCGTGTCGTTTTCGAGTTATGTTGTCATTGTCGTGACTCATATTGCCGGCTCTACAAACAAGACACTTGACGTTATGTTTTATTCTTGTTTATTGGAGCAAGCCAAGTTCCAGACTTAATCTTTGTTGAATTATCCTATTATTACATTATATTTTTGTATTCTTGTGTTAACTCCTCCGGTATTTGCATCAACACTGCTAGGTTATGTGTACCTATGATGCGAGCTTCTTGGTTGATTAGTTAATGTTCACTGTGTAGCATCAGATTTTTGAACCTTCTACTATGCATGGGAATAACTTATTAAAGGTGCACACATTGGGGATTCTGAATATGTTATACTTGTTACAGAGGACCAGAGTGTTGTCTCTATTCTTTTGACCAAGCATGATCAAATGGAGTGGTGGAGATTTTTGGTGAAAGGTGATCCTGAAATTGATACTCAGAAGGTTGAACCTGAAACTAGCAAATTGGCTGACTTGGATCCGGAAACTCGACAAACTGTTGAAAAGATGATGGTAAATCACTATTCACATTCCACCACCTCTTTGGTTCTCACTTTTCGCCCCAATTGTTTGTCCCTTTTTTTTGTACTTGTACAGTTGTACTTGCCCTTGTCATTGTCTTTGTATGTGAATGTTTATTGCTGCATGCATTCGTTGATTCATGATTAATGAGCGCCATGTGAATTTGTTCAGTTCGATCAGAGACAGAAGACCATGGGCCTGCCAACTAGTGATGAAATGCAGAAGCAAGAGCTTCTCAAGAAATTCATGGCCGAGGTGAGGCACTAAACACATTTGAGTGAGAGAGGGGTTATCATAATACTCTAGTTAAACTTCATTGATTTGTATGTTCTCTTTTGCAGCATCCGGAGTTGGACTTTTCGAATGCCAAGTTATCATAAACAGACTAGAATTTTGAAACTTATATGGAACCACTTTTACTTCAGGGGAACTTTGGGAGCTTTTTGTCAGTTTTTGGGTGGTGCAGACCTGGGTTTTAACCTTCTATCATATGCCAAGATATCATAGACAGACTTAAAAGTATTGCTATTTATTTTTGTCTGTTTTAAGGTGGTGCGAACTTGGTTTTTTAACTTTTTATCATATGCAGTCATTTATTTATTCTGTAGCTATAATATCCCCACAACTTATCATGCCGTTTATGAAGAATTTGTGAATACGCCTAATGCTTGGTGGTTCCTCGTTTTCGCTTTGGTGGTTTGTTTTGCTTCTCTTTTTGAGGATAGTTTATTCGTCTTGCTGGTTTTGCCTTGATAAAAGAACTCCCCAATCTTTACTTTATCCTTTATATAGTTTATTATGTACTTACAACTGCTACATACTGCTTTATTTGAAGCCTTAATTAAAGCTTAAAAACTTCAGAGAATAATATTTCAGACATGATTGATCTGGGGAGTGATTTAACGGTGGCTGTGAATTTGGCCTTTGTTCCTTCATTCTTGTCGTTTGTCTGCTTATTTGCATTCTTCCTTTGCAATAATTCCAAAGAACTAATAATAGATGATCAACTCAAGGTGCCAACTACCATAGGACGACGACCGTTCGTTTCGGACCAAACTCCATACTCTTTGGGGGGTATGATTCTACACCCTTAGGGTATGTTTGTTAGGAGGGAGGGAGAGATAGGAGGGAGGGAAAGATGAGGGGAGGGAGAGGGGTGGAGGGAAAGAGTGAATCTCTTGTTTGGTAAGAAGGAGAATGTTTGATAGGAGGTTATGAGGGAGGGAGGGAAAGGGTGAATTCTTTGTTTGGTAAGATGGAGAAGAGGAGGGAGAGGATGGATGGTGGAGAGACTTTTCTTTTGGACTCGTCATTTTGGAAATGATACAAACAATCCAATAAAATTAAAGAAAATTATTTTATTTTTTAAATATAATTCTTAACAAATAATAAAATAAATAATATAGTAATTAAATAAAAAAATTATCTATCTATTTAATTTTTTTTCTTTCTTATTAAATAACATAAAAATTATTATAATTTTCTTCATCTTTCACATTTTTCATATAATAATTAAATACAAAAGTTATTATTTATCTTTTTTAATTCTTTTTCTTTCTATTAAATAACATAAAAAATTATTATAATCTCCTTTATATTTTTCGTCTTTCGAATTCTCTCCATCGTTCATTTTCTTCCTTTCTTACCAAAGGAAGTCTTAGGGACGTTGTTCCCTCGCTGGGAGATCTTGGTGTCGTATTATATAAATCCTGATACCAATAATAATAGCTGAGTGGACATGTCTGGAATTTGTGTTGTCTCGAGTTGCACGACGCAAACTCAAGTCGACACGTGCCCATATATGCCACGGTTGTCGTTTTCTGAGGCCTTTTTCCATAAAAAGGTCGTTGCCTTCCCGAGGGCACCACTGCATTTGTTCCACTGTGGGCAGGTTCTTTCAGACAGGTCTAGAAAACGACACCTTTGTTTTTTCTTCTCGTCTCCGTTCCTCAATCCATTAAGGGTTACCATCATTCAAATGGCCCCAATAGCAAAAGGTTACTACTAGTAATCACCTAAATTTAGGTCCAAATGTTAACTCTTAGAGGTCACAAGATAATTTATAGATTTTTATTCAAAGAAAACAAGGATCATTAATTTCATCACTGTGAGTGGTATTTAATATTTTACTGTCCACTTCATCAATGAATATTTCCCAATTTCCAGGGAAACATCCCTATAGTAGGCCTAATTAATAGTTGGTAGTTTACCAAAGAAACTCATGTACCAAACTTTATAGGGAAAAAGACTTTTAGTTGTCTTCCAACTTACTTTGTTCGTGTCTAGTTTTGCACGACCTCAATTTATACGCGGGTGACACTAGCTCACACGTCGTCATCAGAGATATATTTAGGTTCAAAAATAGTCACGTTTAATTTTTTTATTACAGTGAAAAATTCTCATATAAAATCACATGTCAATTCGAATTAAACATGTCATATTTTATAGCAGACAACTTGTCCTTTTATTATGGCCTAAGAGTAAAATCTGAGTTTTGAGGGATAATTTTTTATTTAGGGTAGGAACAAATTTACAAAATTTATTTCAGGCATAATTTATTTTATCATAGCAACATGATTCTCTTCACAGTCTTGACAAAATAATATCTAACATTTTGATTATCAAAAAAAGGAATGTCTTGCCTTGTAATGTTGCTTTCTCTTTTGTTGAAATGAATGTCATGTTTTGAGAACAAAAACTAATCAAAAGAGTTTACTCTAAATGCGTTTTTCCGCTAAAGCAATGTCATACTACATGATCACAATTGTATGCCTATCCTTGTCTTCTTTTCTTATAGTCTCTGTTAATTTTCAGCTGACAAGTTCTTTGAAAAAATGATTTGAATTAAATAGTCTAGAAGAGTGGCGAATTGTCTTAATAGTAGGTTCTGATATTTGGTTGAATTAATGACTTTGAGAGAAAATATATGTCGTCATCATAATCAAAACCTTATTCATTTCACAACTCAAATTTTATTGTTATAGTATATTTTCTCACAAAAATTCAAATTTTACAATTTAAGTCGTAACTCAAATTATGACTTAAATTGTAAATGAACACAACTAAAATATCACGAGCAGTATTAGAAATAAGAATAAAAAAAAAGAAACTTTTTAAGTTATATCGAGTCATGATTTGAATTGTAAAATGAACACAACTAAAATATCACGAGCAGTATTAGAAATAAGAATTAAAAAAAAGAAACTTTTTAAGTTATATCGAGTCATGATTTGAATTGTAAAATGAACACAACTAAAATATCACGAGCACTATTAGAAATAAGAATAAAAAAAAAGAAACTTTTTAAGTTATATCGAGTCATGATTTGAATTGTAAAATGAACACAACTAAAATATCACGAGCAGTATTGGAAATAAGAATTTTAAAAAAAAAAACTTTTTTAGTTATGTCGCGTCTAGTATATAAATATTCAAGCCTTTTCAAGTAGAAAAGAACCAACTCACAATTTATTAATTGGTTTAATCTTTTCAAAATCATGATCTAACCTCATTGTTGATAAATATCAACATGATTTGAAGATGACATATTTATTCTTATACTTTAAGCGGTTACTCCAAATATGGTCTCCGCAGAAGGTTTATCCATAAAAACTGTCGCTCTTCCTCAAACAAACTCTACAAAACCATCAACTACCTATAATTAAAATTTTGACTAGCAGAAAAAAAAAAAAAAATACCTACAATTAACTCAAAGAAAATATCCGCCTACCATATGTTAAAATTTTACCTCTTTCTCAAAATATTGGATATTCCATTCAATCACAAATTAGGAATTTTGGAATCTTTCCCTAGATCTCACATTATTTGCCACTTTTCAAATCTAGGGAGGTATGTATATATCAGCTTTCTTAAACAAGTCTTTTTCATTGTTATAAATAAAAGGTTGATGCACCAATAACATTGCTTTCAATACCAAAATCATAACTATAGTCTTATAGAAGACATCTCGCTTATGATTGGCTCTACAAATCCATAATTAACCAAAATAATTTCAATTGATAATCATCAAATTATTGAGAAGCATTTCTAGATAGTACTTGTGAGTAGTGAGAAATTGGCAACACCAATTGCGGTGCATTGAGAGAGAGAGAGAGAGAGAGAGAGAGAGAGAGAGAGAGAGAGAGAGAGAGAGAGAGAGAGAGAGGAAAAGGAAAGGACTTGAGAAGACGCCCTTTTATATATGGACATTTTGTTTTCTTCCTTTCTACCCTTAAAGGTTATGAATTAATGAATTGAAAATGGTATGTATGTTTTTGATCTATATGACAAGTTGCACAAAAGGACACTTTTGAGATACACAAGATTCCAAATGGATCAAATAATGCAAACTGTCATCTCATCATCAACCCGCATGGTCCGACACATGGGATAGGCAACATTGTCGCAAAATGGAATCAAGGCGAATGAAATACGGCATGTCCAAAATATTGCAATATTACAAGAACCTGCAATATTGCACGCTGCATATACATTCTTTCAGTGTTGTGTGAGTGAGACATATCGAGACGATTAGTTGTTAGATTCGTAATATGATTTGAATTATAGTATGTGATTCACTATAATTTTTTTTTTTAAAAAATACACATAAATTAAAAATAATTTTAAATTATGATTCTGAACACAACTACTTATTATAAGTAGGCACGTATCACCGTATGTTTTTTTAGAATGCCGTTTATAAATAAGTTTATATTTTATTAGTCGTGATGTTTACGATTAAAATATGTATGCGAAGGTGGATTCCCAGCTGTGATGTTGAGTGCCACCTGGCGATCTATATTTTGGCATCCTCACAAATACAAATGCACAAGTGGATTTCCACTTTATATTGGACCACTCATGAGACTACAGGTCCATGGTAATCAGGTAATGGCCAAAGCTAGGGTTCTTATGTTAAATTATCTGGTCAATGGAGTAAATAAGAAATTTATAATAAAAAAAGTTAAAGTAAATAGTATATTTTAAAATTAATTAAAGTGAATAATAATTTACTGTATATTTTAAGTTATGTTTATAAGATTTTTTTTCTATATAAACTTTTTTATGACTAGTAAAAAAAAAATTCTACATAAACAAATATTTTTTATCATAAATTATTTTGTTAGTGATAAATAAAACATATACATGATAAATTATTATCTACTTTAAATAGTGTTAAAATTTACTATTTATTTAATTTAATTTCATAACTTTACTATTTGCTACCACTTCTCTAAATTATTGCAAATGTTTTCGAAAGGGGAAAAAAAACTTTGCACAAATGTTATATAAAATTGGGGCCAAAAGTACCATACATATATACGTTACTATAGTCTCTCCTTATATATGTGTGTGTATATATATATATATATATGAAACTGCGATCGACCATCCTAAGATATACAAGTCGGTTGGTGTCACTCAAATTCACGCCAATGAATGAGACTGATATCATAAATTAATGTTTGATTGTGGTTCTACTGCACATCATGGGATGTAACATAGGCCATTTTAAAATAAATTTATTTTCAGTACAAAAATAAAAATAAGATTATTTTAAAAATTATTTTGAAATTGATTTTAAAATTACATTTAGTTAATTTTTTACGAGATTGTTTCGAGTATAATAAAAAAATAATATTGTATTTAATTATAATTATTAATTAATATAATATAACATTATTAATAAATATTATAAAATAAAAATATAAAAATAAATTTAAACTGTTTTTTAATTTATTTACTAAAAATCATTCCCATTGATTTTATTTTGGATTTCATTTTTAAAATATTTACTAAATAAATATAATTTATAAAATATTTTTATTTTCATTTATTAAAAGACGTAAAAAAGAAAATGCTTTTAAAAATAATTAATAATTAATTTCAAACGCGCCCGGTAGTTTTGGCTTTCTCTTCTTTTTGGCTTTCTCTTCTTTCTAATTTGCTGTAGTTACTGCAAAGACTTTAAGATAGTAAAGACAATCAAGTGTAGTACTGCACTTGCACCATGTAGCACTGGTCATATTTTATGTTTTTGGTTTTATGCGTACTTTTGGGTTGTTATCAAAATCATGATGGGAAATATTGATTGTGATTTGTGCATGTCGTAGGGTCCTCTATATATGAAATAAAAGTATGAAACTAAGTGCATGATTAAACCACGCTCTCTCTCTAGGAGTGTTGGCGTTTGTCACAACTATACAAGCAATTCACTAAAAAAAAAAAAAAAAATCTATCAAAATTTGAACGGTTTTTATTTATTATGAGTCCGTTTAGTTTTTAATTCGAATTTTTAATTTAAATTGAAATGTGACTGTTTCTGATAGTTTTTTATTATAATAAAATTTAAATTGATAAAAAAAAAACGGGATTTAAACATTTTTTACGGTTTATGATCTAGTGTCTGAAAAAACATTGAATGATGCGGTCATATTTAATTTATCTGACTGAACTTAAGGATATATATACACATACACATATATATTATTCTAGTTTGTATCTTTCTTTTCTGAACACATAATAAGACGTTCAGCATGCAGGTCTGTTTTAAATACTTGCTCATGCATTAAAATTTTCATTTAATATACTATAAAATTATTGTGAGATGGCCATTAATATTTTTTGTTGCAATTTGATGTGAACTATAAAATTGCCCAATTCGGCCGCGGCTGCACTAGTGTGTACCTATGTCATTGCCATATATAGGTGATACGTCATAATTCCCAATCACTGTATTCGAAGAGAAAATTGGCACCGCATGAATAAAGGTTAGCATCATGAAAGGAGAGACAGAAAGTCCAATACAGAGAAATTAGATTAGCAAAACGTTTTAGTGCACGTAATCCCTGTATACTTTATCGATTTAAATTTAGAATTTAAATTTTATTACAGTAAAAAAATTTTAAAAACAGTTATATTTAACTTTTTTATTACAGTAAAAAGTTCTCATATAAAATCACATCTCAATTTAAATTATAAACTCAAATCAACGATGTGAACGGATCCAACTTGAAGATTTAAATTAAGGTGTTTAATATAGAATTTAAATTTTATAAGAAAAAATATTATAACACAAATTTTTTTAAAAAAATTTGTGAGAAAATACAATTTAACCAAAATCTATCAAACTAAAATATGCACTCAACCGTTTTCAAGTCTGAAACCATGGAAAGAATAAATCGCCAATGATTATATATTTCGTATCTTCCTACCTAAGCCTTCTATCCGACAAGAATTAACAGTTTTATGCTATCGCAGCCCTTTTATTTTATTTTTATTTTAATTTTTGTATCCGCAATGCAAGTTGATTAATTTTCTCCTTTCCTTTTTCTTTACGCTGTAGTTTAGCACACCAAAATCAAACAAAAAACCACAAGAGGACAAGAATATAAAACGCTTTTGTCCAAACATATGATGGGGTTGTGCTACCTAACTTGTCCACTGAGCCACTAGTATTTTTTGTGTATTAATTCGTAATTTCAGCACAAAGAAATTAATATTAAAGGCTCATAGAGATTTTGATTTTCAATAGCGATATAATGATCATCAAGTTGTGAAAGATGTATTAATTGCCCAATTCTCAAACGCTTGCATGCTTTATATAGTTTGTTTGTTTTTTTTTTTTTTTTTTTTTTAAGAATTTCATCAAATTTTATTAGATTAAATATATTAATCCGATGTTGTCTTCATATGATATGATAGATTAAAAAAAACTATATTTCTAATCAATATTTCTTTCACCCATAAAATAAAATTTTAAAAAAAACTATATTTCTAATCAATATTTCTTTCAACCATAAAATTATTCTTCTTATTTTAACAAAAAAAAAACATTGTTCTAGGCCTCTATAAAATAAAATAAAAGGCCTCATACAATGTGCGCATTGTTCGCCTTGGAGAAGACCGAAGAAGGAGAGCTAGTATTGGAGCTTACTTTTGTCGTTATTAACTAGCGTTATATATAAGCCTCAAAACCATCTCTTATTTCACACACATCATTTCGTGCATTTTTTTTTTTTTTTTTTTTTTTTTTGAACCAATCATTCATGCATTTTCAATTAAGAAAAAAAAAGGAAAATTTTTCGGTGAGGCTGGATTTTTGCCCAGCGGTATATAAATTTTTTTGACCCGTTCACTTTATAAATTTAAATTTTTAATTTAAATTGAGATATAATATTTTTTTAAAATTTTTTTCTATAATAAAAAAATTAAATATGAAATTTTTTAATAATTTTTTACTATAAAAATTTAAAATTTTAAATTTAAATTCATAAAATAAACGAGACAATTTAATTAAATTTTAACATTGGAATTTATAAGTATCCGCATAAAAAATAATTCCATGATACAACGGAAAAAAAAAGTTTCCATCCATTTAATTTGCTTCACTTTAAAAATAATACACCGTAGCATATAAAAACACTCACTTATAAATTGGGCAATTCAAATAAAATGGCCAAAAAACATTTTAGTACGGTAAAACCGACCTGCTTAAAAATTGTATCTATCATTTCATGCATTACATCCAAAGTCACCATAAGAATCCAAAAAGTGCCTGCCTTCATGTGTGGGCCATGTAGATAGATGGGATGGGAAGCAAGTGGGGCCCAACCAACCAAAGCAATTCCAATTACAACTCGTTTCTTTAGAAAGACAAGAGACGAAAGCACAATGGGACAATTCCCTACAGCTGTTTTTTTTTTTTTTCTAATGCCCCCCATCTCTTTCGCCTTTGTATTTTTTTCTCTTTCGCCAGAATCATCCCTTGCATTAATTTGACATTTTACATTCCCTCCATGCCGTGTCACAAGAGTACTACTCTTGTTGGTATTCCAAATTAATTTTCTCAAGTAATTATTAATTTATGTGACAACATTTTTAAAAAATATATTTTAAAGACACAATTTTGAACCATCAAAATTTAATTTAGTGTGCATTTAGTTGGTGAATTCGTCTCATAATTCATAACTCATTATAGTATTTTTCTTTAATAAAAACACGTAAATCAATAAAAATTATAAATTATGATTCTGAATTCATAAACTAAACGTCGCATTATTAAACATAAGAATTGATCAAGTTCATATACATCTCCATGCTATTAGTGATAATACCGAGAACCCCATTTTCCTTGTTGACTATTATGGTGATTCCAATATAAGTGATCAATGGTGCCTCTTTTCGTAAAGGAGAGAAAGTGTGGAGACAATATATGCTAAAACTTCCAAAAAGAAAATGTCTAAATTCGTCTCATCCATGCATTAGCAAATTCTGTCGCTCGAAGTCAGATATAAGTGAATTGGGAAATTGGGTTAGGAGAATTTGGTTTTGTACCAACTTGCCATAATATTATATCTAATCGATAGTTATCACAAATTGCATAATATTTCAGTGTTGATTCATGAGTGCACTTCAATGGTTCACATATTCCTTCCAAAATATTCATTTGGCACATTGCCGACCCATACTTGTGGCTCAGCAGACTCAATGATTTCCCATGTGATATATATATATAAAATTGCCAAAGCACCAAAAAAGGGACATTTTTGCCTTTTCTCCATTATTTACATTCCTTGTCTGCTAAAGTCCACTACTGCAATCTGGCTGGCTAGGTGTCGAGAGATGAGCGCGGCACGTGGGATCGGGCGATTGGTCGATACTAGCTATCTCCCATGACATAGACACCAAACAAAGAATTTGAACTTTGTGTGAACCAAAAGCCTTTTGTGAAGGTTCTTGTAGAGAGAGGTTTCCTTTTTACAATTTCTTTTTCCTAATGTAGGGAGTTTAAGGTTTATACTTCACACATGTACTGCAATTGGCCATCCCAAAATGTACAATCCTTACTTCACATGCCCTAACAAAAAAAAAAAAAAAAAAAAAAAATGAAAAAGGTGCGGAGAGCATATACATTCCATACTTTAGATTTTAAGTCCTTAATTGGTTGAAATTTTATTTTTTATTTTTTATTTTTTTTTACTTTACAACCAAAGTCCATATTCCTCACATGAATTTTCCTTCACACTTGAAAGCTATTTGACCTTAATAATTATTAAACTATACTTCTGAAAGAGAAATCTCTTAGTGGGTGTCCCTATTCACCAAGTATTCGGGCTTTTGCTTTCACATGTAGTTTTCAAATATTCACTATATAGGGTTTCCAGCCTAAAACTAGAAATACAAAGAAGAAAATTGTTATGCAATACTTTCAAGTTTTGTTTTAACTTTTAATAC
This sequence comes from Morus alba, assembly GCA_012066045.3. Lineage (NCBI taxonomy): Eukaryota > Viridiplantae > Streptophyta > Magnoliopsida > Rosales > Moraceae > Morus > Morus alba. The sequence goes on from CP050234.2 coordinate 1,790,596, forward strand.
CGATCAAGCTTGATAAATAGGTAGTTTTGCATTTGCTTGTAAATTGTCTTTTTAAGTTAAATTTATAACTAATATAAATGTTTAGAGATTTCTTCGGAGTTTGTACATTTGGTTACGAATTCCATAGAAAATTTGACAAAATTGTAAACCAAAATTTTCTGAATATTTATGGATTTTAAGCTGGTGCGGGGAAAATTTAACACGGGTTTTGGATTGAATTTCTTTTGGTAAATATTTTTAAAAACTCTTAAACAGTAAGAGAAGGTTTACTTTTAAAAAATGGTTTACTTTGATGTAAGACTTATTCTTTACTTTTATGCTTTGAGTTTGAGAAAGGGACAAAAGTTTGGTTGACGCTTTTAACTGATTATCTAGTAGACGTTTAGTTCATGAATTTAGAACTATTCTCGATTTATGTGTGTTTTTTATGAGAAAAAATATTGTAACGAGTCACGAACTATAATTCGAACCAGAACACAAATCCTCATACCAAACACCTCATTATTAAGTCCATTTGGCAATGTGGACGCATAGGGCTCACCACATTGAAAGAGAATTTGAATATTTTCATCATATTGGAATACAGAATCCTATCTTTCTTTGTTTCTTTCTTTTACAGCTAATATTATTTTATTTATTTTCAAAAGCTTTCCTCTGAAAGAAAACAATAGCACGTTTATAATAACTGGCTTGGACATGTTCATGTATTATATTTTGTATATTTTTTAAACCAAAATATGAAATTAACATAAGATACTTTGGGATAACTAAAAAGAGTTTAAAGGTACTTTCCCTAGTGAAAAGGTGCCAAACATTTTGTCATTCAAATATATTATAGTGAAAATTAATCAGATCTAGCTGTAACTTAATTATAATGAAAATATTCAAATCAAAACCAACTAAGCCATTGCATGGCTTTTGGCATAAACCAGACATATCTTAGTAGGACTATGAATATGACTTCTTTTTTTTTTTTTTTAAAGTAACTTAGCAAACCGAGGAAGGTTTTAGGTACAGTTTAGTTAAGATTTTGATAATTAATTTCTATATAATATTGTTTTATTTGTATTAACATAGCAACTAAGGAGATTGGAACTAAGAACAGAACATAAATATTATAGCCTTGCCTCCAGACCCACACACATCTAAATCAACTAATGTCAATAATTATTAGACAAAGCTATAATTTATGCCCACATAAGTTAGATATTTCCATATTATTAGATTGCAAGTTGTTTGGTTGAACTGCAGATAAGACTTTTGAAAATTACTTTATGGTCAAATAATTATGATGGATTATTGGTTTTAAGCCTCACAATCACACATTAACTTGTCCATTACATCTTTTATAAACTTTTCGCCCAATGTTACTGTCGGACTTTCTTATCCATGACTCTGATTGCATGGCGTTTTTTTCACCCTAACCAAGTGGAAGATAAGAAAACAAGGAAGGAAGGAAGGAAGAAAGAAATAGATGAAATAACAATATTTAAACTCTAACGTGTGGAGAGAATAATTGAAAGATCTTCTTTTATTTTGTTTATTTTTTTAATCGGATTGGCGATTAAGAGTGCGGATTTATCATTAGACCAAGCTTAAAATTACAACTCATAGTGCTTTTTAATACGATATTATGCTACGATAAAATATGACTGCAATTCAATATCTCATAGGAGGAAAAAAAATGTTACTATTGCATAAATAGTATAAATAGTATAGTTAATATTGCAATATAGGTGAGCAAGCACTTAAAACAAAGCAAATAACTAATGCTTTCAGCCAAAAATAAAAAAGCTTCTATAACTCTTCATCCAGACCAATTTATCGTAAGCATTTAAAAAAAAAAAAATCGAAATGTTGGAGCAAAAACATCATACTAACATTTATACTTGGGATTAAATTTTGGACAATTGACTTTTTTTTTTTTTTTTTTTTTTTTTTTTTTGGGTTGAAAAAATGCAAAAGTAAAACAATAGTCTTGAATTTGTGGACGAATCTCCTGCTTTGAAAATGGATTCTTCCCTCGCAGCCGTCATTTTTAGTGGACATGAATGTTCGGACGTAACTGTGTATTTGGCAACTTTAGATGGATCATAGATTGAAACAGAAAACAGAGTTTCATGCACTTAACTTTTCTAGGGTTATCAAAAGATTTCCTTGGATGAATATAACTGTTTAATTCCATTTTAAGTAGGTATAACTGTAATCGTTGGAGATCTCTAATAACATATTGATTCACAAAACAACATTAAATGGACGTGTTTATGAATTTAGAATCATAATTTAAAATTATTTTCAATTTACGCGTTTTTTTTTTTTTATGAAGAAAAATATTATAGCAAGTCACGAACTATGATTCGAACCATGACACGAATTCTCATACTAAACACCTCGTAAATGATGGCAGTTGGTACTCACGGTACAGATTACACAATGCTCATTTCTCACTCAACCCAATGATATCTACAATTTGATTTGTTTTTCATGGGTTTCAGTGAAAATCATAAGACATGGATTTCACACATCACTAAGAAGGGAGGAATGTTAGCGTAAAGTCTAATAAAATTCACTAATATGTTATATTATTATTTAAACAAAAAATAAGATAATAAAATTTAATATTAAGTGATAAAAAAAAGAGAGAAAGAGTGATGCTAAGAAAACAAAAAATCATTTTAAAAAAAAAAAATAATAATTGCAAGAACTTTAGCCAACATTTTTTTGTAATAGCTCGAGACACATTAGTTCGTTTAGTTTGCTGATTCGAGTTGAGATGTGATTTTATCTGAGAGCTTTTTACTGTAATAAAAAAGTTAGATGTGATTGTGAGTAAGAGAGCTTTTTTACTGTAGCAAAACTCGAATTCTAAACTTGAATGAGCGAAATGAACGGATATTATAGAGAACATACTACATGGAAAATGGCATATATATACAAATAATAATATCACCAAAACGGAGGGGGAAATAAAATTTGTCTCCTCAAGAGCTTTTTTTTTTTTTAAGTGTTACACGATCCTTTTCTTGCTCTGTTCACATATAATCTCAATTTCATCAAATTTTGTCGAATTCAATGACCCTCAGTTTGGCAACAAGATAATTTATCTAAAGAAAGAACTAATGTGATTTAACGTTAAAAAATACACAATAAGAATACAAAATACCTAGTAGAGAAGGTCCCAAACAGATGGGATGTACATAATTACACATAATTCCAGTTCCATAGATGAATAGAGAGCAAAACACAGTCCAAAATCGAAATCAAAAGAAAGCAAGAAACCTCAATATAAAAATACTGCAATTTGCGCCAAGTTGCATTTCACTTCACTTAGAAAATATTTGGTTTAAAGATTCAAATCATGATTTAAATTATAATTTATAATTTATTATAGTATTTTTTTATAAAAAATACACATAAATTAAAAATAATTATAATTATATAATTTTAATTTATAAATTAAATGTCTCTTTAAATATGTATCAAAACGCATGTTTTCACGGTTTAAAAGCGCGTGGGACTCTCTTTCGACAGCCCTAAACAAATATGACTAGGAAAAAAAAAACAAAAAAATGATGACCGACGACTGACCATTACAGTACAGTCCACAAAAATGTCCACAGAAATTGGCTTGGTGCAATTCACCACCCCTGTCTACAAAATTACAAATTGCACTATAATAATGTCCAAACATGTAATATTCCCATATAAATAATAGAATAGTTTTTTAATTGAAAATTATAAAATACTTAAACTTTAGATGAAACAGTAATGCATAATTTAAAAAAAAAAAAAAGGGACTATAACAAGAGACATGGGGACAAGCATTATAGAAATAATCATGTCCTTTTTCGTTTTTTGTCCTTATTATATTACGTCATCATCATATATATTTACTCAATTACCACTCCCGTCATTATTATATATATAAATTCTCTCTCCTACTCAAGTCCTAAATCATCAAAGCCAATTCCTTACTCTATTCTTTCTCCCCTCTCTGTCATTTTGGCAGCTCTGTTTTCACTGTTCTTCTTCTGCTATCGGTTTTTGCTCTGTTCTTGGGAAATTTAAAAAAAAAGAAACGAAAAGAGAAGAAAAAAATCTGCTTGAAGGTTTGCTTTTGAGAAATGTATGCAGAGACGGGGCTTTTGTTCCCTTATTTTCAGAATTTCTCTCAAGAGGTTCAGCAATTTGAGGATTTGTGCAGAACCCAGAAGTCCAATGCCTCAATGGTACTCTTTTTCTTTCTCTTTTCTTCAATTAAATAGCTTTATAATATATAAATATGAAACTTGTGTCGATATTTGTACTGCTCTCTTTGTTTTCTCTTCCTTTGCTTGTGGATTAGCTTGATTTGGATTAGTTTGATTGTTTCTGAGGTGGGTTTTAACTCATTTGCCAGAAAGTTAATGTTATGGATTTCTCTCTCTCAATGATCCTCATGATAAAATGGAGCAGAAAAGCTTGTTTTTATGATAAATTCAGAACAAAGCTGGTTTTTTTTGGGCAAGTTCAGTTTTTTTTTTTTTTTTTTTTTTTTTTTTTGTTCCAAACCTCAAATTTCTTCATCATGGTTTTTTTTTTTTCATTTATTTTCAGAATAGAAAACAAAAAGGAAAGGATTTTTTTATTTTATTTTCTGCAATAGTTTTCTCAAAGCACAAGCGGAAACAGCTGGAGTTGGCTTTTTATGCTGGATCTGGAAAAGGATAGAAAAGGCAAAAGTACATAAGTGAAAAAAAAAAAACATTTTTTTTTTCTGGCATAGTTACGTGTTCCATAATCTTTCTTGAAGTTTCTTTTTGTATTTCTGATGTGAACTTGTAGTTGGGATTTTCGCCTTTTCCACCGCACTTGCAGAAAATACTAAAGATGAATAAAGTTCTCTTTTCCTTTTCTTTAGGGGTGGGGGGGAAAAAAGAGTTAAGAGGAAAGTGAAGATTAATTTTCCTTAATTAGATCCCATGGCGATTTCTTTGCTATTAAAAAGGTAAATTTTTGGGGAGCAGTGAAAAAGGAACAATCAGTTGTGACTTTCCATGGTTATACTTTTTCTCAAGCTGGGTGGTTTTCTGAATTAATGAGGTTGTTTCCTTCAGTGAATGTATTGGTGTTTTACATGGTTAAGGATATATATAACTTTAGTGGTGTTGCTTGGTACTGGTGAAGGTTACAACTATAAAGATGTGCAATTTTGTAAGCTGTTACTATGCAACAATTTGAAGCAAAAATGAACAAGTTCTTGTGCTTGATTATTCTTTCAGTTTTTCAGTGTAAATATTCTTCCATTTTTCTTAGTTTCACAAAGATAATTAATGCTTCATTTCTTAAACCGTGTTTTTGTTTTATGTAGAGTGCTAAGGAAAGCCTTAAATATAAGGAGTCATCTTATTTGATCACCAATAGTTCCTTTCATGGGACCCCTTAAGGGTGTTCGGTGAAAAAAAGGGACACGGCACCTGTAATATGGATGCATATTCACATTCTCTATTATTGGTTCTCTTGTGAATTTTCAAGAATTTTAGCTGCTTGTGTTTTGCCACATATGATTGAATTTATGTATGTATCCATTCGGGTTCTATAACTGCAATGTTAATGCTAAGAGTTACGACATTTTGTCTAACTATTGTCATTTTGTTGCTGTTCTTGTTTTTGATAGTTTCATTTTTTTTTTCTTTTGTTCAATTCAGAGCGACCTTAGTCAGACTTCCATGATATCAGAATATGACATGGGAGGAGAGGGGGATTTGTTCAAGGCTCCAGAACCCATTATTGAAGAGCCAGTCATGAGCCTTGATCCGATGTCTGCGGCTATGTCCTTGATATCATGCGGTGAAGATGTCATCTCTCGCCAAGCGCTCAAGGTTGCGGACATTGAATCACTTCAACAGGAGCAGCTTTTGAGCGAGGTTTTGTACGAGTGCGAGAAGGATCTCTTAGAACAGGCGGCGATGGAAGTGCCTCTTTCTGAAGTCCTAGAAATTAAGATTCCTTCTTTGAGGATTGATGGAAACCAATTCCAAGAGAACAAGCCGCTTTTTGATTTATCGTTCCAGAAAAGTGTTAGCTCGGAATGTTTAAGCTCAATGGACTGGATGCATGGACCTATGACAACACCGAGTTTTCTGGAATTTCGTGGAATGGATTTGGGCGCTGCCTACGGGATGCGACGAGCATTCAGTGAAGGGGACATCAAGGTCAGATTTGGTTATTCATATTTGTTTTCCAATATTGTGTATGAGATTGAGTTAGAGAAATAGTCTTTGTGCTTTTATTCAGGAAAAAATAGAAAACAATGATATCTTGAAATGGAAGGCTGTGTTTGGAGATGTTTTTGTTTTTGTTTTTCATGTTTTTTTGAGAAAAAAAATGAAAATGGGAGAGAAACGGTGTTTGGTACAATTAAAGACAAAAAAGGGAAATAAAAACGATTTTTTGGTTTAGTGTAAAATTGGAGAGAAATTAAAATTGACTTTTAGTCATTTTTTATTTTTTATTTCTGTTTTCTCCCCTCTCGAGGAGAAAGAGACATTAATAAATTTAATGGATTTTTCTTTTTATACTGAAAATAATTTCTTGATAAAACTACCAAATTCATTTTTAAAAATGATTTTTATTTGAGATTGAAAACGTTTTCATTTCTATTTTCATACAAAAAACAAAATCATTTTGAAACGAGTTCCAAACGCACCTAAAGAGTTTTCGGAGACATATAGAGAAATGCCTCTCTCTCTAAAATTGCAATGAAAGGATTTGCAAATTGAGCACCAAGCATGATATTTGGCTTTTTAGTTAACTAAGTCTACGGACTAAGAAATGCTTAGATGTTTCTGGCCATTTCGACAGGATGGGGCTGAGTCATTGATTCTGAACTTTTGTCACAGACTCTTGGCAATGGTAGCATAAGCCTCATCCATTCTCCTCACGAGCGGCCGATGATCATCAGCAAAAGCATCTCCGAGGAACGCAAGGAAAAGCTTTCTAGATACAGGAGTAAGAAGAATAAGAGGAACTTTGGAAGGAAGATCAAGGTAAAAATACTAATCAATTCTTCAATGTTTTGTCCTTTCTTATGTAAATGTGTTGTAAAAACTTGTAAACTGAGTTCAAATTGGCAACATTTTCATGCAAGAATCTTAGAAACTAATTTGCTTAATAGACTAAATACACAATATAAACTTTTTACTTGTAACAAAGGCGATTCATTGACATTTCCGGTGTCTCATATAAGCCCATTAAACCCTTTCCTCGCGAAGAAATTATATTTTGTTTCTTTCCTTTTCAGTATGCCTGCAGGAAGGCTCTTGCTGACAGCCAACCAAGGATCCGCGGAAGGTTTGCGAGGACTGAAGAATCCGACTGCAAGAGACTATAACTTTTGACTTACCATAGTAAGAAGAAGCCTAGGAATGAAGTAGCTAGATCCGACGATGTTGCTCAATAAATTCCCAACTTCTGCAAAGTAGTAGATCTCTTATTGCTGTAATAAACTAATAACCTCCTCTGTAGACAGACCTACATGGCCTTGTAGAGTTGTAAATAGGGTATGCTAAATAAAAGGGGAGGCAAACTAAGTGTTACTTGTTCATATAATATGTTATGAAATGTAATATTTTGAGCCATTATTTCGCTTTAAATATAAATATAAATATAAATATATATATATATATATATATATTTATATATATATATTGCCTTCTTTGTTTGGTTTTCACATTATCAATCATGTTGGCCTAAGCTAGAGGAAGTCCATTGTTGACGGTAGAATTTTGTTAATAAGATTACGTTAGATTATCTTTCGACAGTCTGGTGGGTTACTGGTCAAAATTAATGATATTCTCAGATTTATGCAACTGATTGTGTTTGTTTTTGAGGTATATTGAAAAATGTATTGATTTGTTGTTGAAACAAAAGTAGAAAGACATGGGTTTGTAATGGTTCATTCTATCAAAAAAGAGCTACATCCACTGGTTATTGTATTTTTCTTTTTGTTCTTTAGAGGTTACAAAAACTCTTCTTTCTCTTTGGGGCTTTGCCCCTTTTATACCCTATATATTACATATGGGTGCATAAAGGGCGGATCGTCACACGTGATTCTCTAATGGTTTCTCTTAAGTAGCCTATTACCCTATCTGCCTATATCGCAGCCTCTCAGTACCTTTTGGACTGTTCGCTCACACACTTTGTCTACTATTGCGGCTTTGCAGATCCCCAGTGATTTCCATTAGTCCGTTCTAGACGGTTTATGGGCAGGTAATCATTTCACGTGTTGCTTACCTTTTCTAAACCAAGACGTAACCTAGGGATTTCCCCCTTGTCACCTCAGAGGTCTTCCTTGGAACGTGGACCCATACTCATGCGTTCTGCCCTCTGCACTTACACTATACTTCACAAGGAGCGGTTTGTCCTGGTCGACCCTCTCACAATACCTGCTGTTGCGAACAAATCATGTAGGCCTTGACTGTAGGTAGGGTTGATGGTTGCATGAATCGTCTCATATGATCGGCCTTTTTGTTGGTTGCCGAATCGAATTCGGATGCGGAAGCGCAGCGGAAAGACAAATCGTGTATAACAAAAATTTTCATAAAACCTTTGAGATACTCTATAGATTATATTAATTTATGCACAAATAAATTAATCTCATTAATTCATTTATTAAGAACTCAATTCGAAAAAATACCTGGAGGCCGACTCAGTTGATAACTTGAGTTCTTTGACCTCGAACAATCCTTGCTCCAAAGCTTTGTGTTTAGAAAACCATTGTCTTCCACGTCAATTCTTAGAATCCACGAAGACGTGTGTGTGGGCACACATGAGACAAAACGGGTTACAATAAACACTCAAATTTCCACAAACACCAACGCATGCACGATGTGAAATTTTTGGAGAAAATTTTTTTCCTTCCTCTCTACTTGAGAAATTCGGCCAGCCTTAACATTTAGGGCTGAAAAAATTGTTTCAAAATTTCTATACAGAAATTTCGGCCACCTCTAAAATTAGGGCAAAAAACAATTCCGAAAATTGTCTCAAAAATAGTATTTATAGAGTAGAAGTCAATCTTCAAAAAGGAATCCAATATCTATCTCTAAGATAAAGCTTGTTAATTATCTCCTATTTGAATTTTAAACAAAATCTCCTATTCCCTTATCCCTTAGTGTGGCCGGCCAAGATGGGGACTCTCATCCCTGTGTGGCACCAATACTGGATAGGGAAGGAAGAGAAAATCATCCTTTATCCTTTAGTCCAATTTTATTTCAAATTTAAATTCGAATTTAAGTCAAACTTAAATTAATTTGAATTCTAAATTGAACAACTTATCAAATAAGTTTAAATGGATAAATCTAGATGTGTTCAAATTCAAATTTAAATAATCACATTATTTAAATAATAATTAATTCTCAATTAATTATTTTCGAGTGTTTAATTTTAGAATTTTGTAATTCTAAAATTCCCATTTTGCCCTTTGTGTCTGGCATAATTACTAGGACGATGCGGGGACTAATGGACCTATAATTCCGAGCTCCAATAAAATTAATAATCAATTAAACACTTTAATTAATTAATTAATTTTATTAATTCCAATAGTTACTCCACTATAAACTTGGAATTGCACTCTCGAAATTATAGATATTACTTATAGTCATTGCATATAGATCAATCCTCCATAAATAATTCATAATTAGAGCCAGGTAGAATCTGTTAACCTCTCTAATTATATCTTTATCCTTGAGTACCATTGATTCTCTAATGGACAGTTATTCATAAAACACATTCATGAATCGGAGCTCCTACTGGTCCAAGTACCGAATCAACCCTCAAGAAAATTATTTATCTATTTCTTTCTCAAGAAGGAACGGATTCCATCTCGTATAATAACATTCCCAGCTACCTACTTCATCATGTCTCCAAAATACAAGAAATAGGATTCAGGGTCTCGGAATCCATACCGAGTAAATCAAAAGACACAAATCCATAAATAGGAGTTTGTTAAGAACTCAGGATTAAGATCATTCTATATATGACCATCGGTAGACCTAATTAGAATTTCTATACTTAACGGAAATTATTAGAAATTCATATTGTGTCTGTGTCATTGTTCCACATAATCTCATTATGCGAAATACACTCATTCAATATCTCACCATATTAATAGTGCGGATAACACCGTTCCATTCTAAATGGGAATGACATGTATTAATAATGTTTTAATTAAAGATTTCGAACTTTAATTAAATTCATTATGAACATTACTTTTTGATTATTATCCTTAAACATTATCCTCTCGTATATAACACTTATATACAATGTTTAAGGTTACATAAATAATCATGGAATTTTCATTGATATTCATAAAATATTCATAAATATATGCACATAAAATAAAGAATAAACTCTTTTATTAAATAAATAATAAATATCCTATTACATCTCATGCTTCTAGGACACTATTCCCAACACTTTTCACCAGATGGCGGAGGAGGAAATGAGCTTTAGGTGTTGACAGCTACCTGACATGGCGAGTTTAGGGCTACGTGGAGCATGGTTGTCATCTGACGTGTTAACACATATTTTCTCACACAACAACTGCCCCCTAGGTCGAGGCTTTTCTTTAGATTACCTCGAGCTAGGCCGAGATTTGCTCTGGCCTTTCCCTTTACTTCAGGCGTGAGAGCCTAACTCCGAACCTCCCTTGTAATGATGGTTCTGGCGCTTTGGAGTCATTTAAGAAGTGCAAACGTCGCGTCGGTTCGATTGCCATGCTGACGTGGGCTTTCATTTAAATGGATGAATCTGGGCCGTTGGATTGTGTCTCTTCAGCTTCTCACCTTTGTCTTTACCGTTCGATCTTGACCGATCGCCCCCGCCATTGGATTCATTAGGATTCTATCCAACGGCCAGGGATCGATGGTTCGTTCCCCTTTATAAGTCTGCTTCAGACCAAGACCATTTCCACCAAAATCCTTGAGAATTGCCGTTATTCTGCCCAAATTTTCTAAGAATCCCCTATATTCTACTTCTCTCGTTTCCTTCGGTGTTTTCCAAAGTTCTCTGCTGTCAAGCTTCAATTTTTGCCATTTCTCAAATCTCTGGTAAGTCCTTTCATTGCAATTGCGTTTTCGTGTAATTTTGTCCATTTTCTGCTTTTCCTCGCTTGGTTTCTACTAGATCATTGCATGTTTTAGGCTCGAAGTAGATATTCAGGAGGTTAGAGACTTACTTTGCGTATATCTGGACCATTATAGGCTAGCATTTTTGGTTTCTCGTCGACTGTAGAGAGTTTGAGGTTCTGGGTTTGGGGTGTTTGGTTGGGAAATATGGGTTTCTGATTACGCCCAAACGTGTACAAAAACAAGCGGTCAATTGTAGTACAATTTGAACGGTCGATCCCACGAGGAAGTGTTAAATTGAACAAGATATGATTAGCCAATAAAAAGCGTTAGGAAAGTAAGCAATCAAACAATGAAAAATGAATGAGTGTTTTTGATATTTTTTGAACAATTTAAAACAAAGAAAATTCAATAATAAAAAGTGGCAAGGCTTTGAGAATCCTCCATATGCTTTGTTCACCTATTTAGATTTTGATTCATAAATTGACTCAATTGAAAGTTTCACATCCCAAACAATCAATCGGAAAATAAATATTTGAAGAACATATAAATTAAAAATGTATTCGAGTAAATAAAATTCTAACGTTTAAAATTAGGAAAAATTATCTTATGAGAAATCTAAGAGCGACAATATACCGTTGGCAATAATGCAGTAAAAGACTACTAAATCTAAGAGCGACAATATACCGTTGGCAATAATGCTGTAAAAGACTACTAAATTTAAGAGCGACAATATACCGTTGGTAATAATGCAGTAAAAGACTACTCATAAAATAATACCGATCAATATATAATATAATGCAACAATCACATAAAAAGAGCATGACTAGATTTATATGAGAGTTGACAATAAAATATATTGATAAGAAGAAGAAATATGAGAAAAGAAAATTATTTACTCAAATGTATAAAACTTACAAACCATTGGAGAATCGAAAATCCAAATAAATTCACTACACATATAGGATCATCTCTAGTCTCACCTAAATACTCTAGCCTAACTTGTACATAATTCTCATAAAATTCTAAAAAGAAAATATGAGAATAAGAACAAGAAAATATGTGAGAATTTAGGCTCTAAAAATCCAACCTTAATCACCTTCACAATGGCCCTATTTATAGAGTTTGAATATGCTAAAAATATACAAATCGGATGCTTAATCGGGGGAGAAAAACATCATGCTTCTAAAGAGTGGGACACGTGTCGCCAAATGATTCGCGCGGGGGAGAGACGTGGCACACAGCTAGACCACGCGGAGGAAAACTGGACGCGCGTGGGAGAGGAACTCGCGCGGAGAGGGAACGTGCGCGGGTAACGCGTGTACGCGGGGGAACAGTGGGACATGTGGCGAGACTTGGTTGAAGGGGCTCTGGCACGCGGGACCCACGCGGAAGAGAGAGGAGAACTCGCGCGGAGGAGAGGCGGTGCGCGCGTACGCGGGGGAGCAGCTGGACCCCATGAGACTCGTGGCGCGCTGTAGTTGGAGGGAAACCGGGCCCACGATCTGCGGTACGGCAGTCTTCGACACGTGGCGGCTGGTTGGCTTGCGGATCTCGGCTCGTCTCGCGGCTCTCGGCTCGGCTCGGCTGGACAATGGGCTGATGGGCCGAATTGGGATTTTCTTGAGCTCAACTTTTGGGTTTTGCTTGGTAAACTAGCCTAAATCCAATTGTTTTCTTCAAAAACCTGAAAAATAAAATAAATCTAATTAAAATTAAATCCTCTAAATTTAGGAATATTTGAAATTAAAATCACAAATTTGATAAAATAGTTTGACAATTATGAACATTAAAAGTGCAAATTCGCGCACTTATCAGTTTCCCTTAATCATTCGTTATTCTTCTCTTGTGAATGATCGACGACTTTTTGAGCCATCAACATTCGCATGCCTTCGGCAGCCCTTGGTGGTTTTAAACAATCGTCATTTTTCTTACTTACCCTTTCCCTCTCGACTTAGGATTTTAACTTAGCTCCTTATATTATCCTCTTTTTTGTTATACCAGAATAATGGCTCCCAAACCATCTAATTGTCGATAGGGTCCTTCATCTGTTGTAAGGCCGGACTCTCCTTCTGTCGTTGAGACATTATGGATGTCTTCCTTATCGGGTGACGATTTCATCCTGAGGGAAGTTGACAACTACGCGGCCGATCCAAAGGACGATGCCGACAGTGTCGACCTCTTGGTCGAGGGGGATCACAACGACGAAGTTCCTCTGGAAGGGGGTGAACTGCATGGGTTTGCTACCTCCGTTGTTGAAGCCCCTTTGGCCTTTATAAGTGGGGACCCAGACATGCCTTTATTTACTGCTGACCTGACAACGCCGAGGACTCAGAATAGAGACATCGTTCGGGCATTCCAAGCAGACGCATAGATGGGAGGTGGTTTGAATACCTTTTTCCGGATATAAACTTTAGGTCTAGCCTTCCTCCTCCTGGGTATCTTTCAGCGTACACCTGGGCCTTTACTGTATGGATGACATTACCAATTGATCCTTTCGTAAAGGATTTTTGTCATCACCATGGCATCTCCCAGCCTAACTGGTATCAAACTTAGTACTGCTTCGCCGGTGCCTGGGTTTTGTGGAGTCAACAATTTGATGCGGATCTGTCTCTGGATGAATTTTTATATATATACAAGTTAAGCCACGTCGCGAAGTGCGAAGGGTGGTAATATTTAGGTAGTCATGGGCGATCAAAGCCCATTTTAGGTAAATTGATCAAAGGCATCACTTCTTCCTCCCATGGCTGAAAACTCATGTTCTTCATGGTCAGGGGACCTTTTAACTTTCACCCCGTAAACTGTATGCCCCATCGCCGGAAAGTGCAAATGTCGTTTGGGAGACTAAATAAGAATTATAGTAAATTTTCCTTCTCTTTTTTCAGCTTTTTTTTTTATAATGTTGACAATTACCTCAATGTGCAATCAGTCACGATTGGCCGAAGCTAATCGGGAACAAGCGGGCGAGGGTTCTTGAAGCCTTTGCGATTCTAGAGAATGATTGCCACATCAATGTCCTTCTAACCAAGGCCAATCTCAGGGAATTGGGGCTGCCTCTTTCCCTTTCAGATCATGCAAACCTCCCAGTTGTTTAAGAATTTTTTCACCTTAACGAAGAAGGTAAATCTCTTAAACTCGACCTCCTCCTTGATATGATGCCAAGTCGACCATTTTTTTATTTAACTTTTTTTCATGTACATAAATGACTTCTCTGAACATCCAACTCCCTTCGGGCAATCGACCCAAGTCGATGGGGAAAACCAGTGTTGGTGCTTCCTCTTAGAAGAAGCCTTCTGAGGATGCCTCAGGATCTACGTCGGAGGCACCCACGCCGAAAAGAGTATGCTAAGAGGGAGAGTGGGTGACCGGGGGGGCTTGAACGCTGGTGGTTCCCATTCCTGACGTCGATGAGGTTCCTCCTTCCAAGGATCGCTTCCTGCTTCCCGAGGCAAAGGTTATAGACCTGAACTTCCAGGTCCAGAATATCTTCGATGCCTAAGTTGAGGCAATGTTGAATCTTCCTCCTCATTTCTCCTCGGTTTTTCATGCCCTGTACGAGTCATTTTTTGATAAGCATTGGGTCTCTGCCTCCCGATCATCTCTGGTTGATCGTCAGCGCAAGCAGATATCCTTCTAGATCCATGTAAGCGTCGATCGTTTATTTTCAAACTATACTTTCACCATTCCTTTTTTGACCTCTGATCTATTTTCAGGGCCTTGTCATCGTCGTCCTTAATCTTATAGACTTGGTCAAGGTTGAGGAACGTGGCAACGAGATGGACAACCTAGAGGCAAAACTCACATTTCTCGTCGATGAGGCAAAGTCAAAGTGCTAGACTATTACTGAGGAGAATGACGTGGCTGTGGCCAAATTGACGAGTCTCCAGGATGAGCTAGATCGATTGAAGGTTTAGGCCAAAGATACTGTCAGGCGGGCAGAGGCAGCTGAGAAACAAGTGGCTGAAGCCGGGGAGAAATACTTTGCCGAGAGGAAAGCTAAAGGTAAGAGGGGGAAGAAAGAAGCCGAGCTCGCAGCGGTTAAAAATTATCTGAACTCGAAAGACTTCATCGCCAAGCGCGAGGAAATTATTGAAGAGTTCATGGCTTCTGAAGAGCTTATTGAAATCCGCATAAAGGATTTTTAGTCTGCCCGAGAACAGGTAGTGAAGCTGATCAAACGACACCACCTCGAGTGGGACTTGGGTTTCATGTATACTTCTCCTCCTCCCGTAGACGACGATGGCTCTTCTCAGCCCGACAGTAGAGGTGGTTTAGTTGGTGGCAGTGAGGATTATGAGCTTTCTTCCAGTATATTTTTTTTAGACAATAGGTTTTCGGCCCACTAGTTTGTATATTTTTTCGTACTTAATAAAATGCACTATTGCCTTTATTTTCATATCTTCTGCCTTTAGTGCCCTTTAGGGCGTATTCTAGCAAATTTCTTAGAATGTCAAATGATTACCTCTTCTCCTTAGAGATGTCAGCGTTTTAAATACCCCTTAGGGTCATCGCTTTAGCAAATTGCTTAAAATTTTGCTTAGCAATCGTCTCTTCTCCTTGGAGAGGTCGATGTTTTTGATGTTTAAATGCCCCTTAAAGCTGGCAGATTCTTTAAGATCTGTTAGGTTATCATCTCTTCTCCTTAGAGATGTCGACGTTTAACATTTTTTTGTGTGTGGTCCATAGACCCCTGCTCCCCCTATGTCTGTTTGGAAACCTTGATTTTTAGGCATACATATTATTAAGGGGTTGATCTCTTTGTGGTCTTTTTGAACCCTTGCTATGAATAAGTTCATTTATACTATTAAAATGCCAAATACAACTAAAATGTGTAAGAAGTCATACATTATTGGTAGTACAATTTAAGTTGCAATGCATTCCATAGGTATTGAATCTTTTTACCGGTGAGGCTTTTCAGAATGTAGGTTCCTGGGCGTAGCATCTCTCTTATGTGGTAGGGTCTTTTCCATGTTGGGTCTAAAGGGCCAGTATTTTTAGGTTTAGTGTTATGTGTCACCCATTTTAATACCAAGTCTCCCGGGATAGACCTTCTTCATTTGACTTTCTTGTTGTAGTATTGCGCTGTCCTTTGTTGGTAAGTGGCGAGTCGTAGTTGATAGTAGAGCCTTTTTTCTTCCAATAGATCGTGCTCCCCGTTCATTGCTTCGACGTTTGCGTCGTCCTCGTACGCGACCGTTCTTAGTGTCGGCGTATCAATTTTCACGGGGAGTACTACCTCAATCCTATACGTCATAGAGAGGGGTGTTTCGCCTGTTGTAGTTTGACTCGTCATCCTATACACCCACAAGACCTTTGGGAGTTCTTCAGCTCATTTTCCTTTTAAGTCATCAAGCCTTTTCTTCAGAGTATACTTTAAGATTTTGTTGATGGCTTTAACTTGACCGTTGGACTGCAGATGTATCGGTGCCAAGAAGTCTTTCTGAATGCCCAAATCGTCACAAAATTTACGCATTGAGGCATTGTCAAACTATTTACCATATCAGATACGATCGAATACGGAACCCCAAATCAGCACACAATGTTATTCCAAATGAAGCTTGTGCAGATAGCTTCTGTGGTTGAAGTAAGAGCTTTCGCCTTGGCCCACTTAGTGTAATAGTCCACGGCAACGATGGCAACCTTAAAACCTCTAAGTGCGATGTGTAAAGATCTGATCACGTCGACCTCCTATTTGGCAAAAGGCCATGTGTTAAGAATGAAAGTTAGGTTTTTTAGGGGCATTCTAGGAATCGTGGCATATTGTTGGCACTTATTGCAACGCTGAGCGTATTGAAACACATCTTTTTTAAGCGTAGGCCAATAGTACCCCTGCTTCAAAACCTTTAGAGCTAAAGATTACACCCTAATATGACTACCACACACTTCTTTATGGACCTCCCGGAGGACCTTTCACGCCTCATTATTATCCAGGCATCGTTGTAAAGGCGTTGAGAAGCCTCGTTTGTACAGCAAGCCATCATATAGTAAATACCTGGCAGCTCTATATTTGACCCTCATAGCCTCATCCTTGTTGTTAGGTAGCTTCGCATCCATCAAGTATTGGACAAGTAGTGTCATCCAGCTCTTCGATGGGGACGACCCCTAGCATATTCGAATCCTTTGAGGATGTCAGCTTGGCTAAGACATCAGCATTTGTATTTTCTGCTTTGGTACCTATATTATCTCATAGTTTTTGAACTTAGTGAGCTCTTCCTTTACCTTTCTCAGGTATGCCCCCATCCTTTCGCCGCATGCCTGATATTCTTCTTTCACTTGTCCGACTACTAGCTGAAAGTCACTAAAAATGCCAAGGCTTTCAATCTTCAAGTGACTTGCCAACCGCAATCTTGCAATCAGTGCCTCTTATTCTGTTTCATTGTTCGACGCTTTGAATTTGAACCGCACTGCCGAAGTGATTTTGTGGCCTTCTAAACTTATCAGCATGATGCCCACCACTGATCCAGTTTCATTTGCTGCTCCATCTAGGTAGAGTTTCTGCTCCATTTCCTTAATCCCTTCCTCCTTGGTCATCGCTGGCTTGTGGGAAAATTCTGCCATGAAATCATCCAATGTCTGCCCTTTGATTAATGTCCTCAGTACGTATTCATTGTCAAATTGGCTAAATTCTACCGACCATTTTAAGAGTCGACCAGAGGTTTTAGGCTTCTGCAATGGCTGCCTTAATGGGTGATTTGTCAGAACCCGTATTGTGTGGGCATGTAAATAATGTCGAAGCTTCCTTGAGGCCACCATTAAAGTGAGAGCTCATTTTTTCATCTTTGTGTATCTTGACTCGGCGTCCAAGAGCCTCTTACTCACGTAGTAGACCGACAGCTAGACCCTTTCTTCTTCCTTGATAAGTACAGAACTCACGGCATGCTTTGAAGCGGAGAGATATATGCTTAGCCCCTCTCCTGGAATGGGTTTTGACAGAATAAGGGGTCTGTCCAGGTGCTCATTCAGCCTTTAAAAAGCCTTTTCACACTGCGGCATCCACTCGAACCGCTTACTTCCTTTTAATGCGTCAAAAAAGGGCACGCACTCGTCTGTCGAATTAGATATGAACCTATTAAGAAGGACAATACATCCCGTCAACCTTTGGACTTCTTTCAGCTTTGTGGGAGACTTCATGTCTTGTAAGACTTTTATCTTTTTTAAGTTAGCCTCCATTCCTTTGTTACTGACCATGAACCTAAGAAATTTTCCTGATCTAACCCTAAAAGTGCACTTCAGGGGATTTAGCTTCATGTGATATCTTTTCAACACATCAAACATTTCCCCTAAGTGTGTGACGTGCTGCCCAGCCTTGATGCTTTTTACTAACATGTCATCGACATAAACCTTCATCGTCTTCCCAATTTGCTCAGTAAACATTTTGTTTACCACCCTCTGGTATGTCGCCCCTGTATTCTTCAAGCCAAAGGGCATCACCTTGTGGCAATAGAGGCCCTTGTCCATTATGAACGATGTGTGTTCTTCATCGAACGGATGCATGAGAATCTGGTTATGACCGGAGTAGGCATCCATGAAGCTTAACAACTCCTGTCCGGCAGTAGCATCAACCATCTGATCTATTCGGGGGAGTGGGAAATCGTCTTTTGGGCATGCCTTGTTGAGGTTGCTAAAGTCAACACACGTCATCCACTTCTCATTAGGCTTGACCACCAGGACAGGGTTTGAAACCCATCTAGGATAGTGAGCCTCCCTGATGAAACCGTTGCTAATCAGTTTGTCGACCTCTTCCTTCAATGCCTCATATCTTTTTGGATTTATTAGTCGACGCTTTTGGCGTTTAGGAGGATAAGAGGGGTCAGAGTTTAAAGCATGACACATGATTTTGGAGTCGATTCCTACCATATCAGCATGCATTCAGGCGAAGACATCCAGATTTTTTTCATGAAGGTTTTAACTTCAACTTTAAGCACCGGGGGCAGATCTGAGCCTATTTTTAGTACCCTCGTTTGCTCATTATCTTCCCGGATTTCTACCAACTGTTCGATTGGTTGGGACTATGTGATCTCATCTTCAATTTTAGAATCTATGTCTTCAATTGGCCCTTGATGTACTATTCTCGCTTCTTGTCACCCCGGTTGATCATATCCACGTATGACATCTACGTATGCGACACTGGATTCATATTGATTACTCTTTATTTCTCCTATGACATTAGATGTTGGGAACTTAACCTTGATGGTAGACAGATGTTATTACTCTTAGCGTTTGAAGGGTCGGCCTCCCGATCACGGCGTTGTACTATGAGCCCTTTTTAATTACCATAAAATTTGTCATCGTAGTTGTTTGCCTAGGCTTCTCTCTTGCAGTTATAGGCAACCTAATCGTTCCTTGGGGGATGATCGAATCCCTTGTGAACCCATATAATGGTCGGGACGTTTCCTCCAGTTACTCATTTGGGATCCCCATCTTTTTCAGGTAATTGGAGTACATGATGTCCACTGAGCTCTCATTGTCTACGATAATTCTGCAGACGGTGTGGTTTCCAATCACTGCCTCTACTACCAAGGCATAATTATAAGGGAAATAGACCCCATTCGCATCTTCTTCGGTGAATGTCACTTCAGTATCACCAAATTTTGTTGTCTTTGTTGGCTTGGTAGTTGAGAGGTTCAAAAACCTTTCTTGATACACCTGTCTTGCCTCATGGGTGTAATTCTTCTAGGATCTCCTTGAGTCTCCCTTAAGGTACGGTCCCCCATGGATGGTTCTTATGATACGACTGGCTCACGATCTTTTTCCCGTCTATTATCCTCCTGGCGCCGAGTCGCCACTCTTTTAATGATTCGTTTGATTTTTGATAAACCATTGTTAGATTTTACTTTGGCGAGATATACTTTTTTACCCCGATAAACTGGAGGGAGAAGGCTTCCTTCAATTCTTCCCAACTGAAGGTGGAGTTTGGTTTGAGTGTCCGGAACCATCTTCGAGTAGAATTTGTCAAGTGGTTCCGGAACACTCGGCACATTATTTCTTCTGCGTATCCATGTAGAAGCATGTGTCCTGTGTACATCTCCAGATGGTCGTCAGGATCTCCTCTACCGTCGTATGGCAGGATCGACGGGGACTTGTATTTGTCTGGGAGAGGTGTTGCCATGATTTCTGCTGTAAAAGGGTGGTCAGGTTTGACTGAGAGTGATGTCGACATTAACCACCTCCACCACCTGCCCTAGGTTCTTCTGTAGGTGACTCGCCTGACTTTTTATATCATTTTTTAAGCCGGTGACATCATCTGCAAGTTTTTCTTCTAAGCTCACCACATGCTCTATGATGGTATTTGCCTCTTCTATTGAGATTGCATAACCGACCCCTTTTGAGTCTTATGCCTTCTTGGCTTCTAGCTTGTTTTTCAGATCTCTGCTCTTCGACAGCGACCCTAAATCTCCTAAGATATTTTTACCCTGGTTTCGAGGTGGCGTTCTAGGGTTTTCCAGGCCCTTGACTGCTCATTTCTCCTGGGCTCGTCGCCTGTCGGCCCTTTGTCAGTTGCCGAGGGATTTGGACGATCGAGGCCTCGGGTTATCCCTCGTGGAATTTTCACTTTACCCGATCCTTTCCAGGGCACTGCGCTGGTCACCAACATTCTAGTTCCCGGCCATGGCGACGCTCAGTGGTCTCGGGGCGTCCTCTAGAGGGGGCATGAAGCCTCTCCCGTCCATTCGCTTAAGGTTGGTCACTAGCCCTCGATCCAAGTCAATCAGATTATTCAACTGGGCATGCATCTGTACAGGGTCAAGTTGTGGCTACCCGGGGGTGGATTTTCATTCTTCACCGGGGGTTGATTACCTTGGTCAGGTTGATCTCCCCCGCCCCCACTGTTGGCCAGATGCGTGGCGTTCTCCTCTGTTTGGTTGCCTTGATTCGCAGTGCCGCTTTTCCCTTTTCTCAGAGGCATGATCATTGGTTATTTCTTAGTTGTCTTGGATCCTAAACATTTGAACCAAACTCTAGGTTCGGTCCCCAGGGGAGCCGTCAATTGTTGACGCCAGATTACCTCTCGGTGATCCATTGGGTTACCAGTCAAAACTAGTTATATTCTCTGATCTATGCAACCGATTGTATTTGTTTTTGAAGTATATTGAAAAATGTATCGATTTTTTGTTGAAACAAAAGTAGAAAGACACACGGGTTTATAGTGGTTCACTCTATCAAAAAAGAGCTACATCCACTGGTTATTGTATTTTTCTTTTTGTATTACAGAGGTTATAAAAAGACTCTCCCTTTCTCTCTGGGGCTTTGCCCCTTTTATACCCTACAGATTACATATGGGTACATAAAGGGCGGATCGTCATAGGTGATTCTCTAATGGTTTCTCTCAAGTAGCCTATTACCCTACTTGCCTAGACCGTAGCATCTCAACACCTTTTGAACTGTTCACTCACTCACTTTTTCTACTAGTGTGGCTCTGCGGATCCTCTGTGATTTCCATTGGTCTGTTCTAGGCGGTTTATGGGCAGATAGTCATTTCATGTACTACTGACCTTCTCCAAGCCCAGACATAACCTAGGGATTTCCCCGTTGTCACCTCAGAGGTCTTCCTTGGGACGTGGACCCATACTCATGCGTTCTGCCATCTGCGCTTACACTATACTTCACAGGGTGCAGCCTCTGTCCCGATCAACCCCTCACTATACTGCTGCTACGAATAAATAATGCATGCCTCGACTGTAGGTAGGGTCGACAGTTGCAAGAATCGTCACATACGATCAGCCTTTTCACCAAATGGTGGAGGATGAAATGCACTTTAGGCGTCGACAGCTACATGACGTGGTGAGTTTAAGGTCACGTGGAGTATGATCGTCATCTGACATGTCAACGCATATTTTTCTACACAACACCCATGACCATTTTTTATGGATAATATCGCCCACATCACACCATAATTTATTCCTTTTACAGCCACAAAGTCCCTTCTCTGGTTCAATTCTACATAGAACAAATACTAGTAATCCCATATTATATCCATTTCGTTCCTTCACGTGGCTTTTCTTGCCTTTTGGCGAATGCAACATAAACCGAAAAAGAGCTCACTGTCGTCTCTATACAAAAAATTTAAATGAACTATGCGAATCGTGATGAATGATAACTCTCCCGACAACAAAGACAATAATAATAAATATACTAGTGAAACCTTGTAAATATCACAAACTCATGTAAACGTCGCCGTCCTTCCCTTGGATGAGCTGAGATATGGAACAAGATCAAAATAGAAAACCATTCATAATTTGATTAATCCCTCCCTATAAAAACACAACAACAATTTTCATCTATTACACTAACCCACATCATAAATGAACCACCGAGACAATTTAATAGTACCATGATGGCCAGAACTCAAAAAGATATAGCCGACCCAACACACATTCTGTGCCATATTAAACAACCCATCTTTTTTTTTTTCTTCCTCTCTCTCTCTCTCCTCTCTCTCTCTCTTTCTCTCTCATCATTTACCATCTCATTTTGCTCACGTTGTTGAAGCACACCACCATCTTCACCGCTCACTACTTTTATAGGATTCTAGTAGTCCAAGCACTAGTAAATGGCAATGACAATGACAGATAATAGTGACGGTTTTATATCTTCCAAGTTTCAGGCTTTCAAACCAAATAAATTATGTTCTGAAAATCTTTTACCACGTGATAACATGCCCGTTTCGGTTTTCTGTTTAAGATGTGTCATTCCCATTTTACCAGAAAAAGAAAAAGTCTCTCTCTCTGTTTTTTTTTTTTTCTTTTCAATTTTTCTTCTTGTTGAACCTATCAAAACCCATTTCAACGGTTTGACCTCCACCAAACCCATCTACCAGAAACAAACATCCACCCAAAACTTTTTTTCTTTTATAATCCTTCAAGTTTTATGTCTCTTGAAAATCAGGCCCATAAGAAATAATCCTTCTCAAGCATAACCCCCACAAATAATTTAAAAGAAAATAAAAAATATTCTGTTTTAACATGTGCCAATAATTGCCATCACCTTCGATCAGACTCGCAGCACAGGAGGATATTACCTGCGATCAATTTTAAAAAACCCATTTCTATAAATCATATAATACCAATTAAAAAAGATTTAACTTTTTCAAAAGGTGATCTTCAATTTATTTTCAGCAGACTTCGAATTGTTACGTAAAATAGGATTGCAGAAAAAAAAAAAAAAAAAAAAAAAAAAACGTTACAATTCAAGGAAAACTAATGTTGAAATATTTTCACAGATTTATTAAAAGCAACGGAGAGCGACCACCGAGAATCGGTTCCCTATATTCCCTTATCCAAGATCCAAGATCAAAGCTATTTGGGCTTTTTATTTATTTATTTAATTTTATGGTTCTCTAAAAAATGAAATATATAACGAAAAATTTCAGATTTCCATAACAGATTTGCAGATTTTTCTTTTTTCTTTGAGGTTGAAGATAATTACTTTGATCTGCTGACACTTTCGACTAGTTTCCATGGCCTCGTGCGAAAGTACCAAAATGCCCCTCCAAAAACTTGGGGGGAAAATTCACGAATTTAATTGGGGAAGCCTAACCCAAGCACCACCTTTATTACGTCATACCGTTGTTTTCCCGTCCATGAACCAGTGACCACCAACAGACTCTCCCACGTAAAAAGAAAACACCAAAAAAAAAAAAAAAAAAAATCAAAGCTTTCATTCATTTTTGCCGGCGTTTGCTCTGAAACCTTTCCAATTTGCAGAAAGTTGTACACAACATTCCTTGCACCAAAAACCCACCAAAAATTCGCAACTTTTGCAGTCCAAAACTTATATGTAGTAGCGTGGTTAACAAATTAAGTTCCAATTCAATAACAATTGTACCTATAATCTAGAGTGCATGACACGTTTTGAGTTCCGAATTTCTTGGAACTGACTGATTTTTATTTATTTTTCAGTGCCCAAATAAAATGGTACCAAAATTGACATAATAAGAAAGAAAAACACACAAAAAAGTCGCAAAACCAGCCCAATGGCTTTGCCATTACATAGCACCATACCAGAATCAAGCTCACGACCGGGGCTGAAGATTTAGCGCTCCCAACACGTAATGCGCAAGTTAGCCTCAATCCCTTTCTCTCTCCTCTCTCTCTCTCTCTCATCTAATATAACACTTTTACAAGGTAACGCCGACCTTTCTCTTTCTCTCTCCTGAACTCTGTCACCACTCACCCGCCCTATACAACACCACCCTCTCTCTAGAATTTTGCGAAAAAAGAAAGCTTTCCATTCCAAAACTCAAAATTTTCACTATTTCCGTGATTAAATTGGGATTTTGGTCTAATAAATTAAGTTTCTTATTCTTCCCTCTCTCTTTTTGCTCGCTGAGGCAGTTAGAGAGAAACTCCGCTTTGAAACAGATCCCTATTTCTCTCTCTAACTCTTCTCTCTCCAATTCGATCCTTTTCTTCGTCAAATTCTCAGGCATTCTCTTCTCCGAAGTCTCTTTCTTCGTCGGAATTTCTTTCTCCGGTGCTAGTTTGTGGAATTCTCTCCGACGCTTGTTGTCTTCTTGATTGCTCTGTTTCTCGGAATCTCTCGAAAATTAGGGTTTATGATGCGTGTACGGAGAATTGGGGTTTTGATGTGAAAAATTGAGACTGCTTGGGGGAAGAAGGGGAAGAAGTTTTTTTGGGATTTGAGGATTCGCGTTGCGGTTTTCTGAATCTCCGACACGATGATAATCAAACGGAATTTGAAATCCCAAATGCCGCGTCTGAAGAGATGCAAGCCCGGGGATTCGGCCGGTGACGACGACGAGAGCTCCGCGAGGAAGAAGAGGAAAACGAATGGTTATTACCCTCTCAATCTGCTTGGCGAGGTCGCGGCGGGGATTATCCCCGTCAGCCTCCATGGCTTGGTTCTGAGCTCCGTCGCCGCCGAGAAGGGATTCTGTGCTTCGTGGTGCACCGAGGTCTCGTTCTCCCCCGCGGTGGAGGAGATGAAGTCAAACGGCCGAGATTCGACGGCTGAGAAGATCAATGGCAAGGTTGAGGTTCAAAGGCCACCTCTCGTGAGGACTTCGAGGGGTCGAGTTCAGGTTTTGCCTTCTCGCTTTAATGATTCTGTAATTGAGAATTGGAGGAAAGAAAGTAAGACTAGTTTGCGTGATTATAGTTTCGAGGAGGAGATTGAGTGTAAGAAGGAGAACTTTAGCTTTAGGACACCGAAAACTTGTAGTCAAAATGCGAAAAAGACGAAGAACGTCGATAGGAATGGATTTAAGTCCATGAGGTATACTGCATTGTGCGAGGACGAGGATGGGGAAGTGGAGAAGTACACGGCTGTGAAGAATTTTTACATGAAGAAGTATTCGAGTTCCCGGAGTTCGCTTACTTCAGTACACGAGCAAGTGGTTGAAGAAGAGACGTTCGCAATGAAGGGACAAGCTGACTTGGATTCCGCGGAGAGGTTTCGGAAAGAGTGTAGTGAGAGGACTGATGGGTTTTATGGACCTGAAGACTTTTATTCGGGTGATATAGTGTGGGCAAAACCAGGGAAGAAGGAGCCCTTTTGGCCTGCCATTGTCATCGACCCAATGTCGCAAGCGCCTGAGCTAGTTTTGAGGGCTTGCATTGCCGATGCTGCTTGTGTGATGTTTTTTGGATATTCTGGAAACCAAAACCAAAGGGTATGGATTGGTTCCGATGTTGAGTTTTAATTTAAGTATTGCGTTATTAAATGCTATAATTGTCTTTATTGATTAACGTTTGTCATTTATTGTGGTACTTCAATGATATTGAGCAGGATTATGCGTGGGTTAGACGGGGAAACATTTTTCCATTTATGGATTATGTAGACAGGTGTGCATTTTAGTGGTTTTCTTTTGGACAGTTATTCGAATTTTAAATCTAGAAATGTCTTTGTTTCTAAGGCAATACTTTGCGTGGCATAGGTTCCAGGGGCAGTCTGGAGTAAATGATTGTGCACCCTGTGATTTTCAAATGGCGATTGAAGAGGCATTTTTGGCAGAACAAGGATTTACGGAGAAACTGATTGCAGATATAAACATGGCCGCTGGGAATGCAACTTATGATGAATCTATTCTCAGGGGAGTTCAAGAAGCTACTGGTTCAAACCAGGATCAGGCAAGTTGTCTGGAGTATCGTGCTTTTTAATTTCGAGTAATGAATTGAATGTAATGTTGACTGCAGTATTTGACAAATGTCACCTAAAAGGTTATCCACATTGCATTATCTTCGCCGTCGACTAATTATTATTCCAGGTTTTCTTTATGCTTGAATGTAAACAATCTAAGAATATATTTACTGTGCGGCTCGAGTTGATAAAACGTCTTGTCTTAATTAACAATTAAAATCATTATTTGGCTGCAGAAGATTTACAAATCACAATTTGTCTGAGTTCTCTGAGTAACCTGTAGGAGATGAGGATATTCCTTTGATTAGAAAAAATATCTGTTTTTTCCTAAGACCACTTGGTCTGGTGGCACGGGGGCATTTGGGTGGGATGGGTTTTGGGGGAAGATTACGGGTGTCGATCCCGTGTTGTATTAAAAAAAACACACACACACACAGATATATATCTGTTTTTCAATCCTCGTTGTTTAATTGAATTAGGGTCCTGTATGCAGGATCTATTTGATAAGAAGAAAGACACTCGGCCCTGTGAAGGATGTGGCTCAATTCTACCTCTTAAAATGACAAAGAAAATGAAGGTTTCAACTCCATCAGAACAGTTTTTGTGCAGAACATGTGCAAGGGTTCGTATGATGCCTTGCTCTGTGTGTTTCTTATTTTCTGTGTGCCATTTGTTTTCTGTAATAACTTTGGGCTGGAAAGTTTTGTTGCAATGTTCATACTAAACGAATTCTTAGTGCAGTTAATAAAATCAAACCACTTTTGTGGCATATGCAAGAAAATCTGGAATCACGCGGACAGTGGAAGTTGGGTAAGAGAGCTTTACAAACTCTTTGTAAATGACGGCTAGTTTTTATTTTTGTTTTGTTATTTTGGTTATTATTTTTGAAAACATTCCTCTTTTAACAGGTTCGATGTGATGGTTGTAAAGTATGGGTTCACGCGGAGTGCGACAAAATTTCCAGCAACCTCTTTAAGGTCTCTTGATCAAACTATATATGTGATGAAGTTGTTCTTTTCTATTTGCTTAATGGTAAACGAGACATTGCACACTTCAATGACAAAGTTGTTCTCTCTTTTTTTTTTGAAGAATTTGGGTGGTACTGACTATTACTGCCCAACTTGCAAAGCAAAGTTCAATTTCGAGTTATCAGATTCAGAAAAGGGACAACCAAGAGTCAAGTACGTCTGTGGAGCCCCATTTAATGTTTTTTAATTAAAAAATTTGGACTTATTTTCCTTTTATTGCATGATTGTTATTATTGTTGTAGTTTATTTTCTTGATACAGGCTGCATTTCCTAACTGAATGGATGTGCTCTTTCCCCTCCTTATATCTAACAAATATTGAGTTTCTTGATGCAGATGGAACAAAAGTCATGGTCAATTGGTGCTGCCTAACAAGGTTACAGTTGTTTGCAATGGTGTGGAAGGCACATATTTTCCAAGCCTTCACTTGTAAGCTTTAGTGGCTCAAATTTCAATGTCTTTTCCGGCAATCTTATCTGTTGGGACAAACAAATTTATGATTATTATTTGGGCTATTTTCCTTTTTTTCTTATTTCTCAAGTATTCTAAAGAAGAAATTTTGGGGAAAAGAATTGTTAGCTGCTTACATTTGTCAATGCTTCTTCATACTGGTGTAGTTTTATTATGGCTCTGATCTGTTTATCTGAAGTTTACCTTTTTATTTGCATTTAAAGTTCTACAATCCTCTCATTTTTTTTTTTCTTTTCATCCCAGAGTTGTCTGCAAATGTGGGTTTTGCGGCTCTGAAAAGCAAGCACTTAGTGAATGGGAGCGACACACAGGTTCCAAATCGAGAAACTGGAAGACAAGTGTTAGGGTGAAAGGTTCTATGCTGCCACTGGAACAATGGGTTTGTACTCGACTTCATTTTTTTTCAAACTATTCTGGGAGTATTGATTTTTTCTAATATGAAACATGTGTTTCTTTGACATGGTGATGAGAATTTTCAATGTGGAAAGCAAATTATGTATTGGGCTCATAGCTACTGATGTATTACGGATGAAACTCTAGTTTAATGGAATCTCGTTTCACGTTGTAGATGTTGCAGTTGGCAGAGTATCACGAAAGTGCTCTTGTGTCTGCAAAACCTCCTAAAAGGCCTTCTATGAAAGAACGAAAGCAGAAATTGCTTGCCTTTTTGCAAGGTGAGTTTTTATTGTCATTTTTTATGTGTCATGTATAAATAATTTATTATTTGATTTTTTTTTCCAGTAATTATCTGACCTGGTGAGAGCTAACTGCATTCTTATACCTGCTATGACAGAGAAGTATGAACCTGTTCATGCTAAGTGGACCACAGAACGATGTGCTGTATGTAGATGGGTTGAAGATTGGGATTACAACAAGATCATCATCTGCAACAGGTACTATCATGTGGGCAACTGTCTGAGATTTATTGCCTTAGTATAACATTGATAATTCAGCAGGATCAATAGTCGTATTCCACTTATTACCAAATGCGTGAAAAGGAATAAATGTTGTGGAATTTGAACTGTATTTAGGCACATTCTGGATGTTTAGGAATATTGCTCAACATAGCTGCATTCTTACATCCTTAGAGGTTGTTGATTGCTAGCGGTTTTGTATGGAACTTACAGAGTGCTTATTTTTTTTCTATCAGATGCCAAATAGCTGTTCATCAAGAATGCTATGGGGCAAGAAACGTTCGGGATTTCACTTCATGGGTTTGCAAAGCATGTGAAACACCTGAAATCAAGAGAGAATGTTGCCTCTGTCCTGTAAAAGGCAAGTCCTTAAGATTTTACTTTTTTTTTTTGTGTGGCAATTTTTCATTATGAAAGAAGGTTAAGGTTTGTTTTTCGTACATACTTGTCTCCTATGGTCTTCGTCATCCAATTATGGAATCAGACATAATGCACAACTTCTCTCAGTTTATGTGATGTTCTGCTTTTCATATAGTTTGGTCAATTAGTAATGCAAGTGTTATTATAAGAACGATTATTCATACAATGGCAACCTTCCTCCGGTTAAAGATGACTTTAAAACTCCTGGTCTGAACTTCTTTACTCTTTAGTTTTCACAGGTCATTAATTTATGATGGATTTTTTCCCCCTGATAACCAATTTTGGTTTCATTTTGCTATTATAAGTTGATGTATTTTATTTTATGTTTGCTGCAGGAGGTGCTTTAAAGCCAACTGATATTGAGGCATTGTGGGTTCATGTTACATGTGCTTGGTTCAGGCCTGAAGTTGCTTTTGCAAGTGACGAAAAGATGGAGCCTGCTCTTGGGATCCTGAGTATTCCATCTAATTCTTTTGTTAAGGTGGATTCTTTGCTTTAGTCAGTACAACCTTATAGCTGTTTTAATTCAGTTTGATTCATGGGAACTTTTTGATTAGATCCACACAATATTTCTTGAGGATAACCATTCTTTATCTTTTGAATAACATGTTTGCCAACTCCCAATCTGTTAATTTTCTTGGTAGTCAATAAACTATTATATTTACAGGAAATCTAATTTAGTATTCTTAGTCTTGTTGAACACCTGTAGAATATTTAGCTGATGCAGTATTAAGGGGGGCTTTTTTTGTGACCTTCAGATTTGTGTTATTTGCAAGCAAATTCATGGCTCATGCATGCAATGTTGCAAGTGTTCCACTTATTACCACGCGATGTGTGCATCAAGGGCAGGGTATCGCATGGAGGTTAGATCCTAGACACCAGTCTTTTAGTGCTTTATGCTGTTCAAAATTATAGTAATTCATCTCTTTTTTCACCCAGAAAAAGTGATTTATGCTTGACTTTTATTGCAGCTACACTGCTCGGAAAAAAATGGCAGGCAAATCACGAAAATGATTTCTTATTGTGCTTATCACAGGTTTTTAATTATGATTTTTTTGACCAGTCTCTCTTGCTTTTGCTTTGCTGGTTGTGTTGCAAATATAAAGTAATTTTGTTCCTTCACAAAACATGAAGCAGTGGTTTCATTTTTGGTGCAGGGCCCCAAATCCAGATACTGTCTTAATTATACAGACTCCTCTAGGTGTCTTCTCAGCAAAAAACCTTCTCCAAAATAAGAAGAGGGCCGGTTCAAGGTTAATTTCATCAAATAGAACAAAAGCAGAAGAGGTTCCAACTGTCGAACCTACTGAGCCTGAGCCATTATCTGCTGCAAGGTGCCGGGTATTCAAGAGATCAAACAATAACAAGCAGGTAACTTGCTTTGTTTTTTATTTCCTTATATGTTTTTCTTTCTCTGCTTTCATTTTTTTTTTTTTTTCATTTTTATTCCTTCTTTGGCGCCTACGTATGCGTCTCAACCTTCCTCTTCCTCTCATTCTTCTCCTCTCGTCTTTTGGGAGCTGAATAGTCGGTTGAACAATGTGAATTTGTCATTTAGGTAATATAGAATTAAAGCAAGACCACTAACGAGAAAATATATGCAAAAGCAACTAGTCCTTCTTGTCAAATTGGTGAATGCTTTAAATAATTTTCAGGTGAAATTGGTGGGGGATCAGGACTTCTGTCTCTTACATACACTACCAATCACCTGGTAACATGTGACATAATAAGCTAGTAACAAATTACTAATACGTAATTCTAAATTATGGTCCCGTTCACTTCGCGGATTTGAGTTTTTGATTCGAGCTGAGATGTGACATTTTCTGAGAGCTTTTTACTGTAGCAAAAAATTTTAATGTGACATTTTCTGAGAACTTTTTCTGTAGAAACCTAAAACTGAAAACTTAAATCGGTGAAGTGAACGAGGCCTATATAAAACAATATTCATAATCACAAACACTATTGTTTGTTCACTTATGCATCTACCACCACTAATTGGATAGCAAAATATGTTTGTGAAGCAGTATTGAAGTAGGCAAGTTCTTTTTATTGTTTCTTGTATGTTGGATTAAGTTCTTCAGTTTGCTATTTCACGTAATACATGTTTGGGCTTTGATGATTCCTTATATTTTGATTATGCACATTCTTCTTCATCACTCGTGACTTTTCTGGTTGATAGAGAATGCAAGAAGAAACCGTTACTCATCGAGTGAAAGGACATTCCCATCATCCCTTGGGAGACATAGAAAACTTGAACACTTTCATGGTAAACATTCTTCAACTTTGTAAAATTCTTTCGCAAATATAGTATTTTGATCATAACCTCAAGGTGACACACTGTCGTTTCTTTTTCAGCAGGTTGCTGAGGAACCAAAATCCTTTTCTTCTTTCAGAGAACGGCTTTACCACTTACAGGCACAATCTTAATCCTTTTCTATTCTCTATAATTGACTTTCTGGAATTGATTTTGACTGGTATTTGTGTTTATTGGACTCCAGAGAACCGAAAACGATCGCGTTTGCTTTGGTAGATCTGGCATACATGGCTGGGGTCTCTTCGCACGTAAAAATATTCAAGAAGGAGATATGGTAAAATAAACAGCCTTTTTTACTTGATCTTTTTATTTTGGGTCACTCTTCAGTTATGTGGCCTCGGGAAATATTCTGGCTTTCGACAAGGAATGAGAAGCATATATTGTTATACGCAGGTTCTTGAGTATCGTGGAGAGCAGGTGAGGCGTAGTATTGC
Source organism: Morus alba (assembly GCA_012066045.3). Taxonomy (NCBI): domain Eukaryota; kingdom Viridiplantae; phylum Streptophyta; class Magnoliopsida; order Rosales; family Moraceae; genus Morus; species Morus alba. Next base: position 1,822,379 of record CP050234.2, read on the forward strand.
AGATCTTAGGGAAGCACGTTACAGATTGGAAGGCAAAGACTGCTATGTAAGTTACTCTCTTTTCTCCACTGATTTGTTATGAATGATACAGAAGATATAATTTGTGTTACTTTCTACTTTCCTTCTTATTACCTAGAAGCTAAGCTAATGTGATCTTTCTGTTTTTATTATTATTATTATTTATTTATTTATTTATTTTTGTTGGGCAGCTCTTTAAGATCAGTGAAGAGGTAGTGGTGGATGCTACTGATAAAGGGAACATAGCACGCTTAATCAATCATTCGGTAAGTGAAGATTGTAATTAATGTTAGAAGTTATTTTTGGGATATTGTGATCTCCATAATACTTTTAACGTTGACAAAGTTTCCTTCCTATTCAATCTCTTTTGTCCTTGTCCAACTTTGATATATAGTGCATGCCCAATTGCTACGCGAGGATCATGAGTGTTGGTGACGATGAGAGCCGTATTGTACTTATTGCTAAGACCAACGTAGCTGCTGGTGACGAGCTAACGTAATCTCTCTCTCTCTCTCTCCGTCCTTTGTTTGCCTTGTAGATTATCAGCTATTCTTAATTGGGTCTTGTTCTTTATTTTCATTTTTATTTTTGGCTTTTATAGGTATGACTACTTGTTTGATCCTGACGAACCCGAAGAATTCAAAGTCCCTTGTTTGTGTAAAGCTCCAAACTGTCGACAGTTCATGAATTAGGATACAACAATTGCACAGCCATTGTTTCTCCGCAAGGAACACTAACCCATTCCCTCTTTCGTAGGATCTTACAGTTCTTATACCCAAAAATTGTAATTTTGTCGAGGAAAAAGGAAAGGCAAAAAAAAAAAAAAAGGATGGTAGAGTGTTATTCTTTTTTTTTTGTCCCCCCGCTGTAATTTTGTTCGGACAAATCTTTCAAAGCTTAATAAAAGATATAAAAATTTGCCAGCTTTTTGGCTCTTGGCATTTGTGTGTAATTGTCTGCCAACTTCTCCACGTTCTTAATCTATTGCTAATGTTTTTGAGGTCACTGCTTAATGGAATAAATGGTACTGCGTTTTACCTCTCGTGTGTACTTTTAACACCGACTTACACCCTTGTATAAAATGAGATAAGAAAACCATACTTTGATGCGTTTATTCTTTTTCTTTCTTTTTTTTTTTTTTTTTTTTTTTTTTTGAGAATGATTTACCAGGTTATTTGTTCGTTCATTCATTTATTTATCTTTGCATGTTGCCGAGTTGGTTTTGGTCTATAGTGCTTTCGTTGCTTAATTTTTCATGTCATTTTTCATTTTTACAAGCTGTCGTTTCCTTATGTTATTGTCGTTTATAATTTCAATTTTGTTTGTTGATGTTTCTGCCGTTTTCGAAGATCATTTTGCTGCTCTACTAAATCGTGTCGGTGTAGGATTTTCTATGTCGTTTTCAGATTCACGTCGGTGTTCCCCTCAAAAAAGGTAGTCCTTTTCCAATGCTCTTCTATGTCGTTTTCAGGTTCACGTCGGAGTTCCCCTAAAAAAAGTAGTCGTTTTCAATGCTGTTGCCGTTTTCATTCAATAGTGTTGTCGTTTCATACTCTTGTTGACGGTGTCGGTTTTGGTTATTTGTCTTTCTTTCTAATGTCATTCTTCTCTTTTTATTTATTTTATTTATTTTTTTCGGCACAATCTTATTGTCGATCTGATTGATGATGTCGTTTTTTCTTTGTTGTATTACATAGATGTTGTGGTTAGGTCGTTCTTCGATTTTGTTTTCCCAGGTTACTATCCCTTACCTAAATGTTGTTTCTTGTTGCTGCCGACTGTTATTGACTTAAGCTGACGTCCTTTTATTTAATTAAAATAATTTGTTTTATGCCAGTTTGTTATTTTAGTTATTTATGTCGTTTAATTATGCCATAACGACATATAGACGATAGATTTGTGTGCTTAGATTTAGTTTTATGTTTATGTCGGTTTTAGTTTTAGATTATCATTGTTCCCCCAGGTTGTTGTCTCTTCCTCAAAGAAAAACGCTCTGTATTTTTGTCATCTGTAATTGTTTTTCTACAACAACATTTAGTATATGTCGTCTACAAAACGTCATAGAAAATCCTATGTCGTCTTTAGTTTCATGTCGTTTCATATGTTCGTTGACTCATCTGCTGTCGTTTCAAAAGTTCGCTTACTAACTTATGTCGTTTTGTCGTTTAAAAATGTTCTTTGACTGTCCCTTTTTTTTTTTTTTTTATTTTTTTGAGGTAATTGTGATTTAATACTTTGATGCTTTTTTTTTTTAGTTCATTATTATTTTTTCTTTGAGGCTCTTTTGACCTTCCATCTTTTTATGTTTTATCTTTTTTATATTTTTTTGAGGTCATTGTGATTTTATGCAACAAAAGCTTATTGTACTAAAGAAACAGAAACAAAAACAAAAACAGAGAGTTGATGGGCCTGTTCTCTTGTTTAAAAAATTTTAAAAAAGACAATTTGAATTTGAATTTTATTTAAGTTTATATTTTTTTAAGTTTTAATTTTATTTAATTTTACTCAACTTTATTCGAATTATAACTTCAACTCAAATTATAACTCAAATTTAATTTAAAAATTACACTCAAATTATATTTAAAAAAACAAGCCCTGTATATTGCCCATCTTATCAAACTAGTTCGGCTATGGGTTTCTAGAATCTAGTCTCGCTTGTTGCAAACTTTATAGAAAAGAAAAGGAAAGAAAAAAGAAAAAAGACATAAATAAAAATAATTGTGTAAGCAGACTCAATGTTAGCACTTTGGTTAGCACTTGGAAGGACATTCAAGAGTTTCTTTCTATGGAGGGTAAATGTGAGTGTTTGATCATAAGAACACGACGCTTTCTTCCAATCCAAGTGGTCAACCATGGAGGATCACCGGACACAATTCTGTACCCTGCCTTTGTGTACAATTTTCGAGCACCGACATCATCTTCATACGCCCTCAGCACAAGATACTTGAAGCCCCATACAATTGCCAGCATGTCACATGCTTTTAGCAACACTGTTGCTATTTTCTTCCTCCTGTTTTGTTGTTATATATAGATTTTATAAGAGTACCTTGTTTTAGTACAGAGGAGAAAAAAACGAGAGAATTTATATATTAGAATCCCGTACATTTTATCAATTTAAATTTTTAATTTTAAATTTTTATAAATAAAAATTTTTAAAAAATATCACATTTAATTTTTTTTTATTACAGTTAAAACTTTTTAAAAAATATCACTATTTCAAATAGAAAACTTAAATATAAAAAACGAAAATGACCTAAGAAATTGTTCTTAATTTTTTAAAGGTCTAATCTATGAAAGGAAGCACACGTTAGCACTTTTAACATGAAAACTTATAGATTATGCCGTTAAAGAAAAAGTACGGACCTGAAATTTTCCAAAACGGCAATTCCGGAGATGTAAAGGTATTCCTCCGCATCAGGTGGGAGACTCTTTAGGACATTTTCGTCTCTCAAAGCTGTAACATCAACGACTCCCACAACTTGTTGTGTTTTGTTGGAAGCTTCAGTTTCTGGCACAGCAACCAAGCAAGCATACCTATATATATATATATATATATTCACGTAATTAATTTCAAATGGTGTATTAATTAAATGGCCTAAATTATCTAATAAATACACTCTTTGACTGGAATATATATATATATATATATAATAATGTACCGGTTACGGGGCGAGTTTCTTAGTTTATATATTAACCCAGCAAGCACTTCAGCCTGTAATGTGAAAATCAATAACAATATTTCACATTATGGGTATTAAAAAGTTGTAAAAGTAAACCCATCAAAAAAAAAAAAAAAAAATCCATGATGAGAGGAAAAAGGAAAGAAATGACCTGAAAGAACTCAAAGAAGAAATCATTAAAGAGAAGAAAAGGTTCGTGGAATGCTTCGGCTTGAACACGAGCAGCACTTCTCATCTCATCACCAATCTTATCTAATCTCCTCACTTTCCATCCAAAATCACTCGCCAAATACTCAAACTCATCTCCATAATTACCTCTTCCATTACTCTCCACAAAATTACTCACTTCCTCAGTTGAACTACTGCTACTGCTAAAGCTATTTAACAAAAAGTTTCTTCCTTTTTCCAAGTACCCAAAACGCAATTCCTGACTAGATGGCTTAACAAGTGTGTAAGCGTGTGAATAAGGTTGTTGTGTAAACAATTTTATCGATGTGTTGGGATAGCTTCTTAGCAAATGAGCCATGATGGCAATTGCAATATTACTCTTGCTGGCTAATTGAGAGGTTTTTTTTTTTTTTTTTTTTTTTTTACATTTTTATTCTCTCTCTTCTTTCTTGCATGTGTAGGTGCGAAAATGATGGAAGAGAATTCTGTCGACTCCACGAGTGGACATGATTCTTGGTTTGGTTTAGGCCATAAATGAATATGTCACGTGGAGAGCTTTCAGCCTACCACTTGGCTGACCCTCTAATTACTTTAGCATTCAATACCATAACGAGTACAACATGTTTTCCTTTTCTTTTTTTTTTTTTACTGAAAAAAAAAAACAAAAATATATAATAACCTCATTAATTACTCATATAAGATGGAACACAATTACACAAACACGTTTCATATATATATATATATATATATATATTGATAATTTCTCTCAGGAAGGCATGGACAACTCGACGTATAAAAAGAAGGGGAAAAGGCTCACTTCGATTTGCTCACTAAACTATTAATTTTAGACTATGGTTCACACAAGAAGTAATCAGAAAAACAATGCTAGAGTTCGGTGCTAATCACGAGTGATAAACACAACAATAAGAGAACGCTCCCTATTTATGGATCCAATGTTATATTCTCCCTTTTTTTATTAATTTTTTGTGTTTACAGAGTGCTTTGTAGCTAAAAAGTCAAAAAAGAAAAATGAAAATCACATGTGATTTGCGATCCATTAATCTATGGTTTGAAGTAACCTAAGTGGGTGCAATTTTCATAGTTATTTTAATATTTATTATTAGTAGATATTATTATTTTAACCATGTGATATTAATCAACGCTTATACTAAATTAGATAGTTTACAAAAAAAAATATTAGAATTAATTAAATTAAATTTTTATCACGTAATATAATTAAATTTCTATATTTAATAAACAATTAAATAACCACCGATTTTAGCGTCTAACTCAAATTCAATTCAAGTTTTAACTCAAATCTTATTTTAAGTTTTAGGGCAAAACAAAACTTACAATTATTAAAAACTCATCCATATATATACATATATTTGAATTAAAACAATATAACATAATAATAAAAAAAAAAAATCATAACACCAAAGAAAATAATAGGATTACTTTTAAAATGCCCCCACTTATATTATCGGTGTTACTTTACACCCTAAACTTCAAAATCTATCAGTCCTCTTCAACTATGAAACGTTTGAAACAATACTCTTTTTGTCACAATTCCATCAATTCATGCTGATGTAGCATTAACACCCCCTTTTTTTTTTTTTTTTTTTTTTTTTTTTTTCTTTTGCCTGATCAAACTCAAACTGACTGCACCCCCTTTTTGACACTAGTGAGTAGTGACAAAGTGAAGTTAGTGCAAAAAAAAAAATGATAATAATAGTAAATCATTTGTCATATATATATTAGCAAATTCTTTATAGAAGAGCTGGAGAAGATAGGCACATAACAAAATTTTACTAGACATGTTGAAATATAGCAAAAAAATTAGAATATTTTTCAAATAACAAACTAAAATCATTAAAAAACAATCCATGAGTAATTTTAAACATAAAAGAAGCTAGCGTTATTATAATGATTATTAAGTAATTTTTTATTATTCTTAAATATTTAAAAATGTTATGCTTCAACTTAAGTTCTCATAAATTTAGCATGTAGCACAAGAAAAACAATCCAGTTCTAAGACCTAGTTTTCAACCATCAACTTAAATTAAAAAAAAAAAAAAAAAATACTAAACTTTTTAACCTTGAAATTTTTTTAAAAGGCTCAGATTTTAAAGCATGAAAAAATTAGTGAAAATACATAAAATCACATGACATAATATAATTAATTAGACACGTTCTAAATATTAGATCGGAGTCACACTTGTGTCTAAACAGAGCTGACCAGTGAGCTTGCACTACTAGAGTAGCCGACAACAGCAAAACAGCAGAAGGAAAAGAGCCTGAAATTGGAAAACTTCACAAGGAGAGACAAAACTAAAGCCCAAGATAAGAAACGAATTGGAAACGAGGCACAGCCAGAAGAAAAAATACCAGCAGTAATAACAATTCAAATGAAAAGGAACAGACCACTCGTATCTATTTAAAAATCCTCCCCATGACAACGACCATAAAATCCAATGAAAATAAAATAATAATTAAAGAAAAAAGGGCAATCACACAGCAACTTAGAAAACCAGCAAAATACACACCCACCAAAGAAGACCAGGTGGCAAAGCAAAAGATTTTGAGAGAACATGAAGATTTTGAGACCATGCGAAAGTGAGCATCTTGGTAATTTGGAAGAAGAAGAAAGGCATATTTAAGTTTTATTTCCTTGATAAAACGAAAAAGCAACAAGAAATGGAACCGCAAAAGAACTAACTTACCAAAAGCAATAAAAAGAACGGGATATAGAAATTGTCTCAATGTGTACTTTCAGGAGAATGATGTATCCGACTTAAATTTACCGACTCAGACTCATTTGACCCAGACATCACAGCCTCATAATCCTTGGGAGAACCATCTGGAACTAACACAGGACCACTCATAGCATCACCAAAAGCCGGACTTTCCTCAGCCTGGTAAACAGCACAGCCACCATTGGCCTTGCTAATTTCGTTTAAATTATCACCATTGGTTGATAGAGATGCCACGGGAAGTGATGCATTATCGAGTGATGCAGAGCCATCAGCATTTGCATCCTCTAATTTCACTAGCTCGGAAGATATCACTTCCGTTTTCACTCCATCAAAAGTAGTTTGCGTCTCCCCTAGGTTGTCCTGAAAATCATCTTTAACCGGTATCTCCAACCTTGGAGAACGAGGAGAATTGTGATTCTGCACCTCGTGACTGGGCGTCAAAACAACCACCATTTTGTCCTCAGCAGCAACTGAGGAAATAGCTTCAACATTCTCCACGTCCAAATTCGAATTTGGTGCATCCACCATTTCCGTATGTGAAGTTGGAACTGGGTCCTCGACTTTTCGAAAATCATGGTGGACCTGTTCTTCCACATTTTCTTGTTTGGACTTTGATACAATATCCAGTGTTCTCTTCGACAAATATGGTCTTCCTCCTGCTTCCAAGCAGCCTTTCTTGTACAGATCCATAGCCCTCTGCAATACATGAATAACATCGTCAACCTACTGCAAACTAGAAACAGTACACTCTACCAACAACTTTATGCGTCAAAGAATTTTGTATGATATTTAATCTCAAACAATGCTGTGCACTTCCCAGATTATTAGAGAAATGCTTTTCTGTGCACATATCTCCAAATACAGTTAGCTAGCCCATATCATCAATAGGATGCCAGGCCAAGGACCATGTTTTGGAAATCCACCCAGAACTATATAATCCTAACTGCATAACTTCTCATCATTCCCTCAGAACAACCCTCGTCTCGTCACATGTCAACTCACAAAAAATTTAACCACAACTACCGACCTCGTAAGTAAGATTAGGAAAACAGCCTCACATTCAGTTTGGGGAAGTTCATAACCACTGCTTTGCTTCACTTAATCATGACTTCTATTAACCAAAAGTCAGAGAGAGAGAACTATAAAAAAATTTCAAAATCCAACTACAGATATTTTGGATGGAAAAATAATAAAGAAGACACTCTATCAACACGATAACTCCACATAATGTTCATCATAATGTACCTGAAATACAGAATCCTTTATGGCAGGTAAATGTGAGGAAATCCACGATGTTCTGAATGATTTGGCTCCAGCTCTTAAATGGTCCTGTGACATCCGAGGAAGCAGAAGTGGAAACACAACAATTTTGAGTAAGCCTGAAATGAAAGATAATTAAAAATGAATTTTCTTTATTGTGGAAGTTCATACCTTTGACATTATAGGCCTAGTGGTCTCTTCATCAATAGTTTCACTTTTATCAATGTCTAGAAAGCTCCTACACTGGTTATACAACTCTGGACGTACAAGTTCCGCAGAAATGTCAAGCTTAGAAAGATAATAGCGGCTTAAAGAGGAAACATCATCCTTTGAAGATTTAGACGGTTCAAGTTTCTTCTCATGGATAACTTTAGGTGGAGACTCTTCTGCGGAAGAAGTTACACCAGACCTTGTTTCAGATAATTTGCCCTGAATGCCATGTTCGCGATTATCATCATGATTAGACACCTGACCAACCTGAACAGCCAAAGCATCATCTACTGTGGCCTGCACGGGATAATCATCTTTGGGGGATGGAGAAAGCACATCCCTTTTTGCATCTCCATTTTGTCCTTTCCACGTGTCAACACTGGATTCCCTTCCTCGACTGTTCATTGGATGCCTGTTCTGGTCCCACTCAGCTGCCCCAAACAAGTGAGGCTCGTCCCTAAAGACACCATTACTTCCATCCCAGCCATGCAAATGAGATGGCCCTGTGCCATCCATCATATTCTGCCAGCCAAGAGGACGCAAGTGACTGGAAAATCTGTCAGTATCGGTGATGTGATAAGGCAGGCCAGTGTGATTGATCTCCATGGAAGGTCTAACACCAAAAAGTGGACCTGGAAACTGCGGCATTATCCCTTGAAAAGCTCCAGGTGGCCCGTGTTGGAAAGGAATGAAGCCATTTGGTAGTGGTGAAGTCCAGTTTGGAACACCTCTCCAAGCATTATTATGCCCTCTTCCTATATTGGGATCACCATTCCTCCGGTAACGTGAACCGGAATTAACCCTACTATCATCTTCCATTGGACCAGTAAAAGAAGGGCTATCAATTCCAGCCCTGAACGCAGGGTGTGGAGGAATCAAAGATGAGTTAGCCTGATTATTTCTATTGTAAAAGGATGAATCGACTGGAGAGGATTCGTCCACCAAAGGTTTCTCTGATGGCAAGTCACGACTCAGTCTATCATCAGAAATACCAAAATCTCGATAATCACTGCTTCTACGCCCCGTTTCTTCGATGTCAAGGCTTTGCCTAGCACCAGGCCTATTCATGTACCTGCGGTCAATACTTGAAGATGAAGGAGATCTCTCCATCAAGCCCAAGGGCGAAGCTTTAGAACTAGAAGACTTTTCATTTGACAGGTCTCCTAACATAGTGTCATCGATTTTAGGGGGTTTCTCCACAGATCTGTATTTGGAACCTCTTTCCAATGCTCCAGAAAAACCAGATGCGTCTTTTGAAGGAACTGCTTTGGACCTTTGTTCTGCTGTAGAATCTCTGTACTTCAAATCTTCTGGATTTAGATACCTGTAGTTAGGGAAAAAAGACGAGATTTTACTATTCGATCAACTGATGCTTAATAAAAGAATATGTGCGATGTGTCCTCCATAGAATGATACATGTCAATTCAAATATAAATTTATATGGGAGATCAGTATATATATGTAGATCCTGTACTTAGGTGAACATAACAAGAATTTCTATGGGTATATGCTATGTTTGAACAGTTCTCATGAAAACAAGGTTTAATGTCCTAACACGTTAGGTAGAATAGATTAAATGTTTACATCTCACTGTGGTGAGTCTCCCAGTTTGGATATGTTGGGCAGTAAGTACAACACCAATTATGTTAAAGGTAGATCTGTTTTGTATGCATCCATAGAAAATAATTTAAAAGGATTATTACATGTCATTGTGATAGAAAAGGCCACTGAAAGCACTACTTTTATCATAAGATTGTAAAGTTCAAGAAACTATAGCTGTCAAGAACACAACATAGAATATTCTAGTAAGTCCAGTAAGAATAGATGTTCGAAATAACTCCCCAGTCCCTTGAGCATGTTATTTGACGTGTCATAGACAAGATAGATAGGTCTTTGCCCACCTTCAGGATATGATTACAATTAATCAATTATTACGCAACCAACAAAAGAATATTCTCTTTTCCAATGGTTGCATTCAAACAGAACAGCCGTTTTATAATTGGTTCTCACATCATTAAATAGCCTAATCATAACAGAACTTAAAAATTAATTCAATTGCCAACACACGCCCAGTTCAATAATATTTTAAACTTAACCAAAATGTGAAAAAGAAAAAAGCAAAATACCTGAACTCATCTACGCCTACATGCGGACTAGAACTTGGGGAATTCCTCCGTTTGTCACTGCTCCCAATAGCATCTACATGAGTTTGCCGAGAATGAGATCTTCCCTTATTAGCATCTGACTCACTTCGATCGCCACTTATAGACTTCTTTTCCATATCAGAATAACGAGCTTTGGAACCTCTAGATGGAATATCACTAAAATCATCACGATCATCAGGAGATTTTCTCTTTGCCTTGCTATCTTTGTATCTGGAAGTCCGGTCATCATGATGAGAGCTACCATAATCCCGATCAAAATCATGATCTTGATCATAGTCTCGATCTCGGTCACGGTCTCTATCTCGATCACGGTCTCTATCTCGATCACGTTCTCTCTCACGGTCACGATCTCGCTCACGATTGCGCTCTCGATCACGATCACGATCACCATCCCAATCCCAATCGTGGTCACGATCATAATCACGATCACGATCACGATCACGACCGCGCTCACGTTCATGCTCACGCTCACGATCATGATAGCGGTCACGATCGCGATCCCTCACAGGGTTTAAGTCCCGATGGCGATCCCGATCCCTATCCCGATCACTCTCTCCTTTGCGCTCACCATCATGAAATTTAGATTTCTTATTTTGCATTTCTGGAGTGTCTTTTTCATCTTTTACATGCTTATCTTCAGACCTGCTGCTAAACTGATCCTTTGTGGAGCGCTCATCTCTTTGTTTGTCATCCCGATGCTTATTGTCCCTGTCAACATCTTCTCGATGCTTCTCTCTGTACCTGTCCTCTTTGCGTTTCTCATCTTTTTGTCTTCCATCCTTGCCAGTATCATCCCTCAAAGATAATCTTCTATCATTGATATCGCCCATATCAACTTGATGTTTGTCCACATCAATAGAGCTATCTCTTCTTTTCCTCATTCGTCTTTCAAGTTGGTTATCTGGTTCAGGACTTCCAGATTCACACTGAGCATTCAGATCTGCAGCACCACATAATTAGGATAATCAATTCCAGTTTCACAAGGATATGAAACAAATTTAGTTTCAACCCAGAAAAAAATAAAAAATAAAAAAGCGCCTGCTCACATCTTCAATAAACCTAACCTTTCCCCATCTCATATACAACAGGAATTTATTTCTTTTCTTTTTTCCCTCTCTATTCTTTATTCTTACTATCATTTATCACTTTATAAACAAGGCTGACTGGACAATCCACCTCTAGCATATTACTCACTTCACATCTATTAATCTAGCCATCCCCATCTTTAGATCAACAATTGTGTTGTATAACAATTATATAAAAAAAAAAAAAAAAAATCACTTCTTTTCCCCAAGACACAAATAGTTGTTTATTAATTTCTAGCAGAAGTATTAACTTGCTCATTAATGACCGCAATAAGTTCTTCAAAATCCTATTTGAAAGAAATGCATTTTTTATCAAGTTCCATATCTAGGATTATTTGGACTTTTTTCTTTTTGGTGGGGGGGGGGGGGCGGGGGAACACACACATTTGCACATTAATATTCTGTTAATGTAAAATCAAGGAAAACAATATGGAAAATACAGTGGCAGTAAAATCACAAGTACAGAAAAGTGAAATCAACATGGACAAAAAAATGTATCTGTTCAGATTTGTAGAAAAAGAGCAAATACAAATATAGTGATAATGATACACGAGTACAACATGGCAGTAAAATCACACAGATAGAATCCACAGCAACAAAGCCAAAAAAAAAAAAAAACAAAAAAACAAAACCAAACCTAACAATCACATACAAAAAGTAGAACAAAAAGAAATTGATTAAAAAAACCATATAACTACTTAGGATTAGGACAGAAGGAAACGATAAGAATAATAACCCAACAATCATAAAGCAGAATCTTTAAATAGGACCATAGATGTCATAAATGAAACCTTCCCTCCCAAGCCCCTAGTGGCGGAACGATAAATGACCTTGTCAAAAATTGAAAAGACTATCATGAGCACCACAATCAAAGAGCTAATAGCCCCTCGTTCCAGAAGAAATTTGGGGAAGCGCAGCTAAAACCCACATTTCTCAAAGGAATTCAAATGTAAATGGTAAAATAATATCTAGCCCGAATTTATATTAGGGTTTAAAGAGATGTAAAAGGGAAGTATATAGTCATTCCAACAAAAATTCTCCATATGGACATGCCATATCAGCACTCAAATCCAACATGGCGCTCTTCATTAGTTAGACTAATAGCCATACCCAATAGTGTTTCTAGAGTATTGATAGCATGAATTTTCCTGGCAATAAAATCTCTCCACGTCAAATAAGGTAAGAAAAAGGTATGTTACACCTGAGGTAGTCGACTAATATTAATAGGCGTACATTTGATGATGCACAAGAACAAAGTGGATCTGCTATGAAAACAATATTTTTATTATCTGTCTGTGAAATGACCAAAAAGGACAGCCCTTGTGACAACTCACTGTTAAATTCTTGCACAAGATGCCTCGACAGAAAATTTGTATGCAACTTTCTACTGCAAAGTATGCAGTAGGCACTACAGCTTTAGACTATAAATTACTTATTAAATCCACAGAAAGCAGTCCCCTTTCACTCTATAGTTGAATTGAGATGTTTAAAGTCATCACTTACCACATGAACCTTAGCTATTCAACTCGACGTTTTTTTTTTTTTTTTTTTTTTTTTTTTTTTTTTAATTCTTCTCTACCAGAATAATTGAGTGGTTTGAATATGGCATCTACCAAAAACTAATTCCACTTGTTGAACATGCTAAAGAATTTAGGGCACAATGGAACTGATTATCACTTTCAAACAGTAAGCATTAACTCATCAAAATCATAATAGTTTTCTCTTTCTTTTCTTTCTTTATTTATTTTTTTTATACAAGAAAGGTCGTGCCTACTTTTCTCTGACCACTTTTTAAAAGCAAAAGATATAGAGAAAAATGTAGTTTCCAAAAACTAAATGTATGATATTGGGTAACACAGACCAATTCACTATCCATAATAATTCATCATCAACAAAAAAAAATTCAAAATGATTCGATTAACTGAAAGATTCTGTGAGAAATGTGCACCTATTTATGACATCTGTGCGAAATGAGACCTAAGTTATTAATTATTATTAAAAAAAAAAAAGAAAAAAAAAATAACAACTTGACTTAGACGAAACAGTGGAACCTATCTAAGCCACAGACACCAGTAGATCCCCCCCAACACACCCCTTTTCCCTATATGCTCCACCCTTTCTCACTTTCCTGTAACAACTGGAAAGTGCAAATTACGTTTTCCCCCTGCCCAATTTCCTCAAACAACAGCTAAGGCACAATTGCAAAACCAACATTTCAGAGAGAAATAGAGATGTAATTATCTAGGCTAACATTTATGTCCAAAAAAGAATAAGGCAATACTGCTTCTGCTATTCCACGGAATCTGACATATTCCAATAAAAATAAATAGCTTGAGATTTAGCAATTATTCAAATAGGCAGGACTCTTTGAGGTTTCCAAGCAGCGATCAATAAGAACTTTTAATCTTCAGCTCTACCCCACCCAAGCTATGAAAATAGAGAATCTGAATCTCTATTTGCGATTTCCAATTTGGCCCCATTCCTCTTCAATAAGAAATTATAACCTAAAGGAAATCTAGAACTGACGTTTAAATTCACACGAAGAAAGGCTAAGACCATAAAGTTTAGCTTAAGTCAGATTGGAACATCTAAATCTTTTTCCAAACCACCTATTCTTCAAATATCTCCTTTCACGACCACGGAAAATTGCAAACTAGCATTTACTGTATATTGATCAGATAAAACAAACAATAGAGACCCTTCTTAGTTAGAAATTCAAATAAAATTGCGACCAGTTGATGTCCAAATTTTGAAGGATACTTTTATCACAAAGAGATCAACCAAACACCAACAGAGCAAATTAGAATAAATTAACAATATTCGAGAAAAATAGAAATACAGAACAAGAAGAACCGAAGAAAAAACAAAATGAATGAAAAAAAGCTAGCAGATTTGAAAAGAAAATCCGTCCTTCCAGGAAAGAAAAAAATCCTCATATTCTTTTCCCACTACACTAATCTATTCGAAATCTATTCTAGACGCCATGCCAGATACAATACAAAGTACGATAAAGATGACCCTGCTTAACGCTCGTTAGACCGTAAAATTAACTAATATTAGTAAATTAGGAGTCCCAAAACTGACAAGTTTAAGACGTGGTACGAACTGCAGAAAACCGATAAACCATTCAGTTAGTTACCTTACCAGAATTTTCGACGACTTGCTTCCCCACCGAACGATGTTCATCACCAACAACCAATCTCTCGATTCGCCCCTCCTTACTTTTCCTTTCCCTGTCCTTCTCCTTATCTCTGTCTCTCTCCACCCCACCATCCCTAGCCTCCTTCCGAGTAGAATCCCTATCCCTATGCCTCCCCTCACCCTTCCCACTGCTACTACTCTTCTTCACCACCTCGGCCTCTTCATACATTCCCATACTTTCATCCCTCCTCTTACTCTTCGAATCCCCTGAGGCCTTCAATGACTTCTTTGAACCCTCACCGCCGCCTCGGTGATCATCGTCGCCGCCATTCCACCTATCGCTCGCTCTGTCATCCACCCTCTCCTTGCGCCGCTTCGACGAACTGTAGTCCTCCAAATTATCCCCATTTCCCGAACCGCCGTACAGGTCCTTCCCATCCTTCGAATCAATCTTCTGCTTCTCACTCGAGTTCGAATCCTTCGAAACCCTAACCCCGCCACTCTCCTCTTTCCCCTTCCGATCCTTCACGCCCGAATCCTTCTCCGAATCCGAGTACTCCTTTGCCTCCTTCGAACTATGCTTGCTAGACTTGTGCCTCGAACTCCTAGGCATCACTGAGAAGCGCTCAACCTCGAATCCCAAATTTCAAAATCAAACGCCCGAATTTGAAATATTCAAACGGGAATTGAGCCGCCAAATCCAAAATAGGAAACCCTAATTCGAACGCGGAGCGATGCTTAGCGGTCGAATCTGAAAATGAAACCCTAATTCCAAAACCCTAGCTACGGAGCGACCGACGGGGGAGAAAAACAAACCGGAGTGACGCGGCGGCCGGCGGTCGGAACAGAGGAAAACGGATCGCCGGAGATTAAAGGGCGGCGAGAGAAGTTGGGATCGACAATGGAGGCTGGTTGTTGTGGGGGAAAACGAAATTTTGATTTGTGGTGTGGTGGGGATAAATGTGGAATACCATAAAAATGTCTGATGAGAGAAAGCTAGGGAGAGAGAGTGGAAGCGGAGGAACAAAGACCTTTTTTTTGCCCTTTATCGGAGAATTAAAATCAGACTCGGCGATGATTAAGTTCGAGGGACAAAAATTGTGTTTCAATGTGACGACATTGCCCCCGGAGATTCACGATTAATTACAAGGTTGATGAGGTAATCACGTTGTTGAAGAGCAATTCAACGTGACACGTCACCATAGCGGCTCAAAACGACGGTGGATCAGAGAAGTTTAGAAGTCAGGTGCTCCGGAGACCATTTGAAATGGATCCGACCCAGATAATCAGATTCGTTCATCATGTGGGGTCCGTCTAAGTGGCTGATCGAAGCACGTGGTTTTATTTTCCATTGGACCACAAAACTGGGCCTCCATCGTTAACCCATCGTTGGTTTGGGATTGGGCTGAACATTTTCAACTTTCCGACAACCAACTGGCTTTTAACGGCCCACGACAGAGATTACCGTCCAATTTATCAACGTGTGGGGCTCGTCCTTGGGACGCCACGTGGCGGCGGGCCCACAAAAAATATGATTGGGATTTCGGAGAGATATTTGAGAAGGCGGACGTGGACGTGCGACGAGCCCATGGCGAAACGTTTTCACCGTTTTCTTCCACGCAAAGCTCACACGCATCCTCTTCCCTCCGCTCCTATAAATACTCGCACCTCCATTTCTCTATTCCTTAGTTTCACTCTTCCGTTTTCTTTTCGACGTTTCTGGTAAGTTTAGATTTTCTTCTCGATTCTCTAGTTAACTGTTTGGTTGCCGAGAAAATTGTCGGGAAATTGGAGGAAGCGTTTGTAATTATGATCAAGTTGTTGGATTAATTTCTCGGAAAGTTTTGGATAGTTCAGGTTTTTCGTTTTATTCTGCGGAATTTTCCGTGCTTTATTAGTTTTGTTAATTTTGTTTCGATTGCTGGAATCATAATTAATGCGAAATTCGCTTCTTTTGGAAAGAAGTTGAGTTCAAAAAGTTAGAACGTTAAGTTTGATGTTCTGTTTGTTAACGACGAGGTTGAGGAAAGGAAATAAGGAACAAATACTACATGAGCAGTTAGTGAGCAATAGAACAAACTAAAGTTTTTCAGTTATTTTTGCGTCTAAAATTATCATTTTGTTTTTTTTAATCAATGGATTTTAATGGAGAAGTTGCTGATATTTAATACGTTCCTTTTTGTTGCTTATTGTTCAGAGCTTTGATCAATGGCGTTATCGAGATTTGGTGTGAGTCCAAGTCTGGAGAGCGCTGAATTTGCTTATTGTGGTAGTCTAAATTTGTCGACAAGACTCTCTAGGCCTAGTCCGATGCAGCTCATTGGCAGATATTCCAATTCAGCTCTCAGAAAATGCACGGGAGTGAAGTGTGCATTGTCAAGAAATGACGTGATTGCTCCTTTGGAATCAGAGGGAAGTGCTCAAAGTGCCTTATCAGTTTCTACGGAGGAAGAATCAGGACACGTTGTAAGGTTCAAGATTTCCGATTTTAAGATTCTCGACAGTGTCAGCATCGGCCTTGGTGGACGGGTACAAGGAAATTAGTACCTTTATGATCTATTGTAAAGGGTAATCATGTGAACTGAATGCACAGGAGTTGATTGATTTTAGCTTTATTGTAGGCCGATGAAGTAATTTTTGAAGCCATGGTGAAGGATGCTAGTAGGTCAGTTCATCTCCATTTTTACAATGATATGTTGATAATGATATTCACTATGAGCTTGAGGTTAACACATGGTCATATGGAATTGCAGTCTGTTGTATAACTCAAGAGTTGTGCTTCGACGGCTTATGAGTGCTCAAGCTCAGCGTAGGGGTAAGCGTGCAATAGAGGTCAGTAGAGCTTGTAATCAAACTTTATTTTGGCATATTTAGGTTCAAGTTGGGCATAACTATTTATTGCTTTTGTCTGTAGGTTTTGAAGAAGTTGGTTCGTCGTAGACTTATGTACCATTCATATTCAATGCAAGTTCATGGTTACATCTCTTCAGCTACAAGTAGTGGTCGTGTCTCATTTACCCTAGTCCATGGGGTAAGTTCTTTACTTGTGTCAGATAGATTTTCCCACTATTGTTTTTTTATGGATAGGCGACATCGACTTAAATACATTCACTGTGAACATCTTGTTATAAAACGTATGATGAAGGTCCTTCGCCATACGTGGGTTTTTCCAAGTGTTTTATTGTTAAGTATAATTATGCTTTTTTCAACCTATCTAGCTATTCAACAAGTAAATAACCCTTCTCTATATCTATCTATATGGTCTTGGACTATAAATAATGACTTTTCTTTAGAATTTGGCTATTTAGTTGACCCACTTACTTCTATTATGTTAATACTAATTACTACTGTTGGGATTTTGGTTCTTATTTATAGTGACAATGTTGGGCTCTTTAACCATTGTTGTAGCTTATCGTATGTATTCCATGCCCCCTTATCCATGTCTAGCTACTGACTATGGTACATAACTTTCATTGTTCACACATCACATGTGGATTGGTGGATTTCTCATAGCTGGTGCTGCTGCGCATGCAGCCATTTTGCAATTTTTCTGTAAACAATTTATTAACTGCCTCATTTTGCTTGGTCTTCCAATCAGTGATTTTTTGGATTTTGTATTGTTCATTAGTCACAACCAGAGATGAATTCTAATTGAAAATCTATTATATACAAAGCTGAGACTGTATTTGCTTTCATAACCATTGCAGTATCATGGAAGTTTTTCTTTAAGACATTGGCTTGAGCAATCGGATTGGCTTCCAACTTTGGAAGCTACTCTTGCTTTGGACGAGGAATCTGTTAGGAGGGTAGGAGATGACACAGTTGGAGGACCTGCAGTTTCTCGGCAATTGAGGCTTATTAGGATATTGATGAGAGATCTCTTGATTGGGGTATGTTTCTCATTTTCTGGTGACAGATTCATGGGATATTGATGAAGGATTTTAAAATGTTGCCTTCGTTGTATTCCTTCAGGTGAATTACTTGCACAGCCATGGGCTTGCCCATACGGAATTGAGGCTGGAGAATGTGCACATAAGCCCAGTGGATAGACATATTAAAGTACGCACCAGATATTTAGTGTGTAATTGAAGGCTGAACTTTTTTAATGTCTTTGTTTCTTCTTTTAGTATGTAAAATACCAACATCCATTGAAGCTCCAGCTGCACTAGTACCTTTTTGAAACTCTTTCAAATCATATCTTTGTTAAAGCTTTTTATCAGAAGGCACCAAAGTGGGTGCTGCCTAAGGAACAGGAATTGTACAGAGGCCTACTGTAGAAAAGTTTCAAGAGAACTGCAATCTACAAACAAATGTTAATTGACAGCCATGAAGGTAGAACCTTGAGGAAACCCACTGGACGCCCTCAATGAACTCCACTTAACTCCAAGTGTTGCACATCGGACAAGGGCACAGTGCTTTAATCATTAATCGAATGGGAAAGAGCTGATGCATATGCTTAGTATTATTTTTGTTGACATATTGGCATCCAAGGGCAATCATCTTTATTACCATGCTGCATGCTATATCGAGAGATGCACAAATCCTGACTCCTTAAAATAATTGATTTGACAATGTGATCTTCTTTTTCCTTCACATCCTATGCCTTCTCTTTCGGCCTGCTTTATCAGTGCAGATTGTTCTTTTTCAGGTAGGAATCCTAGGAAATGCTGCTGACTTTTATGAGGATGGTTCAAACGCCAGTACTCTGGACAACAACATAAGGAGGCGAGAAATGATGATTGCTTTTGACATGCGGTATGTGATCTGAGAAGCAACATAGGTTTCAGTCGAACATCTCTAGAAGATTTTCTTGATTTATGTTTTCCCTGTTTCATGCTTGCTGTGAAGATGTGTTGGATTCATGATGGCAAAAATGGTGATGCGGGAACTGATGGATCCTTCAGTTTTCACAAAGTTCAAGTCATTCCTCACTAAGGTATATGACTTTCCCAGTTTTCTTGTAACTATGAGTCTTTGCTCCTCAATGCAAAAGCTCGTTGGATCCAGGAATATGCATTTCATTATGCACTATGCTTAAGATATTGATCTTTTGCTTGGTAGAAGGGAAATGATTGCAATACCAACATCTGTTGATGTACTACTGCAGGGAAATGATCCATCATGCCTACGGGAATTTCTATTGCAAATTCTCAACAAGAATTCCACTTTCAGAAATGCTGGACTCCAAGTAAGAAGATGTGCTTAACGAACAGTAACTCTACTTCCAATGCTCCTTGCCTTATTTATATGAATGTTTTTATTCATTTTATGTCTTGCAGATACTTGATAGGAACTGGGGTGCAGGTTGGAACCTTCTATCCTTGTTGCTTGCAACTAAGCCTTCTAAAAGAATAAGGTGAGCTCTTGTTCATATATAGACATCGGTAATATCCACTTGCATATTTCCGGTCTCCTTTGCAAGTCAAAGAACTAAAAATTAAGGACTATTCATCTCCTGTTAGTCGTCAGACGCTCATTTGTCATGTAGTCGGTCCACTTGGTAACAGTGCCCTTAGGCACCTAGAAGAGAGGGGTCCATGAGAGATCTTGTGAGAAAAAAATTTAAAAAATAGATAAAATAAAAATCTTGACTACATATTCTTGGAAATTGAATGATATGCGTTTTTCTGTTTTTATTCTAAACGCTCTATGATATATATGCAAGTTGCATATGATATGCTAAAATTAATTCCAATTATAATTTCTTAGTGAATGCTTCACAGTTGCTTAGATGCTCTCAGACACCCATTTCTGTGTGGACCTAGATGGAAGGTTGTCCCATCCATGGATATCATCAGGTGGGGTCTTGGTTCAACTGCAGTTCGAATTTCTGAGGAGTACATCTATGGCCAGCCTCAGGTATGTCAGATCTTTACTTTTCTAGATCTAGACTTGTGCCGTCATTTTTCTGTTTTACAATTTAATACATTTGTCCCTCATCATATCCTACCAGGGAACTACATACACCAACTTATACCAAGTAAAACTGTGGTTTAGTTTTTCGCTTTATATGCAAATAACGTTCTTCTTATTTGCTTCCTATGTTACGCTTACTTTCATTTATAATTATGCTTTATTTTATATTTCTGGTAACTTTGTTATTTCTGATCATCTAACGAGACTGCATAGGGATGAAGGTATGGTAGATGCACTAACTTTGTGCCTTTTTTCATTCTACAGCGTAGAAGACTAGCACATTTTATTGAACTAATGGAGATGCTCAATCCTCATTCAAGGCCAAAGGTAAAAACTTAGTTGCATTTTCCACAACTCCTCTGCTTTATTCTTTTTAACTATATCCATCAGAATGCATAGTTGGAAGTTTTGCATTCAGGTTTTTGACTTCCAGACAACGACAAAAACATGCTAGTTGTTTACACAATTATGTAACCGGTTGCCATGTCCATTTGAATGGACAAGTGAATATTCCAATTTTTTTAAAATCACGTTTCAATTTTGCAGAATTGGCTGGAGTTCCTACCAGGAAAGTGGCGTTTATTATACTGCACTGGGAAGCACATAGGACTGACCCTTCGGCAACCACCTACGCGAGTTCTCGTTGGCGATGTGCACCTAACGATATCTAGAACATCGAAGTTGAACGCTGCTCTTTCATTTGCCTCCGACGTTGACTTCAGAGTCATGCTTGGCCAGAATTGGCCGCATGACAAGACTGGTGTAAATGGGAAAATGCAAGTGAACTCATCATTTAGATTAACAGCAGGCAGACGCCTCTATCTCAAAGAAGAAAACACTACAGGACAGTTCCCATGGAGTCCAAACACCCATGATTCTTTAGCTCAGAAACTCGCCGGCAAGAAGTGGAGGAAAGTTATTCCATTCGAGGAGTTTCCAACGAGTCTTCCTGTTGCCAAGCTTGGTTCAAGTGACATTGAGGTGACACTGAACCTCAGAGATCCGCTGAATAAAGACGTCAGCATCGCAGGAAATGTAGTTCAGGAAGTTAGAGTTCAAGTACCTCCTGAAATGTTTGATTTGACAAAGCTCGTTTGCGGGACGTATGTAGATTCCAGGCTGCTAGTCCTGCGGGGAGTGAATGGTTCAGCACTTCTATTCACAAGATCTTGTGATGCTGTAAACTTGAGATGATAGTGACCTTGTGTATTAATTTGGATGTTCCAATTGTCATCTGTAAGTAATTGTTTTATGAACTAGGAAATGAAAAACAGTGAGCACTAGTGTTCCACTGACAAACTTGCTCTTTTTACATCTTCTGATTCTCCTAGATTTGAGAGATCGGGGTGAATTGTCCAAAGGAAATATTGAAAACTCCAAAGTTCACACTGTCCTCAAAATAAATGACGATACAGCGAAGGAAATCTTTCGTGCAATTAAATCAAAACGTGTATATGTTGGAAGAAAACGAGGAATATAAATGTTAAGGGAAATAAGTAGTTGTTTTAAATATATCAAAGAAAATAAATAAATAAATAGTTGTTTTGGCTGAAAACATGTTCATTTTCTTCGTGAACTAAACTACATCCATTTTACTGTCGTTCAAGTGAACACGCGTTGTTTCGTGATTCCACTTTATGTCGTCTAATGATAAACGACACCTAGTCTATGCTTCAGACTTTTTGAGTGCGTTTAATAAAAACTCATTCTAAAATAATTTTATTTTTTTGTATGAATATGAAAATAAAAACGTTTTCAATCTTACCAATCGGCTAATCACCTCCTTTCTTTCTTCTTTCAACGGTGACGTGAAATTAGAGCCTGAGTCATGCACGCACACTACCACCAGGAACCAAAAAAAAGGGTGAAATGAACATTCATTTCACATTCTTAAACACAATCTTTTCATATATGCTACACAGACCTCTTTAACGGTTTTGCCCTGGAAACCTTACAAACAGGTCAGAGTTGAATAACAGCAACCAAGTTTATTAGATATTCTAAATTCTACATATAAACTTATTGTACATATGTTCAAATTCTAAACATCATGTCTAAGCAGTACATTCAATTCAGAAACATCCAATACAAAAGGTTCAGCCAAGGGCTAGCGCTACTTTGACCTGGCGGTCCGTCTTCTTCTATGCGGAAATGGAAGAAAAAGGCAACGGAGTCCTTGGCATCTTCAAAGCAACTCGAAACCCGCCATTGGAGAATGAGAAGCAAAAGAGGACGTCCCATTCATCTTAGAGAGCGTGAGCAAATCTAATACCCAAGTGGTGGTGAAGTATATGACATCACTAGATAAACAGTGCTATAGACATGCAGACAGCAGCTGGGAACATTTTCCTTGTGACCTTCCTCTGTCAAGCTTGAAGAGCTACGCCCAATTTCCCCTCCACAAAATATTCCTGCAAATGGGACCCCAGGAAAGTTCTTCACAAATGGGGAACTATCGACATCCTCTCGCGTGAAGAATGTGTCACCACGGCCATAACACGAGAAGATGAAACCTCCAAAAACTTCATGACTGATGTTCTTCCTACTTTCATTGAACTTAAAGTTTTTGAGGTCCAAAGAAACACGACCAATTGAGTTCAATGCAGTATCAGGATCTGAACGGTAGAATTGAAAGTGATCACCAGTTCTGATGCCAAGGCCATTTACATAAAGATATTCATCATCTCCCCTGTAGCACAAGTCTCTTGTCAGATTTGGAACAAAATAATTCAACAAAGAACTGATATATTATTCGATTCAGAATGATGCTTAAGGAAGGAAACTTATTTCTAGGGAAAAAGCTAAATATTAAAATCAATTATTCAGAAAGAGTAGTTATTTCAGCTTGGTCCAGAGATGCAAGTAAACTTTAGATCAGTGCCTTGAGTAATGTAATTCCATGGAGCTCTACCAAAATATCATTTCATTTCTACCAAGACTTGATTGCGCTTAGAGTTACCCCCTAGGCTTTCTAGGTAAGTATCAAAACTATAGAATTTCATCACATTTTTACTGGTCAATTCCAATGGCAGCACGTTCACACATAAAATACAACTTAAAGAGTTGGAAATTTATACAATAGTCAGCTCCCACATCATTTTCTGTCAAAAAGAAAAAGCTCCATGTAGCTATTTAAAACCATTATGACCCCAGTAAATTACTGAGTTACTTGGGAATAAATTTGCAAAAACATCTGTGGATAAAGCAACCAATATAAGAATAAAAAAATCCCTAGAAATAATAATGCTTAAAAAGAGTTCCAATTCCATATATTACCCAACAACTCCATAGAATGACAAGGAAGTTATTGATCTAGGCCTCTCTGATCCAATGGAGCAATTTCGTCTTTTTGTAACTCCAATGTACAAATCAGAAGAATCGACATGATCTTCTAACTGTCACTCATAGAATAAAAAGACAATATCAGCTCAAAATTACTATCTCCAGGTGCCTTGAAATTCAGGAATAGATCTGAAAGGGAGAGACAAATAATAATTGACAATCTACAAACTTATCACACTAACGTACCGCGACATTGATATCATTCATAATACGTTGACCATCAAGAATAGCCCGTTGTCCTTCTATTTTAGCAGTGAGCCACGTAGAATGATCAGAACAATTCACTCTAACAGATGCTGCCCTGTATGTCGGACCAATTGCTGATACTCCATTTGACAATGCAACATGGAATAGAATATTACCAATGCCTATTCATTTACAGCAAACCAGACAGGATTACTTAAACAACAAACAATTAATCAATAGTAGCTCATATAAGTATATAACTAGTTTGAGAAGAAAAGTACCATGAGTGTTGTTTCTATCCCTTGCAAATGTAAGAGCAACGGCGTCAGTAAAGAATTTTGCACTTCCACAGAAATTTCTTGACTCATTCGCAGTCTTATACAAAAACCGACCTCTCTCATCACCCACAATAAATGTCTCCTCAGGCATAGCATAATCTGAAGTATTGAGATGTAATTAACAAAAACTAATCATGTACTTTAACAAAGAAATTTCTAACAACACATGATCATAATCATATTCTTAGGTAATAAATCCAAATCTCACTGAAGAACAAATTTAAAAGGTGAGCTTTTGGCAAACAAAATTAAAGGACGACAATCGCAATGAAAGGAAACTCACCCAAAATGTTAAGAATTGGTTTCATGTTAACAAGCCCTTCCTGTGCCATCTATGATGTGAGAACTTAGAAACACAATCAAGGATGAACGTGCTGACAATAAATAGAGACTGAACTAAACAAACAAAAAAAACCAACTCACCCCAAAGAGTATAATCCCAACCGGGGATTTACAACCCGAAACAGAGTCAGTGTAATCCCTTATGTCCATTACAAACTTCTCAACTAATGCATCTCGAGGCTCCTGGGCAACATAAAAGATTTCACTAGTGTCAGCATTTCCTTAACACGTCAACCTAAACACATAAACAAAGTAATTATCATATGATCTCAAGATAAACACACACATAATATATGCATATATATCAATATGTATATATTACCTTTGTGGATCGTAACAGTGGAATAACATCAACTTTTAGTCCTGGCACAAACCCGACGGTCAAAACGATGCCAAAATTCTCATCTTCTGAAGTTATTGACCCATCATCATCACTTAGATCTCCACTAAAACTAGTCCACTTGACCTAGGAAAATTTTTGTTTCCAATAAAAAGAAGTAAATTATCAATCTTTGGCTTCATTTTTACTCCAAAATTTACAAATTTACTAGGACAACAAGCAAAATCAACAAAAGAAACCTCTTTAAGCTCGTCAGTAAGAGCATCTCTTCCAATTATTCCATTAGCAGTTGATATAATTATCGGCGTTTTAGTCCCCAATTTCTTCGATATCTGATAAAGAGAAACGAAAATCACTCAAAAAAATTTTCATCTTTTTCTTTCTTCGAAATGGAAAAAGAAAAAAGAAAGGAAAAAAGAAAATTACTTACAAGCTTGAAAATGTCATACAAGCGAAATCCACTTCCAACACTGGCAATGGCGAAATCAGGGCGTATTGGATCCGTCAGGACCTTATCGATAACCTCTCTCACGGCAACCTATCAAGATCACAATTTCACAGCAAATTATCAAATTTCTCAACTTTTTTTTCCTGTTTTCTCGGGAAACAAACACGATTGAAGTTGAAAATAAGGACGCTTGTTCTACCTGAGGAGAAGGATCGAGAGAGAGGGCGGAGGCGAGCTTGGGGCGAGAGAGGACCTGAGAAGAGACTCGATTCCACGACTTGCTCACGCAAGCCGCCGACGCGAACGACGGCGCCGGAAGCCTCGCCAGAATATTGTGGAGAAGGTCGTCGGTTAGCAAAGAGAAACCTGTCGTTTTCACCATTTTGGTGTCGTTTCTGGACGAAGAGGACGACGATGGTCGTGAAGGATCGTCCATTTGGTGGGTTGTTGTCGAATGGAATGGTTTCAGTTTGCATTGCTTTGGAAAAAAACTGTTTTAAGATAGGAAAAATGCATTATTTTTCACGCCTATATTTGAAGTAAATAACATAGTGTTTTAAATTTGTTTTAAAATAATTTTATTTTTTATATAAAAATAAAAATAAAAATATTTTTAATCTTAATTAAAATTTATTTTTAAAAATATATCTAGTAACTTTATTAAAAAATTATTTTTAATATAAAAAAATTTATTAATATCTCTTTTTACTCAAAAATGAATATATAGAAACAAAAATAAAAAATTATTAAAAATTATTTTTTATTTTTCTCATGTTATGCGAAATTAAAAAATTATTTTTATTTTTATTTTTTATTTTTATTATCCCAAAAAATGTAAAAAATAAAAACGGAATATTTATATCACCCTTTTTTTTCACTCAGCAAAAAGCTTGCCTGCAAAAGTTCCATTGTTGCCTAAAACGATAAGTCGTACAAGGTTTAACCATTCCTGCTGTCGAACATGGATTATGACTTGAGAACAGCATCTCACTCCAAAGTCCTGATTTCTATCTTTGCATTCTTAACACGACATGTCGTGCCTTGAGAATCCTGAGTTGTTGATGCCACCACACTTTTTTTTTAATCATTTTTCTTGTGCTCTAGACCGGCACAAGTTTGAATGACATCACTTGATAGTTGATAAATGGACGAAAAGTAACAAAATAATTTCTAATGTCTGAAAAAAAAAATCAAAAGAAAGAAGATAGCATTCACATTTATCAAACATCACATGTAAAATTTTAGTGATAGATTAACTAAATGAAGCCAAAGGCCTTATCCTTTTTGTTAAAACGAAATGAAAGGCCCCAGTTGGGACTACAAGGTGAACCAATCTCATTTTTCTTCACAAGAAAAGAGAGTTGCACATAGAACCTGCAAAAATTCCAGCATAGCCTAACTCCCCTAGTGACTTGTTACAGATGTTTAGATGGTGTCATAGAGCTAGGGACAGAGATGCAAATTGCCGCCAAATGCAAGAACTACAAAATCAGTTCCTGTAACAAGCACATTCAAGTTTTCGTCGGAGCTGTCGATTCTCCTAAATCAGTCCCTGACGCTGCAGATCAGTGTACGTCTTTTTGTTGTAAATGTTACCCTCTTTATCTTCATATTCTTCTTCAAGATCTGGGCGCCATTTATTGTATCCTTGTCGTTGTTGTATCCTCTTCCAAAGTTCTTTTGCTTCCTGCATAATACAAAAAATTGGTAATTGCTCCGTCATTTTTCAGGCAAAGCAAGGCCATTCTATAGGCTCAATCTAACAACTACCAAACATTGGAAGAGAAAATTCACCACCACAAAAAGATCTCAAAAGGATACCTCGATTGATGTGATCTCGTTGAAGTTCTTGGTATTTGGTATACCAAGACAACGCATTCCATGCTGATGCCGCCACTCCTTGAAATGCCGCTCAAAAGCCCGGCGGCCCCAGTAACTGTAGTTTCCACATATCTCACACTTGAACTCCTGAATGCATAAATAGTCGCAAATGCATGATCAGAGCTTAAATGAATACTATAGAAATTAGTACCATCAACTTAATTCTAAATAATTTATGTCTGAAGGGAACCCCTTAGTTAAGGAAAATATTACCTGGCCAAGGCCATGAAGCTTATAAAGCCAATAAGGTATAGGCTTCCCGTCCCAACCCATTGGCAATTTGAGGGGATTATAAATCTGCTGATCATCGTCATCACTTTCACTTTCAGCGTGTGTTTCTTCCTGCCAGAGTTAGTCAAACAGCATTTACTATTAGAACCAAAGCAAACTCAAAGGTACAAATGCAATTTTACATGTTAAGTGTACAAAGTAGCCACGCTACAGGTTGTATTTGTGATTGTTATTTCTTTGTCTAATTTGTCCTCAAAAGTTAGAAAAGATGAAAACAAAGATTCACACTCACATCCTCACGTTCTGCCTCCATTTCCTCATACGTCAATGCCTGCTTCTTCACAATGTTGTCTTTTGTTCGTGCAATTGTCTGCATAATGCCACAGAAAAACAAACATATTGGACTACTAAGAAAAAAATAATGATAAAATGGAAAGTTGTGGATTGTATGTGGCGCCTTCTGATGTTTAAATAATATGCAAGGTTAGACAAATGGGCAACAAATGCTAACCTCGTCAAGTGACTGGCACAGTTTGTTTATTTTGGACTCCGTCAGAGCAATTTCTTTCCCATTGTTCACTTGTGGAGCTGCAGCAATCCCGTTTTGTTCTGAACCACGTGAACCTTTAGCAAAATGTTTCTTATCCAACTGTTCAAGAGGTGCATACTGCATAAAAGGAATAAGAAATTTAAAGGAATCTGTTATTTAATCTATTAAGATAAAGCTTCAAAAGATTTGGAAGGAAGTGACCTTGAACAAAACTCTTATCAAACTCAGGAAAAAGGGTTGCTCCCAATATTAACAGATTTTCTGGAAGAAGGATTCAGATTTGTAAATTTACAACATTTACAAAAGCCTAACGTGCAATAACCAGGATATTCACTAGTAACAACATAATTTTTCAACTTTTAGAGTCATATAATAAGCAATCAGAAATTATAATCTTCTTGCGGCCTTACCAACATGAAACCATCATTCTATATCCAGTCAAAATGCAATTTTCAGACATCCGACAGATCTAAACTACAGAAGAAGAAAAAACAAAAGACATACTGACTAAGCATCCGTTGAAGAACCAGACAGAAACAACATCCACTTGAACTCTTAAAAGTTCTTCTATTTGGATCTAAGTAATACGCTGGGGAAAAAAATATGTACTGACCAAAGCAATCATTGAGGAACTAGAGCAAAAGGAGAACATACACACAAACTCTAGTTTTTCCTATACTTTCTTCCAATTTATCATTGTTTTAAGAAAGAAAGAAAGGCTAGCGTGAAATTACCTTTGTGAGGAAAAGCCGCTCCGCACGTTGCTGAACAGTACCACCCGTTTTTAGTCCTAATGCAGCCAATGCCTGACAAGAGTAAAAACAAAAATTTGCAAGGAAAATAGTAAGTATAGATACAGCTAAAAAGATGTATTGA
Source organism: Morus alba (assembly GCA_012066045.3). NCBI lineage: Eukaryota > Viridiplantae > Streptophyta > Magnoliopsida > Rosales > Moraceae > Morus > Morus alba. Next base: position 1,851,312 of record CP050234.2, read on the forward strand.
AATTTAAATCTCTATAAGTACGCAGATTGAATACAAATTTAACAAAAACATGCTTCCTTTTAGAAAATAACTTTACGGGAAAAAAATGGAAATACAAATCTTCTTTACCTCCTTTAATTTTTCAGGACCCACTTCAACCAACTCTTCAACCGTGCTATACAAATCAAGATCAATCACGGCATGCTGATCTGGTACATGCCCATTTCCTTGATCTTCAGGCTCCCATCCTTCTACCTTACCATCTGCCCATTGCTCTTCAAACTCCATTGCAACCTGCGCCAGGAACATTGTAACATACTTTAAAATGTAAACCTAATAGAGCATAATCTAAGATTGTCACGGATGAAATCTTGCATGGTTGGCACATAAGGATACATGGTAGATGAAGATGAAATAGACGGTGCATGATTGATATTGCACAGAGAGAAGTTGAAAGTAATTTCAGTTTCAGAATATGTCCTTCACTACATATACACAAGAATCTAACAAATCTTACGCAAACATCTCATAAATATGGCCAATTACGATAATTCAAAACCACCTCAAAATTGCAAAGCTTAAAAATCTTCAAACCAGACTTGACGAAGCTACTGAATTCCTAACATTTAGAGAGAGAGAGAGAGAGAGAGAGAGAGAGAGAGAGAGAGAGAGAGAGAGAGAGAGGTACAAACACAAATTATAAAAGTAAATTCCTATTTCATTTTACATGCACGTCAAATTTGATGACTAAAGCCTAAAGCGTGCATTTCAGTCATGCAAAATGAAAATACCATATTCTGCTCATACAAAACAGAAATACTAACCTTTGAGAATATTCTATCCAGATCTTCCAAGGGCTTTGTCCGCTGGAAAAAATATATTAGGTACTCCAATAGATTCTCTATGTATTCCCTGTATTGCCTGCAGAATACAGAAAGGACGAACATTCCAAATTTCATGTAAATCACTAAACTACCCAAAAATGTAAACGGACAGACCGCCATAATAAACATTCTAAAACAAATGGAAAATGCACTCTACCTAGTCAACTTCAGCTTGTAAGGAATTTTATGTGGCTGTGAAAAAACATCAAGGTAAGCAGAGTACTCGATGGGCTCCCCAAACTTGGAATTAATATACTGATTGTATAATTCGTGCAAGTCAAGGTATCTTCCAGTGGCTTCCTGAAAAAGAACGTATAACAGTTATAAGGTTGAAAAATAACTCTTCAACAAGTTAAATTTAACAAAGCAACGTATACAATGAGTAGATAGCAAATCATTTTGGGCTTGTTTGGAAGGTGGGTTCAAATCAGAATTCAAATTTTGTGAGAGGGAGAGACCTCGCCACTGAATTCAATTAATGGCTCCTCCTTCAGCATCGCTTCATACTCCTCATTGGAATTAACAACACGCGCAGCTGGGTGCCTTCTATGGTATTCACGAATCTGCCCAAACACAAACAAAAACATTAAAATATATTTCAAAGCAGTAACTCGCCCTTGTTATTGCTCCACTATTTTAATCATTAAACTAACAAGGAAAGAGGACCAAATAACAGAACCAAAAACTATGAAAATATAAGCAATGGCTTGAGCAGAATTTCCACGTTTAAGAACCTTAATCTGAAAAATTATAGCAACAACAAAATGCAGATACAAGATCATTCTCACAAAACATTACCTCTTTCAGCCTATCATAAAATGCACTAAACACATTGGTGCCCGTCGCAGTTTGGCCCCCAAGGGCCGCAATCTCATCCTTCCGTGCATTATCCTTGTCTTCATAAATCTCAACCTGAAAGGAGAAAAACAGGAAATGTAAACTAGCTTCTTCTTTTTTCATAATTCAACCAGTTTGGTTTTAGTTTGTACACAAGGAATCAAACTCTAAGTTTGAGTGCTGAACCTAATAAGCCTGCTAAACCAAATCAGCACAGTAATTCGGCTCCTCAATTATCAAAGGACAAGATTTCAACGTACTAACACAAAATATCAATGTAATTCACTAGAAAACCGGTTTCGAGAACTAATTGTTCCCTCTTTTCTTACTTACTAAGCAGAAAGCGGAAGAAAAAAAAAAAAAAAGGCAAGCACTTAAATAATTTCAGGAATCCTAACTAATAAATGCCCTAGCGAGGTTCGAATATGAGTGCTTCGTATAAAAGTTCAACTATTTCCCTAGTTTTCAAGAATTGAAAGATGAAGAAGAGGAGATTTACGAGTTTTTCGGTGGTGGCGGTGATGGTGTCGATCATGTGGCGGATGCGGTGGCTCTGGAACAAGCTGTCCTTGGACGTCGCCTGACTGTTCTGGAGCTCCTTCACGATCGACCGCTCAAGCCGCTCAACCTCCTCGTGAGCCGACCGAGTCACTTCCAGAAGCGTCGACGACATCTTCGCGTTCTTAAGCCCCCAACGGAACCGACCAGAATCGAAGAATTTGCAGTTAGGGTTTCAAGCTCTCTCGCTCGCAGAGAAAGGGATTTCTTTCGAACGGAGAATTGTAATCGGGGACGAAGGAGAGATGTATATCTATTAACCTGTTTAAAGCTTAAACGACAGTAAGATTTCAAACAAACCGACAAGTCCTTTAAGGAAAAAAGACGATAGGTCGGAAAACGACAATAAGTGAATAAAACGACTGCATAAAGAACAAAAGCGACAATGAAGACAAACGACGACAAGTTGAAAAACGACAATAAGTTAATGACATAAAAGACATATATTGGAGAGGATAACAACTTGCAAAACGAAGTAAGAACGAAGAATCGAAAACGAAAAGGAAAAATGAATGAGAAATGGCATATAGGAAAAACGACGATATGTTGAGAAACGACAACGAATCAAACGACACCAAACCGTTTATATGAACAGCAAACGGTTTATATAATAAACAAAATTAAATATCTTATATTCAAAAACGAGCCGTCGTATTTATTAACAAACGTGCTTCCACGTTCCAATTAAAAATCAAATGATACGCAAAAATTTCACTCGCTTTTTCCCCACTTCTTTTCTTTCCAGCGCCAGTCCTGTCCTGGCAATTGGAATTGGTATCGATAAATGTTTAATAATTGTGCGTCTTTCCTCTAGGACGGCATTGAAGAGTAAAGAAAGCCTTACAAACAATGTGGGCAAAGCTGAAACAATCTATGTCAGGAGACGACGACGACGAGGGAGGAGGCGACGCTTTATTGGACGATGAATCCGACAACTTTTTCTCTCTTTCTCAAACTCAGGTACCTTTTGAGTTTGAGATGCAAAAAAATTTAATCCCCAGATTTTTATTTTTCGTTTTTTTTTTTTTTCAATTACTGGCTTGGTGGGGTTTTCTCTAGTTTTGGCCTGAGAATGCTTGTTGGTTTTCTGGGTATTGACTTGATCAGAGAATTTATGCATTCGCTGCGTGTTTGCTCGCTGGATTGGTTTGTATGTTCCTGGTATGAGTTCCTGAGCACTTCTATTTTACATATTCAAGCAATTGGGTAAATTTTTTTAAATATATGTTCAATTTTGTTTTAATCCAAAATTTAGAGTTTAGCATCTTATGCAAATTGCAATTTCTGAGTAACTAATCATGAAAAACTACAAAGTTTATACAAAATTCACATACCATTGAGTATGAAAATTTTGTTTATTTCCCTATAAATAGCCCGGTTAAATTATTCTTACATAGAGCATTTTGATCATGGAGTGTTTTTGGTTTAGAGCTTCTAGAGTCATTTTATAGTCTTCTGAGAACAAAATTGTGGCTTTTTTTTATTGCCAAAGAAAGAATTAGTCCTACTGAAGATCAAGAGAAAGGAGTAATTATATGTTACTTTTCTTGGGAGAGTTAAGATAGATTTGCATTCATCATTTTATAGTTTTCAGGCTTAGAAAGGTGATGTTAAAATGGATTGTTGATGCAGTTGCAGCCTTATAACTTTCTTTCACTTCCTTCGCAGTCGATGATTGTCTTCGCAAAACCAATCAAATTTGCCTTGTTATTCACCTTTGGCAATGTTTTGGCAGTTGGAAGGTGGGTCTGCAGCTTATTTCCTCTTATTTCCATGGTTTAGATCACCATGATCTTATGTATTTAGAATATCTCCCATAAATGAAAGATCTTTCCATGTTCAATAGCTTTTGTTCAGTGGGTGGGTTGATGTCCGCTACTATTACGAGACACAGGAATAGGTTGCCATATGATCACATCTATTTGTGTTACACAAGAATTAAAACCTTTCCTCCTATTGTGTCTGTCATTTTCCTTCCCTTTTGTTCCCTTGGGAATTAGATACTAAAACTTTAATTGCTCTTTGGCAGCACAGCCTTCCTTATTGGTGCTGGGAAACAAATGAGAATGATGTTTGACTCCGCCCGAGTTTATGCAACGGCTATTTATCTTGGATGTGTTGTTCTAGCACTCATCTGTGCTTTTTGGGTTAGTATTCAGTCTTAATTCTATAACAAAATGGAAAGAACTTGAGTTAACACTGCAGATCCATAGGTTTTTCAATTATGGTATGCTATGGTAAAAATACTTTCTGTTTTACATTTTCCTCTCATCTTGCAGATACATAGCAAGATTTTAACAATACTCGCGGTCATTGTCGAGATCTGTGCCCTTGTTTGGTAAGTTTTTCCCTTCACATTGACACATCTCACCTCTTTCGCTACTATGATCATTATGGAAATGGGGAGGAATGATTGTTGAGTGTGTGGAACTAGAGCCTATCATTATCTTGACATAGAATTAGCACTTGGATCGGGCTTTAGTAAGGGTATGTTGGGTTTTTCACACCTTTTTTTTTTCAGTTTCCCTACCTCTACTTTTGCTTATAATGAAGAGGAGGCGCCGATTTTTAGAGTCAAGAGCTATTAGAGAAGAAAAAAGGAAAAAAGAATAAAAGTGTAGAAAATATGTGCAACTTTTTCTCACAATCTTGTAATTTATCATGGTGAACATAGCTCCCACATTAACAGTGAATATTATAAATCTTTGTGTGTGTGTCTTTGCTTGCCTGCTTTTGTTCAATATTATTGCTCTCATTAGTAGAGCATTACGCCGTCTAATCCTTAACACTGGCTACCTTCTTCTCTCTCTTTTTTTCAGTAGACACCCTCTCCACTATCTTAGTCAGTTATTGTAGAAGCTTGTATTACTTGTGTTTCATGCTCTTAATGCATTTTTCTCAATTTTGTTGCAGACTGCATTTTTTCAATGTTGTAAGATCTTGTTAAGTTGTATTTGTTTCAAGTTTCAGGTATAGTTTGAGCTACATTCCTTTTGCTCGGAGAATGGTGTCTGAATTGATGATCCGTTTATGTGACACCGAGCTTTAGACGACGATGCAATTGAAAATGTTCCTTTTGTTAACAAGAAGAGTCTTGATTTTTTTTTTTTTTAATCCAATTCTCTCTTTCTTTTTCTCATCTTTGGGATCAATTAAATATTTGAGTGACAGGGAACATGTACTCCGTATTCCAATATCTGCTTCTCTTCTCGTCTTGATGACGAAATGTTCCCCGAGTTGACGAACTTTTTTACTAGTTTTTTTGTTAAAATTTCTTTTGGGGTCGAGCAACTTCTACAGGCTGTGTTACAGATAAATGTTCACTAAAGAGAGGGTTGTTAGGGAGAGTTTGTAGAATGATTTTGTTTTGAGTACGGAAATAAATACTATTTTTAGGAAGCATTTATAGAATATGTGATTTGTTTTAGAAATGGTGTTGTAATTGTTTTTTTATAAATTGTGCTTTGTAGTTAAAAGCGATATTGTGTTGGGTTATGACTGAATTTATGTGGAATATTATATAAGCCCCAAAAAAATGAAACAAAAAAGAGAAATCGATATTGTGTTTGGATATGTTGAATATCATTTTCCATTTCCTTTAGAAAAACTGTCCCGTTTTCAGTTCTTAAAATGAGGCTGCAAACAAATGCTATTTTCATGCCATTTCTAGAGTAAGTTAAACAAACAAGAAAACTGAAACATAGCCAGAATTTTTTCACCACGAGCATGAAGTCTTTGAGACCTGTTTGGATGAGATTGAACAAACTGATTGGGCCTGGAAAGTAAAAAAGGCCCGATTAAAACATGGGCCAGACCCAATTGAACTTCTTTGGACTTCTTACTCTCAATGCATGCACATAGAAAGTTCAGATATATAGTACCTAAGCTTGAAGAAGTGCACAATAGTTTACCATTACTGATTTAGCTGTCAATATTTTGACCAAGAAGTATGGTAGAGAATAGACTACAGAATCTGGAAAAGACCATCCTCTCACGAGTAGATGATTTGCATAAGCCACTTTAAAAGGCATATCTTTCTAAGCCTCCTGTCAGACAAACCAAATTTAAGACCTTCTGATGTCACGAACCAGACAACACCAAGCACGTGAAAACCCATACCCAACAACCTCAATGAAAGCATCTACTCTATACATATATACATATATATAAATGAGGAATTATTCAGTATAGTATACTAAGTGTATCACGTCATATATATTTGTCTAATAAAATTGTACCATAAATATTTTATCTATATCAACTTTTCATTTTTATTTTTTTCTTTTCTAATAGGTATTCAATACAATAAAAAGCTCATATAGACAAAATGTCTAAATTATACAATCTTATTAAAAGGGTGTATCACATGAATAATATGACGTAATATACCCGGTGTATTAAATAATTTCTCCATATATATATATATATTGTTGTTTGACAAGTGGATCAATCAAAACACTCCATCACCATCCACCAATCATTTACTCAGCGCCATTCACCTCATGTCTTATTTTACTCAGCGCTAGTCCTTGTGTGCATTTCATATGGACCACATCTTTCAGAGACATTGAACACAAACTCACTTCTCCTACCACCGTTTCCTTTGTTCGAGAATTCTTTTATACGGCATGCATGCACACATGATACGGTTTTACACCGTCAAATTTCAATTAAATTTTGTTAACTTGCTTCGTTTATTCACCGATTTGAGTTTAAAATTTAAATTTTATTATAATAAAAAGTTCTTATAAACAGTTATATTTAACTTTTTTATTACAGTTAAAAATTTTCATATAAAATCATATTTCAACTCAAATTATAAATTTAAATTAATAAAATAAATTGACTCATATAATTGTGATTTAACGGTTTAAAATTGTGAGTACCGAAAGAATGTTTTTGCCCTCACGGCCTTTTTGACTTTAATTTTTACCTTTTGATGACTTTAAGTTGTGACTGAAACTATTAAAAACACCCTCCACACTCTTTGTAAAGTGGAGGCTTGTTCTTTACAGGCGTGACCTGCCAAGTGTCAAGCATAAATCCAGATTCTTTTAACATAATAAGATACTCTTTCGAGTTTTCTGAAAAAGCTCTCACAAATAAAAAGTTCGAATTAAAAAGTATCATTGGTTTGTAGACCCTTTTAATGTGAAAAAGTTAGTATCATTGGTTTGTAGACCCAAAAGACCCAGCCCGACGTTATGTTGCTTTTAGTTTTTAGGTCTAGATGCAACATCACAATAAAAGCCTTAGGGAATCAATTAAAACAACACAAAAGAATCCACTTGTTGAGCAATAAATATAATAATTACGAACATAAAATCGTTGTTAGTGCTTTGAAAATCCAAGTCCACCACGTAATTCAAGCATCGCTATGATTAATAAATACACGTATCGCCCCCAGAATCCAATACCCTCTTTTTAAAGATTTTAGATTCACCAAGATTAGTGCGAACAAATGGAAAATTTAGGAAAAGGCAAGTTTGGATTTGACTAATTATAAAAGGCTTATAAAATCAAGGAGAAATTTCACGAGGACGCGCTGTTTTATTTATTTTATTTATTTAAATTTAAAATTTAAATTTTATTATAATTAAAAATTCTCATAAACAATTATTTTTAATTTTTTTATTATATTAAAAAACTCTCATATAAATTTACATCTTAATTTAAATTAATAAACTAAATATATCAATAAAATTGGATAGTGGGTTGGTAGAGTTTGTTTCCTCTTTTTTTTTTCCCTTCTAAGAGAGGAAAACAGGTACATATCAAGTAATGATTGTGACCTTGTTTATATTATTATAAAACACTTTAATAGACTTTGAGAACGTTTGATTGATGAATTTAGAATTATGATTCAGAATTATTTTTAATTTATGTGTATTTTTTATGATAAAAAATATTATAATAAATTACGAACTATAATTCAAATCATGACATGAATTCTTAAACTAAATGCACTCTTCAACATCCATCTTCTTAGCAGCTACCCACCTTTTATTTTAATTATTACTTTCTTTGCTAAAAGTTTCGGCTTCCACTTAGTCTTTAGTGGATGGTCAATCAATTACTAATAGCAACCTACCACCATCTAACTCATTGGAGCCATCAGCCACTATTTCCAGTTGCTTTGTCAAAGAGGATTCCGGGCCCAAGTTATATTTCCCCCGTAAAGATGATAAACTATATTAATGCACAATTGTTTTTAGCACATAACTACCTCCTTTTATTTCAAGTTGCTTAGCTTTCTTATTTGAACTTTTTTTTGGTCGTGATCCGGTATTTTATCGGTGTTGTATGTTTTTAACTGTCTATTAATGTCAAAAATATAAAATATATACAAACGTGACAAAATATCAGAGTCTAATAAGATTTAACGATCTAAAACAGCGAAGAGCGCAGTACTAGTAACATATTTTTTCACGCCCTATTAAAGTTTGTTACTTATTTTCTATGGCATATGTTTATGAAAATTTATCCGGATAATACTATATCAAAAAAATTCCTTGATTTACATATGAGCAATGACATATATCATGATATCATAATTGCACACGTGCTACAACTCTATAATTCTATAAAACTAAATTGAACTTTTTTGCTAAAATTGAACTTTCTCCTCTATATTTACCATGAGCGAATTTCATATTAATCTCATCATTTGTCAAAAAAAAAAAAAAAAAAAAAACGACGATAATAACAATAACAACGACTTCAATTCTCGAGTAGATCTTTCCTTTTTCTCTTCTTTTTACATTTAGAATGTGATGTGTTTTTGGTTAAAAGTTTAGTACTCAGTTGTCAATCCACAAATATATATTTACATGAAAGCAACAAAACCAAAACTTGATGCTATCTTGACCAGGATAAAGTTGAAATAATTCATAAACTGACAAAGCATGAAAAGGAGCAATAATAAATAAGAGTGCGTTTAAAATAAAAATTTGTATAATAATTTAAATTATAATTCATAATTTATTATAATATTTTTTTTCATAAAAAATATATATAAATTAAAAATAATTTTAAATTCATTAATTAAACGTCATTTAAGAATTATTTCCCTCCACACCCAAAACAATGTCCTGATACAGGGGGCTGTTGCTTGTTTATGTTTGGTATGTAAACCACAACATTTCCACTTCATTACGAACGACTTCAGATTAAAATCTCAAACTATTGGCTGCTCAAATTCTGACAAAACAAAACCTAAAACTAAAACCCAAGCTCTTTTGGGACCAGTGGCAACAACAATGGACATGCAAGAATTTGGCCATACATTGAAATATCAAGAAAAGTAAAGGGTGTCTTGGCAATTTTCAATTGACCACATTCACAAAGATAAGAAGTCTTTTCCTTGGGGAACCAACAAAAGTTGGTTCTTTTTCATTTAAAGCCCTATCCAAACACGACCACGTGAATTCCGAAGTATCTTTTGGCCAAACGTTTTTTCATGGTGATCTTGAGCCAGTCAAGCACATAAATCGAGCCCCTCCCAAATATAACTAAAAAACATCTCACTCGTAATAAAAATGACGTCATTACATTTTTTTTTTTTAATTTGTCTTCTTTAGAACACAAATAGGACACGTAAAATAGAAAAATGGATAAGCATAAGATTATGAAAACGTCATCAGATATTTGTGCACAAGACAAATGTAATTTGAGTTTTTTTTTTTTTTTTGAAATTTATTTTAATGCTTATTTTACTCCAAATATCGGTCTATGATCTATGATTCTACAAATAAGAACGTTAATAGAGATACATATGAGAGAAATACTTAAATATTGATCTATTTTTAAGTGCGTTTAGTTTGTAAATTTATGTCATGATTTGAATCATAATTCATAATTTATTATAATATTTTTTTATAAAAACACACATAAATTAAAAATAATTATAAATCTATAAATTAAACATAAAAATATCATGATCTTTTTTTTTTTACTATTTTATGTCTATTAAATTCTTACGTGTTTTTTCCGTGGTAGATATAATCTTAAAATGAACCGTTTATTTTAACTAAAATTGTATATTGCCAAAACCATAGAGTAACTCCCAATAAAATAAAATAAAACAATGTCGAGTAACTAGGCCTATAAACGTGTAAATATTAAGATCAAAATAAAACAAGCATATATATCTGAGTCACTAATAAAAAAGTAATAAATATCTGATACATTAATAACGGCCTATATGTTTTCTTTTTCTGATAAAGCATAAAAAGATTAATTGTTAATAGTTATGTAATTTTTAATATATCTATTTATGTATACCTTTTTAATTTAATATAATTTTAATTAAATTAAACAGTTAAAATTAATGTTATCAATAAAGAGACTTACTGGAAAAAGTTTCGTTTTTTAGGGGTTATTCTTTTGGAGTGTAATTTGAGTGTAGTTTTTAAGTTAAATTTGAGTTATAACTTGAGTTGAAGTTAGAATTTGAATAAAACTGAATAAAATTGAGTAAAGTTAAAACTTAAAAGAATGTAAACTTAAATAAAATTAAAACTTAAATTGTTTTTTTTAAAATTTTATGTGTAAAAGAAATGCCTTTAGTTAGATAAGAATTACAAGAGTTGGTTGACATTTTTGCGGAAAAATAGTAAAAAGCGCCCTGGTGTCTGCTTATTTTCTCCCGAGTATCTAGAATAAGAATAATCAATGTATCATATTTGATAAGCACTGTGGCTTTTAAAAAAGCAGGAGTGACCAAGTTCTTCCTTCGGCTGGTGGGATGGAAAATTCATTACATTAATGAAGCAAAGGCAAAAAAAATCCACGAGCTTTTCTGGTTATATGGGTCCCACTATCTTCTTTTTGGACCGAATGTGGGGCCATGTAAATGCAGAAGTTTACCTCTAATTATTGGTGCGTGGAGACCACGTCTTTTTTTTATATAAAAATTAATTTAAATTTAAATATAATTTTATATAAGAGTTTTTTATTATAATAAAAAAAATTATATGTTATTATTTTTTAAAATTAAATTTTAAACTTAAATTAATAAAATAAATAAGTTCGTTTATTTTATTGATTTAAATTTATAATTTAAATTGAGATGTGATTTTATATGAGAATTTTTTATTGTAGTAAAAATATTAAATGTGACTTTTTTAAAAAAATTTTACTGTAATAAAACTTAAATTTTAAACTCAAATTAATAAAATAAACAGAACTTATAAGATACTAGAGCAGCTCATAACCCAGCCAATTAGAACTAAAGATTTGGTTAAAAAAAAAAAAGCTTGTGCAATTAAAGCATTACAGTGGAGTGGCCCTTAGCATCTCTGACCTTTTGAGTTCATGAAGGAGTATAACTCAAGGACTCCTCAGCCACTTAAACGGCCAAAGCTACTTTTTTCAACCTTCGATTTTGACCAATTTGTTTGTTCCATACATGTTCCAAAATCGTAAGAAATTTAAATGAGTTATTGAGTTATTTTTTTTTTTCTCTTCATAAAATTATTTTGTAAAACGAATTTTTTTTTTTTTTTTTTTTTTCTCTTCATATATTTTTTTTTTTTTATATATATATATATATATATATATATATATATATATACACACAAAGTGAAATCGAACCTGAAACTTTTTTTTAAATTCTTATCGGATTTAAATCTGTGATGTCACTAGATTAAAAGGTCTTAGGCAGGTAACATGATTTTCCGTCAATCAATGAGGTATTATTTGGCATTTGACCATGCAAATGTAATTTGAGCCATACGTTTTTGCCGACTATTACTGCCTTATGGTACACGCCGCAACCGCATAGGATCATGACCGCTAAGCCCCAGACACAGCACACTGTAAAGCAAATCTCATGTCTCTTCCAAACGTGGACTTTCAATATTTTTCTCTCTTTTTTCTTTCTTTCTTTCTTTCTTTTTTCAATTTTTTAATGTAGTACAAAACTGCTTCGAAGAGCCGCGTTTGTGATCTCGTCATGGTATACGTATATGACATATAATATAAATTTAAAAAAAACAGTGAATATGATAGTATATATTTATATATACATTATATATCCATAAAATACGTTATCATATGCATGTAATGATGCGAATGGGTGATATGGCATTGGGTTGAATAATAGAAGACCAATAAAAAAATATTTGATCCAAAGATAATAATTCAAGTCCCCCAAAGTCACAAACATGCTATGGCTCACCATCTAGTTTTAAGTAACTTTGCATGAGGGTGAATTCTAATTGGTGATGATATATATATATATATATATATATATATATGTATAGAGAGAGAGACGCACAAAGGTGACTATGCCCTACACAATAATGTATCAAACCTACATTGTATTAGTTTTTCCTTCTTTTGGAGTCATGTACGTAAAAATCCATTTATTTTATCGATTCGAGTTTAAAATTAGAGTTTTACTATAGTAAAAAACTCTCACATAAAATCACATCTCAACTCGAATTAAAAACTCGAATCAGCAAACTAAACGAGCCCTCGTATATTTCTCAATTTTTTTTCTTTGAAAAAATTTATTTTTGGGACCACAAAAAATGGAGGTGCATGTTTTCCCAGTGGGACTACCCCTCCATGTGGCGTTTGCGTTTGGCATAGGCAAAAGTTTCCTTATACTAAAACCAATAAATTATACATCTTGATCAATTTAGTTTTCGTTAACTATAAACACAAACTCTAAATTGTTTTCTCTTCATCATTGTCTAGTACGAGATCATATTTTGTCTTTTGAGTTAATTCTAGTTATTGACAAGCCGTGTTGGGTTTTAATTAGTTGTTGATTTCGTTCTTCACTTTCGTCAATAACGAGAGAAATTCTTCATATAAGTGTGTAACTTCTCATTAAAAATGATGAAAGAGAAAATCATATTTCATAACGTGTGATAAACGAAAGAGAAAAGGGGGATTAATTTGAGTGACAAAAAAAAAAAAAAAAAAAAAAGGAAGAAAAAAGGTAAAAACTTTAGTCTATTGTTATGTTTGTTTACGTGAAAAACGCTTATAAATTATCCCAAAAGCAAATCATCGAAGATTGCAACTTTCATCGAACTTCTGTCCCACTTGCCAGTTGCCATTGTTTTTTAATGTACACAACTTTCTGATTTTGTGCTGCACGAGATGCTGCCGAAAAACGACAACAACTTTTGCCTATTTTTATAATTCGTTTTGGTTTATATATACTATATATATATATATATATATGTGTGTATATATATATATATATATATATATAGTGGGCAAGCAACTGCTTCCAACTAATAAAAACTTGTTTCAATGTGTTTTCTGCTATTATTTTAGTCAACTTCGTTGGCATATAAACCACACTCTCAACTACCACATCATCAACAAAGCGGTCCAACAATGCCATTTTAACTTTTTAATACAATTAAATTAAATTGATTCTTACAGATTATGTCATTTTGTGGCCTAAAATATTAATGATCGTTATGCCCCATGCCAAATTCTAAATTGCCAGAATCACTATTTTTTTATTCACTAATTTTCCTTGCGTATATGATTTATTGAACTTTGTGATTTAAAATATTGGAAATATATGATCGTAAGCAGTGATCAAATGAATTTATTTTATAGAAAATATAGGACGCGTTTAGAATTTGTTCTAAAATAATTTTATTTTTTGTATGAAAATGAAAACGTTTTCAATCTCAAATAAAAATTATTTTTAAAAATGCGCTTTGTAGTTTTATCAAGAGTTTATTTTTAATGTAAAAAAACTCATTAATGTCTCTCTTTTTTTCTCTAGGAGAAAATGAAAACAAAAAAATAAAAAAACGACTAAAAGTCATTTTTCACTTCTCTCTCATTTTATATTAAACTAAAAAATTATTTTCATTTTCGTTTTTTGTTTTTATTATGTCAAACGTCATTTTGAAAACGTTTTCAATTTTTTTCTCAAAAAACATGAAAAATAAAAATGAGATCAATTTGACCGTAACTTTTTTTCCCTTGTCTTATTTCTTGAATACGATGACATGAATAATTAAAAGCGGAGTTTACAAAAAATTCTGAGAGAGAAACTGTCGCTTTTATTCATATAAATCCTTCATAGTTCGTATTTCGTTGTCTTTATCGTCAATGAAAGACACGTAAAAATTTTTTTTTATTGAGAATATTAGGTTTGGATGAATTCCCTTGCCTGAGGTTTGGATCAGCCTTAATTTAATTTATTTTTTATTTTATTTTATGGGTTTGTCTCCTAAACCTGTAGGTAGGAATTAATAAATAAACACAGAATTTTTAAGATTATACAAAAGATGTTGTTTAGTGTCAAAGATTCTAGTTAATGAAATAAAATAGTAGCAAGGCTTTTAACCCTCAACTTGACTTGTAGAATCTATTTGTCTAATAATTGAGTTTTCATTTATATATATTAATAAACACATAACTTTTAACACTACACAAAATATGTAGTTCAGTGTCAAAGATTCTACTAATTCATCAAATAATAATAATAATAATAATAATAATAATAATAATAATGAAGCCTTACAACCTTAACTTGACTTGTGGAATCTAATAATTGAGTTTTCATTTATAGATGTTAATAACTTTTTTTTTTTTTGTAGGTATCTATAGTGCAAGTATACATGATGGAATTTAAAATTTTGTTTTCATTTATATATGTTAATTTACAAGAAAATTCTCAACTTGGGTATGATATTTAAAGGCATGCCAACCAAAAATAGGTAAAACATCTTTGTCATTCTCATATTTGTATATAGGCGCATATGCATTAGAAGAATTGTTGTTCCACACAACTGACAACTGGAGAGCTAGGACCCAGCAAAATTTCTCACTTCAAAAAAAAAAAAAAAAAAAATCAATAAGAAATAAAATCCTTTATAACGAATAAAAACATCAAAATATGGGACATTTTTTTTAGATATTCTTCTGAAACGCATAGATATATAATAGGTATTTCTTTTGTGACCCTCCTTTGCAAAGGACATCCACGTGACATGGTATTTTTTAAGCTTGTACCATATGAAAAAGGTTAATCTATATTTTGTTACATGTTATAGAAATCCCTCAGAATCGGGAATCAAGCGTGAATTATTGGGCGACAATTGGGTCTCGTTGACTTCACAGATTCGAGTTTTCAATTTGAGTTGAGATGTGACATTTTTTGAAAGCATTTCACTGTAGTAGAAAAAATTAGATGTGACATGTTTTAAAAATTTTTTACTGTAAAAACTTAAAACTGAAAAATCAAATCGGTAAAATAAACGAGACCTTAATATATAATAATAACGGAGGCACGACAATTATTGCAGTGCAATTTAAAGATGGATCATCTTTAAATCTTTAACTATAATACACTGAGAATTCAGTACTTGTTCTATAATTATAATCAGTAAATTAAAGAAATAAGGCATAACATGTGTTGTACTTCTACTAGGGCATATTTGAATGTACTTTTTTTTATATATATAAAAAAAAAAAAAAAAAGTTAAATGAGTGAGGAGAAATCCACCCTCCATTTTCACTTTTAAGAAAACAAATAAATAAATAAAGATGCATCTGAACAGCCCCCTAAAGTGAAAAAGGGAAATATAGGTTTGGTCCAAAAGTGGAATATAACTCATAATTTATATTTGGTCAAAATATTGTTAAACTGTGTTTAGATTGGTGTTTTCAATAATTATATTAGAGAATTAGTTCCTTCAGTTGTGGAGTTCCATGTGCTTACTAACCACGCCAATAGGGACCAGTTTGCTTATATATTCTTTTCGTGAAGCATCTTCATTGTGTTTTAATCAAAATCATAATAAGTACCAAAGCATTCATTTGGATGAATTCCCACTGAGATGGTGTCTAAAAGCAAATCATTAACACAAATAATACTTTTTATATATATATATATATATATATATATATATTGGAATGACTTTTTTAATGCCTTTGAACTATATGCTCCAACTTCAATATGGATCCGAACTTTACAAATGGCGTTCAAAACACTTTTATCTGTTCAGATTTGACGTAACACTAATTTTACAAATGTTTCCTTTTTCTGTCAAATTATTACTTTTAAGTTAATTTATCTCTAGACTAATGATTTCATGTCAACTTGGGATCCTTATTTTGAGGAGCATTTATAAAATTACAAAATATAAGAGGCGTTTTAAACGGTTTTATATAATTCATAGTAAAATAAACACTTTTGAAAGTTCGTGAAGTACGTTGAAATATGTATGTAATTCAACAGAATTTTATGAAACTAATTAATCTAAAATATAGTACTATTTGAGATGTATAATCCAAATCCTCACACGACAGGACACACGCGAAACATGTGACTGAGAACTCTTGGGCTCCATTTGAAGTTGTTTTCATTTTTTTTTAATGTTTTTCGAAAAAAAAAGTAAATAAAAGAGAAACGAAGTTTGGTACAATTAAAGACAGAAAATAAAAATAAAAATGATTTTTTGATTTAGTCATTTTTCATTTTTTATTTCCGTTTTCTCCTTTCTCCAGTAGAGTGAAAGAGAGAAAGACATTAATGGATTTTTTTATACTTAAAATAATCTCTTAAAAAAACTACCAAATGTATTTTAAAAAATAATATATGTCTGAAATTAAAAATGTTTTCATTTTCATTTTCATATAAAAACTAAAATCATTTTAAAATAAATTCTGAACACACCCTTGATATTTCAAATTATCAATTGAGTTTAAGCTTTTATTTATTTGTTTGTTTATTTATTTTTAGCCAAATGAGTTTTAAACGCACTCTTATTATATCCTCACTATTTTGGCTTTAATGTCAACAGGTCTGAAAAGTTTCACCAAATTGAGCATCCAAATCACTTTTGCAAGACTTCTTAATTTATCAATTGAAAAATAAGAGGAATCTAGTGCTACAAATCAATATTGTGAAAATCGTAAATATTATCTAAAATTAAATGCAGGATTCTTCAAAACGAGTGTAAAAGTTGCTTGATCAAGGACATCAGATTCGTTAATACATTAATAATTAATATTAGCCTCCAGCAACAATATATATTAGTATAAAAGAAGAGATTAGAGGACCTAATATACAATTATACGTGGTCTAATTAGGGCCGGACATTTTATAGAAAAAGAAGAGAATATGAGACATTGGAGATTAAGAAAAAATAGATAATTTACCTTTAAAGGTTAATGAGTCTAACATTTATCATTTACTCTTGATTAAATTCATTTTGTTAGTATAATTATTTGACTAAAAAGGTAATGAATCAAGAGTAAATGGTAAAAGTCCTAATCGATGTAATTTTAAGAGGTATTTGTCAAGATTACCCAAAGATAAAAGAATTTAAGTATTGATATATCTAATCTATATGTGTGTTTTTGCTCAAATCTAATCTAGGTTAGATATTGTTAATCCAACATGATTTCATAGTCTATTTTAGGTCTTCAGCTACTACAAATAAAAAATGCATGCTTAGAGTTAGGAGTGGCAATTTGTGTCACATGTCGTGTTTTAATCGTTTTTTTTTTTTTTTTTAAATTTACAGTCAACCGAAACATGATTCGTGACACGAATTTTTTTTAAAAATCACAACACAAACACGACACGACCACTTTACGGGTTAACACGACATGACACGAAAATAATATGTGACACGAAATTGTATACTTTTATTTAATTTTTTACATATTAGAATAACTTAAAATTCATAACACATTAAAATACAATAAAATCCATTGAAATTAAGCAAATAATAGCATAAGATTTAGAATATAACTATCATGATATCAAAAGTTCATAATAAAATAAAAAATATGTGTATTTTTTAGTTTTTTATGAGTTTCGTGTCGTGTTAGAGTTAGGCGGGTCAAACTCGAAAATTGACCTGTATTTTTCATGTTAATTTCAGATCAACTCAATTATAACCCGAACCTTTTTTTTGATCAACCCTAACCCGCGAAATTCGTGTCGTTTTCGAGTCGTGTTGTCATGTCGTAATCCATATTACCGGTCATACTTAAAGTAACAGTAATTTCATAACTAATTTTGTTCGGAGGTGTATAGTTCAAATTTTCTATCTCAAGTTAAAATAAAATAAAATAAAATAAAAAAAGAGGGAAAATACTTCACGGCATTACTGGTAGCGGGCGACACAAAAATAAACCATTAAAAAAATAAATATCATTATCCTATATTCAATATTTATATTATATTATAACAAGGTAAACCACTTGCTGAGTTGACCAAAAAGACCCTTCTTTCAATTATTAATTTTTGAATCAAATGTCATGACTCTTGGTGACGGGGCCCTAAACGACTTTAGTTGGCTCGTGTTTTGCGAGGGACCTTCAAGAGAGGGTTATTGAATGCTTTTTTTTTTTTTTGCCCTTTTTGATAGAATTTCTTTTCTTAATTTATAATAACATATAACCTTCATAGATATCACTTACTTTATTCTTCTAATTAAAACACTGGTGTTATTCTTTTGATTTTGTTCTTGCGATTTTATTGCCCTTTGTAATTTAGAATCATGGCGTTTACTTCTTACCAATAAAGTGTAAAATTAAAATGTTTTAAAAAAATTGTAAAATAAGATATTTAATGCATATAATGTATAATAGTATTTCAAAAGTTATTTTTACTTTTTGTTGATTTTTGAAAAATTAGTAACAATATAGATTATTATCACTGCTGTTCTTGAATTTTAGAGTCATTCTAATTTGCCTTTTAAATTTTAAAAACTCTTATTTTATCTTCTAAAGTTTTACTTGCTTCCACTTAACTCTTTATGTTGTTATTTTTGTTAAAAATATATATAAAAAAGAATAATGCAGTCACGTAATTTTTTTATTTAGATTTTTGTTAAAAAAAAACAGATAAAAACTACAAGACCTCGCTTATTTATCTCTTTTTATGTCTAATTTTAACATAAACTATAATAAAAAGGGTTAAGTGAAAATAATTCAAAATTTATGAGATAAAATGAGAGTTTTTAAAATTTAGAAAGTAAACGAAAAAAACTTTATAATTTAAGAGTACAAGTGAGAATAATTCTTATTAATTTTAAGTGTTACCTATCTAATATTAGGAGCTGATTACCAAAAAAAAAAAAAAAAAAAACTGAGGCACATTGCTAATTAATGAGAAGTTCGGAGGGTAACAGGGAAAAAAAGCCTTTTTTTTCTATCTGTTTTATCTTTTTATCTATAACGAAATATCAATTATCGTCTCCAATTAAGAAAAAACTATGGGCACGTTTCCTCGTGCTTAACACGCTCCGAAGGCCATATTTTTTTCGTTTGGATTTTTTTTTTTGGAAAAGTGAAAAAGAAGGAGGTGACAGGTGGTGTGGCTGAAGCAGTTCAGTAAAAGTCAAACAGAAAGGACCAACCAAAGGGACCACACGATGTCGTTTAGTGGCGTTGGTTGTCGTTCGTGTGCACACTATGCATGTACACTCTCACAACGACAGATGTGAAATGGACACTACGAGCTTTATCGGCTGCGGAAACGTCTACCTCAAGGTCGCTGCTGTGACACGTGGATGTTTGTCGTTGTCCTTTCGGATTATCACAAGCCAATTTTCTTCCCTATTGGTTCTAATAACTTTGACAATCTCACAATCATGCTTATTCCTTTGTTGCCCTTCACACTTGAATATTCTTTTCGAACTTATCTTAAAACAGAAAAACACAGTCAACTGTATTTTGGTTGAGTTTATTGTAATTTAACAATAATAATTTTTTAGAAAATTTATCTGGTGTTCTTTTTTTTTTATATATAATATCTGTATTATCTACTTATCAACTGTCGAATTTGTATTATTTTTTTAATTTAAATAGACATTTAATTAAATTTAATTATGATATGATGACTGATAAATAGAGATACTGATATTCTTAAAAAAAATAAGACACCAAAAAATGTCCCTAATTTTCTATTGACTTCTAAAGTTTACACGTTGTCATTTTTCTACATGTTATATTATATTATATCAGGGGCGAAAGAGCTTTTTTTTTCTTTTATTTTATTTTTTTAAGGGAGCATGTGTCAACTTCAACATTGAACTAAATTTAGTACTTTTCATAAAATGTAAAAAAAATCTCACAAACTTAAAGAATGGTATCACAATTTTTGTTTATTTGAGTTTTAAATTTGAAACAACGGATAAAAGGGGGAAAAAAATTGAAGTGACAGGTTGTAGTTAAAAGTAAAAACTAGAAGGTGTTAATGAAACTTTTTTAAATCATTTTGTATCAAGTTCACAATTAAAAATTTTTAAGGCGGGCAAAATAATAAAATGAGGGGTAAAAAATAATAAATTCCCAACTATAAACCTAAATTTCGAAAGTAAAGGGAACTGGCTACACTTACTATTTCTGTAAAATATTATTTACGTGATAGATACACAAAAAGGTGTCATAGTCATGATTAGGGTAGAAGGTGCATATGATATTCCACACTGAACATCAAGTCATTATCTTTCCCTTCAATAATAACATGAATTCCACGCAAAATGACACAGAAAGTCCATCCACAAAGTGACTTTGTGTTGGATCCTTTCTAACTCGACCCAATTTACCAACACATCTTCATATTTGGGTCCCCCCACGTCTAGTCGGGTTAGTTGAAAGAAAATCCAAATGACTTGTTAATTCGTAGAGACTTTTTTGTTTATTAAAAATGTGAAGACGTTTAGGGTTTGTTCGTTTGTATTTTTTGAGTTAAGATAATTTGAGTTCAGATCTTAATTTAAATTAAAGTTGATTTAAATATGATTTGAATTGAGACTCTAATTTGAGTTTGTGTTTGGATTGACACATTTTGAGTTATGATTTGAATTGATAATCTATTTGAGTTTGTGTTTGGATGGGTTAAAACATAAATTTGTATTTAAATAGTGTTTTAATAAAAACTCAATGGTAATGGAAAATTTTATTAGGGTATATGAGTGGATTTTTAATTATCTCTTCGTTATGAACACATAGAAAAAAATCATCTCAATCGTAATTAAAATGAAAAAATTATGACATTTTTAAGAATAGAAAAAATATTGTTTATTAACTTGAGTTTGAGTTTAGGAACTTGAGTTAAAGGGGAGAACTTAAACTCATATTTTAACCTCAAATTCAAATTAAAAAAAAAGCGCAAACTTGAATAAAGTTGTAAGTTAGTCCGTTTGGTTCATGGATTCAAATCATGTGATTTGAATCATTTTTTATTTACGTGTATTTTTTATGAGAGAAAATACTGTAGCGATCATAAATCATGATTCGAATCATAGAACCAAACGTATGGTAAATTTGTTTAAATTAAACTCTAAACGAACAACCCCTTCGTCTTTAATTTGTATCCTCTCAAGACTTGCAAAAGATAAGTGATTAGATTTATATTTAATCAATGTTTCTTTCAATTTCTAATCACGGGTTAGTCTAAAAATGATTAGTCCAATTTACAACCCTGGATATGATTGTGATTTAATTCGTTAACGGGTGTTTAACTGTGATTAGACCACGGTATAAAATTTAGACATTGCTAATAACCAAAGAGAAATGCTAATAACCCTGGACGCTAATTGACCGGAAATATGAATCTGAACAAAGAGAATTGTTGAAAGTATTATAAAAAAAATAAAATAAAATAAAGGCTGTTTAATGCTAATGTTGAAGTGAATAGAAAAATGTATCAAGATGTCACTGTTATATTACTCGTCTCAAATAGAAAAAATATTAAAGAAGGAACTTAGAATTTTCTTAGACCACAGGACACATAATTAAACGAAGATTTCACTTCACATGATGTAGGGCCAAAAATTGACAAAAATTGTCCACACTGCATCTTTGATACCCCCTGAGTCTTTGACTATCAACAGTTTGCTTTTACCTACCATCTCTCTCTTTCTCTCTCTTTACAGTGTCTTTACCTAACTTTTGCCCTCTCTCTCTCTCTCTCTCTCTCTCATTGATTCTCAACTAACAATACATTTGAGGTTGGTTTACTAAAATAAAAAAAATAAAAAATAATAAAATAAAATTTTGAGGTTGGTGGTTGCCGAGTAATACCGCCTCGTGATTGTTATGTTTCTTCAGAAAAAGGAAAAGCAAAAATAAATAAATAAATGAACTGGTCAAGTGTCAATCAAATAAATGCCCTTATTTGTGAGATAAGAACCTTTTTGGACTCTGCAAGATTTGCCGACACCAGTTAACGCAACGCAGCCTAGCCCAGCTCAGTAGTTCTCTCCGCTTATATAAAATCTCCAGAATCCGTACTTTTCGGCTAAATATTGATAATGAAGAGTCCTTATAAGTTTGAAGAAAAATAAAAATTTTTTCAAAGTATATTTATACAGTGCACTGCTCAGCTCTCTTAAGGGCTGGCTTGGTGGTCCTTGTGATTGATTGAGACATGAGATTAGGTAGCACAATGTTCAAATGTTACGCCATGAGATTTAACACTTGATTAGCCCAGTTTTTGCCTGGAAAATTTAATTAGTCCCTTTGACCATTTACATAGAGGGATGGACTTTATAGAGCTTTGATTTGATTTGATTTTTTTTTTTAAAGAGAGTTTCATTGTGAGTTATAAGAGTTTCGACTTATATAAAATTTTTATTAGTTTGACCATTTACATAGAGGGATGGACTTTATAGAGCTTTGATTTATTTTTTTTTTTTTATTTAAAAGTATTGTTTTTCAAATAATAGTTAAAATTAAAAACTTTATATATTCTTTTATTAGTGTCATCATTTTTTTTTTTGGAATAATCCAACAATGGAAATTTGTTAAGTATTTTAATATTTAAGAGTATTGTTTTTCAAATAATAGAAAATTAAAAACTTCCTTCAAGATTCTTCTAATACTGGATTTTTTTTTTTTTTTTTTTTATTTTTTTTTTTTTTTTTTATTTTTGGAAATATCCAACAATGGAAAATTGTTAGAAACCAAATGAACTAAATTCCAAACGTGTAATTACCAAAATTACTAATCAACCAATTAGGAAAACAAATGGCCTGAATGGTTATAAGAAGTCGGGATTTCTAAAATATTGTTGGGACTTAATATGCAAACAAAAATGACATCATTTTAGCAATAAAAGTAAATTGATACGACGAGGTTGGTTAAAGTAAAGCAAAGCAAGCGATTGAAAAAAATTTTAAAAAAAAAAAATCGTAAAAGCAGTATCATTTATACCATTGGCCGCATAAAAATCAGATGGCAGATAATTACAGATACCATTGGCCGCGTATCAAGGGTTTGATAATAAATTATAAATTTTGTGATTACGTCACTACAAACGTTGGATTTTACAACGTCAACGATCCACCAAACCCCTTTCTTTCCTTTTACTAAAATACCCTTGAGTTTTCTACTACATTTCATGTTAATTGATTGTCTTTTTTTTTTTTTTTTCTTTTTTTATTTTTGGAAAAAATTCATTACATTCAAACAAAATTATGGCTAAACTCTAAGTTAAGAACTTGAGTTATATGTATGAGAGAAAAATGTTATAATAAAAAAAATAAATTTAAATTTTTTTGAAAATGAAATATTGTAATAAAAAAATTTGAGTTGTGAAAAAAATAAGCCCTAGATACCTAAACTAGTTGTAAATGAGCACCAACTATAATGAAATTTGACCCTGAATATTAATTAAATTCACTAATAAAGATGGATGAAGCACATAGGTGAAACACAAGTGTTGAGATCTAATAGGAAAATACCTCCTCAACGCATAAAGATTGAGCATGATCAAAGTTTGTTAGATAAAATCACTATAATCGATGGATTAAGTCAGTTGACCAATACCAAATCTTAAATAATGAAGACATAAACAACACGATATAAAATCAAATTAAATCAGATACCATCACTCATATTATTAATAAATGAAAAATTATGAAAAATGCAGCAACAATGGTAAGAGGCGTAGGGATGATTATGCTAACAATATTATTTTTCAAATGGGAGAAAAACTAAAAAGGAAGATTATTTTATCATAAAAAAGTTGACAATAAATGTTTGCCATCTCGATTCTTCAATATAATGAAAACAATTAATATTTGAGACATGACCTTATTTACTACTTTTTTAATTATTTTTCAAACATTTTTTTGAAGAAACTTTTGAAACATTTTATGACCAGGTAAGAAAAAATGATTGAAAACTATCAAATAATCTAATAATCATATTAAATTACAATTTAACGAAACTCATTAGTTTAAAACCATATTTTATGCATTATAACACAATTTTCTATTACCTCCATGACAACTTGATTGCCAAATCCACATTAGTTTTCAATAAGAGATCTTTTATGCTTAAATTTCTACATAAAGATGATGAAATAAAATTATGATAAATAAAGTGAAAGCTAAGTATTATTCTAAAGGAAATTTTTTAATGCATCTTATATATCGGTATATTTAGTTTTTCTAATAATTAAATATCATATTTTTTTAATTTTTATATGATTTTATATAAATTTAATGAACATAAAATATGCCATATTAATATGTTAATATATCAGAAAAAGTCTTTTATTCTAATGGTAATTAGAAAAGAAAGTGGATATGGGATGGCAAATTGGTAATTTAGCAATTAAATAGTCCCAAAAAATTATGATTTTTTTTGGGTAAATAACAAATTAATACCTTTTTCATATATATATATATTTTTTTTTCCTTTTATTTATTTAAGGATACTCTAATAATAATTAACAAGGAATCTATAAAATTATATGTGACGAATGGTGATTCGATCCCGTTAACGAAGCACTCGCTGCGGAGGCTCGGAGCCGAACCTAGATGGATAAGTATAGCATGTTGCTAGGGTTAGAAGAACAAACTAATAAAAGTGTAAGCGGCGGCTTCAGAAGACTAAAGACCAAAACCAAACAAAACAAAACAAAAAAGAAAAAAAAAAAAAAAACTTCCATTCTCAGTCTCAGGCGGTGTCTATTATTATTTATTATATATCTCCTTATAAAATCTATCTCCTATCGGGGCCCACCATGAGCGGCTGTCGCGTGCCGCATAGGCCGTTGCTTGCGTGGCAAAATCGAGAAATTTCCCGCTGGCACGTCACTAAACAAATATTACCACTCATCACTGGTGATGTAGGACTTGGTAAATTTAACCCTAGTGGTCCCCACAATTCTCTCTCTCCGAAAATACACTTTTTATTATTATTTATTATTTTATTTTAGTTTTATTTTTATTTTGCCCTTTTTCTCCCTCTTTTTCCTCTATAAAAATAGGCCCTCTCTGCCTCGCCGAGGAGAACCAAAAAGAGCACAGAGGCTCCAGCTCGCTAATTTGCCTCGCTGCCTGCTTGCTCTCTCTGTTTTCCTCTTCTTTCTTTCGTTTTCTCGCTCGTTTTCCGGGAAACCCGTGGTGTTTTTATTTTTTTCTTTTCTCTCTTCGTTCGAGATCTTCGGAGCCGTCTCTTCATCAAGATTCCGCCGACGAAGGAGGAGGAGAAGAACGAAACAGATTTTGTAAAGCGAACTCCTTGCAACTTCTCGATCCTCTCAGCGGTCGAGACCTCCCTTTTTCTGTTTGTTTCCCTGGAAAATAGATCTTTTTTCCTCCGATTTTCGTTGAAGCGAGGTCTAATCCGGCCCTGAAACGGAATCGGTTGGGGACATTTGCGCAGATCTGTTTTGCTGAGAATTGAAAGGACCTGGAAACTAGCTTTGATTCGGATCTGAAACCTTGTATTTCGTCCCTAATCAAACTCAAAGACTGGATCTAATTTAGGCTCGTACAAGGAATTAATTTTCTTTAAAGGCTAGTTTTTGTGTGAAAAAATTGCATTTTTATATAGCTTTCTGGACCAAAATCTAAAGGTAGATTGTGAACAATGTTGGGAGCCAGTGGTTCTATTCTCCAGCTCCGAACAAAACCCTGTCTTACACCTCAACTGAACGCTAGTCCGATAACGAGGGTCTCCGGCAGACCGGCGAGATGCTCTGCGACTAGGAAATCGTCAAATGCTGTGGAGAACAAGTTCTTTGGAACTAGACTTAGGGCTTCCGGGTCGGAGAGAGTCCATTTGTGGCGATCCGATGGCCCCGGTAGGTCCCCGAAGCTTCGGGTTGTCGTCCGCTCCTCACTCTCCGCCGTTCCTGAGAAGCCCCTTGGTCTATACGACCCGTCGTTTGATAAGGACTCTTGCGGTGTCGGCTTTTCGTCGCCGAATTGTCCGGCGCAAGCAGTCGCAAAACGGTAAGCGAAAGAAAAGATCTTTATGGATATTTTTGCTGAATAAATCGATATGGATTAAGAGATACGTACATGATGTGATTTTTGAAAGAGGTTTAGGTTTACATGATATATATATATATATATATATATATATTTATATATATGAGATGTATACTGTGATTTTTAATGAGATATTATCTATGCTATTGTAGATTACGGATGCTCTGGAGATGTTGGTGAGAATGGCTCATAGAGGGGCTTGTGGTTGTGAGACAAATACTGGTGATGGTGCTGGAATTCTTGTAGCCCTTCCTCACGAGTTCTACACAGAGGTAAGTTTACCGTCATAATAATAATGTGTTTGCTAAATTTTATTTTGTCCATTTATTAATCTTTGAGAATAAAATTTTTCTTTTTTTTTTTTTTTTTTTTTTTTTTTAATAATTAATTTTTTTTCACCTTCCTCCAGGCACCAGGTTATCACTGCATATATTATTACTTAGTTTCTTTTTTTTTTCCCCTTATCAATTACTTAATTAACTAAATTATTCATCTATTTGTTTGTCTGCTTCTTTTCATTACCGTCCATGATAAAGACTCCATCTTTTTTTTTTAATCATGTGTATATATAGGTTCTCTGTAAAATGCCATTTGCGTATATGTAACAGCATACACTTATGGGAGAGGGGTGTTATTTTTGGATATAGAAAATTTTCCCCCTTTTTTTTCTTTGTTCATCCTGGAAGAGAACACATTGCACACATGTTAAAGGAACGGTTGCTTTATTGCATTCAACAATGAATAAAAATGATTTAATGATTAGCAGTAAGGAAAGTTTGTACAGGTTGCCTGTTTGGTTTCGTCCACTTTTTTATTTTTATTTTTTTTAACTTAGTTTCTATATTATCACTTAGTTTCTTTTTTTCCCCCCTTATTAATTACTTAAGTAACTAAATTATTCATCTATTTGTTTGTCTGCTTCTTTTCATTACCGTCCATGATAAAAATCCATCTTTTTTTTTTAATCCATTTTTAAAATGCCATTTCGTATATAACAGCATGTATATATAGGTTCTTTTGGATATAGAATTTTTCCCCCTTTTTTTTTGTTCATCCTGGAAGAGAACACATTGCACACATATTATTAACGGAACGGTTGCTTTATTGCATTCAACAATGAATAAAAATGATGGGTTGTTTGGTTGGGGAAATTCGTACCGTGATTCAAATAATGGTTTGTGATTCACTACAGTATTTTCTCTCACAAAAAACACACGTAAATCAAAAATGGTTCTGAATCATAGTTTTGAATCCATGAACTAAATGTGATTAGCAGTAAGGAAAGTTTGTACAGGTTGCCTGTATGGTTTCGTGCACTTTGTTACTGGTTCTTGGTACTCAGTTCTCTTTGCTTGATTTTTGTCAGGTTGCTAAGGATGCTGGGTTTGAGCTTCCACCACCGGGTGAATATGCTGTTGGTATGATGTTCTTGCCCACATCTGAAAGTCGCAGGCAAGAAAGTAAAAATGTATTTACAAAGGTAATTTCTGGTTGTAGACAGTGACATAACGGAAATGGAATTGCAATCTCTGAATTATATGGGTTTCTACTTAATTCTTTGGGATTTGTTTAGTTTTTCACATTAGCTTAGTCATCCGATGATGGTCTTGCTACGTTTTCTCTATATATTTTTTGGTTGGGTGTATTTCTCTGCTTATGCTGCTGGTATCTTTCCATTAAAAATATTGACATTGACCGAACATATCATTGATTGTGTATAGGTAGCTGAATCTCTTGGGCATACTGTTCTTGGGTGGCGATCAGTGCCAACAGATAACTCAGGATTGGGAAGGTCTGCTTTGCTGACAGAACCAGTGGTTGAACAAGTCTTCCTTACCCCTAGTAAAAGGTCAAAAGTTGACCTGGAGCGCCAGGTAGTCTTCATTTTGGTTTGCAATGATCCTGTTTGTAGAACTACAATGTGGAGCAATAAATCAACTAGAACTTTTGGGTTCTATTAGATTGTTTTCATTACCAGATCTCCTGTAATGTGTGGGGCGACAAATAATTTGCCTAGTTACTGGCTGTTTGATTCTTTTTACATAGTTTTACGAACGTAATGATCAATTCCATTAAGAATGATGATAAATTTGCATCATCTGGCCCCATAAGCAATCAAAGCAATGTGCTTTTTTATTTCTCCAAGTTTCTGATTATTGTAGGCATCTTCAATTCATTTCAGATGTACATATTAAGGAGGCTTTCAATGGTTGCTATACGCGCTGCGTTAAACCTGGAACATGGTGGTGCTAGAGACTTTTACATTTGCTCTCTCTCCTCGAGGTGTTTATTAGATAGTCGTCACATTTATTTCAGGGGACCTTTAATGTCACTCTATCACATTATCACATTATTGTGATATACTCATTTAACTCGATATGTGCAGGACTATTGTTTACAAAGGTCAGCTGAAGCCCGCTCAATTGAAGGATTACTATTTTGCAGATCTTGGCAATGAAAGGTTTACGAGCTACATGGCCCTGGTAAATATATTATCCATTCACTATTTATCTTTCTCCACTAACTTCATACTCCAACAAACAGCATGGGAACAACCAGTAACTGAAGGGATGCAAGGTTGAGGAATGACTTCTGAGGCATTGAGGTTTGAATGATCTCTTAAGTTCTTCCGCTCCCTTGATTACTAATTGTATGTTGATGCTGGATTGGATGCATGGGTGAGTTGGTACGAAACCTCATTATCAAGTAAATCATGTTTGCAGAAAATTAGGTCCAGTGATCTCTATGACACTGTTGAGGTTGAACGTTAGTAAGTGGCTAAAAGGAAATCATGTTTTCCCATTTGTTTCACTACTAAGGCGGCCATATCACAATTTCGTGCTTGTGGTTTTCGGATAAGTTATCATCTTTTTAACAGGGTATGAATTGGGAATGACGGTCCTTGTTGTTTTGATCATTGGTGCAGATACACTCTCGATTCTCAACAAATACTTTTCCTAGCTGGGATCGTGCTCAACCTATGCGTGTCTTGGGCCACAATGGGGAAATAAACACCCTTAGAGGGAATGTGAACTGGTACGTTCTTCACTAATAGGTTTACTGTTGACATTGATAGGAACGAAACTAAACCAAACGAAATATAAAACAAAAACAATCGATGTTTATGTTCATCTAGTGTTTTCAGCGTATGTTTGATTAAGCAAGATTATTCTAGTGATTTTATCATTCTGCTGATTCTTTCTGAAATTTAGAGTATTAAAGATTATCGCTGACATTCTCAGGATGAATGCTCGAGAGGGATTGTTGAAGTGCAAGGAATTAGGTCTGTCAAAGAATGAGTTAAAGAAGCTTTTACCCATTGTTGATGCTAGTTCATCTGATTCAGGTGCACTTTTTATAACATTTTGAGTTTGCACATGCGGATGCCCATGCATGAATTACATTAGCATGATTTCCATATGCAGCTTTTTGCACTCATTGACTTATTAAGGGTATAGTAGTTTACTAGTAAAACTGTTGTATAAGCGACCCTGCACATGTTCTAATTTACATCAGTATGATTTCCTTATGCAGGAGCTTTCGATGGTGTTCTTGAATTCCTGATTCGATCTGGCAGAAGTCTTCCTGAAGCTGTAATGATGATGATACCTGAAGCATGGCAAAATGACAAGAATATGGATCCTGAACGAAAGTCATTGTATGAGTACTTCTCAGCTCTCATGGAGCCATGGGATGGACCAGCTCTTATATCATGTAATATTTATTTGAAGAAGCCTTGAACTCAATAATTTTGTCTATATTATACTTCTCTTCCATGGCTCTGTACTCATGCAATACCTTTGCAGTTACTGATGGTCGATACCTGGGAGCCACTCTTGATCGAAATGGATTGCGACCTGGACGTTTCTACATCACCCACAGTGGACGTGTTATAATGGCAAGTGAAGTTGGTGTTGTAGACATTCCACCTGAAGATGTTAGCAGGAAAGGAAGACTTAACCCTGGAATGATGCTTTTGGTAGATTTTGAAAATCATATTGTGGTAGACGATGAAGCCTTGAAGCAGCAGTATTCAATGGCAAGACCTTATGGAGAGTGGCTAAAGAGGCAAAAGATTGAGCTCAGAGACGTAGTTGATTCTATTCATGAATCTGATAGGGTTGCTCCAGCCATGGCCGGAGTGTTGCCGGTAAGTTTGATGTAATTATTCATGAAAATCTGTATTCCATTCCCCTGTCAGCCATTTTCAATTGACACATTATTTTTGAATTTTAGGCATCTGCTGATGATGAGAACATGGAAAACATGGGCATCCATGGTCTGTTGGCTCCTCTAAAAGCTTTTGGGTATATGCTAATTTCTGTTCCACCTCTTGTTGATATATTGATAAATTTTTTCTTCTAAGGAATTTGCTTCTTACCTTGGGGTGCTTTTTGCAGTTACACTGTTGAAGCCCTTGAAATGTTGTTGCTTCCTATGGCTAAGGATGGTGTCGAGGCCCTTGGGTCAATGGGGAATGATACTCCCTTGGCTGTCATGTCCAGTAGAGAAAAGCTCACATTTGAGTACTTCAAGCAAATGTTTGCTCAAGTAACGAACCCCCCAATCGATCCTATCCGAGAGAAGATTGTCACTTCCATGGAGTGTATGATTGGTCCAGAAGGAGACTTGACTGAAACCACTGAAGAACAATGCCATCGCCTCTCCCTGAAAGGGTCCCTTTTATCAATTGAAGAAATGGAAGCAATTAAAAAGATGAATTATAGAGGTTGGCGAAGCAAAGTTCTTGACCTTACTTATTCTAAGAGCCGTGGTAGGCAGGGCTTGGAGGAGACTTTGGATAGGATTTGCACTGAAGCTCATGATGCTATTAAAGAGGGGTATACTACAATAGTACTTTCTGACAGAGGTACTTTACTTGCTTAAGAAAAGCGTTATTTCTGAATGAACCTTGTGTTATAGCTAACAATAATGGAATACTTTGTAACATTTTATTATATGCGTTTCTCAAACTTACATGGTTGTGAAATTCTAAATGTAGCCTTCTCGAAGAAGCGTGTTGCCGTAAGCTCCCTCTTGGCTGTTGGTGCAGTTCATCAATATCTTGTTAAAAAGCTTGAGCGCACTCAAGTTGGGTTAATTATTGAATCTGCCGAGCCACGTGAAGTGCACCATTTCTGTACACTCGTTGGATTTGGTGCGGATGCTATCTGCCCATACTTGGCAATAGAGGCCATTTGGAGATTGCAGGTTGACGGTAAAATCCCACCAAAAGCTAATGGTGAGATTCACTCCAAGGAAGAGTTGGTGAAGAAATACTTCAAGGCAAGCAATTATGGAATGATGAAGGTTCTTGCCAAGATGGGAATATCAACTTTGGCTTCTTACAAGGGTGCTCAGATTTTTGAGGCTCTGGGTCTTTCATCAGAAGTGATCGAGAGGTGCTTTGCCGGAACTCCAAGTAGAGTGGAAGGTGCAACATTTGAGATGCTTGCTGGTGATGCTCTTCATCTGCATGATTTAGCATTCCCATCTCGCGTGTTTCCCAAAGGAAGTGCAGAATCTGTGGCCCTGCCAAATCCTGGGGATTACCACTGGAGGAAAGGTGGTGAGATTCACCTCAATGACCCTCTCGCAATAGCAAAGCTTCAAGAGGCTGCCAGAACTAATAGTGTGGCTGCTTACAAAGAGTATTCCAAGCTCATTCATGAATTGAATAAAGCCTGCAATTTGCGGGGGATATTGAAATTTAAAAAGTCAGACGTGAAAGTTCCCTTGGATGAAGTGGAACCTACCAGTGAAATTGTTAAGAGGTTCTGTACTGGGGCCATGAGTTATGGATCTATATCATTGGAGGCACACGCAACACTGGCTATTGCTATGAACAGAATCGGGGGAAAATCAAATACAGGTTTTGAATTTATGCCCCTTTCTTGTGGTTTCATGTTATATGGGTTATCTTCCTTTTATTTTTCAACAAATCTTTTGATGTCCCACTTGTAGTTATAGTTATGTTAAAGTCTGAAGTGCTTGTTTCAAATCAATCCTCCCTTGTTTGACCATTGCTTCTACAACAATTTCCACTGAACTGTTCTGCCCCAATTTTGCTGTAGGTGAGGGAGGCGAGCAGCCCTCACGCATGGAGCCTCTTCCGGACGGTTCCAGGAATCCAAAGAGGAGTGCTATCAAACAAGTTGCCAGTGGGAGATTTGGAGTCTCGAGTTACTATCTTACAAATGCTGATGAGCTGCAGATAAAAATGGCTCAGGTAGTTATTCAGAGTCTAATATTCCTGCTTCAAGGTCCATGCCTGGTTTATTTTCTCTTGTTTTCCCAATGTTATCATTCATTCTCTGCACTCCTATTGGAACAGAGGTTCCTCTTGTTTATGGATCTATGTTCATGGCAGATGATGCTGTGTCTGCACAGCACCTGACGGTGCCTTTGCATCTTTAGTTGATACCTACATTTGGTGTTTTGGTGAGATTGAGTAAAACGTGTTTTTTGTAATCTCTGCATTGATTGTATATTAATTTTGATCGATATTGTTGTACAGGGGGCCAAGCCCGGTGAAGGAGGTGAACTTCCTGGTCACAAAGTTGTAGGAGAAATTGCTGTCACCAGGAATTCTACTGCTGGAGTGGGACTTATTAGCCCGCCTCCTCATCATGATATCTATTCAATTGAGGACCTAGCTCAATTAATTCATGATCTAAAGGTACGCGCATTTGCTGTTATCTCCCAACCTATCCTCTGGTTATATGACCTGATGGAATGTGTTGCTAAATTCTCCAGTGCCAATATTGGTTTTTCCTTTTTATCAAGTTCCATTGTAATCTTCGTGCAAAGCTTTTTGTACTACCAACTTCTACACTATCTGATTGCACTCTTTTTGCAGAATGCTAATCCGGGTGCTCGAATCAGTGTCAAGTTAGTATCTGAAGCTGGTGTTGGTGTAGTTGCCAGTGGAGTTGTTAAGGGGCATGCCGATCATGTCCTGATCTCAGGTCACGATGGAGGTACAGGGGCATCTAGATGGACTGGCATCAAGAATGCTGGGCTTCCGTGGGAACTTGGTTTAGCTGAGACTCACCAGACCTTAGTTGCAAATGATCTTCGTGGTCGCACAGTTCTCCAAACAGATGGCCAGCTGAAAACCGGAAGAGACGTGGCCATAGCTGCACTTCTTGGTGCAGAAGAGTTTGGTTTCAGCACAGCACCCCTCATAACACTTGGCTGCATTATGATGCGGAAGTGCCACAAAAATACATGCCCTGTTGGAATTGCAACACAAGATCCAGTGCTTCGGGAGAAGTTTGCTGGAGAACCTGAGCATGTCATTAACTTCTTCTTCATGGTAGCAGAAGAGGTGAGAGAGATAATGTCACAGCTAGGATTTCGAACTTTGACTGAGATGGTTGGTCGTGCAGACATGCTTGAAGTTGATAGAGAAGTAACCAAAAACAATGAGAAGCTGGACAACATCAATCTCTCCCTATTACTCAGACCTGCTTCTGATATTCGGCCTGAAGCTGCCCAATACTGTGTCCAGAAACAGGATCATGGATTGGACATGGCTTTGGACAACAAACTCATTTCTCTTTCCACAGCTGCTCTAGAAAAGGCTTTTCCCGTGTACATTGATACACAAATCTGCAACGTTAATCGTGCTGTAGGAACAATGCTTAGCCATGAAGTGACCAAACGTTACCACATGGCAGGGCTCCCTGCAGATACCATCCATATAAAATTCAATGGCAGTGCAGGTCAGAGTTTTGGAGCATTCCTCTGTTCGGGCATCTTACTGGAACTTGAAGGTGACAGCAATGATTATGTTGGTAAAGGTTTGTCAGGTGGCAAAATTGTAGTTTATCCTCCAAAGGGAAGCTTGTTCAATCCGGAAGAAAATATTGTGATTGGTAATGTGGCTCTTTATGGGGCAACAAGTGGGGAGGCATATTTCAATGGAATGGCAGCAGAGAGATTCTGTGTTCGTAATTCAGGGGCTAGGGCAGTTGTGGAAGGTGTTGGTGATCACGGTTGTGAGTACATGACAGGTGGTACTGTTGTCGTACTTGGAAAAACTGGCAGAAATTTTGCGGCAGGTATGAGTGGTGGCATTGCTTATGTTCTTGATGTGGATGGAAAATTCCGATCTAGATGCAATCCGGAGCTTGTTGATCTTGATAAAGTTGAAGAAGAAGAGGACATCATGACTCTTAGAATGATGATACAGCAGCATCAACGTTACACAAACAGCAATTTAGCCCGGGATGTAATAGAAGACTTTGAGAATCTTCTTCCTAAATTTATTAAGGTTTTCCCCAGGGAATACAAACGTGTTCTTGCAAACATGAAAGCAGGGGAAGCCTCAATAGATTCTGTGAAGGATGCTGCTAAAGATGACGAGGTGTCTGATGAGGAGGCTGATTTGATGAAGAAAGATGCTTTTGAAGAGCTAAAGAAGATGGCATCTGCGACTTTAAATGGGAAATCCAACCAGGTATGAAGGACTGGTGCTTTTATCTTTTGCTACGCCACTGTTTAGCCTGTACTTATAATTTGTTCTGGTTTGATGTTGACTGTTTGAAATTTACAGAAAGTGGAAGAAGCTGAGTCCTTGAAGAGGCCTAGTCGCGTTGATAATGCTGTTAAAAATCGTGGTTTTATATCCTATAAGCGTGAGGGTGTTCAATACAGAAATCCTGTCGTAAGAATGAATGACTGGGAAGAAGTTACGGAGGAATCAAAACCTGGCCCACTTTTGAAGACTCAGTCTGCCCGTTGCATGGACTGTGGCACTCCTTTCTGCCATCAAGTAAGGGCTATTTCCCCCATTCTTTTTTCCTTCCCTGAAAACAGAGTATGCTGATGTTTTTTTGTTAGTTATTAATTGTGTATACTCACAGCTGGATATAAAGAATGCTATATCAATTTCTGACATCAAGATAATTCTTTATAATGAACTTGCAGGAGAACTCCGGATGTCCTCTTGGAAACAAAATACCTGAGTTCAATGAGTTGGTATACCAAAACAGGTGGCGTGAAGCATTAGATCGACTTCTTGAGACTAATAATTTCCCTGAGTTTACTGGCCGAGTATGCCCAGCACC
This sequence comes from Morus alba, assembly GCA_012066045.3. Taxonomy (NCBI): domain Eukaryota; kingdom Viridiplantae; phylum Streptophyta; class Magnoliopsida; order Rosales; family Moraceae; genus Morus; species Morus alba. The sequence goes on from CP050234.2 coordinate 1,886,883, forward strand.
CTGTGAAGGGTCTTGTGTTCTTGGCATCATTGAAAATCCGGTTTCCATTAAAAACATTGAATGTGCCATAATTGACAAGGCCTTTGAAGAGGGTTGGATGGTTCCAAGGCCTCCCGTGAAAAGATCTGGGTAAGTATTTTTTTTTTTAAATAAAAACATTAAGCACCTTAAAAGGGACACTATGGGTCATAAGGCTGCGTTCTTTTCGGTCTATTAGCTTACTAATATGTTGATAAGAAAGCTTACATTCAGAAGTTCTTGTATACACCTCTTAAACCATAAAATATTTGATGTTGCAGGAAACGAGTAGCCATTGTTGGAAGTGGTCCCTCTGGTTTGGCTGCAGCTGATCAACTGAACAGAATGGGCCACACAGTAACTGTTTTTGAGCGTGCGGATAGAATTGGAGGACTTATGATGTATGGAGTTCCCAACATGAAGACTGACAAAGTGGATGTTGTTCAACGGCGGGTTAACCTCATGGCTGAGGAAGGTGTAAACTTTGTGGTTAATGCTAATGTTGGACTTGATCCTTTGTATTCTCTTGAGCGGCTTAGAGAGGAGAATGATGCCATAGTTTTGGCAGTAGGGGCCACAAAACCAAGGAATGATGCCATATTTTTTTCGAGTTGAGATTTGATTTTATGTGGGCCTGTAGCAAAAGTTAGATGTGATTGTGAGAGCTTTTTTGTAGCAAAACTCGAATTTAAATTAAGTGAACGGAATCTCTTCACATTGATTGAACTTGTGTTTTAATTAATACATACTCTTATTTAACTATTATTCAAACATGATTAATTGTTGTGATATATTTTTGCTACAGGGACCTTCCTGTACCAGGACGGGAGCTATCAGGAGTCCATTTTGCCATGGAATTTCTTCATGCTAACACCAAAAGCTTGCTTGATAGCAATCTTCAGGATGGTAAATATATCTCTGCGAAGGGCAAGAAAGTGGTGGTAATTGGTGGAGGTGACACAGGTACCGATTGCATCGGAACATCCGTCCGACATGGGTGCAGTAGCATTATAAACCTAGAGCTTCTTCCTGAGCCACCCCGAACTAGGGCTCCAGGAAATCCATGGCCACAGGTTATAAACTTTCCACTTCTACTTGTTTTCTTATCAATTTGTAGGCCGATCCTGACAATATGCTTTTGATTAGACTGACTCTTATTAAATGTGCATTTTGCAGTGGCCTCGTATTTTCCGGGTAGATTATGGACACCAAGAAGCTGCTGCAAAGTTTGGAAAAGACCCAAGGTCTTACGAGGTATTGACCAAGAGATTTATAGGAGATGAGAATGGAATAGTTAAAGGACTAGAGTTGGTACGTGTGAAATGGGAGAAGGATGCTTCTGGAAAGTTCCAATTCAAGGAAGTCGAGGGTTCTGAGGAACTGATTGAAGCTGACCTTGTTCTTCTTGCCATGGGGTTCCTTGGCCCTGAGTCGGTTAGTATTTTCAATTGCTTCTCTCTCATAGTTTTCTTGAATGGAACCATTTACCACTTTTGTACTTAGCGTGCTCGTTTTCTACACATTTGTAAATGTGTTATAAGAAGTAGCGCATTCGCACAAGTCGCTCTTTGGTACGTTTTTGTACTGCATTAATTGATTTAAAAGTTATTCTCACTGGTGAAATCTGTTGGTTATTTCAGACGGTGGCGGATAAGCTGGGCTTGGACCATGACAACAGGTCAAACTTCAAAGCAGACTATGGTCGCTTCTCAACCAGCGTGGATGGAGTCTTCGCAGCAGGGGATTGTCGGAGAGGTCAGTCCCTTGTGGTGTGGGCAATCTCCGAGGGACGACAAGCGGCTACACAGGTTGACAAATACCTAATGAGAGAAGACAAGAACGATGTGATTAGCTCGACAAACCATGACGATCATCTTCTCAAGAGGCATCAAGATTTTAGCAAGAGGCAGCAAGACAGCGGTAAACACACGGTGATGACATAAGTGTCGTCGTGTTTTTTTCTTTTCAGTGTTGCAGAAATATTGTTTTAGGTAGTAGAATTGATTATCGCGTGGATGGATAACCCCCACTGAGCATGCTTATGTCTCGCTATGGAAAGGAACTGGTTTTGGCAGAAGCGGGAGGGAATAAGTTTCAGCTTGAAAGCGTTGTGTGGGGCTATAGGTTTTAGAATATTTATCTTTGTCTATAGTTTTTGCTGTCTTGTTTCGGTTAAGCTTTTTGCCTTTCGGGGTTTTCATGACGAATAATGTACAGTTTTGTTCCTTTATATTGTTTTGGAACATTGTTATTGAAATTTTCTGCGAACTTATAAATCACATAATAGGAAATTTCTGATATTTTTCCACATAGCATGATTACATATAATTTTGCCGATGCCTTTTGCCCTATATGTTCGTTACCTGGGGAGATTTTAGTTATTCTTAGCAAGTCTTTATTGTCATTATCATTGTTATTTTTGTTTTTGCTTTGCTCGTTCTTGTTATTTGTTTTCTCGTCGCTTGAAAGTTATATGCCTATTGCTTAGTGTGTTCTTTGCTTAATCCTTCGGATAATTGAGGTTAAATTTAGTAAAAATTATAAATTTTTGTTCATAGCTCTCTCTCTCTCTCTCTCTCTCTCTCTCTCTGTTTTATTTTTATTTTTTATTTTTTATTTTTAAAGTTGATACACTCATTTCATACAAATAACTCTAATCCTAAGGATTCCTGTGCATTTGAAACAATTTTTCCGATTACAATGAAGAGTACTTTATTGATGGTGCAACTGATTAGCCAAAAAAAAAAAAAAAAAGAAGAGTACTTCAAAGTTCGAACTTTTAGTCTTTTGCGTCTTCAGCTTACCGAATGGGATTTAAGTTTTACAAAAGATAATTTGTTTGGAAAAGGTTCGAAAAGGATCCACAAAAGTGACATACAAACAAGAATAATAAAATAGAACAAATAAACCCCATGCAATTTTTACTAAACACAGGCATTTACCTCAGTTAATTAAAAAAAAAAAAAAAAAAAAAAAGAAGACGAAAAAAACCCATTCCTATTGGTGCTCTCGATGCCGAGCAAAACAACAGATTATTTCACATGAGGGTCCCCATGGATCTAAACGATAAGAAGGTCCTTGCATCGTTCGTACAACTTAAATTATATATTACAATGGCTTCTTTTTGTACATTTTCTTTGGCTGAAACCAAGAAAACAGGGGGAAAAAAAAAGAAGCACAATTTTTTTCCTTCCACATTATTCTGCTCCTCAGCCTGACCTAATCAAAGCAACCACCCAACTGCAAAACCAACAGAAACCAATAATTTGCGTTAATAGGTTGCAAACAAACCAGTTTTCAGTTTTCTTTGCTTTTAGTTATTCTCTGGTCAATCCCAAGAATCAACTGTTTATTTTGATGGAAAAAAATGGCCATGAAACTGGAGATTTTTCCAACCTAGTTGGAGAAACTATGTATCATTTTTCAGAAACGATCCTATGGGAATACTACGCACAAAAAAAAAAAAAAAAAAAAAAAAAAAAAAAAAAAAAAACTCAGTTATATAGATGTCTCATGGCCATCTGAATTAACTTGTATCTCAAAGCTCACCAGGATGACACATTTATCACAAGTTTTAAAGAAGAGTAAAATACTTTCTGGTTCTTACCAATACAGCCTCAATCTCTCTATCGGTGACGGGGGTACGTTTCGGCTGAAGAGAAGCTTTCCCTCCCACAGCAGTGTTTTGGGGTGGCAATGGAACATCAGACTTTGGAGTTGGCATCTTATAAGTGAATTTACTTGTTGCTCGTTGAGCTTCTGGAGTTGTACCTATCATTCAAATTCGCAATCCGTTTAAACGAAAATAATTTTTCTTTCTCATTGCCTTACTCTTGGTAATAATTTTCTCATAAGAAAAGACAATCTACTCATTATAATAACTAAGATAATTGTGTGGAGGAACACAACTTCTCAATGCCTTTGACTTAACAGTTTGCCTTTTATTATCTTTTTGTCAAGGATTAAATAAATAAATAAACCCACTAAATTTACTCTGGTAAGTGTTCCTCCATATCAAATTTTCATAACCAGATTTCACCCTTTCCTTTCTATAAACTTCCAATTGTACTAAACAGAGTCATAAAAATTAGCATCAAGATCAGCCGGTAAAGAACAAAACAACTTGTCCTCTAGTTATTTCTGGTAGTCATTAATGTCCAAGAGATATCAGAAAATACTAAATTGATTAATCCCACGAGTGAGATTCCATTAAATTTAGATGAACAGTTCTTTCAATTAGGATAAGAAAACCCAGGAACGCTTCTAACAGTGAACGTCATAAAACTACGGAAAATTTATTGTCTGAATACCACCAATCACATCAAAATGACCCAATTTTATATCTTTGCGAAATAAGATATCTCAATTTCCAAAATGATTTTCATTTATCCCTTCTTAAGACGTGACATTCAAGTAAAAAGCCCAAAACTATGAAATGATAAAAACAAATCAAGATCCAGCAACAGTAAAGCTAGATGAAAAAAAAAAAAAGAGTATGCAAAAAGAGAGAGAGACCTGAAGATGAGGGCTTTGGGTGTCTCTGCGGGAATTTAATGCGAGGAATTCGCTTCAAAACCTGACCTTCTCCACCCATTTCTCTCTCTCTCTCTCTTCCTGTTGTCGCGTTTCTTTATTTTTGTTATTTCTTATTTGCTGTCATTTTTACGTTGCTGCAATTTTATTGATTGTCGTCTGTTGACTCATTTGTTGTTTGTGTCGTTAACATATTTAACCGTCGTTTCTCATTCTTTGTTGTTTTATTCCTTTTTCATGTTTCCTTTTCTCTCATTATTTTTACGTTTTTGTCGTTTGAATCGTGAAGTCGTTTATTATTCCTTTTTGTAGTTCACGCATCTTTTTTTTGGTCATTTACTCATTTTGGCCGTTTCTCTTTTACCGTCATTTTTTATTCTCGTTTTTAGTTTTGTATCGTTTGGTTCTTCTCATGTTGTTTTTGACTTTCCGTTTTCAGCTTTTACTGTCGTTTGTTCATTCAACTTCATTCCTATTTGTCGTCGTTTCTCATGTTACGTTAAGATACGTTGTTTTGCTCTATTTTTTTCGTTATATTATTTGCTGTCGTTTCTATTTTAATTGTCGTTTTCTTGTTCCTTTTTCCGTGGTCTTAACCTTTTATCGTTTACTCATCTGTTGTCTTCTTGTCGTTTCAACTTAAGTGTAGTTTTCTTATTGTCGTTTTTCAGGTTTCTTGTAAGTAGTGGTCGTTTCAATGTTTCATTGCTCTTTACATGTCGTTAAATATTTGTCGTCCTGACTTCAAAGATGTTAAAAAAATCAGAATCATAGAGGTAGCCCTTTAACTCCACTTATTGGGCTCCTATAGGCCCATATATATTGGACTGCTAAGAGAAAAAAGCCCACTAACTACGCATACCAGGTGGCCTTCTATTCGCCCAAGTCCCAACACGACAACATACGGACAAACTCATAGGCCTCTCTCTCTCTCCCTCCCTCTTCTCTCTCTTCTCTATACCGAGAGTCTGAAGCTAGGGTTCCCAATTTTACATTTTTTGGTCTTTTTCGTCGGAGTCTGAGAGAACCAAAAAAGGGAATTCCGATCATGGCGAACAATCTCGGCCGTCTCTTTTCATCAATAACCAATCTTTCGACCCCAAAGGTGATCCTCTCCTCCACCAGATCGGAGCCGCTGACTCGCTGCGCCACCAACTCAGCGAGTCGACTCGTCAGCTCCTCGGCTCAGAAACCTCAGCACGATCAAGAAAACATCAACAAGGAACAGAGAGAAGCAATAGCAAAAGATCTGGAAAATGAGAAGGAAGACGGTGTAGAAGACGAAGAAGAAGGAACTAACCTGAACGAACAGACCGGAGAGGTCGGTGGGCCCAGAGGGCCCGAGCCCACTCGCTATGGAGACTGGGAGCGAAACGGTCGGTGCTATGATTTTTGACATTTTCCTTTTCTCCATTTTGAAAATAATAATGTTTTTGTTTTTTGTTTTTTTTTTTTTGTTTTTAGATTTAAAGAGGAAAATAAATAAAATTATTATTTCGATTTTCCTTTTGTATGGATTAGTCTTTCTATGACTGGAAATTTTGTTTTGTTTGAATTGGAATTTGGTGACTTACTATACTAATCCTGATTTCAAAACAAGTCAGGCTTGGGGAAAGAGAAAAAATGGGGATCGTAATGGGATTCATTAATTTGACTGGGCTAAAGTATATATATAAAAAAAGGCTAAAAGAAGTTAAATTTAAAAACATTCTTTGCAGAAAGAAAATTATGTATGCATTTTCTAAATTTAAAATTTTAATTTAATTTGATTTTAGACGTCATATTTTTTAAGAATTTTTTAATTATAATAAAAAAATTAAATATAATTTTTTTTTAAATTTTTAAATAAAAATTTAAAATTAAAAATTTAAATCATGAAATAAAAAAGACCTTAAACTTAAGAAACCATGGTCCGAGGATAATGATGCTAGCAAGTGCATACAAAATTGCAAAGGGTTTTATGATTGGATTTCGTTTTCATGAATTGAATTTTGCATTTATCTTGATTATAGAGAGTTTATACTTTATATTGGAGAGGGTAACTCTTGATTTATAACCATGAGCGAAGAAAGAATGTTAAAGTTAAAATTAAGAAAACGTTTGTTTTTTATATTTATTTATGATTTTGAATTATAATTTATAAAAATTTTTTTATAAAAATAAATAAAAAAGAATATTTTAAATTATGATTCTGAATCTTACAAGTTACATTTAAATAAAAAGAGAATTTATAAGAATGGTATTCTGAAAGAGGAAAGAAAGAAATTTATGTTACTAGAATAGCTGATTTTTTTTTTTTTTAATATTAGATTAGTGCGTGTAAATTGGTATTGTTTTTGGTCAGATTTTCAATTTGGTTATATATAAAAGTCAGTTTTCAAACTTCAGATTTCAAATATCATGACAATAAAAGAATAAAAAACGCAACCATCAAACAGGGGTTTCATACCAATAATGTAGAAAATACTAAAATTAACTAAAAACTCACATAATTAAGACAATGAACGCCTGCCACTACAAGCTGGGGGTTCTTATTAATTAACATACGTGGCAGACAGTGAGACTAATTGCAAGCTTTTGTATCAATTTTGGGGTTCAACTTAAGAATTACTTTTTGACTTCACAGGAATTGATTCTATTACCAAATAGTTTGAACGGGTCTAGTCTTCCTTAGCTGATGCATGCCTAACAAATTAACATTTCTCTCAAAAAATTCTTCCTTCCTCCATTCAATTTATATTATTATATTTGTTTTGTCCGTATGCAGCTGACTAATTTTCCGTGCTATTATCAACTGCTAAAGTTGCAATATCCCTGTTTGATCAGGCCAAATTCTCAAATTTCACGGCAGTTTCTCACTAGTCAGTCTCATTTATTTTATCAATTTAAATTTTAAATTTTAAATTTTTACAGTAAAAAATTTTTAGAAAATGTCAGTTTTCATCTAAGTTTGAATTAAAAACATAAAATAGACTTTAGTGTTTCAAAAGAAGTAAAAGAAATTATCCTCCCCGTCCAAAAAATACAAGACATTTTTATAACAAGTTATAATGGATTTCTGTAAAGGAAAAAGATTTTCAAAAAAAAAAAAAAAAGTAAGGGTGTTCGGAGTGACTGAGGGGGTCGATAATCAAGAAGTGAGTTATTTATCAGCCATGCATTCTTAATACTAGATCAAAAAATATTTTGATTCATTACAGCATAGTTTAAGTACTTATATAACATTTCTACGGTTATGTGGTTGGTCCAATACGGCCTATTTAACTTCTCGATTTATTTGAGTCTCTGAAAAGAATTTTCTTCCCTCCAAGATCACTAACCGTGACTTCTTCAATTTCCTTGTTTTCTATTCACCCTACACATATACAGTCTAACCTGGACCAACCAACATGCTTCTCATTTTGCTCAATTTCTGTTCTGCTCCATTTTTTATGGTCTAGAAATTTAGACTACGACCATTTATAATAAAGTCAAACATCCCGACATTATATATATAAATTATTTCTGATTAAGCACTTTGGAATTATGCCCGATCGAAATGACAGTTGTATAATTTTACATAAATTGTGTATATTTACATATAAAATTGTGTATATTTATATATAAAATCGTGTATATTTAATATAAAATACAACAAATCAATCAATATACATATTTTTATTTTATGTGTTTACTTAATTGCTATAAAAAAATACATGTTTTGAGGATTAATATATATTATCGTTTCTTATAACTTAACATATACATCTTTATATGTAAATATACACAACTTTATATGTAAATATATACGATTTTTGCAGAATTATATAACTGTAGCTTAACATATACATATTTACATATAAAAATACACAACTTTATATATAAATATGCATAATTTATATAGAATTATATAACTGTCGTTTCAATTCGGCGAATAGTAATTATAAGTTTAAAGACCTTACCTATATGTATATGTATTATTTTTTTAAAGGAAATATATACACCTGTATTCGAGCATATATATTTCTTTGTGTCAACTGTAAACAACAATATACTTGGCAAAAAATGAATATTCTCATCAAAGTTCTAGTCTTCTTCTTTATCCTCCTCTCCTCGTCGTACCTCTCGTCAAGCTCACAACAAGAGCCATGCGTGAAATCGGTTTGCGCTATCCGCGAGCCGGAAATCCGATTCCCGTTCCGGATAAGGAACCGCCAATCCAAGCTATGCGGCTATCCGGGTTTTGACGTATCCTGCGGCGAGAAGAACCAAACACTCCTCAACCTCCCTTATTCCGGACAATTCACCGTCCAAGGAATAGACTACGCCTCGCAAGAGATGTGGATAAACGACCCAAACAACTGCCTTGCCAAGCGAATCCTCTCCCTCAACCTCTCCGGTTCGCCTTTCTACGGTGGTTACAACCAGGATTTCGCTTTCTTTAACTGCTCCTCGGATTTCTCGAGCTACAGTTCGTTGAACTCGATTGGCTGCCTCAGTGGGCCCACGTTCTGGGTGTTTGCTACGGCGTCGTTGAGGGTGACGGAGTTTCTGTCACCGAGGTGTCAATTGATCGGGACCTTTCCGGTCCCGGTTGACTGGCCGTTTTACGAGGAAGTGTTGTCGTCGGAGCTCAGTGACCATCTACGTCTCTTGTGGTATGTTCCCAAGTGCGGACGTTGCGAGTCCCGAGGTGGCCGTTGTGGGTTTAAGGCCAATTCTACTAAAGTTGTCTGCTCAAATGTTCCTGAAACCGGTACTATAACTTTTATTTATTTATTATTCTTTTATATATATTATTTGCTTTATGCTCTTTCTTAACATTAATATCATTAACTAGAGCTAGATTTGAGTTTTTTAGGTCTATAATGATAAGTTATTATTATTTTATCCTCATAAAGACTAGATTTTAGAGCTACACGACACAAATATGACACTTTTTTATTTTTTTTTTTTTTTTTTTTTTTTTACAGATTAGTGTCGTTAAAAATAAGACATGGTCATTTTAATATCAATTCAAAATTGACTCCTCAAACAAACGGATTGTTTTCCTATCAAACTTCGTGACATTATACCAGAGCTAGATTTAAGGGTTCTATTGTAGGCCTATAATGATAGGTCAATTTTCTCCTTATAAAAACTAGTTTTTCTAACTCAAGTATCGGAATGCATATAGTGAGGTCCCGTTCATTTTATCGATTCGAGTTTAAAATTTAAGTTTTGTTATAATAAAAAATTCTTTGAAACAGTTACATCTAACTTTTTTGTTACAGTAAAAAACTCTCACATAAAGTCACATATCAATTTAAATTAAAAATTCGAATCAACGAATTAAACAGGTCCTTTGAGTCTTACCCTTGTGTGCAGGGCTCACTTTTATGTTTGAAGTGATGTTGGCGTTCGTGAATATGCCTCTTAACATTGTTGGACTTTATTTGATTGGTGGTGACTATACGAGCTTCTAATATTAAGTTTGGAATATCCTAATTTCACGTCTTTATTTCTTTAGAAAAAGAAAAAAAGTTCCAAGTCTAAATAGTCGTTTTCAGTAGCTGTAGTTATTATAAAATATACTGGATAACTGTTTGAAAAGAAAATTACCCCTCCCTCTAACCTTTAGAACAAAACAAATATACATATCCTCTAGTCATAAGGTTCAACACGTAAACCTGAAATTAGTAGATTAGGTAATTATAAATCTTGAAATCTTATTTAATAAGATACAAGGCTCTCTTATAATAGCAGAAAAAAAAAAAAAAAAAAAATCATCTTGTGAGGTGGAGATAATAGAATAAACAATATGAAAAGCCAAGAAACAATATCCATGCAGTTTCAGAAAGATAGATACAAAAATAATAATAATAATAATAAAATCTCCCTCATTTACAGATATCACATTATAAAAAGCCAAGAAACTTTTGTTCATAGTGTATACGCAAATAGAATTTCATGTTAAGGACAACATATAAGTTGTAACCCTACCCACTCGTCATTAACTGATAAATGGGTAGGTGTTAAAAATGTAGATGTCGGCCGAGATAACTTTCTTTTTGGTATATGTATACGTGTGTGTATATGTATATACACAACATATTTGTAATGATGCCAAAACATGTTATCTTCCTGACTCCCCAAAAACATCCCATTGGCTGTCCAAATTGCAAAGATATTGACGTTCTCCAATAGCACATCTATAGTATCCTAAAGATTAAACGACTTTAATCACCAAATACATGATATTAATATTATATTACAAAATTCCAAGCTTAACTTGTAATTTTCTTTTTGGCTTTTAGATGGCATGAATGCAAGGGTTTTGTTATTGCATTAATGAACTGTTGTGATAAACAGCTAATAATGACTTATACTAAAGATGCGGAGAAATAATGTGTGGTTGGATTTGATTATAAATAGTTAATGCAACTGATTGCAACGACTTTTTAGGCCATTTCCAACTTCCATTATAATTTTAGTGCCAGGTGATCAGCAGGTAAGTGGTTCATATAAAAACAAGTACTGATTAGTAGCCTTAAAGATAAGCGTAGACCATTTCTTTTTTTTTTTTTTTTGGCTCAAGAGACCATTTCTTCTTTTATTAAGCAAAGTAGAACCACTAATACCTTTTTTTTCTTAAAAGAAACATAAATGTGTTTAGTTAGTAAATTTATATCATAATTTAAATTATAATTTATGACTCGTTATAATATTTTTCTAACAAAAATTATATATAAATTAAAAATAATTATAAATTATAATTTTAAATTCACGCACTAAATATCTATTAATATACCACTAATAACATTTAAAAATTGCTGCTTCACCTGAGGTGCGCTCAACACCTTCCGTACGGCAATCATGGCTTTCGTTTGGTTGACTCTCTCTCTCTCCTTTTTTTTTTTTTTTTAGCTGGTGGGTGGGGTTATTGGATCAAAGTCTGAGTTTGACTTTTACACTTTCACATACGCCACACTAGAATTTGAACAACAGCATGCACTCAATGACTCAACGCGGCAGTCACAAAACATGCATGCTTAGCTAAGCCCCTTAATACAATGTAGCACAAAGAAAAATGAAGACATGGAAAGCGACCACAAAACAAGTTTAACCCCACCAAGTTTGTTAAGGTCTTTCTTTTATTATAAATAACGTGATCTCTTTTGAATTTAAGGACATGCTTATATATATATATATATATATATATATATATATATATGAATAAAGTCTTCAACTTAGTGATAAGTTTATACATTAAAAGGTTTGATTGGGTCTTGAATATTAGTGTGTAAGGGCGGTTAATTTGGACCATATATTTGTGGTTTGTGGTTCGGAGAAAATAATAAGCGTTGACTTTTTTATATCATTACAAGTCTTTTTCTTTTGTTTTTTGTTTTTTGTTTTTTTTTACCTTATATTGATAATCTATATTTTACTATTTACTAGGAATTCCTAGGACTGCCCGGTATGCTGTAGCCGTAGGAGTTGGTGTGCCGGCGATCTTGTGCTTTGTGGGGTTACTATGTTTCATCTGTGGGAGGGTCAAGACCTTTGCTTTAAGAAATGGGCCTATTGCGGAGTTCAACTCCACGGTGGCCCCGCAGCCCACAATTGTTATGGGCCTTGATGGGCTGACACTTGAGTCGTACCCAAAGATAGTGCTTGGTGAAAGTCGACGGCTGCCCAAGCCCGATGACAGCACGTGCCCAATATGCTTGTCCGAGTACCGGCCCAAGGAGACTCTTAAGACCATACCGGAATGCCAACATTGCTTCCATTCTGATTGCATTGATGAATGGCTCCGATTAAACGCTTCTTGCCCAATTTGCAGGAAATCCCCTGAGCGGTCAACACCTGAAAATGTTTGAATTTTGATGATAAAATACTATCACTTTTTTTTTTTTTTTGGTTGTGTCCGTTCAATTTGTACATAATTTAATGTCTTCATTGGCTATTTATTAAGATTTTCCTCCCCTCTTTGTGCTGGGAATTATACAGGTTTCTTGTTTGTGCTGGACTTTGTTTTAAATGATGGTGCAAATTAGAGTTATTAATTATATTGCAAATGTCACTCGTCAACTCTCGAGTGTGAGTTTGAGTAATCCTGTAAGCAAATTTCCAAAGGTAGACATAAGACTATTTAAGAGAATTTAGCTATAGTAAACGTTTTTATATCTGCATTATCGTTTGTTTTAGTTTATCAACTTAGCTTTGACTTTGTTATTAGTATATTATTATTTGTCTAGTATGTCGTAGAATTAAGTGGTTAGTTTGTTAGCATTTGGGCGTGAGTTATAAATAACTAGATAGACTTGATTCTTCAGACATTGAATGCCAAAATTCTATTTTCACTCCAATTTTGAGGATTTTTCTCTTAGCCACGGATTTGCCTTGATTTTATCCATTCTGCTGCATTACTTGACTTTAATTTACTGTTCTTATCTGCCTTGTGTGGCCACTGTAATATCAATAGCATCTTCCAAGTAACAAGAGCACGTCTAATTTATCAGCTAGAGCTTCGCATCAAATTAACTTGATCTCAAGCACGTTATTTACAATTTCAGCAAAAACAAAGGTCCAATTAACTAAGGACTCATTTATTTTACTAATTCGAGTTTTCAGTTTTAGATTTCTACAGTTAAAATCTCTCAAAAAATATCACATTTAACTTTTTCTTCTACAGTAAAAAGCTATAGAAATATCACATCTCAGCTTCAATTGAAAACTCGAATCCTCAAAGTGAACGATGCCTAAGTCATCTTGCCATTCAATTGGTTGTAACGAAGGCCTCGTTCAGTTCACAGATTTAAGTTTTCAATTCGAGTTGAGATGTGATTTTATGTGAGTATTTTTCACTATAGCATGGTAACTTTTTGCGAAAGCTTTTAACTGTAGCAAAACTAAAATTGAAAACTCAAATTGGTGAAATGAACAAAGCTTAAGTCATCCTCTACTTCGATTCAGTTGTCTTTCATTTTCTTTTTCTTTTTTTAATACTGTGCTCCACATTTCATTTTCTCCAACACTTTTTGTTTGTTTTTAAAGAGAACATCTCCTTACCGCTCTAATTAGTTTGTGTATATATGTTGCTGTTGTATGAAATGCAACTGTTTTTTAGTTCACCTCAACGTTAGAAACAAAGTATGAACTTGTATTGCTTAATCTAAGCGATACACACATTTTATCCTCTACCCTATTGTATTGAAAAAAATAATCTTTTTATCTTTTTTAATGCACTTTAAAAAACTTTGATACGGTTCTTGATTACACGAAGTACGCAACTTCCGAGCAGGAGAGATCGCCTCAAAAAAAACTTATGGACTACTTCCACAAAAAAGAAAATAATAAACAAGAAAGGTCTACTTTAACTTATTCAATGTTTTATTGTTTCAAAGTCTTTAAGTATACAACTTCCGAGCAGGAGAGATCGTCTCAAAGTCTTTTAAACATAGATGTGATTTGTGGACGGGACTAAGAGTAGTTTCTTGACAATGAGTGCGATATCGATATTAAAAGACTTGGAACTTTCAGCAATTCAAATGGAGCAAACATTTCAAAGCAAGCAGCTTCATGGAACATAGCTAGTCAGTGACCAGTGGCGGGGCCAAGAATTTTGTTCAGTGAGGGCGCGATTAAACCAAATTAAATTTAGTAATTTTTTTACCTTTATTTATCTATTTTCTTCTTTCCATGCTAAATGAATTAAACTTTTAATAAAGTTAATTTTTTCCTTAGAATTAGTAGAGTGAAATTTAATTCCAAAAACTTGCAAATTTATATTGTAGTATGGTTGATTTTCTAGAAAAATCAATGAAGAAATGACAATTAAAAAATTTGAGTGGGGGCAAATAAAGAGAAGAATGTCACAATTAATCGTTTTCATAAAAACAAAATAACAATGTCGTATGAGTAGACTCACACGCTTATGGTCATATTCTCGTGGCTTTATGCCGTTCAATTCCAACCAATTCCTTGAAGCCATCTTCATCTGTCAAACCAAGTGGCACTGTTATAAGTGGACCAGCTAAGCTAGAAGGAATACTAGTCCAATTCTATACGCAAGGACCCCAATGTCAAGTCCACCTCCATTTAATTTCGTCCATTTAGTGGCACTGTTATGAGTGCGATATCGATATTAAAAGATTTAAAACTTTCAGCAATTTGAATGGAACAAACATTTCAAAGCAAGCAGCTTCATGGAAGATAGCTAGTCAGTGATCAGTGACGGGGCCAGGAACATTTCAAACTTTGGTTTATGGTGGTTTTAATTTGAGATTTTTTTTTTAGTTTATTTTGCAGTATGAATTTTAATAAATGAGTTGAAACTAAAGATTATTTTTCTTTGATGAGGTTTAAAATTTTTAAAGTTATAATATAAAAAAAAAATTTAAGATTTCTTCAAGTCATTCAAAATAAAGTGTTTCAAGTTTAATAATTTTTCACATTTTTTTAGAGGTAAATGTTTGAAAGTTAATATAACTGTTATGACCCGTGAGGGGTCGTTACAGCAAATGTCACTCCTCAACTCTCGAGTGTGAGTTTGAGTAATCCTGTAAGCAAATTTCCAAAGGTAGACATAAGACTATTTAAGAGAATTTAGTTATAGTAAACGTTTTTATATCTGCATTACGTTTGTTTTAGTTTATCAACTTAGCTTTGACTTTGTTATTAGTATATTATTATTTATCTAGTATGTCGTAGAATTAAGTGGTTAGTTTGTTAGCATTTGGGCGTGAGTTATAAATAACTACGTTAGCTATTGTAATAGACAGACTTGATTCTTCAGACATTGAATGCCAAAATTCTATTTTCACTCCAATTTTGAGGATTTTTCTCTTAGCCACGGATTTGCCTTGATTTTATCCATTCTGCTGCATTACTTGATTTTAATTTACTGTTCTTATTTGCCTTGTGTGGCCACTGTAAAATCATTAGCATCTTCCAAGTAACAAGAACACGTCTAATTTATCAGCTAGAGCTTCGCATCAAATTAACTTGATCTCAAGCACGTTATTTACAATTTCAAAAAAAAAAAAAAAAGGTCCAATTAACGAAGTCATCCTGCCATTCAATTGGTTGTAACTAAGTCATCCTCTACTTCGATTCAGTTGTCTTTCATTTTCTTTTTCTTTTTCTAATATTGTGCTACACATTTTATTTTCTTTAAAACTTTTTGTTTGTTTTTAAAGAGAACATCTTTTATCCTTTTTAACGCATTTTAAAAAACTTTGATAGGGTTCTTGATTACACGAAGTACGCAACTTCTGAGCAGGAGAGATCGTCTCAAAGAAAACTTATGGACTACTTCCGTAAAAAAGAAAATAATAAACAAGAAAGGTTACTTTAACTTATTCAAAGTTTTCTTGTTTCAAATTCTTTAAGTACACAACTTCCGAGCAAGAGAGATCATCTCAAAGTCTTTTAAGTATCAACAAGACACGAAAATACCAAACATAGATGTGATTTGTGGATGGGACTAAGAGACTTAGTTGCTTGACAATGAGTGCGATATCGATATTAAAAGACTTGGAACTTTCAGCAATTCAAATGAAACAAACATTTCAAAGCAAGCAGCTTCATGGAAGATAGCTAGTCAGTGACTAGTGGCGGGGCCAGGAATTTTGTTCAGTGAGGGCGTGATTAAACCAAATTAAATTTAGTAATTTTTTATCTTTATTTATCTATTTTCTTCTTTTCATGCTAAATGAATTAGACTTCTAATAAAGTTAGTTTTTTCTTTAGAAGTAGTAGAGTGAAATTTATATTGTAGTATGGTTGATTTTCTTGAAAAAACTATGAAGAAATGACAATTAAAAAATTTGAGTCCATTTTCATCTGTCAAACCAAGTGGCACTGTTATAAGTGGACCAGTTACGCTAGAAGGAATACTAGTCCAATTCTATACGCAAGGACCCCAATGTCAAGTCCACGTCCATTTAATTTATCCTATTAACATTCATAATCTTATTTACAAACCTTCCTTTATTAATTAAGCAACCCACAATATTTTCTGAATCTCCCGGATTTCGCCATGTCTTGGTGTAGCATGCTCTTCTTGAGTTTGACACTGTCCTTCTTCGCAGATGTTGGAGCAGACCAAATTCCCTGTGAAGAATCCAAGTGCGGAGACGATGGCGTGGCTATCAGATTCCCCTTCAGACTCAAACGTCAGCCAAACCACTGTGGCTATCCCGGGTTTGAGTTATCTTGCGACGGTTCACATACGGTTCTTGAACTGCCAATATCTGCAAAATTCTTTGTGAGACGTATAGATTATAAGTCTCAGAGGATTGAAATATATGAGCCAAGTAATTGCTTCGTGAGAGAGTTTTTGAAGATCCGCAACTTATCAACTTCACCCTTTCATTTCGAGTCGGACCTCCATAACTATAGCTTCTTCAATTGTTCTGAAGGAGGTTATTATTATCCCCTCCTGTGCTTTGGTGGCAGTAGCTACCAAATCTACGCCGTTCCATCTGACTCTGCGATAGAGGAATTGACCACAAATTGCTTCAAGATGTATAACACAACCCTTCCATCTAAAAAGTATTACAACCCAAACAAAAATTGGCTTCGTTTGAGTTGGCTTAAACCGAATTGCGGTAAATATTGTGAAGCAAAGGGAAAGAGGTGTCGTCTCAAGAGCAATGCCACCAAAGATGACATTGAATGTTTTCATCCCAAACCAAGAAAAGGTACGCGCTTATGTTCTTGTTTTAGTGATATTATGCTTTAACTAAGTAGTTAGTAAAGTACCTTACCTGTAATTAGACATTCACAGTTACACTATAAAGTTTTATATGATCTGCTAGAATTATGATTTTTAAATGATTCTTCGGAATCAAAAGAAAGTTGAAATTATTTGGCATACTATCCAGACAATATTGAAGGATCCTGTTAAACTTAACTTCATTGACGTGAAATATTTGATTATGTTATTGTCTTTTACAGGTGAATCAACGAAATTTGTCGCCATTGGTGAGTATCCTATTTTGGAACTGTAATATGTTTTGATTTATAAGAATGACGTCGGAAATCTCAATGACCAAAATTGTTTTATCTGTAGGCGTAACCCTTGGGGCACCTATTCTCGCACTACTACTCCTCGTCGCTTATCGTGCTTATAGTTCTAATAAACTGGAAAAAGACACTCAACGGAGAATAAAGAATTTTCTGGAGGATTATAGAGCTCTAAAGCCAAGCAGATACTCATATGCAGATATTAAGCACATTACAAGTCAGTTCAAAGATAAGTTGGGGGAAGGAGCCTTTGGAACTGTCTTTAAAGGAAAGCTCTCAGAAGATTTTTTTGTTGCTGTCAAGATCCTCAACAACTCAAAAGGAAATGGGGAAGAATTTATAAATGAAATCGGGACAATAGGTCGAATTCACCATGTCAATGTGGTTCGCTTAGTTGGCTATTGTGCCGATGGATTCAGACGAGCTCTTGTTTATGAATTCTTACATAATGGTTCATTGCAACAGTACATATCCTCACCAGACACCGATCATTTCCTTGGTTGGAAGAATCTGCAAGATGTTGCTTTAGGCATTGCCAAAGGGATTGAATATCTGCACCAAGGATGCGATCAACGAATCCTTCATTTTGATATCAAACCTCACAATGTTTTGTTGGATCACAATTTCACTCCAAAAATTTCTGATTTTGGTTTGGCCAAGTTGTGTTCCAAGGATCAAAGCATAGTGTCAATGACTACAGCTAGAGGCACCATGGGTTACATTGCACCCGAAGTTTTCTCTAGAAACTTCGGAAATGTCTCCTATAAATCGGATGTTTATAGTTTTGGAATGTTGCTGCTTGAAATGGTTGGAGGAAGGAAAATTACAAACGTGACGGAGGATAACACAAGCCATGTTTACTATCCCGAATGGATCTATAATCTTCTAGAAGACGGCGAAGATCTAAGAATCTGTATCGAGGAAGAGGGAGATTCTACAATTGCAAAGAAACTTGCAATTGTAGGAGTCTGGTGCATCCAATGGCACCCGGTGGATCGTCCTTCCATGAAAGTCGTGGTTCAGATGCTCCAAGCAGGAGAAACTCTAAGCATGCCGCCTAATCCTTTTGCCTCTACCGATTCAACTTCAGCAGTTGCCAATATGCCTAGAAGACGTATGAACTTTGGATTAGATGTTATAGCCGAGTCAGAGTAATTATGAGATTAGCAAATATTTTTCTAGTATATGAATGTAAGCATATTTGTTTTCTAAAACAGTTGCCAATATGCCAAACTAGTGTTAGCAACTTCGCCTTTGTAAATCTTCGTCAGCTAAGTTTGTCCCCAAATGAAGGAAATCAAGGAAAAAGATTGTACCGAGATATACTCGTTGGATAGTCTTCCATTATCAATCGTTATATTTGTTGGAACGAACCTAACACCAAAGCCCAGAAGACCAAACAGAAAACAGAAAAAACAGAAAGAACAAGAACAATCACAGCAACCAAGTTTATACAGGTTCGGCCAAAAATTGTTGACCTACGTCCTGTTGAGCTCCTCCACAAGAGCTATTCCACTATCAAGAAAAAGAATTACAGCCTCAGATCATGACTACAACAGCCAATCGCTGAAATCCCAAACTACCCGAAACTACCCAAGAAAATCTCACACCGTGTTTTACAATCCACACTCAAAAGTAAAACCACTATTTACAGATTCTCTCTCTCAAACATTTGTACAGTTTCTCTCCTCTAGATTTCTCTCACTCTCACCCGTAGATCTAGGAGAAAGAAGAAGAAGACCTAAATCCCCAAATGAGCTCTGAACTTCTTACCTCTGTCTCGAACAATCTGGAAGCCTATATATAAATATATCTCCTCCTTGTGAGTAAAACGCTGCGTTTCACATGTCCACTCTCCAGAGTAGGAAAAACGACATGAAGCATATAAAATAAGTTGTCGTTTTTCTCTTCTTCTTCTTGTATTCACTTGTACGTTTACATCAGAGATTATTTCTCACAAACTCCACCTTAATCTCTGAAGTAACTATGGAGCTTTCTTGTGGAATCATCGCTCACCCCCCCTCTGAGTTATGTGTTTCCAACACTAAGCAACTCCAGACATTTCTGGAGTTTGCTTGCTGGAATCACTTTTGTTGCCATATCAGAGGGGTTCTCATCTGTATCCACCTTTTCCAGTCCCACTATCCCTTCTTCAATCTTCTCCCGGATAAAATGATACCTAACATCAATATGTTTAGATTTTTCATGGTAGACTGGATTCTTACTCAAGTGGATTGCAGATTGGCTATCTGAGTAGATGATGGGATTTCCTTTCAACATCTTCAGTTCTCTTAGTAGTCCCTGTAGCCATATAACCTCCTTAAATCCTTCAGTTACAGCCATGTATTCTGCCTCCGTAAACTGGGAAAATCCTTCCAAATCAGTTTCCACCTAGCAGCATCATGAAGGCTGAAGTAGATCTTCTTTTATCTCTGTCCCCTGCGTAGTCGGAGTCTACATAACCTTCTAAGTTTGATTAGCCCCAACTCAAAGTCTTTGTTACGTGTCTGAGCACCCACTTCATGGCGGTCCAATGTTCTTGACCTGGATTAGCCATATACTTACAAAGTATGCTCCTTTGCGTAGGCAAGATCAGGCCTAGTGCGGATCATGGCATACATCGGTGAGCCCCTGACACTTGAGTATGGCACCTTCTCCATTTCCAACTTCTCCTCCTCGGTTGATGGTGACTGTTTGCAGACAACTTAAAATGGCACGCTAAAGGAACAAAGTGACCTTCTTTGATTGATGCATTGAGAATTTTCTCACAATCTTCTTCGTAGTCTTCTGAGACAAACAGAGTAGTTTTTCATCTCTATTTCTTTTGATGTCGATGCCTAGAAAGGTCTTTCATATCAAATTCTTCATTTAGCATCTTCTTAACTTCTTTTATTTCCTCCAAATCTTCACCTGTAATCAGCATGTCATCCACGTAGAGTAGAAGAAACACTGAATTTCTAGAACCTGCATTTTTATGGTATAAGCATGAATCATAGCTGCTTCTTTCAAAACCTGCCTTAGTTACATGCCCATCAAACCTCCTATACCATTGCCTTGGGGATTGTTTTAATCCATACAAGGACTTCTTTAGGAGGCACACCTTATCTTCCTTCCCCTTCATCTCAAAACCGGGTGGTTGAAGCATGTAAATGGTCTCATTTAAGTCTCCGTGCAGAAACGCCGTTTTTACATCCATCTGTTCTAATTCCCAGTTCTTCTGTGCAACTAGGGATAGAACTGTTCGGATTGTTTTATACTTCACCACTGGAGAGAACACTTCAGTATAATCAATCCCTTCAACTTGCGTGAATCCCTTGGCAACCAATCTTGCCTTGAATCTTTTTGGCTCCTCTCCTGCAACACCTTCCTTGATCTTGAAAATCCATTTGCAGGAGACTGGTTTTTGCTTCTTTGACTTGTCTACAAGCACCCAAGTATTGTTTCTCCTTAAAGATGACATTTCATCTTGCATTGCTTCCAGCCACTTGCCTGCTTGTGGGCTGTTTATGGCCTCTTCATAGGTCTTGGGTTCTCCTATTTCAAGGTCTCTGGAAGAACTCAAAGCGAAAGCTATAAGTTCACTGTGGCCAAATCTTTGAGGTGGTTTCACTTGCCTTCTCTGTCTGTCCCGACTGAGTACATAGTCTGCCAGTCTTTCTGTGGTTGTTGGTTCTAGTATTTCTTCATCTGGATCAGCCGTGGGGTTAGATGGACTTTCCTGCATAGGCTGTTGTGGCTGGTGCATTTCCTGCTCTGCCTCTTGTTGGTCATCATTGGATCCGTTTGCCCTTGATGCCTCCACCTCAATTTGTAGCCTCCCTTTTGTGTTTGTACCTGGACCTGCATCATTTGAAGCTACAGCAGTATCTTTTTCTTGGTTTAAGTAAGGCATATTATATTCATTGAAAATGACATCCCTACTGATTATAATTTTGTGCCTAGGACCATCTCTAATGCACAGCCTATATCCTTTTACACCCTCTGGATAACCTAGGAAGATACATTTTACAGACCTAGGGTCTAGTTTGCCTTCTCTTTGGTGTGCATATGCAGCACACCCAAAAACTCTAAGGTTTTCAAGGTTAGGTGGTTTTCCAGTCCAAAGTTCTTCTGGAGTTTTAAGTCCTATTGGTTTACAGGGGCATCTGTTAATCAAATAACAGGCAGTAGTAACTGCTTCGCCCCAGAAAGACTTATTTAACCCTGAGCTGAATAACATACATCTAACCCTTTCCATCAATGTTCTGTTCATCCTCTCAGCGATACCATTCTGTTGGGGAGTTTTCTTGACAGTTCTATGCCTTAAAATTCCTAATTTATGGCAGTAGTTTGTGAACAGATCATGGCAGAATTCCATGCCATTGTCTGTTCTGAGGGCTTTTAGGTTTTTATTGGTTTGATTTTCAGCTAAGGATTTCCATTGTTTAAATTTATTAAAACATTCTTCCTTAGTTTTTAGTAAATAAACCCAGACTTTTCTAGAGAAAAAAAAGAAAATACCGGATCCGCCGTGAGTTGAGACTCTCTCGGGTCCCCATAGATCGGCATGCACATAATCCAAATGATGTGAACTTGAGCTGTGTTGTTTACCCAACACACATTGTTCGCAGAAGTCCAGATGGTTTATTTTGTCCTCACCAAGTAATCCCTGTTTACTCAACTCTTGCAGCCCTCTCTCACTCACGTGAGCCAACCTTCTGTGCCATATCTCAGCTTTCGATTTTTCATTTATTATTGATGCAGCAGTACCAGTTACTGTCTGACCTTTGAAGACATAGAGACCATGTTGTTTTTCCCCTTTCATCACTATCAGAGCCCCTTTTAGGATCTTCAGCACTCCACCTTGAGCTTTGTACGAGTATCCCTCATCATCCAACGATCCTAAAGAGATCAAATTCCTTCTCAACTCCGGGATATGTCTCACATTCTTTAAAATGTGATAGCTACCATCACTCGACCTCACAGTAATGTTTCCTGATCCGATTACTGTGCAGGAGTGATTGTTACCCATTAAGACCTTCCCACCATCAATCCTTTCATAGTTTGAGAACCAGGCTTGATGTGGGCACATGTGGTACGTGCAGCCGGAGTCCAGAATCCATTCTGCCTCACCTCTGTTGGAACCAACAGCCAAAATTTCAGGACTATCAAAACCATGGTCCTGACTTGCTACTGCAATGGAATGGTTTCTTCTTCCACTCTCTACAAAATCGTTTTATGTGGCCTGGTTTTTTGCAAAAGAAACACTTTCTTGAACCATTCCTAGACTTTGATCTAGAAGAGGATTTGTCTTTGGGTTGGTTCCGAATGCCCTTTTTGGGGGTCTGCCTCTAGAGAACAGGCCCTCGTCACCATTGGTGTCCTTCCTCTGAGCCATTTCTTTCTGGATCTCTAGTTCCCTAGATCTTAAGGCAGACAGGACATCTTCTAGGGTTAGACTATCACGGCCATACTTGATGGCATTTTTAACTTCTCTAAAGGTCTCCGGTAAGGAAATCAGGAGAATAACTGCCTGATTCTCCTCTTCGATCTTTTCACCAATGTTCGCAAGATCGATCACAATCTTGTTAAACGCATCAAGATTCTTTTCCAAACTCTTAGAAGTGTCCATTTTAAAACCAAACAAACTTTCTTTTAAGTAAATTTTGTTTGTTAGGGATTTAGTCATATAGAGTTGTTCCAGTTTAAGCCACGATGTCTCGTTAACTTGACGAGCACAAGGTATAGAATGATGGTAGAGTAGGCTATCTCCATCATCTCCTCCTTCTTCATCCCTGTTACTTCCTTCATATCCCCGAGAGCCTTGGCCACTTTCATTGGACCAAGATCGGAGCTTCTTCCGCCATAGCCCAAAATGATCCGTCAAACTTTTCGAGCTCAAACCTCAGTACCCATTCTTCAAGATTTCTTGAAAGAATCGGATCTTGAGAAAACCTTCGAGCCTTCACGATCGGCGATTAACCTTGCCTCGATATTGTTGGAACGAACCTAACACCAAAGCCCGGAAGACCAAACAGAAAAAGAAAAAAACAGAAAGAACAAGAACAATCACAAAGAACCAAGTTTATACACAGTTCGGCCAAAAATTGTTGACCTACGTCTGTTGAGCTCCTCCACAAGAGCTATTCCACTATCAAGAAAAAGAATTACGACCTCAGATTATGACTACAATGACCAATATTCTGAAATCCCAAACTATCGAAACTACCCAAGAAAATCTCACACCGTGTTTTACAATCCACACTCAAAAGTAAAACCACTATTCTGATTTCTCTCTCAAAGTACAGTTTCTCTCCTCTAGATTTCTCTCACTCTCACCCGTAGATCTAGGAGAAAGAAGAAGAAGACCTAAATCCCCAAATGAGCTCTGAACTTCTTACCTCTGTCTCGAACAATCTGGAAGCCTATATATAAATATATCTCCTCCTTGTGAGTAAACGCTGCGTTTCACATGTCCACTCTCCAAGTAGGAAAAAGCGACATGAATCTTCTTCTTCTTGTATTCACTTGTACGTTTACATCAGAGATTATTTCTCACAATATTTTCTAAATTTAATGAAATAATAAAAGCTCTTAGCGGCTAAATTAACAATAATTGAAAGTTAAAACTCTGGTCATGATCCCCCTTTGAACATTCATGCATGTTCCGTGGAGATAAAATGCCACTGCCCAATTCATAGGAATTCAAATCCCGCACCAGAAGTTCCAAAAAGCAAAAAAGAAAAATCATACGAAATCTCCATAAACAACAAAAACTGTGGGACCCACAGGCTCGTAAGCACAATACAAATGCAATGCAAGTATATTCCGTGGCGTTTACTTCTGAGTCTTCCTTTCGACATCCTCCATTTATTCAACATGATTATCTTCCGTAGACTCGCTGAAATATCCAAGTCTTCCACTTACATCGTTCTCAGCCATCACATGGCGAGGCCCCACATTAATATGGTCCCAGATCGCACGGTGTTACGTTCCGCCCCATTAAACAAATCATAATGATCCTATAAAGGCTAGCTAGCCGACAATCTTGAAATATGAAAATTTGACTTCCAACGCGTTGTTGAAATGATATGTAAGTACTGCTACAAAAATTGATTGAATTTTCCAAAAATCTGCCAAATTATCAAATATTATGACCAAAAAAAAAAAAAAAGAGAGATAGAAAAGTTTCAGTTTTTCAGTATTTGATAATTCCACTAATAACCACATCAATAAAAGTTTCCTTCAGAATTATATATCTATCTAGAGAAGCTAAGAGATTGCAGTCGTTTTGCAAAACTTTTTTCACGTCTCCCAAGTCCCACCAAATGGAAAGTGGGACACCCATACTTCTCTGTCCACGGTTCATGATAGCCCTTGTTGTTTTGATCTTTTCCCTTGCTGCTAGCAATGCAAAGTCTGATCATCTTTGTCCCGCTTCTTCTTGTGGCAATATCCCTAATATAAGCAGCCCTTTCAGGCTTACAACCGATCCGGAAAAATGTGGCAAGTCAAGGTATGAGCTTTCTTGCGAGCACAATCTCACCCTAGTACTATACTTTTCTTCAGCAAAATACTTGGTAAAGGCCATAAATTACAACAATTACACGATCCGAGTTGTTGACGCCAATGTTCACAAGGATAATTGCTCCTCTCTCCCTAAACAATATGATTTCAGTCGACATGAAGATGATTACCGAACCTATCTGCCTTTCTATGGCCACCTACTTGCAAAGACTATAATATTCTTGAGATGTGAAAATCGAGTGAATTCCCATCTTTATGTAGACACTGCTCCTTGCTTCAATATTACTCGTATGTTTCGCTCCAAAGACTCTGCTAATTATTCGTCCCAGTCCATCAAAAAACAGTCTGATTATTATTATTATGTGGTCGATGGGGAATTAAATGCTTCTGATTTGGATACTTCCTGCCGTATGGAGCTAAAGAGTTTCATGGCGCCAAATGGAACGAATATTATTAGCAATAATACTTCCTACATGGATATTCATAATGCGCTTGCCGATGGGTTTGAGCTTACATGGTTGCGACGTAATTGCTATTTAGATAACTCCAACGAGGTTCATTGTTATGATTATCTATATGGTAAGAGACGTTAGAGTTATTCTTGCTCTTCGTTATTTTTCAATCTCATCAATAATATTATTTTCCAAACTCAAACATATCTACTTTTCTCTATGTTTTGAACACTTTTAAGTTATTTTTTAGGTTTTTTCTACGGTAGGACCCTTTCAAAAAAAAAAAAAAAAAAAAAAACTCATTGTAGAACACTCTGTTTTGACCATTTGATTATTTTTTTATCAGTCAGACCTGCTAGGAACAGTTCTGTATGGCGCACTGTAAATTTTTAATATGGATCTGCGTAAATTTAACCGTTGAAAACTTAATCCACCAGTGAGTTTTTTTTAAGAGGTCTCACCATAGGGGCTCCTTATTTTTTAATCTTGTGAATAACGTTATATATATGACAAAAAAAAGGATACTTTTTGTCACAATATACTCTTGTTACACTTTTGATTGTGACTAAAAAAGTGTCATAAGAAAATGTTGTGACTAAAAGTTTCTTTTCATTTTATTTTTTTAGTGTTAGTTCCTTACTCACGTACTTGATTTGCTCTTTCCTTTGCTTTGTTTTGAACGCTCATGTTGGATGATACAGGGATCTGGCAAGAGCTTCGCTGGATCGTGCTTGACATATGTAAGTAATCTTTCATATATTGTGATGTAATTTAAGAGAAATATGAAATTCCATATGGATAAGCCAATATGAGGACATTCATGATTATTGTCTTAGCTATCAAAATAAAAAACAAAACGAAAAGAGAAGAAAAATCATATTCTCTTGTTCAAATGCATAAGCTTAGAAATAAAAATAAAATCCCAGAAGCGTTAGCTAGTTATATGCAAATTGCAAATAGAAAGCATTCATTTGCTGCATACCAATCACCCTAAGCCTAAATTATCAGCCAAAAAAAAAATCCTAATCCTATTCATCATGACTATATATAAGCATCATGACGTTCTCGTTTCTAATTTCTTTTTTAATAGCAGATTAGTGTATGAACTTTTATTTTTTAACAGTTTTAGTTCCTAACCATAAAATTAACTTTGAATTTTTGTTATTCAATAAAAATAATTATGTATACATCGTGTGATATCGTGAAATCTAATAGAAATAGTCACAATATATTAAGTGAAAAAATGTCCTCTTCATTACTATTAAAAACCCTTGAAAACTATAACATTTTGCAGTTAATACAACCAAATCTATAAAAAATTAGCAATTGATAGGGATAAGATCTTTACTAAAATTTTAGAATTTTTTCATCAATTTTAGTATTAGGGACTAAAATTATAAAAATAAATAAGTAATAAATTCAGGGAATAATGTGCCAAAAAAAATGTTTATGCTAGACTAATAGCGTAGAAATCCAAAATTTAATATTAATTGCATGATTCTGTTAAATAAATATAAACAACAATATGTTAAATTTGCGTGCCACTAGCATAATTTAATATTTTATGTATTATTATAAAATAATGTAATTAGTAAATGTGCGTATGATAACCATTAGGTAATAATTGGTATAGACCCACGCACCATGCAAAATTTCCATAATACGCAATATATGTTGCTGTGAATTTTACAAATATGGCTAACCAATTTATTTATTAAAAAAGAAAAGAAAAGAAAAAGATATTGCTAATCAAAGGTTGTATACTGAATGAAAACCGCGTCTTTGGTAAGTTTTTTATGCAGCAATGTATAGTGGCGCTAAATTCACTGTTGGAGCTCCGTTTGTGGTAGCCTTTTTGATCTATAAGTGGAGAAGGCGTCATTTATCAACATTTGCCATCGAAGAGTTTCTTTATAACCATAACAACCTTATGCCTATACGATACTCATACTCCGACATTAAAAAGATGACCAAAAACTTCAAGAACAAGTTAGGTGAAGGAGGCTATGGCTCTGTATTCAAAGGAAAGCTTCGCAGCGGCCGTCTTGTGGCGATTAAGATGCTGAGTAAACCCAAAGGTCACGGGCAGGATTTCATCAATGAAATTGCAACAATTGGAAGGATTCACCATGTCAATGTGGTACAACTGGTTGGCTTCTGCTTCCAAGGGTCAAAGCGTGCTCTTGTATACGACTTCATGGCTAATGGATCTCTTGACAATCACATTTTTTCTAAAGAAGGAACTGGCTCCATAAGTTGCGAGACGATCTTTGAAATTTCTCTTGGAGTGGCACGCGGGATTGAATATCTACATGGAGGATGTTGTATGCAAATTTTACACTTTGATATTAAACCTCACAACATTCTTCTAGATGAGAATTTTACTCCAAAGGTTTCCGATTTTGGGCTTGCGAGATTATGCCCATTGGAAAACAGTATTGTGTCTTTGACTGCGGCAAGAGGAACCTTAGGATACATAGCTCCAGAGTTATTTTACAAAAACATCGGAGGAGTCTCTTACAAAGCAGATGTGTATAGTTTTGGGATGTTATTGATGGAAATGGCGAGCAAACGGAAAAATTTGAATGCGGTTGCAGAGCATTCGAGCCAAATTTACTTTCCGACATGGGCTTACGACAAATTGAGTGAAGGAAAGAGCATAGAAGAGACGGAAGATATTGTTGAAGAGGATTCCAAAGCAATAAAGAAGATGCTAATAGTAGCTTTGTGGTGCATACAGTTGAAGCCAAGTGATCGCCCTTCGATGAGTAAAGTCATAGAAATGCTCGAAGGAGAAGTTGATTGCCTACAATTGCCTCCAAAGCCTTCTCTATGTCCTCAAGGGAATCAAGTAGAGCATGCTCAAGAGACATTCGACCAAAGACAGTCATCATTACCGTCAAATGACTGGCTGACTCTACCAAGATAAGTTTGGCTCCAAATGCAAATGAGGAGAAATGATGTAACTTGTCAATTTGGCAGAGACTAATTAACAATAATTGAACGTTAAAACTCGGGTCATGTTCCCCCTTTGAACATTCACGTTCCGTGGAGATAAAATGCCACTGCCCAATTTTCAGATATTTAGAGATTCATGACATATGCAACACTAGTTCTTTTTTTTTTTTTTTTTTTTTTTTTTTCATTTATTCATATGCAACACAACTTCCCAAGCTACCTCATTTCTTGGCCTTGGCACCTGTACTTGCTAATTCTCATGGTAGTTTATTCTTCTTGTTTTTATAATAAGCTAAATGGGCAAGGAATGATGATATAGAAAGAAAAAAAAAAACAAACAAAACAAAAACAAAAGCACATCCCAGTTATGATAGAAATTACTTAGAGTGTGTTTAGAGTA
This sequence comes from Morus alba, assembly GCA_012066045.3. Classification (NCBI taxonomy): domain Eukaryota; kingdom Viridiplantae; phylum Streptophyta; class Magnoliopsida; order Rosales; family Moraceae; genus Morus; species Morus alba. Next base: position 1,915,743 of record CP050234.2, read on the forward strand.
AGAATTCATTATTTAAATTATAATTTATGAGTATTTTTTTGCACAAAAAATACACATAAATTAAAAATAATTCTAAATGTATAAACCAAACGTCTTCTTAATTTAACTTAGCTACAACTCAGATTCTACCATCGGAGCTCAATTATGTTCTCAAAGAAAGCTGTCAAATGTAATTCATAGGAATTCAAATCCTGCACCACAAGTTTCAAAAAGCAAAAAAGAAAAAGAAAAATCATACGAAATCTCCGTAAACAACAAAAACCGTGGGACCCACAGGCTCGTACTGTATAAAAGCACAATACAAATGCAATGCAAGTATATTCCGCGGCGTTTACTTCTGAGTCTTCCTTTCGACATCCTCCATTTATTCAACATGATTATCTTCCACGAAGCTGCTGTTCTTGTAATGTTTGCTTCCGTAGACTCGCTGAAATATCCAAGTCTTCTACTTACATCGTTCTCAGCCAGCACATAGCTAGGCCCCACGTTAATATGGTCCCAGCTTACATGGTGTTGTGTTCCGCCCCATTAAACAAATCATAAGGATCCTGTCTCTATAGGAGCTAGCTAGCTGACAATCTTTAAATATGAAAATTTGACTTCCAACGCGTTGTTGAAATGATATATGTAAGTACTGATACAAAAATTGATTGAATTTTCCAAAAATCTACCAAATTATCAAATATTATGACCAAAAAAAAAAAAAGATAGAAAAGTTTCATTTTTTAAGTATTTGATAATTCCATTAATAACCACATCAATAAAAGTTTCCTTCAGAATTATATATCTACCTAGAGAAGCTAAGAGATTGCAGTCGTTTTGCAAAGCGCTTTTCACGTCTCCCAAGTCCCACCAAATGGAAAGTGGAACACCCATACTTCTCTGTCCACGGTTCATGATAGCCCTTGTTGTTTTGATCTTTTCCCTTGCTGCTAGCAATGCAAAGTCTGATCATCTTTGTCCCGCTTCTTCTTGTGGCAATATCCCTAATATAAGCAGCCCTTTCAGGCTTAAAACCTATCCGAAAAAATGTGGCGACTCAAGGTATGAGCTTTCTTGCGAGCACAATCTCACCCTAGTACTATACTTTTCTTCAGTAAAATACTTGGTAAAGGCCATAAATTACAACAATTACACGATCCGAGTTGTTGACGCCAATGTTCACAAGAATAACTGCTCCTCTCTCCCTAAACAATATGATATCAGTCGACATGAAGATGATTACCGAACCTCGCAAGAAATAAAGCAAAATCAGACTTTCTTTCGCCAACTTACAAAGACTATAATATTCTTGAGATGTGAAAAGCGAGTGAATTCCCATCTTTATATAGACACTGCTCCTTGCTTCAATATTAGTCGTATGTTTCGCTCCAAAGACTCTGCTAATTATTCGTCCCAGTCGATCAAAAGACAGTCTGATTATTATTATTATGTGGTCGATGGGGGCTTAAATGCTTCTGATTTGGATACTTCCTGCCGTATGGAGGTAAAGAGTTTCATGGCGCCGAATGGAACGAATATTATTAGCAAGAATACTTCCTACATGGATATTCATAATGCGCTTGCCGATGGGTTTGAGCTTACATGGTTGTCATGGTATTGCTATTTCGATAACTCCAACGAGGTTTATTGTTCTGGTTACGGTAAGAGACGTTAGAGTTATTCTTGCTCTTCGTTATTTTTCAATCTCATCAATAATATTATTTTCCAAACTCAGTACTTTTCTCTTTGTTTTGAACACTTTTAAGTTATTTTTTAGGTTTTCTTTACGGTGAGATCCTTAAAAAAAAAAAAACCACTGTAAAACACTTTGTTTTAATCGTTAGATTATTTTTTTAACGGTCAGATCTGTATAAAAACAGTTCTGTGCGATGCGCTGTAAATTTTTAATACGGACCTACGTAGATTTAATCATTGAAAACTTAATCCACCGGTGGATTTTTTTAAGGGGTCTCACCATAGAGGCTCCTTATTTTTTAATCTTGTGAATAACGTTATATATATGACAAAAAAAAAGGATACTTTTTGTCACAATATACTCTTGTTACACTTTTGATTGTGACTAAAAAAGTGTCATAAGAAAATGTTGTGACTAAAAGTTTCTTTTCATTTTATTTTTTTAGTGTTAGTTCCTTACTCACGTATTTGATTTGCTCTTTCCTTTGCTTTGTTTTGAACGCTAATGTTGGAAGACACAGGGATAATCTGGCAAGTGCTTGACATATGTAAGTAATCTTTCATATATTGTGATGTAATTTAAGAGGGATATGAAATTCCATATGAATAAGCCAATATGAGGACATTCATGATTATTGTCTTAGCCATCAAAATAAAAAACAAAAAGAAAAGAGAAGAAAAATCATATTCTCTTGTTCAAATGCATAAGCTTAGAAATAAAAGTAAAATCCCAGAAGCGTTAGCTAGTTATATGCAAATTGCAAATAGAAAGCATTCATTTGCTGCATACCAATACACCCTAAGCCTAAATTATCAACCAAAAAAAAATCCTAATCCTATTCATCTAAGAAGGTCTCTTTAATCCTTTTGAATTCATTTTTTTTTTCAACATTTCCTGTTTTATAATTTGTTTTTGCATTGTTCAGCCGTTTTAGTTTCTTGCATGACAATCTAATCTTTGCGAAATTTATTCTAAAAATAAAATTTAAGAAACGAAACAATGAACAAAGATAGCAGTTTAGAAAAAAAAATCTTTTAGGGAAATATTATATATATATATATAAAATATAAAATTTATTAGAAAATGAAACAATGTATGAACTTTTTTTTTTTTAACAGTATAAACTGACCATAAAGATAGCAGTTTAATAAAAAAAAAGCATCGTGTGATATTTAAGGTTATTAGCAGTAAAAAAATGTTTTTAGTCCTATAACATTTTAGTTATACAACCAAATCTATAAAAGTTTTGGTTTCAGGAATTATTTTACTAAATTTTTTTAAATTTTGGCAATTTTCATTAGGGACTAAAATTATAAAATGTGCCAAAAAAATGATTATGCTAGACTAATAGCGTAGAAATCCAAAATTTTATATTCATTGCATGATTCTGAAATAAATTTAAACGGCAATATGTTAAATTTGCATGCCACTAGCATAATGTAATATTTTATGAATTATAAAATAATGTAATTAGTAAGTGTGCGTATGATAACCATTTGGTAATAATTGGTATAGACGCACGCACCAAGCAAAATTTCCATAATACGCAATATATGTTGCTGTGAATTTTACAAATATGGCTAACCAATTTATTTAAAAAAAAAAAAAAAGACATTGCTAATCAAAGGTTTTATACTCAATGAAAACCGCGTCTTTGGTAATTTTTCGGTGCAGCAATGTATAGTGGCGCTAAATTCATGGTTGGAGCTCCGTTTGTGGTAGCCCTTTTGATCTATAAGTGGAGAAGGCGTCATTTATCAACATTTGCCATCGAAGAGTTTCTTTATAACCATAACAACCTTATGCCTATACGATACTCATACTCCGACATTAAAAAGATGACCAAAAACTTCAAGAACAAGTTAGGTGAAGGAGGCTATGGCTCTGTATTCAAAGGAAAGCTTCGCAGCGGCCGTCTTGTGGCGATTAAGATGCTGAGTAAACCCAAAGGTCACGGGCAGGATTTCATCAATGAAATTGCAACAATTGGAAGGATTCACCATGTCAATGTGGTACAACTGGTTGGCTTCTGCTTCCAAGGGTCAAAGCGTGCTCTTGTATACGACTTCATGGCTAATGGATCTCTTGACAATCACATTTTTTCTAAAGAAGGAATTGGCTCTATAAGTTGCGGGACGATCTTCGAAATTTCTCTTGGAGTGGCACGCGGGATCGAATATCTACATGGAGGATGTTGTATGCAAATTTTACACTTTGATATTAAACCTCACAACATTCTTCTAGATGAGAATTTTACTCCAAAGGTTTCCGATTTCGGGCTAGCAAGATTATGCCCATTGGAAAACAGTATTGTGTCTTTGACTGCGGCAAGAGGAACCTTAGGATACATAGCTCCAGAGTTATTTTACAAAAACATCGGAGGAGTCTCTTACAAAGCAGATGTGTATAGTTTTGGGATGTTATTGATGGAAATGGCGAGCAAACGGAAAAATTTGAATGCGGTTGCAGAGCATTCGAGCCAAATTTACTTTCCGACATGGGCTTACGACAAATTGAGTGAAGGAAAGAGCATAGAAGAGACGGAAGATATAGTTGAAGAGGATTCCAAAGCAATAAAGAAGATGCTAATAGTAGCTTTGTGGTGCATACAGTTGAAGCCAAGTGATCGCCCTTCGATGAGTAAAGTCATAGAAATGCTCGAAGGAGAAGTTGATTGCCTACAATTGCCTCCAAAGCCTTCTCTATGTCCTCAAGGGAATCAAGTAGAGCATGCTCAAGAGACATTCGACCAAACACAGTCATCATTACCATCAAATGACTCGCTGACTCTACCAAGATAAGTTTGGCTCCAACTGCAAATGAGGAGAAATGATGTAACTTGTCAATTTGGGAATTTATGGTCAGGGACATTGTTAAGTAATAAATGTAATAGCTTATTAGCTCTTTACTATCTGTCTTAGTATTTCTTTTCTGCTGTAGTATGGTCAGGGACATTGTTAAGAAATAAATGTATAAGAAATGGTGTAACTTGTCAGTTTGGCTTCAATGAGCTGAGTAATACAGAACTCTTGCTTTACCCAAAAACTCTCTGAATATCGTCTGCTCCCCCTTTCTTATCTTGTACATGTATATTGTGTGCATGTATGGGGATAAATTTTTTTAGTTGATTAATTTGCAAGGAATGCTTGATCTTTACTTGCTATTTAAACTTAAATGTGATTCTGTAATGCAACCTAATTTGTAGAGAAGCCATTCCAAAATATTGTGACAGAGCTACGAACATAAACGAAAAATCAAATGACAGCATATTTAGTTTCTTTTTGTGACGATCAGCATACTTAAAAACTAGAGCTCTGTTTTTTTTTTTTTTCTTTTTTCTTTTTTTTTTTTTTTGCTTCTTCTTCTTAATGGCTACCAAATAGATTAGTTAAATTTTAGACGAATATTCCAGCAAACTTCCACTAATAAGACAAGGCCCTATGGGATGAAATTTCTACAAAATAAAAGATAGTTAGATAACGCCACCAGCAAGATCATAGAAATTTCAACTAAACCAAGTCCATGACTAAATCTATTGATTGCTCATGTGTATATGAAAACCATGGATGATGGATCTAATCCTCCGAAAAATGAGGATTCCTTGAAATTTCGTCATATCCCAATCCCCAGACTTTAACGTTTCTAAGTTGCATACTTATTATAACTTAGAACGGTACTTGATCAGAACAGCTAATGTACACGGCCAATGACTTTTCTATTTCGTCCCCCTTTTTTTTTCCTCTTTCTCTCTAAGAGCCATAAAATTTTTATTTCTTTCCCCTCCCGTCAACATTGGGAACAGAACTGAATTAGTACTGGTCATTTTTAGTACAACCTAAAAGTTGGGTGGAGAGTAAGCCCTGTCTTAATTAACATTGTTCTTATTTACTTTCCCACCCTAACCAATGCCAACCATAAAAAGTAATACTAACAATAATGCTGTTAAAAAAAGTTCTAAGCTTATGCAAAAAAATAAAAAATAAAAATCCTACAAGCCAGATTTCTTTATTCCTTGCTATCCCTCATTCAGGTACAAATATCTGCCTTTCATTTACAATTGCACTTCTTAGTTCTAAGCTTCTACTAAAAACTATAAAGCTGGTGTGATCAGAATATTTATATCCACAACGGATGGTAAAAAAAGAAAAAAATAAAAAAAAAAGCCACTAATCTTATACTCAATCTAGTTCAGCTATAGCTTCCAACTCTATGTTCATACGTCTTCCAGGCAAAGTGGCAATTGTTTTTGTTGGACCTGTAGATGCGAAAGGATTAGGGGGCATGCTTAACTTTTCTCCTCCTTCGAGCATATGAACCACAACCTTCATGGAAGGGCGATCCACCGGGTGCCATTGGATGCACCACAGTCCTACAATTGCAAGTTTCTTTGCGATCACACAATCTCCTTCTTCCCCAATATAAATTCTTAGATCTTCTCCTTCTTCTAGAAGATTATAGATCCATTCGGGATAGTAAACTTGGCTTGTGTTATCCTCTGTCACGTCTGTAATCTTCCTTCCTCCGACCATTTCAAGTAACAACATTCCGAAACTATAAACATCTGACTTATAGGACACATTCCCGAAGTTTCTAGAGAAAACTTCAGGTGCAATGTACCCCATGGTGCCTCTAGCTGTAGTCATTGACACTATGCTTTGATCCTTGGTACACAACTTGGCCAAACCAAAATCAGCAACTTTTGGAGTGAAATTGTGATCCAACAAAACAGTGTGAGGTTTGATATCAAAATGGAGGATTCGTTGATCACATCCTTGGTGAAGATATTCAATCCCTTTGGCTATGCCTAAAGCAATATCTTGCAGATTCTTCCAACCAAGGAAATGATCAGTGTCAGGTGAAGATATATACCGTTGCAAAGAACCATTTGGTAAGAACTTGCTCGTCTAAATCCATCAGCACAATAGCCGACTAATCGAACCACATTGACATGGTGAATTCGACCAATGGTTCCCACTTCATTTATAAAGTCTTCCCCATTTTCCTTTGAGTTGTTGAGAATCTTCACTGCAACAAAAAAGTCATTGGAGAGCTTTCCTTTAAACACGGTTCCAAAGGCTCCTTCCCCCAGCTTATCTTTGAACTGACTTGTAATATGCTTAATATCAGCATATGAATATCTGCTTGGCTTTAGAGCCTTGTAATCCTCCAAAAATCTCTCTATTCTCTGTTGATTCTCTTTTCCCTGTTTATTAGAACTGTAGGCGCGATAAGTTACCACAAGCAGTAATGTGAGAACAGCTTTACCAAGGGTTACACCTACAAATAGAACATTTGAGTCATAAAAAATACTCACTGCATCATTTCTATAAACCAAACGTCTCAAAGTTTCAATAAGAATGTGGCAACCCTCCTATGAGGCCGCTACTGTCGCTTAAATTAACTTTTTAACTTACTGGGGTTTCTTAAAATTTGCGGAACATTTTTTTTTAAACATAAGAAGGAATAATTTCATAATTCGTAACAATAATTTCAAAAGAATGAATCACTAAATTTCTTAAAGCTTTTCTTAATTCCAGTTAAGATAAAACATTCTAGAAATATTTTTCAAACGGAGCAGCATTTGAACTCTTGTTTCAAATACTCTTTAAAAGCCTTTTTAAAATTAGCCAATTCAATCGGGCCATCTAATTTAACTTTAAAATAGATTTCGTGAGAAATTTTAAATTCAAGTAGATCTTAAAGTCCTTTTAAAATCAATCATTTAAATTGTTATGTTCGAAATTCGTTTATTTGTTGCATGCACTGTTGCAACGTACTAAAACTTAAATACTCAAAACTAGGGTTGCTAGCTACAACCTCGGTTTCCTTAACATACATATATACATTGTGACGACCCTAACTTTTGGTCATCATCTTATGCTCATACTTACCATTTCTTAACCTTTATGATGACCCTTATTATAACTTCTTAAAATTTCAGGCCATATTTTTTTTTTCATTCTTACCATGTACGTTAAAATGTTGTAGCATTCTGACAACATTCTATTACATTAGTCATCAAAATACATAAAACACTATTTTATTTTACATATAAAGTTCAGCAGCGTTTTCAAAACACGTGATGCATTCACAACCCACTTGCCCACATTTCGCTGCTACACCCTCTCTGCATGCCCAGCATCAAGTTTTAGGGAGTCGGTGCTTTACCTGTGCTTCCTACAACATGAACAAACTTAATGAGCTTTCGCTCAGCAAGTATCAACAGGTCATAACAGATGCAATAATTATGCATACCCATATATGCGTTCATATCATATAGCCTAGTACAGAATTCTCAACGACTTTCATTCTATATTTCTCATTCTTTTCATTCTTGTTTACAGATACCATATTGTTATATGGAATGGTTTTCGTGTTTCATTTTCTTGTCTTTTACTTCTTAGGGGCCCTGTCCTGTTGTACCATAGCGCGCATAACCAGTGAGGAGTGGGGTAGCTAACCAATCCAACTCAGTCACGGTTTCATATCTTTTATAGTCTCATAATAACCTTTCCTTCGAAGGCTGGTACAAATAGGACGTTTAGTCTCTTATCGTTTATCAATTTTCTCATTGAAACGGTAACTGTATTTAAATCTTATAAATTTGTGCATTATTGAGCATTTTATCATGAGATTAACTTTTCGTTAAAGTTTAACCTTTCATTTCTCTTAGTTTGATCTCGACTTAACATCGATATATACTTTCTGCAGAATAAAGTTCTACAATTACATAAATCTTGTAGATACTTACCTAACATAGTATCTAGCATTCACATTGTATCTAACATTCAAAATTCTACTATATGCACAATCTTTGTGCAACATAGAAAAGCAAGCTTGTTCATGATATAGCCATAGAAAAACTATTGTACTTACCAAAGTTTCACTAACGACGCGTCCTTTGTCTCCCTTGACGCTTTCCAACTTCAACCGTTAATCGGCCCTATTGCATAAATTTTTCGATCGTTAGATTCAGAATCTAAGATCAATAATTACTTTGAAATTTACTTCGGAAAGGTCTACAATCCTTATGTTTGGTATTCAACCTCAAACTATTTCCTATCTCAAGGATTTGCACTAAAATCGTGCAAATTACTCAGTCATAGGCCTAATTTTCAATTTTGGTCTAAAACTGTGAATTCTCGTTGTTTTCGGCTTCTAACCATCACCGATTATCGAAACATCTTTCTTTTCACACTTTAATCCCATATTCCTCTTGAAATCCAGTTTTAGTTCAAATTACTTAAACTAAATTTTGGCAGAGTTTCGCCTTATTTTTCTCGTTTCCCGAGTTTTTAATAACTCGTTCTACTTCTGATTCTAGTACCTGAAGTCAAGATTCACATTCCTGAACACAGATTCCAACATAAAATTGAACAAAACATATGTTCTTTCTTAATCTAGGCTCACGGATTTTCGATAGAAATCCACCAAAACTTTATTCAATTGTCTTAACACTTACACCGTTAAACTCTTATTACAATACTCTACAAAACCTCAGTTTCAATTTTCACTTTAACGGAAATTTTTCTAAGATGGGTTACTATTCATCTAAATCAAGAAAATATAGAATTCTCACGAAAACTCTGAAATCTTACCTCCAGAAGTTGAGGTTTTTCTGCTAGAACGCCTCAGGTTACGTTTCTACCGGATTGAATGGAAGAAATTTCAGTGAAACTGCTTGATTTTCACAACTCTCTGCTTTTTTTTTTCTTTCTTCGTAACTCTCTGCTTTTTTTTTTTCTAAAGCTTTCCTCTGTTATGCTTCACGTTGGCATTAGTAAGTTTATGTATTGTTTTTTTACAACTTGAGTTATCAAGCTTAACGTGAGTCATCCTCCAGCCAAGCGTACATAGTGACAGGTGGTGTTGTTGGTATATATCCACCTCCACCTCACCGTAACAACAATTCTTTTTACTTTTTACTTTTTTTTTTAAAAACTAACGTACATGGAAAGGATCTTATATATATATATATATATATATATATATATATAACTTGGTTTTTCTCCTTTTCTTCTTAGTCGGCCACACGCAAATAAAACAAAGTGGCTTCTAATTCCTTCACTTCACGTTCTTAAGGCATAAATGAATATAATAATAATATTTCTTAAGAAACGTACTTAAAAATAATTATATATAATATATATATACTTATACTATAATTTTACATATTTCGGGAAATTTTACCCCGTACATAAAGTTTTACATAACTTTTTCTTGATTACATCAAAATTCTACTACTTACTATTCCGGAAAGAATTTTAGTCAAATACTGGACTGTCCAGATTAGACCTAAATTTTTCCCGGTCATTACATACATATACTTTTTAAACATACATGCTTTAAACCTTTAAATCATAAATACATATACATGATTTTACTCGAACTTACTGCGGAAGATTTTAAGTGTTAGCGATATCCATTCCCATCTCCACCATTTGTCTGCCGCTCACCATTGCCCTTCAAGAATTACTGATAGTTTTCTTACCTACAACATGAACATATCTGATTGAGCTTTTGTTCAGGAAGTAGGAACTATATCTCTCAAAATAACTGTGAGTACACATGAATTAATATGCATGAGCTGATTATGCTTAATTATGATGTCTTATCATAGTCTTATTATCTTATCTTATCTTTCTTATCTTTTCTTTCTTTCTTATGGGCCCGAGTGCTCGCGTACCACTTGCGTGCAATCAGCGGGACGTGAGGGTTTGCAAGGTCTCCCACGACACCGTGATTATAACTTGAATGCCTCCCTTGAGTCGGAGGACATTATTATTTTTTTTTCTTTTCTCCCTTGCGCTCCTGAGTTACCTCCCCTTATGGAGGCTAGTACAGCACTCAACTGAAATTATTCTTATAATTTCCTTTTGACTTATTAAGGTGTATGCAGTATGACATTGCATCACATACAATACTTAAAGCATAAAACATGAATAAATAATACATGTGTAACTTTTTCTTTAAAATCTATTCATGCTGTAGGCGAGATTCCTACTTACCTGATTTACAGAGCTGGAATCCACTTTTCACCAAACAGCCTATTCTCTTACTTGCTTACTTCTGAAAATGAACACCCATTGAGAGTGTGAGTTTATCTATCGTTTGCTATTCTATTTTAGCAGCTTACGAAGGAAATCTAGCCCTTTACTTAAGGCATGTATTCCTTTCCTTTACTGAAGTATAATTTACTATAAGGATCAATTTATTAAATCCTCAAAATCTTATTTTCCTTAATTGCCCTTAACATACTTATGTCTAGATTGAAAATTATTTACCCAATCTAGTAACTTATTCTCCATAATTTTCCTCATTGGGACTTATTATGATATTAAGGCCCAATTTGGCCTCGAAACTTATTCACGGCATTCTAACTCTTAGGCCGTTGAAATTTAAACTTAACCAGAGTCTTTTAAAGCAATGCGGGCGTTGGACGCACATCAAACCTTCGAAATTCTAACGACCTATCGCATTGGGCTCGTAGGTGCCCGTCGGGATGATTTGCTCGATAAACCACTAGGTTCTTTAAAAGAAAGAATTTTTCTTGAAAACTTTCTTTACGAATACTTCCGTTAAAACAAGGTTTAACACCATAGTATTTTACTGAAATCACATCTCGGGTTCTTTGATAACCTTTTGTTAAAAACCAACACTATGTTAGTTTTGTTTTGTTAAAACTGTGCAGTTTCTGAAATCTACGTTTTATTGCATCTTAGGGTCGGATTTCAAAAATTTGTTCTTCGCAACAATTCTTCAGCTCGTCGAGATCTAAAATTATTGTTTTTGGAGAAAGTTGAAATTCAGCCTCTAAAGGCCTCGTTTGGCTGAAAACATTGGCTACTATTTTATTTTTCTTTTGCTATAGAAATGCTATAGCAATCTTTTTTTATAGAAATGTTGTAGGATTTCTGTAGCAATCTTTTAATAATGTTGTAGCAATCTTTTTTAAAAATGCTATAGGATTGCTGTAGCAATATTTTAATAATGCTGTAGCAATCTTTTAAAAATGCTGTAGGATTGCAGTAGGAATCTCTTTTAAAATGCTATAGCAATCTTTTTAAGAATGCTGTAGGATTGTTGCGGTAAATCTCTTTTAAAATGTTGTAGCAATCTTTTTTAAAAAATGCTGTAGGATTGCTGCAGCAAATCTCTCTCTCTCTTTTTTTTTTTTTTTTTTTTTTTTTTTCCGAAACTGTGTTTGGACAGCCTGTCCATTTTTTGCAAAATGGCTTCAAACTTGCTTTTAGAGTTAAAACTGGTTTTGTCATAGTCACATAAAACATTCAAAACATCGAGATCTATAAGTTCAAACTTAGAAATACTGAAAAATCTCGCTCTAGGGTCCTCATTTTCACGTTCAAAGTAACCGAAAATTTTTTCCTTCAACCGCAAATAAGCAACTTAAACCGATAATGCTAATCAATCTAACCTCAAAACTCACAAAACCAACTTAAAACTCACACACCCTTATTACAACACATCTTCCTCAAGAACCACAAATTACATCCATAAATCCAAGCTTAAAGTTGGCTAGAAGTTAATGGAGAAGAGTTTAAAAACTTACCCTTGAAGAACTCTCTCTCTCTCTTGAAAACCTTGGAACTCCTCTAAGATTTGTTAATGGCTTGAAACTATAAGAGTATAAGGAAGTTTGAGAGGAATATTTCTACATATCAAACTTTACTAAAACATGAGAAAGAGAGGATTCAGAGTTTATTTACCCTTGGAGGAATGCTTGACTAGTCTCCTCCTACATCCTTTGATCTCCTTCTTCTTCTTCTATTGTTTTGCTAGTGGTTTAAGGTTGGGAGAGTGGGAGAAATATTTGAGAGAGAATGGAGAGTGTGTGGCCGGATTTTTGAGTGTGGGGAAAAGCTAGGAGAAAAAAATGAGACTTATCCTATGATGGTTCCTTATATAGGCAACTTGGAAATTATTTTTTTAACACCACATCAACTCCCTCAATCAACAAATTTTGGTTCAATTCCCCCAATCTTGGCCGGTTATGGAAGGAGAAAAGAAGAAGCAAATTTGCCACTAATTCCCCTTCAACCACTACCATCACATCACACCTTAACTTGTAACCTTCTAGCACACTCAACTAGCCAAATTTTGGCTCTATTTTCCTATGCATGGCCGGCCAAGTGGAGAAGGAGAGAGAGAAAAATATAACCCACCCCTTGTACTTTTGTCCATTCTCTTAAGTTTCCTTTGAGTAAGATAAAAATCATACTGACTGTAAGGAAGTACTTAGCCAACAGGAAATTCTAGTTTCTGACGGTTCCTTTTCTACTGCTTATTTATAGTTAAATGTTAAATCCTTGACTACTTTGAGATCACATTAAATTCTCATTTGCGTAATATCTTGAACTGTTTCAAGTCTTGAAATTAATTTTAGACTGAACAAATTCTAAATTTAACTTTTCTGCATTAAATCCCGGGAATGACGTTGTTTCTGACGGTGTCAACTCCTGAGCTCACATTGTACCCTTCTACTATGGGTATTTATCTTGTGATATTAACCTAGCTGTCTGGCAATTAAGGATTTTCTCTTCTTTTAAAATATCAGTGCATTTTTTTTTGCGCTGCTAACATCGTGTTGTGCTTGGAGATGCTTGAACTATACTTGTACTGAAAATTATTCCGCCTTAAAGTACGGTGAGAATTTATCGATCGAATTTTCTTGATCGAAAACATGAACTTAACATGAAATCTGCTACAGAATTTAGGAATACAGATATTAATTCCATAAATCCTTCAGTCACATACTATTTTCTAGGAAAATCCTTGGCTTAAATACATACAATATTGTATTATTTAAGGTCTGAAATTTTCTCAGGAAAACTCACCGGTGGCCACGATTTTAGTCGTTTTACCTGCAAAAAGACAACCATAATCAAGATACTCATGATTATAAAACTAGTTCACACTTATTCCAAGGTTTTGTTTAATTCCAACACTGCAAACTACTAAGAACATGACTAATTATAAAGTAACTGGAAGGGTTGGGTAGACCATACATCCACATGTTCCAGAATCCAATCCAAAAATGTAAAAAACAACTCCACTAAATGTATATATTATATACTTTCTATAAATAGTCAAACTTAAAAACAGAAAGCCTAAAAACCACAAGAAAAATCTTACCTTTACTTGATTTGGGATACCTAAAACACTCAGTTTCATCTTTGGTGCCATTAATTTTCACACGACACCCATTTCCCATCTCTTCGCAATGACTACAATGTGATCTCGTCCAATTCAAATAAAGATGCTTTCTATCAATGTCATACAAAACATACCCAATAGACGAAATGTTATACATCTTTGTACAACCTATTAAGGGCATCTCTTCAATGGCGTACAAAGAATTACGACCATAATTTGGCGGCCATAGCCACCGCCCAGGCAGGGGAAGATTTGTCCCCTTCCGTACAATTTATCTCTGTCCATAACAGAGCAGTTGAACAGAGTATAGTCACACAGATCATTGGAAAACCTGAAAGGAGAAATCGATAAGCCGTGAAAAGAAGTTTGAATAGACTGAAGACTATGAAAAAAGCTTCCAAGAGCTAAAGAAGAGACTCACCAGTGGCCCGATCTTGACTATTCTAGAAGGGGACAAATGTTTTGTAATATACAGTGATGCTTCTAAGATGGGACTCAGTGCAGTTTTAATGTATAATGGGAAGGTAATTGCCTATGCATCAAGACAATTGAAAGATTATGAGAAGAACTATCCCACTCATGATCTAGAATTAGCTGCTGTAGTTTTTGCATTGAAGATTGAAGGCATTACTTGTATGGTGTCTGATGCCAATATTCACTGATCATCAAAGTCTGACATACTTTTTCATCTAGAAGGACCTGAATATGAGGTAGAGGTGGTGGCTTGAGCTGGTAAAGGATTACGACTATGAAATTCTCTACCATCCAAGGAAGGTGAACATGGTAGCTGATGTCTTAAGTAGGAAGACTCCTGCTGCATTTATGTCATTGCAAGAAATGTCTAAGCCTCTTATGAAGGAGATTCGGGAATTTGAGTTAGAAATTGTCGTGGGACAATTGTCTGCAATGACCTTGACATAAACTATTTTTGATGATATCCAGAGTAGGCAGTGCCTTGATCCAAGTCTAGTGAGGATCAATAATGACGTACTTGAAGGGAAGTGTGAGGGTTTTAACATAGCAGATGATGGAGTGCTGAAATTTAAGAGTCGATTATGCGTTCCTAAGGATGACGAACTAATGAGGAAGATTCTTGAGGAGGCACATAAGACTCCATATACTCTTCATCCTGGTTCAACCAAGATGTATGTGGATCTTAAAAGAAGTTTTTGGTAGTTTGGAATGAAGAGAGATGAGCAGACTATGTGAAGCAATGTTTGACATGCCAGCAAGTCAAGGGTGAGCATTAGAGGCTAAGAGGGTTGCTTTAGTCGATTCAGATTCCAGAATAGAAATGGGAAGACATTGCAATGGACTTCAATATTGGATTGCCGAGGACTTCAAACAGATTTGATGCTATTTGGGTTGTTATTGACAGACTGACCAAGTCAACTCATTTCCTTCCTATACGGAAGACATTTTCTATGGAACAATTGGCGGAGTTGTATGTGAAAGAAATCGTGAAGTTTCATGGTGTTTCCAAATCTATTATTTCAAACCGAGATAGTTGGTTCACCTCACATTTTTGGAGGAGTGTTCAGGCTACTATGGGGATGAAGCCTAAATTTAGCATGGCTTTTCACCCATAGACATACGGTCAGACGGAGAAGACCAATCAAACACTTGAAGATATACTTTGAGCTTGTGCTTTGGACTTTAAAGGGAGTTGGTGTAAGTTTCTACCGTTGGTTGAACTCACTTATAATAATAGTTACCAAGCAACGATTGGGATGGCTCCCTATGAGGGGTCGTT
The DNA here is from genome assembly GCA_012066045.3 of Morus alba. Taxonomy (NCBI): domain Eukaryota; kingdom Viridiplantae; phylum Streptophyta; class Magnoliopsida; order Rosales; family Moraceae; genus Morus; species Morus alba. The sequence continues at coordinate 1,931,348 of CP050234.2, forward strand.
AGTAGATCCCTAATCTGTTGGTATAAAGCTAGGGAGAAGAAGTCGATGGAATCAGAACTTAAGAAGAATGTTGATTTCAGGGAACAAATTGACTTTGTGAATAAGACATCAGAGGTAGTGAAAGTGATTCAGCAATGGATTGTCACAACTCAGAGTAGACAAAAGAGTTATGCTAATGTTCATCGAAGGCCCTTAGAGTTTGAGGATGGGGATTTGGTGTTTATCAAGGTCGCACCAATGAAGGGCGTGATGCGGTTTGGGAAAAGAGGCAAGCTTAGTCCGAGGTACGTCAGACCCTACGAGGTGATTGAACGCATAGACAAAGTAGCTTACAAGCCAGAGTTGCCTTAAGAGATGACATCTATCACAACGTGTTCCATGTGTCAATGTTGAAGAAATATGTACCGGATCCTACACATGTCATCAAGCCGCAAGCAGTTCGGATTCAAGAGGATATGAGCTATGAAGAGAAACTAGTTGAGATTTTAGATCAGAAAATGAAGACCTTGAGAAATAAAGAGATCTCTCTAGTCAAAGTTCTTTAGCGTAATCACAAGATAGAGGAGAGCTACACGGGAACAAGAAGATATCATGAGGGTGAATTACCCTAAATTATTCTACATTTCGAGGATGAAACTTTTTAAAGGTGGGAGGGGTTGTAAAATCCATTTTTCTAAACCGACAAAATTCTTAGAAATAGATGTTAGGCATTAACTTGAATAATGTTATGGTGTTATATATTGTTAATTCTAACATCATAGTTATTTGTTACAAGTGAACGCGACAAGGACTCGAGGTGCCGAGAACAAGTTCATGCAATTTTATAGAAATTATATATATGTTCATTTTTTTAGATGATTTGATAAATGAATATATGTTCACGATATGATATACTTCATGTTATAATGCATGGAATTAAGTATCTTAGGAAAATTCTAAGGTTTCCATGATTTTTCTTTTTAAACAAAAGAACCATTTTCATGACTTTAATTTCCAGCTCTGTTTTGGACCTTTAAAATTCTAAAATTATTCCTTTAATTTATACACACCTGTGGAGCCTTCATAAGTTTTCCAATGCATTCCCATTTTGCTCAAATCAGACAACAGAGTAAGAAGATGTTGCCAGTATACCATCCGGATACCCAGCAGTCTCTGACTAGGTTACTACAAGCGAACAAGAATGGAAATTCTAGAAGTTGACTTAACTATTCTATTTGTCTTCCACACGATTTTACATCCTAATGACAGCCATTCCCTCAGCTGTTAAGGGGTAGTTTAATCATAGGATTAAACCCTAATCAATCCTAACTCAATCACATTAATATTTTTTTACATAGTAAAGTGCCATTCAATTCCCCTTCTCTCCCTCTCTCTTCCTCCTTATTTCTCAAGCTAAAAAAAAAAAAAAAAACAGAGAAAGCCTCCAACACCAGCCACAAACCTTGCCTCTTGATTCTTTTTGGATTCTTCAATCATTAGAGGCAAAATAAAGATTGTCGAGGTATGATTCTTTCTTTTTGTTTAGTTTGAATTTCTATGAGAGTTTGGATGATTTTACTTTGGGTTTGATTATAATGGTTTGAGAGAATGACGGAGGATATTTATTGGTTGATGATTGATGGAGGATATATGTATTTAGGTGATGTTTAATGCCCATGGCTGCAGGTTTTTATTTTGGATTGGAATGCATGACCCAGTTACTGTTTTGGGTGTTTTGGTGTCCTTATAATTTGATGAATTCTAGAGAGGCATGCTAGGAATTATGTTATTTTCTTATATTATTGTTTCTTCTATGTTATATATTTTGATTTTATAGAAACATGAGTTAGGATGTTATTTTTGGATTCGAGTTGCAAGATATGTGAATTTCGATGGTCATGTTGATGTTTCTAACATTCTTTGCCACGAGGATTTTTATAGAATGTGTGAATTGAATGTTTTAGGAACATGTCTTAGGGCTGGTTGAAGTACGAATATGGTTGGAATTGATTTTATCTTTAATGAATTTATTTTGGTATTTTCGGAGTTTACTGTGCTAGAATTTTCCATCTTACATGATCTGACCTTAAAACAGTGTTTTGAGGGATCAAACAATCTCTATTTTTAACAAATAAGGTGTCGTTGGAAAGATCTTGATGTTTATTTTCATTTGGCACGATGAGGTCGTTTTGAGTTTTTATGATTTGTTATGAATTTTTAAAGTGATAAAGGTCAGGTTGTCAATTTTTGTGAGATTTGGAAAATTTGTGTAATTACTGAGATTTTTGTGTCTTGATGTTATTAAATGATGGAATTGGCCTTTTAGGGGCTTTTTTAATATGATAGATGGATTTGATGAATTAATGTTTTTTAATTTTATTATATTTATGATTTATGGCATGAATGGTTTTAGAAGTGAGCACCCGAAAACCTCATTCATCGTGTCACCGTTGAAAAATTTAAAAATGTTAAGTAAGACATTTATGTAAGTACACTTTCACCTACAACATGAATTGAAAAATTGAGAAGTATATGATTTTGATGTTTAAGATGATGTTATGACACCTTTAATATTTCATATGATGATGTTTTGAAGAAAAATGTGTATATGTATTTTTCTGTTTTTAAATGGCGTTGTACACCCTTGATGGTGACCAGTGAGCGGTCTTATTGCCACGGTTGGTATGGGATTTGCTATCACATGGTTTCCGTAGCTAGCGCGCTATGATGGTACAACGTCGAGCCCAATATATGATGGATTTTAAAGTTTAAACATGTTCAAAAATAATTATTTTCATGATGATGTTTATTATTGATGAATAAAAATGTTCATTTAAATTTGTCAGAATTAAGTGTCTCACTAAGCTCTTGCTTATATAAGTTATTTCATGTTGCAGACAATCTAAATGGTAAGATGTAGCCATGAAGAATCTTGGAGCAGATGCGAGCGGTGCGTTATAGGAAAACGGGAGAAACGATCATTGAATAAAAGAGCTTAATGTTAAACAAAGTTTTTAAATTTTTATTTTTATTGTTTTGGAACTTTGGTTTATGGTGGTTTTAATTTGAAGAATACTTAAGATCTTTTTTTTAGTTTATTTTGTGGTATGAATTTTAATAAATGAGTTGAACCTAAAGATTATTTTTCTTTGATGAGGTTTAAAATTTTTAAAGTTATAATATAAAAAAAAATTAGGATTTTTTTAAGTCGTTCAAAGTAAAGTGTTTCAAGTTTAACAATTTTCTGCATTTTTTTAGAGATAAATGTTTAAAAGTTAAGATAACTGTGACAACTCGTGAGGGGTCGTTACAGCAAATGTCACTCCTCAACTCTCGAGTGTGAGTTTGAGTAATCCTGTAAGCAAATTTCCAAAGGTAGACATAAGACTATTTAAGAGAATTTAGTTATAGTAAACGTTTTTGTATCTGCATTACGTTTGTTTTAGTTTATCAACTTAGCTTTGACTTTGTTATTAGTATATTATTATTTATCTAGTATGTCGTAGAATTAAGTGGCTAGTTTGTTAGCATTTGGTATAAATAACTACGTTAGCTATTGTAATAGACAGACTTGATTCTTCAGACATTGAATGCCAAAATTCTATTTTCACTCCAATTTTGAGGATTTTTCTCCTAGCCACGCATTTGCCTTGATTTTATCCATTCTGCTGCATTACTTGATTTTAATTTACTGTTCTTATTTGCCTTGTATGGCCACTGTAATATCATCTTCCAAGTAGCAAGAACACGTCTAATTTATCAGCTAGAGCTTCGCATCAAATTAGCTTGATCTCAAGCACGTTATTTATAATTTCAGCTAAAAAAAAAAGTCCAATTAACTAAGTCATCCTGCCATTCAATTGGTTGTAACTAAGTCATCCTCGACTTCGATTCAGTTGTCTTTCATTTTCTTTTTTTAATACTGTGCTCCACATTTCATTTTCTTCAAAACTTTTTGTTTGTTTTTAAAGAGAACATCTCCTTGCCGCTCTTATTAGTTTGTGTATATATGTTGCTGTTGTATGAAATGCAATTGTTTTTTAGTTCACCTCAACGTTAGAAACAAAGTATGAACTTGTGTTGCTTAATCTAAGCAATACAGACATTTTATCCTCTACCCTATTGTATTGAAAAAACTAATCTTTTTATCTTTTTTAATGCACTTTAAAAAACTTTGATACGGTTCCTGATTACACGAAGTACGAACTTCCGAGCAGGAGAGATCGTCTCAAAGAAAACTTAGGGACTACTTCCACAAAAAAGAAAATAATAAACAAGAAAGGTCTACTTTAACTTATTCAATGTTTTATTGTTTCAAAGTCTTTAAGTACATAACTTCTGAGCAGGAGAGATCGTCTCAAAGTCTTTTAAGTATCAACAAGACACAAAAATATCAAACATAGATGTGATTTGTGGACGGGACTAAGAGTAGTTTCTTGACAATGAGTGCGATATCGATATCAAAAGACTTGGAACTTTCAGCAATTCAAATGGAGCAAACATTTCAAAGCAAGCAGCTTCATGGAAGATAGCTAGTCAGTGACCAGTGGCAGGGCCATGAATTTTGTTCAGTGAGGGCGCGATTAAACCAAATTAAATTTTGTAATTTTTTACCTTTATTTATATATTTTATTCTTTTCATGCTAAATGAATTAAACTTCTAATAAAGTTAGTTTTTTCTTTAGAATTAGTAGAGTAAAATTTAGTATTTAAAGTCCAAAAACTTGTAAATTTATTTTGTAGTATGGTTGATTTTCTTGAAAAAACTATGAAGAAATGACAATTAAAAAATTTGAGTGGGGGCAAATAAAGGGAAGAATGTCACAATTAATCGTTTTCATAAAAACAAAATAACAATGTCGTATGAGTAGACTCACACGCTTATGGTCATATTCTCGTGGCTTTATGCCGTTCAATTCCAAGCAATTCCTTGAAGCCATCTTCATCTGTCAAACCAAGTGGCACTGTTATAAGTGGACCAGCTAAGCTAGAAGGAATACTAGTCCAATTCTATACGCAAGGACCCCAATGTCAAGTCCACCTCCATTTAATTTATCCTATTTGTTAGTGTATTTGGTAAGTGTATTTGGTAATTGGCTTATTTTTTGTAAACGTTTGTGTAGAAACCTTTTTTTAGGTTGATTTTGTGTATAAGGGGTAACTTGGCTGGTGCACCATTGTGTGGGAAGGTTATTATGGAAAGTTGTGGTGGCACAGCAAATGGATTGATTTAGTTGCTGAAAATTCATAGTTGACTTCGGAAATTAATGGCTGACTGATTTGGCTGTGAGGGTTAGGTTTTTGATTGGCATCTCTTGGCAAAGGTAGACACACGGAAAAACATTGTGGTGTGAAGGAGAGTGTGCTGCTTTTTTGTGTGATTGCCATGAGTGTGCAACAGGGTGAGAACATTATTGAATACTAGTTCTCTGTAAGAAGATTGTAGAGATTTCGGGAGGAATCCATCAAGACGAGTGGTGCTCGCTGATCAAGTCTTCTAAGGAGATTCGAGGCAACGGCAACATTTTCAAAGAGGGAGTCATTGAGTGTGTAAGACCGTTTTGGTTCTTGTAATCTTTTGAACTTAGTGGATTGATCCTTTATGCGGGCGTGGCCCCGCAGAGTAGGTGTGCGACCGAACTGCGATACCATTTTCTGGTGTTCTTTACTTTATCGCATTATTTTCTTGCATTTTTACGATTTCTTGGTTTAATCTTGTCATTTCCGTTATAACGATTATTACGAGAAAAGTGTTGTAACACTTTTTGTTGCACCAGTGACCGAAAACAGACCTTTCAATTGGTATCAGAGCAGTTCACTAACCTTTTGTTTGGTGAGATTTTGGGATTCGGTCTGTTATGTCAGGTATGGATTTCTTGAAAGAAGGTGGCTCAGTTTCGCGACGTCCTCTTCTAGATGGCTCTAACTACTCCTATTGGAAAGCACGCATGAAGGCATTCATCAAAGCCATCGATGAAAAGGCTTGGAGGGCTGTCCTGACTGGCTGGGATCATCCAGTGACGAAGGATACTGAAGGAGTGGAAAAACTGAAGCCTGAGATTTCCTGGTCTACCGAAGAGGACAAGTTGGCAAACAACAATTCCAAAGCACTGAACGCCATTTTTAATGGGGTAGATGCAAGCCAATTCAAACTCATTTCAACGTCTTGAAGCTTGACCAAGGATGCTTGGGAGATCTGCAGACGGCACATGAAGGAACGGCAGCAGTGAGACTCTCAAAACTCCAAATTCTTACTACAAGGTTTGAGAATCTCCGGATGCAAGAACACGAATCTATTTCTGTGTTTAACTCAAAGTTGTGCGATATAGCCAATGAGGCATTTGCTCTTGGTGAGAAGATTTGAGGAGGAGAAACTTGTGAGGAAAACGTTGAGGTCTTTACCACGGAGGTTTGCTTACAAGGTGACTGCAATTGAGGAAGCCAAGGATGTTCGAGCCATGAAACTTGATGAGTTGATGGGTTCTCTACGCACGTTTGAGATGAATCTAAATGAGGACAAGAAAGAGAAAGAGATAGCATTACAAGCAGAGGTACAAAAGTCTCATCATGAAGAAGACTCAGACGATCATGAAGACTTGGCAGAAACTCTTGCTTTATTGACAAAAAAAACTTTAACAGAGTTATGAAAAAATTCAACAAGAAGAACCGGAGTCCAGGTTTTAGCAACAACAACAATCAAGCAAAGAATTATCCCAACACCAAAGAACTTTCAAAGAAACAAACCAAAAGACAAATAACACCGACGTGAAAATGAAAAACAAGGGCATCCAATGCCGGGAGTGTGATGGATACGGGCACATTCAAGCCGAAGTGCGCCAACACTCTTAAGAAGAAAAAGAAGTCCTTTAATGCAACCTGGGCGACGAGGAATCGGAGGGAGCCAAGAAGAAGATGATCATGTGAGCAACTATGTTGCTTTTAATGTTTTGTGCGATAAGTGCGCCTCGGCCGAAAGTGTCACAAGTGTAGTTGCGGATGGTGTCGCAACAAGCATTGTTATGACGAGAATCAGCCAAAGAGAAAAATGCGAGTCGGACTTAGAATCGATTAAAGAAGTGATGGTGAAGAACTCGAGAAGATGCTATACAGGAAGCCTACAAAACCATGTTTGAAAAATGGGTTAAAGTATGCAAACCGAACAAGGCTTTGGAGGATCGTGTAAATGACCTTCTTAGAGAAAAGGAAGGCTTGAAAAGGAACGTGGATGACTTTAAGCACGATCGGGGAAAAAGAGAGGAAGGAGGCTGAGATGAAAGCTGAATTGGAACATGCTCAGAAGACGTTGAAAAAGATGAACTTGGGAACGTCTAAATTGGACCATATTCTGACTATGGGAAGAACCAATGGTGATCATCATGGACTTGGATTTTCTGGGAAATGTTCTACGTCCAAAACGGTGTTTGTGAAGGAGCAAGTCACACAAGAACCACAACCTGTGATTGGAACGCAAGTTTCAGGAGTTCAACAGCAACGTGGGAGATTTATTCCCGTATGTCACTCTTTGCGGCGTTCCGGGACACATCGGACCACGTTGTTATAAACTTTATAATGATTTGAGAAAAGGAATGGTTGTTGCCTCATCATGTCCCACAAGAAAAATGATTAAAAGATTAGACCTACTCACGGGTTTGGGTAAGAAAAAAGCGATCTAGTGTGTCACGTGGCTTACACTTCCTTGAAAGCAAGCACGGTTGACTCATGGTATTTTGATAGTGGCTGCCCAAGCATATGACGGGGAAAGCAAGTTCTGAAAAATGTTCAAACTGTCTTGAAGGGCATGTTACGTTTGGAGATGGTGTAAAAGGAAGAGTTAAGGAAAAGGAGTCTTTGGATTTGGATGGCTTTCCAAGACTCAAGAATGTTTTCTTTGGTTGAAGGATTAAAAGCAAACCCGATCAAGATCGATCAACTGTGCGATCAAGATCTTCATGTGAGGTTCTCCAAGAACAATTGTCTAGTGTTTGACAACTCGAGAAAGGTGTGTTATGGAGGGCTCAAGATCTTGAGACAATTGTTACATGTTGACGCGTTCCCAAAGAGCATGTCTCGAGAACAAGTTTGGATGACACGAAACTTTGGCATGAAAAACTTGGTCACCGAACTATAGAAATCTCGGGAAGATTGTGAACATTGAGTTGACGAGGAGTACCCAAGTTGAAACCGTAGTCTAATGAAGTCTGTGGTCCATGTCGGATCGGGAAGCAGAAGAAAGTGTCACACAAGATGTTGCAAATGATTTCTACAACACAGTTTTGGAATTGCTCCACATGGATCTTATGGGGCCGATGCGGTGGAGAGCATTCTTTGGAAAGAAGTATGTGTTTGTGTGTGTTGATGATTATTCTCGGTACACGTGGGTGGATTTCATTAGGGAAAAATCGGATCGTTCGATGTCTTCAAAAACACGTGCACAAGGTTGAAAAGGGAAAAAGATTGCAACATTGGAAGGATTGTAAGAATCGAAGTGACCATGGAAAGGAATTTGAAAACTCGGTCTTTGCGGTTTACGCAACAAGCGCGGTATAGCTCATGAATTTTACGCTCGAAAACACCTCGGCAAAGCGGTGTGGTAGAGAGAAAAATAGAACTATTCAAGAGATGGCAAGGGTGATCTTTGAATTCTAAGAAGCTATCCTTGAGACTATGGGCAGAGGCAATGAATACTGCATGCTACACAATCAACAGAGTGTATCTCAGATCACATACAAAGCTTACTCCTTATGAAATCTGGAAGGGCAGGAAGCCAAATCTCAACTACTTCCACATTTTCGGGAGTGTTTGCTATATTCTAAATGATCGAGATCAGCGTGGGAAGCTTGATGCTAAAAGTGATGAGGGCGTGTTTCTTGGATACTCTACTAATAGCCGAGCTTATCGTGTTTACAACAAGAGGACACAGAAGATCATGGAATCTGTAAATGTAGTGGTAGATGATCTTAAGGAGGAAGCTAGAAGAGCCTCTGATGATGAAATCTATGAAGATATTGAGATGAACGATCAAGATACTGAAAAACAATCTGTTGAAGAAAGTGTTACAACAGATTGTGTGACACCGGTTGTGACAGATCAAACAGAGGACGAGACAGAAGTGTTCGATGTTGCAGATACTATCACCAGAGAACCATCCTCCGAATTAAAAAAGAATCATCCAGTTGAAGAGATTATTGGCAACATTGATGAAGGGATTCGCACTAGAGACAAGCCTAGATTGAACTATCGTGACATTGTGAGGTATGTGTGCTATACTTCCAAAGTGGAACCGAAGAACGTGAAAGAAGCCTTAGAAGATGAGTTCTGGATAAATGCCATGCAGGAAGAATTGGGACAGTTCAAGAGAAATGATGTGTGGGACTTAGTTCCACGACCAAGTAACTCCAATGTTATTGGTACTAAATGGATCTTCAAGAACAAGACAGATGAGCATGGAAATGTTACGAGAAACAAAGCCGCGGACTTGTAGCTCAGGGGTATACTCAAGTCGAAGGAGTGGATTTTGATGAGACATTTGCTCCGGTAGCAAGACTTGAATCAATACGGCTCTTGCTATCTTTTGCTTGTCTTATGGGTATAAAGATGTTCCAGATGGATGTTAAGAGTGCATTCTTGAATGGTTTTCTGGATGAAGAGGTTTTTGTTGAACAACCCAAGGGTTTTGAGGTTCCACAGCACTCTAATTATGTGTATAAACTGAAGAAGGCACTTTATGGGCTTAAGCAAGCACCAAGAGCTTGGTATGAACGACTGACTGAGTTCTTGAACAAGAAGGGCTACAAGAGAGGGGAGTTGACAAAACCTTGTTTATCAAGAAGTTTGGAGATGGAATCATCATAGCTCGATTTATGTGGATGACATTGTGTTTGGATCAACGTCCACAGGCAAAAGTGGAGGAGTTTGTTGAACAAATGAAGAATGAGTTTGAGATGAGCATGGTAGGAGAACTTACTTACTTCTCTTGGATTGCGGGTGAAACAAATGAAAAATGGAATCTTTATTACACAAAGTAAGTATGCAAGAAACTTAGTTCAGAAATTTGGGCTAGTGAAGGCGAGGCACATGAGAACACCGATGGGCACAAATGAGAAGTTGATTAAAGATGAAAATGGGGTTCTTTGTCGATCCAACTCTCTATCGAAGCATGATTGGTAGCCTCTTGTATTTAACTGCAAGTAGGCCTGACATAAGTTTTAGTGTTGGTGTGTGTGCAAGATATCAGGCAAACCCCAAAGAGTCACATTTGGCTGCCGTGAAGAGAATTATTCGGTATGTTAGTGGAACAGTAGATCATGGGATTTGGTTCTCAAGTGATACAAATTCTAGTCTTGCAGGATTTAGTGATGCTGATTGGGCAGGCAATGCAGATGACAGGAAGAGCACCTCAGGAGGATGTTTTTACTTAGGTAATAACCTGGTTTCTTGGTTCAGCAAGAAACAGAATTCGATCTCCTTATCAACTGCAGAGGCTGAATATATAGCAGCTGGGAGTTGTTGCACTCAATTGTTGTGGATGAAACAGATGTTGGAAGATTATGGAATCATACAAGATGTATTGATAGTATTCTGTGATAACACCAGTGCCATTAATATTTCAAAGAATCCTGTTCAACATTCTCGAACTAAGCACATTGATATTCGGCATCATTTTATCCGAGAATTGGTGGAGGACAAGACCGTAGTGTTGGAATATGTAACCACAGAGAAGCAACTAGCATATATCTTTACAAAGCCTCTAGATGCTGTTCGGTTTGAAACACTGCAGACAGCTTTGGGAATTTGTGTAATGTAAGTTTTCTTTTTAAAAAAAAAAAAAAAAAAAAAAAAAAAAAAACGACATTGCGTTTTGAGTGTTATTGGTGTCGTTTTGGGTGGTTGTGTCGTTTTGGGTGGTTTTTGTTGTGTTTAAATAACCGTTCCCTGGTTTTTGAAGAGTTTGCCCCTATTTCATTTGAAATTCCGGTTTGAAGCATCACTTGCCTTGTTTCCGGAAAAATTTCCTCTCCACCTCTCTCTCCGAATTCTTCTCCAAACATGGTGAGGACCCGAAGCAATCGAGTGTTCAATCGGTTACCATCCAAGAAATCATCCGTGACTTCGAAGAAAGTGAAGTTTTCTGCCCCACGGAGAACTAGTCACGCCTCCGGTGAGAATGAACCCGTTCCCCTTGCTTGTCTCCCACCGTTGGCCATTGTTCCCTATTACAAGGCTCCGTTTTGCGACGAAGGAGATGAAGTCTATTCAACTCCACGCGGATCCACTGAGCAAGAAGATTTTGATGCTAGTGGCCCCTCTTCCCCGTCACCCGGCGTGCCCAATTTGGGTGAGAATCGGACATCCTCAAATTCGCCCAAGTCCTCAAAGGCTGCTGCGGATAAGGTGTTTGATGAAATGCCTCAGAGAGATAAAGTTCCGGATTTAATGAAATTTGCTTCACGTCCGGGTTTTCCATCATGGAGTTCTCGGTCTCTTCCATTCAATCAAGGTACAAGGTCCCAGTTTTCTCCAAGAGTTGATAATCAGAAACCTGAGTCTTCCTCAAAGAAGCGGTCTCGGTCAGTTAATGCAGATTCACCAAGTCCACTTGTTCTTTCTTCGGATGATGAGGAAGAAGTTCCCGTGGAACCCTTGAAACCAGTGAAACAGAAGAAGAAGTCTCTGCATTCCACAAAGAAGAGCACACAAAGGGATTCTCCGCTGCCAAGCAGAGTCACACGATCTGCAGCAAAGACTACTGCTTCCGCCCCTGCTCAAGAAGTTCCCGGTTCACCACAAGCGGAACACCGACCACATCTAATGTACGGTACATCTTCTACTTTTTCCTCCTCGGCTTAAATAAGCAAGTATGGGACTCAATATTGCAACGAAAGTTTTTATCGTAACGTATGATACATGAAGCCGACTTTAAAGAGTTAGGCATTTTTGAACCACGAAATCTCAACACCTACTAGGCACGGTGACTAAAATACAGACCATATGTGAAACACGTGGTGTATGAATTTTATGCGAACTTGGTGGAAGGCATAAACAATTACGCATCGATATGCATCACAAAGTGAAAGTGAGAGATCATGTGTTTGATTTCTCTCCAAGTGTCATAAATGATTTCTATGAGTGCCATAGGCGGTTTTGAGCAGAGAAGTTGACTCTAGTGTCATTATCTCGAAATAAGCGCAAATGTCAAGCGTAAATGGCCTCCTGCAAAGTCCTTTCCCCGCAGCAGAGTTAAAGCCTGAAATATTACGCTCTTCACAAGATTGCTTTGAAGAATTGGATGCCAAGTATGCATGCCACGGGAGTTAAGAAACCTTTGGCAAAGCTACTCTTCTTGATCGAGATTGCAACTTCATTTGATTTTGGGGCGTTAGTGTTTGATCGATTACCGGCAATCTTCGAAGCCACAATCACTCATCCGGTTCTTCCGTTTCCATCCCTCATTTATGGGATTACGGCGAAACAACGTGATGTCAAGAAGGCGGATGAGCTATTCGAGAAGGCGTCGGGGTTAACTCGGATTTCGAGAAAACGCATTTGGGAAAGCATGTAGATGACGTTCGAGGGGAGATGAGTTCGATGAAGATGATACCGATGCTCCAAGTGTAGCTCGAAAGTGCCTCTGGTGGTGATCCAACAAGTTCAACAGTCCACCGCAGCGGTTTTACATGCAAAAACTGTGCAATTTCGTCCAAGGAGTTGATCAATCTGCCGACTTATGAGTCTCACCTTCTTGGGAAGTGAAGAGGGTCGGCCACAAGAAGAAGGAAAACTGCGTTGCTTGGGGATCTTGGTCTACCTCGGGTGTTGATGCGCATGGTGGTACATCTAAGTAGTATTCTTATTTCTTTCCTTATGTTCTTCTTTTGTTATTGTTGCTAGTTTGTAATCTTTGGCTATTTCTTTGTCAAAAAGGGGGAGAACAATTATCCTTCTACTTTTATTAAGTGCTTTTGTGTAATCAGCAACTTGTTTTGATAGTTTAGCCAAAAATAGCCAAAGGGGGAGATTGTTAGTGTATTTGGTAAGTGTATTTGGTAATTGGCTTATTTTTGGTAAACGCGTTTGTGTAGAAACCTTTTTAGGTTGATTTTGTGTATAAGGGGTAACTTGGCTGGTGCACCATTGTGTGGGAAGGTTATTATGGAAAGTTGTGGTGGCACAAACAAATAGATTGATTTAGTTCTGAAAATTCATAGTTGACTTCGTAAATTAATGGGTGACCGATTTGGTTTGTGAGGGTTAGGTTTTTGATTGGCATCTCTTGGCAAAGGTAGACACACGGAAAAACATTGTGGTGTGAAGGAGAGTGTCTTTGCGTTTTTTGTGTGATTGCCATGAGTGTGCAACAGTGGTGAGAACATTATTGAATACTAGTTCTCTCAGAAGAAGATTTGTAGAGATTTGGGAGGAATCCATCAAGACAGTGGTGCTCACGATCAAGTCTTCTAAGGAGATTCGAGGCAACGGCAACATTTTCAAAGAGGAGTCATTGAGTGTGTAAGACCGTTTTGGTTCTTGTAATCTTTTGAACTTAGTGGATTGATCCTTTGTCGGGCGTGGCCCGCAGAGTAGGTGTCTTAACCGAACTGCGATACCATTTTCTCGGTGTTCTTTACTTTATCGCATTATTTTCTTGCATTTACGATTTCTTGGTTTAATCTTTGTCATTTCCGTTATATACTTGGTGTTACAGAAAAGTGTTGTAACACTTTTTGTTGCACCAGTGACCGAAAACAGACCTTTCACTATTAACATTCATAACCTTATTTACAAACCTTCCATTGTTAATTAAGCAAAGCACAGTATTTTTTGAATCTCCCGGATTTCGCCATGTCTTGGTGTAGAATGCTCTTCTTGAGTTTGACACTGTCCTTCTTCGCAGATGTTGGAGCAGACCAAGTTCCATGCGAAGAATCCAAGTGCGGAGACGATGGCGTGGCTATCAGATTCCCCTTCAGACTCAAACATCAGCCAAACCACTGTGGCTATCCCGGGTTTGAGTTATCTTGCGACGGATCACATACGGTTCTTGAACTGCCAATATCTGCAAAATTCTTTGTGAGACGTATAGATTATAAGTCTCAGAGGATTGAAATATATGAGCCAAGTAAGTGCTTCGTGAGAGAGTTATTGAAGATCCACAACTTATCAACTTCACCCTTTCATTTCGAGTCGGACCTCCATAACTATGGCTTCTTCAATTGTTCTGAAGGAGGTTATTCTCGTTATTTTGATCCCCTCACATGCTTTGGTGGCAGTAGCTACCAAATCTACGCCGTTCCATCTGACTCTGCGATAGAGAAACTGCCCACAAATTGCTTCAAGATATATAACACAACTCTTCCATTAAGAGAGTATTACATCCAAGACCAAGGTTTGCTTCGTTTGAGTTGGCTTAAACCGAATTGCGGTCAATATTGTGAAGCAAATGGAAAGAGGTGTCGTCTCAAGAGCAATGCCACCAAAGTTGAAATTGAATGTTTTCATCCCAAACCCAAACCAAGAAAAGGTACGCGCTTATGTTCTTGTTTTAGTGATATTATGCTTTAACTAAGTAGTTAGTAAAGTACTTTTACCTTTAATTAGACATTCACAGTTACACTATAAAGTTTTATATGATCTGCTAGAATTATGATTTTTAAATGATTCCTCGGAATCAAAAGAAAGTTGAAATTATTTGGCATACTATCCAGACAATATTGAAGGATCCTGTTAAACTTAACTTCATTGACGTGAAATATTTGATTATGTTATTGTCTTTTACAGGTGAATCAACGAAATTTGTCGCCATTGGTGAGTATCCTATTTTGGAACTGTAATATGTTTTGATTTATAAGAATGATGTCGGAAATCTCAATGACCAAAATTGTTTCATCTGTAGGTGTAACCCTTGGGGCACCGATTCTCGCACTACTACTCCTCGTCGCTTATCGTGCTTATAGTTCTAATAAACTGGAAAAAGACACTCAACGGAGAATAAAGAATTTTCTGGAGGATTATAGAGCTCTAAAGCCAAGCAGATACTCATATGCTGATATTAAGCACATTACAAGTCAGTTCAAAGATAAGTTGGGGGAAGGAGCCTTTGGAACTGTCTTTAAAGGAAAGCTCTCAGAAGATTTTTTTGTTGCTGTCAAGATCCTCAACAACTCAAAAGGAAATGGGGAAGAGTTTATAAATGAAATCGGGACAATAGGTCGAATTCACCATGTCAATGTGGTTCGCTTAGTTGGCTATTGTGCCGATGGATTCAGACGAGCTCTTGTTTATGAATTCTTACATAATGGTTCATTGCAACAGTACATATCCTCACCAGACACCGATCATTTCCTTGGTTGGAAGAATCTGCAAGATGTTGCTTTAGGCATTGCCAAAGGGATTGAATATCTGCACCAAGGATGTGATCAACGAATCCGTATTGAGGAAGAGGGAGATTCTACAATAGCAAAGAAACTTGCAATTGTAGGAGTCTGGTGCATCCAATGGCACCCGGTGGATCGTCCTTCCATGAAAGTCGTGGTTCAGATGCTCCAAGGGGGAGAAACTCTAAGCATGCCGCCTAATCCTTTTGCCACTACCGATTCAACTTCAGCAGTTGCCAATATGCCTAGAAGACGTATGAACTTTGGATTAGATGTTATAGCCGAGTCAGAGTAATTATGAGATTAGCAAATATTTTTCTAGTATATGAATGTAAGCATATTTGTTTTCTAAAACAGTTGCCAATATGCCAAACTAGTGTTAGCAACTTCGCCTTTGTAAATCTTCGTCAGCTAAGTTTGTCCCCAAATGAAGGAAATCAAGGAAAAAGATTGTACCGAGATATACTCGTTGGATAGTCTTCCATTATCAATCGTTATATTTTCTAAATTTAATGAAATAATAAAAGCTCTTAGCGGCTAAATTAACAATAATTGAAAGTTAAAACTCTGGTCATGTTCCCCCTTTGAACATTCATGCATGTTCCGTGGAGATAAAATGCCACTGCCCAATTTTCAGATATTTGGCGATTCATGAAATATGCAACACTAGTTCTTTCTACCATAGGAGCTCAATTATGTTCTCAAAGAAAGCTGTCAAATGTAATTCATAGGAATTCAAATCCCGCACCAGACGTTCCAAAAAGCAAAAAAGAAAAATCATACGAAATCTCCATAAACAACAAAAACTGTGGGACCCACAGGCTCGTACGGTATAAAAGCACAATACAAATGCAATGCAAGTATATTCCGTGGCGTTTACTTCTGAGTCTTCCTTTGATTATCTTCCGTAGACTCGCTGAAATATCCAAGTCTTCCACTTACATCGTTCTCAGCCATCACATGGCGAGGCCCCACATTAATATGGTCCCAGATCACACGGTGTTGCGTTCCGCCCCATTAAACAAATCATAATGATCCTATAAAGGCTAGCTAGCCGACAATCTTGAAATATGAAAATTTGACTTCCAACGCGTTGTTGAAATGATATGTAAGTACTGCTACAAAAATTGATTGAATTTTCCAAAAACCTGCCAAATTATCAAATATTATGACCAAAAAAAAAAAAAAAGAGAGATAGAAAAGTTTCATTTTTTCAGTATTTGATAATTCCATTAATAACCACATCAATAAAAGTTTCCTTCAGAATTATATATCTATCTAGAGAAGCTAAGAGATTGCAGTCGTTTTGCAAAACTTTTTTCACGTCTCCCAAGTCCCACCAAATGGAAAGTGGAACACCCATACTTCTCTGTCCACGGTTCATGATAGCCCTTGTTGTTTTGATCTTTTCCCTTGCTGCTAGCAATGCAAAGTCTGATCATCTTTGTCCCGCTTCTTCTTGTGGCAATATCCCTAATATAAGCAGCCCTTTCAGGCTTACAACCGATCCGGAAAAATGTGGCAAGTCAAGGTATGAGCTTTCTTGCGAGCACAATCTCACCCTAGTACTATACTTTTCTTCTGTGAAATACTTGGTAAAGGCCATAAATTACAACAATTACACGATCCGAGTCGTTGACGCCAATGTTCACAAGGATAATTGCTCCTCTCTCCCTAAACAATATGATTTCAGTCGACATGAAGATGATTACCGTCTGCCTCCTGATTCGCCACTTACAAAGATTATAATATTCTTGAGATGTGAAAATCGAGTGAATTCCCATCTTTATGTAGACACTGCTCCTTGCTTCAACATTACTCACATGTTTCGCTCCAAAGACTCTGCTAATTATTCGTCCCAGTCGATCAAAAGACAGTCTGATTATTATTATTATGTGGTCGATGGGGGCTTAAATGCTTCTGATTTGGATACTTCCTGCCGTATGGAGCTAAAGAGTATCATGGCGCCAAATGGAACGAATATTATTAGCAAGAATACTTCCTACACGGATATTCATAATGCGCTTGCCGATGGGTTTGAGCTTTCATGGTTGCCATGGAATTGCTATTTATATAACTCCATCGACGTTTATTGTTATGATGAATACGGTAAGAGACGTTAGAGTTGTTCTTGCTCTTCGTTATTTTTCAATCTCATCAATAATTTTATTTTCCAAACTCAGTACTTTTTGTATGATCTTAACGTTAGACCCGATGTCCCAGATGATGTTGGAACACAGTCTGGGACACTAGTTTGTTCAGATTACTCAACGGCTTAAAGAATAAACATGCAGCGAGACAACGATGTCTGAGAAAAGTAAATGAACACACGATATGGTGGCCTTGATTCGGTGCTCACACACCTACTCTGTGGGGCCACGCCCAGATAGTAAACGATTTTCACTATGTTTCAAGAATTACATCAATGATGGACTTAATCACTCAAAGGACTCCCTCCTAGACACCGACGCCATTTTGATGAACTCTCAAATTGAAACTGTTTAGCGTGTACCACCCGACTTAACTCTGATCGCAGAACACTCTTCAATCAATCGGCGTTTCAACATGTAAAACTAACTTTCTTCCCGCCTTTGTCTCTCTCTCTAGACTTTTCTCTCAATAAAAGCGTGAACCCCCGCAAAGCCTATTTCCGATATATATATATATAACTATATCTCACCAAAGACATTATCCGGCTTTTTGAATCTCATTTGTTATCACAAAATCCTCTCCTACTTTAAGCGCATCATCTCACTTTGATCTTATCTCATCGGATTTACCTTTTTCAAATTTCAAAGGATCAAATCTCCTTATCGGATAATTCTTCACATCCGCAAATCTGATTTTTTCGCACCAAATCGATTTTCAATTTGAACACCCGTACTTTCTTCTTTTCAAAAACCAGCCACCTGCACAAGACTTACGACAACCTATCTTTTGACTTTGTATACCAAACTCAAACCGATGTTGCCAATACAGCCAATTAACAAAACACTAACAATCTCCCCCTTTGGCTGTTTTTGGCAAAACTGACTTTAACACGTAAAGATTCAAAAAGAATAACAGAGATAAAATAATCAAAGCCAAAATGAACAAAGCTAAACACAAGGTTCCATAGTCATTACTCCCCCTTTTTGACTAAAACACGGCCAAAGACGCATCCACTATTCTGGGATAGATGCTGAGGCAGAATCTGGATTAGCTGGTGTAGCTAGCAAATCAGCCAAGAAGATAGCCGTTTCCCGTTTTCGTTTAGCCAATTCCCTCTGTTCTTGTACAAGAGCCTTTTCTTGCTTGGTGAGGCGAGCCAATTCTCTTTGCAGAAATAAGATAGTGCGATGGTCTTTGAATTTGCATGGAACTCGAACGGATCAACGGACCTGTGGCATGGCTACTCCCCTCAACCTCCGCTTTTTGAAAACATCCCCTTCACGCACATCATTCACGTGCTTACCTTCTCTAAGCTTCCGAGAGATCCGGATAGGCTTGGTAGGAGGTTCCAACACATCTTCGAGAGTCCGAATATTCTGTTGAGCCATGAGCAGACCATAAATCAAGGACAGAAACGGAAGGGCTGGTTTGGAGGAGATAACTTTCGCAAGATTGACTATTTCCTCAAAAATGAGCTGGCCAACATCAAATGGGACCCCTGTACCAATAAAGTAAAGCACCTTGGCCAACTGCTTGTGAATGCCAGTCGTGTGAAAGGTGGGTAACCAGTTTTCCACGGCAATCTTATGCAGAGCCGAATATTTCAAACTTAAATCTGCAGCTGGGAAACAAGTTTCATTCTTCCATACCCTTCGAACACCGGCGGTTAGTTCTGAAATTACCTGGTCAAAGTCAACCTCTGGATCTGCGGGCTCCACATGGCTTTCAAAGAAATTGTTGATTTCTTGTGGAGAAAATGCAAAAGTGGTTCTGCGTACGTGGACAGTGTGAAACGTGGCAGAACTGGGATCCTTAATTTCTTTCAACAGGTTTGAATAGAATTCTACCACTATGGATTTGACGAATGGTTGAATTTTGGAGACGGTCCCAAATAGCTTTTGTTTCTTTAAAAGTTCCACGACACCTACTTCCTCAAATTCTTCAATTGTTAACATTCTTCGGAATGAATTTTTTCTGGGACATGGCCTTCCAAAGAGTTTCCTTTAGTAACCAAGACAGTAGGGACAAGGCATTTTACCGGCATCGAAGGCTTGGAGTCGACTCGAGTGGTTCGCGGTAATGTTTTGGGGCAGGGCGAGGCCATTTGGGTGTTGAGTTGTCTCCTCTGTAGACACCGCTTCTTAGTTTCTTTGGACAAGCTGGGCGGATTTCTTCTGTCGTTTTCTTGGCGCGGGCGAAGGCGACATAGGCTTCTTATTCTTTGACGGTTGTAACCTCCTCGGTTTGGTGGTTCTTCTTGAGGTTGGAAGAGCGGGATCCTTTATCGTTGATAGATCTTGCTACGGGCGGTGGCACTAGGATGTCATCGGCTTAATGCGTGGGATATTTTCCTTTGAGGTCATACGGGTACATGGAAATTGACTTCCATGTAGGAAACCCAGGCCGCGGAGGGGCGGACATTAAATCAACCGGACTCGTGTCATTTTCTTGTAGTTCAGGACTAGAAGCATGGACGTTCTCGTGACCGCTTCTTGTTGGAGAGACAGGGAATGACGGAGATGCTGGCGGCACGTTTTCAGGAAAATCACTCGGCGGCGGAGATTGGTTGGGAGACATATCTGGCGGCGGCTGTTCTTCAAGAACCGGCGCATCTTGTGACTGATAGGGAACCATTTCCCAAGGTCGAATCACCGAGAGGGGTGTAGGGTCTGGGACGTTGCGCGGTGGGATGCATCGGCGTGTGGGGACGGACTTGACCGGAGGCGGTTTTATGCACTTCTTCCGAGGTTTGGAGGAAGAAGTCGTTGGAGTTTCCATAGCTTTTGAACACGATCTTGAATCTCCTTCCGTAATCGTTCAACCCTTTCATCGAATTTTTGACCTGGTGTTGCGGCGGTAGAAACCATGTTTGCAAGGAAAAGAAACACCGTGATTCCGCCGATATTAGGGATTTCAAGGAGAAATTTGAATAGGGACTTCGGGAAAAACATTTATAGGGTAGTGGATCACTCAAGCCCTTCAAAACGCACTTTTTTTTTTTTTTTTTTTTTTTTTTACATAACACATATTCCCAGAGCGGACCTAAGAGACTCAAAACTGGCCGAGTCTAAGGCCTTTGTAAAAATGTCATTTGTTTTTACGTGGCAACGTACTCCAGACTAATCGGTTTGCGTTCCACCAAGTCCCGAATGTAATGATGCCGTATATCAATATGCTTTGTTACCGGAATCTTTGAACGGATTCTTGGATATGTTAATAGCTTTTCAGATTGTCACGATAGACTATCAACACTTCTTGTGGAATTCCATAATCACGTAGCATTTGCTTCATCCATATCGATTGTGTATTTTGTGACTCCTATGAACAATGTATTCAAATTTCGGGTCAGAGACAAAGGAAATTGAGTTCTGTTTTTACTATGCCAAGACACCAAATTATTTCCAAGGTAGAAGCATCCTCCTGTAGTGCTCTTCCGGTCCATCACACTTCCTGCCCAATCTGCATCACTTGAATCAAAGCAAGACTAGAATTAGTGTCATTTGAGTACCAAATACCATAGTCCGTTGTTCCACCGACATAGCGAATGATCCTTTTGACCCATTGTTACATGTGACTCCTTTGACCGGCTTGATATCGCACACACTCCAACATCAGAATGATGTCCGGGTCGCTTTGCGAGTTAAGTAGAGTAGGCTTCCAATCATACTTCTATAGAGACGGGATCAACATCCTTACCACAATCATCCTTTGTCAACTTGTCATTTACTCCCATAGGTGTTCGCACATGTCTGGACTGTTCAAGTCCAAACTTCTTCACAAGATTCCGTGCATACTTGCTTTGTGAAATAAAAATTCCATTTTCAACTTGTTTCATCTGCAACCCAAGAAAGTAACTTAATTCGCCAACCATACTCATTTCAAACTCGTTCTTCATTTGATTCACAAACTCGTCCACCTTGGCTTGAGAGGTAGAACCGAACACAATATCATCCACGTATATCTGAGCATAATGATTCTGGTGTTAAACTTCTTGATGAACAATGTCTTGTCAACTCCTCCTCTAGTATATCCTCTCTTTCCAAGAAAAACAGTCAACCGTTCATACCATGCCCGTGGTGCTTGCTTCAGTCCATATAAAGCCTTTTTGAGTCTGTAGACATGATCTGGTTGGCTTGGATCCTCAAAGCCTTTTGGTTGTTCCACGAAGGCTTCTTCATTCAGGTGACCATTTAGAAATGCACTCTTAACATCCATCTGGTGTAACTTAAACCTCATCAAACAAGCTATGGCCAGTAGTAAGCGAATAGACTCAAGTCGTGCGGATTTGGTGCAAATGTTTCATCGTAGTCAATTCCTTCTACGAGTATATCCTTGGGCTACAAGTCGAGCTTTGTTTACGGTGATGTTTCCACTCTCATCTGCTTTGTTTTAAAAATCCACTGTTCCAATAACATTGGAATCCTTTGGTCCGGGAACTAATTCCCAAACATCGTTTCTCTGAACTTTGTTCGACTCTTCTTGCATTGCATTTATCCAATACTGCCCCAGTGAGCTTCCTTAACATTCTTTGGTTCAATTTGAGGCGTATAGCAAACATACCTTACCATCTCTCTGTAGTTAATTCTTGGCTTGTCTGCAGTACGTATTCCTTCTTCTATCCTCCCAATAACTATACGTAGGATGATTCTTTTTGATTACGGATGAAGGTTCTCTGGTAGCTTTGATCGGTAGCATTTAGACTATCTTCTTACGGTTACGGCGTCGATTGTCTCGGTTGATGTCTCAACATCATGTGTAACTTCATCAACAACATCATCTTACGTATCCCATTCGCCAAACATCGTGTCATCTTCTTGAGCAATGATCCTGTATATCTCATCACTTGAGCTAATTTTTGATTCATCATTGAAGTCATCAATCACCACATTTATGGATTCCATGATTGTGCGTGTTCTTTTGTTGTAGACTCTATATGCTCGACTAGTAGGAGAATATCCGAGGAAAATTCCTTTGTCACTTTTTGCATCAAACTTTCCTCTTGGCTCCCCGATCTTTTAAAATATAACATGTGCTTCCAAAAATATGAAAGTGGCGAGATTTGGCTTTCTCCCCTTCCATATCTCATACGGAGTGTTTTTGTTCTGGTCCGAAATACACCCGATTCTTGTGTAACATGCAAGTGTGAATCGCTTCGCCTACTGATCTGTAAGCCAAACATTTAGAGTTTAGCATGACACGTGCCATCTCTTGGAGTGTTCTTCTTTCTTTCTTTCAACAACTCCATTCTCACTGCGGAGTTTTTGGTCTTTGAGAATTCATGTGCGATGCCATGCTTGTTAAAGATTCTGCAAATATTGTGTTTTCGAATTCTCTCCCATGATCACTTCCGATTCTCATTATCTTTCCAATTTTGCGTCTTTCTCCCTTTGAATCTTAATACGGGTTCTTGAACACTTTAAAAGTATCCGCTTTCTCCTAATAAAATCAACCCATGTAAAACCGAGAAATCATCTACACACACAAATGTATACTTTCTTCCACCAATACTTTCGACCTGAGTTGTAGTTATAAATTGAACCACCTTGTGTGTCATCTTTAACTGCTTCCCGACTTGACATGGTCCACATACTCCCTATGGAATTGATCCAAGTTTAGGCACTCCTCTTACTGCTCCAGTATCTACTATCTTCTTCAAGTTTCTGTAATTAAGATGCCCAAGTTTTTGATGCCAAACTTCTATTTCTTCTTTAGTCGTTTTGAAGCACAAGAGTGGATGAATTAACATGTAGCAATTATCCGATGATCTTGATCCTTCCATCACACAGTTTTCTTCCTTATCTAGCACACGACACTCATTTTTGGAGAAACTAACAAAAAGTTCTTGATCACACAGTTGACTAATACTTATGAGATTAGCCTTCAAACCTTCCACAAATAACACATTCTTCAGCTTTGGTAATCCATCAACATTCAGAGTTCCTCTTCCAAGCACTCTCCCCTTAACACCATCACCAAACGTTACGTGTCCATCAGTAGAACTTTGAAAATTTGTTAGAAAACTTCTTTCACCAGTCATATGCCTAGAACATCCACTGTCAAAATACCAAGAATTGGTAGCACTTGCTTTTAGGGACGTGTAGGCTGCATGACACTTTAAGTCTGTCTTTCTCACCCATACCATACGAATCCCTCGGTTATTCCCATTCATCTTCCACCTTGGTGTCTGTCTTGCACCCTTTGTTGGATTAAGATGCATGCCTCGTCTTAAGCCATCCAGGAATTTATAACACCGTGATTGAATGTGTCCTTTAAAACTGCAGTAATAGCAAATGGGAATGATAGATTGCCAGAACGAGCGACTAGTGGTCTTAAACGACGGAGTCCTTTGTTTCCACCTTAGCCTTTTCTTTAACAAAGACGGCTTGGATGGTGACCTTCTCCTTTGTAGCCTAGTCCGAAGTGATCATGATTGGATTTTCCCATAGTCAAAATATGATCTAATTTTGCACTTGGTGTTCATAATCTTCAATGTCTTCTAAGCACGTTCTAATTACGCATTAGTTTCTGCAAACATTCTTCTCGATTCGGTAATCTTGGATTCGAGTCTCATTTTTTAAATCTTTCTTTTCTTGTTCGCATCCGTCAATTTTTCCTCCAGTTGATTTGTTCGGTTTAACCACCGGATCCACTTGTTAAACATTGATTCATAGGCCTCCTGGATAGTCTCCTGTGTTAATTCACTTGCATTACTCGGACTTTTACGAATCAGACGGATCTCCGTTTTCTTTGGTTTGACTATTGATGTTATGGATGATGTTCCAACATCATTTGTGACTTGGTCTGCATTACTATTGTTGGGAACATCCTGGTATACATTGAAAGCAACATGATGATTCACATGATCTTCATTTTCCTGGCTTCCATCGGATTCTTCATCGCTCCATGTCACGTTGAAGATCTTTTTCTTCTTCTTAAGAGTATTGGCACATTCTGACTGAATATGTCTGTATCCATCACACTCACGACACTGGATACCTCGGCTTCGTGTCTTAGATTCAGAATTGTTTGCACCATCTGTGTTCTTTTGAAAACTGTTGAACTTTCCTGAATTTGGAATGAACCCTTTGCCTTTGACTCGTTTCAGGATACGATTGAAATTCTTTGTCAAAAGAGCAAATGATTCAACTAGAACTTGTGGATCTTCTGTTTCTTCCTCCACCGTAGATTTATGCATCTCTGCTTGAAAGGCAGTTTCTTTCTCTTGCTTGTTCTGGTCCAGATTCATTTCAAACGTTCTCAAAGATCCCATCAGCCCATCAAGTCTCATGGTTTGAATGTCTTTAGCCTCCTCAATAGCAGTGACTTTGTAGGCAAACCTCTTTGGAAGTGATCTCAAGGCCTTGCTGACAAGTTTTGCCTCAGAGATTTTTTCACCAAGTGCAAATGATTCATTAGCTATATCACACAATCGGAATTAAATTCGAAATAGTCTCGGTTTCAAGCATTCAAGAGTTTCAAACCTGGTAGTGAGCATGTTCAATTTTGATTGTCCGACGGTGTTTGTTCCTTCATGGGCTACCTCGGAATCTCCCACGCTTCTTTTGGTCGATTCACATGTAGATATCATTTTGAACCGATTGACATCAACTCCATTGAAAATTGCATTAAGTGCACGTGAGTTGTAGTTGGCCAACTTATCTTCATCGGCACTCCATGTCTCTTCCGGCTTGAGAGTTATTTTTCCTTACGTATCCTTAGTTCTTGGATGTGCTTGACTGTCAAGATTGCACGCCAAGCTCTTTCATCTTGAGCCTTGATAAATGCCTTCATTCGAGCCTTCCAATAAGAGTAGTTTGATCCATCGAGTGGCGGTGGGACGGATCTGATCCTCCTTCCTTCAAACAGATCCATCTTAGACATAACGGATCAAATTCCTCGAATCTCACGGAACAACCGGGTGGGTGAACCGCCTCGATACCACTTGTATGATCTTAACGTTGACCCGATGTCCCGGATGATGTTGGAACACGATCTGGGACACTAGTTTGTTCAGATTACTCAACGGCTTAAAGAATAAACATGCAACAGAGACAACAAGAATGTCTGAAAAGTAAATGAACACACGATATGGTGGCAGATTCGGTGCTCACACCTACTCTGCGGGGCCACGCCCAGATAGTAAACGATTTTCACTATGTTTCAAGAATTACATCAATGATGGACTTAATCACTCAAAGGACTCCCTCCTAGACACTGACGCCATTTTGATGAACTCTAACAGTGAAACTGTTTAGCGTGTACCACACGACTTAACTCTGACTGCAGAACACTCTTCAATCAATCAGCGTTTCAACATGTAAACTAACTGCTGCTTCCGCACTGTCTCTCTCTCTAGACTTTTCTCTCAATAAAAGCGTGAACCCTGCAAAGCCTATTTCCAGATATATATATAACTATATCTCACCAGCACATTATCCGGCTTTTTGAATCTCACGCTGTTATCACAAAATCCTCTCCTACTTTAACTGCATCATCTCACTTTGATCTTATCTCATCGGATTTACCTTTTTCAAATTTCAAAGGATCAAATCTCCTTATCAGATAATTCTTCACATCTGCAAATCTGATTTTTCTGCACCAAATCTGATTTTCAATTTGAACACCCGTACTTTCTTCTTTTTCAAAAACCAGCCACCTGCACAAGACTTACGACAACCTATCTTTTGACTTTGTATACCAAACTCAAACCGATGTTGCCAATACAGCCAATTAACAAAACACTAACACTTTTCTCTATGTTTTGAACACTTTTAAGTTATTTTTTAGGTTTTCTTTACGGTAAGACCCTTTTAAAAAAAACCATTGTAAAACACTCTGTTTTATCCGTTAAATTATCTTGTGAATAAGTTTATAGAAGTGACAAAAAAAGGTTACTTTTTGTCACAATATACTCTTCTTACACTTTTGATTGTGACAAAAATTGTGTCATCATAAGAAAATGTTGTGATTGAAAGTTGCATTTCATTTTATTTTTTTAGTGTTAGTTCCTTGGTCACGTACTTGATTTGCTCTTTCCTTTGCTTTGTTTTGAACGCTCATGTTGGATGACACAGGGATCTCGATCTGGCTAGTGCTTCTCTCCGTGCTTCAATCATGTAAGAAGTAACCTTTCATATATTGTGATGTAATTTAAGAGAAATATGAAATTCTATATGGATAATCCAATATGAGGACATTCATGATTATTGTCTTAGCTATCAAAATAAAAAAAAACAAAAAGAAAAGAGAAGAAAAATAATATTCTCATGTTCAAATGCATAAGCTTAGAAATAAAAATAAAATCCCAGAAGCGTTAGCTAGTTATATGCAAATTGCAAATAGAAAGCATTCATTTGCTGCATACCAATACACCCTAAGCCTAAATTATCAACCAAAAAAAAAAAAAATCCTAATCCTATTCATCTAAGAAAGTCTCTTTAATCCTTTTGAATTCATTTTTTTCAACATTTTCTAATTATAACTTGTTTTGCATGGTTCATTTGTTTCTTGCAGTATGGATGATCACCGCACTGGACAATCCAATAGATAAGACGAAGCATGACAAAGTAACTAATCTTTGGGAAATTTTATTATAAAAATAAAATTTATTAGAAAAGAAACAATGAATTAGTACTCATAACTATAAGATAGCAGTTTAGCAAAAGCTTTTAGGTTATTAGCATTTTTAGTCCGTGACTATATATAAGAATCATGACGTTCTGGTTTCTAATTTCTTTTTTAATAGCAGATTAGTGTATGAACTTTTATTTTTTAACAGTTTTAGTTCCTAACCATAAAAATTAACTTTGAATTTTTGTTATTTAATAAAAATAATTATGTGTACATCGTGTGATATCGTGAAATCTAATGGAAATAGTCACAATATATTAAGTGAAAAAATGTCCTCTTCATTACTGTTAAAAACCCTTGAAAACTATAACATTTTGCAGTTAATACAACCAAATCTATAAAAAAATTAGCAATTGATAGGGATAAGATCTTTACTAAAATTTTTTAAAAACTTCATCAATTTTAGTATTAGGGACTAAAATTATAAAACTAAATAAGTAATAAATTCAGGGAATAATGTGCCAAAAAAACTGTTTATGCTAGACTAATGGCGTAGAAATCCAAAAAAATAAATAAGACATTGCTAATCAAAGGTTGTATACTGAATGAAAACCGCGTCTTTGGTAATTTTTCGGTGCAGTAATGTATAGTGTTGCTAAATTCACGGTTGGAGCTCCGTTTGTGGTAGCCTTTTTGATCTATAAGTGGAGAAGGCGTCATTTATCAACATTTGCCATCGAAGAGTTTCTTTATAACCACAACAACCTTATGCCTATACGATACTCATACTCTGACATTAAAAAGATGACCAAAAACTTCAAGAACAAGTTAGGTGAAGGAGGCTATGGCTCTGTATTCAAAGGAAAGCTTCGCAGCGGCCGTCTTGTGGCGATTAAGATGCTGAGTAAACCCAAAGGTCACGGGCAGGATTTCATCAATGAAATTGCAACAATTGGAAGGATTCACCATGTCAATGTGGTAAAACTGGTTGGCTTCTGCTTCCAAGGGTCAAAGCGTGCTCTTGTATACAACTTCATGGCTAATGGATCTCTTGACAATCACATTTTTTCTAAAGAAGGAACTGGCTCCATAAGTTGCGAGACGATCTTTGAAATTTCTCTTGGAGTGGCACGCGGGATTGAATATCTACATGGAGGATGTTGTATGCAAATTTTACACTTTGATATTAAACCTCACAACATTCTTCTAGATGAGAATTTTACTCCAAAGGTTTCCGATTTTGGGCTAGCGAGATTATGCCCATTGGAAAACAGTATTGTGTCTTTGACTGCGGCAAGAGGAACCTTAGGATACATAGCTCCAGAGTTATTTTACAAAAACATCGGAGGAGTCTCTTACAAAGCAGATGTGTATAGTTTTGGGATGTTATTGATGGAAATGGCGAGCAAACGGAAAAATTTGAATGCGGTTGCAGAGCATTCGAGCCAAATTTACTTTCCGACATGGGCTTACGACAAATTGAGTGAAGGAAAGAGCATAGAAGAGACGGAAGATATTGTTGAAGAGGATTCCAAAGCAATAAAGAAGATGCTAATAGTAGCTTTGTGGTGCATACAGTTGAAGCCAAGTGATCGCCCTTCGATGAGTAAAGTCATAGAAATGCTCGAAGGAGAAGTTGATTGCCTACAATTGCCTCCAAAGCCTTCTCTATGTCCTCAAGGGAATCAAGTAGAGCATGCTCAAGAGACATTCGACCAAAGACAGTCATCATTACCGTCAAATGACTGGCTGACTCTACCAAGATAAGTTTGGCTCCAAATGCAAATGAGGAGAAATGATGTAACTTGTCAATTAGGCAGAGACTAATTAACAATAATTGAACGTTAAAACTCGGGTCATGTTCCCCCTTTGAACATTCATGTTCCGTGGAGATAAAATGCCACTGCCCAATTTTCAGATATTTGGAGATTTTTTTTTTTTTTTTTTTTCATTTATTCATATGCAACACAACTTCCCAAGCTACCTCATTTCTTGGCCTTGACACCTGTACTTGCTAATTCTCATGGTAGTTTACTCTTCTTGTTTTTATAATAAACAAAATGGGCAAGGAATGATGATATAGAAAGAAAGAAAAAAAAAAAAAACAAAAACAAAAGCACATCCCAATTATGTTGGAAATCACTTAGAGTGCGTTTGGAGTAAGGATCATGCCATTCAATTGGTTGTAACTAAGTCATCCTCTACTTCGATTCAGTTGTCTTTCATTTTCTTTTTCTTTTTTTAATATTGTGCTCCACATTTCATTTTCTCCAACACTTTTTGTTTGTTTTTAAAGAGAACATCTCCTTACCGCTCTAATTAGTTTGTGTATATATGTTGCTGTTGTTTGAAATGCAATTGTTTTTTAGTTCACCTCAACGTTAGAAACAAAGTATGATCTTGTATTGCTTAATCTAAGCGATACACACATTTTATCCTCTACCCTATTGTATTGAAAAAAATAATATTTTTATCTTTTTTAATGCACTTTAAAAAACTTTGATACGGTTCTTGATTACACGAAGTACGCAACTTCCGAGCAGGAGAGATCATCTCAAAAAAAAAAACTTATGGACTACTTCCATAAAAAAGAAAATAATAAACAAGAAAGGTCTACTTTAACTTATTCAAAGTTTTCTTGTTTCAAATTCTTTAAGTACACAACTTCCGAGCGGGAGAGATCATCTCAAATTCTTTTAAGTATCAACAAGACACAAAAATGTCAAACATATATTTGATTTGTGGACGGGACTAAGAGACTTAGTTGCTTGACAATGAGTGCGATATCGATATTAAAAGACTTGGAACTTTCAGCAATTCAAATGGAGCAAACATGTCAAAGCAAGCAGCTTCATGGAAGATAGCTAGTCAGTGGCGGGGCTAGGTATTTTGTTTAGTAGGGCGCAGTTAAACCAAATTAAATTTAGTAATTTTTTATCTTTATTTATCCATTTTCTTCTTTTCATGCTAAATGAATTAAACTTCTAATAAAGTTAGTTTTTTCTTTAGAATTAGTTATATTTTCTAAATTTAACGAAATAATAAAAGCTCTTAGCAGCCTCTCATTTTGTTTTCATTACCAAAGGCAGAGACTAAATTAACATTAATTGAAATTTAAAACTCAGGTCATGTTCCCCCTTTGAACATTCATGTTCCGTGGAGATAAAATGCCACTGCCCAATTTTCAGATATTTGGAGATTTTTTTTTTTTTTTTTTTTTTCATTTATTCATATGCAACACAACTTCCCAAGCTACCTCATTTCTTGGCCTTGACACCTGTACTTGCTAATTCTCATGGTAGTTTATCCTTCTTGTTTTTATAATAAACTAAATGGGCAAGGAATGATGAAAAAAAAAAAAAAAAAAAAAAAAAAAAAAAACAAAACAAAAACAAAATCACATCCAGTTATGATAGAAATTACTTAGGGCCCGTTTAGTTATTTGATTCGAGTTTTTAATTCGAGTTAAGATGTGATATTATGTGAGAGCTTTTCTTTGTAGCAAAAAAAAGTTAGATGTATGTTTTAGGAGAGCTTTTTCTTTGTGCAAAACTCGAATTCTAAACTCGAATCGGCGAAGTGAACAAGGCCTTAGAGTGTGTTTAGAGCAAGAATTCATGATTTAAATTATAATTTGTGAGTATTTTTTCGCACAAAAAATACACATAAATTGAAAATAATTCTGAATTTATAAACCAAACATCTTCTGGGGATGTTTGGTTGGGGAATTCGTCCCCCGATTCGAATCATGATTCGTGGTTCGCTACAGTGATTTCTCTCACAAAAAATACACGTAAATCGAAAATGGTTTAAATCACATGATTCAAAGGTTGTATACTGAATGAAAACCGCGTCTTTGGTAATTTTTCGGTGCAGCAAAGTATAGTTTTGCTAAATTCACGGTTGGAGCTCCGTTTGTGGTAGCCTTTTTGATCTATAAGTGGAGAAGGCGTCATTTATCAACATTTGACTCCATCGAAGAGTTTCTTTGTAGCCACAACAACCTTGCGCCTATACGATACTCGTACTCCGACATTAAAAAGATGACCAAAAACTTCAAGAACAAGTTAGGTGAAGGAGGCTATGGCTCTGTCTTCAAAGGAAAGCTTCGCAGCGGCCATCTTGTGGCGATTAAGATGCTGAGTAAACCCAAAGGTCACGGACAGGATTTCATCAATGAAATTACAACAATTGGAAGGATTCACCATGTCAATGTGGTACAACTGGTTGGCTTCTGCTTCCAAGGGTCAAAGCGTGCTCTTGTATACAACTTCATGGCTAATGGATCTCTTGACAATCACATCTTTTCTAAAGAAGGAACTGACTCCATAAGTTGCGGGACGATCTTCGAAATTTCTCTTGGAGTGGCACGCGGGATTGAATATCTACATGGAGGATGTTGTATGCAAATTTTACACTTTGATATTAAACCTCACAACATTCTTCTAGATGAGAATTTTACTCCAAAGGTTTCCGATTTTGGGCTAGCGAGATTATGCCCATTGGAAAACAGTATTGTGTCTTTGACTGCGGCAAGAGGAACCTTAGGATACATAGCTCCAGAGTTATTTTACAAAAACATCGGAGGAGTCTCTTACAAAGCAGATGTGTATAGTTTTGGGATGTTATTGATGGAAATGGCGAGCAAACGGAAAAATTTGAATGCGGTTGCAGAGCATTCGAGCCAAATTTACTTTCCGACATGGGCTTACGACAAATTGAGTGAAGGAAAGAGAATAGAAGAGACGGAAGATATAGCTGAAGAGGATTCCAAAGCAATAAAGAAGATGCTAATAGTAGCTTTGTGGTGCATACAGTTGAAGCCAAGTGATCGTCCTTCGATGAGTAAAGTCATAGAAATGCTCGAAGGAGAAGTCGATTGCCTACAATTGCCTCCAAAGCCTTCTCTATGTCCTCAAGGGAATCAAGTAGAGCATGCTCAAGAGACATTCGACCAAACACAGTCATCATTACCATCAAATGACTCGCTGACTCTACCAAGATAAGTTTGGCTCCAAATGCAAATGAGAAGAAATGGTGTAACTTGTCAATTTGGGAATTTATGGTCAGGGACATTGTTAAGAAATAAATGTAATAGCTTATTAGCTCTTTACCATCTGTCTTAGTACGTATTTCTTTTCTGCTGTAGTATGGCTTCAATGAGCTGAGTAATACAGAACTCTTGCTTTACCCAAAAACTCTGAAAATCCTCTGCTCCCCCTTTCTTATCTTATACATGTATATTGTGTGTGTATATATGGGGGTAAAAAGTTTTAGTTGATTAATTTTTGTTAAGTATTTTTTATTAGTTGGCAATTTATGGGCAATCTTGTAAAAATTTAAAAAATAGGTTCAAGAAGATTTTAGATTGCAGAAGAAGAATTCGAATCAGATTTGAAGTAAAAGTTGCATATTTTGTTGAGTTGAGATTTGAAGAGATAAGGATAAATGCTTGGTCAAAGGAAGATAAAGCATTGGTTATTTGAATTTAAATGAGATTCTAGAATGAGATAAGGATCAAAAGAGATAAGGATCAAAAATATTATGTGGAGATCTTATTGTGATGGTTATCCAAATTTTGGCTTTTGGATTGGATTCGAATTTGAAGTGAACTCGAATTGTATGTTGGCAAAAGAAAAATCTACATATATATATATATATATATATATTGGGATGTGGATTGACGTAGAGCAAAAGTGGGTTTTGAAATTCAAAGTACATATGCCAAAAAGGTGGTAATCAGATTTGGTGCAAAAGCTAAAAAGGTGATAATGGGATTTGGATAAGGTGGATTCAAAAGGAGATTTAGTTAAGATGTTCAACGTGGAGAGAATATGAGGAAGCTCTATTTAAAGTTTCAGAAAAGAGTCTGTGAGTTTTTGTGAGCCTTGTGCGTTATTGAGATCATCCTTGGGAGAGGGATTTGTTGCTTTCGGGGAGGAAGTTCTGTCCGTCGAAGGGGTTAAATCGTGCAGTTTAGAAGGCGTGTGGTGCACGCTAAACAAATCACTGTAGAGATTAAATCACTGGCGTCGTTGTCTAGGAGGGAGTCCTTAAGTGAATAAGTCCGTCTGGTGTCGTAATTTCTGGAACATAGTGAACTGTTTATTGTGCAGGCGTGGCCCCCTTGAGTAGGTGTGCGCACCGAACTGCGATATCATATTCTGTGTTCTTTTGATTTCTACACTTTATCTTACTCGAACAATTTAAACAGTAAGAAATCCGGATCTTAATTAATTAAGTCATCTTCCAGACGATGTTCCAACATCATCTGGGACATTGGACGTAACATCAGATCTAACAATTTGCAAGGAATGTTTGATCTTTACTTGCTATTTAAACTTAAATTTGATTCTGTAATGCAACCTAATTTGTAGAGAAGTCATTCCAAAATATTGTGACAGAGCTACAAACATATACGAAAAATCAAATGACAGCCTATATACTTTTCTTTTTTTTTTTTTTTTTTTTTTTTTTTGATGATCAGTATACTTAAAAACTAGAGCTCTGTCTTTCTTTTTTTTTTTTTTTTTTTTTCCTTCTTAATGGCTACCAAATAGATTAGTTAAATTTTAGACGAATATTCCAGCAAACTTCCACTAATAAGACAAGGTCCTATGGGATGAAATTTGTACATAATAAAAGATAGATAACGCCACAGTAAGATCATAGAAATTTCAACTAAACCAAGTCCATGACTAAATCTATTGATTGCTCATATGTATATGAAAACTACGGATGATGGATCTAATCCTCGGAAAAATGAGGATTCCTTGAAATTTCGTCATATCCCAATCCCCAGACTATAACGTTTCTAAGTTACGTACTTGTTATAACTTAGAACGGTACTTGATCAGAACTGCTAATGTACACGGCCAAGGACTTTTCTATTTCGTCGCCTTTTTTTTTCCTCTCTCTCCCTCTCTAAGAGCCATAAAATTTTTATGAGCTTTCTTGCGAGCACAATCTCACAAGTTAAAAAACTGCAGATAAAACGCGTACTGGACATGAAATTAAACTGAACTAAAATATGATAATTATTAAATGATCAATGGTTGAGATTAAAAGTAACAAAAGATTGGATGGATGAGATTTTAACATGTGAAAAGAGGGATGAAGGGCAGCCGGCCAACTTAAGGTGGAAGCAAGAGATATTTGTTGGAATTTTTGCAAAAAAATCCTTAGAAAAGTCAAATTTTGCTTTATGATGGTCGGTTCAAAGTTGAACATATACATGTAAATGGTCACTTTCACGTGGAAAAGAAACTAGATAGTCCAGCCAAGAGAAATAGAGAGGAAAAAAATTCCAAAGTGAGAAAAAGAGGGATTTAAGCGGAAATCGAAAGAATTACCGAGGAACAGCACCACTAAAGCTTGACCTTCATTCCCTAAGGTGAGATTTCAAGTTTTTCCTCTTATTTCCTTTTCCTTGGCTGCCGTGGAAGTGTTGGGAAGTATGGAAAAATTTTTACTAAAATTGGTGATTTGCTTGTAATGGTTAAGGAACTTGAAATTTAGTGAACTAAGGATAAATTCTTGGATATTGAACTTTTGTTTCTAGCAATTCTTGTTTCTAACAATTCTTCGATGAACCATGATGATGTTGATGGTGTATTTGAAAGAGAAAGGATATGGTTTGTGTTTTGAAGGTGAAAACAATGGATAAAGTGAGCTAAAGTTAGCTCGGGAAACATAGAAAAATAAGGCGAAACTCTGCCGAAAATTTAGTTTAAGAATTTGAGGTTAAACCTAACGTTAATTTTAGAATTTGAGGCTAAACTTGGTTTTAATTCTAAATAGAAGCTTTAAACTATTTTCTTAGAAAAAAACACCACATAACTGTTAAAACAGTTTTGGTGT
Source organism: Morus alba (assembly GCA_012066045.3). Classification (NCBI taxonomy): domain Eukaryota; kingdom Viridiplantae; phylum Streptophyta; class Magnoliopsida; order Rosales; family Moraceae; genus Morus; species Morus alba. The sequence continues at coordinate 1,966,279 of CP050234.2, forward strand.
TGAACCGAGGAGTCAGCATGTGAACTTTCAGTTATTTTGCAAGTAATAGTCCCTACTTGTTGAGCAAAAGCTCATTTCAGAGTATTTATACTGTAGGTAAGCAACCTGCACATAATGTTTGATGGACTGATGGTGAGGCAGCGGACGAGCAGAGTGGAGGTCGGGGAATGGATACCACATGCAATTATTTCCGCAATAGTTTAAAGTTTTAAAAAGATTTTGTTGAATATGTCTATGAACTTGTGTTTTGAAAGTTTGTAGTAAGATTGTTAAGTTTGTGTAAGCTAGCAGGCTTTTAAGAAGTAAAAAAATATACCTATGTGTAAATTTATGCTTTAGAAAAGGAATTATTTTTGAAGTAAAAACACTTTGCTATGTTCAAAAATGGAAACTAGAAATTTATGTCATTATAGTAATTTTAAAAGAATGATATAGCATTCTACATAAAAAAAGAATGATATAGTTTTTTTGTTAGGGGAAAGAACTTTTGCCTAGAATGCTACAACATTTGCTATAGCATTTTGTTTTAGAATGTTACAGCATTTGTAATAGCATTTTATTTAAGTTATAAGAAAATGCTACAACATTCTATATAGCATTTTAAAAATAAAATGCTACAGTGTTCATACAACATTTTTTTAAAAAATGCTGCAGCATTCTAGGTAGCATTTCATAAACAAAAAAAAAAGTCTCTCAAATTTTGAGAGTTTCAGAAAGTATATGTTAAAGTTAGTTATAGTGACGAATCAGTAGGGTCGTTACAATCTAAAGGGTAAGATGTAGCCATAGAGAATCTTGGAGCAGATGCGAGTAGTGCGTGATAGGAAAATGGGAGAAACGATCATTGAATGAAAGAGCTTAATGTTAAACAAAGTTTTTAAATTTTTATTTTTATTATTTTGGAACTTTGGTTTATGATGGTTTTAATTTGAAGAATACTTAAGTTCTTTTTTTTTTAAGTTTATTTTGTGGTCTGAATTTTAATAAATGAGCTGAACCTAAAGATTATTTTTCTTTGATGAGGTTTAAAATTTTTAAAGTTATAATATGAAAAAAAATATTTAGGATTTTTTCAAGTCATTCAAAGTAAAGTGTTTCAAGTTTAACAATTTTTTGCATTTTTTTAGAAGTAAATGTTTAAAAGTTAAAGATAACTGCGACGGCCCGTGAAGAGTTGTTCTAGCAAATGTCACTCCTCAACTCTCGAGTGTGAGTATGAGTAATCCTGTAAGCAAATTTCCAAAGGTAGACATAAGTCTATGTAGGAGAATTTAGTTATAGTAAACGTTTTTATATCTGCATTATCGTTTGTTTTAGTTTATCAACTTAGCTTTGACTTTGTTATTAGTATATTATTATTTGTCTAGTATGTCGTAGAATTAAGCGGTTAGTTTGTTAGCATATGGGTGTGAGTTATAAATAACTACGTATTTTCACTCCAATTTTGAGGATTTTTCTCTTAGCCACGGATTTGCCTTGATTTTATCCATTCTGCTGCATTACTTGACTTTAATTTACTGTTCTTATCTGCCTTGTGTGGCCACTGTAATATCAATACCATCTTCCAAGTAACAAGAACACGTCTAATTTATCAGCTAGAGCTTCGCATCAAATTAACTTGATCTCAAGCACGTTATTTATAATTTCAGCTAAAAAAAAGTTCCAATTAACTAAGTCATCCTGCCATTCAATTGGTTGTAACTAAGTCATCCTCTACTTCGATTCAGTTGTCTTTCATTTTCTTTTTCTTTTTTTAATATTGTGCTCCACATTTCATTTTCTTCAAAACTTTTTGTTTGTTTTTAAAGAGAACATCTCCTTACCGCTCTAATTAGTTTGTGTATATATGTTGCTGTTGTATGAAATGCAATTGTTTTTTAGTTCACCTCAACGTTAGAAACAAAGTATGAACTTGTATTGCTTAATCTAAGCAATACAGACATTTTATCCTCTACCCTATTGTATTGAAAAAACTAATCTTTTTATCTTTTTTAATGCACTTTAAAAAACTTTGATACGGTTCTTGATTACACGAAGTACGCAACTTCCGAGCAGGAGAGATCGTCTCAAAGAAAACTTATGGACTACTTCCGCAAAAAAGAAAATAATAAACAAGAAAGGTCTACTTTAACTTATTCAAAGTTTTCTTGTTTCAAATTCTTTAAGTACACAACTTCCGAGCAGGAGAGATCGTCTCAAATTCTTTTAAGTATCAACAAGACACAAAAATGTCAAACATATATTTGATTTGTGGACGGGACTAAGAGACTTTTAGTTGCTTGACAATGAGTGCGATATCGATATTAAAAGACTTGGAACTTTCAGCAATTCAAATGGAGCAAACATGTCAAAGCAAGCAGCTTCATGGAAGATAGCTAGTCAGTGACCAGTGGCGGGGCTAGGTATTTTGTTTAGTAGGGCGCAATTAAACCAAATTAAATTTAGTAATTTTTTATCTTTATTTATCCATTTTTTTCTTTTCATGCTAAATGAATTAAACTTCTAATAAAGTTAGTTTTTTCTTTAGAATTAGTTATATTTTCTAAATTTAACGAAATAATAAAAGCTCTTAGCAGCCTCTCATTTTGTTTTCATTACCAAAGGCAGAGACTAAATTAACATTAATTGAAATTTAAAACTCGGGTCATGTTCCCCCTTTGAACATTCATGTTCCGTGGAGATAAAATGCCACTGCCCAATTTTCAGATATTTGGCGATTCATGACATATGCTACACTAGTTCTTTCTTTTTTTCTTTCATTAATTCATATGTAACACAACTTCTCAAGCTACCTCATTTCTTGGCCTTGACACCTGTACTTGCTAATTCTCATGGTAGTTTATTCTTCTTGTTTTTATAATAAACTAAATGGGCAAGGAATGATGATATAGAAAAAAAAAAAAAAAAAACAAAAGCACATCCCAGTTATGATAGAAATTACTTAGAATGTGTTTGGAGTAAGAATTCATGATTTGAATTATAATTTGTAAGTATTTTTTCGCACAAAAAATACACATAAATTAAAAATAATTCTAAATTTATAAACTACACATCTTGTTAATTTAACTTAGCTACAACTCAGATTCTACCATCGGAGCTCAATTACGTTCTCAAAGAAAGCTGTCAAATGTAATTGATAGGAATTCAAATCCTGCACCACAAGTTTCAAAAAGCAAAAAAGAAAAAGAAAAATCATACGAAATCTCCGTAAACAACAAAAACTGTGGGACCCACAGGCTCGTACGGTATAAAAGCACAATACAAATGCAATGCAAGTATATTCTGTGGCGTTTACTTCTGAGTCTTCCTTTCGACATCGTCCATTTATTCAACATGATTATCTTCCACGAAGCTGCTGTTCTTGTAATGTTTGCTTCCGTAGACTCGCTGAAAAATCCAAGTCTTCTACTTACATCGTTCTCAGCCAGCACATAGCTAGGCCCCACGTTAATATGGTCCCAGCTTACATGGTGTTGTGTTCCGCCCCGTAAAACAAATCACAAGGATCCTGTCTCTATAGGAGCTAGCTAGCTGACAATCTTTAAATATGAAAATTTGACTTCCAACGCGTTGTTGAAATGATATATGTAAGTACTGATACAAAAATTGATTGAATTTTCCAAAAATCTACCAAATTATCAAATATTATGACCAAAAAAAAAAAAAAAAAGATAGAAAAGTTTCATTTTTTCAGTATTTGATAATTCCACTAATAACCACATCAATAAAAGTTTCCTTCAGAATTATATATCTATCTAGAGAGATTGCAGTCGTTTTGAAAAGCTTTTTTCACGTCTCCCAAGACCCACCAAATGGAAAGTGGAACACCCATACTTCTCTGTGCACTGTTTATGATAGCCCTTGTTGTTTTGTTCTTTTCCCTTGCTGCTAGCAAAGCAAAGTCTGATCATCTTTGTCCCGCTTCTTCTTGTGGCAATATCCCTAATATAAGAAGACCTTTCAGGCTTAAAACCTATCCGAAAAAATGTGGCGACTCAAGGTATGAGCTTTCTTGCGAGCACAATCTCACCCTAGTATACTTTTCTTCTGTAAAATACTTGGTAAAGGCCATAAATTACAACAATAACACGATCCGAGTTGTTAACGCCAATGTTCACAAGGATAATTGCTCCTCTCTCCCTAAACAATTTGATTTCTATCCATATCTATATGATTACGGAACCAGGCAAGAAATACGGCAAAACAAATATCAGACTTTCTATCGTCCACTTACAAAGACTATAATATTCTTGAGATGTGAAAAGCGAGTGAACTCCCATCTTTATGTAGACACTACTCCTTTCTTCAATATTACTCACATGTTTCGCTCCAAAGACTCTACTAATTATTCGTCCCAGTACATCAAAAGACAGTCTGATTATTATTATTATGTGGTCGATGGTGGCTTACATGCTTCTGATTTGGATACTTCCTGCCGTACGGTGCTAAAGACTTTCATGACGCCGAATGGAACGAATATTATTAGCAAGAATACTTCCTACATGGATATTCATAATGCGCTTGCCGATGGGTTTGAGCTTACATGGTTGCGACGTCATTGCTATTTCGATAACACCTACGAGGTTCATTGTTATGATTATGCATATGGTAAGAGACGTTGAAGTTATTCTTGCTCTTCGTTATTTTTCAATCTCACCAATAATATTATTTTCCAAACTCAAGACATATCTACTTTTCTCTATGTTTTGAACACTTCTAAGTTATTTTTTAGATTTTCTCTGCCATGAGACCCTTAAAAAAAAAAAAAAACCCCACTGTAGAACATTCTGTTTTGATCGTTAGATTATTTTTTCAACGGTCATATCTGCATAGAAGCAGTTATGTACGGCGTACTGTAAATTTTTAATACAGACCTGCGTAGATTTAACCGTTGAAAACTTAATCCACCAGTGTAGGTTATTTTTAAGGGGTCTCACCTCAAAGGCTCTCCCTATTTTTTAATCTTGTGAATAACGTTATATATATGACAAAAAAAAAAAAAAAAAGGATACTTTTTGTCACAATATACTCTTGTTACACTTTTGATTGTGACTAAAAAAGTGTCATAAGAAAATGTTGTGTTGTGACTAAAAGTTTCTTTTCATTTTTTTTTTAGTGTTAGTTCCTTACTCACGTACATGATTTGCTCTTTCCTTTGCTTTGTTTTGAACGCTCATGTTGGATGACACAGGGAGCTTCTACAAAGTGCTTCAATCATGTAAGAAGTAATCTTTCATATATTGTGATGTAATTTAAGAGAAATATGAAATTCCATATGGATAAGCCAATATGAGGACATTCATGATTATTGTCGTAGCCATCAAAATAAAAAACAAGAAGAAAAGAGAAGATAAATAATATTCTCTTGTTCAAATGCATAAGCTTAGAAATAAAAATAAAATCCATGAAGCGTTAGCTAGTTATATGCAAATTGCAAATAGAAAGCATTCATTTGCTGCATACCAATACACCCTAAGTCTAAATTATCAACCAAAAAAAAAAAAATCCTAATCCTATTCATCTAAGAAAGTCTCTTTAATCCTTTTGAATTCATTTTTTTTCAACATTTTCTAGTTATAACCTCTTTTGCATGGTTCATTTGTTTCTTGCAGTATTCGGCGATCTGACCGCTGAAATTGTAACTTCAGCCCTTGAAATTATAGGTAAGAGGAAGCATGACAAAGTAACTAATCTTTGGGAAATTTTATTATAAAAATAAAATTTATTAGAAAAGAAACAATGAATTAGTACTCATAACTATATAGATAGCAGTTTAGCAAAAACTTTTAGGTTATTAGCATTTTTTGTCCGTGACTATATAGAAGCCTCATGACGTTCTGGTTTCTAATTTCTTTTTTGATAGCAGATTAGTGTATGAACTTTTATTTTTTAACAGTTTTAGTTCCTAACCATAAAAATTAACTTTGAATTTTTGTTATTTAATAAAAATAATTATGTATACATCGAGTGATATCGTGAAATCTAATAGAAATAGTCACAATATATTAAGTCAAAAAATGCCCTCTTCATTACTGTTAAAAACCCTTGAAAACTATAACATTTTTGCAGTTAATACAACCAAATCTATAAAAAAAAATTAGCAATTGATAGGGAAAAGATCTTTACTAAAAGTTTAGAAATTTTTCATCAATTTTAGTATCAGGGACTAAAATTATAAAAATAAATAAGTAATAAATTCAGGGAATAATGTGCCAAAAAAATGTTTATGCTAGACTAATAGCGTAGAAATCCAAGATTTTATATTAATTGCATGATTCTGTTAAATAAATTTAAACAGCAATATGTTAAATTTGCATGCCACTAGCATAATGTAATATTTTATGTATTATAAAATAATGTAATCAGTAAGTGTGCGTATGATAACCATTTGGTAAAAATTGGTATAGACGCACGCACCATGCAAAATTTCCGTAATACGCAATATATGTTGCTGTGAATTTTACAAATATGGCTAACCAATTTATTTATTAAAAAAAAAAAAAAAGAAAAAGGCATTGCTAATCAAAGGTTGTATACTGAATGAAAACCGCGTCTTTGGTAATTTTTCGGTGCAGCAAAGTATAGTTTTGCTAAATTCACGGTTGGAGCTCCGTTTGTGGTAGCCTTTTTGATCTATAAGTGGAGAAGGCGTCATTTATCAACATTTGACTCCATCGAAGAGTTTCTTTGTAGCCACAACAACCTTGCGCCTATACGATACCGGTACTCCGACATTAAAAAGATGACCAAAAACTTCAAGAACAAGTTAGGTGAAGGAGGCTATGGCTCTGTATTCAAAGGAAAGCTTCGCAGCGGCCGTCTTGTGGCGATTAAGATGCTGAGTAATCCCAAAGGTCACGGACAGGATTTCATCAATGAAATTGCAACAATTGGAAGGATTCACCATGTCAATGTGGTACAACTGGTTGGCTTCTGCTTCCAAGGGTCAAAGCGTGCTCTTGTATACGACTTCATGGCTAATGGATCTCTTGACAATCACATTTTTTCTAAAGAAGGAACTGGCTCTATAAGTTGCGAGACGATCTTCGAAATTTCTCTTGGAGTGGCACGCGGGATTGAATATCTACATGGAGGATGTTGTATGCAAATTTTACACTTTGATATTAAACCTCACAACATTCTTCTAGATGAGAATTTTACTCCAAAGGTTTCCGATTTTGGGCTAGCGAGATTATGCCCATTGGAAAACAGTATTGTGTCTTTGACTGCGGCAAGAGGAACCTTAGGATACATAGCTCCAGAGTTATTTTACAAAAACATCGGAGGAGTCTCTTACAAAGCAGATGTGTATAGTTTTGGGATGTTATTGATGGAAATGGCGAGCAAACGGAAAAATTTGAATGCGGTTGCAGAGCATTCGAGCCAAATTTACTTTCCGACATGGGCTTACGACAAATTGAGTGAAGGAAAGAGCATAGAAGAGACGGAAGATATAGTTGAAGAGGATTCCAAAGCAATAAAGAAGATGCTAATAGTAGCTTTGTGGTGCATACAGTTGAAGCCAAGTGATCGCCCTTCGATGAGTAAAGTCATAGAAATGCTCGAAGGAGAAGTTGATTGCCTACAATTGCCTCCAAAGCCTTCTCTATGCCCTCAAGGGAATCAAGTAGAGCATGCTCAAGAGACATTCGACCAAAGACAGTCATCATTACCATCAAATGACTCGCTGACTCTACCAAGATAAGTTTGGCTCCAAATGCAAATGAGGAGAAATGATGTAACTTGTCAATTTGGGAATTTATGGTCAGGGACATTGTTAAGTAATAAATGTAATAGCTTATTAGCTCTTTACTATCTGTCTTAGTATTTCTTTTCTGCTGTAGTATGGTCAGGGACATTGTTAAGAAATAAATGTATAAGAAATAGTGTAACTTGTCAGTTTGGCTTCAATGAGCTGAGTAATACAGAACTCTTGCTTTACCCAAAAACTCTCTGAATATCCTCTGCTCCCCCTTTCGTATCTTGTACATGTATATTGTGTGCATGTATGGGGGTAAATTTTTTTAGTTGATTAATTTGCAAGGAATGCTTGATCTTTACTTGCTATTTAAACTTAAATGTGATTCTGTAATGCAACCTAATTTGTAGAGAAGCCATTCCAAAATATTGTGACAGAGCTACGAACATAAACGAAAAATCAAATGACAGCATATTTAGTTTCTTTTTGTGACGATCAGCATACTTAAAAACTAGAGCTCTGTCTTTTTTTTTTTTTTTTTTTTTCTTCTTCTTCTTAATGGCTACCAAATAGATTAGTTAAATTTTAGACGAATATTCCAGCAAACTTCCACTAATAAGACAAGGCCCTATGGGATGAAATTTCTACAAAATAAAAGATAGTTAGATAACGCCACCAGCAAGATCATAGAAATTTCAACTAAACCAAGTCCATGACTAAATCTATTGATTGCTCATGTGTATATGAAAACCATGGATGATGGATCTAATCCTCCGAAAAATGAGGATTCCTTGAAATTTCGTCATATCCCAATCCCCAGACTATAACGTTTCTAAGTTACGCACTTATTATAACTTAGAACGGTACTTGATCAGAACAGCTAATGTACACGGCCAAGGACTTTTCTATTTCGTCCCTTTTTTTTTTGCCTCTTTCTCTCCAAGAGCCGTAAGATTTTTATTTCTTTCCCCTCCCGTCAACATTGGGAACAGAATTGAATTAGTACTGGTCATTTTTAGTACAACTTAAAAGTTGGGTTGAGAATAAGACCTGTCTTAATTAACATTGCTCTTATTTACTTTCCCACCCTAACCAATGCCAACCATAAAAAATAATAGTAATAATAATGCTGTTAAAAAAAGTTTTTGCTTATGCAAAAAATAAAAAATAAAAATCCTACAAGCCAGATTTCTTTATTCCTTGCTATCCCTCATTCAGGTACAAATATCTGCCTTTGATTTACAATTGCACTTCTTAGTTCTGAGCTTCTACTATAAACTATAAAGTGGTGTGATCAGAATATTTATATCCACAACGGCTGGTAAAAAAAAATAAAAAATAAAAAAAAAACGCCACTAATCTTACACTCAATCTAGTTCAGCTATAGCTTCCAACTCTATGTTCATACGTCTTCCAGGCAAAGTGGCAATTGTTTTTGTTGGACCTGTAGATGCGAAAGGATTAGGGGGCATGCTTAACTTTTCTCCTCCTTCGAGCATATGAACCACAACCTTCATGGAAGGGCGATCCACCGGGTGCCATTGGATGCACCACAGTCCTACAATTGCGAGTTTCTTTGCGATCACACAATCTCCTTCTTCCCCAATATGAATTCTTAGATCTTCTCCTTCTTCTAGAAGATTATAGATCCATTCGGGATAGTAAACTTGGCTTGTGTTATCCTCTGTCACGTCTGTAATCTTCCTTCCTCCGACCATTTCAAGTAACAACATTCCGAAACTATAAACATCTGACTTATAGGACACATTTCCGAAGTTTCTAGAGAAAACTTCAGGTGCAATGTACCCCATGGTGCCTCTAGCTGTAGTCATTGACACTATGCTTTGATCCTTGGTACACAACTTGGCCAAACCAAAATCAGAAACTTTTGGAGTGAAATTGTGATCCAACAAAACATTGTGAGGTTTGATATCAAAATGGAGGATTCGTTGATCACATCCTTGGTGAAGATATTCAATCCCTTTGGCTATGCCTAAAGCAATATCTTGCAGATTCTTCCAACCAAGGAAATGATCAGTGTCAGGCGAAGATATGTACCGTTGCAAAGAACCATTTGGTAAGAACTCATAGACAAGAGCTCGTCTAAATCCATCAGCACAATAGCCGACTAATCGAACCACATTGACATGGTGAATTCGACCAATGGTTCCCACTTCATTTATAAAGTCTTCCCCATTTTCCTTTGAGTTGTTGAGAATCTTCACTGCAACAAAAAAGTCATTGGAGAGCTTTCCTTTAAACACGGTTCCAAAGGCTCCTTCCCCCAGCTTATCTTTGAACTGACTTGTAATATGCTTAATATCAGCATATGAATATCTGCTTGGCTTTAGAGCCTTGTAATCCTCCAAAAATCTCTCTATTCTCCGTTGATTCTCTTTTTCCTGTTTATTAGAACTGTAGGCGCGATAAGTTACCACAAGCAGTAATGTGAGAACAGCTGTACCAAGGGTTACACCTACAAATAGAACATTTGAGTCATAAAAAATACTCACTGCATCATTTCTATAAACCAAACGTGTCAAAGTTTCAATAAGAAAACTCACCGGTGGCCACGATTTTAGTCGTTTTACCTGCAAAAAGACAACCATAATCAAGATACTCATGATTATAAAACTAGTTCACACTTATGTTCACTAAAAAGTTCCAAGGTTTTGTTTAATTCCAACACTGCAAACTACTAAGAACACGACTAATTATACAGTAACAGGAAGGGTTGGGTAGACCATACATCCACATGTTCCAGAATCCAATCCAAAAATGTAAAAAAACAACTCCACTAAATGCATATATTATATACTTTCTATAAATAGTCAAACTTAAAAACAGAAAAGCCTGAAAACCACAAGAAAAATCTTACCTTTACTTGATTTGGGATACCTAAAACACTCAGTTTCATCTTCGGTGCCATTAATTTTCACACGACACCCATTTCCCATCTCTTCGCAACGACTACAATTCGGTCTCGTCCAATTCAAATAAAGATGCTTTCTATCAATGTCATACAAATCAAACCCAACAGACGAAATGTTATACATCTTTGTACAACCTGTCAAAGGCACCTCTTCAATGGCGTCCAAAGAATTAACGACCACAATTTGGCGGCCATAGCCACCGCCCAGGCAGGGGAAGACTCGTCCCCTTCCGTACAATTTATCCCTGTCCATAACAGAGCAGTTGAACAGAGTATAGTCACGCAGATCATCGGAAAACCCGAAAGGAGAAATCGATAAGCCGTTGATCTTCAAGAGCTTTCCGAGGAGACAATCATCTGGGTCGTAAAGTTGAATCACCTGATATTTATAGTCTATGCTTTTGACGAAGAATTTTACTGGTGTTGTTGGTAGCTCCAGAACTGTGCTTTTTCCTCTGCATGATAATTCAAACCCACGAAAGCCACAGTGATCCTGGTGGCGATCCTTGAGTCGGAATGGGAATCGGATTGCCGGGCCGTTTTTCCGCACCTCATTTGCTGGCACTGATCTTGGGCTGCTCCGAGGTCTGCGAAGAATGCCAGGAGCAAAAACAGCAAGCAAAGTGAAGACATTGCCAAAGTTTTTCTGGTATTTGGTGAGTATTTGCCAAAATCTGGTTTTGTTCCGAGTAGCCCAAGTGGGAAAAGGTGCAAAATTTGATTGTTGTTGGTTTTGATTTGGGACCAGATAAAGTATTAGGATTCGCAATATTTCTTTGAAAGTTCTGGTTCTGAGCGATATAAGAATTTACGCCGAATCCGACTAACCCGTCCGACTCAACCCGTCCCTACTCAAATTTTTTGTGTCTGTTTTTATTTTTCGGATTCAAATAAGCCCAGCCCGCACATTGCGGGTTGGGCCTCGGGGCGGGCTTCTTTTGGCCCGACACTCACCGACCCGGCCGGGTGAGATCAGTGGGAGAAAAACCCTTGTCATTGACTCAGTGATTTCTCACTCTCACATCTCTCTCTCGCGCCGTTCAGCATCTCTCCAAGTCCTCAGCCTCTCTCACTTCTTGGTCTCTCTCTCTGCTAGCCTCGCCGTCCCTACTCCCTCGCCATCCTTACTCCCTCGCCGTTTCTTCTTAGAAGGAGAGCCAGAGGCTCTCAGGCTCAGCCTTTCTCCCTCTCACTACCCAAATGCTCGAAGGAAGCAACGCAAGATTTTCTTGCACATGGGTCCCACAAATAGTGGCAAGACTCACCATGCTCTGAAGAGACTTGAGTCAATTGCTTCCGGTAGTTTAATACCCAACAGTAGAGTTGGTTTTGATAAACGGAAGGGAGAGTAATGATGCGAAAAAAAAAAACACTAGTAAGATTGTTCGCTTATTTTGCTCTTTTGCAGGAATGTATTGTGCTCCTTTGAGATTGTTGGCTTGGGAGGTGGCTAAACGATTGAACAAGGCAAAAGTTCCTTGTGATCTACTTACCGGACAGGAGAGAGAGGAGACTGAGGGTGCAAAGCAAACATGTTTCGGATGTTGTTTTTGGACACAGGCCCAAGCTGACCAATCGCCTACTCGAGATTACTTAACGGGATATAAGTTCGTGGGCTGAAGAGGATTTTGTGGCCTAAAATTTTCTCAATTTATATTATGCCTCTCGACTTAATTTTTTGCCTAACCCGAGCTTATCCGGCTGAATTACACTCTTAATGAACGAGTCCGAATCAAACACGAATTTTTCTGACCATTCCATTTTTGTGTAAAATTGAAAAGTTCTGATTGTTAGAAAATACTTTAGATGTAAAATTTCACTCAAAATCTTAGAACTATTTAAGAATTAAAAGATTAATAAGTAGAAGTGTATATAAATTCATGATAATGAATTATTTTTTAGAGTTATAAAATTTATTTTTTAAATTAACACGTTTTTTAAATATCTTTTTATTTTTTTATTCTTTAATGATGAAATATCAAAAAGAATAAAATATCACATATAATCTAAATATCATAACTATTATATATAATAATTTTCTTATTATTTTTTAATATTTTTATTTTAATTTATCATAAAAAAAAAAAAAATTTTAAGTCTCTATATATTAAAAACTCACATCTTATTAAATATATTAAAATTCAAATTATTCAAATCTTAATAAATCATTTTAAATAGACTTAACCTTATAATAGTCTATATGACAGTCTGTATAAGTCATTGTTAGATTAAGGATTAAATAATAATAATACCTCTCTAGCAATTACTCTTCGTTGATTTTGATACTGTAAATTATTATTATTATTTTTAGATACTTCCTCTGCCTCTTCCCGACCAAGAAAAATGCCTCTCCGGTTCTTGATCTTTCTTTTCCTCTTCCTTTTCAACTCCAATTGCAAAGCACAGGATAATGGTAACAATCTTTGTTCCTCTTCCTCCTGTGGCAAGATCCAAACAATACGCTACCCTTTTCGGCTAAAAGCCGATCCAAAGAACTGCGGAGACAAAAGCTATGTCCTGTCTTGTGAGAACAACATCACAGTTCTGTATCTTTATTCTGGATGTAATGACTGAGAAAATCTCAGACTTTAAATAATACAATTTATTTATTTAAGGCAAGGATTTTCCTAGAAAATATTATGTGACTGAAGGATTTATGGAATCAATATTTGTATTCCTAAATTCTGTAGTAAATTTCATGTTGAGTTCATATTTTCGATCAAGTAAATTTGATCGATAAATTATTGCCGTACTTTAAGGCGAAATAATTTTTAGTACAGTATAGCTTGAGAATCTTAATTTCAAGAATCTCCAAACACAAAGATGATGTTAGCAATAAGATAAAAAAAAACGCACCGACATTTTAAAAAGAAGAGAAAGTCCTTAATTGCCAGACAGTTAGGTTAAAGTCACAAGGTAAATACCCATAGCAGAAGGGTATAATGTGAGCTCGGGAGTTGACACCGTCAAAAACAACGTCATTCCCGAGATAGAATGCTGAAAAGTTAGATTTTGAATTTGTTCAGTCTAGAATTAATTTCAAGACTTGAAACAGTTTGAAATATTACGCAAGTAAGAATATAAAACAATATTGAATTATTCAGAAATTAATATTGGACTGTAAGTAATAGATTAATTTACGTGAGCTAAATTAATTACCTCTAATCAGTAAAATTTAATCTGTTTAGAGGAAATAATTGAGGATAAGATCAGGCATGTAATCTTGTCTTAATTAGACACTATATATAGTGAAATTTTTAGGCTTCTATCATTTTCTCTCTCTTGCTCACGTTCACGCTCACTCTCTCTCTCTTCTCTCACGTTTTCTCACAAAACCCTCAATGGCCAAATACTCAAGTTGAGATTCCGACCTCCGTTTTCGACACCGCCGGTGTCAATAGAAAAAGATCTCGACGAGCTGAGTTCAATGACATGCGGCACGACCTCTAACTCCGCCGGAATCAGCCGCAATCGCCGGCGGAAGTTCCGAAATGACCATTTTCTTCCCGTCGTGATATCTCCGCCATTCGACCTCCGATCGAGATGATTCCAGTCCCTATGGACTCAGTGCAGTGAGACGAAGAAAACCCATCCATTTTCATAGCTCAATGATGGCCGGAGCACCGCCGTCCGTGGTGGCCGGAATCGCCTCCGCCGCCGCCGTTGTTCCTCTCTCTCCAGGCCGTCGTGGATGCCACCGCCCCCACCAATCGACTCAGAAGCCGACGCCCAGCAGATCCCGACCAGCAGCCACCGTCACCGTCGCAGTTTGGCCGGAAAACGGAGCCGTTGCCGTCGTCCGTGGAGGGGAGGAGGTGGTTCCGACGATCTAATTGTTGGATCATCGTAATTTTGGTGTCACAACACTCAGAAGGAAGTGGGTAAGAAAACCCCTCAACCAATTTTAAGATTTCGTGATCGGAAATATGAGATTTGAGTCGCCGGATTTTACCGACGTTGCCGGTCCCGATGGGTACTGTTACAGGCCGAATTGTGTGAAATTGACCGCACCAATGGACTCAGAAGGGTCAATTTAGGGGGGGTAGGACCCAAGTCCGCCGCGGAAAAACTCTCCGGGAGCCTCCGCCGCCGTACGCCGCCGCCGCCGCCGCCATATTCCGGCGAGGTGTTGTTTCTCAGGCTATCGACCTCCGTTTGATGATCCGAGACCATATCCCGACTCGTTTCGACGTGCTGAATGCAATGGTGACGTCCGTTTAACCAAATTCAGTTCTTATGAGAATGGTCTGGTACTGGTTGCACGCGGATCGAGGTGGTTCAGACTGAACAAGTAAAGATCAGAATCGAGTGTGTAAAGCTACGATGTTCCTCAAGGATCATTCATAGTGCTTGCAGCTTAACTAGAATTAGTTTTGAGGAATACGCAGGAGAACACGACAAGCGAGATACTATCAGAATTGCTTAGCTCGGAATCCAGGCAAGTACAAACCTTGCTTATGGTTTAATTAAGATAGTCATATAAGGCGTATGATTGTCATGAAATACGTTAATTATGAGATTCGTGAATTAGGTTTATATTTATGTTAAATGCCGTATGTAGTTTTCCAATAAAACTTAACGGTTTTCAAATAAGCATGTAAGCGAAAATCGTAAAGAAACGATACGCTAAACCCTTAATTTTACGACGGTAAATATGGACCTCAACAGTATTATGAGCCCGTCAAGTGAGGTAAAGTAAAGTTTATTAGAAGTGTATTATTGATGATAATTTAATTAATTATTAAAACTAATTAATTAAATTATCTAAGACTTAGAATATGGTTAAGGAAGTTAATTAATTACTAAGATTAATTAACTAACTTATGTAGACTTAGTATATGAATAAGAGGGTTAATTAATTACCAAAATTAGTTAACTAAATTATTAGACTTATTATAAGGATAAGATAATTAATGAATTATCAATTTAGCACAAATTTGTAATGGCAATTAAGGAAAATAAGATTTTGAGGATTTAACAAATCGATCCTTATAGTAAATTATCCTCAATAAAGGAAAGGAATACATGCCTTAAGAAAAGGGTTAGATTCCTTCATAAGTTGCTAAAATAGAATAGCAAGCGACGGATAATCTCACACTCTCGGTGGGTGTTTATTTTCGAAGTAAGCAAGTAATGAGAATAAGGTTTGTTTGGCGAAAAGTGGATTCATTTCTGTAAATCGGGTAAGTAGGAATCTAGCCTCAAACATGAATAGATTTTTAAAGAAAAATTTACACATGTTATATATATACATGTTTATGCTTTAAGTATGGTATGCGATGCTATGATATGATGCATACACATAAGCAGTGCACATGAATTATATGTGTTTAAATTAATTTAATGTTATAGTATGCTATGCTAGGTCATATTGCATACACCTTAATAAGTCAAGAGGAACTTATAAGAAGAAACTCAGTTGAGTGCCGTACCAGCCTCCACAAGGGAGGTAATCAGACTCCACAAGGGAGATAAATGAACAAAAAAAAAAAGGGTCCTTCACAAGGGAGGCACTCAGTTCAATTTAAATCACGGGTCGTTGGGGACCTTGCAAACCCTTACGTCCCGATGATTGCGCAGTAAGTAATGCGTGAGCACTCGGGCCCATCAGTAAGAAAGATAAGACAAGATAATAAGACTATGATAAAACATCATAATCAAGCATAATCGGCTCATGCATATTTATACATGTGTACTTACAGTTATTTTGTGAGATATAGTTCCTACTTGGCGAGCGAAAGCTCAATCGAGATAAGTTCATCTTTGTAGGTAAGAAACCTATCAAACAATTCTTGAAGGGCAATGGTGAGCGGACGAATGGTGGAGATGGGAATGGATACCGCCACCTTGATTATTTTCCATGATAAGTTTAAGTATAATCATGTATAGATTTATATGATTCAAAGTTTCAAGCATGTATGTTTAAAAAAGTATATGTACATATGTATGTTAGGAAAACCGAGATTGTAGCTAACAATCCTAGTTTTGAGTATTTAAGTTTTAATGCGTTGCAACAATTGCATGCAACGAATAAATGAATTTTAAACATGATGATTTAAATGATTGATTTTAAAATGACCTTAAGATGTACTTGAATTTAAGATTTTTCACTTAAATTCATTTTTAAAGTCAAATAAGATAACCCAATTAAATTGGCTAGTCTTAGAAAAACTTTTAAAGAGTATTTGAAACAAGAGTTCAAATGCTATTCGGTTTGAAGGATATTTCTAAAAGGTTTTATCTTATCTAAAATTAAGAAAAGCTTTAAGAAATTTAGTGATTCACTTATTTGAAATTATTGTTACAAATTATGAAAGTATTCCTTCTTATGTTCAAAAAAAAAAAAAATGTTCCGCAAATTTTCAGAAATTCCAGTAAGTACAAGTTAAAAGTAAGTTACGGTGACGGCCTCAAAGGAGGGTCGTCACAGTTGGTATCAGAGCCGGTATCCTGCCATCCTACTCCACGTCGTCACGCGTCTGCTTCGCCATAGTCCAAGTAAGTTAAAGTATGTTTATGCTAATTAGATTATAATAGTTAAAGAGGCGAACACTTATTTAACGAGCAATGAAAGGTTAATATGTTCGCACGATTAAGATCGTTCTATCAAGGACCATTCAAGTCGAACCGCCCCAGCATTTTACTGTGTTGTATTCCTTCAATGACAAGATGATATCTCAAGAAGTGTGATCGTTTGAGGTGACTCCTTAATGATCATTCTTTGGACTATGAAGCCAAGCAAAGTATCAGAGCCACGTGTAGCGGTTTGAAAAGAAACAACTACCGAAACTCCTTTTGAGGAAGCACGCATGTTGTGTTGCTAGCGCAGACTTTTCAAAGATGGATCCATGAAAAGGATATGACTATGTAGCATAAAGATGACATTAATACGTAGATGGATGATGTAACCCCGTCAAGCTAGATGTGGGCCACGTTCGACGACAATATATGTGTATCAAGATACGATGTAGGAAATATAGCTTTGACATTAAGCAATACCAGCTTATAGTAGATGTTAAGCGAACCACTTATGATATGATACATGATTATTACTAGCCTTAAAATGTTTAGTAATCTCATAAAAAGTGCCTATGTGTATGAATCTTATGATAAATAACGCACAAAGGCTATAAGTTAAGACAAATGCAAAAGAGGTTGGAGATGTTGAGAATCTCATTTGGATATGAGTACAAGAACTAATGCAATGAGTTTAAATATAAGTAGCAGTTTAAGTGATAAGAAAAGAACACCGAAGGTCATGGACAAATTGAAGGATGTTGTTCTAGGTTAGTTTTGACCAAACTAATCCCTCTACAACGATCTCAAGGGAAGATATTCTTACCCTGTTTATGATTGAAGAATACGATTCTGATTTGTTTAAAATCCGCTAAAAGAATTAAGATTGCATTAGGTAAAGATGTTAAAGGTAAAAGTTGCTTTTACGGTGAAAGTATCGATTGACGTAAAAATAAGTGATGACATAAGATAGTAGGCGACTAGGGTATGACAATACTTTGTCATAACCTTATCCATTAGAAAATCATGGATTAGATGTGCTAAGTAGGCACGATACTAGGATGACCACGAATAGAGAATGTGATCTGAATAAAGTAATAAAGGTGCTCATCTATGTTTCTACCCGAAGAGATTAACTTGAGTATGTGAAATCTCTTGATAAACGAGATTATAGCTTAAGAAAGCTAAAAACCTTAGAATCGAAGTGAGAATCATTATTAGATATTATGAAGCAATGAAATAGAAATAATATTATTTCCATGCCAATCAAGAGGTGATGTAAAAAGGAAATCACAACAAGAGTGGAGCAAACCAATTAAGGATAGTGTTTATCTATTAAGAAAAATTTGGTTGTGATGCCAATCTAAGGCAGATTTATTAGGAGTTATAATTGAAACTTTGAGGACGAAAGTTATGAATTTATAAGTCAAACTCTTAATGGAGGATATGAAATGGAATCCTTTTAAAGGAGAAGATCTCTTGCATAAGTCAAGGAACGATAAGGACTAATAGTTTAGTCAGTATGATAAGTAAGTTAAAGGTAAGATAATGGGGTATCAAACGTAGCAATAGTTTGAGGATTTTATTTTATATATATCTTTGCCCAATGATAAAAGGGGAACACTATTATCAATCTAGGAATCTAAAGAAAATGAAAGAATTTTTAGGTTTAATCATTCTTACACTGGGAGGATGACCTTATTGAGTTTAGAGGTCGAGGATTAGGTTAAGAAGGATGAGTGTATAATCATTAAGACTATGATCTATGCTCTGAAATGTACAAGGATCGAAAGATGGATGGTCCTACTTAAGAACAAAAATGTCAACGAAAGGTAATACTTCGAAATATACCTATTTTAAGGAGAAATTATTAGAATTTTTCCAGAGTCATCAGTTTAAGATAATTATTCTTTGAGTAAAGTAAACACGAGATGAAATGAGCTTAAGAACTCGATTATATAAAGAGTAAATTAGAAGGAAGAATGCTAAGTATGAAGATGGTATATTCTTAAATGAGTTCATACTTTCGAGAGTAGTTTGAACTCGACACTAGATAAGAAGGAAAAGGGTAGACCTCTTAAAAAGACTCATAAAGCCTAAGAAACAGAACAATTGAGTGAGTGTCACATGGTAAAGGATACATTAGTAACCCCAAAGGAAAAGATGATCTAGCTAGGTGTGTAAGCAACAACTATCCTTTAAAGAATTGAAGGAGAGTTATAAATGGTTTGTGATAGAAACATAAACAGTTAGAGCTCCAGCAAGAAGATAAGTATGTCAGATGAGGTTGATACATGTATTTCTTAAGGACTTAAGTATTTGAGGAAACTAGTTATTAAGTCTGATGATTATAAGACAAATATAAGGTCGGTAAACCTCAAGTAGTTATTTACAGACTCAGAAATCAACACAACCTTATCTTGTAGAAGTATGTCTTACACTAGTTGTACGAAATTTAGATTAGGAGAAGGGTCTCGCTACTCTATGAAATAAGGTTCAGACGGGAAAAAGTTCCTAAACAATCGTGATATGATACGATGTTTGGCCACAAATTCTACAATAAGTTAGAATAAGAGAGTATTACAATCTGATTTTACATGTGAGAAAGGATTTGAGGTACCTTTGAGTTTGTCGTCATATGAACTATTGGTCGGGATGATAGGTGAAGCTCAACTTAAGTATAAATATATATATATATATATATATGGAGAATAGTTAAATTGAGGCCCCATAGTTTTGATAAGAAAGCGCTTGGTGATTATGACAAACAAAGTAGAAGTGAAGATAGCCCATAATCAATGGGGAAAACTATTAGAACAAAGTAGAGAGCTTCTATAAGTATGGACAAGATGGTGATCTTTCTTCACTCATACTCCAAGAGAAAGGCGGAGTACCCAGAAGAAAAATAGAGAAAGTTTAATTGAGGAAAGATGGATTCCCAAAGTATCGAACAAGTATATAAGTAAGCTATAGTTACTACTATTGCTAATGATAACGATTTGGATAATGGGAACCCATTAAGAAAATGTTAAGATGATAGATTCTTGAGTCATTCCATATATCAAATCAAGATCCCGATAAAAAACGCAGGAGTTAAGAGTAGAGAGCAAGTTGAAATCATGGATTAGTAGAAAAGAGACCTCATAGAAAGAAAGGTCAATAATCTTAGTAAGATCCTCAGAGAAAAAAAAATGCCAATGGAAGATGCTCTCTACATGAAGAATAACGAAAAACATTACTTTTCCTCGGCTTCATTTGAATTTTGAAGATCAAATTTATATAAGCCTAGCGAATTGTAATGTCGAGGAAAATTAGTAGATAAATAAGTCTACTTATTTATGGATTTTTCCATAAATAAGTCATGCAATCTACAAGTTTAAAACCTCTCAGTACACGTGTTCATATTAGAATGACGTGTAAAATCTCAGTATGACAAGATATACTATGAAAAGCCTAATAAGTATATATGGGAATGTTTAAGAGTACCGTGAGACATGAAAGAAATGACTTAATGGTACACCATGTCGGGATAATGATTGAGAATATCGGCTATGAGAGTGAAAGTTCAAGTAAATTGTTTGACTTGGATAAGTCATCCCATTCTTAAGCAGTTCGAGACAAATTGATGAACCAATAAGTGAGCACTCGATTAGTAATAACTAAGAATATTTTAAGATCTAAGCAAAGTATTATGAGAGGATAATTATAGAATCATGGAATAATCCAATGATTCAATATGTAATATTATAGTTTGTACTACGCAGAAGAACCCTGAAACCACAAGGATGAACATTTTAATCCAAGTTATCACGAAAGTAGTACATCACACTCGAATTAGAGAGTTCTCACAGTAGGTGTATCAAGAGGATATTACAATAACCCAGGACCAAGATCAGATAGTTCTGATAATAGAGTCTCAGCCGAATCAAGGATAGAAATGCATAGTCTAAGTCTATGTTAAGGTTAAAAAAAAAAAATAAATAGTTTCGAGATCAATCACGACTCATACTAGGCAATTGATTGACTAATCCTAAAGATTAATTCGGTTGAAGATTGAAATGACAATCGAAACTAAGAAGAGTGATCAGCCATTTTGGAGACAAATTATCTCATCCAAACCATTCGTTACTCTAATAAAAGAATGATGTTGTTGAAATTGCCTTGATTGATAGGAAGTTAAAGTAAAAGAACAACATCTAGCGAGGAGAATTGCGGAAGATCTACATTACGGAATATAAGTGTGATCAAATCACGACGGATTTTGTGGTAGAGTTGCCTAGAATATCCGATAGTAACGATGCGATTTGGATAATCGTTGGATCGATCGACTAGATCAAAGACACTTTTGCCGATCAAACTCGGTTATTCTATTGAGAGGCGACCATTTCACGAAAGTGTACATGATGCAATGGGGTCTAAGTTAAAGTTTAGTACAACTTTCCACCACAGACAGATGGCCAATCTGAGAGAACCATCCAGACCCTAGAAGATATGTTAAGAGCATGTGTCATGGATTTAAAGGGAACTGAGATAGAAAGTTGCCTTTGATAGAGTTTTTTTTATAACAACAGCTATCGCATGCCAATAAGGATGACACCTTTCGAAGCTCTATACAGAAAAAGATGCATGTCCCCAATTCAATAGTATGAATCTAGGGAGAAGCATCTAGAAATAGTAGACTTTAACAGGAGAGCCACAGAGAATGTTAGACGTATCACAAAGAGGTTTGATACAGTTCATAGTCGCCATAAGAGCTATGCGGATAAACGCCGCAGACATATAGAGTTTCAGGTAGGAGACTTAGTTTTCCTGAAGGTGATACCGATGAAATGAAGAATAAGATTCGGTAAAAGAGAGAAACTCAACCCATGATGCGTCGGACAGTTGGGATCCTCGAAAGGATTAGTAA
The DNA here is from genome assembly GCA_012066045.3 of Morus alba. Classification (NCBI taxonomy): domain Eukaryota; kingdom Viridiplantae; phylum Streptophyta; class Magnoliopsida; order Rosales; family Moraceae; genus Morus; species Morus alba. The sequence continues at coordinate 1,988,335 of CP050234.2, forward strand.
AGTCACATATAGACTAGTAGCGTCGCCAGAATTGGCTTACGTACCCAATGTCTTTCACGTATTGATATTGAGGAAGTATGTGCCAGATCCATCGCATGTATTGCATCAGGAACCCGTCGAAGTGCACGCAGACCTCACTTACAAGGGGAAACCACGTCAGATCCAAGCTAGCAAGGAGAAAACCTTAAGGAATAAAGTAATTCCTCGGGTTAAAGTCTTGTAGTGAAATTATAATATTGAGGAAGCTACTTGAGAACGCGAAGAGAATACGAGGAAAAGCTACCCTGAGTTGTTCTAATTTTTGGGACGAAATTTTTTTTTAGGGGGTAGATTTAATGACTGAGAAAATCCCAGACTTTAAATAATACAATTTATTTATTTAAGGCAAGGATTTTCCTAGAAAATATTATGTGACTGAAGGATTTATGGAATCAATATTTGTATTCCTAAATTCTGTAGTAAATTTCATGTTGAGTTCATGTTTTCGATCAAGTAAATTTGATCGATAAATTATTGCCGTACTTTAAGGCGAAATAATTTTTAGTACGAGTATAGCTTGAGAATCTTAATTTCAAGAATCTCCAAACACAGCATGATGTTAGCAGCGTATAAAAAAAAACGCACTGACATTTTAAAAGAAGAGAAAGTCCTTAATTGCCAGACAGTTAGGTTAAAGTCACAAGGTAAATACCCATAGCAGAAGGGTATAATGTGAGCTCGGGAGTTGACACCGTCAAAAACAACGTCATTCCCGAGATAGAATGCTGAAAAGTTAGATTTTGAATTTGTTCAGTCTAGAATTAATTTCAAGACTTGAAACAGTTTGAAATATTACGCAAGTAAGAATATAAAACAATATTGAATTATTGTAAATTAATATTGGACCGTAAGTAATAGATTAATTTTCGTGAGCTAAATTAATTACCTCTAATCAGTAAAAATTTAATATTTTAGAGGAAATAATTGAGGATAAGATCGGGCATGTAATCTTGTCTTAATTAGACACTATATATAGTGAAATTTTTAGGCTTCTATCATTTTCTCTCTCTTGCTCACGTTCACGCTCACTCTCTCTCTCTTCTCTCCGTTTTCTCACAAAACCCTCAATGGCCAAATACTCAAGTTGAGATTCCGACCTCCGTTTTCGACACATGGCCGGTGTCAATAGAAAGATCTCGACGAGTGAGTTCAATGACATGCGACACGACCTCTAACTCACTTGGAATCAGCCGCAATCGCCCGGCGGAAGTTCGAAATGACCATTTTCTTCCCGTCGTGATATCTCCGCCATTCGACCTCCGATCGAGATGATTCGGTCCCTATGGACTCGGTGCAGTGAGGCGAAGAAAACCCATCCATTTTCATAGCTCAATGATGGCGGACACCGCCGTCCGTGGTGGCGGAATCGCCTCCGCCGCCCGCCGTTGTTTCTCTCTCCAGGCCGTCGTGGATGCCACCGCCCCCCAATCGACTCGAAGCCCGACGCCCAGCAGATCCCGACCAGTGACCACCGTCACCGTCGCGGTTTGGCGGAAACGGAGCCGTTCTGCGGTCGTCCGTGGAGGAGGGAGGTGGTTCGGCGATCAATTGTTGGATCATCGTAATTTTGGTGTCACAAACTTTCGGAAGGAAGTGGGTAAGAAAACCCTCAACCAATTTTAAGATTTCGTGATCGGAAATATGAGATTTGAGTCGCCGGATTTTACCGACGTTGCGGTCCCGATGGGTGCTATTACAGGGCGAATTGTGTGAAATTGACCGCACCAATGGACTCAGAAGGGTCAATTTAGGGGTAGGACCCAAGTCCGGGCGCGGAAAAACTCTCCGGGGAGCCTCCGGCGCCGACGCGCCGCCGCCGTCGCCGCCATATTCGGCGAGGTGTTGTTTCTCAGGCTATCGACCTCCGTTTGATGATCGAGACCATATCGACTCGTTTCGACGTCTTTGAATGCAATGGTGACGTCCGTTTAACCAAATTCGAGTTCTTATGAGAATGGTCTGTACTGGTTGCACGCGGATCGAGGGTGGTTCAGACCGAACAAGTAAAGATCAGAATCGAGTGTGTAAAGCTACGATGTTCCTCAAGGATCATTCATAGTGCTTGCAGCTTAACTAGAATTAGTTTTGAGGAATACGCAGGAGAACACGACAAGCGAGATACTATCAGAATTGCTTAGCTCGGAATCCAGGCAAGTACAAACCTTGCTTATGGTTTAATTAAGATAGTCATATAAGGCGTATGATTGTCATGAAATACGTTAATTATGAGATTCGTGAATTAGGTTTATATTTATGTTAAATGCCGTATGTAGTTTTCCAATAAAACTTAACGGTTTTCAAATAAGCATGTAAGCGAAAATCGTAAAAAACGATCGCTAAACCCTTAATTTTACGACGGTAAATATGGACCTCAACGATATTATGAGCCCGTCAAGTGAGGTAAAGTAAAGTTTATTAGAAGTGTATTATTGATGATAATTTAATTAATTATTAAAACTAATTAATTAAATTATCTAAGACTTAGAATATGGTTAAGGAAGTTAATTAATTACTAAGATTAATTAACTAACTTATGTAGACTTAGTATATGAATAAGAGGGTTAATTAATTACCAAAATTAGTTAACTAAATTATTAGACTTATTATAAGGATAAGATAATTAATGAATTATCAATTTAGCACAAATTTGTAATGGCAATTAAGGAAAATAAGATTTTGAGGATTTAACAAATCGATCCTTATAGTAAATTATCCTTCAGTAAAGGAAAGGAATACATGCCTTAAGAAAAGGGTTAGATTCCTTCATAAGTTGCTAAAATAGAATAGCAAACGACAGATAATCTCACACTCTCAGTGGGTGTTTATTTTCAGAAGTAAGCAAATATGAGAATAGGTTTGTTTGGCGAAAAGTGGATTTCACTCTGTAAATCGGGTAAGTAGGAATCTCGCCCTCTGACATGAATAGATTTTAAAGAAAAATTTACACATGTTATATATATACATGTTTATGCTTTAAGTATGGTATGCGATGCTATGATATGATGCATACACATAAGCAAAGGCACATGAATTATATGTGTTTAAATTAATTTAATGTTATAGTATGCTATGCTAGGTCATATTGCATACACCTTAATAAGTCAAGAGGAACTTATAAGAAGAAACTCGGTTGAGTGCCGTACCGGCCTCCACAAAGGAGGTAATCGGACTCCACAAGGGAGATAAATGAACAAAAAAAAAAAAAAAAGGGTCCTTCACAAGGAGGCACTCGGTTCAATTTAAATCACGGGTCGTTGGGGACCTTTGCAAACCCTTACGTCCGATGATTGCGCGCCAAGTGGTACGTGAGCACTCGGGCCCATCAAGAAGAAAGATAAGACAAGATAATAAGACTATGATAAAACATCATAATCAAGCATAATCAGCTCATGCATATTTATACATGTGTACTTACAGTTATTTTGTGAGATATAGTTCCTACTTGTCGAGCGAAAGCTCAATCAGATAAGTTCATCTTTGTAGGTAAGAAACCTATCAGCAATTCTTGAAGGGCAATGGTGAGCGGCGGACGAATGGTGGAGATGGGAATGGATACAACACGCATGATTATTTTCCTTGATAAGTTTAAGTATAATCATGTATAGATTTATATGATTCAAAGTTTCAAGCATGTATGTTTAAAAAAAAGTATATGTACATATGTATGTTAGGAAAAGCGAGATTGTAGCTAACAATCCTAGTTTTGAGTATTTAAGTTTTAGTACGTTGCAACAGTGCATGCAACGAATAAATGAATTTTAAACATGATGATTTAAATGATTGATTTTAAAATGACCTTAAGATGTACTTGAATTTAAGATTTTTCACGAAATTCATTTTAAAGTCAAATAAGATAACCCAATTAAATTGGCTAGTCTTAGAAAAACTTTTAAAGAGTATTTGAAACAAGAGTTCAAATGCTATTCAGTTTGAAGGATATTTCTAAAAGGTTTTATCTTATCTAAAATTAAGAAAAGCTTTAAGAAATTTAGTGATTCACTTATTTGAAATTATTGTTACAAATTATGAAAGTATTCCTTCTTATGTTCAAAAAAAAAAAAAATGTTCCGCAAATTTTTAGAAATTCCAGTAAGTACAAGTTAAAAGTAAGTTACGGTGACGGCCTCAAAGGAGGGTCGTCACACTGGAAAATACATAGTGGAATCTATCAATTACAATAATGAAACCATCAGAATTGTGGATCCCAATATCCAGAAAGGTAATTGTTCCTCTCTACCAAGTTATTCTCTGTCATACTATAACTTCAGTTCGAACGATCCTTATGCGCTCACTCAATTGGACCGGAAGACATACGACCAAGTTTTGGATACAAAGTCCATAGCTTTCATGAGCTGCGAGAATCCGGTCAAATCTCCACTTTACATAGACACTTCTTCTTGCACAAATGGCGCATTGTCCCAATCCAAAAGGCATACTTATGTTGTGGTCAATGGATCCTCAAGTGTTTCTGATATGGTTGATTCCTGCGGTGTAGAGCTAATGGCTATGGTGACGAGGCTGGGAAATATTAATGGCAGCAATGTTTCCTTCATGGACCTTCACAATGAGTTGGCATTTGGGTTTGAGCTTTCGTGGTCAGCGGGCGCCGTCCCACGGCCTACAGAAACAAGTAATTGCAAAAGTCACATTACTGGGAAAAAAAAAAAAAATAGAAGAAAAAACATTTTTGATTATGTGTCTGAATATTTTCAAGGTTTTGTGAGTTGAAATGAGCTGATCATGTTGTTTTTGGCTGTTGTCTTTGTGATGCAGAGTCATTCAAACATATTTTGATGGACATTTGGAGTTTCTTTTATGGTAAAATTTCTCTCTGTTTGTCTTGTGAATTTCTTTTGTAGGTTTCATTTCTGGGGAATCTGAATTGGTTATAGAGCAAATACTCAAAATATCATTCTTTCCATAAAAAAGGTTTATTTGGACATATAAAGCTATGCCATAGTGTATAACTTGTATGTATTTTTTATAATCGTCTTATTGAATAGCTCTCTGATTCTTGTTTTCTTTGTTTCTTGAAGCTTCCCTCTACGCCATACCAATATTTACTGGTAAGATCCTTACTCTTCCATAATAGAACCAAAACTAGAAAGAATGTATTTGGACTTGAGGAAACTTTATTGTATAAAAATTTCTCAATTAGAGAGTTTCACTCAATTTTCTTTTGGGCAATTACTCGTGCAGGACTGGTGTTAGCAGCAAGGTTCGTATTTGGGTGTCCATTTGTGTTTATCTTTCTCATCTACAAATGGAGAAGGCGGCATTTATCAATGTATGACAAAATCGAAGAATTTTTACAAAGTTATAACAACCTGATGCCAGTAAGATACTCATATTCAGATATCAAAAAGATGAGTAGAGGCTTTAAGGAAAAATTGGGTGAAGGAGGCTATGGTTCTGTGCATAAAGGAAAGCTTCGTAGTGGTCGTCTAGTAGCAATCAAGATGTTAGGTAGTTCAAAATCTAATGGGGAAGACTTCATAAACGAAGTTGCAACCATAGGAAGGATTCACCATGTGAATGTTGTCCGACTTATTGGATTTTGTGTTGAGGGATCAAAGCGCGCACTTGTTTATGACTACATGCCTAAAGGGTCTCTTGATAAACACATATTTTCTGATGAAGGAACTAACGCTTTGAGTTGCAAGAAGATGTTTGAAATTTCACTAGGAGTGGCTCATGGAATCGAATATCTTCATCGAGGATGTGAAATGCAAATTCTGCACTTTGATATCAAGCCTCACAACATTCTTCTAGATGAGAATTTTGTTCCAAAAGTTTCTGATTTTGGGCTAGCAAGATTATGCCCTTTAGACAACAATGTTGTCTCACTATCTACAGCTAGAGGGACTCTAGGATACATAGCTCCAGAGTTGTTTTACAAAAATATTGGAGGAATTTCATACAAAGCTGATGTGTATAGTTTTGGGATGTTATTAATGGAAATATCAAGTAGAAAGAAGAATGTGAATTCAGCTGCAGAGAATTCAAGCCAAGTTTACTTCCCTTCATGGGTGTCTAATCAATTCAGTGATGACAAGGACATTGATTTGGGGGATGCCACAGAAGAGGAATCCAAAATAATAAAGAAGATGATGATAGTAGCATTATGGTGTATACAGTTCAAGCCTTCCGACCGTCCTTCGATGAGCAAAGTCGTAGAGATGCTTGAAGAAAAGATTGAGTGCTTAGAAATGCCTCCTACTAAGTTCTCCTTCTATCCACATGAGGAGCTAGCAGAGGATCTTGGAGACGGTTCATCCACAACATGGTCATCATCCATACAATCAGGAGACATTACCTATACTGACAACTGTTCTAGTCTAGATAAAAATTAGGAGACAAGATTCTAGCTTCTTAGTTTGAGAATGTAAAGAGGAAAGCTTATTTTAATAATGCCTTTATCTATGCTTCTTGTATAAAACTTGTTACATTGGCTTTGTGATAAAGAAACTGTGCAGAAATTTCTAATGCAATTCTTAAATTTTTTATGATGAAATTTCTTTCTTCCTTTTTCCTCCCTTAAATGCCCTTTTTAAAATTTCTAATGCAATACTCAACTGTAAGTGATGCAAACAAGCGTTACCCGAAAGTCAACTTTTTCAAGCCTGCCAAGTAGCATAAGAAGAGGAATTTGACCCTTTTTTTTTTTTTTTTTTTTTTTGTAAATACCATAAGAGGAAAATTATAAAAGAATAGAATGTTGGGGCTTAACAAGCATACATCTATGAATATAATTTTCCACCTTTGACTTGGACCATTGACCGAATAAAAGAATAAACTAAAGGGCCAACAATTACGCTTTAATCACGCTCACTTTCGTGACAAATTAACTGACAATGATTTGAATAATGTAGTTTATGCAGAGTGGAGAATGGCTTGATCTAATTTATACCTGCTTAGAGATTTCTTGACCATAAAGTGTTACGACATGATAATTGTCTTCAATAAAGAAATAACGTAATGAATATACCAGGTGATCAGATTAAAAAATCAAAAAGCAAAACTCACCCAGTCTAACTTAGAAGCAAAGAAACAGGTATCAATACTCTGCTCTCTCAAAGATGTGGTGCAGAAGACGTTCTAAAATGATAATTATTTTGCTTTCCTTCTCTTTGATCACTACCTGTAATGCACAGCTCAGAACTGCAAGCCAGAATGACTGCACTGAAACAAGATGTAGCGGCCACGGCCCAGCCATTCGCTTTCCCTTCCGACTGAAAGGAAGCCAACCGCAACACTGCAGTTACTCGCAATCATTCGATCTAACTTGCACCAAAGAGAACCGGACTCTGCTTCAGCTTCCAACTTTAGCAAAATTCTTTGTCGAAAAGATCGATTACAAGTTGCAGACAATTCACGTATCAGATCCGGGGAGTTGCTTAATGGGACTAATTCAGAATCACAACTTGTCTTCCTCTCCCTTCCAGTACACCATCAATTCACCATGGACTTGACTGCATTTTCTTGTGAAGCTGAGGATATTACTAATCAGCTGTTATTGACCGATCTCTCTCCTTGCCTTAACACCGTGTTCAGTCTTGGTATAAAATTAGAGATGTGAATCTGGTCTCATGTACCAAGATGTATGAAATATTTTCTATTCCATATGATACACTTAAGGAGGAAACTGAACTTCTCTTGAGTTGGTCTACACCAAATTGCTCTAAATGTGAAGCACAAGGCGAAAGATGTACACTAAATTCAAACGGCAAAAAACCAGTTATTTAGTGTCACAGATCTCCCAAATCCAGTAAAGTTATTGAGTTTGCCCTTAACAATCTCTTTAATTTTCTTTATCTTTGTTCTGCTTCCTTTTAATTGTTGTTCTTGTTGTTGTTTTTCTTTCAGGTGTAATAACAAAACTAGTGGTTTCAGGTAGTTTTGTCTATCTGAGAACTTTATACGATTTTTTATTTCTTAAAAAAAAAAAAAAATGAATTGTTCTTCATTATGCCTTCTGAATAATGCAGGTTCTATTATAGGTCCCTTTTTTCTTGCACTAGTGGCATTTGTTCTGTATTACTTTCACAGGAAGAATAAAATAGAGGAAGAAAACCAATCTAAGATTGAAAGGTTTTTGGCAGATTATGAAGCTTTTAAGCCAGCGAGATGCTCCTATGCTGATATTAAGAGGATAACAAATCAATTTAGTGATGAACTAGGCCAAGGTGCTTATGGAGCTGTGTACAAAGGGAGGCTATCAGATGAAGTTTGTGTAGCTGTTAAAGTCCTTACCAATTCTAAAGGAAAGGGGGAAGAGTTCATCAATGAAATCAGAATAATCGGTCAAATCCACCATGTGAATGTGGTTCGCTTGGTTGGATTCTGCGCTGACGGATTTAGAAGAGCTCTCGTTTACGAGTTCTTACCAAACGGTTCTCTGCAGAAGTTCATATCTCCAATGGAGTCTAAAGGAAACTTCCTTATTGGGAAAGCCAAAATATATTGCTCTTGGCATAGCCAAGGGAATTGAGTATCTTCACCAAGGATGCGACCAAAGGATTCTACATTTTGATATCAAACCTCATAACATACTTTTAGACCATAATTTCACTCCGAAAGTTTCTGATTTCGGAACGGCCAAGCTGTGTTCTAAGGATCAAAGTGTTGTGTCCATGACCACAGCTAGAGGTACCATGGGAAAAATTGCTCCAGAAGTTTTCTCTAGGAACTTTTGGCGACGTTTCTTACAAGTCAGATGTCTATAGTTTTGGAATGTTGTTGCTTGAAATGGTTGGTAGTAAGAGGAAGAATCTTGATGTCTCATTAATGGAAAACACTAAGGAATTCTACTTGCCGGAATGGATCTATAAGCATTTGGAGCAAGGAGAACACTTGGAAATCGACATCAAGGAAGAGGAAGACTCGAAAACCGTGAACAGACTTGCGGTTGTGGGACTCTGGTGCATTCAGTGGCAGCCAGTGGATCGTCCTTCCATGAATATTGTTGTGAAAATGTTGGAAGGAAAGGAGGAGATAAACATGCCTCTAATCCATTTGCAAAAGGTCCAGCTCAAAGAAAGAATGTTACAAACATGCCATACAGGGAAAGTGACGAGTATTTATTCGTTTCTGGTGTGATTAGGCTCCAACAGAAGCGATCAAGTTGAATTAATAAAATAATTTAGATAATAAAACATTCAAAATCATAAAGTGGGCATGTAAAAGTGGCTGAACAGAGTAAATACTAAATATTAAACAGTTGAACAATTAATTATTGTATAATAGATTTTATTAACAGCAATTTCCAATTAGTCTTTTCTGTATGATTAGAATAATTTGAGTGTAAATCTTAAGTTGAATTTGAGTTGAAGTTGTTACTTGAGTTTGTGTTTGGATGTACACATTTGAGTTATGATTTGAATTAAGAATTTATTTGAGTTTGTGTTTAGATGGGTCAAAAATTTGAATTTATATTTAGATAGTATTTTAATAAAAACTCAATAGTGATAGAAAATTATAATATGGTATGATTGAGGTTTTATTTGTCTTTTCATTATGAACGCATATAAAAAAAATAATCTCAATTAGAATTAAAATGAAAAGTTATAGTGTTTTTAAAAATAAAAAAAATATATATATTGTTCATTAATTTGAGTTTGAGTTTAGAAATTTGAGTTAAAAAGAAACTTGAACTCAAATTTTAATCCTAATTCAAGTTAAAACTCAAATTTAAACTTAAATTTTAAAAAAAAAAAATATAAATTTAAATAAAATTATAACTTAAATTTAAATTTTTTTAAAATTTTAATGAGCTATACAATTCTTCCAAGTAGATTTAGCCGCCGCCAATCCAAAAACCCCATTAAACATACATCACTAGTTATGAATATCAGTAATGACTATTTAACCAATCATTATAATTTACAATTCCAGAAGCAAGGCTTTTATTTTGAGGTAGGGGCTCATTTTGTATGAAAACAATACTATAAGTGTGCAGTACACTCACTAATAAAAAATGATACAAAACTCATAAGCATCTGTTATATTTTTAACATTTATTTTTAATATAAATTTTGAAGTATTTTTGTACTAATAATTTACGTTTTTAATCTAATGAAAAATCAGGTTAAAATAAAAATATATGTCTAATAGGACAATTTCTAATGGTTGCATTTTCCCAGGTATTTATATGTCACTATGAGTTACTACTTACTACCATTGAATTCGAATAGTAGGGATATAACGGGGATATTTTGGAAAAGGTAATTCTGAGCTTTATACCTTGCTGAATTCCAAAAAGTTTTTTTTTTTTTTTTTTTTTTTTCTTTTTCTTGTCTATAAGTTGCTGAGCAGAGTCGATTGATGCTGGTGGGTCGATGATTGATGACGAGCCTTGCGCTTAAACCAGCTTTACAGCCAAACCAAAAACTGTCGCCGAAAAGCTTCAATTTTGAGCCACACAAGAGCCGTCTGATCCACGACCTCAATGTGGGCCGTCTCAGCAAAGCAATCTCCACCCTTGATCTTATGGTCCATAACGGGGCCCACCCAGACCTCCCCACCTACTCCCTCCTCCTCAAGTCCTGCATCAGGTCCCGCAATTTCGAGCTCGGAAAGCTCGTCCACGCACACTTGGCGAACTCAAAACTCGACCTTGATTCCCTCACTCTCAACTCTCTGATAAGCTTGTACTCCAAAAATGGCGACTGGGAAAAGGCCGATTCGATCTTTCGAAGCATGGGGAACAAGAGGAACCTGGTGTCTTGGACTTCGATTGTGTCTTGCTTTGCGAACAACGACATGGGATTCGAAGCTATTGTTGCGTTTCTCGACATGCTCGAAAATGGGTTTTGGCCAGACGAGTATTGCTTCGCGGCGGTATTTAGGGCGTGTTTGGATATGGGGGATTTATCCATTGGCGAAACGATTTTCGGGTTTGTGATCAAAAGTGGGTATTTTAAGGCTGATTTGTGTGTCGGGTGTTCGTTGATAGATATGTTTGCCAAGGGCGGCGGTGATTTTAATTCTGCGTATAAGGTGTTTGATAAAATGCCGGAGAAGAATGTGGTGACTTGGACTTTGATGATTACGAGGTTTGCGCAGTTGGGTTTCGCCAGAGAGGCTGTTGATTTGTTTTTGGATATGGCGTTGAGTGATCTTGTACCTGATCAATTTACTTTTAGCAGTGTTATGTCAGCTTGTGCGGAGTTAGAACTCTTGTCGTTCGGAAAACAATTGCACTCGCAGGTAATACGGCGGGGATTGGCATTTAATCATTATGTTGGTTGTTGTCTGGTGGACTTGTATGCGAAATGTGCGGCTGATGGATCGATGGATGAGTCAAGGAAAGTTTTTGATCATATGACAAATCATAATGTTACGTCTTGGACTGCACTTATTACTGGATATGTACGGAATGGTGGTTGTTATCATGAAGCTATAAAACTTTTTTGTGAAATGATATCTGGTCATGTTCGACCGAATCATTTTACGTTTTCTAGTATTCTTAAGGCGAGTGCAAGTCTTTCAGATTTGAGTACCGGTAAACAAGTTCATTCCCTTGCGGTTAAACTAGGCCTTGCATCTGACAACTGCGTTGGAAACTCGCTCATTAGCATGTATGCGCAGTCTGGGCAGATGGAATATTCCCGAAAAGCTTTTGACAACTTGTTTGATAAGAACTTGATTTCTTACAACACGATTGTTGACGCATATGTCAAAAGTTTCGAGTCTAAAGAAGCCTTTGATCTTTTCCATGAAATTGATGATGTGGAGTTTGGTGCAAACGCTTACACATTTTCTAGTCTCTTGAGCGGAGCTGCTAGCATTGGTGCAATTGGTAAGGGAGAGCAAATTCATGCTCGGACACTGAAATCAGGGTTCGACTCAAATCAATGCATCTCTAATGCTTTGGTTTCCATGTATTCTAGGTGTGGAAACGTAGAAGCTGCTTTTCAAGTTTTCAGTGAGATGGTTGATCGGAATATCATATCTTGGACTTCAATTATTACAGGATTTTCGAAACACGGATATGCGGAGAGGGCCTTGATGATGTTCTACGAAATGCTTGAGTCTGGTATTAGACCAAATGAAGTTACTTACACTGCTGTTTTATCAGCTTGCAGCCATGCTGGTTTGGTTTCTGAGGGACGGAAACACTTTAACACAATGTACTCCAAACATGGCATAGTCCCAAGAATGGAACATTATGCATGCATGGTTGACCTATTAGGTAGATCAGGATTACTTTCCAAGGCACTTGAGTTTATAAACTCAATGCCTTTCATGGCTGATGCCTTAATCTGGCGCACATTTCTCGGAGCTTGTCGAGTTCATGGGAACACAGAGCTTGCAAAACATGCTGCAAGCATGATTCTTGAGCAGGACCCACACAATCCCGCAGCATTCGTTCTGCTAGCAAACTTGCACGCTTCCATGAATCAATGGGAAGAAGTGGCTAAAATCAGAAACAGGATGAAAGAGAGAAACTTGACTAAAGAAGCGGGTTCGAGCTGGATAGAGGTGGAGAATAAGGTGTACAAGTTTCATGTTGGGGATACTTCACACCCAAAAGCTAGTGAGATTTATAATGAACTGGACAGATTGGTCTTGAAAATTAAGGAATTGGGTTATGTCCCGAATACGGATTCCGTGCTTCATGATGTGGAAGAGGAGCTAAAAGAGCAGTATTTGCTTCAACACAGTGAGAAGATAGCAGTGGCTTTTGGGCTTATCAACACAACAAGATCAAAACCAATCAGAATATTTAAGAATCTCCGTATTTGTGGGGACTGTCACACTGCAATTAAGTACATATCCATGGCCACGGGGAGAGAAATAGTGGTGAGAGATTCAAACAGGTTTCATCACATCAGGAATGGGAAATGTTCCTGCATTGATTACTGGTAACATTTTTGGTGAAATTTTGAAGTGCCAACCACAGAATTTTCTACATGATACTTCAAATGTTGTTATATATATTTGGTTATGAGTCTCTCCCGTTCTGAGAATTCTGTTTCTTTGCTTCTCATCAAATTGTAATTTCTTTCACTAGGCAAAATGGCGATGAATATCACATTTCTCAAGACTAATCTACAACTATCAGCTACATTAAGAAGTAGTTTACCATTATTTTATGTTTTTCAGTTTCGAGGCATTGATTATTCCACTGTATTTTTCACAAGAAATACCCGTTCACTTCGCAAATTCGAGTTTTTAATTCAAACTGAGATGTGACATGTAAGGTCTAATTTTCACGCAGGTGTTACAAAGAGTGTTACAACACTTTTAGCAACATCTACAATTAATGGTCAAGTTCTGTGGTGATCAAATGACGGTAAATGGAAACATGCATGAATCAAAAATAATGCAGGAGAAAACTAAAGAACACTAAAAAATGATATTGCAATTCGATGCGCACACTTAAATTTGTGGGGTCATGCCCAGACAGTGAACAATTCACTAAGTTCAAAGAATTATAATCACCAATCGGTCTAACACACTTGTTTGGTTGGTGGATTTGTATCCCTGATTCGAATCATGGTTCGTGGTTCACTATAATATTTTCTCTCACAAAAAACACAAGAAAATCAAGAATGGTTTTGAATCTATGAACCAAACGTCCACTCAAAGACTTCATCCTTAATGTCGTCGCCGCTGTGTAGAATCCTCTTAGTAACCTTGTCCAGCGAACGCCACTCGACTTCAAAAAACTTTCTCCCAAAAGCCAAATTCTTCAATTACAAATTAAGAATCTTCAAGAAGCACATGTTTTCCCTACAAATTATATTCTCCCTCAGCCACACATGACCATCACCTCCTTTCCAGCAACCCACACTCCCTGAATAATCAAAAAATCAATCAATTCATAGTTGCCTCATTTTTTCTTCTAAAAAAATAGCCTTAACAACCAATTACCTTCCCAAAAATACTTTCCATAGACAAAGTCAATCAAATAACCAAAGTCAACCTTCTGAAATTATATTCCCAAAAAGCTTACCTTCTTCTATAGAAAGAATCAACTCAATATATGTCAAACATTCTAAATTTGGTGTAAAAATATAGAGATAGAATCTCCATAGCTGTTCCAACCTTTTGTCAAAAATTACCAACTAATAAAAGTCCTAACAATCTCCCCCTTTAGTATTTTTGACAAAACTAACACATGAACTTATGACAAGAAATTCAAAAAAAAAAAAAAAGTGTTCTTTGACTGATTACATATGTCATAAGATCTCCCCCTTTTGACAAAAAATAGCCAAAGCAAAAATAATACTAATAGAAAAATCTTCTATAAATTGTTGTTGCATAAAGTGTTGCAACACTTGATGGGACACTTTTCTACAGATCATCTTTCAATGTCATTGATCTCTGCAAATCGCTCCCCCTAAATCATCTTTGAGTCTTACTCCCCCTGAATATAATATTCTCTCATGCATATTGCTTTTATCACTTATCAAAAGTTTGGAGTAACTATTACCATAATACTCAAAGTTAGTAGTACATGCTTTAAAATAATTATAGGCCTTATAACACCTTAAATTAGATTTCCTTACCCACACATGTCTAAAAATTTATTTTGCACATCAATCTTAGCTTTAGGTGTCTTTCTTGAGAATGCAAAATTTGATAGATTAATGATCATACCTCTTTTTAAAGCATTTAAATACTTGTAGCATTTTGGTATTATGTGGTCAGGTAAACCACAGTAATGGCATATGGAAACAAATCTTTTACGTCGAAAGGATGAGATGATAACCTTTTTATTAGGAATAGTCGAAGGCTTAGGGACATGCATCTCCTTCACAAACAATGTTTTGGACGTTGGACTCTCACCAGTATATCCAAGGCCATGATGATCACCACTTGATTTTCCTAATGAAAGAATATGTTCCAATTTATTTGTACCAAAATTCATCATTTTAAAATTTTTTTGAGTGTTCTCCAATTCAGCCTTTGTTTCCTTCAGCTTCTTTTCTCTCTCTGTAGTAAGGAATTCATAATTATCAATAGCTATCTTCAACACATATTCTCTTTGACAAGCTCATCGACACACTCCCGTAGAGACTTATTTATTTCACGCACTTTAATCCATTTGCTGAACATGGTCTTATAGGATTCTTATATGGCATCAACAGTCAACACCTCACCATCACTATTACTTTTAGAATTTGAAAACTCTCCTTCATTTTCGCTGTTCATAGAATCTTTTACAAACACTGTTGCAACACTGCTGACAGAAACATCATCCTGATCAATATAAACATTAAAAGCAACGCATTTTCTCACATGGTCTTCATCTTCCTGATTGTCTTCAGAGTCTTCATCACTCCATGTTGCATTCAAAGACTTCTTCTTCTTCTTCTTCTTTAAAGTGTTGGCGCACTCAAATTATATGTGCCGTATCTATCACACTCCCGACATTGAATACCTCTGTTTTTTATCTTGAAATTAGTACCACTTGTTGCAACTTTATTCTTTTAAAAATTGATGTTCAACTTTAGGTATTCCTTTATCCGTAGAGTACATTGAATGTCCAGAAATGGCTATAACGAAGTTTCTGTTATTCGTATTAACAACTACTTTAGGAGGAATGTTTTTATGCGGTGCTATAACGGACCTTTTTTAATCTTATAAAACTTTTTGCTGGGTTTTGAATTGATGCCAATTTATTTTTCGGTAACCTAGTTTATTCATATCTCAATTTGAAGTTCCTAAAGAGAGCTACTTTATGTCTTACATAGAACATATTACTATATACTCTATTCCAAACTGCGTGAACAATCATTAGTCATTACTAAGAGACATCCTTGTATTTCTATTTAGTCATTCGAAGTTCTCTTTTATTAGTTTTAATAGCCGAAAAGAAATATATTTTTTATTTTATCTGTATATTGTTTATCCCTACGAAATACCAGAATTGTCATAGCTTGTATTTATGTTCTTCTTATTAAACTTCTTTATCACCTTGTTAAAATTTTTCGATAATCGTGCTATAGACTCGGTTAAGTCTTTTTCATCATCAGACTCAACTTCTTCAACTTTGGCTTAAAACACAATGTTTTTCTCCTTGTCCTTCTTGTTTTCATTTAGGTTCATCTCAAAAGTACGCAAAGAACCTATTAAATCATCAAGTTTTATTAATCGCACGTCTTTGGCCTCTTCAATAGGTGTCACTTTGTAAGCAAACTTTCGAGGGAGTGATCTCAATGCTTTCCTCACCAATTTTTCCTCAGGAATTTTCTCACCAAGAGCAAATGTTCATTAGTAATGTCATACAATTTGGAATTGAAATCTGAAACTGTTTCATTCTCAAGCATACGAAGATTCTCAAACATTGTAGTGAGGATTTGCAACTTTGATAGTCTAATTGTTGTTGTACCCTCATGAGTTGTCTGCAATATCTCCTAAGCGTCCTTGGCTGATTCGCACATAGAAAAAAGTTTTAATTGATTAGCATCAACTCCATTGAAAATGGCATTCAATGTTCTTGAGTTTTTATTAGCCAACTGATCTTCTTCAGTAGACCATTTTTCTTCGGGTTTTAATACTTCTTTTCCAGCATCATCTTTGGTGATGGGGTGTGTCCAACCAGTTAGAACGACACGGCACACCTTTTCATCAATAGCTTTGATAAAAACCTTCATACGTGCTTTCCAATAGGCATAATTGGAGCCATCGAGGAGAAGAGGATGCAAAACTAAGCCACCGTCTTCATACGTGCTTTCCTTGATGTCGCCGCTGCTGTGTAGAAGCACATGTTTTTCCTATAGATTATATTCTCCCTCAGCCACACACGACCATCACCTCCTCTCCAGCAACCCATAGTCCCTGAATAATAAAAAAAGCAATCAATCCATACTTGTCCCATTTTTTCTTCTAAAAGAACAGCCTCAACAACTAATTACTTTTAAAAAATATTTTTTATAGATAGAGTCAATCAAATAACCAAAGTCAACCTTCTGAAATTACATTCCTAAAAAACCTTGCATTATTCTATAAAAAGAATCAACTCAAGAGATGTCAAACATTCTAAATTCGGTGTAAAAATATAGAGATAAAATCTTCATAGCTATTACAATTTTTTGTCAAAAATTATTAACTAACAAAAGTCCTAATATGATATTTTTAAAAAAAAATTAAACGTAATAAAAAAAATAAATATAATATTTTTTGAAAAATTTTAATTATAAAAATTTAAAATTTAAAACTCAAATTAATAAAATAAATAAATGAAATCTACAAATAAAAAAAAAAAAAAATAAAACAGTTCTTTTTTTTTTTTTTTTTTTTGCTAATCGAAAAATAACAGTCCTGTTATGGAGCTACGCATACAAACAAAAGGTGGGTCCCAATGTTGAGACTCACTTTACGTGGGACCTTACTTTCGGTCTAGAGGAACGTTCTGCGACGGTCCACAATGCGGAGCCTCCAAGTGTCCTCCTAATATATAAACAGCAAGACTAGCATTAATTATATGTGTGAATATATATGCCTAAATCTAATTGGATTTCAAATATGCTTTGCCACGAGATGGGACCCAAATTTGTTACAAGGGTAGGGGAAACACGCACGAAACAATAAATCCATGTGCTAGTATGTCTGTGAAAAGCGTATAAAGGAATAAAATTCATATAACGTGCGTCATAAAGAAAAATTCCTATTACAAGGATTTTCCGTTTTTTCAAAAGGAACCATCTTATCTTATTACTAGACAAGACTGCACGGCTTTATTCATTGTGGCCAATTTTGACACGGCCAGACCACAATAATTATGCTGTGCGGCCGCACATGTTACCCTGACCCACTTCCTTCGATATCGCGTCGATACCCAAAATCTTTTAAAGGGGAAAAAAAAATCTTTATGACGAAGTTTGTCTTTTTCCAACGTCAATACTTAGTGGCACACTATTACCTCGTTCACTTCACCAATTTAAGTTTTTAGTTTTAGGTTTTTACAGTAAAAAGTTCTCAGAAAATGTCACATCAAAATTTTCTGCTACAGTAAAAAGCTCTCAAAAAATGTCACATCTCAACTCGAATCGAAAACTCGAATCTGCGAAGTGAACGGGGCCTATATTTTAATTATTCGAATTGGAAATTTAAAATCTGTTTAATTTATTAATTTAAATTTTTAATTTAAATTAAAATATAATTTTATATAAAAAGTTTTATTGTAATAAAAAATTAAATATAATTATTTTTAAAATTTTTTATTATAATAAAATTAAAATTTTAAATTTAAATTAATGGAATAAATATGACCTTAAATTATAAAGTAAAATATATAAAAAAAATATTTTATTAAAAAAAATTAAATTTAAATATTTATGAAAAAACACTGAATTAACCTTATAAAGATTAGATATGTATATATTCACATAAAAATTTATAACATTCCATATAAAAATTCCTACACATCAAATGTTAAAAAATTAATCTAACAATTAAAATAATGAAAACAAAAGTTCTTAATAATTAAGGTTTGTTTAGTTCGTTGATTTGAGTTTTTAATTTGAGTTGAGGTGTAACTTTATATGAGAGTTTTTAATTGTAATAAAAAAAATTAGATGTGACTGTTTATGAGATTTGAGTTTTTAATTTGAGTTGAGGTGTAACTTTTTAGTTTTTAATCGTAAAAAAAAATTAGAAACTCAAATTATAAACTTTTTACTATAATAAAACTCAAATTATAAACTCAAATCAATAAAATAAACGAGCTCTTAATAAAATAACATTCTCTACCAAAAATGCACTATTTAGATAATAAATTAAGATTCATTTACTATGAGAATTCAAATCAAAATTATTCTAATCATGATTATATAATCAAAACTATAATTTATAATTTTAAATTCAAATTATAATTTTAAAATGATTATTCAAAATTATAAATTTAAATCACTTTAAATTAAAAAAATAATTTTAATTTAAAACATCACCTTAAATTTTTAAATCATCTAAATTAAATATTAATTTAAAATCATGAATTAATATTCAGAGTTATGATTCCCAAGTCATCCACATACCCAAATCTCGATCCAGCACGAAATTTGAGCGAGGACACAAAGTACGAGGTCCTAGCTTAACACGCGAGTTCTTAAACGAGGACACGTGTTATTAAAATAATTCATGTCAGTTGTCAGTAAGAGTCCCCGAAAAGAAAAATAAAGAAAACCACAGCAGACAGACTTGAAACAATCCCTAACAAACATCGCTACGCGCCACGTCAATCTTTTCTAGAGACCGCAAACGGGGGGACCACTGGCACAAAATCTCTCAACCGAATCACTAACCGCCAGATCTGATCTCCACGTGTTTGGGCCCGCATCTGAGCCGTCCACGTCTCTCTTTAAAAATCCAACCCAGTGGTCCGTACAACCCCAAATGGCGATAATCCAGCTGTGCCGAGAAAGGTTAACGGCTCAAATTTGTTTCTTTTACATTTGGCCTTTTTTTTTTTTTTTTTTTTTTTGGCTACTCAAAAAGGCTTTTAACGCATTTGAATAACCTCTTCTCCACTTTGATTGTTTCCTCTCTATCTTCGTCGGTCACTTGTCAAGCTCTCAAACATGAACATTCGGAAGAAATCGAAGCTCCACTCGCCGCCGGCGAGAGATCACGGGCGACTTAGTCTCAATTCCAGCGATTCGAGCAAGATATCGCTCGTGAAAACCAAAAGAGCTCGCAGGATCCAGAGAATGAAACTCCAGACACTGGATTGCACGTGTCGAACGGAGATCCACTTCACCGTCGCCGGCGGCGGCGACGATATCTCCGGCGATGCCGACCAGAAGGAGAGCAAGAAAAAGATGGAAGTAAATGGCGCCGATCCATTGAAGATAACGGTTAATCTATCGTTCGCGTCGACGGCGGAGAATAACAATGACGGCGTCGTTTTACAGAGTTTCGGAAGCGAAACGCGCGAGGGAAACGTTTCGGAGGGATTGGAAGGGGAAAGGAAATACGGCGTCGTTTCGGTGATAGGGAGGAGGAGCGAAATGGAGGACGCGGTGAGAGCGGAGCTAGGGTTTACGGCGAAAGGGAGTAAAAGGTACGATTTTTTCGGGGTCTACGACGGCCATGGCGGGACGTACGTGGCGAGCGCGTGCCGTGAGAGATTACACGAAGTGGCGGCTTCGGAGATAGAGCATAACGATAGTGGTAAAGAGTTGGAGTGGGAAAAGGTGATGGAGGGGTGTTTTGGTAAAATGGACGAGGAGGTGAAGGGCAATGCGGCGGCGAGGACGGTCGGAGCGACGGCGGTGGTGGCGGTGGTGGAGGAGGGGGAGGTTGTGGTTGCCAACTGTGGGGATTGTAGAGCCGTCATGTCAAGGGCTGGTCGTCCTCTTGCCTTGTCTACTGATCATAAGGTAATAACAAAATTGACCCAAAAAAAAGAAAAAAACATTTTCCTTTTTTTTCATTTCTTGTTTTTGTTTTTGTTTTTTTTTCTTTTTCTTTTTTCCTCCAATGGTCGTCCTTTTGTTAGCTTGAAGCAATTTTTTTACCCCCTTCTTTTTTTATTATTATTATTATTATTATTCTTTATTAATTTGCTTGATTTTTGTTTCCTTACATCATTGTGAGTTTTTTGAAGAAGCAAAGGAAAATAACAACTGATCGGTTAAATAATAAGGACATACACACACTTAGCTACCAAGAAGTGGAAGTGGAAAAAAAAAAAAAATAAAAAAGGACACAGTTGGCTAAAAACGAAAAAAAAAAAGACTATTGAAAGAAGACAACTAAGAAATGCAGGCATTATTTTATTTTTCTGAATGTTGAATTCAAACAGGTTTCTTACGGATTTTCATGTTTTGTTATCTGTTTAAATAAAGCATATATATATGTGTGTGTATATATATATATATATATATAAATACACGTAAATAAGTTCACAAGCACTAGTGAGTAATTCATTATGATTGGTAAAGCATATCTAATTTAATGACTTCCTCTCCGTACATGATTCGCAGCCTGAGAGAGCAGATGAGCTGGAGAGAATTGAAGCTGCCGGTGGAAGGGTCATTAACTGGAATGGGTACCGAGTACTAGGTGTCCTTTCCACTTCCAGATCTATAGGTATACATTTATTCTCAAGGTTTCTAGTTGGAAAGTACTCAAACATTGTTCCATGTTTGAATGAACATTCAAATTAATATGTGCATAAATATACATGTGTGTGTGTGTGTGTGTGTGTGTGTGTGTATTTGATTTTTTCCAATAGAATTTTGGGCTTCCTAACTATATTACGTAAAATACATATATAAATGCACATATATGCATACATGTATACATATTAACGTTTTCACAAGTGTGGTAAGGCCAAGCCAAAGGATACCTAGCAAAAACAAAATAATAATAGTAATATTACTAATAATAAAGATCGCCAGCCTCTTTTCTTTTCCTCTTTTTTTTTTTTTGTGGGGAGAAGAACAGTCATCAACCAATTAGGACATTACGAATCGACGTATTATTTGATCAAGTAATTTCATGGTACAACTATATGCCTATGTTAACTTCTTGAAGGGTCCTCCTCAAGATATATATATATATATATATATATATATATATATATATAAGGCTTTAATTAGTATATTTATTTGAAGTGTCCTTTTGGACGGTGGCGTGATCATCAGCTTGTAGGTCCAGTCATAATTCATGTATCTTAATTTCTTTTCTCTAAAAGACTTGCGTATGTTTTCATGTTAACCATTTATATCTCTTTTTCACATGAGAAATGCGTTGCATTCGCAAGGGTATTGTCAAACAGGCATTGCATTTTATATATATATATATATATATATATATATATATATGAGACTTTAATTAGTATATTTATTTGAAGTGTCCTTTTGGTCGGTGGCGTGATCATCAGCTTGTAGGTCCAGTCATTCTTGTATCTTAATTTCTTTTCTCAAAAGACTTGCGTATGCTTTCATGTTAACCATTTATATCTCTTTTTCACATGAGAAATGCGTCACATTTGCAAGGGTATTGTTCAAATAAGCATTGCATTTATTTAGTGGGGTTCAGTTAAGTATAGATCACGGTGGCCGTGAATTTTATGTGTTATATTTGCGCATGTGTTTTTGTCAAAAAAAAAAAAAAAAAAGAATAGTACTGATATTGTTTAATTTAAATTTCTTTAAAATATCTATATATATATATATATATCTATTTTTACAGGTGATCAACACCTGAGGCCATTTGTAATATCAAAACCAGAAGTCACAGTAACCAAGCGAACCGAAGAGGATGAGTTCATGATACTAGCTAGCGATGGTTTGTGGGACGTGTTGTCAAATGAAGTTGCTTGTAAGGTTGTGAAGAAATGCCTCGAGGGTCAAATTAGGAGGAGATTTTCCAAAGAGATTGCCGTTAATGATCGAAACCGCGCATCTGAAGCCGCCGCAGTGTTAGCCGAACTAGCCACAGCACGGGGCAGCAGAGATAACATTAGTGTTATAGTCGTCGATCTGAGGAAACCCTAGCACCAATTTATCATTATTTTTCTTCTTTTTTTTTGTTTTCTAATCAAGTGTCAGATCGTTATATAAATATATAATTACAGACGTATTATACGGAGTTTTAACGTCATGCAATGCGAGTGTATCCAACGTTGATCAAATTTGATTTCCATGAGAAGTGAGATGATCAATATCGGATTTGGACAAAGATTAGATGGTATATACTTCATGTCAAACATTTTTGACGGTTTTGTTGACTAAAGGGCATGCCTAGAGTTGATACGTTATTCTTGCACATGAGAATCCTCATGATACGTACTCCTCATGGTACGTACTTTAATTCCATTCATTATTGAAGGAGTTTTTCATTACCAAAACCATTGAGGGATGATGGTTGATTTAGTGGTGAATTTTACACCTGATTTTACAAAAAGGAAAAAGAAAAAGAAAACTACATACAAAGAATGGATGTGTAACTTACCAATAATTTGTTTATAGAAAATTGTTGAATTTACTTTTAATTTTTATTAATAATTAATATTTTTTTAATTAATATAGTTATTTAATTAAAAATATATTAATTAAGAATAAAAGATAAAATTTAGAATCATATTCATACATGTTTAAAATTTTACTCTTTATTATTGATTAATATTTTTTTAATTTATATAGTCATTTAATTTTAAAAAATATTAATTAGGAATAAAATATAAAATTTAGATTCATATTCATACATTTTAAGATGTATTTATTTTTTTTTTTCTCATTTTCTCATAATTTTACGTATAAGTAAATAATTGGTACACATTTTATATATTATCTAAATATTTGGGTTTTTTACATTTTCTAACTTATTTCTTGGTCAGTGGTCCATGTTGACAATACATACCAAAATGTCCACCAACCAGAAGAATTTCAAAAAAGCTTTTGAGGGTTTTTGAAGAAAATCTTTTGTTGTTGGGGCAGCAACCATGGGTCAGGCTATATCTACAAATTCGGGCCGCAGGGCAAAAGGCAGAACCAGTTCGGCCCATTGTCTTAAAAAGGAGACAAACATCTTCTAGAACGTATGCTTATTAGATTTTTAGTTTTTATTTTTTATTCTTGATTAATATTTTTTAATTTAAAAATTATATTAGTTAAAATAGTATTGATTAAGAGTAAAAATAAAAATCTTAAAATAATATATTCAATAGGTGAGGTCACTGATTTCCTCCAAGTCCAATGAAAAGGAAGGTTTGTTCTAGCCTAGCACAAAACTTTATAAGGAATTTAAATAATAATAATAATAAGTAAATAGCGTTTTTTCAATAAATAATTAAAGTGAATAATAGGTTTTAAAAATATTTGAAGTAAATAGCATTAGATATAAAATTTTCTAGGTAAATAATTTATTTACTAGTATAAATTTGCAATATTTTAAAACACATGGTATGATTTTCTGTACTTTTAAAGTACATAGCAAAAACATTGAAATTCTTTCATTATTTTTTTTTCTTTAAGGAAATTTTGATATTTTTTGGTGAAAATCGACCGGGGATCAAAAGACGAGGATTGAGCATAAATTTCAATTCAAAAGTACAAATGTACAATAGTCTTAAGTAATGATTGTTTAGTAACCTTCATATGCAAAATATATATATCTTAATCCTGTGCTAGCTATGTAATCAGTTAATTTGATCTGTTTTAACAAACTTCCTATATATGCAATAACGATTTTGTTTGTGAAGGGCCAAATCAAGCCATGGATTGTGTATCAACTCGATTATATAGCTTCCTTTTCCCTTACTTTCTTGTGGAAAATATGATGGCTAGTAGCGCTTTCTATTCAACATGTGATATATTGAGGTCTCGTTCACGTTACGGATTTGAGTTTTCAATTTAAATTGAGATATAATATTTTTTTAGAACTTTTCACTGTAACATAAAAAGTTAAATGTGATATTTTTTTAAAATTTTTTACTGTAAAAATTTAAAATTAAAAATTTAAATTGATAAAATGAATGAAACCTGAAAGTATTATATAAGGTACTAATAGTCTGCATTTAGTTTTGGAAATCCGATTGCATGATCATTAACCAATAAGTTATAGATGGTTGTCGTGAAAAGTTTAAATATAAATTTAAATTTTATGAGAAAAAATAGTGTAATAAAAAGATGTCAACAGTAATTTAAATTTATGAAATAAAACCGCTTGATTATTACACTCGCGAAGGTGTAACCAAGCCCATGGCTCTCATTTGTTGTTGGATCAATTGGCATTATTGGATGTACTGGACTGGTCCGTTTCTGGCTTAGATGTTTTCGGGTCCTTTCGATCAGTGTCGGTGTATTGGTCCACAATCCACTGACCCTTCACCAGCCACACTTAAATTATCCTGTAGATCATGCTTGTATGTTGTCTTTCCCCTTATTGTATGCTTTTTGTACAAAATATATATATATATATATACAGTCGATTTAATTTAGTAATTCGAGTTATTTAAATTAAAATATAATTTTATGTGATAATTTTTTATTGTACTAAAAACATTAAAAGTAGATGTACAATATTAATTAATTTTGTTCTCAGAGTTGTTCAGATAAGATTAAAAAAAATGAATTATGATAATTTTTTATTTTTAATAATTAGATTTGCATTTAAAAATTGTATGTCTATATACATTTTCAATTTAAATAATTTTGACTATATCTAATAATTAAAAATTGATCTGATAAACTGACTTATGAAAAAAAAAAACTTTTATTTTTATAGAAGATAAAGGATTTACACTAAAAATATTATTACTTTGAGAGACTTTTTTTTAAAAAATACAAATATTTATTATCTATCAACCGTCAAATACATACTAAATTGAATTAAAAAATTAAATAAGATTAAAAAAATAATACTCGATAAACTGATATACAGAGAACAATAATATTTCTAAAAATAGAGAAAATACCAGAAAATTTTCATTCCTTTAATTTAGGTTGATTAAAAAAATGCAATAATTAAAAGCTAAGCTTCGCTGTCAGACTACATCAAATTTATTTCGCAATTAATGCCCCTGACATTTGACATGAAAATCTTTCGTTATTATTGTTATTGATAAATACAAAGACAAAAAGTAATTTTCATGCCTGCTATCATCAAATTAAAATCGGCGACGTGTCATATATTTAAAGACAAAAAAGTAAAAGCAGCTTCTGTCATCAAAGAAAAAAAAAGAATTAAAAACAGCGACGTGTCACATTGAATTTAATAAACGTGCTATATATTCCCAGTTATCCTTTGGATCAATTCACTAGTAAAGTAGTTCTTTTTTTTTTTTTTTTTTTTTTATGAATAGAGCTATAGTGCTTGCATTTTTTTTTGCCAATCTTAGAATATTCGCCAGTGATTAAACACTTTAGAGTCACAACTCACAAACAACATATCTGGAAAAAAAAAAAAAAAAACCGTTCAATAAAAAAGTAAGTAAAAAGAATATTTCATTCACTTCGTTAATTTAAATTTATAATTTAAGGCTCTATTTATTTCACTTATTTGAATTTAGAATTTGAGTTTTGCTACATTAAAAAACTCTCACAAACAATCACATCTAACTTTTTTATTATAGTAAAAAATTCTCATATAAAATCAAATCTCAACTCGAATTAAAAACTTAAATCAGCAAAATAAACGAGTATATGAAAATTTTTTACTATAATAAAAAAATTAAATGTGATTATTTTTTATAATTTTTTATTATAATAAAATTTAAATTTTAAACTCAAATTGATAAAATGAACGAGACTTTTTGATCAATTTCCAACCAAATTCTTCGAGACAAAAAAAGAAAAATTCCCTTATTCAAAGAAAAGAAAAAATGTCAAAAGTTCCAGCTTTTTCTTTGCCTTGCAAGGAAGGGCCCTGAAGTTTCAAATTTTTATTTTTATTTTTTTGAACGCAAAGAAGTTCCAAATTCCTTATCACAAAGCAAGTGAACTGATTTTTAATTAATTAATATATAAAGAATTGTAGAGTCTTGGATTCTTCCGGTCATTAACAACCACGAATGCTTGTTCTTTAAAGTCCTTTGCTGTTTTTAAATATGGGTTACTTTAATTTTTCTCAAAAGAGAGGTGGGCTTCTTCTTTTGTACTTTTATACTTTTTGAGTTAAAAGTGATTTGAGTTTAGTTTTAATTTAAATTAGTATATTTAAGTATAACTTGAGTTTGATATTTAATTTAAGTTTTGTTTAAATATATATATTTGAGTTGTAGTTTGAATTAAAAATTTATTTGAGTTTGTATTTGAGTGGGTTAAAATTTAAGTTTGTATTTATATAATAATTTAATAAAAACTCAATTATGATAGAAAATTTTAATAGAATATATGAGTAGGGTTTTATTCATCTTTTCATTATAAATGCATAAAAGAAATAATTATCTCAATTAAAATTAAAATGAAAAAATTATGACAAATTAAAAAAATATTATTCATTAAATTGAATTTAAATTTAAAAACTTAAATTGAGAAAGGAGCTTGAACTCATAGAGATTTGGAAATTCCATTCTTCCTCATCTGCTTTTTTTTTTTTTTTCTAATAATTCTCCTGCTTTTGTTTTTAAAAGCGTTTAGTTGTTATAGAACGATAAAATTTAATGGCCTTTAAGGTTTAAATTACAATTTATATTATTTTTCACTATAATATTTTTTTCACAAAATTTGATTTTTTTTCAAATTTTTAATTCAAATTTATGAATCAAACACAAACAATCTGTTAATTTTTTGATGTCTTCACATTTGAGCATTTTTTTTTTTGAAAGGATTTTTGGCAATTCATGAAAAAGTGTCTTGAGAGATAAGGGCCCGTTTAGTTCGCGAGAAAGTGCCTATAACTAGAAATTACAATGAAAACTAGAGACATACCAGAAGATAGAATAAAAAGAAGTGAAAAAAAAAAAAAGGAGAGACTATTAAAAGAAAGCATAGTATATCATACTATTTCTTGTTTCTTATAAGTTGTTAGTTTTACTATTATTTATTGATAGAATCATAACACTAATAATTGATTACATAAGAAAAATATACTGTTTACTAATTGCAAATTATTGTCAACAATAAAGAGCTAAGCCACTTTTTCTCCAACGTGACAACGGTGATGTAAACTAATTAGAGCCACGTGTAAACTTATAACAAATTAATCGTTATATTATATCTCATTCATTTCACGATTTGAATTTAAAATTTTAAATTTTTACAGTAAAAAGCTCTTAGAAAATGTCACATCTAATTTTTTTCTATTACAGTAAAAAATTCTTAAAAAATGTCACATATCAATTTAAATTAAAAACTCAAATCTGTAAAATAAATGAGGTTAGTACCCATCAATTCACATGAATGGTAGAGGTTAATCAACATGGATGCACGTGGACCGTGTTGATTTATTTTATTTTATTTTTTTTGTGGAGAATCTGGACCATATTGATTTCCAATCTCGTTTTTTATTCAGAAGAGATTTCTTACACGATTAAAGAGAAACATAAGCTTATTATTTCCTTGTTTTCTACAAAAACTATGCGATCATATGGTAGTGATAGTCTTATATATAACTTTTCATTTAGATAAGATATAATAGAACCGTAATATTTTAATTAATTAATTAATTAGCTATCACACATGCCACGAATGTAGCTTTATAAAATGCATACATATAGATCCGTTCATTTTACCGATTTGAATTTATAATTTAAATTTTATTACAGTAAAAAGTGTTCAAAAATAGTCACATATAACTTTTTTATTACAGTAAAAAAAACTTTTATATAAAGTCACGTCTCAACTCGAATCAATGAACTAAGGGCCCGTTTAGTTCGCTGATTTAAGTTTTTAATTCGAGTTGAGATGTGACTTTATGTGATAATTTTTTATTGTAGTAAAAAAGTTTGATGTGATTGTTTGTGAAAACTTTTTACTATAGCAAAACTCAAATTTTAAACTTAAATTAACGAAATAAACGGGTCTATAATCTTTATTTTAAAAAAATCATAAATAACCAATAGCCGCAAATGACGTTTCTTGAAAAGAAATGCTCTTTCTATTATGTGATTTGGCCTTTTGATGAGTTAGCTTTAACAAAAGCCAATCATATTGTGAAAAGAAATGTTTGTCCATTTGCTTTGCCCACGACAAACTAAAGTGTTGCACTTTAATAAATTGATAGTTAAATCTCTGTTTTAAATAACACTTGTCAAAAAGCATGCGCCGTTTAATTTAGTTAATTTGACATTTGTTTATCTTATTATTCGAAATGATGCATTTGGTAGCGATTGGCAAATCCTTTCGTTGAAATAACATCTTCGAATTGACAGTAACATTTCTCACAAGTTTACAGTGTCTAATAAGCTAAGATGCCATTGGTTTTCGAAGAACATATTACACGTGTTGCACAAGATGTTGTTGACTTAGGAAATACGTAACGGCCTCGTTTATTTTTTAAATTTAAATTTTTAATTCGAGTTTAGATATAATATTTTTTAAAAATTTTTAACTGTAATAAAAAAATTAAATATGATATTTTTTTAAAAAAAATTTAACTATAAAAATTTAAAATTTAAAATTTAAATCAGTAAAATAAATAAAACTTAAATAATAGACAATGTATCTTTTAGAATTTGAAACTGCATAGCCACGGGAAAGATCCAACCATATGTGAAAATGAAGTGATAGGTGGGTGAATTCTGATTGGATAGATGGATTGAAATTTAATTCAACACTTCTTGAGATTACTGTAACGGCTGAAAAGAATTAGGTGTAAGGTGCACTATTTAAATTTAGAATTTGAGTTTTGTTACAGTAAAAATCTCTCAGAAACAGTCACATTTAACTTTTTTACTACAATAAAAGGTTCTCACATAAAATCACATCTCAACTCGAATCAGTAAGGTAAACGGACCATAGAGTTTGCTGATTCGAATTTTTAATTTGAGTTGAGATGTGATTTTATGTGAGTTTTTTTACTGTAGTAAAAAAATTAGATATAATTGTTTGTGAGAGCTTTTTACTGTAATAAAACTCAAATTCTAAACTCGAATCAGCGAAATAAATAACGGATATTTATTATTATTAAATTAGGGTGCAATATAGTTTGTATATATACATTTTAAATAAGAACATGGCTATAGTTTTCTAGTCAAGTGTTTGATTACTTTGTTCACATGGCTACAAAATTCATTTTAACATGGCTAGTTTTTTAGAATAATCCATCATTTGTTTTTCATATAAATTATATCTACTTTGATTGCCGTTAATTAATCCTAAAAGATTCTTCACTCAAAACTCCAAAAAGGAATTTTGTCATTTTTCTTTTTAGATACGAATCCTATATCCATTTTGTACATTTTCCAACACCAAATAATAGTACATTCGTCTTCTCCTCCTCCTCCTTATAAGAATTAATTAAACATTGCAACAGTACTAATAAAGTTTTTTTTAATATGTAAATAATTTAACAATTTACTTGTTTTCCACAACTCAATTTTTTTTTTATTAAAATTTTTTTCATAAAAATTATAATATTTTTTTTCACATAAAATTTATTTTACAACTAAATTTTCAATTTTAATTGTAAAAAAAAACATTCTGAGAAAAGCATTTGCGCAGAGAAATGGACAGTTTTTTTTTTTTTTTTTTTTTTACCTTTTTTGGGAGGGGATATTTTAAATGGGAGGCAACTTTTTTTTTTTTTTTTTTTTTTTTTTCTTGAATAAATGGGAGGCAGTTGATGCCCAATATCCCGTCCACAAAAGGACGAAAGCAAAATGATTGCGTTAAGTCCAATTTACTGTTACCATTTTGAAAACGTGTTCCACATTTTATTCTTTTAGATTTTTTTTTTTTTTTTTTTTTTTTAACCTCCTCCTCCACCTTTAGTACTTTCAAAATACGAATATTTTCACATGAAAGGACGAAAGTAAGGATTCATATATTCGTTAATTTAAATTTTTAATTTAAATTAATATATAATTTTATATAAATTTTTTTATTATAATAAAAAATTAAATGTGATTATTTTTAAAATTTTTTATTATAAAAAATTTAAATTAATAAAATAAACATTGTCTAATTTTACGTACACTCAATTTATAAACTTTTAGTATAATGATAGTTTGATTATTCAACTTTTAATTTTAACACATTAGTCCTTTATTTTATCATAACTAGCTCTTAGTTAATTTTTGTGTAAGGGAAAATGTATTTAATTTCTATATGATTTGTCTGTTAAAATCTTCTTTTGCTATAAATGTTGTAAGTGTCTGCATATAATATATAGAGTTTTCAATAGTTATATTATCAAATTACATTTATTTATTTAAATGCATACCTTGATCACATTTGATGGGCACGATGTTTTATTTGACTTGCTATAACAAGTAATCGATCAACTCTTTAACCATAAGCATTAGTTAAAAGATTAATATAATCTCTTTAAATTTAATCCTCAGCCATTGTTGTAATTTTGTGGGTCAATTATTCAATTCATTACAATCATACGTTTAATTAACATCACATAATTAAAACAATGATATTTTAGATAGATAAATATTAAAATAACTATTAAAACTAAACCTATACATAATACTGACCCGTTTAGTTTACTGATTCGAGTTTTTAATTCGAGTTGAGATATGACTTTATGTGAGAGTTTTTCACTGTAGCAAAATATTAAATGTGATTATTTCTAAAAGTTTTTTACTATGACAAAACTCAAATTTTAAACTCATATTGGTAAAATGAACATAAGAGAGTGTATATATATATGTGTTCAACCAAGGCAAGCGTCTTGATTAAATCATGCATTTCAATTTGTATGTTTATATATATATATATATATATATATATATATATATAACAATGTATATTTTTAAAATTTGTATTCTTATTCTCTTAATTTGTCTCTATTTAAATAACATTTCAAATTTGTCATATTTTTTTTTCTTACAGTGTTCTAAAATAATATATATTTTTAAATTATGGGCCTTTTCGCATATTCATACCTTTTGTTTTAATTTCTTATATACTCATTGACGTACGTTATTGATTGGATTATATTATTAAACTTGATGGTCTTAAATGATCAAAGTAAAAGTTGGAGTCAACTTACAAATGACCAAAAAATTTACGGTGTGCCGGTGCAATATACTAAAGTATATAATATATAGACTATAGTTATATTACCAATGAGTTATATATTGGTAAGAACGTTTTTTTTTTTTTTTTTTTTTTTTTCCTCTTTACTTAAAATGTGCTTAAAATTTAATACTCTACAATCCTAATTTAGAATTATTGTCTTATCATTCCAGTAAATTAAATTAAATAAGGTCCTTTTTTTTCTATTAGTGAAAATTAGATATATTATTTTGAGTAGAAGTGAATCAGTTCATTTCTTTTTCGACCTCGCTCAGTTTACTGATTCAAGTTTTAATTTGAGTTGAGATATGACTTTATGCTAGAGCTTTTAACTGCAGAAGAAAAAGTTTAAAGTAACTTTTTATTGTAACAAAAATGAAATCGAAATCGAATCGGTGAAATGAATGAAACCCTCATTTTCATGGACGGGTTCCAAAATTTTAAAGTTAAAGAAATGTTACAGAATAGGAAAAATTTCATTTTGGTATATTTTGTTATATCGAAACTCTGTTTTTAAAAATTTTATGGTCGTATCTCGACCTTGTAAAAAATCTTTTTTGGTACTTCGAAATAATTTTTTAAGATACGAAAATACAAAATTGTTCTAATTGTAAAAATTCAATTGTTGACCAAAAATTTTGAAAAAAAAAAAAGGATGTTAAAAATTGTTATACATGTAGAGTATAATCATTTTTTAAAAATTAATCTCTTCAAATTTTTTTTTTTTAAAATCCTTTTTTTTCTTTAAAATTTTAATTAACGGATAAATTTTTATAATAGGGATAATTTTATTTTTTTATATCTTAAAAATGACTTTGAGGTACTAACATTTTTTTTTTTTTTAAAAGTTGAGGTACATACATTAAATTTTGTTTTTAAAAAAGTATTAAAGTCAAATTTCATATACTAAAATGAAAATTTTCTTATAGAATATTATCTTAAAAAAGGCATAGATATAAGTTCCAAAAACGTGATGAGTATTTACAGAATAAAGGCGTAGAACATAAATTCCGTTTTTATTTTATTTTTTATCACTATTCTTTTTTTTTTTTTTTGAAAAGGACTAAGGGTCTGTTTGGTTCAGGAATTCAAATCATGTGATTTGAATTATTTTTAATTTACGTGTATTTTTTATAAAAAAAATCACTGTAGCGAATCATAAATCATGATTCGAATCGGGGACAAATCCCCAACCAAACATCCCCTAATTTACAATTCACATATACATTGGAAAAATTGTCTACTAGAAGTCTATAACAAAATATTGGTTCAGGGAAAAAAAAAAAAAAACGAAAAATAGGCTCAAACGCCATTATCGTCCAAACCAAGCTACCTAGTTAAAAGGCGATAGACCGCTAAACAGAGAGGAGAGAAAAAGTGCGTCTATAAATTCTTCTTTCCCGCTCAGTTTCCACAGATTTCAGAGAGAAACCCATCGCTCTTCTTCCATTAACATCAGGATTCAGGCAAGATTTCTCTCTCTCTATCTCTCTCTCTCTGTCTCTCTCTCTCTGTATCTCTCTGTATCTCTCTGTATCTATAGGTTTCTGCTTCTCTCTCTCTCTCTCTCTCTCTCTCTCTCTCTCTCTCTCTCTCTCTTTCTCTCCATCTTCTCCTCAGATTATCTATTTATGCAATTTTTATGGCTCTCCAAATTCAGAAGTATCATTTTTTTTTACACCTTCATTTGTCTTTGGCTCTTCTCCTCTTTCCTCCCAAAAAGTTTCAATCTGTTTTGCAGATGTAGTGCAATCTTTTGAGTCTCTGGACTTTTAGAGGACGTTTGGTTTTTAAATTTAGAACTATGATTCAGAACTACGTGTATTTTCTACGAGAGAAAATACAATAGCGAACTACGAATTCGAACCATGTACAGATCCTTGCTCCAAACGCTTCTATTGAGTGTAACCCTAGCCGACTGTTTTGATCACCAAGAATTGTATACCAGAATAGCTAAGTTTTTTTTTTTTATTTTTATTTTTTCCTTCGTTGGAATGCGACTGGAAATTTTCTAACTGCCTTTTTATTTTTCCCTTTTAAACCACCGACAAATTTAATTCCCTTGTAATGTATTTTTTTTTTCTTTAGAAGCAAACAGAGTTTCAAGAAATTTGTTTCATTTTTATATGAATTGATATAGTGAATGTTCGAATGGTATTTTCAGGAAAAAAAAAGAAAAAAAGTTTTGATTTTTGTTTCCATTATTACATTTTAGTAGTCAGAGCCAAACAAGAAGTTTTTATTTTTCTCGAACTTTCCATAATTTTATTTTCTTATTTTTACGCTGCTTGTTTTTTACTCTTTGTTCTGCTGTTTTGACCGAAGAAATTAAGAATGGTTCTATTTACTTGAGTAATTGTTGTTGTTGTTGTTGTTTTTTTTTTTTTTTTTTTTTGTTTTTTTGTTTTGTTTTGTTTTTTTTGTTTTTTTTTAAGGTAATGAACAAGAAATTAGATTTGAAGTGTTGTTAACTATTGAAATCTGAGGACTAATAATGGTGATATCTTTCCATGTTTGTTCGTTTCTTACTTTCTTTTTTATTTTTGTGTCGGTCAATTATTTTGGAAGTTTCCTGATTTCATTTATTTAGGCTTTAAGTGGTTAAGAGTTCCCGTATTGTCAATCAGGGTAAGAGCAAAGTTTTTCCCTTTACTAATGTTCTGATTAGAACTTCAGTTCTTTTGCTTGAAACCATATTTTGTTCGTTTCTGGTATGCCGTTTTCTCCTTGCCATCAAATGGACTTTGTCTCTTGAAAAGCTTTAATACGTTGTTTAGTAGAAGGGAAAAGTGGAAGGAGGGAGAGGGGTGAAGGAATTGGTTGAAAGATTTTGGTATCCATAGTTGTTTGGTAGGAGGAATGAAAGGTCTTCCCTTTCCTCTTATTTTCCTCACCTAGGTTATATGGCTTTATTTTCTTTCTGTCTTACCAAACGTAGCCTTAATGTCATCGTTTATAATATTCTTATTTTATTTACTCAACTCTAGCGAAGGTTAATAGACTTTTGTACTTGCGCTGCAATGCAATGTGTGTGCTAGAAACTGCTCTCTCTCTCTATTTGTGTGTGTGTGTGTTTGTTTGTTTCCTGTTTTCTTCGTTACAAACTCACAATAGATGTGTTTTTACTGTAAAATTTCTTAGCGCGGTATTTTGTATATTAACTAATAGAGGCTGGAGCCGGATAAGAAAAAGATAGTTTATGGAGGGCGGCGCAGGAAGAGATTTGGAATGCCAGAAGACTATGGATGGGAAGGCGAGTAACGGGAATGGTTCCAAGAAGGCCATTCCTTCTTGTTGCTTGAAGGCTAGGGCTTCAGCCCCTGAACTTGAGGCTAAATGCCATTCCACCGTTGTTTCTGGGTGGTTCTCAGAGTCTAAGTCTCACTCTGGTCAGTTTCTACTGTCCTTTTTTATTTTTTGGTTCTGATTGTTTGATTTAGTCCTATCCTCCTTGTGCAGTATAGAATTATTTAGTCACGTCTGTTGCTTTAAAATTTAAATAGAATAATATCATTAATTTTGTGTATGTTTTTTTCTTTTTTCTGCAGATAAAGCTACAAAAAGTGTTTATTTCAACAACCCAATGTGGCCTGGTAGGCTCCCTCTGTATGCATTTACATAATTGTATCTCCTCTTCTGATAACGTTGTTTCTACACTTGTAGGTTGTTTTTGTTTTAATAATTAAGTTAAATGAAAATTCATTATATGACCTCCTGATGCTTGTTGAAAGCTTCTAGTGATGGCTATATTGCCTATTAACCTATCCTAGTTGTTTGTTAGTTTGCCTTCTTTCTATCTTTCTGCTTCTTCTTCCCTCTCATTTTTTTTTAACATTTTTTACCTGTTTATGTTTGGCAGGAGAAGCCCATTCCCTGAAAGTAGAAAATATTTTGTTCAAGGGAAAGTCGGAGTTCCAAGAGATTCTGGTTTTTGAGGTTGGGAATTCTCCTTTTGAACAATTTCTTCATGCTGCTTAACCGTGTCCTTTTCTAAATCTTGTACACGTGTTAGTTATTACCAATTCATTAATGTCCAGTCTTCAGCATATGGAAAAGTGCTAGTTCTTGATGGCATCGTGCAGCTTACTGAGAAAGATGAATGCGCTTACCAGGAGATGATTGCCCATCTTCCTCTTTGTTCGATCCCCTCGCCAAAATCTGTAATTTCATCTATCCTCATCATTTTGATCTGCCTTATTTTGTAATTACTCTTAGGTGTATGCTAGATCTTTTATGGAGTTTTCTTTGTTGTATACTATTTTGTCATTTGGCTAAATGATTTTCTCATAATTTTGCTGTTATGATTATGTAGCCATAATTTTTTCCCTTCTACCAGGTGTTTTTTTTTTTCCCCCCTCCTGGATTCCTTTAACCGAGAGTAAACATTATAAACATTTGGTTCTGTTGCGGCACTTAAGTTGGCAATTTATGTTAAGGAAAACATTTGGTTCTTGACCCTCCTCTGGGTGACTGAGAGGAAAAGTAATTTGGTTGTTTTAAGTTTAAAAACAAGTTTATTTTTTTAGATTGTGAAATACAGTTTTTATATGACTACTATTTTTAAATAAATGTTG
Source organism: Morus alba (assembly GCA_012066045.3). Taxonomy (NCBI): domain Eukaryota; kingdom Viridiplantae; phylum Streptophyta; class Magnoliopsida; order Rosales; family Moraceae; genus Morus; species Morus alba. The sequence continues at coordinate 2,024,540 of CP050234.2, forward strand.
TTGGACATGATCCAGTAATCATGCAGTGTATTAATTTCGGGGGAAAACATGTGATACGCTTGCATTACTTGAATGCTTTTCAGTTCTTCATGACTTTACATGGCAGTTTTTGCTTCAGTTTTGACACTAGATTAAAAAAGCCAACAAAATTCATGGTGCAGGTTCTTGTTGTTGGAGGTGGTGACGGTGGGGTTCTTAGGGAAATTTCTCGCCATAGCTCTATTGAGCATATTGATATATGTGAAATAGATAAGATGGTTATTGATGTAAGTGGTGATGCAATATAGTTGCTATGAAGTTGTCTGCTTACAATTTTGCTGAGTTTGCCAACTACGGCTACTTCGTACTTACTGCCGTTTCTTTTGTTTAGGTTTCTAAGAAGTTTTTTCCTCAGCTAGCTGTTGGATTTGAGGATCCACGAGTCCATCTTCATATTGATGACGGTACGATTAACTAAACGAGTTACTTGTTTTACTTGGTCTGGAATTTTATTGAATTTGTTTAAGTGGTAATTCCTTTTTTATCATTTTAATGATCCCGACAGCTATTAAATTTCTGCGTCATGCACCTGAAGGGAAATATGATGCTATTATAGTTGATTCATCAGATCCCGTTGGTATGCCATTATTCTTTTTATGATTCTTTGTCTGAAATCTTTTTACCCTGTTGGTTATCTCTATTTATCTTTGAATTCTTTGGAATTGATTTCAGTTTATATGGTTCTGTGCATTGTTATACGCGGGGTGTATATAATTATGTGGTTGACACTCGAAAATATTGTGAAATTTGGCCCTCAGATGGTATTTCGTCACATTCAAATTACTTTTATTGTACAAATTTCCTCAACCTTGATAATGTCTTATCTGACCTCGTTATATGCTTTCTGATTTAAGGAACTGTATGCTGTCTTAGCACCTGGGATATACCATAATTTCGATTTGAAAGAAAGTTGAACATGTCATAGCTTCCCTGATTACTTTCGTACCATAATATCTATCGCATGGGAAACCCATCATGCCTCTCTCTATATACATATATTTTTTTGGTGGGGGGTGGCTATTCATTCTGGCTAAGATATATGGATTGATTCGTAAATAAATCAGCGTCCTTTTTTATAGGTCCTGCTCAAGAGCTTGTCGAGAAGCCATTTTTTGAGACAATAGCCAGAGCATTGAGGCCTGGTGGTGTTGTCTGTAACATGGCAGAAAGTATGTGGCTACATACGCATCTTATTCAAGATATGATGTCTATTTGCCGTGAAACATTCAAAGGCTCTGTTCATTATGCATGGGCGAGTGTTCCGACATATCCAAGGTAAGAGCGCATTCTCCTCTTTCCCTTTCATGCTTAGTTTCTCATAACCTTAAGGCATTCTCTATTAACTATTATTGTAGTTGATTCCAAGAACTTTCCTCGTTATATTGAAGTCTATTTCAAATTACTTGTCATGCAGTGGTGTCATAGGATTTCTGATATGCTCAACAGAGGGGCCACCTGTCGATTTTAAGAATCCAGTCAACCCTATTGAAAAGGTTGAAGGAGCTGTCAAGCATAAAAGAGAACTTAAGTTCTATAACTCAGATGTAAGAATTCCTTACTTATTCTGATTTAGCTTGTATTGAGTTCTCCCTCTATATGTCTGTCTCTTCTTAAATCTTGTTTGTAGTGGTTAAAAGAGTGATATATAAGCTTGCATGGCTTCAACTGATCTAGATTTATAGCGTTCTTTTTCTTGAGTTTCATCGGAGTTATGTGATTTGGGTAGTTGTTGAATGAGATTATACGACAAGCAAAAATGACAATATTTACTTCCAATTACTTTCTAACAACTATTGCGATCTGTGGTATTTTTTACTCTTTTAGCCCTTCTCTGATCCGGCTTTGGTGTTGAATGACCACCAGAAGTTCTTTTTGCAGTAGACTATATATATGTTAACCATGCTTGTTGGGAAACTGATCTTGACATTGTTATCCAATTACCTTTTTCTTTTTTTGCTCAAAGTTGTCAAGTTATTTGTGCAACTAGGTTATATATTTTAATGGCACGCGAACAATCTTTTGTTTTTGAAATAGCTCCTCCAAGTAAAAGGGCATGCTTGTTGTTCACAGGTGCATTCAGCCGCGTTTGCCTTGCCAACCTTTCTGAAGAGGGAGGTGAGCTTACTACGTGATTCTTCACCCCCGGCACGGGAAATCCACGTTTCCTAGTTATTTGAGTAGCAGCTTGTGCTCGGTTTCTCCAACTATTGAAATTAGTACTGTACTGAGAAATAGGTATTTATCACAACTGACGGTATAGATGGTGTTATTAGCTTTTTGCCATAGAGGCATTAGTGATGGGGTATAATTCTACAATGTAATACATATTAGTTTGTGACTCTGACGTATGAACGTGAATGTTATGATTAATCTGATTAAAATGATCCAGGCTTTTCGTGCTCGGACAAACATATTGGCATGTTGACTGACTACTAGTTGGAATATCTTCTTTACCTTCGTCTTAATTAGTCTTTATATAGATTCAAAATGTTCGTTTCGCACTTGCACTTGCCCCTTGTGTTTTGGGTCCCGCAACCTGCAATTTACATGCTGGGTTCACTCTCTATCAATTGTGATGTTCATCACTAGTGGTGTAAGAATACGTTTATTTCATATATTTAAACTCGTAAATATTTAAACTCAAATAATTTATTCTCTTACATTGTTTTTTGAATTAGAAATTATAATTTGAGTATACTTTACAAATGGATTTTTAAGTTTTTGTTTCTAACAATAGAAAAAATAGAGAATTTATCTTGAGAGCATATGAGTCTAGATTTTTATTATTTATTTTTAATAAATATTATTTTGTTAGTGTAATTATTTAATTAAAAAGGTTATAAATTAAGAGTAAAAAATAAAAATTTTAACTTATGTACTTTTAAGAAGTATTTGTTAAGATTATTTAATGGTACAAACAATTGGAAATAGTATTGACTAACCAGATGTAAGTTATTTGAGAGTTTAAATCACTTTGATTCAAACAGTATTTTCTCTAAAAAAAAAAAAGAAAAAATTAAATTTAAAAAATTCTGCAATAACATATTTCGTACAAAATTTGAATTTTGGTTTGAATCCGAACAAGTCACAAATGTGTTTTAATTGCTTCCATGCGACCTGCGTTTTGCCTATGAGCTTTCTCCAAGGTCCATGACGTATAAAAACGAATTTTTTTTTTTTTTTTTTTGTGGATTTTAATAATTCAAAGTGATTTTCTTTTAGCAAATTTGACAATAGTAGATTAATTAGAATAAAACTTGTCCAAAAAAGTTAAAACACTTGTTTCTTTTTCCAATAAATAATTCCTTGTGGAAGGAAAAAAAAAATGGTCCTTTTGCTCCTCAAACTTCCCCTAATTCAGGTATGTGAAGTAATTTGCAAGATTGTTGAAACCCGTAGGTTGTGTTCTAATAGAATAATGCTAAGAACCATAAGTTAAATTCTAATTCTTTCGTATCAATTCATGTGATATATGAATTATTATTTTTAAGGTGTTTAAAATATTATCACGTTAATTACTGATAAGAGTTAAAATTAATACCTCATCAGTTCGTGTATAAGAGTTGAGATCGAAATATGATTAATCCTTTTTGAGTTGTTATTCTTAACATTACTCGTTTCAATAATATTAAAGTCAAATGGAATTTTATGAAAGAAAAAGTTAAAAACAAATGTTAGGGGATCGAAATATGATTAACCCTTTCTTTAGGATATATAGGCCCCGTTTATTTTGTTGATTCGAGTTTAAAATTTAAATTTTACTACAGTAAAAAGTTCTCATAAATAATTATATTTAACTTTTTAACTACAGTAAAAAGCTCTCACATAAAGTCACATTTCAATTTAAATTAAAAACTCGAATCAATGAACTAAACAAGCTCATAGTGTGTTTATTTATATAACTCAAATCATAATTTAAATTATGTATGTGAAAAAAATACTATAATAAAAAAATTAAAATTAAAATTATTTAAAAAAACACTGTAAAAAACACTGTAACAATTGTAACAATGTGGCTTGCATGAATAATAAACAATGCCATAATAAATAATGCTATTAGAGTCCACGTGACTTGATTTTACACGTGTTGAATCTTGACGGTATCTGGCACGCGCCATCCACACTCCTGAGAGCGCAAGAATCTCGTTGGCCTTTTTCTCCAAAATTTTCTCGCGAAACAGACAAAACGCTTAGCAGCAGATATATAGAATGGAAATCGTAAGAATATTTCTCCAGAAAACTTATCTCCTTTTCTATCCGAGAGCTTCCCAATACCTACCTTCCTACATTTGACCATCTAAAAGGTTCCACTTTCTCGAAACCGAATCTTTCCATTTCCATACATGTAGTTCCTTTTTTTTTTTTTGTTTTTGTTTTTTTCCCCTGGATTTTATGAAGCTAAAAGGTCTTTTATTTTTTTTTTTATTTTTTTTTGTCCCCTTTTAGTTCTTTAACTTGATAAGAAGGTTTCGATTGTTGAATGTTTGGTTGATATCTTGTTTGGCTTGAATTCTCCATTTTTTTCCTACTACAGAAACAATAATTGCTTTTGCTAATCTAATGTGTTGGGATTTGTTTCCCACGTTTTTGTTTGATTCTAATTATAATTGATTGGTATTATTTTGAAAAGTTTTAGCTGACTGTCTGCATATGATTTCATTGTGCTGTTAATAGGTTTCTAAAAGCAAGTTTTTAAAGGATTAGCAATCACGGTTTGTAAAGTCAACTTTGTATCCAAAAAACAGAGAGATTGATATTTGACTATGACTGTTAGCTGGATGATCACCATTTGTTTCCCAAGAATACGTCCAGGTACAATGATCAGGAATGAGAAGTTTTCAGACTTAATGATGATTGATCCGTCTGAGTTTAAGAAAGATATTTTTCACAGCTATGTTGTAGCTGTTGTTACAATAAGGATTTGCAACGAAATTGATTCTGCAGAATAAATAAAGATTTCACCCAGTTGTGATATTTCTGCCTATTTATTCAAAGAAGTTTTCTTGTAAACTTGACCTCTGTGAGTCGTCTTTATTCTGTAGTGAGAGAGGTACGAAATTGTTGTTTCATACAAGAGAAATGATTTGAGTGTGTTTAAGATAAAAACATTGTTGGAGGGATTCCAACGTAAAGAGTCGAGAGGATCTCGCTGATCAAGTTCATAGGAAATTTACAAGTTCATAGGCGTTCATTTGAGAGGGAGTCTCAAGTAGTTAAAGTCCTTGAGTTGTAATAAGTTCTTAGTGGATTAATCATTCTCTGGGTAAGGCCCCGCGGAATAGGTTGTTAACCGAACCGCGATACCATTTCTCACGTGTTCTTTTATTTTATGTTTCTGCATTATTCATATTGTCTTATAAATTGTTAAAAGACTAAAACCGGTACTTTCATAATGAAATCATGGAACTTGGAATTATAGTAGACATCATTTCATTCTGAAAATTCGTAAGGTAATTGTTAGATAATTGTCTGGTAATGGACTTTTCTTGGTTGGTGATAAAGTTTCCAACTTTTTTTTTTTGGTGTGTGCGTGCGTGTTAAAATAGCTATTACGAAAATAAGAGAAAATAGAAGAAGCTGGAGATTGTATTTGTCTTTTTTGTCAAAGCTTTTGAAGGTCTTTTGTTTTTTTTTTTTGGTTCTCTCTTTGTAATAAATTTTATAGGGGGTCTTGCAGGTTCACGATTCGGGTGTTTTGTTGATTATCATCAAATAGATGATGCAGAACGGAATTTCAGCTTGTGTAGTTGCAAATTCGAGGGAACTTGGGAACCAGGTAAAGTGGCCTTCAGCTCTCAATAGGAAAACATGTTCTTTGTACTAATTCTTTTCCAGAATTATTGTACATTATGTATCGTATATTATATGTCGAAACATCGTTCGGAACCTGACAAATCGTCCTATTTGCAGGCAACTCTATCTGCTGATCAGTTAGGATTCGACTCTTTCAGCCGAAGGGCAAACTTCACACATCTACCATGTACACTTTGCACAAAACAGGCGGTGAGAGTTGTACAGTTTTTAACGGTACGTAGGAGCAAATTAAAGCGAAGGACTTTAGCTTCTGCTCTTCCCAATAGAGACGGTGAACCGAAAGCCAGTTTTTGGCATTCTTCTGCTGATGGCCAACCCCTTTTAGCCTTGGGAAATAACAAGAGTTGTAAGGATGCAGATGCAGAAGAAGACCCCTCCGCTCGATATTCAAGATCAGACTTTTCTGTGAAGGCTAATCATATGGTAAACCGTGGCGAGCTTCTTGACAAGCTGAAGGCTGTTCATTTGCATTTATTAGCATCAGAACAATGGAATGCTTCTCAAATCAAACTATGTCACAGGTATACCCGACCTATTCTCTGGAGGTGATTATTAATTTTCGTCAAAATGAGTTTTCAAGTATGTTGATTGCTTTCCCGAAGAGATATGGTTTAAATTACTAAGAAGCCAACTTAATGTAATCTATCCCGTCTCACCCATCACCACTGAAGTCAGTTCCCAGGGGCCAAAAGAACTTTAATATTTTGTTTAAAATATCCCTTTTGTCTTGTTTTCTTCTTTTTGCATAACCTAATAACTTTGAGGTTCTTTTTTTATTTTGGTTTCCTCAACAGAAACTACTTGGTGAGCGCAACAAACTTAATACATTATCTGGCATTAAAATGTCTTGACATTGAGCAGGTCAAAGAAGATTTTTCTTCTATTGGTCTTTTAAGTTGGGAGATCATCGATTCATGCGTTATGGCCAGTCTCAGTGCAGGCATTCAGCTTTTGGAGGAGTTGAGTCCCAACTCTCTAAACGCCAGAGAGAATATTTCAGGAAGTTGTACTGAGAAAAGGTTAGAGAATCAAAGGAATGAGAAGTTCGCAGTACATTTAATGAGGAAGAAGGCATTCTCCAACAGGGAGTTATTGATGGGCCCACTTCAAGATGGAAAAACTAGTCATGTTATGGTAACAGTTGGAAAAGAAGCTACTGAGAATGAAATGCTTATAACTGATCTTATAGATACTGGAGCCTCCATTATTAGGATCAATTGCGCACATGGAGATCCAAGTGTTTGGAGTGAAATAATTAGAAGAGTGAAAAGAAGCTCTCAAATGCTGGAGAAACCGTGTCAAATCCTCATGGATTTAGGTGGCCCAAAGCTCCGAACAGCTGGCCTAAAGCCCGGTCCTCATGTTATGAAAATATCTCCGGAGAGAAATGCTTCTGGAAATGTGATCTTCCCAGCTCAAGTGTGGCTGTCTCACAAAGGAGCAGGGCCTCCTCCAAACCATGTATCTCCTGATGCAGTTGTCGTCCTGAGTAACCCAGATTTCCTTTGTGACATCGAGGTAGGTGATACTGTAAGATTCAAAGATGCTAGAAGGGAAAAAAGGATTCTCAAGATTGCAGGAAAGTTTCATGTTTTTGGTGGTATTGGATTTATTGCTGAGTGTAGCAGGACTTCTTACATCGAGTCGGGGACACAATTGTATATCAAGGGAAAGAAAGGCAGGTTCCGTTTTGCACACGTTGTTGATGTCCCTGCAGTAGAGCCATCTATTAGATTGAGAGTTGGAGACTTACTAGTCATATCACGAGATAGCTCATGCAGTCGGATTGACTTGCCTGAAGCCATAAGAGGTGCTCATAGGATAACTTGTTCTTCCTGTCTTCTTTTTGATTCAGTGAAGCCAGGAGAACCCATTGCTTTTGATGATGGAAAAATATGGGGAATAATCCAAGGTACTAGTATTTCGGAGATTATTGTATCAATAACCCATGCAAATCCTAGGGGTACTAAACTTCGACCAGAGAAATCCATCAACATCCCAGAGAGCAATATTCAGTTTCAAGGCCTCACTTCCAAGGACCTTATGGATCTTGAATTTGTTTCTACTCATGCTGATATGGTAGGGTTTTCATTTGTTCGAGATGTTAATGATATCAGTATGCTTCGCCTAGAACTGGAGAAGCGAAAACTTTGGAACTTAGGAATTATCTTAAAGATTGAGACAAAAAGTGGTTTTGAAAATTTGCCTCAAATGCTACTGGAGGCAATGAAATTACCGAATCCGCTGGGGGTTATGATTGCGAGGGGAGATCTTGCCGTGGAGTGTGGATGGGAAAGGATTGCTGATATACAGGAGGTAATTTTGTCTATTTGCTCTGCTGCCCATGTACCTGTCATTTGGGCTACTCAAGTTCTAGAATCATTTGTCAAGTCTGGTGTGCCTAGTAGAGCTGAGATTACTGATGTGGCCAATGGAAGAAGGTGGGCGGTCAATCTTTGCTATCAATCCATTGTTCATGAAATTCCATATAAGTTACCAGACTATATAAACATGTTTATATTGTCAACAACATGACCCATTTTGATATCTACTCTCTATGATTTTTCCTTTAAAAAAGGTTGTCTTGGTGGATTTTCCCCTTTTTTCCTTCCTTAATTTTGGAAGGATAACTTATATTACTTGCTTTATATTCAAGAATCCTCTGAACTTTTTTTTTTTTGTTCCTTCTATCACAAGCAAAGCTACACAACCAAGGATGACTAACAATTTGTTAATCTGCATGTTCAGGGCAAGTTGCATTATGTTGAACAAAGGGAAACATCTCGTCGAAGCTGTTTCTTTTTTAGATTCCATCTTGCGCAATTACTCCACAAAGATGAGAGCACAGGCACAGCTGAAGCCTCTTCCACTGACCGGGCGACCATTTTAGTGTAAACCTATTTGCTCTTTGTAGATAATTTTCACCATCTAGGTAGAGACTTATCAATAATAATAGGTCCGTACATGTTCTTTGCTTGTGGAAATCATCATCTTAAATCCTACATATTCATGGTTGAAACATTGCAAGTTTCAGGCATCTTTCATCGTCTAAAATAATGGGTTTAGTTGTTTGTTGATGTCTTTTTTTTTTTTGGTAGAAAGTTCTTTGTTGATGTCAAAATCATTAGAACAGCGGTCGGGTTATTAATGGTAATCAAGTTATCAAGCAAGCTGACTTCAGGAGTGGCGGCAGCACTAGGCTAGTGCTTATGAAATAGTCTTCTTTAAAGGAGTTAGCATAATTTGTACATTTACAAGAACGGGCATGTATTAGAGGATTTGAAATGTAAGTGCTGCTTTCAGACAATAGCCGCACACAACACAGAGACGGATCGGTTAACTGACCGTTTAAGTCAGTTTTTCAGTTTTTTACGGTATGCTTTTAGCCAGAAGGTGGTCGATGTCGGTTTTTCAGTTTTTTTTGAACACTTCTACTTTAACTAATTTTATGGTTGTTGATATGCCATTCTGCTTATGTAATATTGGGTTTCTCTCTCATCCATTTTTTGCGAGGGCACTAATCTTTTTTCCTTCTCTTTTTTAATTTTTTTTTTAATGTTTACTGATATACGTTCACTGTCATGCATTTACTTGGACCAACCAAACATAAATAAATGAAAAGAAGGGTGGGATCTTACCATTCGTAGGAAAGAAAAATAAAGTTGTCCTCAATTAAAAATTGGAAATGGCGTTCATTTATTTATTTTGCATCTTGAAAAACCTACATTATAACATAACTAACAACTATAAAAAGAACTCAATGAAAGAAACGTCTATGCACAAGAAAATGTTACAACCAGTTTAAATGCTAAGGGTCCTTCAAACTCTCTTAATGGGAGAGGTTGGATTGTACTTTATCCATGTCGTGGATGCTCTCCTCCCGCAGATTGTAGACTTTACAATACCTCTTAGACTCATCAAACCAATGCTCACAGTGTGACCAGTAAGCTTGATCAATGCTCGACGCTCCGAGTACCATAGCAGTTTGTTCGCTTGGCTTTGAAAGAGAGAATAATTTAAACTTTTTGATATTGGACGTAGTAGACACTCCAAGAGTTAGAATCTCCATATGTTGAGAGTCTGCACACTTATACAGCTGGAATGGTTAAATATGTAAAGATGGAGAGTTGACCTTCATTGGTCTCCTCGTCTGAAGAAAGAGATTAAAAGTACGCCATTGTTGACGTCCAGAGACCGCCATTATGTACTTTGAAATCAGAAAGTTCATTTATTTCGCTGATTTGAGTTTTTAATTCGAGTTGAGATGTGACTTTATGTGAGAGCTTTTCACTGTAGTTAAAAAAAAAAAGGAAAAAGAAAGAAAGAAAAAAGTTGACTTTTTTGAGAGCCTTTTACTGTAGTAAAACTCGAATTCTAAACTTAAATCGGTGAAATGAACAGGTTTTCAAAAACTCTTCATACCCAAATTCATGGAGAGAATACGGAGGAGGAAGAAAAGGCGGAGAGAGTTTTTTAAGCATTTCAAAAGTGTACATTTATAAGACGGATCTCAACTACACAAAACTTAAGCAAAACACACTCAACAAAATCCAAAGTATATCAAACTCCATATAACTTGATGGTCCTGATCATAGTAAACCATATGGTACCAAAAATTTAAACAATAATAATACGCATGACACTAGTAGTGTAAAAGTCCATGTCTAAATCTTTTCCACTTTTTGTCATCCTTATCAGCCAAATTTGGAGAGCTTGAAGGCTTCTTGCCCAGCTGATTACGGCGTCGAATTGTTTGTATGGCTTGAAGCGCCAAAGCTTCCCACAGCTCGGCACAAGAATTAGTGGAGTCGGGCGTGAGGCTCCGCCTGAAAAGCCACCAATGTGTGCGGAGTGCATTCATCAAGTCGTTGGCCATGAGAGCAAAAGCTTCAACTTTGGTGTGCGATTTGAGATTCTTGGTCGAGATGGGGAAGTCCGAAATGGTGGTGTGAGTCAGTGACCACTTCACAAGTTCTTCTCCGAAGTAATCTCCCTTTTTAATGCGCCTGGTAGTACATCTTGAGCAACTATTACTCTCATTTATGCCATGAGTACTGATCCCAACCTCGTTTAAGAAGTACTCCCATGCAGTGCCTTGTGTGATGAAAAGCATCCGATCTACTGGGTCCCCCACTCTAATAATGTAAGTGTTCTCATTGTAAATCACTGGCTTGAGGTGGTCGCAGATCACTTTTAACACTTGTTCATTCATGTTTTCAAGCATTGGAACCTGCGATTCAATAAAAAAGATTGTCCGTATGTTATGTGTTTTATTTGAAACAATTAATGGAAAGATATTGATCATAGGGATTCCATGTTTCAATCTATTGTAATTGGCCGTGAGTCTATTTAGAAAATGTTATAGTTACCAAGTTTTAATGGTGAGAGAAGATAGTTGATATCAGAACTTATTAATACATCCCAACTATATTGCATTCAGTAGCAAATTGAAATTTAACAACTCATTTGTTATCTCCCTTGGTATAAAAAATTTGAGTTTTTTCTGTGGTCCCCCACAACTTTTATGGGAGAAATTTCTTCCATCGTAACCGGTTGAATGATTGGCGTAATTCTCTTGTATTTAGTCGTAACAGTTACTATTTTAGGAACCAAAAATCATTTTTAAGCAAATGGCAATAATCCTTCACGACAATATTATTCAAAGTTTAAAAAAAAATAGTTGGTTACGATAGAATGACTAATCTTAACAGTAACAATGACATATGTGCATATTTTATTCAAATTAAAAATGACAAGTGTTTATTGATGTGCCTTTCAATATTATTTATATGTGTGCATGACATCGTTTATTGTTAATCTTAACAGTAATAATGACATTCTGGTTTTCAAAATAGTAACTGTTACGACTTCATACAAAGAGAATTACGCTAGTCTTTTAGTCGGTTATGACAGCACATAGGTCGATTACGAGGGCATATGAAGGACTTGTCCTCGAGTTTCAAAGTGAGGGCCTGTAGACAAGTCTGAATATTTGATAGATAACTTTGGATCTCTGAGAACAAAATTTGGATATCTAAGAACAGAATAGTATCAATTACCTTGGTTATTGTGGGGTTGCAGAGTTGGCGCTTTATAGACTTCCTTTCTTCTAGGGGAAGTATTGAGAACAGATTCTCCACATCCACATCTTTGTTTTCCTGCAACTTGTATTTCACACTTTTCATGATCGATCTCTTCATATGCTTGGAAAGGCCATTTTTGTTTATCCACAATTCTATGTCTCGTTCTTTCAGTTTCATCTTCTCTCTTATCTCCTCTGATCTTGTGGTTGCGAACTGCAAGTACGTCTGCCACCCGGAAAAGAAAAACGAGAAAAACGCTTATAAACTTACTAAATCCAGATACACTCAGATGTAAATGCTATTATTTATTTATTATATAATATTGATAAACACTTGATGGAAACATATAGTTAATGCATGTTTTCACAAAAAAATGAAAAACAATTGAGCAAGTGTAGATAGTAAATTAGTTGGTTTTCTGCCATTCAAAGAATACATTATTGTGGGGCAATTCGAGAATTTTCAGTGCAAAAAAAAAAAAAAAAAAAAAAAAAAAAAAAAAAAAAAAAAAACCTCAAATTCCAGGAGAAAGTCTTCATGCATCTTACAAGATTAAATTAGCAATTCAATACTTATGTAGAGCTTTCTTATTTTGAGAAAATCTAATCTTCAATTAGCGCATTCATTTTTGTCCAACCAATATATTGTATTCTCTAACACAACGAAGCCACAAATCGGTGGTTTTCAGTTTTAAGGGATGAAGCATGATCAAGACCCTATATATATATAATTTTTCAGGTGACTTGAGTTACATAATTGAATTAAAGAAATATGTGAAGTTTGAAATGAAAAAAAAAAAAAAAAAAAAACCAACCTGCAAATTTCCAATGAGATATAAGAACAGAAGCAAACCACAGAGAGAAATTGAAACTGCAAACATGGTTTCCCATACGTACGTACTTGTTTTGAGGTTTTGGCCAAGCGAACTGCAAAATTATTGGTGAAGCAGTATAATATATCATTCAATTAGGAGCTACAAACGTTACATAACATGTGATATGTACAATACACATATAAATGTCCGTGTGTGCGTATATATACGTGAGCGCTTATAGAAAGAAATATATACGTATAATTTAAATTCATATGATGTATCATTGTTGGTACGTATGCATTAGTACGTTAAAATTTTCGCATATTAGTGTGAGAGCCAATATTTTACCATTTGCATGAGACGTTTTATTTTACTGACACACATGTGGTAATAGATTATTGTTGATTCCGCACTCCATGATTAAACTTTTAGTTTAAGCTAATTAAAAAAAAAAAAAAAAAAAACAAGCAAACAAAGTGGATAAAAATTACCTACAATGGAACTTAGTTAATGGTCGATTGATAACAGAACAAATGTTCATAACAAACAACAATTATGCTATCTCTTTAGTATTGGATTAATTAATAGAGCTCTAGATCCTATACATGATATATATATATATATATATTTCCATTTGATGAATTGAGGAATTAAATCAATTATATATAAGTATTTAAGCACATTCTAATGTTTTTATCTCTTGGAAATAATTAGCGTGAAGTGAAAATACCTCATATTCCGAAGGCCCCACCAAAAACAGTGAAATAACTTTTGCGGAAAATCAATATTTGGAGCCAGCACACCGGATTGAAGGGCTTCAAGAAATATTCCAAAATCGAAACGATCTGCATTTTCTGGTTTTATTGGACAAGAAGAATTTAGAGTTTGGATAAGATATCTAGAAGGTTCTGCAACGCCACAGTGATTACTATGGCAGTTTTGAATATTTGCACAAACTTCGTTCCAGCATGCTGTTTCTCGTTGAAAAGATAGGAAGTACCAGAAGGCTCCGAATACCTATAAGTTAAAAATAAAATACTGAATGTTGAAAAAAAAATAATTATAAAAATTTAACATTTTCTTTTTCTTGTGAATTCTGAATAAAATAAAGGTAAGCATAATGGACTACTTATCACTTAACATCGCTTCCATCAAAAGCTGAGAGTGAAAAAAAAAAAAAAAAAAAAAGAGAACTTGCAAATAGCCATATTTACCTAAAAGAAAATATTGTGAATTCTAAGAATCAAATTGGGGAAAAAAGCTACGGGTTTCTTGAATTGTTTAATAAAATATACAAATAACTAAAATAAGCAAATAACTAATTAATTAGAGGAAGAATATAAAGTGTGTGTATATATATACATATATATAATTTCACTCACATGACTGGCAAGAATGTAGAGAAAAAGGTTGAACAGGCCCCTAACCCATACGATTCCGGTGAGTTTGTCTGAATTCATAGTAAGTTCCTTACATGATTGGTATATTCGGAGAACTCTTGGGACGTATTGCGAGAAAAGAATGACGTTCAGGTACTTCCTCATTTCTAGAGATCCCGTGCCCCTCAGTTTTGTCAACTGAACCAATATTACTACCTGCCCACAAAATTGCATTATTAATCCTTATATATGGGAACTAAATCAATTGTCGAGCCTGTTATGGAGATTAATTCGAATATTAAACACGAATATGTACGATAATGTTGCTCAAGAGCAGCAATCTGACTCTGTGTGTGTGTGTGTGTGTGTGTGTGTGTGTGTGTGTGTGTGTATATATCTGGTTATAATGTCCTTCAAATTCCGTCAGAATCAAAAGATGTTAAAGAGTACTTCAAGTTTGAACTCAACTTTGCATATTAATAAACAAAAATATTGAGGAAAAAAAAACAAGACAAATATGTTTTAGAAAAACATGGGTGTTGGAAAATAGATTTATTTTTTTCTTCGAAAAGTAACTTCCAATTACTCGGGAGTACAAAAATCGCTTCAAGAAAAACGTAAAAACACAAAAAAATGCCCATGTAGTCTTCTGCTCTGCTGCTTCACGGTGTCAAAAAAAAAAAAAAAAAAAAAAAAAAGACACAAAAAAGGAGTACTTTTCTAAAATGTTAGTGGAATTTACTTTTCTAAAAGAAAATTTGAAACCATTTTTTTTTTTTTTTTTTTTCGTGGTGAGAGAAAGTAAGACTACAGTCTTCCTCTTTTCTTTTCTTTTTCTTTCTCTACTTTCCTGCTCTCTTTTTATTTTTGTTTATTATCTTTATCTTAAAGCTCATATACTAGGTACCTGTGGAACGGGAAGAATAGAAAGAAGGTCTACGACGATCAGATTCCACGAAATAGTGCCACCCTTAACCAAATGAATACCTATTTTCTTAATTTCCGAATTTGGCGGCTGTCGTCTTTTTTCCACCTTGTAAGCTTTGGCTATGTTATAGACGATATCCATAACGTAAATTAGGTCAAAAATAAATCTCCAAACTAGAGCCAAAACCCTCAACTTCTTGTCCAACTCAAAGCACTTGTGCTCCTCGTTGATAGTTGGAATGTACAAGAACAAAGGGTCCAGCGACACTGCAATCACACATGCCAGCACAATTATCTTATTCCACATTGGTTGGAACCCCTCTTGCTCCACAATTTCCATTAATACTTTAGTCAAGCTTTCCTTCGGAGCTCCTCGTACTCCATCGTTCCTCAACGACATTTGTGTTACCGTCGGGTCGATTATTGTACTCCAATCTGGGCGTTGTTCCAGGATGCTGAAACAACAACACATAATTAACAGGGCATGATCAAAAAAAAAAAAAAAAAAAAAAAAAAAAAAAAAAAAGACATCCATGTCGTTCCATAAAGTAATGTTATGTATCAATACGAATTCAGTTTTGTTATCTAATTTTTTATGTCATAAATAGTATTGCCTAATAACTAATTATATTATGTAAAACCATTTTAAGGACCAGATTTTAAAACATGAAAAATTTAATTTTAAATTGTTAAATAGCGTGTTATAATATGGCCAGTTAGGCACTATTTAAGATACCAAAACTAAACAGGAAAAATGTGTCCACTTAATTCCAATCTCATTTATGCTAGACAAGTTAGGAGGCACAAATTATATATATATATATATATATATATATATTTCTAGTAATTATACAGTGATAATTTCGGATAGTGATACTTAATTACATTTCTTATTCTGCATAACACAAAACATGGAGTATCTTCTGCAATTTAAGTCTCCCACACATGAATAGATACACAATTAAACATATAGGAATTAGCTTCAGAAAAAAAAAAAAAAATAAATAAATAAAAACAGAAGAGCGAGTAGTAGAGTCAACGAACCTCACAGATACTTTCCCTTCCGAATCATCCATGATGTGTTGTCTCCTGCAGAAATATGAAGATTTATATTGTAAATTAGAAGTTTTCTTTCTTATCATCTGCCCAGATCACAGAAAAAATTAAATATGGAGTCAAGAGGAAAAAAAAAAAAATCCATGATCCAAAATCAATTGACAGAGAAACTGAGATATAATAATTTGAGTACGAAATCAAAACAATTAAAAGGAATTTCAGAATAACCTGCAAATTCTCAATGAGATGTGGTCTTTACACAACTTGAGCTTTGAATATCACAAGTTTCTGTATATTAATTGACACCTTCACATAAGGAAATTTAAGAGTTACTGTTAGAAGGGTCAGAGAGCAAAAAAAAAAAAAAAAAAAAAAAAAAAAAATCATATACATGTGGATATATAATTTATAATGTTTAGCCACGACGACAACTTTAACTCGCAGTATCCATAACTCTATATGCACAATAAAAAGAAACGAAAGACATAAATAGAAAGGAAACAGAATTCATAACCAAATATGCAAATCAAGTAATAGCCTTCAACGTTCTACTTGAGAAAAATCACTAAAACACAAACAATATTAGCTCGCTAGCTAGTAAACTTATTGTGGGGGATAAATTTATATATATATATATATATTTAAGCATATATAATATCTACAACTTAAAAGAACACATCCCAACTAATAAGTTGATACCTATATATTTGGTAAGAGAATCTTTAAAACAAACTATAATATTATTAAAAAAATAACATAAAAATAAAATATACAAATATAAGCCAGAGGCCAAAATCAAGCATGTCAACTAAAAATAAACTTAAGTGCGGGGAGGGCTTTCCGTAAGAATCAGCAAGAACAAAAACTTTGTAAAACCCTCGACATGCCTCGTTAAAATATCTAATCTAAAAAAAAAAAAAAAAAAAAAAAAGAAGTATATGTGATTATCCAAAGGGTCAAGCCAACTGCCTAAATAACAAATAAAAAACGGCACAAAAACGAAAATAATTTGAGAATCGAGCACAAGCCCAGAGCAACAATCTCAAATGAGAATATAACAAATTAAAGCACCAACAAATGACTAGAAGAGAAAACAGTCGTCAAATGAGAGTATCTCTTCAAATTTAGTCATCTCTAGCAGAGATTGCAGGACATTCTTTTGAGGCTTAAAGACAGCAAATTACGACAAGAGAAAGATCAGGGAGAAAACCAGAGCAGAAAAAAAAGGAAGAAACATAAATAGGAAAAGAAACTAAAATACTAAGTACCAATACTTTACAGAGAATGAATTAATTACATAAAAGAGGAGCTTCAAACTATAATACGTACTCAATAAAATGACGCCTTCTAATAGAGCAGCAAGAGGGAGCTATAAAAAGAGTATTAAATAAAGCAAAGAGTGAACGAAACTGAATTTGGCTAGAATCACTCAAGTTTGGTAGAAAGGATCGGGGAAAGGGGATAGAAAGAAAATATGTAAGAGATTAAAAGATTAGAAATGATGGAAAGTTTTCGCTTAGGTTGTTTCGTAGATAGGATGGAAAGAAAATGAGAATTTGTACAATTATTATTTTATTCATATACCCATATCATCTCACTTAAAAAACTAAGACAAATGAGTAATTTTTATTATCATTATTTGGTTTCAAATTAATTTTACGTTGAAAAATCTACCCAACATTAGAAAGATTAAGACCCCGTTCACTTTACCGATACGAGTTTATAATTTAAGTTTTGCTACAGTAAAAAGTTCTCAGAAATTGTCACATCTAATTTTTTTGTTACAGTAAAAAGCTCTCACATAAAATCACATCTCAACTCGAATTACAAATTCGAATCAGCGAAGTGAACGGACCCTAAAATTAGTGGGATCCACCATATTTTTTCATTCCCTTTTTTTTTTTTATTCTTCTTCTTACCGAATAATTCTACACTATCCATCTACTAATCTCTTCCCCCACTTCCTTCCTTCCTCTTTTCCATTCTACCAAACATAAGTTTATGGGTCCACAACCTAATATAATAGTGTTAGTTATTGAAGAAAAGTTGAATACCAATAAATGTAATTTCTTCCTAAAAAATTCCAAATATTAATAGTGGCCCCAAGCATCGACAAGTATTATTCTTGCTTTCCCAGCTGCTTTTGAAATATTTATCCACATCCAACTCATTTTCTCGCACAAGTCCAAGTCAAGAAAAGATAGAAGATAAAAAGCTAATTAAAGTAGTAAAAAGCATCAAAGTGTGAACAATTATTGACGAAAATTATTGTGGAAATATTCCGATCATGGTTGAACCTCGTGTAACACATGAAAACTAGACTTAATAATGCCTTAAAATTCGAGCCCAATTGACAAGTTCATGATCAGAGTACTACTCGTAAGATATTTCTTTTCGCTGACGTATTTTGCATGGACGTAAGCGTGCGCTAAGAAATTAATTAAGAGAATCCAAGGCACAACATTTGCATGAATGAATAATCTATACAAGTAGACTAATTTTATGTTACACAAGTCTAATTTATGCTCCATTTATTTTAAGGGTTCTGGCCTGATTTAAGATTATAGTTCTTAATTCGCAATAATATTTTTCTCTTATAAAAAATTTAAATTTTAAAAATTAAAATCATGAATTATGGTTCTAAATTCATAAATTAAACGTCACCTTAATTACCTAGTTATAATTCATTAACAGTCAAGTCAATCCCAGAAGGGGAAATACATGCACAATTAGTTCATTTAAGATATTTTATTACCATCACAAAGTGACATGCTGGTTGGTAAAGGATTAAGGAAAGAAAAAATAAATAAATAAATTTCACCTAGTAGCTCCTCAAAATTTAAGCCCATTTTTGTAAAATTGGCGACTATGTAAAGGACAATTTTAATAAAGTTACAAAAAAAACAAAAAAAAAATTGGAGGCACAATAGCGAAAACTATTCTTAATATATTAGTCAAATCAAACGTAAGCAATACACACTAGCATTATGTTTTGTCCAATTAAAATTCTAGTCATATTTTGGGCTCGCCTATTCCAAACTCGATGTGATAAATGAACGCATATAGAACAAATATATGAAAGTGCACATTGACTAGAATCTTGAACATCATGTAACACAACAAAATTATATGCTGCGGATTGTGTCATGCCCTAAAATTTCTTACTTTAATACATGATAGTAAAAGAACTCAATATACGGCTTGGGAAGTCCGTTAGATCCTTAATAGCAGCTGGAATGCAATTGTATTAGGACTATCCGACCACCATTCATATGCTGAATTAAGAACTGAAATATAATTGGCTAATTAATTTGTCGACTGCTTGAGTGCCCTCATTCTCATGTATGTGAGAAAATTATACTGTCATCTAATTTTAGTATCTCAAATGACGTCTAACCAATTTGCATCGTATCATATCATTTTAAAAAAAATTGCAATGATATTGAGTTGACTTAAACAAGGTTCCTGTTAAGTGCTCATAATGTATCATAATATAGTTGATTAGATACTATTTTGGAGATCAAAAATCAAACTGGTGATCTCAATCTCAATTTCTCTATGGTTGAGATCCAAAGATAGTCGCTTAGACATCCATAATATTGATTCCTTACCTGTCACCTAACCATACATATACAAGACATGATTAGTTAAAAGATTTCTTTAAGCTACATATACGTAGGGCCTACTTGTAAAGTGCAAGATTCAAACGGTCATATGAATCATGGAAACAGATAGTGACATACTACGTAGTTAATTTTAAAGAAAAAGACGCCGCTTACCATAATTCATTTCCAAGAAACTTGTTCAATACTAATATTTATCATTGATCAATTACGAAAGGTACTTCATAATAATAGAGGTAGTTCTAACTTCTGCCTCGTCTTCGAATTATATCATATACTTACATCATAATATCAGGAAGATATAAGTAATAATTTGCCAAGCGCTGATTGTATTTGCACCACTCGCTCCGGTGAGAAATCACATACAATTACATGATCAATTAAACGCTTGCTTCAACCTTTAAGGATAAACACGATGACGAATATTATAATAGAAAGCTTTAATTTAGCTAGGTAGTTATAATTAGACAATGCCTGAATTTTACGTGGTTTTATAAGTCCACACAAAACTAGTGGTGGTGTAAGAATTGGCTGTTTTGTCATAATTTGTTGTTGAAAATGGAGATCGAACTCTCATCTTGTTGTGTGTCTAAGACATATTATTTGAGAGTGCATAATGATCTCTTTGGTCTGAGACTTGACATATGTGGTCGAGAGCGGAGGGTTAGAATATGAGGCCGATTCAAATTTCCACGCCAGAAGTTCCTCTCCGCAGAAATCTCCTTTCGCAATGCTCCGGATGGAACCATTTCCAAAGATCAATACAACGCCTTGCGTGGCGAAAAGCGTAAATATGACCAATCGGTTCTCCCTCTCGAATGATGCATTTGGATGGAACCATTTCCAAAGATCAATAAATCATCAGTCGCTCATCGACAATATGGAAGCTTTGGCACCTAGCTCATTGGATTAAACAAGATTAGCGTTGCTAAACTAACATATTAAACAATGTGATCTATGTTTTGTTATTTTGCGAAAATATGTACTTCTTAAAGATCACATGCTGATGAGGAATGTGCCTTCCTTAGTGTCTCCAAGCAGAAGTATTTCTTGATAAAACTATTAAGTCCGATCGGAAGAACAGAGAGAATAGACACCAGATCAGCATTGTCATTTTGGTTCACTAATCTGTCATGCACATGTCGCATTACCATCGCCCTGATATATGCTGGGATGCCACCTTTTAGTATCCATAGTTCTGCAGTTTGTTCCTCGATCTGTTTGTGTGGCACAACAAATTAAAGAATTAGCTCATCAGTTTCATCAAAATTCAAGAATGTATAAGCATCACAATGCAAAACTCACTTCGTCTAGAGCATTCAAGCCAAGACAGCGCATTTCTGGAGAAAAATACGGTTGCAGTTTCCTTTTCAGTTTGTTAACGTTGAGAATTTCGTCATCTAAACATGCCTCCTGTATTCATGTGATGATCGCTGTCTTTACTTCGTGAGGCTCACGAAGATGATGGGCTAAACACCCAATGCTCTATGTACTCTTCTTTCTCATTTATCTTCATTTTTCTCCGGTTCATTTTATCTTTTCTTTTTTCCTCTTCCATCCAAAAACTGCATATATAACTGTCCGAAAAAGATAATTTAATTCAGAGCAAAGATGATTGAGTATATGCTTTATTGTAACAGATGGAAATCAATAGTGTATAGCTTTAGCCATTTACGTCTGCGCCATTTAAATATCAACGTACCCTTGGGCTTTCTGAACCCGAATTTGATCAATAGTCCTGGTTTTTTCCTTAAGAAAAAAAAAAAAATCCTCCTGATTCCCAGTGCATGCTCAATTTGAGAGAGTTAGGTTAATTTAGGGCATTACAGCAATGGTATAAATGCCTTTTTTTAGAAGTCCCTGTTATGGCTGCTCCTTTCTGAATCTAAGAAGAGATTGGTTGAATTTCTTAAGTTTGATATTCGCTTTGACTCTGCCCCATTCATTTCGCTGATTCGAGTTTTGCTACAGTAAAATACTCTCAGAAACAGTCACATCTAACTTTTTTACTACAGTAAAAAACTCTCACATAAAGTCACATCTCAACTCAAATTAAAAACTTAAATCAGTGAACTGAACGGGCCTATAAGGCTTATGACGAATAGGCTAAAAATAAAATAAAAATAAAAACAAGGGCAAGGGCAAGCTATACGATTTCATCTTAACTTTATATTTTACAATCAAAGAAAAAAAAAACATAAAAATTTATAAGCCCTTATTGATTTATAATGATATTAATATAATTAGTAGACAGACCCCCCAAAGCTTGAAGAAAATATTTTGCATTAAAAAAAAAAAAAGACTAAGCGCGGACCTTAACATTTCCAATGAGAAATAAAAATAGAAGCAAGCCAAGCATAGAAGTGAAGTTTGCAAAGATGGTCTCCCTTGCATTTGAACTTGTTTGGAGATTTGAACCGAACGAACTGCGACAAAACCGCGAGCGAGCTATTGAGGATATAAAATAAAACAAATCCTAAAAGTGAAGTGCAAAAGTACTACTAATTTCTAAAGCTTTCATAAATACCAAACAATATAAATAAATAAAAGTACTCGATCTATCAGCCGTTTGATAGAATGTAAACAATCTAGAAACCAATTGTTATCTATTCACTGGAGAATTATGAACAATAAAGAAAGTCAAAAATGCTTCTTAAAATATGATCATGATTAATTAATCAAATTCATGAAAAAGGAATAGAAATAATATGATGAAATCTAAAATAGCATTTGCTGATAATTCATAAATGTTTAATGCCAAATTATAGAATTTCCGATGTCAAAAGTTTTTTTTTTTTTTTTTTTTTTTTTTTTTTTTTTGTAAAGGTGCAATATGTACGTACAATAAAATAAAATTGCCACCTGCACAAATTACAAAATTATTGTTCAGGATAATTTAAGTACTTCAAAGAGTTCAGTTTGTAATGAACTTTTATGTAACTACAAAGATAAATAACAAGATACCCTAGAGACATTAGACAAAAGCACACTGGCCGGGGCTCAATAAAAAAAAAAAAAAAAAAAAAAAAAAAAAAAGTATTATAAAAACAAGAAAGCTGGGGTTAATTAAAAATTAATTAGAAGTTATAATAATTATTACCTGCGGGACAGGAAGAATAGCTAGAAGGTCAACTAGGATGCGTGACCAGTTAAATGTCGTAGTTCTTGCCAAAGCATGTTTGAGGAAACCATTTGCTTCCCAATATTGCCTATAGTTACTGGGCATGAATGCAATAAGAAGTTGGAAAAGAATATGCATTATGCAAGAGAGATCTGAGATAGATCTCAAAACAAGAGCAACAATGGCCAAATTCTTGTCCATTCTAAGGCACTTGTTTTCCTCGTTTAGAATTGGAATGTACAAGAAAAATGGATCCGTTATGATCGCAATCACCCCATGACATTAGAAATGTCTTGTTTGACATTAGAAGATACGCTCCTCGCGGATCAAGAATTTCATTTATTATTGATAATTTTTCTCCTTGTAATAATCTTCTTCCCTGCATGTTCTTCATCTTTTTTAGAAAGTTGCATCTCATCTGTAGTAGTGATCTTTGGATTCCTGCGATCAAGAATATATATGCAAGTATATAATTGATAAAAAAAATTAATGTCAGTCAAAATATATAGTATGAGAGTGGTTAAATCTGCTGAAATAGGTCGTGTGGACACAAATATGTATAGATCATTCAGGAAAAATTATAAGTTTTATTAGGATAAAGAAACTTTTTGTTTCAAATAAGATAATTAATTAATCAAGAAACTAACGGCCTCACTGCTTGCATCTCTAATTCCGATGACATTCTTTTGCCGCTTAAAGACAGCAAACAGACAAGAAAAAGAGCGAGAATAACATAGCCAAAAAAAAAAGGGAAGAAACTTAGATGGGAATGGAATCGAACTAATTAATGCGTCAAAATGGTGATCGGTTGATTTCAAGTTTACTCATCATTATTTGATTTCAAGTTTTTCGATTAAAAATCCACCCAACATTGGAAAGACTAAAATTAGTGGACCCCACTATGTTTTGCATTTCTCCCTTTCTTTTCCTTCAAACCAAACAAACTATCATTCTCCATCTTATTATCAGTCACCAACTTCTTTCCTTCTTCTTTTCTAATGATGGACCCCATGAAGAGCCTAGTGGATCACATGCCCCCACCCACTTTTTTGATATTTACAAAATGGATTAATTACAAAAATTTTCTCTAAATTATACACACGGTAATATTTTGTCGCATGATTTTTAAAATATAACATTCGTTATTCTTAAACAATAAAATGTTAACAAAAAAGACGTCTTCGCTTGGTTTTTAATATTAATTGACAATTAGTTTGCTATTTTGAAGGTATTTTGATAATTCTATAGTTTAAAATTTAATATATATTTAAACTAACTTAAATATTCAAAAAAAATTTATTCTACCAAAAAAGACTCATAAATTTTTTTATTCTACCAAAAAAGATTCATAAAATTGTTAACTTACATTCAATCAATAATGTATGTATCATAATTAAAAGTTTAAATTTAAATTAGTTTTAATTTCAAACTAAATTTTAAACCATAGAGCTATTAAAATAGCCAAAATAACAAATTAAATATCAATTTCGGTTAAAAAACATAACGGATGAGACTTTTTTTGTTAACATTTCATTGGTCAAGGAGAACATATGTTATGTTTTAAAGATTGTGGGATAAAGTGTTATAAGAGATATAGTTCAAGAGAAGTTTTTATAATTAATCCTTACAAAATAGAACAAATGCATAGTTTTAAATCTTTACCCTGTTGCCTGTTAGATGCCCCCACTCACCTTTTGTAAAATATAAATGTAACTTCTATATTTCAAGAATTTACATACATTGCTCCCTAATTTCCATCAATGTTCATTATTTTATATCATGATCATAAATTTTACAAATTCTTAATTTTTTCTAATTTATCAGTGTGTGCAAAAATTTTATTATTTTTTTTGTAAATACTAACACTCATTCTTGCTTTTCCGGTTGTTTTTGAAATATTGAGCTAAATCCAACTCGTCATCTCACAAAGGTCTAATCTAAGTCCAAAGAACATACAGAAGATAAAAAGCTTTATTAAAGTAAAAAGCATCAAAGTGTGAACAATTATTGTGGAAAGAATAAAGGTGTTGTTTATTTCACAATTTAAGTCACAATTTAACTTTTATTATTACAGTGTTTTTTCTCATAAAAATTTAAATTTAATTTTTTTTGTTTACAACATTTTTCTTTCACATTCACAATTAAGTTCTTAACTTGAGTTATGAAACAAATATACCTAAAATACTGGTTAATAAAAATTTAAATTTAATTTTTTTATTACAATATTTTTCTTTCACATTCATAATTAAGTTCTTAACTTGAGTTGTGAAACAAATATATCTAAAATACTAGTAACTGTTACCCTCACCACTTCACGTGGATGCTAATGTGGACTGGGACCTTGCATTTTTCCAAAAAAAAAAAAAAAAATAAAAAGGGAGTTTCTATTATACTTTCCTCTTTCTCCTCCCCTTCTGCATCAGTTTTCTTCATCTGTTTTCTCTCTGTGACGAAGTCAAGGCATAGTTGCTGGAAGCAAACTTACAGTAAGGTTGAAGAGCAGAAAATGAGAGAAATAGAAAGAGCAAAAGAAAGAGAAACGTGGAGTTGAAGGAGAGAGAAGACGAGAGAAGGAGTAAGAGAGAGAAAAAGAGTAGATGATTGTAGAACTCTTTTTTGTCCTAATTCACTTTACGGATTTGAATTTTCAATTTGAGTTGAGATATGATATTTTTTGAGAGTTTTCAACTATAGCAGAAAAGTTAAATGTGACATTTTTTAAAAGTTTTTAACCGTAAAAACTTAAAATTAAAAACTTAAATTGATAAAATGAACGATACCTTATGTGGTGGACACTACCAACTGTAAAGTGCTTTTTTTTAAAAAAAAAATTAAACTTACAGCGGTTTTTAAAATAAGAATGTGAATGGCTCCCAAAATGACCCCAATCAGCAGCCACTTTAGACGACACCTCAAAGCCATATTGCTATGTAGGATGGACCAATTATTCTTGTGGAAATATTCGGATCGTGGTAGAACGGACTCGGTATAACGTATGAAAACTGGACCTTAGAATGTCTTAAAATTCGAGCCTAGGTTTTATGTTCAAGACATTTCTTTTTGCTGACGTGTTTTTGCTTGGACGTAAGCGTGGCTAAGAAATTAAGAGAACCTATTACACTTCTAATTTAGTTACCTAGTTATACTTCATTAACTGTCAAATCAATCTCAGAGGGGGTAATACAGGCACAAGTTCAATTAAGAATTTTTATTACCATCACGAAGTCACACGCATGCTGGTTGGTAAAGGATTAAGGAAGAAGTTTATTAAGAATTTAATTTTTCTTGGAAAAAAAATAATTTTAATAGAATTTTAGTCCTTAAATTGCACCTAGTAGTTCCTCAAAATTTAAGCCCGTCAAATTACTAGAGTTATAGTTTGTTTTTATGTTTGTAATTTATTGACTATGTAAAGGAAAATTTTAAGAAAGTACAAATAAACACCAAATATATTTGGAGGCACAATAGCTAAAAACATCCTTAATATTAATCACATAATCAAACGTAAGCAAAACACACTAGCATTATGTGCCAATAATTAAATATTCTAGTCGTCATATTATACAACAAAATTATATGCTGATTGTGCCATGCCCTAAAATGTCTTACTTTAATACATGATAGTAATTAGTAAACGCTTGAGACATCTCAAATGGTTACTAAAGCAGAGATTTTAAACAGAAAAGAGTCCTACCTAGAAACATTATTTCAATATCACGATGGCATCCATGCGGTGACACCTCTAATTTTCCGGTTGACGACTGGCCACTTATGCGACGGAAGTTTTTGCCTTCTGTGTCGGCAGCGCAACCAAGCTTCTCCGATTGCGCTGACGGCAAATCGCTTCAGAAGATCGACCTTATATTGCTTAGCGATTGGGAATTTCCACCAGTACTTCGTGAGTATGTGCTTCAGGTCCACTGCCTTGAGTGTCAAGGCTTCGACATTGGTGTGGGACTGGACATTTTTGGTCGAGATCGGCACCTCGGTATAGGAGGCTGAGCTCAACTGCCACTCCAGAAGTTGTTCTCCGTAATAATCGCCTTTCGCTACGATCTTCGTGATTGAATTATTGCCAAAGACCCACACAACGCCTTGTGTGACAAAAAGCATGTGACTAATTGGCTCTCCTTCTCGTATTATGTAGCTGTTCTCGGCATAGACCACGGGCTTCAGATGTTTAAGGATCTCTCCATGCACTTCCTCATCCACATTTTGAAGCTCCGGTACCTGGCTTAGATATCAACAGAGTAAAACTAATTACTGAACTAACTCGTTTCAAGTACTATACCTACTTAATTATAAGCAAAAAGCATAAAATAATAATAATGTTTCAAGAACTTGCATTCTTCAGGATATTCAGGCAAAGGCGTTGCTTGACAGTCCTTTGAAGTTCGATAGGAAGAATTGAGAACAGATTCACCATATCAACAACATCATCATTATTATTTTGTAATCTGTGTCGTACATATTTCTTGATCATGGGAATGATATGTTTAGGGATGCCGTTTTTCAACATCCACAGTTCTGCAGTTTCTTCGGTCTTATGCCACAGGTGTTTTGTCTCCTCTGAAATTATATCTTTCAACTTCAAATATATCTATTACACAACAAATTTAATTAATGAATTAGCCCATCTGAATTCGTCAAAAGAATACTAGCTAACTAGGACATCATGAAAAAATTAGAAGCTTACTATTAGTAGGTCACACATGGCACAATGGTCGTCGTTTTCCTTTTGCGTTGAAAGGTGGCCATGGCCATTTTCTAGCTTTGGTTGATGTTCAGCTTGGAGAAAAAAACGGCACAGCTTCTTTTGCAGTTTCTTGAAATTAAGATCCTTTTCATGTTCCAGTAATTCTTGCATATATGCCACGATCACCGTCTTTACTTCTTCGGGATCACGAAGCTTATGGATGGACGCCCAGAGATCTATGTCAGGTTCTCTTGCTTTTACTATCTTTTGAATCTCATCTTTCCTCTTGTGTCTTCTATCTTCTGATCTCTGAGTTGATAACTGCATATATAACTGCAATCCGCAAAAGTTTTAAGTTCTCAGTAAAACTCTTACAGCCCAAAACGTGACTACATTTTTTAGGGTTAGCACTATTGAGAGGTGTAATGCTTCAATATAATGATAATTGATTAAAAGATTAAACTACTGCACTAACCTGCAGATTTCCAATAAGATACAAAAATATAAGCAAGCCGAGCATGGAAATGAGAGCTGCAAAGCAGGTTTCCCATGCAGTGGAACTTGCTTCCAGGTTTGAACCAAAAGAACTGCAAGATATTGGGTCGATCAAATTGAGCACGAATACCATTATTAAAGGCCAAAATATTAAACACATAAGAAACTTTATGTACTACTATATAGCTAAAAGATTCATGACACTTTATAATAGTATGAAAATCTAAATTTATATATATCATATGTAGAACCAATGACAGTGCTTGTGTTCTTATATCTTCAGTTGATTAATGTAACTTTGGACTTTTTATTTCAAGATAATAGAACTTATGGTCTTTAATCTTTATTGCAATAAAGAGAAACACATCAAAAGCCTTTTTTTTGTAAATTAAGGTCCTATAAATATAGATGTATGCACACACCTCAGATTCCGCAGGCCCCACCAAAAACATTGCAGCAACTTATTAGGAAAATCTGACGAGGTAACAATACCAGATTGAATGGCTCCGAGAAATATTCCAAAGTCAAAGACCGTCGAGTTAGGTGGATTTATAGGGCAAAAATCATTCACAAATGTCAAATTCCTCGGAGTATTGTCGTTGCAGCTGTTAAAGACACTAGGAAGACATCCAATTTGATTTTTGCACGCATTTTGCCAGCACGCCATCTCTTGTTCAATGGAAAAGAAGTACCAAAATGCTCCTAGTATCTAGACGAGGAAACAAAAAAGAAAACTTAAAAAAAAAAAAAAGATTAGAGTGAAAAAAATAATTAGAAGTTATAAGGATTGATTTTATAAACACCTCCTGAACTATTGATATTTTAAGTCAACTTGCTTTTGATTTATTGATTTTGTGTCAACTTACCACCCGATTTTTTAAAAGATCAGGGTCACTATGCAAGTTGTCACAAGCACAATAGTTCGGGAGTATTTATGAAATTCCATTAGTTCAGGGGCTCTTTTAAACCATTTAACATATTTTAGGGATAAAATGAATTCTTTTCAAAATTGAATGGGCATGTAGAATTAGGGTAGTATTTCTAAAATTAATCCAAATTATTAATATGAAGTGGATTATATGGATGTAGTTGCTCTTGTGAATAACTTGCTATCTTATATACTATATTAGGCTTCTAATTAAGATGAAAGTTAATGAAAACAGTATATATTCTTACATGACTAGCAATGATGTAGAGAAACAAATTGAATGCCCCTCTAACCCATATAATTTCACTGAATGCATCGCGAGTCTTTTTAAGTGCTTCACAAGATAGGTATATTTGAAGAACCCTTGGTGCATATTGGAATAGAAGAATGATGTAACACAAGAGCTTCCTTGCACTCGATGGTCTTA
This sequence comes from Morus alba, assembly GCA_012066045.3. Taxonomy (NCBI): domain Eukaryota; kingdom Viridiplantae; phylum Streptophyta; class Magnoliopsida; order Rosales; family Moraceae; genus Morus; species Morus alba. The sequence goes on from CP050234.2 coordinate 2,053,942, forward strand.
AGCCGGGCCTTATCTTAGACAAGTAAACCAAAATTACCACCTGCATAAATTACCATATTTGTTTAGTGTCAAGTCGTTCCATATACTTGCCATTGCTAGATAGAGAAGATGATAAACAATATAGTTTAGTAGTGATACAACAAATTGGTCAAAGTCCAACTAGCTAGCTGGAAGGAGACTCTCAAACTTTTCAACTAATGAGATTTATACTTTGTCTAGCTCGTTCGACTGAGGAAAAAAAAAAAAAAAAAAACACTTTTAGAAAACTCAGTAGCTTTTTATTTAGGGTTATTCTCATTGGTGTCCCTTGAACTTTAGGGTCATTTTCAATTTACCCCCTAAACTTTAAAACTCTAACTTTATTCCCCAAACTTTAAATTGTTCTCACCTAACCCCTTTTATTGTTATTTTTGTTAAAATCATATGGAAAAAAAGGAGATTAAGTGTGATCATGTAGTTTTTATCTTTCTTTTTCAATAAAAATCCAAATAGAAAGATCATGTGACTGTGTTATTCTCTTTTTTTATATATGTTTTTAACAGAAATTGCAACAAAAGAGATTAAGTGAGAACAATTCAAAATAAGGAGAAAATGAGAGTTTTAAAAATTCATATAGCAAACTGAAAATGACCCTAAAGTTCAAGGGTATCAGTGATAATAATCCTTTTATTTATGAATATTAGAGCCTAGTTTGGTTTATAGATCTAAACAGAAAATCAAATTTTTATGAGAGTAAATACTGTAATAAAAAGATTTAAAATGTTATTTATGTTTTGAACCAAATACGATCTAAGCTCTTTAGAAGTTTGAGTTCATGTTAATAGGTCAACGTGTTAAGCGAAGTGTCTTAACTATGTTTTTATAAGTCTATAATTATATATAAATATTGATTTAAATGATGTAGAATTCGAGTTTCTTATTTTATCCTTTATCTCTTTTACCTGTGGGACAGGAAGAACAGCTAGAACGTCAATTAAGATGTATGACCATTTAAATGTCCTAGCTCTTGCCAAAGCATACTTGAGGAAACCATTTTCTTCCCATTCCCTAGAGTTCCCAGGCAGGAATCCAACCAGAAGCTGGAAAACAATATGCAGTATGTAAGAGAGATCCGTGATAGATCTCAAAACAAGAGCTACAATCTCCAAATTCTTGTCCATTCTAAGGCACTTCTTTTCCTCGTTTAGAGTTGGAATGTACAAGAAAAATGGATCTGTTATGACTGCAATCACCCATGACGTTAGAAATATCTTGTTCAACGTTGGAAGATACGCTCCTCGTAGATCAAGAATTTCCTTCATTATTGATAATTTTTTCCTTGTAATTTTCCTCTGTGCAAGTTCATCATCTTTTTTAGAAAGTTGCCTCTCATCAGCAGTACTTATTTTTGGATTCCTGTGATCAAGAATTAAGGAGCAAAATAATTGATAAAAGAAATTAATGTCAATGACTCTAGTAAATTAGATAGTATATGATGAATTAGGTAGAGCGGACACAAATATGTATAGATTTTTACTTAGGAAAAAGAAACTTTTTTTTTTTCTTTTGTTACCAAGAAAAACTAACCTCACTACTTGAATCTCCAATTCTGGCGACGTGATACCGCCGGCTAAAGGCGCTACTGCACGTTCACGGCGGTACATAACTGTTCCAATCAGTACTAACTCCTGCAAAAAGAAGACAATTAAGCGAAAGAATAAGAGTAAAGAGAAGGTTTAACATCAATATTAACCGGAACAAATTAAGGTATGGCTGTGAGAGAATTGTATATTAATTGAGGTTTCATATTGTGAGCAACTAGAAAGAATACTAGAGTATATAAATACCTGCCAAGAAATGCGATTAACAATGCAAATAGATCGAAAGATTTAACAAATGAAATATTAAGACTGTAAAGGAAACTGGGTTGGGCACCAAGTTTCAACCAAATAATATATCTATGGAAAAGCAAGTAGTAGTGTAGTGGAAATCAATTCTCATAATTAAAAATCCGACAGAGCAAATTAGTTGGTCCAATTAAACTTAGAGATTAATTAATTCTGGAAGACTTAAATTTTGTATGGAACTTACTTATAATCAGTATTACTTAATTAGCGTGATCCCAAGTTTGCCGTATAACTAATATTAACAAATTAGAATAAAATCAATTCAAATCCTGTAACAGCGCAGCTACAGCTCTTATAATTAGGAGCACTGGCTGAAAAATATGTTGTATTCACACTAATGCAGTACTAAAGACGGGTAAAACTAGGTAGAATAGAAGCAAGATATAAATATATCACGATCAAAGATAGTGTGATCCCAGTTTAAACATAATTTTAATGATCAATAATTGGAAAAACCTCGGATAACGTTATCTTAACCAAATCACTTATTCAATTTTGATGTCTTAAAATGATGTCTAATCAACCAATTTATTGTCACATCATTTTAAAATATTTAACACATTAATGTTTAAGTTTATTAAATTATAAGTCATAATATGATTGGTTAAATACTATTTAGAGTACACTGAATAATTCCACACAAATTAAACAGATGATTTGAATCCAATATTATAGTAATGCGTAACAGCTGCAATTAATAAATTTGGACTATATGACCTTAAAATGTTCCCACCAATAGTTAATCAGCCAACTTAAATCCGATGTTATCTTGTTTAAGACTTATAAACTCTGCACGAGGTTAGCGTGGCTCCATAAATATAAGCAGATGCCTCGCAGTCAATGCTAATGTATAATTAAATCGAATATATTCCATAACAGTATTCACGTACTTTATTATTTATTATTTTTATTTTTTGACTGGAGTATTCGTGGTTTTTTTTTTTTGTTGCTGAATTTGACTGGCGTATTCACGCACGTTTCTTCTTGCTGTTGAATCCTAGACCAATGGCATCCAAACCAAAGCTATATCTGTATCTTTTTTTTTTCTTTTTTTTTTTTTTCTTTTGCTGAAAAAAGATACGTATATTTTGATTAGGTATCAAAAGACTTTCATTGTTATTTTACCGTGTTCATACTATAAGAATTAAATCTTTTATCAATTAGAAGATTCCTTCAAGCTACATACGTAGGCGTAATTAAATATTTGTGAGACTGATCACATGTTCACATGCATCATGGAGAACGAGTAATGATCATAGAAACTTCGTAGCTCCTCCGAAGACATAGACACCACAATTAGTCTTCGTCTATATATATAGTCTCCAATGAAAACTAGTCTATATATATATATATATATATATATATATATATATATAAAATAAACGCACATGATGTTCTGCTGCCTATTTTCCTTTTTACGTACGGGCAATCTCAGTATAGATTTTTGGCACCAGTTTGTGATGTTATTGGTTTTTCACTTTAGCATTGGAAGAATTCAAATATGTCTTTTATTGATCTTGTCCATTGTGTTGAAGAAATTTACAATAAGGAGAGCTTTGAATTCTTTATATGCTTGATTTGGTCGATCTAGAATGAAAGAAACAATATTGTACATAAACAGCCTATAAGATAAGTGACTCGTATCCTTTCATGGCCGTCTCAATTATTATAAGACTGCCAAGAAGCAAATTTCATTGCTATGTAAGATGACCCAAATCAGCAGCCATTTCAGCTGACACATCTGTTAGGTATTTTTATTAGTTGGTAATTTATTGGTAATCTCATAAAAATTCAAAAAACATGTTCAAGAAGATTTCGTATTGTAGAAGAAGATTCAGAATCAGATTTGGAGAGATAAGGATAAGGCCTTGGTCAAAGGAAGATAATGCATTGGTTATTTGAATTTAAATGTGATTCTAGAAGAAGATTCAGAATCAGATTTGGAGAGATAAGAATAAGGGCCTTAGTCAAAGGAAGATAATGCATTGGTTATTTGAATTTAAATGTGATTCTAGAAAGAGATAAAGGAGATATGGATTTGAATTTAAAGTAGAGATCAAGCGTGATTTTAGTTTATGCCCATCATCAAGTTTTTTGGGGATATATATATATATATATATATAATGGCACTTGAATTTACATGATGTTATCCACATGGAGCCAATGTGATAACTAAGTCATTTTCTTGAAGATATTGTGCACGTGGAGATAATTAAGATTCCTTCAAGGTGGTACAAATAGGACGTTTAGTCTCTCTTTTTATCAATTTTCTCATTGATGGAGATTTGAAGTTTGAATTATATTTGAAGAATAAATGTTTGTGATTACATAATAATCTTACCGGAAGCAATTTGATGTTTTTAATCTACTTTGGCATTATCTACTTGCCTTACATGCAATACTCGTTAGGTAGATGTTTTATTGAAAAATCAAGGAGATAATAAAACAAAGTTATTTGTAGATAAGATAACATGCATACTACTTTATTCAATTTCTTAATCTAGGCTAAACGGAATAGAAAACCACCAAAACTTTATTCAATTGTCTTAACACTTACTAGAAGATCATGGAGAGAATTTAAATAAGCTATTTTGGTAGGTTAAGAGAATCAAGAAAATATAAAATTCTTTTTTTGAGGTTTTTCCGTTTTTTTATAGGGCCTATGTGGTATCACTTTCTCTGTTTTTTTTTTTTTTTTCTCTCTGCTTGCTTTTTTTTTGTAAGATGGACCCCAGTTTTACTCTTGTGGAAATATTCGGGCTTTTGGTGAACAGCCTATAATGTATATATATACATAACATATGAAAACTGACATAAAGTTTTTACATAACTTTTTTAGAATGCCTATTCCGGAAAGAATTTAGTCAAATATTGGACTGTCCGGATTAACCTAAATTTTTCGAGCCTAATTAACAAGTTACTGATGATAAGAGAACTCTGTCGGTTTTTTGTTCACGATATTTCCTTTTTGCTGACGAGTTTTGCTTGGACGTAAGCGTGGCTAAGAAATTAAGAGAAACCAAAGGTACAATATTTGCATGAATAAATCTGTACAAGTAGTTTTTTTAATTTTTTTTGCTCATCAATAAAAGGAGATTAATTTTATGTTAACACACATCTAATTTAGTTACCAAGTCAAATATCCCAGCGGGGTAATACAGGCATAACTTCATTTAAGAAATTTGATTACCATCACGAAGTCACACGCATGCTGGTTGGTAAAGGATTAAGGAAGAAGTTTATTAAGAATTTAATTTTTCTAGGAAAACAATAATTTTAATAGAATTTTAGTCCTTAAATTGCACCTAGTAGTTCCTCAAAATTTAAGCCCTTCAAATGACAAGAGTTATAGTTTGTTTTTATTTTTGTAATTTATTGACTATGTAAAGGAAAATTTTAAGAAAGTACAAATAAACACCAAATATATTTGGAGGCACAATAGCTAAAAACATCCTTAATATTAATCACATCAAACATAAGCAAAACACACTAGCATTATGTGTCCAATAGAAAAATTCTAGTCGTCATATTATACAACAAAATTATATGCTGATTGTGCCATGCCCCAAAGTGTCTTACTTTAATACAGGATAGTAATTAGTAAACGGCTGAGATATCTGAAATGGTTACTAAAGCAGAGATTTTAAACAGAAAAGAGTCCTAGCTAGATACATTATTTCAATATCACGATGGCATCCATGCGGTGACACCTCTAATTTTCCGGTTTACGATTGGCCACTTATGCGACGGATCTTTTTGCCTTCTGCGTCGGCAGCGCAGCCAAGCTTCTCCGATTGCGCTGACGGCAAATCGCTTCAGAAGCTCGACCTTATATTGCTTAGCGATTGGGAATTTCCACCAGTACTTCGTGAGTATGTGCTTCAGGTCCGCTGCCTTGAGTGTCAAGGCTTCGACATTGGTGTGGGACTGGACATTTTTGGTCGAGATCGGCACCTCGGTATAGGAGGCTGAGCTCAACTGCCACTCCAGAAGTTGTTCTCCGTAATAATCGGCTTTCGCTACGATCTTCGTGATTGAACCGTTGCCAAAGACCCACACAACGCCTTGTGTGACAAAAAGCACGTGACTAATTGGCTCTCCTTCTCGTATTATGTAGCTGTTCTCGGCATAGACGGCGGGCTTCAGATGGTTAATGATCTCTCCATGCACTTCCTCATCCACATTTTGAAGCTCCGGTACCTGGCTTAGATATATATACACAATAAAATAAAATCTATGAAGCAAAACTAATTCATGTGAAGTACTATATACCTTCTTAATTTATAAGGAAAAAAGCATAAAATTAATAAAGACAAAGATGATATTAGTCATCATTACCAGTTTTTCAATTAGATATTAAAAATTCCTTAAGTTCTTAAGAGGTAGGATAATAATAATATTATATTCTAAAACTTTTCCTTCACGTGTGAGCCTAAGGAGAGGGAGAATTCAAATACAAAGGAGACAATAAGCTCATACGTGACAAGTTACGAAATTACAGTTACGGATATACTCTAATACAATGTTAGTTGCCAATTCGTTCTAAAACATATGCTATTAGAATGTGGGTCAATAATAGTATAATATTCTACCAATAAATTCATATTATGTTATATTTGGTAAAGGTAAGAGTGGTTGAAGAACTTGCCTTCTTCAGGATATGCAGGTTGAGGCAGAGGTGTTGCTTGATAGTCCTCTGAAGTTCGATGGGAAGAATTGAGAATAGATTCACCATGTCAACATCATCATTATTATTTTGTAATCTGTGTTGTACATATTTCCTGATCATGGGAATGATAAGTTTAGGGATGCCGTTTTTCGACAACCATAGTTGTGCAGTTTCTTCGGTCTTATTCCATTGGTGTTTTTTCACCCCTGATATTATATCTTCCAACTTCAAATATATCTATTACACGACCAATATAAATAATGAATTAGCTTATCCAAATTCATCAAAAGAATACTAGCTAACAAGGACATCATGATAAAATTAGAAGCTTACTATTCGTAGGTCACACATGGCACGATGGTCGTCGTTTTCTAGCTTTGGTTGTTGTTCAGCTTGGAGAAGATACGGGTGCAGCTTCTTTTGCAGTTTCTTGAAATTAAGATCCCTTTCATGTTCCAATAATTCTTGCATGTATGTCATGATCTCCGCCTTTACTTCTTCGGGTTCACGAAGCTTGTGGGTGGACGCCCAGAGGTCTATGTCAGGTTCTCTCGCTTTTACCATCTTTCGAATCTCCTCTTCCCTGTTGTGTCTTCTATTTTCTGATCTCTGAGTTGATAATTGCATATATAACTGCAGTCCACAAAAATTTAAGCTCTCAGTAAAACTCATGCATGTAGCACAAAATGCGACTACTTAAATGTTATGGAATGCGCAATTACAGGGGTTTGAAGAGAGATTTAAAGCTAGAATAATATGATAATTAATTTCCACACTGACCTGCAGATTTCCAATAAGATATAAAAATATAAGCAAGCCGAGAACACAAATGAGAGATGCAAAGGAGGCTTCCCAGGCAGTGGAACTTGCTTCCAGGTTTGAACCAAAAGAACTGCAAAAATATATATCGGATCGAGCAATTGCGAATTATGCAAAAGATACCATTATTAAAAGCAAGGTATCAAACACATATTAATAAACTTCATGTACAATATATAATTTTCAAAATCTAAAACTTATAATGTACTTATATCGTCCATTGAACCAATTATAAAGAACTCGTGTTCTTATGTTGATGTAACTTCGGACTTTTTGTATGACGATGATAGAACTCATTGTCTTTAATCTAATTATAGCAATAAAGATTGACACATCAAAATGACTTATTTGTAAATTAAGGTGCTATGTATATTTGTATTTGTCCACACCTCAGATTCCGCAGGCCCCACCAAAAACATTGTAGCAACTTTTTAGGAAAATCTGACGAGGTAACAATACCAGATTGCATGGCTCCAAGGAATATTCCAAAGTCGAATACCGTGGAGTTAGGTGGATTTATAGGGCAAAAGTCATTCACAAATGTCAAATTCCTCGGAGGATTGTCGTTGCAGCTGTTAAAGACACTTGGAAGACATCCAATTTGATTTTTACATGCATATTGCCAGCACGTTGTCTCTTGTTCAATGGAAAAGAGGTACCAAAATGCTCCAAGTACCTAGACGAGGAAACAAAAAAAATAGAGTGAGAATAATAATTTTGAGATTATGAAGATTAATTTTATAAATACTCATAAACTATTGATTTTAAGTCAATTTGTCTCCTTTAATTATTAATTTTGTGTCAATTTACCACCTAATTTTGGCAAGTTGACACATAATTAATAGTTTAAAAGGCATGTTGAAAATTCAAAGGACATGTTGAAATAAGGTATAAAATTCAGGAGCATTTATAAAATTAATCAAAATATATATTAGTTCAAGAGGTGTTTTGAACCACTTTTTTATATTCTATCAGGGTGAAATAAATCTCATTCAAGTGACATGTTGAATTAGGGTATATATAATTCTGAAGTCATTTATGAAATCAATCCAAATTATTAATTTGAAGTCGATTTTTTAAAAGTAATTGCTCGTGTGAATAACTTGTTATCCTATAGTACTATATTAAGCTTCTTATTAAGATGAGAGGTAATGAAAACAGTATATGTGCCTACATGACCAGCAATGAAGTAGAGAAACAAATTGAATGCCCCTCTAACCCATAAAGTTCTACTGAAGGCATCGTGAGTCTTTTTCAGTTCTTCACAAGATAGGTATATTTGGAAAACCCTTGGCGCATATTGGAACAGAAGAACCGCGTATAACAAGAGTTTCCTTGTACTCGATGGTCTGAACCCTGGCCGTATCTTCGAAAAGTAAACTAAAATTACCACCTGCATAAATTACCATATTTGTTTAGTGTCAAGTCATTCCATATAATTGCTAATGTGGTATCCAACCAATCAAATCACACCACTTCATCTCATAATAAACAAAAAGTTAGTTAAAAAACAATTAAAATTTTTTACACGACATGGCGTGATATGATTGATTATACACTAATTGAGACACTAAAATTGGACAGGAGATTTGAGTCCTTCCAAATCAAATGTGGCCTTGACTTTTTACATGTTTGAATTCATCTTAAAAAGTTATCATGTTAAGCCAAATGTCCTAATATCCTTATAAGATAATTTATGATATATATATATATACATATATATATATATATTGTTAGGACTTTTGTTAGTCGGTAATTTTTGGCAAAAGGTTGTAACAGCTATGGAGATTCTATCTCTGTATTTTTGCAACATATTTGGAATGTTTGATATCTCTTGGGTTGATTCTTTCTATAGAAGATGGCAAGCATTTTGGGAATGTAATATCAGAAGTTTGACTTTGGTTATTTGATTGGCTATGTCTATGGAAAGTATTTTTGGGAAGGTAATTGGTTGTTAAGGCTATTCTTTTAGAATTTGGCTTTCGGGAGAGTTTTTCGAAGTCGAGTAGCGCTCACTGGACAATGCCACTAAGATGATTCTACATAGCGGCGACAACATCAAGGAGGGAGTCTTTGTGTGTGTAAGACCGATTGGTGATTGTAATTCTTTAAACTTAGTGGATTGTTCATTGTCTGAGCATGGCCCCGCAGATGTAGGTATGCACACCAAACTGCAATATCATTTTTTGGTGTTCTTTTAGTTTTTTCCTGCATTACTTTTTATTTTTGCACATTTTCAATTCATTGTCTATTGATCATCTCATAACTTAATAATTAATTGCAGGTGTTGCTAAAAGTGTTTAACACTCTTTATAACACGTGTGAAAATCAGACATAACATATATGAGACTCGGGTTTTATATTTTACCTGTGGGATAGGAAGAACAGCTAGGACGTCAATTAGGAAGTATGACCAATTAAATGTCGTAGCTCTTGCCAAAGTATATTTGAGGAAACCATTTTCTTTCCATTCCTTACAGTTCTTGGAGTTGGGCATGAATCCAACAAGAAGCTGGAAAATAATATGCAGTATGTAAGAGAGATCTGTGGTAGATCTCAAAACAAGAGCAACAATGGCCAACTTCTTGTCCATTCTAAGGCACTTCTTTTCCTCGTTTAGAGTTGGAATGTATAAGAAATATGGATCCGTTATGACTGCAATCACCCATGACGTCAGAAATATCTTATTGAACATTGGATAAAACTCTCCTTTCGGATCAAGAATTTTCATCATCATTGATAATATTGTCATCTTCCCTGCATGTTCGTCATCTTTTGTTGAATGTTGACGCTGAACAGTGGTAGTAATGTTTGGATTCCTGCGAACAAGAATATGTGCAAGTGTAATTGATAAAGAAATTAATTTCAGTCCAAATATATAGTATTAGAGTGATTAAATCTAATGAGCTTAGGTTGAGTAGACACAAATATGTATAGATATTAGCGAGGAAAAATTATAAGTTTAATTAGGATAATGGATCACTTTTTCTCTCTTTTTTTGCCAAGGAAAATAAGATAATTGATTAATCAAGAAACTAACCTGCCTACTTGGCTCTCTAATTCCGGTGAGATACCGCCGTTCAAAAGCCCTACTTGATCACGTTCACGGTGCAACATAACTGATCTTCCTATAATTAGTACTCACACCAGCAAAAAGTGTAGGAGAAATTAACTGAAGTGTGCTATAATTTTGGACTAAATTGTTAGAAGTATAGGAAGGAAAGAAAGATATATATATATACACACACACACATATAACTAGAAAATGGAGAGTAAAGGGATCAGCACCAAAATCGTTCCACTAATCTATTGCCCTGTGTACCACGTGGAAAAGACTTGATAAAGTCTTCTTTGGTCTTGTGATGTGTACTATATATGTACGTAGAGAAGACTTGACTTAAGTTTAATTACTTCTTCTTTTGTCTTTTACGAGAATTTAATTTTTCCAGCTGGCTAGCGACGGGGAAAGTAATTGCGTCTTGCATGTGAACAGCACGTTTAGTCTTCCTATCATAATAATTAGATAATTGCCATCTCATGTCTGGCAATAAATTCCACAACAACTGGTTTTATGTTTGGTTGAGTACAGCAGTTCTGTTTTATAGTAGTTCACTTTAAAGTAGGGAAAAAAGGAAAAAAAAAAAAAAAAAAAAAAGTTTTAGACTTTAGACCATTAGTTTTCACACTTGCTCCTTAAAAATATTGGTAAACTGATTAGAATCCTGGAGCATTTTTTTTTTTTTTGAAAGAGTAGAACATTTTGATTATTTTCTTCTTAACTAATTCTTTCGCTTATGTGATACATAACAATTACATCATGCAATGCAACCAAATTATTTGCTGATTGTGTCATGTCATAAATTTCTTACACACTTTAATACATGATAATAAACCCTTGAGATCTCGATGGCTATTATCATTAAAGCTGAGATTTTGAACAAAGACGAGTTTCAAAAAAATAATACTAGAAACACCAATTCTAATTTTAATTTTTTCGTACCAATTTACGTAGCATGTTGATTGTCATCATTTTATTGATAGTTGTTTAAAAGATTATCACGTCAATTAATAATAAAACGATATGATAAGAGTTGGCACCTCTCCCTCTGGAATGATAATAGTTGTTCTCTGTGCATCATGGAGAACGAGTAATGATCATAGAATTAACTTCCTAGCTCCTCCGAAGACATAGACATCATAATTAATCTTTAAAGAAAATTGTTAAATACTTAAAATTTGAGTTCTAATCAATCGTGCACGTTTTGCTTTTGTCTTCGTCTATATCCATGATCTTTAAATTCAACTGCAAACATATATTTATAAAATAAACGATACATGATATTCCGCCCTCTAGTTAATAAATTTTTTTTACCAAGCTTGAATCGAGATAGCTCTCTTAAGTTTTTTTTTTTTTTTATTTTTTTTTTATCGGCGCTCTAAGCATAGATTTTTTGCACCAGTTTGTGACGTTGTTGGTTTTCTTGCTTCAGCATTAAATAGATTCAACTATGTGTTTCATTGATCTTGTCCGTTATGTTGAAGATATTTACAACAAGAAGAGTTTTGAACTCTTTATATGCCTGCTTTTGTCGATCTAGAATGAAAAAACCAAAATATTATACATACTCAATAGGGTCGGCAATATAGGTCACGACACAATAACATAACTCCAAAACGACACGAATTTCACGGGTTAGGGTTGAGAAAAAAAAGATGTTCGGGTAAGAATTGGGTCAACCTGAAATTGACATGAAAAATACGGGTCAATTTCGGGTTAGACTCATCTAACCCGAACACGACATAGAATTCGTAAAAAAACTAAAAAATACATATATTTTTCATTGCCTATTTTTTATTTTATTATGAACTTGTGATATCATAATAGTTATACTCAAAATCTTATGCTATTATTTACTTAATTTCAATGAATGTTATTGTATTTTAATGTGTTATGAATTTTAAATTATTTCTAATATGTAAAAAATAAATAAATGTATACAATTTTTGTGCCAATTTCGGATTCACGGGTCATTTTCGTGTCATGTTGTGTTAACCCGTAAAGTGGTCGTGTTGTGTTCGTGTTGCGACTTTTAAAAATTTCGTTTTAAGGGTCGTATTCGAGTTGACTGTAAATTTAAAAAAAAAAAGATTAAAAAACAACACGTGATACGAATTGCCACCCTTAATACAATCTACAAGATGTCACTTCATGGTTGTCTCTATTCTCGGAAGACTACCAAGAAGCTAATTTCATTGCTAGCAAAAGGAGAATAGATTAGATCCATTAAAGGGCTCTATCAAGACTTGGGCTACTCCTCCTGTTGGGCAATCATGTGAATGCAGGTATCTCTAAAAATGCTTTGTTATGACTACTCCATCTTGTAGATGCATTGGAAAGCTTCTTCTAAATCAAAGTCTCATTTGGGCTACAAATGTTATCTACCTACTTAACTTTATAGAAATATCTTCTTTCTTTTTTCTCAAACTGATTAGTACACCTCGTTTCTAGATCTGCAAATTATGCAACCCATGTTTTAGTTAAGCATAATCTCAGATCAGAAGAAGATAGTGCTGTAAAGACGTTCCACCAGATATCGTATATGAAATACATTTCTAATTGAATAACATAAAAAATATTTGCTCAATACAAAAAAAAAAAAAAAAAAAAAAAAAAAAAAAAAAAGCAATAAATTTTATTGTAATAACTTTCTTTAGGAATCGAATGCAAAAGATGGAGGACATAACGTTAAACCATGCGACACTAACAGTACTTGTGCCTGCAAAATCTTCGCAGAATTACGTAGTAGGATTAGAATAGTTATGTCCGCAAAATAATCATCCGTAAGGCATACTTTTTTGTTTTAATATAAGACAGTTTAACATGTGCGGATGTACAAGATAATTCTCAAAAAAAAAAAAATACAAGAATAAAAGTCGTTAGATTTTTAAAGTAGGTATTAAAAAATACTCTGTTGATAAGAGTTTTGTTTTGAACCGTCAATATTTGACATTCGCTGTTTTATTGTTATTTTTATCAAATCTGATATTTGGAAACATGCACTACAACATCCCGCTGTAAAAAGCTCCTAATACTCATCCTAGCCTTATTTACTAATCTCACGCAAGCGGCAACTGAGTAAATTCACCAGGAAACAATCAGATATTTACATATACAACAACAATAATATACAGAACTTTTACACTTGACAAAAGAGACTTCTACCTTAATATTACTTCACTACTTCATAAGTAAAAAGACTTAAAATAGTTGCATTTCACACAACAAATCAAGCTTACATTGCTGGTCACATATTACCTAATGTTCTTCAGCAGTGAAATCTGGCTCCGCTGGCTTCTGAAGCAGCATTGGTGGTATTCTCTCTGGCACCCTCGCTTTCCGCGTGCCACTACGTCTTATAAGCCGAAGCGCATTAGCGGCAAAGCGTGAGGCGTAGATGGTGGCACCCAGACTTGGTGAGCTCCCACCAGCCTTAGCCAGAGCATCTTGCAACCTGTTCTCTTCTTCCCTAAGAGACTCTTCAAGCTTTTTCTTACTGTAACGGCGCCAGGCTGCTTGGATAAAACAAGCCGCCCAAGTCCTCCACTGCTGTGAGTAAAACCTGAAAGTGTGGCGAAGCTGCTTACTGTGAAGCCTACGGAACTGAGAGGCTACGAATTTCAAATCATCAGCCTTCAATGCAAAGGCTTCAACTTCTGTAAGGGCTTGCACAGTTCTTGTCGATATAGGGAGGTTAGACGAGGAGTGGGGATCCAGAGCCCATGTAAGAAGTTCTTCTCCACAAAAATCACCAGCCTTGAGATATTCAGAGTTGAAGAAACCAGTTCTTCCACCATTTGTGGTCACTGTCAGCAGCCTGCCTCTCATTATAAAGAGCATCTCGTCGACCGGGTCTCCTTCACGAACGATATAGCTTTCCTCCGTGTAAAGCACTGGCTTGAGACGATCACACATTGCATCCAACAGTTGTTCATCCATTTTCTCAAACATCGGCACCTAGCATCCAAGAAAATTGGTAAGAATTAAATTTGTCCAGCTTGTTAAACAAATTAAACTAGAGCTAAGCTAACATTTAAAAGAAGAACAAGATATTATTTTGTCAACTTAATTTCAAAACCACGTTTCAAAAACAATAAACAATTATTGCAAAAGAAATTGCTCTGTATGAGTTATAAGATCACTGTATACATAACGTGCAGTTCTTGCATCTTCTCAACTGGTGAACAAAATTTGCATTTATTAGCGTTCTACCTTAATCATATTTTCAGGAAAACCCTCAAACTCCTTGGAAAAGCAACATATCCAGAAAAGGACTGGACTTCATTCAAATTCAAGAGAGCAAATATATGGTAGAAGCAGAATCTTTTAAAGAAACAACCATAGAAAGGCCATAGAACTCACTCTCATCAGCAGAGCCAAACAGAGATGGCGCTTGATATCCCTTCTGAGATCCTTTGGAAGATTACAGATTAGATTCTCTTCATCAACACCCCTGGTTTCTTGCCATCTGTATTGTTCGTACCGCCTGATACGCTCCCTCAGATTCTCAGGGAGTAAGCGATGAGACATCCACTGTTCTGCATCCCTCCTTTTCACCCTCATCTCCTCCAATCTTGTGGTTGTGGATTGCAAATATGTCTGTTTCAAGAAACTTAAGTTTCATCAAAACCTAATTATATGGGTACAATAACCCAAAAAAAAAGGTATTTCAACATTTCCGTAGACAACACTTGGTTCAATAAACAAGTGGCTTACCTGCATGTTTCCAATAAGGAATGAAAATAGTACCAATCCAGCGATTGAAATGAAGACTGCAAAACAGATTTCCCAAACATAGGTACTAGTTGCAAGGTTTTGACCCAGAGAACTGCAGAGCAGAAAGAGCTAGCATAAATAATCACATACTGGTATTTGGAAAATAAGTGCATTGATCTCAACATTAACAAGTGACAATGAAATGTGCAACAGAGTTTCTTATACTTGAGACAGAAAATTAACCAACCACACAAGGGTACGTTCTTTTCTTTGTTATTTTTCTATTAAAGCAGGAAAAGCTAAGAAAAGGAAAGATGAAAAAGAGTTGCAGCGTGCTCTTAAAACATGAAAGAAAAACAACTTATTTCAGCACAGTGCACACCTCAAATTTCGTAGGCCCCACCAAAAACAGTAAAAGAACTTTTGTGGAAAATCAGTTGTTGACTCCACAACTCCAGATTGAAGGGCATCTAAAAATATCCCAAAATCAAAAGGCGGATTATCACTTCCTTGTATTGGACAAGAATTATTCAATAATGCTTTCGCCCCTGGCAAGTTACTATCTCTATCACAATATAAAGCATCATGGTTGCATTGACTTCGATTACTCCTACAGGCATCTTGCCAGCATGTGGTTTCTCGTTCTATAGAACACAAGTACCAGAAGGCTCCAAGTACCTAAATTAACACATCATGACAATCAGAAAGATTTTAAGAAAGATAATATAATGCAATAAGCTTTATAAAACCTAGGTTTATTATGTTAACTAGGATTTTGTAATGATTACATTTCTATTAGGACTTCCTATTTCAGTTACAATTTGCATGTGTTTAAATAGGGATAAATTGTTCAACACTAATCAGGATTTGCATAGCGTAAGGAAAAGAGATAGAGAGAGAGAGAGAGAGAGAGAGAAGAAAGAAAGAAAGAAAGAAAGAAAACCAGTTTTTGTATAGAATAACAAATTACAGAATTCCCCTGCCCCTCTCCAATTTTTATCCAATCTTCCTCTCTCTCTATTATACTTCACTTTCTATCGGCCTTCAATATATCCATACTCTTCTCTAGCCCAAGGTCCCAATAACGCTTCCATTAATAACCAAAAACAAGCCAGAGTCTAGTTATCATATTGATGATTGATCTTGCATTTTACGTGTGTGTTTCACAACTACTATCATTAATTACAAGGCTCAATGTATGGATTTTGGGAATGCAATGTATCCCACTATAGACAACACAACCGTACCCCTTTTTGTGTTCAGATCCAAAAGTCATATATGTAATTCTGCCTGCATAGATTGCCCAAATTGGCGCCTCCAGAGTGAGCACACATATATGTATGTCTCAAAACCTCTAGCTTTTGCACAATAAACGGAATTCACCCAAAGACACAAAAATGACCCACACAGACTAACATTCAGTCTCTGTTCATAAATCTGTTTTTTTTTTTTTCTAAAAGAAAAGTTTTTCATTGTCTAGTTAAGCTACCAGCGTCTACCAAACACTAAAGAGTATTCTTGAGCAAATATATGAGTTTGTGCGCATGCATGCGTGTCTGTGTTCAGTTTAAGATAGATTAGTTAGATCACAAGATACCTTTTTAGTATATACTCAAACAAAGTATAACAGTACAAGCACACATGCAGACAAAAAAGACAATTTTAAAGAGGGAAAAATACAACAAAACCAACCATTGGTATATAAGAATCAAAGATACTTGCACAAATATAAAACTTTCCTAATTATAACGAAGATGACTTACATGACTGGCAAGCATGTAAAGAAAAAGATTAAATGCAGCTCCAGCCCAAGCAGTTTCAGTGAGTATTCCAGAAGTCCTTGTAACTTCTGTATACAATGGATAGATTCGGATAACCCTTGGCAAATACTGAAAGAAGACAACAAATTTCAACAAGTTCTTTGTGTTCGATATTCTTGAACCTCCCAGTCTTGGAATAATAATTAAAATCACCACCTAGGCATAAAAAAGAAAATCAGAACACCAGAGTAGAACAAACTTATAGATAAACATTGTAACTAAATAAGAAGTTCAAAATAATGTGGCAAGAGACGTGACAATATTAGATACCACGCCAATTACTGCCACAATACATATTACATGCCCGAGGAACAGGAAAAAATGTGACCATTGATCTCTTATGCTAACAAAAAATGGTGGAAAAAGATCTCTTTTATGTACAAAAAATGAGTATATAGCTTATAGTGGCCGTTATGAAGCTCCAACCCGGAACCACAATGAATGAGTTTAATCCAATGCATAGTACAAGCATAGCACTTAGCAGAAGTAACCCGAATAAGCAAGTAAACTCATTGGTTATCAGGGACCTTCACCTGTGGGAGTGGAAGGACTGCGAGAATGTCTATCAGAAAGTACGATGACAGATATCTCTTAGCAATAGCCCAAGAATCTTCGATTAAAACACCTCTTCCAAATACTCGAGAAGAGGGAGCAATAAATCCAGTACGGAATTGAAAAATAATATGAAGTATGTAAAATATGTCTGTGAATGAACGCAAAACACTAGCAGTGATCTCCATCTTCCTGTCCAAGTCTAAACACTTTTTCTCATCATTAATCACCGGCACATAAAAGAACAAAGGATCCAGAGAGACTGCAATGAAACATGACAGCACAAATATCTTATTCCACCTTTGAAGGAATGGCCCTTGCGGATCAAGAATCTTCTTCGGGGAGAAAAAGCCCTTAGCCATAGCATTATCGGATGAACATGATTTAAATGATCGTCTAATCCTTTTAATCCTTGCAGAACCAGATTCAAAGCCTCTTTGAAACTTGTGTGAAACCGAGTTTATTGTCGTTTTAATTTTTCCCGGGTGAATGCCATCGTCTGGAGCATACAGCACATCAGCATTTTTCTCCAAATTCCAATCCTGAAACCTGAAAGTTACACAAAGTATTTATACGAAATCAGTCAATGTTCAGTTCATGAGACACGCTTCCAGCACCAAATTGGTCCCACAGACAAACTTTAGTATCCATAAAATTGTGGTGGTAATTGTTGTCTCAATGGCGCGAATAGAAGAAGAACGGGTATGGACAGACAAGGCGAAAACCGAAAAAATGGCGTTTTGCTCCATCACTCAATTTTTTAGGAGAGTTTTCTAAACACCCATAACAAAAAAAACCTCTTCTTAAACATTTTTTTTAATGCTACAACTATGAGCCATTACAAAAATCAAGGCATATAGTACTGTAGAAACTAACCTCACTAATTTCTCTTGCTGAAAATTCATGGCTATAGATTGTCTCCAACGCAATATTCTAAACAGAAGTCAAACTCTCAATAAAATGATAAGCCCAACTAACTTCTTCATGCACCGGAAAGTTCCAAAAGTCAAACCCTGAAAAGATAATTGAAGGAAAAGGACAACTTCATATTAGCAAATTTGGTTTCATCGTATAATTACCAATTTGTACAGATTAGAAAGAAAAAAAAAAAAATCACTGTAAAGCAACTCCTGGCACGTATTATTAGGCAAATTTAAAAGGGGATTTTGTAATTAAAGCATATTTTTGGCACTTCTGCCGTACATTTATCGATGACACTAAAACCAGAAGCACAAGAGAATCGTAGAAGCACAGAAAGGGAAAACCCCATCCACCAAAAATGGGGGAAAAATTGCATGTGTTAAACAAACAGAAACAGCCCTTTCTAATTCAATTTTTCCAGAAAAGAACCAAACTTGAGAAAAAGAAAACATTTTCCCCCAAATTTTTCGGAAGATTTCAAAATCAAACCTTGTTTTATTGGAAAAAAAAATACAAACTTTCAAAACTTCAATAACCTGTATATGTTTTCGAAACAAAAAATCAAAGAGAGAGAGAGAGAGAGAGAGAGAGAGAGAGAGAGAGAGAGAGAAGAAGAAGAAAACAGACCAAGGAAGGAAATCAGAGTGAGGAGAGAACCAGGTTGTCCATGGTGGAGGCTCCCATGGGGCTTGGCTGGCTATCAAATGAAGGAAGATAGATTTTTTGTGCTTATACTTAGATCGATGACTTAGAGAGAGACTTAGAGAGAGAAGGAAGGAGAGAGAGTGAAAGTTCGCGGAAATGGAGAGCGGGGTCGATAATATGAGTCCGCTTTCTTTCTCTGATTAAATTAAAGAGAGAGAAAAACAGAGATGAGTCCAATCCAACACCCAACAGTGCGCAGTGCAGTTGGGGATGGAGCCAAGAAATTCTTGTGGGTCTGGGTCCCACTCATCAAGCAATTTGCTTGCCGAACAGTTCCTCTGCGGTTGCTTTTTTTGCGATGCGTACACGGACGAATCAAACTCAACAACCCAAAATAACCAATTCCCTTTTAAAAAAAATCAAAATAATTCAAAATATCAAAAGAAAAATTATATTAGTCTCGTTTATTTCACAAATTTAAGTTTTTAAATTTAATTTTATTATAATTTTGAAAAATTTGAGTTAAAAATTACATTAATTTTTTTATTATAATAAAAAAAATTGAATAAAATTGAAATTTAACTCAAATTAAAATGTAAATTAAAATTAAATGAAGTTATTTTTAAAATTTTTGGACTAAGAAGATTAATTAGTAAGTTTTAAAAAAATTTTATTAAAAAAAAAACTCTCATAAAAAATTACATCTATCTTTTCTACTATAATAAAAAATTCTCACATAAAATCACATTTTAACTCAAATTAAAAATTTAAATCCACAAACTAAATGAGGTTATTGTTACTCTTTAAAAAGAAGATTAATCAGTACTTCTTAAAAAAAAAAAGTTAGTTAAGAAAAAATTACATCAATACCAAATAAGAGTTGAGGCATGGCATGGAATATAATTCTTTCTCTTTCAAACAAATTGTAAAATAATCATCTTTCTTATTTTGTAGAATAAGAAAATTGAAAATAACAAAAAAAAAGTAAGATTTAGTCAAGTCCTAACCTAACAACCCCCTTAAAAAAAAAAAAATGGTCTAACCTAACAACCAATTCTTTTTAAAAAAAAAAACACAGTATATAAAAGAATTTAAAAAAAAAAATCTCACCCTAACAATAATCAAACATAAAGTCTAAATATTAAGATTATAAATTCAAATTCCCCATCATCAAAATTGTAAAACCAATTTTCTAGACTAAAATAAAATATTTTGCAAACCATATAAATAAATTATTCCGCATCACACAAATAAGACATTTGCAAACTATATAAACAAATTCTTCAAATATATTGTATTTTTTTAGATTTTATTTTAAATATCTTATAATAATCAAAGTAATTACTGGAGTAATTCTAAAGTAGATATTTAATAGTAATATGGAGGTTTTCTAAAATAATAATAATAATAATAATTGGAGGATAGGATTGAGTAGAACCGGACCTTATACGGATTGGGAGCAAGCGGCACGGGAGAACTGTATTGTAAAAATAAAATAAATAAATAATAAATAAAGTAGAAAGTAGAAAGTAAACGCAATGAATTGCACAAGTCAAAAAAGGCAAGCCTTTAATTTCCTTTTGTTTTTTGACCCCCACTACTTGTCACGGACGACTTCTGCCTCAACCTTCCACTCTCTTGACTCTTGATCTTCTTGCCAAATGGGTTTCGTTTAATGAGAATCAGATTCAAAATTCAAATGTTAGATATTTATCACCTATTTAGTTCATTGATTTTAATTTTTAATTTAAATTAAAATATAATTTTATGTGAAAATTTTTTTATTGTAATAAAAAAAATATAATTTTTTATAAAAATTTTTTACTGTAATAAATTTTAAATTCTAAACTCAAATCAGTTAAATAAATGAGATCTTACTTTTAAGATTACGTCATTTTAACATGACTTTAATTGTTTTTAACATTGAGAAACATGCATTATCAATATAAATAATCTTATCATAAAAACCTCATTTTTATGTTGAACAGTTTTCATTAATCATTAGCATTCAAAATTCTATTGAGTTTCAACTTTTGAGTAATTTGTGGCCTCGTTAATTTTATTAATTTTAGTTTAGAATTTGAATTTTACTATAATAAATTCTTAGAAATAATCACATCTAATTTTTTTATTACAGTAAAAAGTTCACATAAAGTCATATCTCAACTCAAATTAAACACTCAAATCAACAAACTAAATAAAAAACTTGAATCAACAAACTAAATAGGTGTATTTCTTTTCATGGTTCTTTCCTCTTTGGTTGGGAATTAGTGCTTGTAGCAATTGTATTGTTTATTAAAATTTGGTTTGACTATTAGTGCATTTATAAAATGTTATGTTTAGTATCTGTATTGTGCTGTAGCTTTGAAAAACAATGCGATGCACAAATTAATATTGATAAATATTTTAGTCATTTTGTTGTCAAACAACTCGAGTCAATTATTCTTTCCCTCTAAAATATTCTCGTTTGACTGAAAAATTATTATTATTTGCTATAATAAAAGTTTGGTAATAGTACATCAGTTAATGAATATTCTTAAACGGTCGTCTTCTTATCACGTTTATATCTTATTTAATTGTGTTACATGATAAGGTGTATATTTTTTAATAGGAGGTTTTTTTTTTTTTTTTTTGTCACAGAAGTTGAGTAAAATTTATAAATATTGAATTTAATATAAGACCTTTTGAAAAAGTAATTAAGGGTCCATTTAATTCGCTGATTTGAGTTTTAAATTTAAGTTGAGATGTGATTTTATGTGAGAATTTTTTACTATAGCAAAAAAATTATATGTGATTATTTTTTAGAGTTTTTTACTATAATAAAACTCAAATTAGTGAAGTAGACTAAGCCTAAAATATTTTGAAATAAACAAACTATTGACTTTTTTAAAGGTAATTTATAAGGAGGATCTACTAAAAAAAAAAGTGAATTTGTAGGGTGCGTTTGGAATTAGTTCCAAAACGTTTTTGTTTTTTATATGAAAATGAAAACGAAAACGTTTTTATTTTCATTTTGGAATTATTTCTGAAAATGCGTTTGGTAGTTTAATTCTGATATTGTTTTCAGTTTTAAAAAACTGAGATTGTGTTTGGTGGTTTAATTTTTAAAAACATGTAATAATATTTAAAATAATAATAATATTAAATACATTAAATAAATACTAATATTAAATATATTAAATAATAATATTAAATAAATAATAATATTAAATATATTAAATAACAATATATAAAATAAATAAAAATATTAAATATATTAAATAAATAATAATATTAAATATATTAAATAATAATATATTAAATAAATATATTAATATAACATTATATATGTTAGTTAGGAATTGAAAATGAAAAACGTGTGAAAACAAGGAAAACAAGAAAATGAAAACAGAAAAAATCTGTTTTCATTTTTCTTGAGTTTTTCAGAAAAATCCAAAAACGTTTTTGTTTTTGATTTTGGTACGGATTCCTCTCAAACACGTTTTCATTTTCCGTTTTCAATTTTTCTCATCGAAAAACGTGAAAACGAAAATGAAAACGGAAACAAACGGGCCCGTAAAATTTGCAACTCAAAAAGACCCTATGCCCCTGCAGGCCAATAGGATTTTATTTTATAGGTCAACGAATCTAGTGAACTTTTTTAAGGTTTTACATACTCAAATGAAAGAATGTGGATGGTTGTTCTTGGAAAAAGGGGGAAAAAAAAAGGGGAGGGGGATGGGAGTTTTAGAAAATGTCGTTTGCTATTTGGAAAATGATGTTTTTTTCGCTTTAAAACGACGTATTATTTACTTTCCCTGAAAATGATATCTAGAATAAACGATAAGTATTGTTTTTAATAAAATGACTACGATATGTCAATTACCCATTCATGACATCTAGGATAAGCGATATATTTGGCCTTGTTCATTTCGCTTATACGAGTTTAGAATTTGAGTTTTACTATAAGAAAAAGCTCTCACAAACAATCACATTTAACTTTTTTACTACAGTAAAAAGTTCTCTCATAAATCATATCTAAACTCAAATTAAAAATTTGAATTAGCAAACTAAACGGATCTAAATATTTTTATTAAAATTACAAAGATATACCAATTACCCATCCTAAAACCACAAGTTTTTTTTTTTTTTTTTTTTTTAATTAGTGACACTGGTAGAGTGTTGGTTTTCATCTTTTGTTGTTTATTGAAGCAATTGTCGTTTTTTAATATTATAGCTGATTTCTGAATTTTTGTCGTTTGATGTTTTTGTTGTTGTTCTGGCCTTTAATGTCGTTTCTCAAGTTTTGTTAATTATTGTTTACGCCTTTTTTTTTTTTTTTTCCATTTTCGCTTTGTTTTTATCATATAAAAATACCAAGTTTTACCCTTTTATCACCTCGTATCACGACTTGGGAAGGATTACAAAATTGAGAAATCTGGGTGAACGCCTCTCACTAGAGAGGAATAAAGATTTATGCCTTTTTAAATAACTATTATATAATATATATATTTTTTATGGAACAATTATATAATATTTTTGCTATTACCTTTTGTTTTTTTTTATTGTTAACTTAACAGGGGGAAAATTTTAAAAATGACGCATTCGTTTGGTTCCTAGATTCGAATTATGATTCATAATCGTTATAGTATTTTCTCTCATAAAAAATACACATAAATTTAAAATGGTTCAAATCACATTATTTGAATTTATGAACCAAACGGATCCTGAAAAATTAATTGAATGATACAAATTTCCTACTTTTCTATACAAAATAACAGCAAGAAGAAAAAATGTAGGTAGAGATGCAAGCTGGGTTAGGTTTTTTTTTTTTTTTTTTTTTTTTTTTTTTTGAGAAGTGCAAGCTGGGTTAGGTTGATCCCAAGAAAATGTATTGTCAACCCAACAAACTTCAGTAATCTATATGAAGTTAGACACAACGTATAAACTTAGATAAACGACACGACGTTTTCTCTAAGTGTTGCTTTTCTTTGGATCAAAGTTGACACGTCGTGTTGCAAGGGTCAAAATGGTACTTTTCTTATTTGCACGACCTAACAAGTTTTGCGCTCGCGCGCTACTGCGGAAAAAAAATTTTGTATTGGAAGTTTGATGTTTTTTTTGTGCAATATTAGTTTATATATATATATATATATATATTTATGTAAGATGTTGAGAGAAAAGTACACAAATCAACACATAATATATTCAATATCAATAACTTTCATAATGAGTATATAAGGAAATAAGTAGTAAACGCACCTTAAATTATAAGTCTGCTAAACACATATGAAAAAAATCAGTAGATAAAAAAAATTTCAGATAAAGGATTTATCTACACAAATGAGACACCACATAAATCAGTTTCTGAACAAATGAATTAGCTACTAAATGGAGGAAAATTTTCCAAGAACATTTAAGAATCATCAGTAAGATAAGGAAAAAACAATAGAAAAATAGGAGAAAAAACAAATCAATAGTAGAAAAACAAAGAGATTAAACAAAAAAAAAAAAGAAGAACAATGCAGACAAAGAAAGAAAAACAAAAACCAACAAACGAAAAATAAAGAGGAAAAAAAGGAATAACACAAAAAAAAAAAGAAAAAAAACGCAAGCGACATCCATAAGAAAAACCATCAACAAAATGCATGAACCAAAAACATGTAAAACCCAAAATAAAGTAACGAATAAGAGAGAAGAAAGAAGCAAAAAATTTCAACAAAGTTTCAATAGAAGAAAAAATGGAAGAAGCAACCAAAGAGAAAACCACCGAAGACCCAAAGCCCAGGAAAAGAGAAGCAAAAAAAAAAACAGAGAGAAAAAACCTTAAAAACCACACACAAAAGCTAAACCGAAAAAGGAAGAGCATGGGCAAATACAAAAACAGTGAAAAGTGAAGCCACAAAATAGGCAACCGAAAAGACTAAAAAACCACACTGAAACGTACCGAAGAAAGAAAACTATAGGCAAAAAAGGGGAAAAATCACTGTACAAAAAACAGTGACTTGCCTCTTGATGAAAATGTGCATTGTGCAATGAACAGTGACATGTGTGTAGGTGAACAGTGCAACCCATGTGTTGCAGTGGGTAAAAATTCCATATCATACATAAAGTAGTTTATATGTACACATTTATATGTGGATATGTATATATGATAGTCACCAATCGCCAATAAAAGAGAAGAAAAATGTTAAAGGAATCCCTTAGTAGCGTGAGAAACAACTCATTTTAGAGATTCAATCCAGGCATTTGATATATCCAGTGTAAGCAACCAAAATTAGAAAGTGATAGAGAGAGGCTATTAACAATACCTCAAACGTTATAAATCTTCTGTGAAACACAAAATATAAACCAACTGGGCATGAACAACAGCCAATGATATAGAGGTGAAAGGATGAGGGAATAAACGACACCAAACCTTAGAAAAGAGAAGTAACTAAGTAAGTAAATGAATAAACAAATATGGGAAAGAAAGCCTAAAAAGTAATAGATACACGCATAACAATGTTTTTAGACAATAATCACGGCTCAGGTATTGTATGTTCCCAGCAATATGTGATAAATAGATTGTGGCAACCTGTTAAAGGCAACTGCACAAAAAGGTAGGATATTATATCCATCACACAGAATATAGGGTAAATGCGACACAAAATAAAAAAGTGGAGTAATATATAAAGTTGTTCAAAAATTACTAGGCGAATTAAAAGAGAGGGGAAAAACAACAACACCAACAGAGCAATGAGGATTGTAATTCATGTTGAGAGAAAGTAAAGGAAACATGTAAGAGAAGAACATTAATGAGAAAGAAACAGAGTAATAAGAAGATGATGAAGAATGTTATGAGAGGACAAAAATAAGACAACGGGATATTTGTCTTTTTTTCTCATAGTTTTTTTTTTTCCTATGAAACAGTAAAAAGAGGATGGTGGAGCTAAAGCTCAACGTGAAAAAAGAAGGTCAAGACACCTATAAAGAGGTTTTCAATAAAACAGTCAATACGGAGAAGGCAAAGGCCCTGGAATAAGTAAAGGTGACAACACACAAAGGAGTAAAAAATCTAGACCCAAATAACAATAGATAAAACCAGGATCCAAACAAAGACAACACATTCACAACAATCTTTGGACAAATTACACAAAACTCAACACATGAAGACAAACTATGATCATCATCGCCATGCAAAAAAACTTACTAAAACTGGGATAAGTAAAAATAGGAATATATATATATATATATATATATACATACACATGTGAGTAAGAGATAAATAAGCAAGTCAGCACATAAATACCATATACTGAGCAAATACAGAGGAAAACCAAGACAGATAATAAAGTAGCAAGTTAACACGTAAATATGATATACTAAGCAAATACAGAGGAAAAAAAGGACATGTGATAAAACACAAACAGCAGAAGTTAATAGCCCCACAACAAACCAGTGCATTCAATATCAACAGCATAAATGAGCAAGCTATGGATAGGAAGCCTCAACAGTACCTGGAACGCTACAAATATTGTGTTGAGTCTGAATATCAGCCAACCAAACACTAGCAAAAGATACAAGGATAAAAGGATAAAAAAATAAATAGTGGAGAATGAAGTGAAGCAGTAAATGATTGAAGGGGAGATAGGGAAGCAAAAACAGGAGATGCAAGGGAAAGAAATAGGGGCATGCATGATAAATCCATGTGCAGGCACATTCTTAAATATAGAGACAGAGAACTAATGAGTAGCCCATAACAAAATCCCACGTAAGAGCCCAAAGTCGGTGAGGAAAAAACCAGAAGTTAAAATTTTCAAATTGGATAATAAAAAGTAACACATTACTGGCAATACGGAAAAGGAGAAAGACATGTATTTAAAACATAAATATAACAATTACCCCTGATGAGGAAAAATAAGAAAGGAAAAGAGCAAAAACTGAGAATACACTTTTTGGCCAAATTCTTTACCCGTTTCAAAAAATAGAAAAAGATCAACGATTCATTAAATATCTCTGCGCAAGTGAGCATAAGTCATTAACGTGGCAAGACAAGTCAACACCATAGAGTCTAGAGATCATCACCTCAATAAATACAAGTAAACAAAATCAAGATTAACCAAAAACAACACGAAACCACGTAGATAAGAACTCTTCTATGAACAAAAGCACCAATCAAGGACAATAATAAACAGTTGTAAAGGAATTTCTCAAGAACTGTACATGCTAGTCAATTAGAAATTAGTTTCAGTCTTAAAAAACACAAAACAAATCCAAACAAACGAAGCACAAAAGCAAATAACGAAGAGAATCATGTAATTAAATATTAAAACCAGGAAAAAAAAGGCCAAGCATCTAGTCACTCAAGAACAGATAAAAACCCAAACCAAACCCGCGAATGTAGCGAGCCTAGAAGCAATCCAGGAAAACTGAAGAAGCCTGCGCCAAAACCCAAATCAAACTTTAGTGAGCATTAAAAAAAATAAAAACAAATGAGGCACAAAAGCAAGCCACAAATAAAAATGGCAGAAAAATATCGAAGAAAGAAGGGATAAAATCCCAAAATTTCCCCCTAAATCAAAGGAGAAAGACAATGACAAAAAATGACTGAACATGCCGTGCCCCAAAGTCGGACAAAAATCGAACCCAAAACCATAAATCAAGCGAGCACAAAGCAACTGAGGAAAACCCAATAGGCCCGCACCAACACCTACATGATCAAAGATCGATCCAACAAAATCACAGTAAAAAATCACACCAAAACTACAAACAAAAATGCCCAAGCAGGGACAGAGAAAGCAACGATAAAATCCCAAGGCTTCCCCCAACATTAGAGGAGAAAGGCAAAGAAAATCAAATAGCCAGCGAAAGAGGACAAGGACAAGAAGATCGAAGGGGCAAAAGATGATCGAATGAGGGATCTACGGCGGCCACCAAAAGAGGACAAGGGAGAGAATACTGAAGGGGGAAAGAAGGCTTAGGGCTCCACCAACTGAGAAATAACCAAAAATCACATGCCAAAGGCAAAGCAAACGACAACAAAACCTAAAGACTAAAATGCCCCTACACCAAAAGAAGAAGGGAGTAGTAAATGGAGGTTAAAAGCGTCATTTTACTATAGAAAGAATAGTAAATTAAGTCTGCATGAATAGTATCCCTAAACTCTCCTTTAGATTATTTATAAAGTGTGTGGAATTACCATTTGAAACTAAAAAGAGTAATCCTCCTTTTTATTCAAAAGTAGAAAGAATATATTTTCTCTATGGTTTTGAAGGCTTTTTTTTTTTTTAAGTGGTTTTGAAGGCTTTTTGTTTGCTTAAGTTAACAAACTACCAAACAAACGGTTCCAATTATTGCTTCTAGAAGTAAACAAAGTGAAAATCTCTCTTTCCATCATTCAAATAAAATAAAATAAAAAGGGATACTTTCCCATAAACATAAACAAAAATAAAAATAAAAACAAAAATAAAAACCAGCAATAATAGGCGAACGTGTATACTAGATGGACCTCCAAAGCACCGAAACGAGGCCAGGAATACAAAAACGTGGCAAGCTTTGATTGGACAATCAAAAGGTATTGTGAAATTGGAAACAGAAGATAACATTGCAAAGCAGCAGATGCATGATGAGTGACACGTTGCCAGCGCTCTTCGGTGCCAAAGCTACAAAATTTCGCCATTTTCCCTTCTCCTCCTCCTGCTTTCTATATAACCATGATTAGGGTTTCAGATTCTCTCAGTTTCTAGAAAGAGAAATTATTTCAGTGTACGATTCGTACATTTTTGTGCGCGTATTGGAACAACTTTTTCTCATCTTCAGATTCGAATGTTTGCACTTTAACGAGCCACGACCAGATCGCATCACTCGGTATATTCGATCTTATCCGACAGTTGTTTGGATTTGGAGCTCCGAATCGAAGATTCTGAGCGACAAATTTGTAGTAATGATCCTGTTTAGCCTTAATTTCGTAAAAAAAAAAAAAATGATCTAATTCCATTTTGTGATCCATTCTGTGTGTATATAGAACTTATTTGATTGATTCTTGTTTTTTCCACCTGATTTGTTTGGGAGAAAGTTAAGGAAATTGCGTTGAAAGCGAAAAAGGAAGTGTGGATTTTTATGTGTGTTTTTTTTGGGGCTTCCAGATAAAGTCAGGATCAATGTTATGATTGGTGGTTTTATTCGGTTTAAAATGTTCATTTAGTGGAAATATATATATATATATATATATATATATATATTTTTGGAGAGATGAGTACGTCCTTTGTGAATCGTCGGATTCCGTCTGGTTTCACTCCTCATTTATTTTTGTTTAATATAATATTTGAAAAGTATATAATGATATCTTGATAGCGACTAGCCAGTCCTTTTTCTCATTTCTGAAATTGCGAGTGATAAAGTTCCAAACTTCGAATCTTGTGTTTTAATGGCCTATTTGATTGTGAAGGTGATGAATTTTCATTGTTATGTGCACGGAGAGGGTAAAAATTGGATAGTGAAACTTAAAGCTTTGTTAGTTCCTCATGATTATCACTTTAGGACACTTTACATTTTTAAGTAGTTTAGTAATGGTATTTTTTTACGTGGTTGTTGGCCAGTTAATTACCAAATATCTGGCTTTGAAGGCCGGGTTGGACCACTTAGATGGTATGCAAAAGTTGCTTAAGGAATGTGATTGTTCAAGCTGGGCAAATCAGAGCATTTACGCGAAAGGCAGTGCAATTGAGCAATACTGGGAAGAACTTTAATGCAGGTCTCAGCTTAACGAATTGGTGGAATCGTGAATTTAAAACGAGTTTGAGGATGATGGTTGATACGGGCGCAACGGAGAAACAGGGGCCTGCTGTTGATGCATTCCCAGAGAAAGACGAAGAAGGAAGCGGATATTCCAGTGGAGGATGGAAAAGGTTAAAATGACTTCTTCTCATATTTATTTTGAATATATAACTTGTTCATATGGCAATGGAGGGGAATATTTTTACACTCATTGTGTGCAGAGTTTAATGCCCTAGACTAATGTCTATGTGTCGATTTCTTATATAAGCTTTGCCTGAAATGTTACATTGAATTTCTTTTATGAATTCAGGCAATTTTAAGTTTTCACTAGATACTTATATTTTTGTTTCGTAAGACTTCATTTACTAAACAAGCTTAAAATAGAATGTTTCTGTATCTAATACTGGATCCAATTTTTATGCCGTCAAGATCTCAATACGTTGTTAGAATACAGCTAGAGGGTCTGAAGAGTTTGTATACTTTTTCTTCATCTCTTCTTTCCGTGGTAATGCTTTCTTTTCTCTAGCCCAAATCTGAGGTTCGATTGTCCCTTGAAATTAATATATTTTTCTTTGGTCTGTTATCCATTTCCACCGCGGTTTCATTTCATTATGGACTAAAGTTGTCTTCTTTCCTCGTTTTGTTGACAGTGAAGATGGAAAATTGAGCTGGGGGTACTCAAGTTTCAGAGGGAAGAGAATGACTATGGAGGATTTCTATG
Source organism: Morus alba (assembly GCA_012066045.3). NCBI lineage: Eukaryota > Viridiplantae > Streptophyta > Magnoliopsida > Rosales > Moraceae > Morus > Morus alba. The sequence goes on from CP050234.2 coordinate 2,084,486, forward strand.
ATATTAAAACGGCCAAGATTGATGGCCAAACGGTCTGCTTATTTGGAATATTTGATGGTTTGTTTTTATATTATGAAATTCATTTGTTGCAGAGGCTCTAGTTCAATATTTCCGCCTTTCAGGATCCATTCTTAGGATATAGGCTAGTGATTTTTCCTGCATCCTGAAGCTGATTTACTTTTGTATGAGTAGAATAATTGATGATCTTTTCTCTCAGGACATGGTGGATCTCGTGCTGCTGAATATTTAAAAGAGCATCTCTTTTTGAATCTCATGAAGCATCCACAATTTTTGACAGATACCAAATTGGCTATTAGTATGTTTCATTTCCTTGATTACTTCTTTTTGTGCACCAAATACTGTGAAATAGCAGCGTGACGTGATTGTAGCATAGCCTTTGTTCTGATGCAGGATCCCATACGATTGAAATGTTAAATCAAATATCTGTTTGTTTTGGACAAGCTGAACCACATAGAACGCTTTTAAGTCTATCTATACTGCTATTAAGGTGTGGGATCCTGCATGAGGTCCTGTTTACCCTGCGACATAGGCTTCTGTTATTTTCTTCTAACTTAGTTAAACTTGCAGGTGAATCGTACAAGCAGACTGATTCTGATTTTTTGGAGGCCGAAAAAGATACTTATCGTGATGATGGTTCTACTGCTTCGACTGCAGTCTTAGTTGGTAATCATCTATATGTTGCTAATGTTGGAGATTCTCGTACGATAATATCAAAGGATGGGACAGGTATAAACAAAATATTATTGAACCGTGTTGAATTACTGTATACTGAATACATATGCATAAGCATGTAGATAAGAGATTCAACATCCTCATCTTGTGAATTTAAAATTAGAGATATGGGACTATCGGATGGATTTCTCTAAGCAGTTGCTTTTCTCTTTGGGCAGCAATACCTCTCTCCGAAGATCATAAACCAAATCGAAGTGATGAGAGGAAGAGAATTGAAAGCGCAGGTGGTGTGGTAATGTGGGCAGGTACATCCCATGTTTAACAGAAGCTAATAAAATTATATATCTCTATGTGCATTACTGAGTTGAAAGATAATCATTGCTCATAGCATTTTCTCTCATTTGTAGCTAAATTAATGCTCTAGGTAATAAAATCAAGCACAAAGAATGGTTTAATTAAGTTAGGCTGTTCTGTAGTGTCCTACCAATCTCAAACTTGATCTCTTCTCTATTATTCGTTGGAAAGCTTGATCGTTCTTTTGAACTATTTCACTATTCATGGCTTCTGGAGAGGTGGCGGTTGACAGAGAATCTTTTCAAATGGTTTTGATCATTCTGTTACCATTTGTTTCCCTTCTGATTAATTTGTGGAAACATGACCTTCATTGCATTATAGTTATGCCTAATGATTTTCGCATGGTTGCACAATAAAAATGTCTGGCCATTGGTCAATTGTAGTGAATTAGGATGAAGCAATTTTGATAAATCTCCACCGGTATGATTAGGGTTTTGGGGTTATACTTTCAGGTACTTGGAGGGTAGGAGGTGTGCTAGCCATGTCTCGGGCTTTTGGCAACCGCATGCTTAAGCAATTTGTTGTTGCAGAACCAGAGATCCAGGTTATTGCTGAAATTTCTTGTTGGAATGAGTAATTTATCCTTTAATCTATACGACAAGTACTGCTAAATTTATTGTCATGGATTGCAAGCAAGCTAATTAATGCTTCTGGTCTTCTCAGGATCTAGAGATAGATGAAGAATTTGAATTGCTTGTGCTTGCCAGTGATGGGCTATGGGATGTGGTACCCAATGAGGTAAGGCTGCTCCTTCTCTCACTCTTCTCTTCTTCCTTTTCAGCCACATGCATACATTGACATGCGTCGCTGGCGCATACAGTAGTTATTACTGGCAATCTATTTCCCTACCATAACCCAGGGAAAAACTGTTATTACGAATCATATCCGATCCTCCTAAAGAAAACATGCTCTAAGAGGTCCACCTGATAGTTTAGGCACTGGGTTGCCCCTTTCCCTTTTCTTTTTACTTACCTGACATAGCAAGAATAGATCACCGAAACCATAAATAGCTTGGACTGTATAGTCAGTGTCATTAGGAAAAAGGAAAATTGAACATATTTTAGAAACACGATCTTAGAAATGGAGGACAGTCAACAAGTTGACTTGTGGATTTTTTTTTTTTTTTTTTTTTGGATACCCAGAGATCCCCCGATCCCACTTGTGGATGTGTTATTCTACAGTCCCCTCACAATCAGGGCTTCAAGAAAGAAAAATGCAGAAAAAATGGTCTAGGTTTGGTTTCACTACACAACACGCATTTGGATGTCAAGTAACACAGCGTAGCAGATAATACACAGGAAAATCGAGAGAACTAATCTAATCGCAACCCAAAACCGCTCGTAAATGAGATTGCAGTAAAATTTCGTAACTTTCATTTTGGGCGTGTTAATTGAATATCCGTTCATGTTTGGTGTCAGGATGCTGTTTCACTTGCTCGTGAAGAAGAAGAACCCGAGGTGTCAGCCCAAAAGTTAACGGAAGTCGCTTTCACTCGTGGCAGCGCAGACAATATAACATGCATTGTGGTAAGGTTCCACCACGACAAAGCAGTTGCATCCAGTCCCGAAGACGAGTGAAAAAATAAAAAATAAAAAGGAAAAGGGAAAAAAAAAATGGCATGTGTAGATTTTAGAAAACATATCGAGTGAATAATGGAACTAGTCCACACATGCAAAATGGCTGATTTGCCTCTTTTGGAAAGCTGGCGATTGTTTATTCTTTTGGTTGTCTCTAAAATGACTCTGTGATCTGTTTCTTTCCGGGACACATCCCATGTGTATTCTTGATCTGTTGACCATGCTGTAGGTGTCATTTGGGGTCTTTTTGTCTTAATAATCTTTTAAAGCTAATAAATAAAAAGCATGAGGCTTTATCATTTTTGTTTGAAAGTTACTAGTTAGACTGCTCATTCAAATGTGAGTGTTGGTTTAGTACTTTTTTTTTTTCCCTACCTAAAAGCGAAATTAAATAAATAGCAACAGACTGAATAAACTAGTATGGACTATGAAATTAAAGATCACTGATATAGGTAAAATTCTAAATTTATAATCCATAAAAAAAAAAAAGTCTAAATTTACAGTTTTTAATCATTTGCTCAAAGAAGGGACCAAGCTTGATGATTGGAGAACCCGTGTATATCTACATCTACATAATATAAAGTAGTAGATATTTGCTTTCTCTCTTCACTTTAGTCAGCAAGAATTACATTTCAGTGGAGGATCTTCTGCTCCTTGAGAGTAGCAACCTGAAAAAAAAAAAAAAAAAAAAAAAAAAAAAAAAAAAACTCAATCATTATTCGTAGATCAAAAATTAGGAATAGAGGATTTCATGAAATAAATAAATAAATAAATAAAACATGTCTATTGATTATAGCTGAAGAGGATAATGTGTTTCAAATGTAGCAAGTCCATAATGCAGCAAAAAAAAAAAATGTAGCAAGTCTAGGAAAAGATTTTTGGTTGACTTAAAAGAGGGGTTACACAGTTCAGTGCCAATTCCAACAAATCTATAATTCTTACAATGAAAAGAGAGAGCTAGTAAAGAGGGAAAAGTATGCTTTACCTGGGTCAGATTTTGAAAATCTAAGCACATCTGAATTAGGGGTGAAATCTGCATCTGCAAGATCTGTTTAAAAATACTTTTAAAAAAAAATATATATATATATATATATATATATATATATAAAGCAATTGGCTATTCTAAAAAAAATAATATAAAATAAAATAAGAGTGGGGGTATAAAAAATTGTTTAAAAAAGGATTTACCTGGTTCTTCTATTGAAAATCCAAGCTCTTCTGAATTAGGGAGTGAACAAGTGAAATCTGCATCTGCAATATATGTTCAAAATAAATTTTTTTTTTTTTTTTTTAAATAAAAGATATAAAGGAATTGGGTATTCTAGAAATATAAAATCTAAAAAAGAAGGGGGATATTATAAGGTACTGTTAAAAAAGGGAGACCATTTTCTTCAAATTGAAAGAAAAATATTATATCTAAGATGTGGTGCAATCAATTATCTGCAAAACTCTGATAAGAGTTGTTGTTTTTTTTTTTTTTTTTTTTTTATCACAAAGATAACTGCATCTTTAGTTATTACCTGGCAAGTCTTGCAACCAATCGAAATCCATTGGGGTCAAAGGTGATAAGTCGAAAACTTCCTCAGAGCTTATGATCCCATCCATATTGGCTGGTAAATTACTATTATTATTATTATTATCATTATTATTTGATGGAGTGTTTCCATTGTATACAACTGCTTCAGGACTACTCTCCTTTGACTCTTTATCGTTTGTACAGAGAGCAGGTGGCCCACCAGCCATATTTCCGTCCACCCTTTGTGCACTTCAATAACAAGCATCCGTAAGTGAGATAGATTAAATCAATTTGTGGACTATACCAATATCAAACATAAATATGATTGGTTGATAAAATAACATTGAGATTCTATAATATAGTTTAAAAAAAAAAATAGTTTCTCTTATAATTCTTGAAAAAATAAACTATCGATAATTTTTTATTTTTCAACTATCAAATCTATATTAAAATTTATCATTATATTAAATATAAAAATCAAAAATTAATAAAATCTACAACTAGAGAAGGTCTTGTTATAACACAGTTTTTTAAACAGTCGGAGAACAGTAGTTTTTAGAAGAACTTATGAAAATTCCACTGTACTCAAAATAAGTGACAGGAAAAAGAAAGCTTTTAAGAAAATAAAAACATTAAGTCCAATATGGAGAACATACAAGGAATTTAATGAAGTTGACTCTACGTGGGGGATAATAGAAGCTTCTAGACTTTTTTTTGGCTCTTCCTCTAATTTTGAAAGCTTCTCCAGCAACCGGTTGACAGTAGAAATTTGCTGACACGCGATTAGACCATAATAGTATTTAATGAAGAACCCTGGGTTATCCTCCGCCAACTTTTCCCACACTAAATAAATGGAACAAAAAAGACGGATTTTAGGGACTTTACAACATTCCAAATCAGAAAAATAGGTGGATGTCACGTTTATTTTACTGATTCGAGTTTAGAATTTGAATTTTTATACAATGAAAAGCTCTTAAAAACAGTCACATCTAATTTTTTTACTAATAAAAAACTCACATAAAATCACATTTTAATTCAAATTAAAAACTCAAATTAATGAACTAAACGGACTCTAACTTTCTCATAAGATCTTGAGGAAACATATATAAGGGGGTGAAAATGTCAAAAAAGTTTGTGTTTTACCCATCTCAGTAAACTCAGGCACAATTTTTGCATACTCCCAGAGAGATTCGACCACCTGATCTTTGTTCAAGTACATCCGCATACACCTTTCAATCAAGTTCTTGACCTTAAAAGAGGATTCAAACTAATTAGTCAGTAATTTTATTCTAACTGAACATTAACAGTCAAATTAACATGGAACAGAAAACCGTCTTACCACTTCAACATCTTCCCATGTGACCGGTCTAGGCTCGCCTAATCCGTTCGTCTCACGCGTCCTGTTTCGTTGGCCGCGTTTGTTTTTTGCGACCGCATTTTTAGTGCCCTTTTCTGCTGCTGAGCCCTGCAAATTTTTTGAATTCTTGTCGTTTCAAATTTAGTAAATGTGAAGTGTGAACCAACAAAAGATGTGGTGAAACATGAACAAAAAATATATATATATATATATATATATATATTTAATCACGGGGCTAATTACTGGCTATGTTGAGTAAACAACTATGAAGAAAGAAACAACATTAAGCAATCAAGAAAAACAAGATTATTTGCTTTTCTATCAAAAAAAAAAAAAAAAAGAGAGCAAGATTATTGTTTCTAAATCTGCAACATTACAAGTTAAAACCTTGAAACAAACTAATAGAGTTTCATTAATCTTTATTCTGAAAAGAAAAACAAAAAAGATCGATACATTAATATATTATTTTTCTAGCAAACAAATATTGCAAAGGTAAGTGATCAAGATGCAAAAACCTGTGAATTCCTCGTTGGATCCATTAATTAGTGTTGAACGATTTCTTTTAGCTTGATCCAAAATCCTCTGCGTGCGTAGCTGCAAATTAATTCCTCGTTGGATCCATTAATTAGTGTTGAACGATTTCTTTTAGCTTGATCCAAAATCCTCTGCGTGCGTAGCTGCAAATTAATTCTACCTTATCTATATATAAGGATGCCAAAAATAATAATGATAATAACACTGTATGTTACGAGTTTTGAAGAAAGAAAATATTTTATTTTAAGGTTTGATTTAGTTGGAGTTAAATTAGGAAATCAATTTTTAGTTTAAATTATTTGAGTTAGATTAGGATTTTTTTTAAAAAAAAAAAAGAGAAAATAACAAAAACAGTAATTGATGGAACCAAAAAGTAATTGCAATAACAATATTTATGAAACACCCGCATTAATTAACCTTCATTGATTGTAAACAAACCAAAAACGAAAAGAAACAATATACTTACAATGAACGAAGAATGGTCCACCAACAACGCGACACAAAAATTTTCTTTCGTAATTTTTCTCAGAAACCAAACAGCGCAGCAAAGTTCAACCAACAAATCCCACGCCTAAAATAAAAAAGAGAGAAAAGAAAAGGATCAAAAGAAGATTAAGATAACATATAATGCTTAAAAATTTAGAGAAGAAAAGAACTTTAAAAAAAAAAAAAAAAAAAAAAAAAACTTCATCATACCTAGGTTTTTTCAGCGAGAATTCAGCATATTATTCTCTCTAGAACAATAGACAAGAAAGTACGAGTGTATCTTCTTCTTGGTTTACTTCAACACTGTTCTCTTCAGTTACGTTCTTGAGTACGAGTATTCTCTTTAGTTACGTAAACCATGCAGGGGAACAAATAAATGAATAAATATAAACAACAAACAGGAAAAAAAAAAAAAAAAAAAAAAGAAGTGAAATTTTACGATTAACCGTATTTTCTAGGGAAAATAATTCATTCAGGACTTGAAATTTCAAATCCGTGCCAGTTCAAGAAAATGAAATATTACACTCTTTGACGGCTGATTGGTTTTGAAAATTTTAAATTTAATTTAATTTTTGTATATAAGCGATAAGTTTTTTGAGTTTTTTTTTTTTTCATTGGACAATAATAGGTTTGCTTTAAGAGTATAGCATTAAAAAAAAATTTTAAAAAAAATAAAAAAAAAAAATCAAGAGTTATTCCCACGTGTCTAAAGCAAAAGTGGGCTTACTTTATTTTTGGGTGGAAGTGGGCTTACTTTATTTTTGGGTAGAAGTGGGCTTACCCTTGTCCACCGATTATTGGGCATACTCTCACGCAGCTTCCGGCCACGAGCACGGATACGCTCCGACCTTTTATTATTATTATTATTTTAAAAAAAAAGTAATTTGGCGAAATAATGAATTTTAAATTCCATATTTAGGATAATTAAACAATATTATCAATTTATCTATGGATAATTATTGAGAAAATATCATTCTAAATATATTTTTTTTGAGTGTTATGAATTTGTATAACTAATTTTAAAGATAGATAACGAGAGATAAAAATATCATTACAAGTTATTTTACGGACTCATGTTGATATTTATCAATGCTTCAATGCATTTTTTTTCATCTCATGTATATTGACATATATGTAATATATATGTAATTAACTCAAAAGAAAATCAGAAATACAAACTCGTGTGGAATGATTTGATTACCCTAACTCTTTTTTTTTTAAATATATATTTTTTTTTTTGAGCTATCGCAATCTTAGCTAACCTTCTAAGACAAATAATTAGATTGATCGCTAACGCCTTTAGTAAATGATATAGTTCATATAATCATGACGTTCTTGATATACGAACTTCATACAATAATGAGAGAAAAATATGGTTGGGGAGGTTGGGACATTTATGGACAAGTTTAGTGGATGATATATATATATATATATATATATATATATTGTGCATTTGTATCTCAAGAGCCTTGCGCTCAACGTGCTCTTTGCCAACTTCATAAAATTCCCATTTTGCATTTTCTGCAATTAAAAGTGTTAGTATCATTTTTTTTTCTGTCACTCAATTAATTACTCTCTACATTGACTATTTGACATAAATATATTTTTATTAAAATAAAAATGAGATGTAGTCTACATATCAAAAAGTAATGTAAAAAATAAAAAGAGAATGACAGAATTAGTGATGCTAACATTTTTCTCCCCACAATATACTAATAATAATACCTTACAGAAATATTATTGTCTCTACGCTTCTTCCTTTTCATTTTATTTTAACAAAATTATACTCTAGAGACGCACAAGCATGGCCAAACATTACACAAAGCAATTCCTGGCTGTCCTCTATGGCCACTAACGCATGCCTGAAGTGGAAGGCACTTATGCTTTCATAACCAAGATCACCAAGAAACATAGATCTACTTTTTCTTTTTGTTTCTTTATTCTACTATTCTTTTAGTTATAATATAATAAAGCTTTCATACATATTGGCTTTTGAATTTTGAAAGCTTGATGAGTATACTATTTTGAACTGCCGGTTTACATGATGCACTACAACGGAAACCAAAATTTTTCATCTACATGTAAACTAACTTGTAGGGCTACGAAATTAGTGGGTTTGGGTTGATCATAAATAGGTACGGGTCAAAATCAGGTGGAACTCATGACACACGATTAAATAACGTGTCATTTTCAGGTTGACCCACTAACCCGCAATTGACCCGCAATAACCCGTTTATTAAACGTGTCATATTTGGGTAATACGAATACACAACCTATTTATTACCCATTTTATAAACATGTTCAAAAATAGGTTCAGAAATAGGTTAACACGATCCATTTATCACCTATTTTATAAACATGTTCAAAAATAGGTTCAGAAATAGGTTAACACGACCCATTTATCACCCATTTTATAAACAGGTTGACAGGTAATCAACGGATTGACACGACACATTTATGACCTGTTTAATAAACGAGTTATTCGTGTCGTGTCGTGTTAACCCGCTAATATACAAGTCGTGTTTAGGTTTTATATTTTGACACGATTAATAAACAGATCGTGTTTATGTCAGATCTATTTGTGTCAATTAAGTGGATCAACATGACATGAACACGACCCATCAACCCAAATGGCCACCCCTACTAACTTATATATTACTTAAAAAGAAAAATGATACTCTTACACTTCTTTTAATAAAACTGCATTTATAACTTTCCACTTTATAAAACCCATAACGTTATTTATAATGTAGATATGGCCTTTTCTTTTCTTGTGCTATTTTTCTCATGATTGAAACTAAACCTTTGTTAGGTAATACATGCTTGTCCGGCCGTGGACCAGTCGGTCTTCTTCAAAACGTGGATTCGATGTTCAAGCGCACACTTTTATCCTTTCCAAAAAAAGCTTCCACGATAGTCTTTTACGGGGAAATACCTTTTTCTTACCATTACCATTGTACATCGTTAAAACCACATTAATATATATATATATATATATATATATATATATATATATATACAGAGCAAACAATATCACAGAATTTAATATAAATTTTACATTTAAAATCTTAAAAATATTAATAGTTTATTTTTTTTACGACCTATCTAAAAATGTCCTAAAAAATAAAATTTTAAAGTTAGAAAACTATATTGTATATATATGTAAGATCACAATGTAATTCACACGTGACAAGAAAATGAAGGGTCTCGTTGCATAGATTGAGTAATGTTCTCTTATTTAACCAAACAAGCCATGGAGGAGAGACAAAAAGAAAGAAATAGAGACGAGGGTATATGTACAAAAGCAAAAGATGCAAAAGCCTTCCTAAAGTAATTCAATTTACATTATTCGGTCACAATGTCACAAAGTGGAATAACTCAAAAAGATTCGAAGATATTTTCTTTACTAAAAGTGTGTATGTGTATGTTAAAATAATAATAATAATAATAATAATAATGAAACTTATATGCGTATGTACTCGATTTTCAATATTTTATCTATAAGTAAATCCTATAAATCTAAGCACTAAAGTTATAAAAAGAAGAGTGAATATATAGATCACATCACTGAATAAGATTTAATATGCCATTTTCTGTCGACATGAATTTTGGTTGAAAGCTATTTAATGCGGTTTTTGTCTTTCACATTTGGTTTGAGAATTTAAATAATGTGATTCAAACTATTTTCAATTTACGTGTATTTTTTATGAAAAAAATACTGTAACGAATCACGAATCATAATTTAAATTAGAGAACGAATCCCTCTACCGAACATTAATGTTAACTAAAAAATTGATAAAATGTGATCAATATTTCGAGAGTAAATGTGATGAATATTATTATATTTTTTTGGAAAAATGCAGGATATAACATATTTAATAGGTGTTTTTAAAGCAAATAACATAATTTATCAAATTTGATAAATTATAGCACATAATTAATTTTGAATAATTTATTTTCCAATTTAATTTTTTACCATCTTTTTTCTCTTCCCATTCTCTTTCTCTCTCTTCTTCTTCTCCTCTGTCACCGTGAAACTCTCTCTCTCCTCCGCTCTCTCTTCTTGTTCCCCTACGCCACCGTGAAACTCTCTCGGAACGACGCCGTCGGTGCAGATCTGAGATCAGCTCACTTCGCAGCGCTCGTCTCAGGTAGAACGCCGTTGTCGCACCGCCATTGCGAAGCTAGGATCTGTTTCGTCTCTGTCGCAAACAGACCGAAGCTTCTCCGGCGATTGTAGTTGAACAACGGTGCAAGTGAGATCCCAATATTTCTTCCCTTTTCCGTCGTTGCCGTCATTACGAGAACATTGCATTTTTGCTTATCTGATTTTGTAGTTGTTGGATTGAGAAGATTGTGAATGCGTATGGATCTGTATTTCTTATTTTTGTAGTTCCAAAGTTTTTTTATTCCATTTTGTTTATGCTTGGAGATTAGAAAAAAATTATGTGATATGAGAATTTGTGGATACAAACTTTTTGCAGGTATGATTTTTTGTGATTTGTGAATATGATATTTATTATGACATTTATTAGTAAATATAGTGTTAAATAATTGTTAGAGTTAGTGACTGAATTTTTAGGTAAATATAATTTTTATTGGCAAATATGATATTTATTAATAAATATGATATTTACTAATAAATATAGTGTTAAATGATTATTGGAGTCGGTAAGTTGAAATTTCAAATGAATTATTTTTATTATTAAATACGGTATTTACTGATAAATATAGTATTTATTAATCAATATAGTGTAAACAGTCATCAGAGTGGATAGTCGGAATTTTGAATGAATATGATTTTTACTAGTATTTGTGTTTATTTGTAAATATAGTATTTACTCGTAAATATTGTGTTAAACGACCGTCAGAGTCGGTGGACGAAATTTCATAAAAATGTTATTTTTATTAGTAAATACAATATTTATTGATAAATACAGTATTAAACGTTTTCTTAATTTTTAAATAAATATAATTTTTACTGGTACATACGGTATTTACTCGTAAATATAATGTTAAACAGTTGCTGAAAAAACGGTTGGCGGTGCCGGCCGCCGATCGCCAGTATTGGTCATAATCTATCTTTATACAAAAATATTCTATAATCTATCTACTTAAAAAAAAAAACTATAACTTACTTTAAAAAAAAAAAAATAGAGGTTTAAAGGGAAGGAAATACATGAAAAAAGAGGTTTATGAGTATTTTTAAGTTTTTAATAATGTTAGATATTTAAAATATTAAATTATTCTATAATCCACTAATTTAGACAAATATGTTATAATTTATTAAACATCTTACTAAATTTGTTATTTCTCTTATTCTCCTTAAGTTTTTTTATTGTTTATTTATTTATTTATTTTTTTTTATGTATGATGGGAGATAAGGCTAGTAATCCAAGTAGTGATCCAACGACACAACTCGAAATCTGTAGAAAATTAACAGGTTTTGGTTTACTATAAATGGATTTGTGTCATAATCGGGTTGACACGATTAATAAATGAGTTGTGTTATGATTGACGAAGTGACACAATTAACTATATGTATTATCTGTAATCTAATGATATGTGATATAATATAAAAGTTTATATGACATATTAAATACAAATAATGTGAATTTTAATATTTGTAGGTAAAATTCATTTATTTGTCTTAAAAAAAAAATAAATTGATTAATAAACATATTAAACATGTCTTGACCGTGTTAAATAAGTAATTATTATATTAGTTATTTATTCAATATATTAATTTAAACGAGTTATATATGTTGACACGATTAATATGATTAATAAATGAGTCGTGTTTGGGTTGGTATTTTTAACACGTTAAATAAACTGGTCACGTTTAAGTTGATGTTTTTTGATAGGATTAATAAATGAGTTGACATAAATGCGACTCACTAACACGAATTACCACTCTTAATGGGAGATCGAATCCTCATCCAAATTTTAGTCCTGTTCATTTCACCTATTCAAGTTTAGAATTTAAGTTTTATTACAATAAAAAATTCTTAAAAATAGTTACATATAATTTTTTTATTATAATAAAAAATTTTAACATAAAATTACATTTTAACTCAAATTAAAAATTTAAATTAACAAATTAAACGACCTCGTTCAACTTAACAGTGTCATGTTTTTTCAATTTTTGAATTGGTAATTGTAAATTATGTTTAGCTGGCATTCACCAATAATTACCCCTTTTTGCCCTTTAGACGTGTAATTATTAGTTTGGTATTAGGTGTCTTACTTGTATAAGTATTTTTTTAAACTGAGTAGTGCAAGTAGTAGATACATATTGAATACGTATATGTTAATATTAAAAAATTCACCAAAATTATTCTGGACAGTATACGGGTTAAAATCTAACCATGGTTAAGCATTTGAGGTGGAACGCATCATAAAAAAAGGGCACATTAGGGTTAACCAAAAAAGAGTTAAATATTAACTCAAGTTATGGTTTGCTATTTTATTATTTATTATCATTAATTTATTTATTTCATTTTTATTTTTTTTCCAGTATTTGGGGGGTGCCTTTGAGAAATCTCCCAATGTTCTCAGGGCTGTTTTTGACAAATGGTTATTGTACCTGGTGGTGATGGTCCTCTCAGATTCAAAATTCTTCGGGTCAGCCACTTTTTCTCTCCATGGGTAATTTCTAATTTTAATTTTTTAATTTTCGTTTTTCGTTTGTGGAAATTATCATATTTTCTCCAAAGTAGTGTGCGTTTTTTGTGAAAGTCGGGAAATCTAGGGTTTCGATTTGCAAGTGACGAAATCCTACGAAAATTTCATGGAAATTCGACCGTTGAGCTTCCTGTTATGCGAATCAATGGCGACCTTCGCGTTTGATTTTGAACTTTCAGGTCGTTCGAATCGGTGAATTCCGATTTTTCTGTGTTCGAAGAAATGGAATTAGGGTTCGATTTGCGACATTTTGTGGGCATGTTACGTTTGATGTTTTCTTTTACTTATTTATGATCATTTGGAGTGTTTTTATTTTTATTTTTCTAGCGTTATGTCGTAGCTCAGATTTGGACTGAAGTGTAGATTTAGAACTTGTGTGTAACACTGTTTCCATGCCGTGATTTTTATGGGTTTAGTTTTTAGATTAGGATAATGCAAACATGCATGGGAAATGATTTTTTGTTCCATATTTCTTTTCGCCGCGTAATTTTGATGCTCCATGTAGTTGTTTGGGCATTGTAATTTTGTTTGAATTTTGGATTTGTGAATTTAGATTTTGGTTTTGAAGGTTGGTATTTCTAATTCTATCCAGTGGGATTATTGATCTACTGATATAATTATAACAAGAATAAGACTATTGTATTTAGTTTTTGAAGGTGAATTTGTTGATTTTAGACTATGGAAAGATGATATGTTTTGAGATCCTTGTCATTCTGTGGGGCAAAAGCTTTTATACTTTTTTTTTCTTTTTTTCTTTTTTTAAAAATTATGAAACATGGAGGAAGAACACTTTTTAGTGTGACTTGAGGTTTGGTGTGAAGCCTCATTTTCTTTCTTTAAGAATGCAAGTTTATGTTTCTCATTGAAAAAGAATATGAATAATTTTTTTTAATAATGCTTTTAGTATGCTTCGCCATATTCTAGATGTTTCATAGTTGACGGGTCTTGTTCTCTCCCTACTCCCTTTTTGGATCAGGTATTTGCCATTTGAAGATTGACCTCTTTGTAAGAGCAGGAGGTTCTAGAATCTGATGCGTTGGTTGAACTATTTCTATTTCTGATCGTAGCTGGCTGAAAGAATAGATATCGAGACGCATTGAATAATAATGGAGTGCAATAAAGATGAGGCAGCCAGGGCTAAGGAGATTGCTGAGAAGAAATTCACCGAAGGAAATTATGCTGTGGCTAAGAAGTTCGCATTGAAAGCACAAAATTTGCACTCTGGGCTTGAGGGTTTGCCCCAAATGTTAACAACACTTGATGTATACATCTCAGCTGAAAATAAAGTTAGCGGGGAAGCAGATTGGTATGGCATACTTGGGGTGAATCCCGTGGATGATGATGACACAATTAGGAAGCAATACAGAAAGTTGGCTCTCATGCTTCATCCTGATAAAAACAAGTCTATTGTCGCAGAGGGTGCATTTAAGTTGGTTTCGGAGGCCTGGAGTTTGTTATCAGACAAGGGCAAGCGACTAGCATACAATCAGAGGAGGAATTTGAGAGGATTTCAACAGAAAGTTCAAACCAAGACTGGGGGTCAATCGGCACCACCCAATTCAAATGGCTTTCAACAGTTTACCAACAATGGAACTTCAAATGTAAGGACTCAACAAAGTAGTAAACGGACTGGTTTCACCTCAATCCCTTCACTTAAGAAGACAGATACCTTTTGGACTATTTGCAACAGATGCAGGACTCATTACGAGTATCTCAGGATTTATCTCAATCACACTCTCCTCTGTCCCAATTGTCACGAGGCTTTTATGGCTCTAGAGAAGGATCCACCACAAACGGCTTTTAAGCAATCCAATTGGTCTTCTCGCCAATCGCATCAGAACAAGGGTCATGCTTCTGCAAGTAACAACCAGTTTAGTTCCGGGAAAAAGATTCCAGGTACTCAAAATGCAGAAGCTGGGGTGTCCACGGATGCTAATTCTCTCAACGGCACAAACTTCCAGTGGGGTCCTTTCTCGAGAACAACTGGTGATCGTAGCACAATTCCAACATCCTCTGCTGCTGCTCAAGCTGCAAGTGTGGTTCAGCAAGCAAGTGAGAAGGTTAAAAGAGAGCGAGAGGAAAGACAGTACACTGCCGAATGGGAGAAGAGTCACCTCTTTAAGGGGACGGCTAATCCTCCTCCTCAAGTAGACAGGCCATTGAAAAGGAGAAACCTGGAAAACAATCATCTGAATGGTTATAGAGGCTACGTGGCCAATGAAATGGCTATGGGGAATGGCGGAGCTAGTGCAGGAGGTGTATTTGAATTTAGAAAAGGAAATACTGAAACGAATAGGTTCTTCGGTACATCTGGTACTTATGTGAAGCCCAACACCGTGAGAGAGTTATCTTATCCTGAGATTAAAAATATGCTGATGTATAAGGCAAGAACTAAAATTCACAGGAAGCTTGAGGAGTGGAGATCATTGAGTTCAAAAGCTGGAGATAAGGAAAAAGAGAGGGAGGGAGAAAAAGCGAACAAGAAACAAAAGAGAGTGGTGAAGGGTTACAAAGAGAACCCGAGACACAGTAAGTCATCTAGTATTGATACGAAGTCTGTTGCTGAGGATACAGATAAAGAGGGGGAGATCTCACCTGTGTCAATCAATGTTCCTGATCCTGATTTCCATAATTTTGACTTGGACAGAACTGAAAGTTCCTTTGGAGAGGAGCAAGTATGGGCTGCATACGACAATGATGATGGGATGCCTCGCTTTTATGCTCGAGTTCACAAGGTTATCTCATTGAAGCCATTTAAGATGCGGATAAGTTGGCTCAACTCAAGGAGCAATAGTGAATTGGGTCCAATAGACTGGATTGGTTCTGGTTTTATTAAAACCTGTGGGGACTTCAGAATTGGCAAACATGAAACCACCGGTGCATTGAATGCTTTCTCGCACAAGGTCAGTTGGGCAAAAGGCACACGTGGAGCAATTCGGATATATCCAGGAAAGGGGCAAGTTTGGGCCGTTTATAAGAATTGGTCACCTGATTGGAATGAGCGAACTTCAGATGAAGTGATACATAAATATGAGATGGTGGAAGTGGTAGACGATTTTAATGAGGAACAAGGTGTTTCTGTTGCTCCTCTAATTAAGGTTGATGGTTTCAGGACAGTGTTTCGTATGCGCTCGGATCCTGAAGAGGTCAGGAGAATTCCTAAAGAAGAGTTGTTCCGGTTTTCGCATCAGGTTCCTTATTACTTGCTAACGGGTGAAGAAGCCCACAATGCTCCAAAGGGTTGTCGTGAGTTAGATCCAGCAGCCACGCCTTTGGAACTCATTCAGGTGACGAAAGAAGCTAACGAAGAGGCGGCGAAGGAGAATGGCGGGAAAGTAGCAGAACAGATGCCTCAAAGCACCCCAAGTAGAGAAACGGATGAGGTGACGGAGATTGCTCCAAAAGCGGAGGAAAAAGTGGCAACTGAAAATAGCAAACGAACCAATGATGATGATAGATAGTAATGCATGATGAGGTAGCCAGAGAACTTGATGAGGTTATGCTTAGCCAGAAAAAAAGAATTTAGGGCGCAAATATCATTGAAGAAGATAGATTGATTTAAGTGGCTTTTTGATTATTTTGAGCCTAACCAAGTGTACATAACGCTTCTTCTTGCCGTCATTGTTTAGAGATGATCCAGAGCCGTTTGGGTTTTGTGGCTGTATAATGTGGGGATTGTTTAAATTTTACCTAGAGAAAGTCATGCATGAGGTATACTGACGGTAAGTTTTGTCTTGGTTTTCTTTTTGAAGGTGAAGGGTATAGGATTAATGGCTGTTACTTGGTTAAATGTTTTGCTTCTTGTCTACTGGGATTGGATCCCCTTTGAATTAATTCAAGAACTTTGTTTTCTCCATGTCAGATTGCTTCTTCGTTTTTTCATAATTTTGTAACAAGCCCCATTATTCTACATGTAGAATGAATTTCCTATTCGTGGGAATTTGTCTTGATCTTAAATTTTCCATTTCGTTAGGTGATTCCATGCTGATGTATGTGCAGGATGTTTGTTATGTAATAATCGATTGGAATCATATTATCGAGTAATCGATGATAATATATTATATTATCGGGAAAATGATAGGAGGTAATAATTAATATGATTTTTAATAAATATTTATTATCACATTTTCTTATCTGAGATTCTATTATCATGAATATAATTTGACATAATTTTACCGTGTTTGGATGTATAGAGTAATGTAATGTAATTATTCTTATAAAATTATTCTTAAAAAAACTATTCTTATAAAGTCAATAACTTTAAATATCTTAGAACTTATTTAAAATTCAGTAATTTTAATGGGGTAGAATTTTTTTTTGGAATATTATACAAATTTAGAACGCACCCACGGTCATGGGGTTGGGCGGACGAGAGAGGCTACAATGTAGGGTGCGGGGGTTGCGCGGCCATTTGGCGAGGATAGGCGTAAACGGTGTTTTTTTTTTTTTTTTTTTGAATACCAAGTGGTAATCTTATCAGGGGAAATTTTATATTTTTATACTTTGTGTTTTAGATTTATTTAAAATGTATATTTTTAATTTTTAATCTTATTAAATATATACTTTCAAATTATATTTAATATATGAATTTATATCTTATTCAATTAATAATTAATTTTAACATTTAAAATGATAAAACTCTCCCCAAGAAAAGAGAGAAAAGAAACTAAAACATTCCAACATTACAAAAAAACCATTTCAATAGTATTTTGTATATTTTTGAGGTTAAAACTGTAAGTTTAAGGTTTTTTTTTTTTATTTTTGTATTTAAGGGTATTTTAAGTATTTTTAAGGTTAAAATCAAGAGTTAGCTATGAAAAGGTATAAATTTAAATATTAAATCTAATTTAAAGATATATATTTGATGAGATTAAAATTAAATATATAGGTTTAGAATAAATTCAAAACGTAAGGTATAAAAAAAGTAAATATCCCATTCTAGCAGCTTGGACATTGGCGGTTAGCCCATTATGGGCCCATACTCCATTCGCAAAAACTAAGCATTTAAACTATTTAAATCACATTCCCCGGGAGAAAGAGGAAAATAGCCCAAAAGAGCCTAAGTCCGCAAAAACTAAGCTCATTTAAGCACTATTTAAATCACATTCTACCCGATAATCTTTTTAAATATTTCTAGTCAGGATTTTTATCTATTTATAATTTTTTTAGTTAAATAATTATACTAATAAAATAGTATTTATTAAGAATAAGGGGTAAAAGTTTATATTTATGCACTCTTAAAGATAAATTTTTCATTTTTTCAATTCCAACCAATAAGAACAGAGCGCACCTGTTTTGAATTACAGATGAAACCTTAACACAACCTGAAAACATTGAGAAATGCAATCCTAGTTTTCAACCGATCACATAGCATTAATAAGATTTAAAACGAGTAATGATTCTTCCAGCATTTTTCTTTTCTTTTGCATGCTCAAACATATGGTTACTTTTCTCGGCCTCAATACCATGATCTTTCCCACGAATGTTTTACAATAGGGTTTTTTTCTGCACAATTCACCCAGAAATTATCGTGGTTTTGTAAATTATTTCTTAAATTTTTAATTTTAACAATCAACCCTCTAAACTGGTAAAATTATTACAATTTGCCCAATTATACTAAATTTACTCAAATATTTAAATAGATTTAAGTAGGGCTGCACCAAAATATCTACAAACCGCCTAACCGCTTAAGTGAGTATACGTAAAAATCACTCTAAGCAGGTATTTATCAATAGTCATATTTAGTTTTGATTGGCATACTTTGAATTTTAAAACTTTAATATAGAAAAAGTTTTTACAAAAGATGGATACAAATATTAAACTACCCAGTATACCACCGAAACCGCCCGCTTAAAAAACTGTCCAAATCATATAAAATTTGGATAGTTATGGTTTAAAATTTTCACAAACTGCCATGAAACAAAACTGCCTAAACCGCCCAAGAACCTCCCAATTCAGCCGTCGTGTACCCCTAAATTTAAACAATTAAAAGTTGAGGAATAAAAAAATTTGTGTTATATTTGAATTGGGATGTTGAAATTTTTCGTCAAAGTGTTTTTTCAACACTAATTTAACACAATCATCGTCAAAATAGCGCACATTGCAATAATTTTAAAAGTTGAGGGGATAACTTGTCAAAATTAAAAGTTAAAAGAATAAGTTACTAAAACCATACAAATTGAGGGGCAAATGTGCTAAAAACCAATATGTGTACGCAATAATTAAATGCAGCGTGATAGTCTAAATGGAATCTCAAAATTTCTCAACACTTCCAATTCTAAATCAGAAAATGGGGAAAAAAAAAAAAAAAAAAAAACAGATAGATCCATCTCAATGTATGACTTCTTTACCCAATATATTTAGATATGTAATATAGTCTATAAATTATAAGTTAAGAAAATGTACTTTTTAGGGTTAAAACTTAAAACAGCGTATGTTCGTGGAAAGCCCCTGCATGCAAAGACTCTTCTTCTCTCTCTCTCTCTCTTCTGCATGGAAGGGAGAGGGAGACTTTTAAAGCAATTCTTTAGGACTTGTCCATCATATGTATGACCATAAAAGTCCAAGGAAGTTTCATGGGCAAATTCCTTAGAGAAGGTCATGTTCAAGGAACTTATGATAATTAATAGAAGAATAAATAAATAAATAAAATTAAAAGCCTGCTGTGGAATCTCATTCACATTGACATTTTCCTTAGTGTGAGAGAGTTAAAATATATTTGCTTGGTCTCTATAGGAGGCACCACCTGTCCAGCTATCTGGTAGGGGTGTTTTCGTAACTTAATTCCATGGTCTTCATGTGTTTTCAATATATTTTTTATGTTTACACTTTGTTCCTTAGCGAATCGAACTTTCAAGTTGATGATTCATTGAGTGTTAAATTACCATTCAATCTAGGCAATGGAACTTTATAGGATTCCTGAATATAGGGACATGATGAGTAATGATTTGTAGGATATGTAATTTTAAATTTTCAATACAATGAATAATACTAGCTCGAAGATTTTGATGTTTTTGATATTTTAATGGGACAGTTAGAATAATATGACTAAGCAATAAAGACAAATAATTAGGATCAAATTTATTTATTTTTTAGTTCCTAATGTACTTGAGTAGAATCAAATATTTTCTCCTATCAACAAATACCTTAAATTCTTTAAATACTTGGGAATTATTTACTTATACACCGTATCCATACATACATTCTTTATTTTGGTATGGAGATTTGAAAATTAACATCCTTGTTAGTTTTATACATCACATACTTGATTTACTCTAATTAGTGGAGAATTGATGCTAGTTTCTAATAGTTTTATCAATTTTCACTAATGATTAGATTTATGGAGTCATATTATTTTCTTAACAGCTTATTTATTAAATCTATTCATGTGTCATGTCATGTCCCGCTACGCATATAATAAAAGTTTTCATTTGAGTTTTTAACAGATGTATTACTCGTGTCAATCCTAATAGGATTCATAGACATGAATTTAACCATTTCTGCCTGCTCGTAGACATGAATTTGAGTTTTTTTTTTTTTTTTTTTTTCCTTATAATAGTTACGCCATTATAATTTTTTAAGGACCAAAATACCTTCCTCATCTTCCCTTAAATATATATATATATATATATTACCGTGTATTACAAGTCTTTTTTTTTATAGACCACATTTTAAGTACATGATAAAATGGACACATAACTTTATCATGTAAACTCATTGTCACGCGTTAAAGTAATAACAAAATCAACGAGTTAGAGGGATGCACTTTTTCACAAAATAATAATAATAAAGAGCTTTTTTTTTCCTTCTTTTTTGATCTATAGGGGCCTACTTATGTTAGGTAAAAAAAAAAATTTCCACAATGGTGTTTTTTTAATAGGATTTAAAAAAAGAATTATCAGTAATTTTTTTTTTTATTTTTTTAACTATTAAATGTGTATTAAAAATTATATATTTTATAATTTTTTTAATATAATGTGATTTAATTAAATTTAACAATTATAAATTAATACTACCCATAAAGAGACATAGAAGGTGTTTGGGTAAAATTTTGAGAAAGTCATTAACTCATAATGTAATGGTTTTACATTCTATAAATAACCCACCTCACCACCACCCTTCTCTCCCTCTCCCTCTTCTACTTTTGCTCTCTCTCTCTCTCTCTCTCTCTCTCTTACACTTTTATCATTCTCAATTTTTTTTTTTTTTTTTTTTTCATTTTCTCGCTCGTTTCTCGACAGCCAAGCACTCCTTTCCTTACAAGCTCATTTCCTCTTAGACGTCCGTACCCCTCCCTAGGTAAGATAATTCGCTCTCATTTTTGCATGCTAATCATAATCTCTTTTTCACTTTTTCAATTACCTGAGAAAAGATTTTTCCATACATGCATATTATATATATTTATATATATTTCCCCTTTGTGCACTCCGTATACTATTCATAGCGTTTTGTTATTCTTCTTTTCATTCGTAATCTTCTCTGATCTTAAAACTGCCTGAACTAAACTACTCTTTTTCCGGCCATTGAATTTATCTTTTAAGGAGAAATTATGGCTAATAACGTCGTTATAGATATAATTTACTCTAAACTCATGTTTTTTCCACTAATACATCTAAAACTATGATTTCTTTCCTTTTTTTATTTCTATTATTGAAAAAGAAAACACAGATAAATATATATATTTTTTAATTTTTAAATGAGGATCTAAAATCAAGATTGTTAAACATAAGATTAACGGAAAACTCCGCGAATCTAACGAGAGAAGCGGTTAGGGTCGTTGTTTTTTGACCTCCAAACCAATATTGAAGGTTTTCTAGACGCGATATGGGCGCGCGTGATATTCACGTTCCCTTTTTCATGATTCAATTATAGCCGTTTCCTTCACGGGCTACTTCAGCGCTTTGTTTATTTTTTTACCCTTTTTTTTTTCTTTTTCTGTTTTCCTTTATTCGTGTTATATTTTTTTATTTTCACTTGTGACTCTTTCATTTTGTTAATTTTAATTTATAATTTAAATTAAAATATGATTTTAAATAAAATTTTTTTATTATAATAAAAAAATTAAAAATAATTTTTTTTAAAAAAAATTTTACTGTAATAAAATTTAAATTAATAAAAAAATGGGACCAGTGTGTTGCTGCTCTTTACTGCGAAATGCAAATGGTCTTTTCCCGCTTTTGTAGAGGATCTCTGGTTTTGACCGTCCACGTGTTCTTTTCTGGGTAAAGTGGGGCCTACTCTTTGACTGGGCAGATGGGCCCCATTGACCATACCCAACATATATGTACGTTAAGAAAAAGGGGAAAACCAACCTCCATAAGGCTAGATCTTTCCTCACCTGTTATCGTGTGTAAAATCAGATTTTGGCTATATATTAGGTTCGTTTAGTATTTAAATTCACTATTTAATTTAAATTATAGTTTATAATTTTTTATAATATTTTTTTTAAAAATATATGTAAATTAAAAATAATTTTAATCACATAATTTAAATTTATAAATTAAATGAATCTTAAATAATCTAAACGAAGAAAAAAAAAAAAAGAAAATTTAACTGTAGGAAAAGTCCTTTTTCTTTGTCGGTAGATACTATTCTTTTGGGCGTTGCATTAAATTTTTGGACAGTTTGGTATATATCGTACGTTACAGATTTCTAACATAATAGTTACAGTGTCACATATTAGACCGGTAAAAAGGTAATTCAATAACTAAAATGTCATCTTCTAAAAAAATAATAACTAAACTAGCAGTTTTTACTTTTACTTGTAGGGAAAAATAATAGTTCCTCAAGTAGAAGTTTCTAGAAATATATATATATATATATTGATTCTTTATATTTCAAGAGATTTAAATTGAGGTACTTTTAATTCTTTCACTCATCTTTTTTCATCTACAAATAATTATGAGTATCAAAATCCTTTCACTACTTATCTCACCTCTCCCCCTCCTTTTCACTTTTCCTCTTATCAAATAAAAGCCGAAATAAACTGCTTTACATTCCATTTCAACTCAATCTCGCCCGTTGAATGAGAAAAGCATTTAAAATGATGAAATTCTTTTTAATATAGAAATTGACAACAATTTATAAGATAATTGAGTTTTTATTTTTATTTTTATTTAATTTAATGATTAGTATTTAAACTGTATGATACAACCTAATTTCTTATAATATATATATATATACCTTAATTTTCACGCTAGATTTAACCACAAGTGCATTTTTCACAACAAAAGATGAAAAGAAAAACCATCAAGCAATCTAGTCGTTGTTGTTTATTCATAATATTTTAAAAGTTTTTTTTATTGAATTTATTTATTGGATTTTTATTGAAATAGTCTCGTTTTATTGATTTAATAATATTTGGAGCTATTAGACTATAAAACGCATAGTGTGCAACAATTATGAGTAGTTATTTGCTTTACAAAAAGGTTGGTCTTCAACTACCTAGTTTAGATCAGATCCTCCAGCAACCGACACCAAGACAAGTCGGTGGAAAATGCCACGTGTAAGGTGCAGATTCGTTTGTCCTACTCGGTGTTGCTGATGGAACCTTGAGGCTCCAACCTGAAAAGTTCATTTATAACTAAAACGCTTTTACCTGAAAAACGGTTAAGCATGTGTTTGGTGACAACTCTTCCGTTATGGCAATGTACTTCAACCTAACCAAACCTTTTAAGGAAAAAAAAAAATAATAATAACGCACTAGAGCATTTTTTAAACGCAGTGTCAAACTAGTGTGTCGAGTGAGTATTTTATAGTCCATTCATTTTACTTATTTAATTTTAAAATTTAAGTTTTATTATAAAAAAAAAATTTAAAAATAATAATATTTAATTTTTTTATTACAGTAAAATTTTTTCACATAAAATCACATTTTAATTTAAATTAAAAATTTAAATTAACGGATTGAACGGAGTTCTATTATTTTTTAAAGTACTAAATGTGAAGATTTTAATACGTAATATCACCTCATGTATCTTTATAATTAGTACACTTAATGAGACTAAGATAATGAACCCTTAATTTTATTCATAGATTTTTATTTTAAACTGTTATATATTATATATTTTTAATTTTAATGTGATCTTAGTTAAATTTAACGCTTATATGCATGCTCTTTATAATTCTTTAATTTAATTAATTAATTATCTGTGTCCAGGCAAATCTAGATATCCAAAATTGCTTCTCAATCAACCGTCTTCCCTATTTACACATGACATCTGTCGTTTTTGTTTTCCCTTCTTGTCAAAGAATTGATTATGAAAATACCCTTTTTCTCTATTCACGCACTCGAGTGGAGTTTAAGAAAGTCAAGGTTGTTACTTTCTTTTTATTGGTTAATAGTTCTGGTTACAAGACAGGTCAATTCATGGGGCTGTTAAGCCTAAATAAAGAAATATTACACGTGTTTTCCTCTCATCAGTGGGATTTCTCTCCGTTAATTCTTTAATATATAATGAGTTTTATGTTTTACAAATATTGTTTGGAAGAACATGCGAAAACACAAAGTACACCCTAGCTGCTGCAATTGGTGGTCTTTGCCCTTTAATGGCGGTACTAAATTGGTATATTTTCGTAAAGATCGAGAATGTCTGGTTTTAGACCAGAAAGACAAAAAAAAGTTAATTGGTTTATGCATTATAGTACATCTCTGTGGGTGTGAAGATAATAAAAAAGTTTTTTGAGTATTTTGTTAAACACTATTAATAATAGAATATGAATTTCATTTATTAATTTTATCTCGTAAAACTCATTTTTATAAGCGAAAAATACTTAATACTATCGTTGTTAAATAACATTACTATTGCATGGCCTTTTTCAGCATTGGTTAAAATCTTTAGTGCACTATATTTAGTGAGGAAAACGAAAGTTGCAAAGTGAAGTTTTTTTTTTTTTTTTTTTTTGTCCGTGCTTTTCGCTTTTTATTGTTTGTCGTTTTGTCTTTTTTTTTTTTTCCCCTCATTGGAGCACTTTTGCCATGTGTAATGATGAACTGACATGAAATGATAAATTTGTGAGGAAGTGACGGTTAAAATCACAATGAGTTTGCCTCGGATACGTACGAGTTTTAACTTTGACTCGGAAGTCTTTAAATTATATATCTTTGGTTTCAAACTTGCATCTATTTTTGTAACAAAACCCTTTTAGTAATTCAACTATATATAAGTATATATATATATATATGTATGTACATGTATTCCTTTCATGTAATGTTTTGTGTCTTGACTACTACCAAGTCGTGTTATATCCTCTTGTCACATTAATCTTGAGGGAAAACATTCATATCAAGATTTTTAACAATTTTTATCTGTAACTATATAGTATATTTATTATACTTTAGTGGATTTTCAACTAGCTACACATAAAAAATTTTTAAGCTTTTTTTTTCAAACTTTGAACCTAGAAGAAGAACAACCATTATTCTTTTAGTTATTTTCAAGTTAGATATATGATCCGTAAATATTAGTTTATTTTTAGAATTTGTTAATTAGCGTTTTAAAAGAAATGTTAGTTAATGTTTTGTCTTGATTACTACCAAGTCGTGTTATGTCCTCTTGTCTTATTAATCTTGAGGGAAAACATTCATATCAAGATTTTTAACAATTTGTATCTGTAACTATATAGTATATTTATTATACTTTCGTGGATTTTCAACTAGCTACAGCAACAAAAAATTTTGCTTTTAATTTTAAGCTTTTTCTTTGTCACGAGAAGAACACTACAACCATTATTCACAGTTATTTCTGTATAGTTAGATATGGTTATTGAAAAAAAAAAAAAAAAAAAAGTACTACATCAAGGCAAAGAAATTTTGCAAGTTGGCTTGACAGATATAAATGTCTATAACGGAGTACACTTTTTCTCGAAATGATTTGGGAACTTTAAAGTATAATAACTTTGAGATAATGTTGATTCTCTCTCGTTTCCTTCACTGGGAAGTAAGTGAATAGAAGCTAAAACCGTTGAGTTTAGAATTTGTTAATTGTTGTTTTAGAATTTGATGTAAAAAAATACAGTAACACATCATGCATGCATGCGTGTTATTCTTGCTCGCCCGTCCTCTATTTCTCATTTCAGATCTTCTTGGGACTTCAAAAACCGGACCCATTCCGAGGGTGAACATTTGATCATTGAAAAAAAAAAGTTTCTACGTACTACATCAAGGCAAAGAAATTTCGCAAGTCGGCTTGACAGATATAAATGTCTATAACGAAGTACACTTTTTTCGAAAATGATTTGTGAACTTTAAAGTATAATAACTTTGAGATAATGTTGATTCTCTCTCGTTTCCTTCACTGGGAAGTAATTAGAAGCAACCGTTGAGTCTGCCCTAGTGTGATTTGATGTTCAAATACAGTAACACATCATGCATGCATGCGTGTTATCATTAATTTCAGATCTTCTTGGGACTTCAAAAACATTTATGAACTTTGACCAAGTTTCTGTGTGCTCGAAAAATGCTCGTTAAATTCTCCGTCTTGCTACTTTTAATGTTTGCTCTCATTATTGACAAACACAAGGCATACTTTTGTACATCTATATACAATAATAATGGACACATAGAAGAGCTAATTATATATTCAACTAATGCATGTTTGTCCCGTGAGGAAGAAACCGCCAAGTTTGCAATATTTTTAATTGAGGTTCCGTATAATAATAAGCTTTCTTAAATCACATGAAATAATGACATTTTGTTTTACATACTATTATAATCTATTTTCATGTGATGTGCTAATTCAGTTGGAAGAGTTAGAATATTATTAAGGTAAGGTGGTGGAGGCCGGACTAACCAACTACATATATGTATGTATGTATGTATGTATGTATGTATGTATGTATGTATGTATGTATGTATGTATTTGTTATGGTGATATATGTCTTTATAATAATATCATATGACCTGCTCATCTATCTGTCTCATCCAAGTCAGGCTGATTAAGACTCTATTAAAACAAAACACATTTCTTAATCGCCATGTAATTTTGACTCATCAGGTCTAGATTATTCACTAAAATATATTCCCTTTTCTTGGTTTCTTATTGTTACTTTGTACTGTGCAGCGGTACTTTTTTAACAAAATATTTCCACTGTTGATAATGACTCTCTCTTTGAATAATTAATTATGTGATCCTTCCTGTGTGAGAGCTAAAGGAAACCACAGTTCACAATACACTTGTTAAACTATGGTTGAATAGGTAGCGCTTGAAAGTGACTAGCTAGCTAAATAGAAACTAGTTTTAGAGTGATAACTAACTATATGTGCATATATAACTAACTAAAGTGACAATGATGTTTCGCTATTAATCTTTAAATATATTTCCTTATTAAATTTAAACTCTTGATATTGATTTGTTCCTGTAGATTGTTTCTTACTTTTACAAGTGGAAGTTGTACCACCGACATATGTACTTGATATGTTAACTGATTGACAAATCTGCACATTTCACATAACAAAATGGGGTCTGGCTTTTTGGCAAAACCCTTAAGTCTGGTTTTCGGTCCCACTGCTGCCCCCTCTGGCCTTATTTTCAATTATTTTATTTTTGACAAAACCAACTTTGTCAAAAGAAATTTTTTTTTTTGAAGAACTGGAAAACGAAATTCAGGTCTTTTTTTATTATTTTATTTTCCTAGCTTTGAAAATTTGAATTGTTCATACATGTGCACGTATAAAGGACAATTCTATAAGAGACAAGACCTACCAAAATACGTGTTTTAAATATATATATATATATTTTAAATTACGTGTTTTAAATGCTATGAGAATCAAATGAAAATCTTACAATTGATAGTGATAAATCGATAATCAGAAACCAATAGTAGACGGATATTTAGTTTTGTTGCCAATAGAGATAGCTTCCTTACAACAAATTAATGAAACATTTATAATTGAAACACAAATTTTATTGTCAATTATTTTATTGTGGTCGTTCAACAACCAATAATAGTGACGACTACTCTTTCTCATAACATTTTTATACCAAATAAAATATCTTATATCTTAAAAAAGTAAGAAAACGAAGAAATTAGTTTGGGGCTCTCCAAGTTTGTCTCTAGTTCTTTTACTCCAAAAAGTCAAGTATTTGTTTGGGCTCCCACTTGCATCCACTCTTTTATGGAAATCAAATAAACTTGGCTCACCTATTCTTGTTTTTTAGTTGGTTAATTAATATAATCAAATTTAAAACTTTAAAGGGTAGGTCTCATTTCTTTTTCTCTTGCAGGCTTTCCTAGATAAAATAAGTTCTGAAGCACAGAAAATTATAGACAAAACAATATATATAGCTAGCTCAACTCGTGGAAGAAACTTTTAGGTACACTTCTCTCTCTCTCTCTCTCTCTATACACACACACACACACACACACACACACACATATATATATAATATTTTTTTCTGAATATGAAGGACTAACAGTGATATTTGTACTTTTCATGATTCATGATCTTAATTCATAGTCTCAAGTTATTCAGGAAAAAAAGAAAATCATAGTCTCAAGTTGCATCTTTCACTTGTAATTCCTGCCTAATTCTAAGGGGGGGAAAAAGAAAATATATACCTTCACTTGAAAAAAAAAAAAACTTGGAAGCCCAATGTGACTTTGGGCTGACAAATGAAACAAAAACTCGGGCTACCCAACCCAGCAAACCTCATGTAGTGTTTATGAAACTACATACTAAATTTGACAATTTGTTCAAGAGCAGGCACACATGGGACGCCCAAAACCCCCTACCAATAAACAAAAGGCCCAACCCATCCCAAAACAAAGGAACGACGAGAACAGTGAAGATTGCTTTGTTACATCAATAACGGCAAATCTTAGACCTCTTTCCTCAGATTCAAGTTATAATTCATGGCTGGTAATTTCTTCTCTTTATATATATCCATGCATAGCCCTACAAGCATTATATATCTACCATACAATGTGTATGTGTGTGTGTGTATATATATATGAGTATGTGTGTGTGTGTGTGTGTGTATATATATATATATGAGTATGGTGTGTGTGTTTAATATTTATAAAATAAATACATTTGTTCTTAAGTTGTTGCCTAATTTATTTTATTTTATTTATTTTTGGTGGGTGAATTGGATAACAATAATTAGTCGGAGCACCCTTGTGCATTGAGGTCATTTGATCGGATGATGAAATCTGCAAAGGGAAAGAGGATAGTCGTGTTTCTGGATTACGATGGGACCCTCTCACCCATTGTCGATGACCCTGATCTTGCTTTGATGTCTGATGAGGTATTTAATCATGCCATCGTGTCATGATTGGCTCTTTTTTGTTTCTTTTTAAGTATTACAACATACAAACGTGCATACTACATACACATACGTGGATTGAATTAGAAGAATTCACTTTTTGGGTCATATTTAAATACTTTTATATAAAAAAATATCAGCATCACTCTTTTTATTATTTTTTTCACACTTTCTACATTCACGTGCATGTTGTGTATGCATTATATAGTGTGTATAGACTATTGTATCAGCCCACCCCATATGTCTGACATTTAGAGTTCGTTTAGTACGATAATTCAAATCAGAATAATTTTAATATGATCTTAAAATCAAAACCATGATTCATGATTTTAGGTTCAAATCATGATTCTAAATTATAAGTTTGAATCACGTTGAATCAAGTTGAAGGAATAATTTTAGAATCATAATTTGAATTAGTTTAAAATATCATATCAGATTCTGAATCACTATAAATAAACAAATATTTTAAATTAGAATTTAAAATTATAATTTTAGATCCATCTACTAAACGCACTCTTACTTTTACAGACTTAAATAGAATACATAGAAGTACTAAAAGTGTAGATAAGGGTATGGGCAGTGGCTCTTTTATCCTTTTACACTAAAATTTTTATGATAAATAAATAACATGAAAAATATAGGAAAAAGAAAATGTAAAGTTTAGTGGGAGCAAAGGTGAGAATACGGAATTCTAATGGTGTAAAATGAGAAAGTCACAAATTTGTAAAGGAGTGCCTCCCTCAACCATGAAAAGTCATTATGTATGTACAATAATTAATTATTTTTTTTTTTTTTGTCTTTTTTATTGACCCTTTTTCTTCTTTCTGATATAAATGATGTATATAACATGGCAGATGCGTGCAGCAGTTCGTGAAGTAGCAAAATATTTTCCGACAGCAATTATCAGCGGAAGGAGCAGAGATAAGGTAATTAATGACCTCTCAAGTAGTCCAACGAAACTTCAAACTGAATCATTGATTCAATGTATGAAGCGCGCGCGCGCACACACACACACACATATATATATATATATATATATATATATATATATAACTTATAATATAAAACCCTTTGTTCATATTGTTCATAATGATAGCCTCGTTATAACAATTTTTCGATGGATTTCAGGTCAAACAATTTGTACAGTTGAGTAATGTGTATTACGCGGGAAGCCATGGAATGGACATTATGGCCCCAGCAAAGCCACTCAAATCCAGTGTTAATGATGCCAAAAACCATGCCATTCCCGGGGACAAAAAGGTCAATATCTTCCAGCAAAAACTTTTCTTTCTTTTTCCTAACCTTTAGAAATTAGCATATGTTAGATAGTAATCATCAATTTGAATTCAGTATATATATATATATATATATATATATATCCAATTATCTATAAGAATTAATGAACCGAGTATTAATTACAGGGCAGCAGTAGTGACGTTCTTTTTCAACCTGCACAAAGGTTCCTGCCTGCCATTCAAGAGGTTATTAGCTTAACTAACTACTATGATTTAGCTTTTTGCAGTGAATTTCAATTTATTCCATTATAATAAATTGCAATGTTAATTCAAAGTCCAAATTATTATTGCATTGTCGGCTGCGCCCACAAATTGGCAACTGCTTTTCCTTATCCTTATCTTAGTTTTATTTATTTATTTATTTTCCTTCCATTATAAATTTTAAACAAAATTCACAATCTTCTTGGGACAGATTATCGCAAAATTAGAGGAAAAAACCCGGAATATTCAAGGCGCTAAAATGGAAGACAATAGATTTTGTGTATCAGTACATTTCCGGAAGGTCAGGGAAGAGGTAACCAATGATCTTATTATTATTATTATTATTTTTGCAGAGTAAAAGTTTTTCAACAACGTTAAAAATGTTTTCATTAACCTAGAGTGAGACATTTCAAATTAATTAGTCTCAAATTAATCATGGCAGGACTATGGCATATTGGAAGAGAAGGTGAAGTCTGTGATTGAAAACTACCCAGAGTTTCACTTAACTTGGGGTAAAAAGGTAAGAGAAAATCTCATAAAATTAACTCTACCATGCATCCATTCTAGTAGTAATTTAACTATGTTAAAG
The DNA here is from genome assembly GCA_012066045.3 of Morus alba. Taxonomy (NCBI): domain Eukaryota; kingdom Viridiplantae; phylum Streptophyta; class Magnoliopsida; order Rosales; family Moraceae; genus Morus; species Morus alba. The sequence continues at coordinate 2,116,037 of CP050234.2, forward strand.
GCCAAATTATTCTTGTGTTTATGAATTAGTTTTTCATTTCATTATTAAAAGGTTTATATATATATATATATATATATATATATATATGCATGCAGGTTATGGAAATACGACCGTCAATAGAATGGAACAAAGGCCACGCCCTGGAATATTTACTAGACACCCTTGGCTTTAGCAATTCCAGTGACGTCCTTCCGTTTTACATTGGCGACGATCGAACCGATGAAGATGCATTCAAGGTATGACTAACATTTAATTAAAAAGTACAAGATCAACTTGCTACACTAATAACTACAGTCCCGTTCATTTTACCGATTTAAATTTAAAATTCGAGTTTTGTTATAGTAAAAAACTATTATAAACTGTCACATCTAACTTACACACACTCGCGCGCACACACCAACCTGTAAATGCAGGATCAAACCCGCACCCAACTAAACTTAAGCCCCGCCTAACCTTACACTCATATGTGGTCATTTGCATGTATGGCTATATATGCAATGCCTAACAACATAATGTGTAATATACGTAAATTGATACAGGGTTTTCAGACGCTTCTACTCTGGAATGTTTCTTTAATTGGCAAGTTTTATCCTCAAAATTTTAAGTTTTAGTAAATTGACACTGAATTTAGTAAGGTGTTGTAAAGTGTTCGCAAAAAGAAAAAAAAATGTAGAAATTTGGATGGAAACACCTCGTGCACATCGCACGAGCTCAATTGAAAGGTAGAGATTAGAATTTCGAATATCAAGAACAAAATGTACACATGACGTAAAATACATTTGAACGTTTTTGTCTTAATTTTAGCAGTCGATTTGAAACACTTTATTAAATTTAAGGGATAATTTTAAATGTTAAGAACTTCAATAGACAAGTTATCAATTCCTAAAAAGTTCAAAAAGGCAAAAGCACCAAATATTCTAAATCATATCTTCTAGGTTCTCTAGGTATACCTTTGTGAAGTTATTGGAAGAACATAAAATCGTGTAACTTAACCTACTCAGCACGTGCGCATATACACACACACACACGTGATGATATATACACATATCTGAAACTTTTTTAATGTTTGGTGATCCCTTAACTTTTTGCAGGCAATACGGAGCAGAGGACAAGGGTTTCCAATAATCGTGTCTTCCATACCAAAGGACACCAAAGCTTCATATTCATTGCACGACCCATCTCAAGTGTTGACCTTTTTATTGCGTCTGGCAAGATGGAGAAAAGCCTCTTCCACAAGCAGGTCGCTTCCTCAATTTTGGGCTCTTGGTAGCTAAAATCAAGGATGTGTATTATGTATATGTTAATCAGTTACGTTTTGTGTACTTATTAGCTAAATTAGGGTAAAAAATAAAAAAAAAAAAAAAAAAAGAAGGGTATTTTTGTTATAATGTGTTATGAAGGACCTATATAGTCTAGGAGAAAGCATGTATTTCAGTGAATTTTGTGTGAAGTTCTTTTGGTAGGTACTTTAAGTTTGTGCGTGGTTTCAGCTTTTTTGTACTGAAACGACCATGCATGCGTTTTGGAATGGTGTCGTTTTATTTGTCACCAATATTGTAAAATGTAAACCATTTTGCTTATGGTTTTGTTAAAATCAAAATATGGTCTGGATATATTTTTAAATTATTGGCCCTTTTGTTTTGCATATTTAATTTGAAGAACATCATGATGTTCAACTAACAAACGCCGAGAAAGCAATCAATACTTTTTAACCTTTTTTTTTTGTTTGTTTTTGTTTTTGTTTTCTGCACGTGAAAATATAGTTGTAAATTATAATTAGCTACCAAAAAATCCATCCACTAGCTAGTTAAAAGGAGAAGTATAAAATATGTACACTTTTGCTCATCCAATGAACAATGAAAGGATTAATCACGTGAAACCATGAGTCTCTGGAAATATGTGGGTTCGGTAGAATACATAGAGAGACGTGTTACATTTAACTAGCTCAAGATTGAAGATTCTATTGATGATAATATTAATTGGTCACATTTTACATCTTCTTTTGGAAAAAGGCAATAAGAAAGGGAGATAAAGCCACTCTGCCTTGAGTTGCTGGTAATCTAGCTAGACAAAAAACTGTTGCTCTTGTCCAATGCCTCCATTAAAATCGATTATTGCTGTCCTATTCTTAGTTCTATATATATATATATATATATTAGTAAATAATCAAATATCAAGTTTTTGAAATTTAATATTGATTATGGGTCTGTTTAGTTCATTAATTCGAGTTTTTAATTTGAATTGACATGTGATTTTATGTGAAAGTTTTTTACTATAGTAAAAAAAAAGATGTGACTATTTTTAAAATTTTTTTACTATAACAAAACTCGAATCAGTGAAATGAATGGAGTCTATATGTTTTGACCCTGTTAGTAATCCGATTTGCCTACTGCATGGTTATTTAAATTTCATTTATTGAAAAAAAGAAAGAAAGAAAGAAAAAGAGGATCAAAATTGTTTAGTATGATGGACTAGAGGTGCAAAATGAATTAGATGAGAAAATCGTTATAAAAAAATAAAAATAAAAAACCACAATTTTTATCCTTTATCATTTGTGGGGATTGCTAGTTGGAACTTGTCCACATAATTGAACTATATATAGTATCAATTTATTTTAGTATCCCTTGATGGAATCCAAAACCTGCCAAAGGATAAAACAATAATTATACAAACAAAATCAATTGTTTTGTCTCCTTTTCGTACTGCACAGTACTGTACTTAAAAGGGAAATGACCTCTCCCTCCCCTCTCTCTCTCTCTCTCTCCATTTCGTTCACAATATCTACCACTTCCTCCCTTTATTCTCTCTCTCTCTGCCAAATGAGGCCCAAGCTTCAACCAACTCAAACTATGGTCATGAATCACGATATAGGCTTGATATTTTCTTTTGTTTGTTTCTTTTATTTGTTTGTTTTGTTTGTACTGCTCTCTTTTTTGTTTTCCTTCTACCCTTTTCTTTTGGCGTAGACGTTAGTGATGCAACCCCTTATGTCACGAGATTCGTAATTATTGCGTTTAGACGTGTCATCTTTATTTTAGAATTTACGTATTAAACAGTGAATATTGATAATAATAAAAAAAAAAATAAAAAAAGATGTTAGCATTTTTCCTTTACTCTAATGCTCAGTCTTGCAAAAGAAATGCATGTTGAGAATAAGAATAAAAAATAAAAAAACAAAAACAAAAACTCTCATTTCGTTGAAAGGCAATGTGCAGTAACTTATATTGAGCTTTTTATATAACGTTAGATTAGAATAGATAGTATTAAGAAAAAAACAGCTGTCATATATAATAACAGTTGTCCAACGGAGGCCACATCTTCCTCAGTTAATATACAATAACAACTGTCATAATCTTCTCCTTTAATTCCTACTAATCATCTTGTAATTATATGCTAGCTGTATATCCTTAATTACAGGACCGTATCAATCTTTACCATTCTTAGTCTTGTAAGTATCTGTGTATATATACACTTTGTAAATCAATAAACAATAACAAATTATTTTTCACAAAAACTCTTTACTCTGTTATGGTATCAAACAAAAAAAACTCTAACAAGTCGATCCCTTCTTTTCTGCACTATATTTTTTTTTCTTTCACCATAACTGAGGAAGATTGATACGGTCCTATAATTAAGGATATACAGCTAGCATATAATTACAAGATGATTAGTAAGAATTAAAGGAGAAGATTATGACAGTTGTTATTGTATATTAACTGAGGAAGATGTGGCATCTGTTGGACAGTTGTTATTGCATATGACAGTTGTTTTTTCCTAAATAGATAGATTTGATTAATTATTGGAACAATTAGAAATATTTTAAGAGTGCATTTATTAAACCATAAAAGAATGTAACACTGGAATGATGATAAAACTAAAGAAAAGTAATAGAATAAAAATAAAAATTATTGATTAACTCTCTAATTTTTACGAAAAATAACTGTGTAAGTAAATTCGGCATTCATGCCTCTCAATCAATAATTACGGAGACTGATTAATATTTAGCAACGTGAAGATATGTCTAGATATTGTAATATGGTCTTTTGTTCTAAGGAGTAAAGGTCTTTTTTTTTTTTTTTCCAGCATATTCGAAGTACTTTCGCATACATATTCGAAGTACTTGCGCATACTCTTGTCCAGATTAGAAGAACCTAAAATAAAAGGGCAAAACAAAAAAAAAGTGTCATACCCTTTATGCTTCGGAAGGGAATATCTTTCACTTCTAATGGAACAAATATGAGATAAAAATAGACCAATAAAAAAGAAAAGGTTCAATGTGATATGTTGATTAAATAAATGAAAAGCTAGGTCGAGTAACATCAACCTTTTCTCTTTTAGTTTATAATTAGTTTTTTTATCCGCGCGCGTTACTACTGGAAAGATTGTTATATCACAGAGGAAGTTAAGAATTTTTAATATATAAATACATATATATGTACATATATTTCTTTAAAAGTCCACTAAAAGGGTTTGTATATTATGTTATATATCACTGAGTAAGCAACATAGGTTAAAGCCTCAGTCACACCAAAATGACGAAAAAGACTCAAGCTAAGGCAAACCGTAAAGTAAACAGACAAGGACAAAAGCGTAAATTCAAAATATCACGCCTGAGCAGAAAGAAAAGAAAGAGGAAGGATCAAAAGGCAAATTCAAAAGAGAAAAAAGGGGGCAAAAATTCACTGTTCAGTTACTGTACAATGAACAGTGAATTCCCTCTCTCATTTAGATATATATATATATAATAAGGTTTTTTTAAAAATGAAAATATCACATCAAAATTTTTTTGTAAAAGCTCTCGAGAAAAAAATCGTTATTCGACGGCCATTTTTTGAAGGGTTATTCGACGTTTTTTTTTCAGGGTATTTGACTTTCAAGTGCAAAAAAAGTTATATATATATATGTGTGTGTGTGTGTGTGTAAATATATAAAAAATGTATAGTTGTCGGAGTACTCTTCAAAAATGTACAGTTGTTCTGAGATTCTTCTCAGAGGTGTTTATAAAATATTTCAGAACTTAAAGGTGTTCTTCCTTTAGCTCACAAATGTCGATCGGTAGCTAGATTATTCTCCTATTTAAGAAGAGGGATTTTATATGCATATATAGGAAGCACCTCAATGTATATATAATTGTGTATATATATATATATATATGTGTGTGTGTGTGTGTAAAAGATCTTCCCCCTGCGTTTTATGAAGGGAAGAATTAGAGTTGATCTTGAGAAATTCGATCATATTAATTAGTAACTTATTATTGCTTTCTTCCCCTTGAGCTGAAAGAACCAATATATTGAAACAAATAAAAATTGAAGTAGCCATTTTTCTAATGACAATTTTGCCCCACTAATTGAGGTACAATACAATATGATACAACGTATTACGCATACACATGTATGATCAGCAGGTCCACTTAAGCGCAATATAAGCCTTTATAAGTGGTGATTATTTATTATCAAGCGCCATTTCCTTGTATTTTATATCAAGCCTTAGACCAAAAACCATGGAAGTTTTTGTGCGTTTTTTGGGGTTAAAAAGAGAATATTCGTCTGTGTATTGGATGTCTAAAAAGTTTGTATTAAGGGCCCGTTTAGTTCGCTGATTCGAGTTTTTAATTTGAGCTGAGATGTGATTTTATGTGAGAACTTTTTACTGTAACAAAATAGTTAGATGTCACTGTTTCTGAGAGCTTTTTACTGTAACAAAACTCGAATTCTAAGTCTAATCGGTAAAATGAACGGAGTCTTAACAAAATATGATTCTCTTGCGATGATAATTTTTTTTTTCTTTTAAATAAGCTGATAACATGACCACAAACTTACAATCAATTTAGTGCTATATAGTTATGATTTTGATTCTCTCTATTAAAAAAATAAAGTTAATCAAGTCACATATATACAGACATATTTAATATTGCATTACCATGCCATTGATGTCAATTATAATACTAAGATTTCATTTGATCCCGTCTTTTGTCGACAGGGAAATTGGTTAATTAGAAAGACACATGCGTACATTTATGTCTAGATACCAGACTAGGTATATGGCATCTATATTATATAATCTCCAAAAAGTTATTGTTTTTAAAATAAAAAAAAAAAAAAAATAAAGGAATTAGCTTACCTGAAATCCTCATCAATAGAAAATTGCGTTATGCTATAACAAAACAATTTATAATGCGCTTTGCACCGATGTTAGCGGATATGAAGATTTGCATTTTGATGAGAATATACAAAGTGCTTTATAATCTTTTTAATTTATTTCTTCAGTGGAGATGGCTGCGCTGGTGAATACGTGACTGGTGGACAAACCTGTAAAAGTCTTTATATATATATTTAATTGTGTGTTGTGTGTGGAGATGGCTGATAATAGTTTATTATAAATGGACAATGATATTTATGCACTGGACAAACCTGATTCAAAAGTCTTTTAATATAGCTTTTAAAATATATAGGCCAATTTCGCCTTATTATATATAAAATTAGTTTTCAAAAATCTAACTTGACCTAAACGATTAACCTATCATATAAATCACTTCATATATATATATATATATATAAAAGTTTATCACGTCAAAATTCCTTGATAATAGTTTATTATAAATCGTACGATGATATTTATGCACTGTATCAAGAAGTATGCTTTGGGTCGGCATTAGCGTTTTCCTTTTCTTTTTACTTTCTGAGATACACAGACGCAGAACCATTCGCTTTTAGATGATTAATGCACAAATAATATTTAAATAAGTCCCCCACTAGTTTAGTTTACAATAGTTAGCTATATATTAATATTGATTTGTGCAGTTGGATGTACCTTAACCTTCTTGCGCAGGATAGGCAAATTCTTCAAAAAGTTGCTACATTTAGGAGAGGCATAATCTAATCTTATCAATCACTTAAGATCTGAGAGCGCAGTCTCAAATAGATAAACCATAGAGGGTGCTTTTCGCTCTTTAGTGATTGATCATAGAATTAGATTGTAGGTCCCGTTTATTTCACCGATTCGAGTTTAGAATTTGAATTTTGTTATAGTAAAAGTTCTCAGAAATAGTCACATCTAATTTTTTTGTTACAATAAAAAGCTCTCACATAAAATCACATCTCAACTCAAATTAAAAACTCGAATCGGCGAATTAAACGGACCAATATCTCTTAATAATTGTAACTATTTTTGTGAAGATTAATTGTTTTGTTTGATCTTCTAGATGCACGCTAGCTTTAAATTATACCATCATTGTTTGTTTTAGAAAACAAATCATTTGGCCAATTTTATTATTACTATGATTATTGTCTAATGAAAACATGCATGAGAAAAACAAAAACTTAGTTAAAGATTAATTCTTCCTTTTTCTATTTTTACAAAATTTTGGAGTCCTTATAATATGTGAAATTATCGCTACACTTAACAATACCTGAACCACAAGTTTATGACTAATTTTGCTGACTAATCTTTTTAATTACCTCTTTAATATTTGAGTAAAAGATATCGTGGTCCAATGTAGTTTTGAGAAAAAAAAAAAAACAAGACTCAAACTAGGCCTTAATCAATTTATAAAATCCCTTGGTAGTGTGTAAATTAAAAAAATGTACCACTTTTAAATTCTAGTTTATATATATATTCATCCTTTAAACTTTTACGTGTGACTTAAATTTAAATTTTGATGTATTTTAATATTAGTTTTTTGACAGTGGTATTCCTACAATTCTCCCACACCAAATGCTGCATACGTCTCCACTTTAATTTCTCCAACTGGCCTACCTGACATCTCTTCTTTCTTACTTAAATCCATACATATATAGGTTTACATGTCAATATACTGATAATCTCGATTAGCAAAAGAAAATGAAATGTTATTAGTTACGCTAAGCTCAGTGCCATATATTTTGTCCTGAATCGAGGGTTAGGTTTGATATTTTTCACATGTTGGAAAATGATGGTTTTGTCATAATATTATAAAACTTGGGCAATACTGGTTTTTTCCTTTAAAAAAAAATATTAGTGACTGTACATGACAATACCTTGTCGAACATGACCATTTATACATCTGTAAAGCAGAAGTACTCATAGATAAGACCATTGAAAAACCAATTTCTAATGTAAATATTAATGTCAAGATTGCAATAGCAATGCATTTATACTTTTAAGATATGTTTATTTGATCATTTTATAGTAATATATTGTATAATAATATAATAATATAATATTTAATGTGATCACCGTATTATATAAATTAATACGGATAGTAAATTAATACGATTTATATTGTATTATTGAATGACTTTTTTTTTTTTTTACCATATTATATTGTATTATTTTAAAGTAGGTCAATAATTTATATCAGGATTGAACTAGACTAGAGGTCAGAGTCAAGTCAATATAAGGTCATGTCAGAGCCTATAATTGTTGAAAAATATAAAAGGGCACAATGCAAATTATTTATTTTTTAAAATTACATTTTGATCCCAAAATTTTTGTAAAATTACACTTTGACCCCAATTTTTTTATAAAATTTCATTTGGACTCAAAACTTTTGAAAAATTATATTTTGACCACAAAATTTTTCAAAACTTACATTTTGATCTAAATTTATTAGAATTTTACGTTTTAACCTCTTATAACAATATGTCATGATACCAAATACTGTATTATATTATGATAATACGACACAGTATGATACATCTTATATAAGACAATACAAGTTATCAAACATGGCCCGATTGAATAATAAAGTCTCTCAAGCCTATCAAATTCTTTTAAAAAAAAAAAAGAAAGGAAAATAAAAGTTTTTTTTTTTTTTTTTCCCCTACTAAAAGAAACTTTCATTCCACCAAAAAAATGTTATATTGTTGATTGTGAATATCAACAATATGTGAATATTGTTGATATTCACATATTGTTGAAAAGGTTAATATGTAAAGAAAAGGTTGATATGTGAATATTGTTGATACCTTAATCTTAGATCCATTTATATTTACGGCTGATTAATTATAGAAATGCTTGCCAATCTGGATGCTGCGATTAGCATTTTTTTTTTTTCCGATTTTGCTTATAAAATTTGCAAAGGAGAAATCCATAAAATGTTACTCAAAAGATTTAATCACTAGATTAGGCCGCCAAACGACATAAACTCAATTCACTAAAAAATATTATGGTAGAATATTTTTAATATTCTACCAGGTTATTTTTTCTTCTCAACAAAAAGAGTTGGACGTTTTCGGAGAGTATTATAAAAGATTTTTTTTTTTTTTTTTTTTCCATTATACGGGAATACATATATTTTTTAAATCAACAAATAAGAAATGAATATAAAGCTGCAGGATTTTAGTGGTCAATTCGTAATTTTCTCTTTTTTTTGGGAATTCTTTTTTTTTTTTTTAAAAAAAGCCCAACAACTTTTATTTCTTTAAAGGAGAAAAAGAAAATAAGTTAAAATTTAAGATGAATTAAAATTAATAGGTTAATAATTTATATAAGTTAATAAATATGTTAAATTATTATGTTTTTGTTCATAATTTGTCTGGTATGAACCATAACTTGATAAGTTATTGTCTATAATTCACGATTTTTATTCATAACTCGTTTGGCTATGAATCATAACTTGATAAGTTTATTCATAACTTATCTGATTATCAACTATAACTTAACAAATTATAGCCTATTAATTTTTATAACTAAAAATTGAATATATACTTTCTACTACTATTTCCGTTTCTTTAATTAGCTGTTTTGTGCGTTGTGTGTAGTGTTTATGGACGGGGGAGGGGCTGGTTCATATATAGTTTTCTCCTCTCTGCATTTAACACTGATGCAGTATTACACTAAAGGAAGTGAAAAGGACTGTCAAATAGCTATGGATCAGTAGTGCACAACTAGAGAAAAGACAGCATAAATGTTGGTTCAATATTGCATAATTACACTTCCTCTTTTTGGCTTAATTTATATTAATTTAAGACTAGAAATTGATGGAAAATTAAAAAATCTGGCTGATCAAAAAGTCCCTTTAATTAGCTCATTGAATATCCTATTCCTTTCTTGTTAGACATTGGGTAAAATCTGTCCAATTAGAGTGAGATGATAAGTGCTACTATTGTGAGTGTTTTTTGTTTGTTGGGAGTTGAGATATGCACTCATTTAGTTCGTTGATTCGAGTTTTTAATTTGAGTTGAAATGTGATTTTATATGAGAGCCTTTTACTATAATAAAAAAGTTAAATGTGACGGTTTGTGAGAGCTTTTTACTGTAACAAAACTCAAATTTTAAATTCAAATCAGCGAAATGAACAGATAAGCTATCCGGTGTGGTATAAAGAAATCCAATGACGTACTAATTAATGCAATATTTCCAACTCTTTGAACAAAATAATTGAAAAGGAGAGATAAAAATACAATAATATATCTTTGAGTAGGAGTAGGGTGGTTTTCTTCGGTTTCGTTATCTTTCTTAAACTATTTATTAATTTAATTTTAAACTAAAATGATTGTTTTTAATAATGCCATTTAGTATTTTAATTTTAAAAATGTCACCTAATATGGTTCAATCTCTTGGGGTAATCTGCATCATTAATTTTGTTCAAAACTAAACGCAATTATTAATTTGGAAAATTAGAAAGTCAAATAAAGTCTCTTATTGGTTCATATGTGCAGACAGCAATGGGTAGATGGGAGTGATATAAACCTAGCCATATATGATGAAGAATATCATTCATAGAAATAATAACAAATTTAACCGAGAGTAATTTTCAACAAAAATTTTTTTTAAAAAAAAGTGAATCGATGATCATATTTGACCAAATTCTAACTATGGTTAATTAGCTCGTTAAGACATTTTTTGTTTTTTTTTTTTTTTTTTTAAATAATTTCTAAATAAGTTTAAATTATCAGACAACAGTAAAAAAATATATAAATAAATTTCACTTTTCACTCTATTCTTCACCTTTTTTCGTTTTGTTTTGCCTATTATTCACGTGCAATTTACATCTCAACCATTATTTCTTCTTCTAGTTATTTCGATATTTTTTTAACAAAATTGTGGTCCCTGCTTTTATCTTTGCTTGATGGTTTCATTTAAGATTATTATAATAAATCCGCAAAAACTAATAATGTCTTTCACCACCCCTGACCCTTTAATTTGTGTTTGAAAGCAAGATTATAAAGCCTTTAATTTTATTGTATTTTTTCTTACATAAAAAAGTTTGAGTTGTGAATGGATTATAACAACACCATATAATATATATATATATATATATATATATAATACGGATGACTTGAGAGTTGATATAAAAAACTATAAACTCACTTGCTTATATATAATAGAGTTCCATATGGAAGATGAATGTGCTTTTTGTCTGGCCAAATTCAGGCAAGAAATCCTAAATGCATGATTTATATATGGTTATAATTATGTGCAGTTTATGTAGACTTTCGATGAGTTTTATCCCTTGATGCGTAAGCGATTATTGCTTCTATAAGAAATCATCACATTATTATAAAATATTGCAATACCAGCTTAAGAATAGTAATTTTCTCTTTTTGGCTTAATGAGCTTAATGGTTTTGTATTGTTTATTGTGAGATCTTATCTTATGTTAGAAGAAATCTCAATCGGGACAATGAATGTCTCTGGATATTAAATTATATATCATAATCTAACATATATTCATATTTTGACAGTTTAGAGAAAAGTCATGGTATTTTTTTTTTTTCTTTTGTACCAACCCACATAATTATCCCATTACAATTGTATATATTAGAAAAAAAAGAAACTATTAAGCAAAAGCTAAGCAACCCAAAATAGATTAATATTGAACTTAGTGATCTAATGTTATACGTCACATTAGATTGAGTATTAATCTAATAATTAGAGCATCTCCAAGGCGTCGTTTATTTTACCGATTTGAGTTTTTAGTTTTAAGTTTCTACAGTTAAAAACTTTCAGAAAAATATTATATCTAACTTTTTCTGTCACAGTTAAAAGTTATCAGAAAATGTCATATTTCAGCTCGAATTGAAACCTCAAATTTGTGAAGTGAGCGAGGACTAAGTAACTCTCTAAATTTTAGCTAAAGTTTAGCTAAAATGGCTATAAAAGCTATTTTAGCTAGTAATTTTTTAGTGAGTCACTCTAACTATACTCTTTATTTTAGCTAAACATAGCTTATTTTACTATTTATCGAATTTAAATATATAACAACTTTATTTAATTTAAAAAACAACCACTGTATTTATTGTGATTTCAAAGGATAAAATAATAGAAAGAACAAATAGCTAGCAAATAACTAGTCACTTCTTACTAGTTATATTTAATTAGTGTAAAATGCATTCTTTAAAATAACTAATTATTTAGCCAATAATTAGAATAGAAAAAAGTATTAAAAAAATTAAATCATTAGTCATTTTAGTTAAAAATATAAAATAATTAGTAGAATTAGAGTTGGAGTTGTTCTTAGTGGGACAAGACAAATTTTTTTTTTTATTTGTTGAATGATCATTGCCCCTTTTTTTTTGTTAAAAAGAAAAATGACATTCTTTAGCAAATAATTAAAAGAAAAGTTTAAGAAAATAAAACTAATGATAGCTAATAGTTTTTCTTTATTTTCCTTTTAAATATGATAACCCTCAGTTAATATCTATGAGACTATGACTGCCATCCATATCTAAACGGAAGCGGCGACTCTGAAAGTTGGCCATTTGAGCTATTGAATGACATTTTCACCTTTTCACATAATTTTTGAAATTAATGTAGAGATTATTTAGTTAGAAAGTTTATAATTTAATTTAAATTATGATTCATAATTTATTATAATATTTTTTTATAAAAAAAATATATAAATTAAAAATAATTATAATTTTATAATTTTATTTTATGAACAAAACGTTTTCTTAAATAATAGTAAAACTTATGTGAAATTCGCTGTCAATTTTACGTTGTCTAATAACTAAAAACTAAAAACTAAAGATTCCAAACCACAAAAAACAAAAAACTAAAAGATGGATCGTCATCATTATTTTTTAATTCATTGCAAATGTGTCGAGACTATGAAAATTTATAATATGTAGTGTAGATATTATCTACATTGTTCGATAGCCCATGTGAATCCTAATAAATACGTAACCGAAACAAATATTTTAATGTTGCTTGTTAAAAAGTTTATTTTAATTTTTTTATAAAGTGAAGAGGACGGTGAAAACTATATATATTGAGAAGATTTTTAACCTTCATTCCGCTTTTAATAAAAGATATAGCCGATTATAAAATTGCAAATGTGACTATCATTTTTTTTTGCAATTGCGGTAACTTGAGCTTTGTATTTTTCAATAAAGAAAAAAAAAAATATATCGAGCTATATGAAAATGACCATCTTATATTGTATCTAATGATTCCAAATGCACTATTTTGATCCGAATGAATATGATGTTTCAAATTTTGACAAAATGAAAGTTTATATTGCACAAATCATGAAGAGAAACTTAGTTCATAATTAACACCAATTTGATTATTTTTTATGTGACTTACTAACAATTATACTATAGTGTCTTGTGATCATTTCTAGAATTATTAGATCCTCTGATGCGATGCTAGAGATCATAAGGGGAGGGTGGGGTAGGAATTAGGAAATGCTTTCCCATCTTTGTCCCCCCCTCTATCCGTGGCTAAAGAAAACTGAAAATAAAGGGCGCGTTTGAAATTTGTTATAAAATGATTTTATTTTTTGTATGAAAATGAAAATGAAAATGCTTTTAATCTTAAATAGAAATTATTTTTAAAAATGTATTTAATAGTTTTATTAAAAGATTATTTTCAGTATAAAAAAACTCATTAATATTTCCTCTCTCTCTCTGCTCGAGAGAGGAGAAAACGAAAACTAAAAAATCGTTTTCATTTTCATTTTTATCTTTATTGTCCAAAACACCGTTTTAAAAACATTTTCATTTTTATCTCAAAAAACGTGAAAAATAAAAACGAAATCAATTCTAAATACGGCTAAAATCATATAATCCTTTTTAAGAACCTTCTCAATGCTCAACTCATTTCCCACCATGACACTCATCTCATTCCTCACCATGGCATTCATAATCAGCAAAAAACCATCAAGTTCTAAACGGAAAAAATATTAGAGTTAGGATTAATACTAAATATACATTTAGATCCCGTTTATTTTACTAATTCGAATTTAAAATTTGAGTTTTGTTATAATAAAAAAGCCTCACAAATAATCACATCTAAGTTTTTTATTATAATAAAAATTTTTCATATAAAGTTATATTTTAACTCAAATTAAAAATTTAAATCAGCGAATTATACCAACTCTTAAAAAATAAATCACTTGTATCACTTTCATTTTGAAATATGTGTATATTTTAGGTGGGGAGTGTTCCCTCTTCTCCCTAGTTATCGCTTTTAAAATTAGTTCACTATGATTTTTTTTTTTTTTTTTTTTTTTTAAGTACTACCTAAAAATTCCCCCTTAAAATCACTTTAAAAAAAAAAAAAAAAAAGTTGAAATCTGTTATGAGCTAATGACAATAGAAACAGGTTTTCTTTTCCCGAGGACAAAAGAAGTAGATTGAAAACAGATTCGCAGAAACAGACAAAAACTGGCAAACGTGTAATTATTCTTTTCAACAAAGGGCATTTTTCCCAGTAACCAAAAAAAAAAAAAAAAGCGGAGCATTTAATAAATACGTGAACAAAAAATATATTTTTTAATAAAAAAAAAATATTTTTTAGTAATAAGACTTTTTTAGGTGATGATGATAGAGAGGCTTGAGGTTGGTTCATCTATGGCGGTGAGTCTTCTGCGCTCCGCTCTCTGCCACTCCTAATTCTCTCTCTCTCTCTAGAATTAATCTCTCACAAAGATTTCTTCGGCGAGTCTCTCGCCGTCTCCGTCCGGTGATCGGAGCTTCATTTTCCGGCGTTGAGTCGACCTTATTTTAGAACAAGGCCGAGTAAAAGTTCTTCTTCTTCCTCTCTTTGATTTGATTTGGAAATCGCTGGGAGAGGAAGCTGAAATCTGGAAGGTTGTTGAAGCTAGGTTAGGGCGGCCGCGTTTGGAATTGTTGAATTCGTGTCTCCTGGATTCGGGAATTTTGTGTCAAAAAAAAATGAATGTGACTGGGAATGGAGTGGTGGCTGGCAATGGAGGAATTGGGGGATTGGAGAGCGACTTCATTCGGAGGCACCATAGACACGAAACCGCAGACAACCAGTGCAGCTCCGTCCTCTCCAGACACATCAAAGCCCCCGTTCATCTTGTACCTCTCCCTCTCTCTCTCTCTCTCTCTCTCTCTCATGTCTGCGCATGTGTGTTTGAAGCCCTAGGGTCATCGAATTGCGTTCGGCTTCCTCTTTGATCTATATATAGAAAGTTTCTTGATATTGTTCTTTTGGTTTCGGATTGTTGGGGTTTGTTATCTTCAATCTTTTCTTATTTGAAGGAATTATTTGATCTTGATCCATGATTTTCCGTATTTTTTTTTTTTTTTTTTTTTTTTTTTTTTTTTTTTTAATGTCTTTGCTTAGAGGAAGGATTATGGAATAGGTTAGAACAAGAACAAGAAAGGGGAAAAGATGATAAAGTTTTCTATCTTGTTATATCCTTGTTTCTTGTTTTTGAAAATTAAATCTGATATGGAGACAATAAATGCTTTGATTTTGGTTTTGCACTTACTGCCCTTTACTAATTGAAATTATCCAAGTTCTGAAAAAAAAAAAAAGGTGATTAGTGGTTTTTTGTTTTGTTTTTTTTTTTTTAAAAAGAATCATCTGTTTCTGCCATGTGAGTACTTTGGAAGCCGTGGCTGAGGGAAATTCTGCTTTTCCTGTTGTATGTTATACCAGTTGGAGCATCAGCGTTTGAACTTTGCCCATGCCCACTGGATAAAGAGTATGTAATAAAGGAGTAAACTGAATCACTTTCACTTTTTTCATCGAAAATAGGACTTACAATGCTATGTCAGTGGAAATTTAATGAGTGAATTGTTTCTTATGTGGTTTGCATGTTTGATTGTGACAAAGAATAACAGTTTTATTTCTTTTTTTTTTTTAAAATTAGGTTTGGTCATTAGTGAGGCGATTTGATCAACCGCAGAAATATAAGCCGTTCATCAGCAGGTGTGTTGTGCAGGGGAACCTTGAGATTGGGAGTCTCAGAGAAGTTGATGTCAAGTCTGGTCTTCCAGCCACTACAAGTACTGAAAGATTGGAATTTCTTGATGACAACGAGCATATATTAAGCATGAGGATAATTGGCGGTGATCACAGACTTAGGGTATTGTACTTCTACTTATAATTACTTTAATCATTTTATTTTCTTATTCGACTCATATATACATTATACCCTTTTTTTTACCTTGAAGAGTGGAAAATTGTCTTTTCAAGATAAGGTGTTCTACGCATTTTTTGCCATCTATTTTTCTTTTTCTCAATCATTTTTTTTTTTTTTTGGGATTTTTCTGAAGAGAGAATGTTTGTATACATGTGCATTTAAGTTTTATGGTTTGATACGATGCGACACAAAAATAATCCGTGACACGAAATTAACTCGTGAAATTCAAAATTGACATGAAACTTGTATACTTATTAGAAATAATTTAAAATTCATAACACACTAAAATACAATATCACATTAAAATACACACGAAAATTTATAGCACATTAAAATACAATAACATCTATTAAAATTAAGCAAATAATAGTATAAAATTTTGAGTATAACTATCATAATATCACAAGTTCATAATAAAATTAAAAATATGTAATGAAAAATATATGTATTTTTTTTTAATTTTTTACGAGTTTCGTGTCGTGTTCGGGATAGGCGGGTCTAACCTAAAATTGACATGTGTTTTTCGCGTCAATTTCAGGTCGATCAAATTTTGATTCGAACCTCTTTTTTTTCAACCTTAACCCGTGAAATTCGTATCATTTTTAAATCGTGTTGTCTAACCTAAAATTGACATGTGTTTTTCGCGTCAATTTTAGGTCGACCAAATTCTGATTCAAATCGCTTTTTTCTCAATCTTAACCCGTGAAATTTCTGTCATTTTTAAATCGTGTTGTTGTGTCGTAACCGATCAGTCCTAGTAATTGGATAAGAATTTAATAGTATGAAGTTATGTTCTGAATGTTGATATTACAATGGAGTCAGGTCCTATGTTGCTTTGACAGGTCAGCATGTGGCTGGATAATTGGATTGGAGTTTGTGGAAACTTCTGTCTTTTTTATTAGTGTTATAACCTGATGTTTGATGTGTCACTCACGTATCTTTCCATTTAGGGATTAATAGCCTTTCCGTATTTACACCCTTTTCTATTCATACAATTTATTATTCTTTACGGTGATTAAACTGCGAACAACGTGTGAGAGTGAAGCTTATTCTCTTATTGTTATAGGTTGTAAATTTACTTTTATGATTTGACAAAACCTCTCTCTCTCTCATAGGTATATATAAGATAGAATTTCTAATAATTTTAACCAAAAAAGAAAAAGATAGATTTTCTAATACAGTGTCTGCTTAAAAAAAATAAAAAATAAAATAAAATAAAATAAAATAAAAAGTGTACAATATGTGCTTGCCATGTGAAATGAGTGCCAACGAGAAAGTTTGTTTTCAAACTAATGGATGATAGCATATTACTACCCTTGTTTTCATCGGGGAGGCAAGGAAGACTAGCCGTATTTGAGCTAGTTTTCTGGCTGCTGATATTTCTGCTACTAACTAAGCTTTTAGTTCTATGAAATGCAAACAGATCAAACCAGATTGATCCCTCAAGTTTCTCTTTTTTTTTTTTTTTTCATATTCCAGAACTATTCTTCAATTATTTCCCTACATCCAGAAATCATTGATGGGAGGCCAGGGACTCTGGTGATCGAGTCTTTTGTGGTGGATGTGCCTGAGGGGAACACAAAGGATGAGACTTGCTACTTTGTTGAAGCCTTGATCAAGTGCAATCTTAAATCGCTTGCTGATGTCTCAGAGCGGCGGGCAGTTCAGGACAGGACTGAGCCTATTGATCCGATGTGAAAAACTGGAAGTGAGGACCATACCTTGGAGGTTGAGGCTGTCATGGATGAAGCTTCCGAGGCTTTCGATCCTCTGATGCTTTGGAGACGGACATGCAGTAGTATATATCTCACACACGCTTGTACCCACTTTTCCTTTTTTCTTTTTTTGTTTTCCTTGTTTGTGTTTTCTTTTTGGGAGTTATATCATTCGATTTTCTATCTTTTACCTCAAGAACCACAATTCTTATATAGGTTTCAAAACCCTTTCTTGCATTACGAACTATCAAAAAAAAAAAAAAAAAAAAAAAAAAGTCAGACTAGGCTTATCTTTCTCTTCTCGTGATCTTCAGGGTTTTTCTGTGGTGGTATGCTGTTATATGGTGTATATATATGTGTGTGAGCTGGAGAGAGATGGCGTCTGTATATTTCGCTTTTATGTTTTAGTTTCCATTTGCAGTTAACTAAAGGTCTAAAAAAATAGATAGTCAATGGCTCGATTCAAGTTTTAGATATTTGTATTTGCCACTTTTGTTTGTAGTAAATTTTGTCTTCACTCTTCGTGATAGGTTCTGATCTTCTATATATTACACATATATAATATAAAATATGTATGTGTGTGTGTATATATATATATATATATATATATATATATATATATATATCCTGAAAGGATAATTAGGGAATTTGAATCTTGAAATGGTCAAGCAAAAAAAAAAAAAGTATTAATACAATCATTTTTCAAATCTTGCCACGTGGAAGTCAGTAGTCCACAGGCTGCTGTGTTAGTGACTTAACCGTGTTTTCAGCACTGTTGGGATACTTAGGTTTCCCTTCTTGTGAGAAGTTGCTGTCAGTAGCTACGTGGATGCTAGGCATATGTAACCTCAATTCCTGTTTTTCATGGCTTTGTTGTATTTTTGGATAAATACAAATTTGTTGCTTTCGAAACAATTTTTGCTACGACTACTTGTAAGCAATTTTGTTTGCCGTTGTATGCTTGTTCTCGTTGGGTGGAGTTTTGCTTCCTTAAAAAAATGGTGTTCCCTTGTAGTGTTTCTTTGTTATTTGTATCAATGCATATCCTACTTTTGGTTTCCAATTCTAGTACTCTGAGCAACTTTGTTCAAACAAGATATCATATACGAGTACGTTAATCCCGGTTTTTTTTTTTTTTTTTTTTTTTTCAAATTGCATTCGTCCATAATGAGAAGGCTTCAGAAAGAAGAATGCCATTTATGGTGCCGTTTGAGAGAGCAAGTAAAAACAAATCGGACTCCTAATCCCCATCTATAACGTTGAGGAATCGTGTTTGTACTTTCGACTTGTCAATTTGTCAAAATACGTAAAATCAAATTATGCTTTCGACTTGTCAATTTGTCCTACTTTTAGCTGTGATGAAAACCAACACTAGTTCAGAGACCATTTGTTCTTTGTCAAATCTGCGATTAAGTTTTCGACCCAAAATATAATAATAAAATTATATGCAATCAAGGCGCAAATTGAAGATGAAGCTTTCTTTACGTTAAAATCACTTATAAAAAAGAAAATTTCCAACAAAGGTGTCATTAGGGGTGTAACAAAATTACACAAGTCAGACTCATGGGACGATATAAGGTCTCACAGCCCGCTGACTACAGAATCTCGTCATCAAATTTCACGAATAAAAATGGAAAGTGAAATAAGGATTCCGAGACTTCAAGAAGTGGGTCGTGTCCCATTGTCACAATGCAAACTCCTTGTAATACAGTTGTAGGCTTGCCTCGTTGAGCAGAAGACAAAGGATTGGAACACCCAAGGCATGCACTATTGCCTCCCGTCTGGACGATATGGGGCCATTGTCACCTGCGGTGGGCCATTCTGGCCTGGCGGGTGCCTCATTCCAGGGTGAGGAGGCATGGCCCCAGGTGGCATGTACGGATGACCAGGCATGGCCATGGGCATGGCCATGGACTGAGGTACCAGAGGAGCACCAGTTGCCCATCCCGCTGAATTCTGTGGCATTCCGACCTGCTCAGTCGGAGCAAATTGAGCCCCAGAGTACTGAGGATTTGAAGCCATCATTGGACCTGGCTGTTGACCTAAAATGGAAGGCTGGGCATTGACCATCGGAACGTTAGAGAGCGTATAATCTCTGCTCCGATCATTATTGACCTGTAAACAGTACATTAAGCTCAGGTCGCCAAGTTCCATTTGTCTATAAGTTGCATAAATAATACGTCAAGGAAAAACAAAAAGTAAAGGAGCTCGAACATTCAGCCAAGATTTTTGAGAAACTAATTCATTTACCTTAATACTCAGATCAGTATGGCGTGAATACGAGAGATGTAGTTTGCAAAACCCTCCATCGTAAATGCAATGTCCTTCCAAGGCTTCCTTAGCAACAACTGCAGTCTGAACATCTGCATCCCACAATACGTAAAATCAACACCTCAACAACAAACTCTTTGGTGATGCATTTAAAAGATAAATCAGAACAACATTTATATAAAGGAATCCACAGTTGCACTAAGCCAAATGCGTTCCAATCCTTAAACAGACGATTTCATACAAGACGCTTCTGCCAATATATAGCTCCCAAGATAGCAATGAAGTCATCACCTTAGCGTCCCAAGGACTTAAAGATACCTTAAAAAAAAATAGTAACATCATATTATAAAAGAAGATGACACGGAAATTACCAGGATATTGAATCAAAGCCTGAACTCCCCCGTTCTTATCAAACATCGCGATCTTTTGAACAGGCCCGAAAGAAGAAAACACCTATCCAAAGGGGAAAAGATACAAGTTCTATTCAATTGTTCTAACAGAAGCATTCTCCAGTAAGAAAGTTTATTCAATTGCTTGGAGTGTATGAACACACCATGTATAAAACATCCAAGGTGACAGCATACTGCATGTTTTCAATGGATGCAAGCAGCACATTACTCTCAGGTTCTAGCTTCTTCCCATCCAAACCCACAGCAAACTGCAATCATAGAATTTGTTGAATACCATTTATCAACTACACAAACAGAGAATTCCAATGTAAAATCATATGTAAATAGGAAAAATCTCAATTCTCGAGCATCATAGAGTTTAATACCATCACAATATAAGCGACTTTTTAAGAAAAGAAAAATTGAAAGTAATAATAGCTTGGTTCTAATTCAGACATAAAACCTATTTGACATATACACAAAAAGAGATGTAGAATGTAACCACTAACCATGATGCTATTTATTGCCTTTTTAAGCCATCCAAAAGGAACCAAAACACTACATCATATAGTTGGCCAACGAGGCACTACCACAGGATATTCAAGCAATGGAATATGGGATCCCTCATACTTATAGCACGTGTATTTCAAATGCCAACAAAATAAAAACCGGCCATTGCCATAAACAATATAACAGTGATTAAAATTCACAGCCATACCTGACCACTCCCATCTATAGCTGATGGAGCAACAGGAAGATAAGGGTTAGTGTAGTCCCTGGATCACAAACGTTGTAATTCAAATACTGTTAGGAAAAAAATCACATTAACAAATAGCGACATACTAGCAACAAAAGAACAAGGCACATAGATACAAAACAACATAGGAGGGCATATCACATCTGGTATGTCAACAAATAGATACCAAACGAACATCCGAGTACCTGCTCCTGTGGGACTGAAATTTCACGCTCAGATCTGTATGTCCAGAATATGTGATCCTCAGGGTACATGATCCAACATGCTCAGGAAGCAGATACCTGACACCCAAAGCAACACAGCTAAGCAAATGATGATGTAAGAAAATAAGGCAGGAACAGCAACTACTTAAGCACTAGAATTGCTGCACAAAAAAGACTAGGGTCATTTTCCATAGCAATATTGGACCCATTAGCATAACATGAATAGTGATTGTTTTTGCTTACTTTTCAATAGAAGTAAAAAGCATTTGAAAATTAAGAATGCAAACGACTTCTAACAGAATAATGCATCCTAATAGTAATAGTATCTAACGCTAAGGGGCTGAGCAGACAACAGATGCTCGCCACTTTTATTGTCTATATGGTCCATAGCAGTTGGACTTGGACATAATACCATGTCAAACAAGTAATACAACTGTCACCTAGGAATGCTTCTTCCATCAAGGGCATTTTTTGCTGAAGTAGCAGTTTCTGCATCTGAAAATTGCACTAGTGCCTGAAAAATAAATATAAAATTAGTTTGTATGAATACTGTAGCTTTAAGGAGAATAAACGGGGATATAATTAACCAATAATGACCTGGAATCCAGCAGTCTTCTCGAAGGTAGTAATCTTATGCACAAATCCAAAAGCTGAAAATACCTGCATCACTTACAAGTTTCAGAAATATATTAAGATACCAAATCCCCGGATAGCCTTCAATTCATCCACAAGAGATAACAAGAAATATATTGCTAAGAGGGCATAACAAGCATATAATTTTGGCTCATCATCTAAAGGAATGTCTCAATCATCTAGCTTAATTAAGCATGGTTAGATTTTGATTCACGAGCCTTCAATGTGAAATCCAATGAAGTACACATTTTCAGTGCATCAATTAGAAGAAACCCTATTTGGGACAAGTTTGAAAAACAACTGTCCCAGACATGACAGCCCACAAAAACTAATAGCCCCCGAATAACATGCAAAAAGTGAAGGGAAGAGTGATCCACAAGAGAAAAGAAATCATCACGTCCCATATATTAGAACTTAAGGAGCTAGGATGTTGAGGAGGAAGAGTAGGGAAGAAAGAGGCAGTGTTAAGGGAAGGAGAAAGGAGACAAACACACATGCGCTCTTTCCCCCGATGCACTAAGCTGCCATCAAAGATATTGCCTTCACATGGGCCTGCTGATCCATTCACATTCATGTCAAACAAAATAAAATTTCAAACAAAAATACAACCCAAAACACAATAGCTCATCAACATCCACACAATTACGTGTATAAATATCCTTGTAACTACACTAAGAAAGAAAGCTTACCAAATGCAAAACATCAATGCTGACAAGGCGCGCGTCTTCACCTTCTATTGTTACCAAAAGTACATTACCAGCAACATCTGCGGCAGTTTTGTTGTTCACTATTTCCTGCCTATTAGAATACTGCAAGTAGACAGTTTTTCCCCTAACTTGAGCAGGGTCCGAGGATGAGGCATAATATGATATCATGGCGATTGCTTGGTTTAAATCCGCCTAAATAGGTAAACAAAAAACAAGTTAGTCATTTTCTTTTCAAAAAAAAAAAAAAAAACAGAGAGAAAAAGAATAAAAATTTATTTACTATTTTAACCTGCATTTTCTTACAAAACAGTATAATTTACATTATATAGCTAGTTATAATAGTGAAGTTGAAATATATAAATTTTGAAATAATTTAGGAAAAAAGAATTAGTAGTATAATGATTTTTAATTTTGCTATTTGTAATATATCCCAAATTTTTTTACTATATTTCAAACTGAATAGTAAGATTATGCTCTATGTCTAACTCACCCTATAGCATTATGATTATACCATTGAATTTCAATTTCTTATCAAAATCTATAAGCAAAGTCAATCTGTCAACTACTAGTTTTGACGACTTCACCTATAAAGATTATCATCAAATTGGTGATGATCAACCTATTCACTCTATATCTCATAACTAGTAAAGTCGTTATCCAAAATGGATGTTACATATTTTTATAAGTTCAAAATACACGTTATAAAATAGTAAATAACCCAATAATATATTTGTTGAAAAGAACAAACTAGAAGCAAAACTAGACTCACAAATTCAATAAAAGCCTGGTTTCTGTTTGCCCCAACATTGCATTTGGTGTTCACAACTTTACCAAAGGGCTTCCCAAGCTCAATCAATTCCTCTTCTGTACACTCCCAAGGCAAGTTTCTTAAATGGAGAACCTTGGATGGTGGTTGCGTGTACCGAAACTGTGGCTGACTCGACACAGACGCCATTCTGCAAACAAAACAAAACCCACCTCTAAAAAGCACCATTAAAACTGAATACTGCCTCTGAAACAATTTATATGATTGAAAGCAACTTCGCAAATTGACAGTAACAAAAGCAAAGTTATCAACAAATAATAAAACCCAATTCAAAGACCATAAAAAAGGTCCGATTTTGCTATCAAAATTGTGCTATTTATCCTTAGACCTCGTTCATTACAACGATTCGATTTTCAATTTGAGTTGAGATGTGATATTTTTTTAGAGTTTTTTGCTGTAAAAAAATATTAGACGTGAGTTGTGAGAATTTTTGACTTAGAAACTTAAAATTAAAAATTTAAATTAATAAAATTACTGAGGCCTTAATTACAAAGTTCAAAGGCATAGACTCCTTCACAATAACAAAACTTAAAAAAAAAAAAAAAAAAAAACGGAAATTGACAAATACAGATTTGAGAAAAGTGTAGGAAGAATTGAATATTCGAATCGAATTACCTGAAAGTACGAAGGAGTGAGTGAATGAGAGAAAGAAAGGGAAGGGTTGAATTTTGGCGATGTATGAATGCGATTATGTACTTTTTGGTTTCTGAAAATTAGGGTTCGCAGCAAATTTCAATGAAGACGCACAAATCAATCAATCGCTCGCTCGCTCGCTCACTCGCTTCTATCGTTGTCTGGGCCTTTGGGCTTCACCTTTTGCATACGAGCATTAATAAGCCGGACCCGCTTTTGCAAAAATGTTATAAATAAAATAATATTATATTATTATTATAATTGTTATTAAATTTATTTTATGTCTCTGATAATTTATTAGTTATATGGTTATTTTTTGTAATTTATAAGTTTTTTTGTTATAAATTATAGGTTATTTTTTGTATCATGTAAATTATTTTTTATAGTGATATCAAAGTGTAATAGCAAAAATAATAAATTAAAAAAAAAACAATGATAAAAAATTCTCTTTCTTTTAATTTATATATATATATTTTTTAAAAGACAAATACTCCCTTAACTACAATCCTGTTTGACCTATAAATATCAAATCAGTGATTTTAGCAATTTTCTCCCTTTCAAAGGAAAAATGAGGTCTTTACCTATATTGCAAAATTTACGTAGCAAAATTAGAATTTAGTAAATTTTTTGAAATATTATAAGAACATAAAATTTTAATATCATGAAACTAACGATTATATGATATTACCATGATAATTATTATGTAATTTTTAATTTTTAATAGTATTTTGAAAATGTTGTTAAATTTCAATTCTATAATGTAATTATCTTGTTGGGAAAAAACCACTTTTGGTTGCTTTTTTTAAAAAATAAATAAAATCCGTAAGAAAAACAGGCTGTTCTATGTAATCTAAACCTTAAATAGGCGAAATGCCGTTTATTAAGGAAAAAATTGTAGTCTTTTTGTCAATAGGCGAGTCATTTATTTTGATGTCGTTATCACTGATTGTAATGTAGTTGTGGTGGAAACTGAAGTGTGTGTAGTTTTATTTTGATGTCGTATCTTCACAACCTAGTGAACATTATGTTGTCTACTTAACTTGAAAACGACACATTGGGCAAGTCCTGCAGTTATTTACTTATTCCTATTTCCTAAATTCCTAGTAATAACTATCAAAAAGAAATCCTAAGCCTTGTTCACTTCACCGATTCGACTTTAGAATTTGAGTTTTGTTACAGTAAAAAGTTCTCAGAAACAGTCACATCTAACTTTTTTTACTACAGTAAAAAACTCTCACATAAAATCACATATCAACTCGAATTATAAATTCAAATCAGCGAAGTAAACGGGCATCTGTAATCGACATCGATTATTTTGATGTCGTTATCAACCTGATGAGGACGGCATGTCACTTATTTATTTCGTTTTTGCAAAATTAAGTCGTTTATTCATGGAATTCCGAGCTCCGAGACCTCACTTGAATACATGCATGTTACGCAAAATGATAAAAAACGACATGTCGCTGTTATTAGGGACAATTGGAAAAAAGCAAAAGATTGAAACAATAAACGGCAAGAATTCTGAAATTCGGTTTAGAAAGAAACTAGTATTACAAAATATTTAAATTTAGGTCACGGGAAGTATTATTTTTGATATAATTATTATTATTTTAGATATAATTATCAGAAGAATAAGTGATAAGTATATGTTTCGGCTAGAAGGGGAGAAAAAACTGGTCTCTATTCGTAAGGAAAAAAACCTTTTTATGTACCATTAAATCGTCATATCGCCAAATCGACTGGAAATACAAGTACGTCCATATTGAACAATTTCACATCTGATCCATTTAAGCAATAAAAGTGTGCAACAAAAGCATACATAACAATACAAACAGTTGCTTAATTATTTTATCCAAAAACAAAATATTACTTCTTTTTATAACAATAACACAATTTCTTGCTGTGGAAGTCCAATCTGATACATATACGAGCAAAAGCAAACTAACCAAGTGAATGAATTTATTGCTTGCTCAATCCGTACTATATATATTGTTGGGATTTGTTTGTTAAATAATGTATTGTTTCAAATCGCTTTATAATTGACATTATTTTAAGAATGATTAACGATTGATTTTGATTGAAATAGATTGGCAGTTAGACAATTCTTTTTGGAAAGTTCTTTCAAATTTGAAAATTGAATATAGTTTTTGTTTTTAAAAGTCAACTATTGATCCAAAGATGATAAATTGATCATTGGTGATTTGATTTATATTTGATTGAGTTTTTGTAGCTGGATGATCTTTCTCTATCTCCTAAGAATGTGTCAAGATTCGTGTATCAGTTTTGAAAAGATTTCAGGATTTAAAAAGATTGATTCTCAGACTAATTTTGCGTGAGCTGATCCTAACAGCTATATTGCAGTTATTGTTGCAACAAAGATCTGCAACAGATTTAGTTCAGCGAATTAATTGAAGAGATCGTCAAGCTATTAACATTTTACTTATTTATTCAAAATGTCTTTCGAGTCTTTGCACACCTTTTGATTAGTTTTTTATGAGTTGTGAGATAAGTGTGCACTTATATTCAGTGAGATGATTTGAGTGTTTTGAGGAGAAAAACTTAATTAGAGGGATTCCAATGTTAAAAAGTCGAGGAGATCTCACTGTTCAAGTCCATTGAGAAATTGTAAATTTATAGGTGTCTTCTTAGAGAGAAAGTCTCAGGTAGATTAAGTTCAATTGAATTATAAAAGAGTTCTTAGTGGATTGTTCATCATCTGAATATGATCCCGCAGAGTAGGTTGTGACCGAACAATGATACTATTATTTGTGTTCTTTTATTTTACGTCTATGCATTATTTATATTGTCTTACAAAGTATTAAAAGACTCAAACCGGTATATATATATATATATATATATATATATATATATAGATACACACATCAGAAATCATGGTTGAGACTGACCAACAAGAACATCCTTGTAAGGAGTAGTTGAGGCAGGCAACACTTTGACTTCCTCCTCAGCTGATTCCCTCCTCCTCCTCCTGTGATTTTCAAGAATGAAAGGGATCTGCCCTTCCCTTGCTTGGATAAGTCTCTCTTGAGCTCCTCCTCTCAGTTTCTCTAGCCTTAGACCGTCAACTCGTTGCATCTTGAACACTTTGACCACGTTCATGAAGCCCCCAAACACTAAACATAGGCTCCCAAATATGCCCAGCCAGATCCATGTCGTACCCTGCATTGATCACATGATCACTTGATTTACTTCTCTCATTATTAATGATCAAAATATGTAACTCCGATAAATACTTTTAGGTCTTTCTCATTTTGCTTTCACTGAATTTCAAATTAGTTGCGCTTAACCATTTTTGTTAGAATTTTATGTTAAAAACATGTGACTGCACTTAATCTTTTCATTTTTCGTCTGTTTTATGGAAAATTTAAAAAAAGAGATTGGGTGAGACTAATTTAAAATTTGAAGGGGAATGCCGAAAAAACCAATTTTGGGATGTCACAAAACAAATCCATGTGTAATACCTCCAAGTTCAATGTTTTGATATTTAATATCAGAGGATAATTCAATCTACTGTTTATGTATGGCTTGGCTTCTTACCACTAATTCTAGGCCATGGTGATCAAATCCGGCTTGCTCGCGGCTGTTGAGAATTGCGGCTGCCACGAAGAGAACGCTGGCCATCAAGAAAGGAATGTGGACACTCTGCTGCAAGATTTGGAGATGGCTATCGGCTCTCTCGTATATTTGGCACGAGTTGTAGATCGAACCGATTAGCCATAGGACAGGACCAGCAATAAGCATGTTCAGCGTGTGCTTCTCTAACTTGGAGTACCCATAACCTTTCTCTTCCTGAAATTTTACATACTCAAATAAAATGATCAATTGACTGCTTCACACTATAACCTTTTGTCTAAAACTAGTTGGATTAATTAACAAACATTAATGCCTAATGAATACACATGCCGTTTTACAATAACACAACCTCACAGAAAATCTTTCGTAATCAACCCACAGAAATTTGAACAAAGAAAACACATTGCGTGCGTTTAGAATTCGTCCTAAAATAATTTTATTTTTTGAATAAAAATGGAAATAAAAACGTTTTTAATCTCAAATAAAAATCATTTTTAAAAATGTGTTTAGTAGTTTTATCAAGAGATTATTTTTAGTATATAAAAGTCTATTAATGTCTCTCTCTACTCAAGAGAGAAGAAAATAAAAATAAAAAATTCTCTGCTCGAAAGAAGAGAAAACGAAAACAAAAAATAAAAAACGATTAAAAGTCATTTTTCATTTCTCTTCTATTTTACACTAAACTAAAAAATCATTTTCATTTTTATTTTTTATCTTTAATTGTACCAAACGCTATTTTAGAATCGTTTTCATTTATTCTATCTTAAAAATGTGAAAAATTGAAAACAAGAACAGTCTGAAACACAGCAACTGTATCTTTTGTTTTTTTGCACTTCCATTTAATGTATATAAGCTACATAATGGAAATAACGGCGAATCTTCGTTCTTGTCTTCTAAGAGTCTTTCCATTTTATGTCAGGCCAAGATGATGATGATGATATATAGGGTCCGTTTGGAATTGGTTCCAAAACGTTTTTGTTTTCTATATGAAAATGAAAATGAAAACGTTTTTATTTTCATTTTGGAATCATTTTGAAAATGCGTTTGGTAGTTTTGAAAACAAGAACAGTTTTAAAAAAACCGAAATCGTGTTTGGTGGTTTAATTTGAAAAAAATATAATAATATTTAAAATATTAAATATTAAATAAATAATAATATTAAATATATTAAATAAATATTATTATTAAATATATTAAATAATAATATATTAAATATATTAAATAAATATTATTATTAAACATATTATTATTAAATATATATATATATACACGAAAACAAATCCATATATATATATATAAAAACGACATTATATATATATATATATACGAAACGACATTTTCGTATATATATATATATATATATGTTAGAGAAGACCGGATGCGGAGAAACGGTCGGGAGAAGATGGGCGGGCATTCGGAGAAATCGGATCTTCGCTTCTTCTTGGCGAGAGAGAGAGAAGAAAAAGAAAAAAAAAAAAACCGAAAGCCAGAACGAAGAAGAAGAAGAACCGGACTCCCGCCTGAAGAACGAAGCCGGAGAAGAAGAAGAAAAAAAAAAAGCTGAAACCCGGAAAACGAAAATGGAAACGAGAAAACGAAAACGACTTTTTTCCGTTTTCAAAATTCCGGAAAACGACAAAGCTGTTTTCATTTTTGTTTTCAGATGAAAATTTTACCAAACACGTTTTTTACTCCCATTTTCAATTTTTTGCATTGAAAAACGTGAGAAACGGAAATGAAAACATTTCCAAACAGGGCCATATGATTAGAATAGTACTATATACATTTTCTTCCATCATTTTTCTTGTAAGACTACATAAATAAATCTCGTTTCTTTTTAACTCCATCTAAAAATTAATAAAAAGTACATATTGAGAGCTCTGTGCTTACATTTTAAATGCAAACGCTATCTAACTCGAATAAGCGAAAAAGATATTAAAATACTTCTCAGTCCCCCAAGTTAACGAATTGATAATTCAAAGTTTGACTAACTCACTGATATAACAAATATTAGTTAGTTAAAAGTTATAAAGTAGAATTAGAATACTAAATCAAAGAACCAAACACAGACGTATAATTTTTTTTTTTTTTTTTTTTTAAATATCTACCTAACAAGGATATATGTCCTACCTAATCCTATTCAAAAAGGAAAATAATTATGATAATAATAAAGTTAAAAAAAACTCAAAAAACTTCGTGTTCAGAGCAAAAATTCATGCCATAATTTTGATTCAAATTGTAGCTCATTATAATATTTTTTTTTCAAAAAAAAATACACATAAAATAAAAATAATTTTAAATTATAATTTTAAACCATGAGCTAGATGTCCACAAACATTTTATGTATATCTATATATACGTACATGACACACATATACAGTCTACAATATATACCTGGATAAAGAGAAAAAGAATGCCCAAGAAGGAAAGAAGAGAGCCCAAGGCCTGAAGCAAAGGAACGGTAAACTCGACGAGAACTAGCTGCAAATCGTACTCCATCATACCCAATCGATAATCGTAGGAAGCCAGATGAGCCACCAGGTCGTGGACGTTGGCGGCCAATATCAGCAGCAGCGCTATCATCAGCACTACAAGGCTCGACTTTGGTTCGCTCGAGAACAGAGCCACAAACCCACCCAGAAGCACCACCGTCGCGAACAGATACAGCCCCGCGTTTATGTATTCCGCTCGGTTCCGAGACCCCCGGGGTCCGTACACCCGTGCATCGCGAGCCGACGCTAGCTTCACCATTTATATATAATGTATCTCTCTCTCTCTATATATATATATATATATATATGTATGAATGTAGAGGAACTCACAGTACTGTGTTTTGTTTTGAGATCTGTTACGTTATATATTATATGATTTGTTCTCTTGAGTTTTGGGTTTGGGTTTTGGCAGACGATTAGATTCAGTCATTTCAGAGAGAATTGGTCAAGAAGGAAAAGATTGATGAGTCATTTTTTTTTTTTTTTTGTGGGGCGAAAATAATAATAATAATAATAATAATAAAAAAAGAAAACGAAAAAGAGATGAGCTTGTCGGGTTTACGTGTCGCCCTGCATGGTGGTACATGAAGCAGAGAAAGCTGCTAGTTCACAGAGTTCTGAATATTGGTTCTTTGACAAGTGGCATTTGGCACGAGACTTTCATTTTTCTTTTTATTCAGTGAATAAAACTTTGGTGTGTTTTCCTGAAAAAATGTTAAAGAGCGGTTTGGTCTACTCCCACAAGATTGTGCTCCACACAAAATAGGAATTTCTAAGAGAAAACATTTGCCTTTTAGGAAAATTCGCATATTTGATGATCATGTTAATTTGGATCAGATTTCCCTTCTAAATCTGGATTATACCTACCTCGAAATTTCTCAAAAAAATTGATTTTTAAATGATAATAAGACTCCGTTCATTTTATTGATTTGAGTTTAAAATTTAAGTTTTGTTATAATAAAAAACTCTTAAAAATAGTTACATTTAATTTTTTTACTACAGTTAAAAACTCTCACATAAAATTATATCTTAACTCGACATAAAAATTTAAATCAACGAACTAAACGGACCCTAAATAATTAATGATCTTTAAATCAAATAACTTGAAATAGTAACAGAGTACGAATCTCGTATTTTATGTAAAAAAAAATATAACATGTGAAATGATTGAATATAAAAACATAAAACAATTTATCAAGAAAAATCCAAAGGTAATATTTGTGATCTAATCATAGTTTCAATCTTTTGTTTTCACATTAATATTGCAGGTAGTGTATCATAAATTTATAACTATTAACCAAAAAAGGTAGTATGTTATATCAATCTTCAGCAAAAAGAAGGTGTTATATTATATATAATTTTCTTAAAAGTATTTTTTTTAGAAGCTCTTTAAAAGTATTCATTATAAGATAATGTCCAATTTATTTTATGAATTTAAATTTAAATTTTAATTTTATTATAATAAAAAATATTTAAAAATAATCATATTTAATTTTTTATTATAATAAAAAATTTTGATATAAAATTATATTTTAATTTAAATTTATCTAAACATTTGTTTATAATTTTTGTGAAAGAAATATGTACTATATATAGATGGTCATTGGTGGGTAAAAAGGCGAAGCGCGAAAGAACGACATCGTTTGGTGTCTTTCATATCTTCATCTCTCTCTCACATGTCAGTGAAATCCCAGTTGCTTGGGACGTGGAAGAAATACAACCGATGGCGATGGAAGGAGAAATATCTCAAGCCGTTTTCGAGCTTATTGTCTCAAGCTTCGACACCATACCATAACGACGTGTTTTCCACCAACGTTGCCATGACCCGTCTCTTCGAAAATGGCCGACTAGATATTGCCCGGAAGATGTTCGACGAAATGCCACACAGAACGGTTGTCTCGTGGAACACGATGATTTCCGGGTACTCAAAACGGGGGAGATATAACGAGGCTTTGTCTTTAGTTTCTCTGATGCACTGCAGCAATGTAAGGCTCAACGACACGACATTTTCGAACATCCTTAGCGCCTGTGGGCGCTCAGGGAGGGTGGGAGAAGGAAAGGAAGTTCATTGCTTGGTTTTGAAGTCGGGAGCGGAGAGTTATGGCCGTGTGGGGAGTGCTTTGTTGTACTTTTACGCGAATTGTTTTCGCCTCGAAGATGTCAAGCGGGTTTTTGACGAGCTTAGCGGCGGGAATGAGATGTTGTGCAGCGTGATGCTTGCGGGTTATGTTCAGTGTAATATGTTGAGTGATGCCATGAATTTTTTTGTGAAAATGCCGAAGAGAGATGTCGTGGCGTGGACTAGTTTGATTTCGGGGTATGCGAAGAGTGAGGAGGGGTGTGAGAGGGCTTTGGAGTTGTTTAGGTGGATGAGGTATGATGGTGAGGTGGTGCCTAATGAGTTCACTTTTGATTGTGCTATTAGGGCATGTGGGAGATTGGGAGTGTTAAGTGAAGGAAAGGCTGTTCATGGGCTTGTGGCTAAAAATGGGTTTGAGTTTGAGCAGTCTGTTTGTTGCGCATTGATTGAATTTTATCGCAGCTGTGGGGCTATCCTTTGTGCCAAAAGAGTTTATGATGGACTAGAGAATTCTTATGTAAATGCTTCTAGTTCACTTATTGCGGGGCTTGTATCCATGGGAAGAATCCAAGAAGCTAAGATGATTTTCGATAGGCTTAAAGAAAAGGATTCGGTTTCTTGTAATTTGATGATTAAAGGGTATGCCATGAGTGGCCAAGTGGAGGAATCTAAGAGATTGTTTGAGAACATGACGCACAAAACTATAATCTCTTCGAATACCATGATTTCCGTCTATTCCAAGTGTGGAGAAATTGGAAAGGCTTTAAATCTTTTTGAAGAAACCAAAGGGAAAAGAGATCCTGTAACTTGGAACGCGATGATATCAGGTTATGTTCAGAATTATCTTCATGAGGAGGCTTTGAAACTATATTTGACAATGCGCAGATTATTTGTAGAGTGTACAAGATCAACGTTCTCTGTTCTGTTTCATGCATGTTCATGCCTTGGATCTCTTCAACTAGGACAATCCCTTCATTCCCAGTTGATCAAAACCCTATTTGAGTCGAATGTTTACGTTGGGACATCCCTCATAGACATGTACTCAAAATGTGGAAGCATAACCGATGCTCATAAGTCATTCATCTGCATCTCTTCACTCAATGTTGCTGCTTGGACAGCTCTTATTAATGCTTACGGACATCATGGTTTTGGGTCTATGGCGCTCCTGCACTTTAAACGTATGCTAAAGCTAGGAATCTCCCCAAATGCAGCTACTTTCGTTGTGATATTATGTGCTTGCCGTTATGCTGGTCTAACCGATGAAGGGATGAGAATTTTCAGAACAATGAGAAAAGATTATGGGGTAAACCCAACTTTAGAACACTACGCTTGTGTGGTGGATCTACTTGGTCGGTCAGGCCGTCTACAAGAAGCTGCAGAGTTTATCAAAGAGATGCCTATTGAACCTGATGCGGTTGTCTGGGGAGCACTGCTTAATGCTTGTTGGTTCTGGATGGACATGAAACTCAGTGGGAAGGTGGCAGAGAAGATGTTTACCTCGGAACCAAAACCATTGTATGCTTATATAATTTTGTCTAACATATACGGTGTGCTTGGGAAGTGGGGTGAGAAAATGACGCTGTGGCAGAGAATGAGGAGCTTGAAAGTGAAAAAGGGTCTTGGATGTAGTTGGATTGAGCTTAACAACAGGGTTCACGTATTCTCTGTAGAAGATAAAACACATCCTCACTCTTGTGTTATTCATAGTACTTTGGAGCATCTGACAGTAAATGTAAACTGTATTGTTCAATTTGATAGTATTTCTTGCCAACATTGTCTTCTGGTTTGATAAATACATTATAATCTTACTGAGCATAATTATAATAATTCTCAAGTACCCCTTTTGTGTTCTTGTGATACAAACGTAAATTGGAAACTAACACAATGTTTTGTATAACATCCACATAAGGTTTATGTTCCTCCTTTCTCTACTGTTATTATTTTCTTCTTAACATTTTTATTTGATTCATTATAGATGAATTATTTTTGGTTTCTTCAGTTAATATTATACGGTGCGAGTTGATTGCAGCTAACCGAACCTATCTGTTTCATCGAATTAGGCATTTAGTGAACCTTGTTCCAAAAGGGTTCTTCTTTTTCATTTTGAAATGGTTCTAAAAGGGTTACCGATGATACCATCATTGTGATCCTGTCGGAACTGATTCTTTCAATTGTTTCAAAATGTCGTGGCTTGGATAGCAGGTTCTTAAACCCGATAATCTAGACAGCGTGGCAACATATTTTCCGCAATTTATCTTTGATTTCTGTTACTTTAAATTTCATGGTTGTGAGTCATTCAGCACAAGGGAATGGTGATGGATGATATGCATATCTAAGTGCTGGATTGGTTCTTGGAACATATTCTTTGTCAAACATACGCATTGTGACTGGAGAAGCATGTTCAGTTGTTCTTCTCACGTCCAATCCTTTTTCAATGTGGGAAGATTATGAGGATTTGCTCATGTTCCTTAAAATTCCTTTTACCTTTTGGGCAATGCAAATTTTATTGCCGTCTTAAAGTGTGGCATCATTAACTCTTTTTGTTTAAGGTTTTATTTGTTTGGTTATTGCTAATGTTAAGCTGCTGCTGAGATGATAATAATTAAGCTCAGATTATCAAAGTTAACCAAGATATTTTACATTTTATGGAGCTGTAATAGCTGCACCAAGTGGGTTATTTTGTATGCATGCTCGTTTTATAATTGCATCGAAAGATTCACAAAAACTCTAATATTTTATGCTACATAGCACCAGTAGTATTGAACACCACTCTCTAATAAAAAATATATAATTACATCAAAGGATTCACAAAAACTCATCATATTTTTTTAGTGGTGGCGCTCTTAAGTATTTTTCTATATGTAGGATGAATAATATGGAGTGGGTAAGAGGAGGAGATAACTTTTTTTCCCC
This sequence comes from Morus alba, assembly GCA_012066045.3. Lineage (NCBI taxonomy): Eukaryota > Viridiplantae > Streptophyta > Magnoliopsida > Rosales > Moraceae > Morus > Morus alba. The sequence goes on from CP050234.2 coordinate 2,151,570, forward strand.
TGTAATATCAGTATATCACAAAGCTAGCGTACGCCAAATAAAAGGAAACTCTAATGGAACAAAGTGATTTAAAAAATAATAATAATAACTTTTTATCCTTTCAGCTGTTTCAACCATCCTGCAGAGAATCATAGTTTATTGCCGCACTAAAAATAGTTTAAGTTCCCCGTCATAGTCAAAGCAGATTTGTGCTCATGCACTATAATTAAACATACACTTAAAAATCACAAAAAATGAAAAACAAAGTTCTATTTTTTTTTTTTTTTTTTTCTTTCTTGGTTATGTGGAAACTGTTGGACAACACAACAGGACACAAATATAATCAAACTTCAGTAGTGCGTTTCATCATCTAACACTTGCCGTTGATATTAATGTCATCAATCACAGGCTGCAGCTGTTTGGTTTTGTCATCATCATTAATGTTGTTATTGTTATTATTACTATTCTTTTCAAGTTCCCATTTTGCTGGTTCTTCCGAAACTCCATTATTCCTGTACTTGCAGTAGAGCACAAGTTGAAGAATGCCTATTGGGCAACCGACCAAATTAGGGGACTGCCAAATGAACATAAGAAGATTTGAGTCAATAATATATGAAGTAATACACAAAATGTCTTTAGAAAATAATATCTCAAAATAAATATAACATTGGAAATTAATTAAGGTTAAACATAATTGAAGATCTTATAATTATACTAACTGCAAGAACGAGATCGTGACCTAGTAGTCCATAAGCCAGCCAAAGTACACTAGAGACGAAAGAGAAAAATGACAAGTAGAAGGGCATGAACTCCACGCTCTTTGTAGTTATGACTCGTTTCTGCATGTAGTAAATATCGCCAGAAAATTACTTCACTTGCATGTAATACATATGTGATATGGGATTCGGATCTCCTGTCCAATTTTTGACGTTTGAAATAGTCTGTAACCGATTATGATAATCACATTATTTAGTGAACTCGAGTGAAAAGATGTGTAAAAATAAGTTAAAAAGCATTGCGAATGTTTTAAATAACATGACATAAGTTAATTTGTTGGATCCATTTGAGACAACAAAAAATTGAACAAGTGATCTGAATTTCTGTATATGGTTTTTCTTTGCTTATAGAATTGAAAGAAAGAACTTTTATTTTAGTTATATGAGGAAAAGATGAGAGTAATTACCACAACCACCAATGGAGAACAATACATAGCTACTGAGGCCACAATCCCAACACTTCCCACAAAAACCTTTCTATGGTGATGATCATGGAAAACAGACGCCGATATAAGCGCGGTAATGCAGAAAACTGCGACGACGGTTATTGCCGTCACGACCACCTTCAACTGCAGTGCTCTCATGCATGGAACGCTCAAAAAAGTTAATAAGAAATTCCTTCATTCTTTGCACGCAATTAGCCGGGAATGAAACTGCAAGTAAGCAAAGACTAGTAGTACTTGCCTTTCTTTTAGCTGTTGCAAACCATAAATATATGAAAATGAAGGAGGTTTCAAGAAGAACACCAAGGCCGTTGATGGTAGCTACTGGGAAATTTTCCCACTTGTAGCTCACAATAGGAAGTCCGTACCAAGTATAAAGGAGACAGTTTAATAGGGTAATGGTGTAAGGGACACAAGAAAATTCTTCTGTGCTTTTCTTCCTTATGACCCTTGAAAAAGTTAATCTGGAAACAACAGAGAAAATTGTTTAATTAAGTACGATAAAATTCTAAACATGTGTCAGAGAAAACTAAAAGTAAATCAATCAAGCATGCATACAATGCACTAAAATATATACTAATTAAGTACTCTTGACATTACATTGGAGCAACATAAAGCAACAAAGAAGCAGCATTGCCTGCAAACAAAAATCATGCATATTAGACAAAGCTCATTACTTTAATAAATGTTTAATAAGCAAAGAAGAGCTAATTAAGGAACACTAATCATTATTAAGCGATCGAATTAATACCCATGACGCCAACGGCGAGGCGCAATTTTTCCGCCATGAGCAGTCTCAAGGCAAGGAAATCCCAATAACTAGAAGAATACTTTAAGTACTATATGTCAGCTAAAATAAGCTAAGAATCTGCTTGGACTCATGTTTAACGTAAAGGGGCTATATATAGGCTTAGTTTGATAGTGACGTAGATTTTAAAAAAATTACTTTTAACTGTGTTAAAAGAAGAAACAGCTATTACAATAAGTAATTGAGTGTTTAGTAAACTATAATTATAATAGTTGTGTTGGTTTCAAAATCAGTATAATAACATTTGATAAATTATTAGGTTGAATTTCTGTGAATAGTTAAAAATTACGATTATATTATATTATACTATAATATAATATATATATATATAATTACAATATAATATATATTTATTATTATATTTAATATAATAATAAAAACTATTATTATATAATATATTATATAATTATGATATAGAATATAATAATATTATTAAAATAATATATAACTGAAATAATTAAGAATAACAATTATATTATATTATACTAGAATATAATATATATAATTACAATATAATGTATATTTATTATTATATTTAATATAATACAATAAAACTATTATTAAATAACATATTATATAATTATAATATAGAATATAATAATATTATTAAAATAGTTAATATAATTACAATATTATACAACATATTATAATATTATATAAGAAATATTAATATTTTAGTTATAATATAACTAAAAATTACAACTATATTATAATATAATATAATATAATATATTATATAATCATTAATATATTATATTAAAAATATATATTATAACTAATATATTATATAACTATAACGTGTGTAATGCACTATAATATATTACAATATTATAATTATAAGATTATATTAATATTTAATTATATTAATTATTATATTATTATAATAAATATAATTATATCAATATAATATAATGTAATAATATTATTGTAATATTACTAATATAATAAATATAATTATATCAAAACAATATAACATATAATAAATTATAATGTAATAATTACAATATCATATTATAATTATAATATTATATTATTAAAATAATTATAATATCAATAAAATAATAATATTAGAGTTATTAATATAATTATGATATTATTTGTTACAATATTACTATTATATTATATTATATTATGATTTTGAATTTTAGATTGAAAATATTATAAATTTTAAATTTTATTAGGGGTATTATAAGTATTGTGAAAATTTTATTAATTATACTATACTGATTCTCGTACAATCTAAAAGTTAAAATTATTTTTAAGGCTACTTTTGATTTTGGCTATAGATTCTTAAAAAATTCTTTAAAAAACACTTTTAAGGAGATTTGTCAAACACTAAAATCAGCTTTTGTTATAAGTAAAAGTTGATTTTGAGAGAGAAAAACAATACCAAACTAAGCCATAATATTCATATTGGAGAGGGGCAGGGTGTAAAGAGGATAAAATAGGAAATTCAAAGTTACAAGTGGTGATGTCTACGTCTTAATAAATTTGTGGCCGCCAATGGAGTTACGTAACGATCTCCAACATGTAATTATAGACCATAGTAATTGCTAATCCAGATTTGTTAGGTCTTGGCATTCAGATTAATTAGAGCATACAAACACATATAGAAAGAGTTCATTCATATAACTTCCAGTGATGCGTAGATGTCACCGGATTTAACCGCTTGATACAATTTTCTTCAGACGTATTATGGGGTTGTTCTTTTAGAACAAAACTAAAAAAGTTTAAACTCAAATTATAACTTTATTTAAGTTCATATTTTTTTATAAAATTTGAGTTTGAACTTGAGTTTGCAATTTGAGCCGAGTTTTGGACAAGTTTTCCTTCAAAACAGAAATCAAACTCAAATTAATAAACAATATTTTTTCTATTCTAAAAATGCCATAATTTTTTTATTTAATTATGATTGAGATTATTTTTTTTGGTGCCATTCACAATGAAAAGATGAATAAAACCTCACTCATATACATTTTAAAATTTTTCATCACCATTGAGTTTTTATTATGGGACTATCTAAATACAAATTTAACCTCACCCAAACACAAACTCAAAAAGATTATCAATTCAAAGGGAATGCCTGGTTTCCAAACAAAATATTAAACTTATTCAAGTTTGATTAAACTCAACTCAAAATCATCACTCAAATCACCCTAACTCAAAAATGCAAAAGAAGAAAATGTTTGGAAATTGATTGATTTAAATATGCAAGATATACTACCAAGTGCTTTGTGCCTTTTGGACTCCAAAACATAATGTTTCACCAATAATTTTATCTTCATATGTATTTTATTATTCAATAGAAGTGGTGCCGTTTTCAAGAATGATGTGGCTTCCATTTTAACTTTTTGGAGCTATATGGGACAAAGAAGAACCTCATGCATGGTTAGAGATATCAAAGGGAGTGCCTGGTTTTCACAAGATATTAAACTTATTTTTCTTGATTAATAATGAAGCACATCTCGTGGCTCACAAGTAACAAGAAAATCTCAAAAAAAAGCTTACAATAGTGGATTCTCAAGTCTGGTTATGGTTGGTATTTAAAGAATTTAATTGCGCCTCTTCCTATCAGTTATAATTTTTAATAGAAATAATTGTGAGAACAATTTTTAATAAGAATGGTTGCATCAACCTCACGTCAAAATTTCTACCTAAGTTAAATAATAATTTAAAAAAAAAACCAAAAAATTTCCAACACAACACATGATAACTTAAATGGTTCTGAAGATAAACATATGAAAATCAGAATTTTTCCGAAAATCTAGTGGCTGTGCTTTCTAAAGAAGATTAAATAAGATTTATTCCAATAGTACTTCATCTTTTGAAGTGGATTGTAGCTCATGGTCTTGCTGGAAATAAGAGAAATCATATTAAATTTGTATTTATTCAAGCAAGATCCTAGTAGGCAGTAAAAGTATATCATCAAAAAAGGAGTTTTTTTTTTTTTTTTTTTTTTTCTCCATTCAATTACTTTGAGATTGATGAAAGGAAACAATTTGCTAATGAAGGTGATATCAGCATATACTTTTAGACTGTCTTCCATTCATTTTATATTTTTTTTTTTTTTTTTTTTTTTTTTTTTTTTTTTTTCCTTTATGCCTCGACGAAATCTAAATATGATTCCACGTGATCCTCAACCCAAAGAATGGGTTTCTGATACTTTTATCAATGTCAATTGCCATGATTCTGGTCTTGAATGTTCTACAGTGTATTGAAATACTTTCTTAGCAATTATTTTTGTGATTTTATATTAATATTGTTTCTTGTGCAGCAATATAACTTCTAAAGTAATAGTGTAACAAGCAAGAAATTGTGGCCACGTACATATATACATATATATTACATAATGAATATGTATACGTGTGTACGTGGTAAAAAGATATATATGTAAATGCAAAACAATATTAATGTTTTAAAACGACGATTGTCGTTTTGATATAATATCAGATTGGTTAAACTTCAAGAAAATTGTCCGAGAGCATTTAGAGTATATATTCTCAAAGGCTAACTTTTAATTTCGCCAAAACAAAAGTGGTTGTCTGATCACTTTATTCCCGATTAAAATCACGCAAAATTCTTCCATAATTAGCTTATGATAAGTTAAAAATTTTGATATTTCTGTATTGAGACATCAAACTTTTAATCATAAAAATCACATGGGTGATCGCGTGATTGTTTGATAAGGGACAATGTAGTAAAAGTAAACAAAATTAACTTCTATTATTTGATAAATTTTTTCTTGCTCTAACTCTAAGTTCCACCTCCTGCTTTTTGCTCGTAACTAATGGTGGAGTCAGAATTTTAATTCAGGAGGGGCCTAAACTAAAATTGTGAAAAATGCTAATGAAATCAACTCCTAATATTTTTAGATGAATAACATATATGTATAGACTACTGAACATAATTTAGTAATAAAAATATTAGCATGTAAATTAAATAATAATAAAAACTATTTAGGAGGTACACAATATCTATGAGAAAATAGTAGTTGCAAATGTCAGAAGAGGAAAAAAAAATCTTTAAAGCACATTTGAATGAATACATGTTACTTCAATAAGGGCAAATTAGAGAAAATGTGTGTGTGAGAAAGTTGTAATTGAGAGGGTTGATTGAAAAAAAAAAATTCTTAATTAGGGACGCATTTTGAGAAAAAATATTTTAATGTGTCATTTTTTATATAGCTTAGATTATATCAAAAAAATATTTTAGAAGGGACCAATTTAAAAGAAAATTTGTTTTCATAAGAATAAGTTAGAAAAAAAAAATCAGTTAGGTACATTTAAAGTATAAGATTTAATAGGAAAAGATTAAAAGAACAATAAAAAATAAGAAATAAAATAATTTGAGATTGGATTTTGTGAGGATATATTTAAAATTTTTATTGATAAGGGGGGCATATATGAAAAATTTTGAGAAAACATATACTAAAGATCAAATATCAAAAATCCAGGGGGGCATATGCCCCCGGGCCTCACCTCCCTCCGAACCCTTATATTGCCTTTTACAAACTAATCAAGTGAAGTGCACATAATTAAAACAATTAAAAATTGACATTTTATTGATGGATGTATCAATTAAAGTTGTAATGTATGACATTGGGAGACAATTTTGTGCCATTTTAAGTTGTAGATAGCAAAATGAGACAAATTAACCTTATTCTTTGAGCGTTGAATTTGAAATTAACTCTATTCCAAACATGAATATTAAATTAATTTTTGGTGGTGATGTAAAAAAGAGAATCCTTATCACTTCAATGAACACTGAACTTGTGCTCAAATGCGCACATGCATGATGCCATAGCATTTAATTCAGGAAGGAAAAAAAAAAAAAAAAAAAAAAAAAACTTGAATCAACTTGGGATTGGGAGATATTAGCTGATCAAACAAATTTGGTTCGTGAACTTTTGATACAAATAGACTAATAGAGCTAATTGTCGCTTTCATTTTTCGTCAAAATGACAAATCTCTGGTCTTAATTGTCACCACGTTTCTCATGAGATGTGTTTTTCATATTATTCGTCAAAACACTACTATTCTAGTAGATAATGAGAGAATCGCTGGTGCTTAAATATTCTATGTCACATGTGATCCCTTCCCCAAGTTTTTAATCAGCAATATTAATTTCAGATTAATGTGTTATGCTTCTTCTGTGCTAATCTTGGAGAAAAATTTGTTAGATGCTTTTTTTTTTTTTTTTTTTTTTTTTTTTTTTTTTTTAAGGTAGACGTACTTGAATCAAGAAGGGCCAACCTGCGAATTTGACGTAATTGCTTACATTAGTTTGTAATATATGACACCAAATCAAAGTCGGTCATGTCATTTTTTTTTTTATTTGATGAAATTTTGGTATAGAATTAGTACCAATGTCATTCCCTGCTATAGCTAGATGTTCCCTAGATAAGCCACTTTGCAGTTACGAAACTAGTCAGTTGATTCTCTCTCTCTCTCTCTCTCTCTCTCTCTCTCTCTCTCTCTCAAAAAAAAAAAAAATTTGTATATCATGCAACCGAAGGATCTGGAGCCATGCATATAGTTTTCAAGGTTTATAGCAAAAGGAATAACCGTAGAGATTTCTGTGTAGAAACTTGAATGAAGTAAAATTGTAAATAAGAAGATAGCTATTGGTTTGAGCATTACACAGAAAAGGGACATGTAGTCAATCCTTGTTTTTATTCTCTTTCTCCCTCTTTAAAAAAAGTAAATGGTTTTGAGTAATTTAGAGGGTCTGAAACCATGCCCTATAGCTAATACATTCAGTGAGACTAAAGTGACGCATTTCTTATAGAGAATTAGGGCTCTAATCTCGACAGTAGAACTTTCAACGAACTGTGTCTGAAAAATTCCTTTGATAACATTCAATAGAGTATCTAACGTTTGCCGCGCACCCCATTCCCAGAGTTTTATATTGGAAAAGAAAAGGTTTTTGAATAATTTCGTGAACCTTTTTTCTAGTAGATAAATGTTAGCACAAGATAAATGTTAGTGCTAATTGGGATAGGATCCGCCTAAAAGGTTTACAATTAATATGGTAGGTGCAGATAATGTGGAAGACCACAATATGAGAAATGCTAGGCTTTTTTATTTTCTTTCTTTTTTTGAAAAATAATTTTCATTGTCGCTTGTTGAAGATCATCAGCTATATATAGCTTTAGGTGTTACTATTGCATGTGTTGGCTTTTGTATTCAACATGATAAGATCATAAATCCGTTTGATCTCTTGTCAGTGGAAGCGAAACTATAAATTAATATTGTTACATATATATATATATATATATATATATAACTGAATCTTATCCACAAAGGTTTGCACTTTGCACCAATTTTTGTATGTATCAGTCCAGCCAATGAGTCAAATAGCATGCAGACACAAGGCATTTTAATCTGTCGACTCAATTTGGAACTAAAAAATATATGTATCCCAAACTTTCCAATATTGCGAAAATGCAAGGTTCTTTGATGAAAAAAATATTCTACTATAGTTGATATCATGATTAATGACTCTCCTATTGTACTTATTATTTATGTACATATCGGTATAATTTTAATGATTATTTTAATATTTACTTATTAATAAATATAATTATTTTAATCACAAAATATTAACCTGATATTGCGAAAATGCAAGGTTCTTTGATGAAAAAAATATTCTACTAGTGCCATCTAAATGGAGCATTATCCTTCATTCGAATGTTCTTCTCTACTTTACAAGATTCCCTGCTAAGAGATATCATGATTAATGACTCTTTGTACTTATTACTTATGTACGGTGTGATTTTAATAGTTATTTTAATATTTATTTATTAATATATATTATTATTTTAATTATAAAATATTAATTTAATAGTTATAATAAATTAAAAAATTAGTTAAATTTTTTTAATAAAATTAAAATTTTATTATATTATGTCATTAAATTTTTATATTTAGAGATGACTACTAATAAAAAATAACAATTGAAAACTCATTCGTATATGTTTTATGCTCTTGTGAAATGGATAATCAGCATTAATAAAGACAAAAGAGCAAAATCCAACAGCTTTAAAGTGCGCTCGAATAATGCATCTCCGGTGGTTTTACGACAACCAGACGATCTTACATTTCAACCTTCGCTTCAAAAGTTTTTTTTTTTTTTTTCCTTTATTCTCCTTTCTTCTGAATGCTTCCACAGGCTTATTAATGTGGTTTGGACGATGGAAAAGCTTAAAACGATAAAGAAATACTTAACTAGACAATCAAATGTAAAACGACAGTAATCTCAAAAATGCTAAAATAACGACAATGAAATTTAGAACATCTACTTATAGGAAAAAATTTCCGAGTCACTTCAAACACAGCTAGCATACTCTTTTTTGAGGACTTCTCCGCCAAAAAAAAAAAAAAAAACAAGTGGGGACTCACATTGATCTCTGATGGCATTCAGTGGGGGCTATTGGTAGCTAAGAATATGGGGACTCATACGACCAAACTTTTAAAATGGAAATTCATTTGTCAAAAGTCAAGTAGTCTGGGGACTCCAAATGCAAAATAAATCCTAGTTTCTATAATGAGAACTAGGGGGTAAGAAATAAGCCCGATCCGAATAACACGACCGACTTGACCCGAAAGCGTAGGTTTTTTTTTTTTTTTTTTAATTCGGATTCAAATAGTCCAAACTGCACTGTGTGGGTTGGGACGGGCGGATATTTTTGAACCCGCTTTGTCCCGACCCGACCCGATTTTAGGTGTGTAACCTTAAATTTCTAAATCTATTTTGCTGAATTATCTCTATATTTGACGTATTGTTAATTTTATTTTTAGATTTTTTTTACTGTTAAGAAGTATGTTTGATGTTATGTTAATGTTTATGGACTGTTTATGGATTTTATGTTTTTAACTGTTAAAAGAAATATAAAGTCATAGATTAAAATTGATTTTCACCGACCAAAGTAACCTAAGCCTACTCGAGGTCACCCGACAGGTTGCGGGTTTGTGGGCTTTAAGAAAGTGTTGCTGTCCAAAGTTTTCTCAACCTGCATTGAGCAAATCGGTTCAATTTTTTCAGCTCAACTTGACCCTACTCAGCTGAATTACACTCCTAATAAGAACGATAAAGATACAAACACGATAAGGATAATGATCAGCTAAAAAAACACGATAAGGATAAAATTAGTTCTTTCGATGCATCTATAATTTGGTAAAGAAAGAGTAGTATCTGCCTTTCTTTAACCTTTTGCAAACCAAAAACGACAATGAAATGTAAAACTAGATCAGATGAAGGAAAAAAAAATATATAAAAACGACCATGAAACGGTAAAAAACAGTAACCTGAAAACAACAATGGTGCAAAATGACAAAAACTTAGAAAAACAACACGAAACGACGTCAACTTGTAAACGATATAAAACGACAATTAAATATAAATAACACCAACGTGAGAAACGACAAAGACCTGATAAACGACAATGCCGTAAAGACAATAATGAACTGGAAAAAGACGATTCTTAAACCGCAACCACCTGATAAACGGAAATAACTGATAACCTAAAACGATAAAAATAAATAAATAAATAAAACCGATAATGAAATGTGAAACAACATCAACTTGAACGACGAAATAAAGCGATGCTCAGCTCAGGACAACAACTTTTGAAAACGACAGTAAAATGACAACATGAAACGACATAGCATAAAAGCGACAACAATATGTCAATTGTCAAACCAACAAAAAAATTCAACATGGATACATGAGAAGAGAAACCGCGTCAGGAACCAACAGCGCAAGGGCTAGCTTGGTCAGAGATTTTCTTCTACAGCTTCTTAACTTTCCCATTGGAAAGAGCACAAGACGAGCTGACAATAATAAGAAAAAAAAAAAAAAAAAAAGGTAAATCCTTAACTCTGGTTTGTAATTTGTATGTTTGATATGATATACTTTTTATTATTATTATTTATTTACTTTTCTTTTTTTACTTGTGCGGGGGTGTCACGTAGGGCATAAGGATTTAGATAAAACTGTAAATGATAGACGAAGGGCGCCGTTGAATTGAAGTTAGACTTAGAGAGATATCTGCCCATTGTATGCTTCCTTAGAGAAAAGAAAGAACGAGTCACGACATTTTCAAAACGACAAACAACAAACAAAACGACATCCTATGTCTAATTCACCTAGAAAATCTTGGAATTAATTAGTATAATTCACCTAAGGATTTTTCTGGGAATGAAGTGTTTTTGTAATGAAGGATTTATGAAATTAATAATATTATTCCATTATTCTATGGCCCGGTTAATAACCCTCACTGAGATTTAAGGCGGGAGAAATTTCAATCTAAATATGACTTGTAATTTTAGTTATAAGAATTTCTGAGTATTGTATTGTGTTAGTAGTGATATGAAGAGCACTCTAACATTTATAGAAGTCCTTAATTGCCAATTAGTAAAATCGGTGTTACGTGAGTCGCATTTTTGGTAAAATCGTAAAACTAGACTCGGAAATTGACACAGTCAATTATTACGTTTTACAGAGAAATTAAGTCAGGTATTTTAAACTCATATTTTATTTTATTCTAAACAAATTTTAAAATTTCGAAACAGCCCGAATAATATACGCAATTTTAAATCTAAACCAGTATTGATTTTTTCAAAAATAGTGTTGGATTGTGATAACTCTATTAGAAATATTATTTCACCATTTTTGTGCATTTAAATTGGCTAGTTTTTAAGATTTTTATCTTATTTTATTTTAATTTTTCATTTTAGGTTTATTTAATTTAATTTGTTTTTATTTCATTTTATTAGTTTTATTTTACTTTTGATTTTATTGAATTTATTTTAGTTTAATTAGTTTAGTTTTAGAAATTCTATGTTAGTTTCCCTTCCAAACTAATTATTTTTCTCACTTGTGTTATTAAATTAGGTAACGAGGTGCTAAAATATTAATTTGGGGTAGAAAATGGAAGGGAAATCATCAAAATTCGAATTGGAATCAACTTTAAACAACACCCACGCTCGAAAGTAGAGAAAGAAGGTAAAAATCGCGATCCAAGCCGTCCAATCAGCTTCAGGCTTCATCCTGGCTTCATCCTTCGGGTGCGTGTAGTTCAGGTTCCATTCTCTGCGCGTCCCATTTCTCCAGCTAGCAGCGTCGCGCCACGTGGCTTCCAAGGTCAGATAGTTTCTCTTGCTTCCTTGACGCAATAAAATAAAGGGCTTAGCAGCCGCCAAGCTCAAGAGGAAGCTCTCAGCCCATAGAGCTCTGCAAGCCTGAAACTAAAGAAAAGAAGAGAGGAAATAAGGCTTTTATGCCATATCTTGGTAGTTCAAATTCAGAATATTAATAAATTAAGGCCCCATTTATTTTATAAATTTGAGTTTTTAATTTTAATCGAGATATAATATTTTTAGAGAGTTTTTCACTGTAGTAAAAAAAAAATTAGATATAATATTTTTTTAAAGTTTTTTACTGTAAAAACTTAAAACTGAAAACTCAAATCGGTGAAATAAACGAGACCCAAATTCATAAATGAGCATAATTAGTAATATATTCCTATTATACTCTAAACACTTTATTTTAATTAGCGAGATATAATTTTTATTTATTGAGAGTAAACTCACTTTCTAGTATGTATTTGTAAAATGAATACTAAATTGTGTGTAACGATAAATGAACAGTGTGAATAATTAAAAAATAGATATCGTTAGCATTTTATTTCACACTATATTTTATTAAATTATGAATTTAAAATTATATGAATGTAGTATGGTTAATAAGTCTGAAACTGAATTATATCTTAAAAAAACTTATATATATAAGATAAAATAATAAGTTTAACTTTATTTTGGATAAAAAAAAATCCATAAATTTAGTATAATTAAATTCAAGTATTTTAAAGTAATTATATAAGTTTAGTAAGTTTAAATAACGGTCACGGAATTAAAGTCGTCACAAAAAACCATCAAAGCGATAGAAAAGTTTGAGAACAACGTGATTTACTGCCCCTTTTATTTTTTATTTTTTATTTTTTAATTCTTTTTATAAGCAATTACACGGTCACAAAGCAGGACTCTAATAAACGACATGCTGTAGTTTCAACTTTTTGAATTTGAACTATGTGAGTTTTTGAACCGACTATGAACTTGAGGAACAAATCGTGAATTTTTTGGGCTTGAACTACGTAGGGTTTAAACATGAGGTTTAATCTGGTAAAACCAATTAAGGGGGAGAGGGGCCGCTAGTTTTATTTTTTTGGGTCAGCTGGATTGAAACACCTCATTTAGATTCAAACCATGAATTTTTTGGGTTTGAATCAAACATAGGTTTTAATTAAGCTGGGTTCAAACCACTTTTTTATTTTTATAAATAATCACTAATTTAAACTTAAATTTTAATTCAAACCAGGAAAACTCTCATATCAAATAAGTACTAAATATGGTAAAACTTGAATCCATGATTCAATACATTAAAAACAATTCATACAGCTACTAAACACACTCAAATGGAATACGGCTCTGATTGAAATTGTTTATAGTTATATATATATATATATATATATATATATATATATATATCATCCTTCTCAAAAAGTAAAAAAGAGGGGAAATAAAAAGTCCCAACTGCCCCCAAAAATATTCTACTAGTGCCATCTAAATAAATGGGGCATCAGTTGCCAAAAGTTCTAGTGTTATCCTTCCTTGGGAATGTTCCCTTCTACGATATCCCATGCTAAGGCATGAATGGCTCTCGTCTGTTTCCAGTTTCCACTTTTGAAATTGGAAAATAAAAAATAAAAATAAAGAACACTCTAACAATGCTATCAAATTTATTAGAAAAATACTTAAAAACACTGCGAACACACTTTCTATTGGTGTTCAACACTACTGATATCGTATAACATTGTTAAATTTAAAAAATTATTTAGTACACCGGGTGTGCCACGTCATATTACTTATTATTTATGTGATACACCTATCTAATGAAATTGTACCATTTAGACATTTTGTCTATATTAGCTTTTTATTTATATTTTTCTTTTTCTTAATAGGTATTTGCTTTGATACAAGTGAAAAACTGAATAAGAGTATAAACATAAAAGTGAAAAGTTGACATAGACAAAATCTCTAAATGGTAAAATCTCATTGAATGAATGTACCACATAAATAATATGATACGGTACACTTGATGTACTGAATAATTCCTTGTTGAATTTATTATTGTCGATTATATCAATCATACCAAAAACTATTTGTGTCATTAATACCCGTACTCTTAGGTAAGAGTTTAGCTGGTCTTGGGTTAGTTTGACCCTCTGTTCTAACAAGGAATTTGCCCCATGGTTTTGGTGCGTTGTCCGGACAACTTTCTTCTTCTTCTTCTTCTTCTTTTGTAATTATTAGCTTAGAAACACAAATTTAGAATCTTCTTCTTCTTCTTCTTCTTCTTTTCCTGTAATTATTAGCTTAGAAACACAAATTTAGAATTCCCTAGTATTTTTTCTATTAAGTTAAAATTGTTATGCGTAGGATGCTTTTTTTTTTTTCATCTCTTTTCTCATTATTTTCTACTGTTGAGCTCCATTGAATAATAAGCCCACTGTATCAATGGATCTTCGATAAGCAAAGAAAAAAAAAAGTCTTTTACAATCCTTTGTCATCAAACTTTTTAAATTTTACAGAATTAATTATCTTAAATATAATGAAGAACGCTAATATTAAAAAACCCTTGACATATAAAATTATTTATCTATAAAAAGAATCATTTATACTTATTTTGGTAAAACTTTCGGCTATTACACAATTGGTATCTAATTAGCTTTGTTAATTTTCATAAATTCACGATCAATTTTACCGCTAGGGACAATACTGCTAAAAGACACGAGTTGAACGAATAAGGGGATGTTTATTTCATGTATTTGTCTCTGATTCTGAATTATGATTCATAATTTTCTACAGTATTTTTTCTCACAAAAAATACACATAAAATGAGAATAATTATAAATCATAATTCTAAATTTATAAACCAAACCTTCTTTAAATCGTGTAAAACAAAACTCAGGCCCCATTAATTTCATTGATTCGAGTTTAAAATTCAAATTTTGCTACAGTAAAAAGCTCTCATAAACAGTCACATTTAACTTTTTTATTACAGTAAAAAGTTCTCACATAAAATCACATCTCAACTTGAATTAAAAACTCAAATTAAGTTAGATGTGACATTCTTTGGTCCCTTGAAGGTATCTCAGCACCTTCTTTGCAGCTTTCAGTGGTCCACACCTGAATTACTCTGATATCTTCCTAACATCCTAACAGCAAATGCAATGTCAGGTCTCGTGCAGACCTGAGCATACATCAGGCTTCCAACAGCTGAAGCATAAGGAATGTTTTTCATTTGTTCCAGTTCAAAATCATTCCTCGGGTACTGATTCAAATTGAACCTGTCACCCTTCACAATGGGAGCTATACTGGGTGAACAATCTTTCATTCGAAATCTCTCTAAAACTTTATTGATATAGGTCTCTTGAGATAGACCCAAAATACCTTTAAATCTATCTCTATGTATTTTGATACCAATGACATACGACGCATCATCCATATCCTTCATGTCAAAGTTTTCAGAGAGAAATTGTTTCACTTCATATAGCAAACCCTTATCATTGGTTGCAAGTAAAATATCATCCACATATAGAATAAGGAAACAAATCTTACTCCCACTAACCTTCTGGTATATACATTGATCCATGATGTTCTCCACGAATCCAAATGAAGAGATAACATCATGAAACTTCAAATACCATTGACGAGAGGCTTGTTTCAATCCATATATGGATTTCTTGAGCTTACACAGCAAATGCTCACCACGACTAGAAGAGAATCCTTCTGGTTGTTTCATGTAAACCTCTTCTTCTAGTTCTCCATTGAGAAATGTTGTTTTCACATCCATCTGTTGCAACTTTAAGTCAAAAATGTGCAACTAATGCTAGAATAATACGAAGAGAATCTTTCTTAGATACATGAGAAAAGGTTTCCTTGTAGTCGATTTCTTCATTTTGAGTGAATCCTTTAACAACGAGTCTTACTTTATATCTTTCAATGTTGCTCAATGAGTATTTCTTTGTCTTATAGACCCATTTACATCCTAAGGCTTTGACACCATTAGGCAACTCAATAAGATCCCATACTCCATTAGTTGCCATAAAATTCAACTCTTTTTTCATGGCATCATACCATAAATTTGATTCTTTGCTATTCATGGCTTGTGAAAACATTTTAGGATCATTTTCGGCTCCAATGTTGTAGTCAGACTCTTGTAGATACACAACATAATCACTAGGTATTGCTGATTTCCTTACTCTAGTAGATCTTCTTAAAGTTATATCAACATTTTCTTGAGGATCATGTTGTGCAACTGGTTGTTCAATAATTTCTTGCAATTCTTGAACATTTTGATTTACTGGATTGTCATCAGTAGTTTGTGGAGCTTCAACAATTGGTTGTCCAACACCTGTTTGAACTTGAGGGGTGTTGTGAATGACAATCAATCTGTCACTTAAAGTGGAAGGCTGAATATCAGTATGATTTCTTTAAGAAACAATGTCCTGAAATCGATGACTCCCACTAATCAAGTCATTCTCAAGAAACTTTACATTTCTTGATTCCACAATCCTAGTGCTATTAGATGGACAGTAGAATCTGTATCCCTTGGACCTTTCAACATATCTGATAAAATATCCACTAGTGGTCCTTGGGTCCAGTTTCTTTTCATGTGGGTTATAAACTATTACTTCAGACGGGCATCCACAAATGCGCACATGCTGCAAACTCAATTTCCAACCTTTGAATAACTCAAAAGGCGTCTTTGGAACAACCTTAGTTGGAACTTGGTTCAATATGTACGCAGCCGTTTTAAGAGCTTATGTCCACAAGAATTCAGGAAGTTTGGAGTTGCTACGCATACTCCGTACCATGTCCATTAATGTTAGGTTTCTTCTTTTTGCTACACCATTATGGTCTGGAGAACCAGACTTAGTGTATTGGGCAACTATCCCATTTTCTTTAAGAAACTTTGCAAATGGACCAGGTGCTTGTCCATTTTCAGTGTATCTACCATAATACTCTCTACCTCCATCTGATATCACGATCTTAATTTGTTTTCCACATTATTTCTCTACTTCAGCCTTAAAGACCTTAAAGGTATCCAACGCTACGTTCTTGTTATGAAGCAAATAGAGATACATATAACGTGAGTAATCATCTATGAATGAGATGATGTATTTTGGGCCTTGTGAGTCCATGTCTGGACTACAAATATCTGTATGTATGATTTTTAATATGTCTGTACTCCTTTTTGCACATTTCTTGGATTTGTTAGTCTGCTTTCCCTTAATGCAGTCCACACAAGTTTCAAAATTAGTAAAATTAAGAGTGTTGAGTACTCCTTTATTTACTAATTTTTTAATCCTTTGAATGAGGATATGCCTTAATCTCTATGCCATAACATAGAAAAATTATCATTTATAACACTTCTTTTAGTATTAGTGTGAACATACATAGCATTATAAGCACTTTATCCCCACAAACTTTTTGGGTTTTGGCCACTTTTCTTTAATTAATTTTTTATTTGAAATTTGCAACGTGTCCACTTACGGATGTTAAATTTGCAAATTGGAAAGCCAACGACTACCTGAAGTAAGGACGAAAAGGCGCACCGCGCACGTTCGATCAAAATAGTCAAATCTTAATTATCTCACGCAAATCACGGTATGTTCTTTTCTTAAATTTAAATTATAAATTTAAATTAATATGTGAGAAAAAAATATTATAATAAAAAAATTAAATTTAAATTTTTATAAAAAATATATTATAATAAAAAATTTAAGTTATAATTTAAATTAGGTAAAAAAAAATATGCCCTCAATCTTTAAATCAACTCCTTAAATCCGACTAAAAAAATTAAAATAGGGCATCATATTGTACCATTTAAGAAGAGTGAGTAAAGCGTCAAATTCCAAGGGCAAGTGTTAAAATCCTATTATAATATTTACAAGCAACAGATCGTGTTTTACGGTATAAATAAAAGACGCTAAGATAAAGACTATGTTGTTATTAAGATTTTTTTTTTTTTTTTTTCAATGAGAACATGTGTACCTTTTTAGAACTCAAATTACGATTTAAATTAAGATATAGGGCTTGTTTTTTTTTTTTTTTTCAATGAGAACAGTTGAGTTTGTTATACCTTTTGAAGAACTTGAGTTTCAAATTACATTTGAGATGGTTTTAAAATTTTTTGATATGAGATTTATTTTTAGATAGTATTTTAATAAAAATAAATGCTAAAAAATTTTTAAATTTAAATTTTCATTGAGAGAAAAAAAAAAAAATTTTTAAATAAAAGAAATTTAAGTTATGAAAAAATTAATTTCTGTTAAAACTCAAGTTTAAATTGTGAAGTTAAAGTTAAGATGAGTTTTTAACTCAAAAAAAAAACTAAAAAGCCATAATATTAAAAAAAAAAATTTAATATTTTTGAGAAAAATTTTTTAAATAAAAAAGAAGTGTTAAAAAAATTAATTTCTGTTGACGGAGTTGTTAAGATTGAAAAAAAAAAAAAAAAAAAAAAGTAATATCCTTCAATTGCGTGCTTGACGGATGTGATTGTCACTTATAGTCTTCTAGATTCTTTTTCTCTTTTAATCTTCTAGATTCTTTTTCTTTTTTAATCCGATAATCTTCTAGATTTTTTTTTTTTTTTTGAAAAATCCTATAATCTTCTAGATTCTTTTTATTTTTTTAATCCGATAATCTTCTAGATTCTAGACGACCACTTAAATTATGAAGCAACTATGATAGCATTTTATTATATAAAATAAAGAAAAGGCATGGTTTACTATGCATAGTATAATAGAATACTGATTTTGTCTCTTGAATTTAAATGGTCAAGTTTTTTTTTTTTTTTTTTTCTTCTTTCATTACCTTTTCCTGCGCAGAGCTTTTGGGTCTTTTTCTACCTTATAGTTTGATTGTATACTTCTTCAGTTTTTTTATTTGTTCTTATATTTACTAATTTATATCAACTTTTAATAAAAATTAACATGTATTATTTTGAATATATATCTTAACAATCTTTTATCATTTCAGTTATGAATTAAAAATAACAAACCTACCTAAAAAAACTCAAAAACCGGGTAATATAACTACTTCTAAATCTTTTGATTTACACAACATATAATTAAAGATTTTATTTCTTAAAAAAAAGATTTTCAATTTCCTTAATTATTATTATTAATTTTTTAAAATTTGTATTTTACTGTTAAGAAGAACAAAAGAAAAAAGAAAGATAAAGCTATAATATTTGTAAAAAACTTTTAATTAAAATATTATATAGATATATCTATATGTATATATAAACTAATTCTATACTATAAAAATTCTCAACTTTTTATATGATGCAATAGTATTTTTCGTAGTAATGTGCAGGCTTTTGGCTAGTTTAATTTAGGGAGAAAGAAAAAAATAGGCTAAAATTTGAGATGAATTAAAATTAATATGTCAATAGTTTATATAAGTTAATAAATAGGTCAAATTATTATTTTCCTCCATAACTTGTCTGGTTATGAACTATAACTTAACAAGTTATTATTCATAATTATCCATAACTTGTCCGGTTATGAACCATAGCTTGACAAGTTTGTCCATAACTCATCTGGTTATAAACCATAACTTGACAAGTTATGGGCTATTAATTTTTATAACTAAAAATTAGCGTATATACTTTCTTAAACTTTTCATATTGGCCTATTTTCTACTATTTCTCTTTAATCTAAAGAATGTAAGTAATCAAACAAGCCCGGAAAAATTATTTCATAAAAACGAAAGTCTTTAACTTTTAGTACCACTTTTTCCGAATGGAATAGTCTGTATGCAGGGTTAAATCATTATTCAAATTTCAACCAAAAAAAAAAAAAAAAAAAAATTATTATTCAAATTGCAAAAACTTAAAACATAAAAATAGAGAGGTTACTAGAAAGAAGACGAATCTAATGCATTTTTGGCGAAGACTTGTATTCATATTCTTAGAGTCAAAGCGAATATTATAAAAAAGATTGAATCTTGAAACAGGACCCTATTATTTGTTAGATAGAATATCCTTCTTCTTTTTTTTTTTTACCATGTTGATTGAGAATTCTGGACAAATAAATTCATTAGATTTAGACGACAAACCCAAATGTCTCTTCAGTGAGAAGAAAAAAGAGTGCGTTTGGAGAAAAAAATCAGTAATGTGATTTGAATTATAATTCATGATTCGTTATAATATTTTTTTTTATAAAAAATATACATAAATAAAAAATAATTCTAAATTATGATTTTAAATCCTTAAATCAAACGTCAAATTCATTGAATATGGGAATCAGAGTGAGGATAAAAAAAACTATTTTAATTTACCTACACTACTAACTTGGAAGAGAAGTCAATTTTTTTGAAAATCCGTATGCTTTAATTAAAGCAGTATCAATGAAACCAGGGAAAAGAAGAGGATGACGATGATGCTTTAAAGCTGGAGTTAATTTTAATATTGGCGTTAAATTTTTTTTAAAGTGAAATTACTGTTGTTTATAAAAGAGTATCATGACACTATTATAAAGGTGTCTTGAAGTGTTGTAATTAATTTATGACATGTCTAATTTATAAATTTAAATTATGATTTAAACATTTTTGTTATAATATTTTTTCTTATAAAAATTTATATTTACGTTATTTGATATAACTTGGGCAAATCATTTGTGTTTGAAATAATAAAAAATGGAGAAGTACATTTGTTCATTACAGAAGCTTCCTCCCTCCGGGGAGGAAAATGGTGAGAAGAAAGACCATTGCACTTTTGCCCCTTCTAGAAGGGGTGTCACATGGAGGGTAGTAGTTCATAGAACCGCAGAAAATATAAAATATTAGCTTTTTCATTTAAAAAAAAAAGTAATAAAAGACTAATTTATAGGCATTTTGTATATCATACTGTATGTATGAAGGGTCAATACTCAATATGTTAGTCTAGACCCAGGAATGATAAAAACCTTTTGGAAGAACATCTAGAAAGGACCTCTTCTCTTTATACTAAAATCACGCGTATGATATATATATATATATATATATATATATATATAGAGATTTTTTTTATCAATTTTTTTTTAATTGCTGTCATCATCAAAGTGTAGCTATCGGGGAGTCGTCAACCACGAGTCCATAAGCCTAACAAGTCAAAAAAAACTATGCGGTTGTTGGCACCCTATTTGTATCGTCTATACATACATACATATATATATATATATATATATATGTGCATATTCTTTAGCTTCCCAGGGCCACTGTCTAGTATATTTTCTACATATAAACCTGAAGATTCTACAAACACTTTGTTTTTTTTTTTTCTTTTCAAATTCCCTTGAAGATTCTCCTCTGATCTTTCAGACTGCACGTTGTCAATGGAGACTATTAGAGCCTGCCGCCGCCGCAGCCAGAAACTCACCAAAGCCGCCGGTTTCGAATCCGATACAGGTCATTGAACAAATCTTCTGTTTTTTCTATAATGGGGTTCTACTATATGGTTTAATCTTTGCATTTAAAGACAGTTATACTCTTCCTTTTTCTTTTTTTTTTTCTTTTTTTTTTTAAATTCATTTTTGTTTGGTATGCAGAGGTAAGTAGTGCTGAGTGGGGATTCATAAGCTTGACAAAAGAAGAAGAAGATCTCGTCCATAGAATGTTTAGACTCGTCGGAGAAAGGTGATTCACTAATTAAAATGCTTTTAAAGTTGATAGAAACAAAATGAACATTGGTTTTGAAACATGATCAGCTAAGGACTTTTAATTGTTGTTTTGTGGCATTGGATTACGCGAACATATGATAGTAACATGATTAATTTGTATTATTATTATTATTATTTTTTGTTGTTGTAAATTGTGAAACTCTGTCTAGTTTTTTTTGTTGGCTAATTTGTATGTTCTGTTTGTTGTTTTGTTTTGATCAGGTGGGACTTAATAGCCGGCAGGATCCCCGGCAGAACAGCAGAAGAAATAGAGAGGTTTTGGATACAGCAGAAGAAATAGAGAGGTTTTGTTGGATAATGAGACACCATGATATGCTTGCCGAGAGAAGAAGAAAGCAGATATATTAATATAGAATTCTGAAGTTTATGGTCATCCAAATTTTAATTGGTTTTAGATTAGATAAATTGTTTCTTTCTTGAAATTGCGAAAAAATGAAGAGGATTGACCTATTAATAGTACATAACCTTTCCAATTAGTATTAGATTTCTTTCTTTCTTTCGATGGTTGTAAAGCAGCGTTATTGAATTAGGATCTGTTTAATTTATCGATTTAAAATTTTAATTTAAATTAATATGTGATTTTATGTGAATTTTTTTATCTAATAAAAAAATTAAATGTAACTATTTTTTAAAATTTTTTATTATAATAAAATTTAAATTTTAAATTCAAATTGAAAAAATAAACGAGCCTTAATGATAATACTAGAGGCAGTTTTGATAGTGATGTAGATTGTGGAATAAACAAGGACACATTGGGTATTTGAAAATTTATTAATGACGTTAGAATTTGCCGGGATAAGCTGAAAGCAGAAAGGCCCTTCCACTTGACTTTTGACTTCTAGAATCTCAAAGTTTTGCATAATTACTTTTTTTGCTCTTTTACCAAACATGAATTGAGCCCAATATATTACATAAGTGCTTTCATCACGGGTGTAACACCATAAAAACATTACCAAATTAAAAATTCGCAGATTTTACCAGTTCTCTACTCTCCAAAATGAGATTTTATACTATTTGGCTTAAATCCCCAAGTCATAACAACGAAAGAAAGCCAATTGTTCCTCTGGCTCTAAAGGCATTATATATATATATATATATATATATATATATATATATATATGTTAGGTTTTTGTTAATTGGCTGTGGTGGTAAAACAGTGTTTGGTTGTTTGCCAACAGTTTTTGGTTGTACAGATTCAAAAATTAGGTTCTAAAAGACATTATTCAGATAGTTATTTTTGGAGAAAAAGAAAGTGATGTTTGAATTTGAGATCGGGTTTTGTGCAGAAAAATCAAATTTATTGACTTGAAGATCAGCTTGTGGTAAATCGGATAAGGCTAAGCTAATACAGATCATGAGGTCATCCTTGATCAACTGTTGGTTTATTTGCTAAGGAGATTTGATTCATTGAATTTTAAAAAAAGTGAATCCGTGAGTTTTGGAAGAAAAAACAAAAAGGTGAGATGATGTAGATAATGCTGAGGAGGATTTTTTGGTAACTAACACAAGTTCAAAAGTTGACGATACATGGAATGGTTTCATATGGAAAGAGGCTCTGCAGAAAATAAATGGCGGTTGACCACTATAAAAGTCTAGTGATAAAGAGACAGTGATTAAGGAGAACAATCTGTGGTTTTGTGTTTCATGTTGAAAGTTTGATTAACTGAAGATAGTTCAGTAGTGAAAGGTGAAGATGTGTGGTACACGCTAAACAGTGTCATTATGAGAGTTCATCACAGTGGCGTCATTGTCTAGGAGGGAGTCCTTGAGTGATTATGTCCGTCAGGGTTGTAATTCTTAAAACATTGTGAAACTATTTACTGTCTGGGCGTGGCCCCACAGAGTAGGTGTGCACACTGAACTGCGATACCATATTGTGTGTTCATTTATTTTATGCACTATTGGTTTTCCCGCGTTGTTTAATTTAATTGGTAGAGTAAACTGAGTAATTAGTGTCCCAGACAGTGTTCTAACGTCATCTGAGACATCAGGCGTAACATTAAGATATATCAAGTGGTATCAGAGAGGTTCATTGACCAGAAATCCAATGACATCTTGGAGAAATTGATCTGCTACGTCTAAGATGGACCTGCTGAATGAAGGAGGATCAGTATTGCGTCCACCTCTGCTCGATGGCTCAAATTATTCTTATTGGAAGGCTTTCATTAAGGGTCAAGATGAAAAAGCTTGGCGTGTAGTCCTGACTGGCTGAAAGCATCTAGTAACTAAGGATACAGAAGGAAAAGAAACTCTCAAGCCTAAAGAGTCATGGAGTACAGATGAAGATAGGTTGGCCAACTACAACTCGCGCGCTCTCAATGCAATATTCAATGGAGTTAATGTTAATCAATTGAAGATGATATTCACATATGAATTGGCTAAAGAAGCATGGGAGATTCTAGAGGTAGCTCATGAAGGAACAGCCGCGGTCAGGCAATCAAAATTGAATATGCCTACTACCAGGTTTGAAACTCTTTGGATGCTTGAAATTGAAACTATCTCTGAATTTAATTCTCGATTATGTGATATACCTAATGAATCTTTTGCTATTGGTGAAAAAATCTCCAAGGCAAAACTTGTTAACAAGACCATGAGATCACTTCCACAGAGATTTGCTTACAAAGTCACTGCTACTGAGGAGGCAAAAAATATTCAAACTATGAGACTTGATGAGTTGATGGGATCATTGAGAACATTTGAAATGAATCTGGACCAGAACAAGCAGGAGAAAGAAACTGCCTTTCAAGCAGAACTGCATAAAGCAACAGTGGAAGAAGATATAGGAGATCCATAAGTGTTGGTAGAATCGTTTGCTCTTTTGACAAAGAATTTCAATCACATTCTGAAACGAGTTAAAGGCAAAGGTTTCACTCCAAATTCTGCCAAATTCAACAACTTTCAAAAGAATATAGATGCTGTAAGCAACTCAGAAGCCAAGACACGAAATCGAAGCATCCAGTGTCGAGAGTGTGACGGATATGGACATATCCAATCAGAATGTGCAAATACCCTTAAGAAGAAGAAGAAGACATTCAACGTGACATGGAGCGATGAAGAATCTGATGGCAGCCAGGAAAATGAAGATCATGTGAACAATCCTGTTGCTTTCAATGTATATCAGGATGTTCCCAACAACAATATCACAGATCGTGTCACAAATGATGTTGGAACATCACCTGTAATACAGGAAGTAAAACCAAAAGAAAATGAAGATCTCTCTGATTTATAAATTTTCAGCAATGATGAAGAACTGACACAAGAAACTATTCATGTGGCTTATGAATCAATGTTCAACAAATGGATTCAGGTGGTCAAGTTGAACAAGTCACTTAAGAAGAAATTGGCGGATGCTAAACAAGAAAAGGAAGATCTAAAGATGAGGCACGAGTCCAAGATTGCTGAAATGAGAAAAAAACTGCAAGAAGCTAATGCAGAGTTAGAACGTACTCAGAAGACCTTGAAGATGATGAATACTGGTACTGTGAAAATCCAGTCCTGACCACTTTGGACTAGGCTACAGTGGAGAATGTCAGTCATCCAAGTCAATCTTTGTTAAAGAAAAGACTCAGGCTGAAAAAAAAATCCTTCACTCCAAGACCATTATCCATGCTCGCTCATGACAAAAACCATTCATTTCCATTTGCTACTATTGCAGCTTTCCAGGACACATCCGGCCACGGTGTTACAAGTATATGAATGCCTTAAAACGAGGTATGCATCTAAATTCACCAAATGTTGCAAGACAGACACCAAGGAGGAAGATTAATGGAGATAACATAAGTACATGTAAGGTGTGAGTGAGGAAATCTGACTTAAGTTGTCATGCGGCTTACACGTCTCTGAAAGCGAGTACTACCAACTCTTGGTATTTTGATAGTGGATGCTTTAGGCATATGACTGGTGAAAGAAGTTTTCTAAAGAATTTCAAAAGTTCGACTGATGGACACGTGACTTTTGGTGACGGTGTTAAGGGGAGAGTGCTTAGGAGAGGAACTCTAGATGTTGATGGATTACCAAGCTGAAGAATGTGTTACTTGTGGAAGGATTAAAGGCCAATCTCATAAGCATTAGCCAATTGTGTGATCAAGAACTTTTTGTAAGTCTCTCCAAAAACAAGTGTCGTGTGTTGGATGAGGAAGAAAACTGTGTGATGGAAGGATCAAGATTATCGGATAATTGTTACATGTTGATCCATCCACTCTCGTGTTTCAAAACCACTAAAGAAGAAATCGAGGTATGGCATTAAAAGCTCAGGCATCTTAATTACAAAACTTGAAGAAGATAGTTGATGCTGGGGCAGTAAGAGGAGTGGCGAAACTTGAATCAATTCCACTAGGAGTATGTGGACCATGTCAAGTTGGGAAGTAGTTAAAGGTGACACACAAGGTGGTACAATTTATAACCATAACACGGATACTCGAACTACTTCACATGGATCTTATGGGTCATATGCAGGTTGAAAGCATTGGTGAAAGTATATATTTGTGTGTGTAGATGACTTTTCTAGATTTACATGGGTTGACTTTATTAGGTTGAAAGCAGACACCTTTAAGGTGTTCCAGAATTTGTGCACTAAGATTCAAAGGGAGAAAAACTGCAGTATTGGAAAGATAGTGAGAATTGAAAGTGATCATGGCAAGGAGTTCGAAAACACAATATTTACTAAATATTGCAATAAGCAGGGCATCGCTCATGAATTCTTAGCACCAAAGACTCCGCAACAAAATAGAGTTGTTGAAAGAAAGAACAAAACACTTCAAGAGATAGCTCATGTCTTGCTGAATTTTAAATGCTTGTCATATAGATTATGGGCAGAAGCAATTCATACTACATGCTCCACAGTAAATCGGGTTTATTTTAGACCTGGAACAAGAAACACTCCGTATAAGATATGGAAGGAAAAGAAGCTAAACCTCAGCTACTTTCATGTTTTTGGAAGTGTGTGTTACATTCTAAAGGATCGGGAACCAATAGGAAAGCTTAATGCAAAAAGTGATGAAGGAGTTTTCCTTGGATACTCTCCTACTAGTTGTGCATATAGAGTCTACAACAAAAGGACTCAAACGATTATGGAATCCATAAATGTGGTGATTGATGACTTTAATGATGAATCAAAGAAAATCACAAATGATGAGATATATAAGTCTTCTGAAGAAGGGGACAAGATGTTTGAGGAATGGGATGTGGAGGATAATGTTGCTGATGAAGTTACACATGATGTCGGGACATCATCTGAGACACAGTTGCCAGAGCAAGGGGTAGAAGGTCTAAATGCAGCTGATCAAATTACCAGAGAACCGTCATCCAGAATCAAGAAGAATCACCCAGCCGAGGAAGTAATTGGTTGAATAGAAGAAGGTATACGCACCAAAGACAAGCCAATAATTAACTACCGAGAGATGATAAGGTATGTCTGCTATACTTCTCCAATTGAACAAAAGAATGTTAAGGAAGCTCTGCTAGATGAGTACTGGATAAATGCAATGCAATAAGAGCTTGAACAATTTGTGAGAAATGATGTTTAGGTGTTAGTTCCCAGACCAAAGGATTCCAATGTTATTGGAATAAAGTGGATTTTCAAGAATAAAACAGATGAGAATAGGAATATCACCAGAAACAAAGCTCAGCTTGTAGCTCAGGGTTACACTTAGATTGAAGGGATTGACTTTGATGAGACATTTGCTCCGGCCGCATGACTTGAGTCCATTCGATTACTGCTGGCCATAGCATGTTTGATGAGGTTCAAGTTACATATGTGAAAAGTGCTTTCCTAAACGGGCGCTTGAATGAAGAAGCCTTTGTGGAACAACCAAAAGGCTTTGAGGATCCAAGACATCCAGACTATGTTTACAAACTCAAGAAGGCTTTATATGGTCTAAAACAGGCTCCGAGGGCATGGTATGAACGTTTGACGAACTTTCTTGAAAAGAAAGGGTATACAAAAGGAGGAGTTGACAAGACACTGTTTATTAAGAAGTTTAACACCGGAATCATTATAGCTCAGATATATGTGGATGCTATTGTTTTCAGTTCTACCTCACAAGCCAAGGTGGATGAATTTGTGAATCAAATGAAAAAAGGAATTTGAAATGAGTATGGTTGGTGAGTTGAGTTACTTTCTGGGGTTGCAGATAAAATAGCTGGAAAATGGCATTTTTATTTCACAAAGCAAGTATGCTCAGAATCTTGTGAAGAAATTTGGCCTTGAGCAGTCACCAATGGGAACAAATGAGAAGTTGACAAAGGATGATTATGGCATTGCTGTGGATCCTAGTCTCTATAGAAGTATGATAGGGAGTCTTCTCTACTTAACTGCTAGTAGACCATACATTTATTATATTGTTAAGGTGTGTGCCAGATATCAAGCTAGTCCAAAGAAGTCACATGTGACAGTTGTCAAAAGGATCATTCACTATGTTAGTGGAACAACTGTCTATGGTATTTGGTACTCAAATGATACTAATTCTAGTCTTGCTGGATATAGTGATGCAGATTGGGCAGGCAGTGTTGATGACAGGAAGAGTACTACTGGATGATGCTTCTATCTTGGAAACAATATGGTTTCTTGGCACAGTAAGAAGCATAACTCAATCTCATTATCTACTGTTGAGGCTGAGTATATTGCTGCAGGAAGCTATTGCACACAACTAGTGTGGATGAAACAAATGCTGCGTGATTATCGAATTCCACAAGAACTGTTGACTGTGTACTGTGATAATTTGAGCGCCATTAACATATCAAAGAATCCGGTTTAGCACTCCAGAACAAAACATATTGATATACGCCATCACTACATTCAGGACTTGGTGGAACGCAAATTAATTAGCTTGGAGTATGTTGCAACAGAAAAACAGTTGGCTGATATATTTACAAAGACATTAGATTCAGTCAGGTTTGAGTATCTAAGATCGGCTCTAGGAATATGTGTTGTGTAAAAAAAAAAAAAAAAAAAAAAAAAAGACAGTGCGTTTTGATCCTCCGTGTATATTTAACAGCACATTCTTCCTGAAATCACTATTCATTCTTCTTCTCGCAATCCCTAATTCCCAAATCGCCGGAGTCTTGCTCTCTCTCCGCAGCAACAATGGTGTCCACAAGAAGAACTTCAAGGCCTACAGCAGATTCTGAAGTTGAACGATTCCAGAAAGCCGTCCAAGATCGTGTAATTGCGGCCATGACATGACCTTCATGGTGTCTCATTATATTGTATGTATGAAAGGTCAATACTCAATATTATTCAATATGTTAATCTAGACCCAGGTATGATCAAAACCTTTTGGAAGAACATCTAGAAAGAACCTCTTCTCTTTATACTAAAATCACACGTATGATATATATATATATATATTTAGATTTTTTTATCAATTTTTTTTTAATTGCTGTCATCATCAAAGTGTAGCTATCTGGGAGTTGTCAACCACGAGTTCATAAGCCTAACAAGTCAAACAAACTATACGACATCCATTTCAAGTTTGTTGGCACCCAATTTGTATCGTCTATACACAAATATATATATATATATATATACACAAATATATATATATATATATATATGCATATTCTTTAGCTTCCCAAGGGCCAGTGTCTAGCATATTTTCCACATATAAACCTGAAGAGTCTACAAAAACCTTTTTTTTTTTTTTTTTTTTTTTTTTTTTTTTCTCCAATTCCCTTGAAGATTCTCCTCTGATCTTTCAGACTGCACGTTGTCAATGGAGGCTATTAGAGACTGCCGCCGCCGCAGCCAGAAACTCGCCAAAGCCGCCGGTTTCGAATCCGATACAGGTCATTGAACAAATCTTCTGTTTTTTCTATAATGGGGTTCTACTATATGGTTTAATCTTTGCATTTAAAGACATAGTTATACTCTTCCTTTTTTTTTTTTTTTTTTTTTTTTTTTTTTTTTTTTTTTCCCAAATTCATTTTTGTTTGGTATGCAGAGGTAAGTAGTGCTGAGTGGGGATTCATAAGCTTGACAAAAGAAGAAGAAGATCTCGTCCATAGAATGTTTAGACTCGTCGGAGAAAGGTAATTCACTAATTAAAATGCTTTTAAAGTTGATAGAAACAAAATGAACATTGGTTTTGAAACATGATCAGCTAAGGACTTTTAATTGTCGTTTTGTGGCATAGGATTACGCGAACATATGATAGTAACACGATTAATTTGTATTATTATTATTATTTTTTTTTTTTTTTTTGTAAATTGTGAAACTCTGTCTAGTTTTTTTTGTTGGCTAATTTGTATGTTCTGTTTGTTGTTTTGTTTTGATCAGGTGGGACTTAATAGCCGGCAGGATCCCCGGCAGAACAGCAGAAGAAATAGAGAGGTTTTGGATACAGCAGAAGAAATAGAGAGGTTTTGTTGGATAATGAGACACCATGATATGCTTGCCGAGAGAAGAAGAAAGCAGATATATTAATATAGAATTCTGAAGTTTATGGTCATCCAAATTTTAATTGGTTTTAGATTAGATAAATTGTTTCTTTCTTGAAATTGCGAAAAAAATGAAGAGGATTGACCTATTAATAGTACATAACCTTTCCAATTAGTATTAGATTTCTTTCTTTCTTTCGATGGTTGTAAAGCAGCGTTATTGAATTAGGATCCGTTTAATTTATCGATTTAAAATTTTAATTTAAATTAATATATAATTTTATGTGAATTTTTTTATCTAATAAAAAAAATTAAATATAATTATTTTTTAAAATTTTTTACTATAATAAAATTTAAATTTTAAATTCAAATTGAAAAAATAAACGAGCCTTAATGATAATATTAGAGGCAGTTTTGATAGTGATGTAGATTGTGGAATAAACAAGGACACATTGGGTATTTGAAAATTTATTAATGACGTTAGAATTTGCCGGCATAAGCTGAAAGCAGAAAGGCCCTTCCACTTGACTTTTGACTTCTAGAATCTCAAAGTTTTGCATAATTACTTTTTTTGCTCTTTTACCAAACATGAATTGAGCCCAATATATTAGATAAGTGCTTTCATCACGGGTGTAACACCATAAAAACATTACCAAATTAAAAATTCGCAGATTTTACCAGTTCTCTACTCTCCAAAATGAGATTTTATACTATTTGGCTTAAATCCCCAAGTCATAACAACGAAAGAAAGCCAATTGTTCCTCTGGCTCTAAAGGCATTATATATATATATATGTTAGGTTTTTGTTAATTGGCTGTGGTGGAAAAACAGTTTTTGGTTGTTTGCCAACAGTTTTTGGTTGTACAGATTCAAAAATTAGGTTCTAAAAGACATTATTCAGATAGTTGTTTTTGGAGAAAAAGAAGTTTTTGGTTGTACAGATTCAAAAATTAGGTTCTAAAAGACATTATTCAGATAGTTGTTTTTGGAGAAAAAGAAAGTGATGTTTGAATTTGAGATCGGGTTTTGTGCAGAAAAATCAAATTTATTGACTTGAAGATCAGCTTGTGGTAAATCGGATAAGGCTAAGCTAATACAGATCATGAGGTCATCCTTGATCAACTGTTGGTTTATTTGCTAAGGAGATTTGATTCATTGAATTTTAAAAAAAGTGAATCCGTGAGTTTTGGAAGAAAAAACAAAAAGGTGAGATGATGTAGATAATGCTGAGGAGGATTTTTTGGTAACTAACACAAGTTCAAAAGTTGACGATACATGGAATGGTTTTATATGGAAAGAGGCTCTGCAGAAAATAAATGGCGGTTGACCACTATAAAAGTCTAGTGATAGAGAGACAGTGATTAAGGAGAACAATCTGTGGTTTTGTGTTTCATGTTGAAAGTTTGATTAACTGAAGGGAGTTCAGTAGTGAAAGGTGAAGACGTGTGGTACACGTTAAATAGTGTCATTGTGAGAGTTCATCACAGCGGCGTCATAGTCTAGGAGAGAGTCCTTGAGTGATTAAGTCCATCAGGGTTGTAATTCTTAAAACATAGTGAAACTGTTTACTGTATGAGCGTGGCACCGCAGAGTAGGTGTGCGTACCGAACTGTGATACCATATTGTGTGTTCATTTATTTTCTGCACTATTGATTTTCCCGTGTTGTTTAATTTAAACGGTAGAGTAAACTGAGTAATTAGTATCCCAGACAGTATTCTAATGTCATCTGAAACATCAGGCGTAATATTAAGATCTATCAACGCATATATATATATGTATAAAACATTAAAATACAGAAGAGAAGGAAGAAGTATATATATATTACATCCCATGTTGTAATGAGTTTGGACAATCTCAAAAACTACATGGTATAAAATTTTCTATATTCACAAATTTCTCTGTTCTTCGTTTCTTTTTCCCAATTTTTTTGACGTGATGTTTGCATATGGTTAACAGACTATGGTACATTACTATACAGTAAAAGCAATAGAGTAGCCATTAGTATCATCTAGTGGTTGAGAGATGTTTTGCTAAAACGCACATGGTGTGGAGTAGGATGCGGTTCAGACCATGTAGCGGCGGAGATAATCGACTCGAGCAGGATGCTTGAGCTTCATCAGGGCCTTAACTTCATGCTTCCTAACCATTTCTCTGGAAATGTTCAAGTTTCCAGCAATCTCCCCCAGTGTTCTGTCGCCTTTACCGTCGAGTCCATATCTCTGTCTGATCACCAAGCTCTCCTTAGGCTTTAAGGAATCAAGCTGGGAGTGAAATTTCCATCAGAGGACTAGTTAGTTCCCAAGTAAAAAACCATATTGTCTAATCTATTTGTACCTAGGAAAACTGAGTAATTTACCACATCATCAAGAGCAAGCCTGAGAAGAGCAGGTTTTCGTCGGTCATCACCGTCCACTCCATCAACATCCGTGATAGCATTGATGAATTCTTCTTGTGTTGTGACATGCCTTGAATTGAGAGAGATAACTGGTTTAGAGGCCCTCATTACTTCATGGTATCTCTCTGGAGAAATACCAACCTTTTCAATTATCTCTTCCTCTGTCGGTAACCTTTTGAGCTCAAACGTCAACTCAATCTTGGCCTTCTGAATTTCTGCTCTAACCTGCACGGATACAAAAGGGATTTACAAGACATCTTGAAACAACGAATCTCAATGTTCTCGATTTCTTGTAATGCAAGTAAGGATTTCCTATAAAGGATTATGCTTCCCTCAACAAAAATAACAGAGTCCTCGCTTATTGTAAGAGAAAGGAGCTTACTGATTCAAGGCCAAATGAGACACGAGTAAAGCTTGAAACCGTCATGGAACGTATGATTGCGTGCCTAATCCAGAAAAGACCATACGTAGAAAGCCGGAATCTCCTCTTTGGTTCGAAGCGGTCAATTGCTGTGATAAGTCCCTTAACTCCGGCCTGACAAAGGTCTTGAAATTTCGGACCATTTGTGAAGTCTTGAAAGTATTTGTTCATCACAAACAATACCAGTCGGAGATTGTGCTGCAACAGACAAGAAATTGCCTCTCAAATTTCAATTCCTCAAATAAAGTGCCACATATCCTTAAGGCAGAGGGGCATCACTAGAAATTCATATGCATTATTTGCGGAAAAAAAGTATAGGACATAATTTTCACCTTAATGAGCTTGTTTCTGGCTGCTTGACCGACCTCCAAATGTCTTTTTACTTGAACCACACTCATATTAGTCGCCTCGGCAAGTTCATTCTCCGTTGGTTCTCTCCCCAAAGTCTTTTGCAAATCTTCTCTCACTTGAAAAAGTTGCTAAGTTTCAAATACAACATAATTTAGCTTCCAAAAAGTAGTAGAAATTTACTATAAACAAAGGCAATGTTAAGTAGCAAGTTCATCCGTTGTGATGGTTCTTCTTAAAACTTATATGCAGAAAAAGGGTAGAGGCTCACCTTCAAAGGCTGCATCAGCTTGAACAACCACGTATGCTCCGAAGAAGGAAGAACCGGCGGAATCTTCATCTTCTTCCAGTCCAAGCTGACCAAATCAGTCGATGCTGAATACTCCCTCACAAGCTTCTCAATCTTCTCCTCTTCATTCAAACTCTCTCTCCTCTTTCTAACTAAAACAACAGCCACATTCTCTTCCTTGTTCCTCTTCAATTCGACCCTTTTGTCAAGACTCAATCTTTTCGCCTTCTTCTTCCGGTTTCTAACCACGGTATCACTAGTAGTACTCTTCTTTCCTGCTCTCTCATCACTTTCCCCAATAGCCTTACTCCTCCGTCTCCGTCCCCTACTTGTCAATCCAACCGCATCCTCCACATCCGCGGGGCTAAGCTTGAATATGTTCTCGAGTTTGGCGGCGGCCTCATTGTAATCCACTTCCATGGTACTAGTAGAAGCTTCATCCGTAGCCACGGCTTTTACTCTGTTCGAACTCTTTTTAGCCTTTCCTACTCTACTCTTAACCTCTTTTCGGGTTTCTACGGGCAAAATTATCTGATCCTGGGGTGCAACTAACACAGTTTTATTGGATTTGTCCCCTTTAAAAGCCACAATTAAGGGTTTCTTCAGTACTGAAGATCGATTACTCGATAATTTCAGGCTTAATCCTAAAGGAGTTCGAGAAGCTGAGCTAGAAACTGTCACAACTCCCATGCCAAGTTACTTTTGACAACTATTAATACCAAAAAAATTATATAACTTCCCAAATCCTGCAATAAAACAGCAAAATTACATCATAAGAAAAACCAGTTTTCCATTCTCCTTACTGTAAATTTGTAATTTTCTCTGATTTTTTATTGGGAACTACACAGTCAGTGAAGTTAATCAGACATTAGCATTCTGTAATTTTAGCTAACTTGGTCAAAAGAATCTAAAGTTAAGCTAAATCATAAAAAATCGTTGAAACTCTGCATTTCCAGGAAAGAATTGCGAGATTATTCCCGCAACGCATTTAAAATTTTCTAGGGAAACAAACAGAAACTAAAGGGACCGAAGTAGAGAATCTTACCTTAAAAAATGAAAAATCTCTGACCGATCCGAGATGCCGAGTCTTCACTGATTTTTGGAGGAAAAAAAAATTAAGAAAAGTTTTGGTATTTAAATCTGAAAATTCGAGCACGTAAATTACGGCGTCCACAAGTATATCAGTGGAGAATCCGACGGTTACAGATGTTGGTTTGAGAAGTCGACGGTCGAAGAAGCGTGTACGTAGAGCGCGGAAGAGTTTGGGCCTGAAAAGAACTGGTGACGTGGCTAGTGTTGGAGCAGAGAACAGCCTTTGGGATGGTCCTCCGTGGCGAGTTCTGAGTGGACGAGAAGATTATTTTTGACAAATGTGTGGATGACGTTTCTGAAACGGGAGGGGAACCACTAGTAGATGGGACCCACAAACTGGGAAGTCATACGTTGCTCAATGGCGGCCATTTAAATTATACAATTTTTTCTTATTCAATTTTCTATTATTTAACGGGACTCTATAATTTTTTTTTTTTTTGTTTTTTGCTCCTTGTTGCATTATTTATTTTATTTAATCTTTGTTAATAAGGAAAACTCACGTGTATTTCTGAACAAAAAGAAAAGCACTTTTTATTGAAAGAATGAACAAATACGTGTATGGTAAGAACACACTTTTTTTTCTTTTTTTTTTTTTAAAAAAAAGAACACACTTTTTTTTCTTTTTTTTTTTTTAAAAAAAAGAACACACTTTTTTTTCCTTAAAAAAAAACACACTTTTTATATTAAACGACAATTATTTAGGGGATGTTTGGTTGGGGGATTCGTCCCCTGATTTGAATCATGATTCGTGGTTCGCTACAGTGGTTTCTCTCACAAAAAATACACGTAAATCGAAAATGATTCAAATCACATGATTCGAATCCCTGAACCAAACGGACCCTTAGATTCAGAAAAACGACGCGGATCTTTCAAGCCAAAAAAAAGCTATGTGGATCTCATGGGATTTTATGAAAATTTTCCAAATTTTTTTTATGCTAGATTCTAGATTTCTTCATTTTTATTTTCGTTCATTAGAAAATTTTTCACTTCTTTTTTTTTTTTTTTTTTTTTTTTTCTTTAAATGTTTTTAAAGCGTTTATTTTTAAGCAATTCTGGAGACCTTGTAAAACAACATAATTCCTCTAAATTAAAATAACCACCAAAATGCGTCTAAAAGATGAAATGACTCTTTTTTCTTCAAAATCTTTTATATAGATGGTTTTCCGCTTCTATTCCTTGTGAGATCGGCACTGGCAACGTGCAAGACCTGGTCGGCTAGGCAATACTGCAGCCTGATATGGCCTTATGGAGGTCTTCCGGCAACGGCGAGGTTTTAACTCGATCGACGGCGGTTCAGATTCAAGCCATGGAATATAAACACAGAATTAGCTGACACGCATGACTTAACGTGATTTGTAGGCAAATAGATTATCAATTGCAAGTCAAACAAATACAATATTAAAAAGGCAAATTGAAAAATAACTGATCAACTATTGTTTTTGTTTTTTTTGACATATCCACCGCTGGTTTTTGAGTACTATCAATACTACGAGTTTAGTACTATAATTGGTTATATATTTGATAAATCCTTATCAGGGCAATCTAAATATTGACTGCAAAGTTTAATACTTAAGAGGCAGATTAGTATTCGACTTCTAATATAACATAATAAATCCTGGTTTCTCTTGGATACCTCTTCTTTCCTTCCAATAATATGTCTTTTAGAAAGTGAATAATCTTCCCTCTCTCTTTACTATTCCTTATTGTTGACTAGGGTTGATAATCCGAGTAGCGACACGATGACACGATTTGAAATCCGTACGAAATTAGCGGGTCTAGGTTTATTATAAATTTATTTGGATCATAATTGGGTTGACACGATCAACACCATTAATAAATTGGGTTGGGTTAGGGTTGACCTCCTAATACGAAGTGATACACATTGACACGATTAATTATATGTATCATCTGCAATCTAATGATACGTGATATAACATGAAAGTTTATATGACATATTAAATACAAATAATGTGATTTTTAATATTTGTAAGTAAAATTCATTTATTTTTCTTAATGAAAAAGATAAATTGACCAATAAAGTAATAAACATGTTAAAGATATTTTGACTGTGTTAAATAAGTCATTATTATATTAATTATTTCAATATATTAATTTAAACGGGTTATACGGGTTAACGCGATTGATTAACACGATTAATAAATAATCATATTTGAGTTGATATTTTTAACACGTTTAATAAACATGTCATATTTTTAATTGATATTTTCTAACAGAGTTAATAAACAGATTGACACAAACATGATTAACCCTAAAGTTTCAGCAAGAAGGAAATACGTACGCCATATTTATCTTTTTTTCCCCAGCTTGGGGAGAGGAGACCGCTGTTATTTGATGTAACTAGTTTATTTGTTTTTATCTCAATTTCTTTCTCAGCAAATCTTCAAATAGATATCAGGTTAGTTGTCAACAGTGGACGACGACCCGTAATATTATTATTATTTTTTTCTTGTACACATGACAATCGTTGTCATAATATTGTTAACAATCAAAAGATTAGGGGATTGAATTATCAACTTCAATCATCTCAATTTAAACTTTATTTTATATTATATATGTTATTGTCCTAAAGTAGTTTAACCAACCTTAATTTATTTATAATTATTTTATAGGTAAAGGTGCCCACTAGACCATGGCACATCACTATTGGGTACATTTACAGAATCGAAGTCATGTACCATGTCCAGATGTAAATTACTTTTGAAGGTCAACCCCACTTAGCAAAAGGGAAAAATAATAAGATAAGAACAATAATAGAAACAATAATAATAATAATAAATACCTAAACTAATCCTTATATACAATTTATTATAAAATCACTTGAAAAAGTTCCAACCGCGGTCCTAGAGTTTCAACACGGCTAAATTAACCATTTAGTCCGCGTATGACCCACGCAAAGTCTAAAAAAAAAAAGGTGAGTTTGGTTCAGTTTTGAAAATTTTTTATTGCTGATTGGTCGCTAATCGTTTAAATTGGAAACGGTCTAAATTTTATTTTGGTTTCTTTGAACGTTTCAAAGAAAGGAAAAGTTTTCTAGCTAGGAAAAGTACTTTAATTCCTATGTTCACATTATAATTAAGGGACTTTTCGAGGATACATCGTGGCATAACTACATTTATACGAAGTTAATTTGTTAATTAGTGTTAACATAAATATACCCCTTTTAACGAAATTTCAATTGCAAATTAAAGTAGTCAAGATCAAAATCTCTTTTCAAGTAAAAAAAATTACTAATTTTGTGATAAATCCTTGTTCTCTTTTAATAGTAGTACTTTAATTCCTATGGTTTAAATTATAATTAAGGGACTTTTCGAGGATACATCGTGGAGTAACTATAATTATACGACGTTAATTTGTTGTTTAGTGTTAACATAATTATACCCCCTTCAACGAAATTTCAGTTGCAAATTAAAGTAGTCAAGATCAAAATCCCTTTTCCAGTCAACAATTTACTAATTTTGTGACAAGTCCTTGTTCTCATTTAATAGTACTGCTTTGTTTTCTTTTCTAATTTTGTAATTTTGCATATTTCGTTGTCCTTAAGATTAATCCTTTCTTGATGTTTTACGCAAAGAATTAAGATCGAAGTGGAATTTTCTTACAATCAAATACAAGTCAGCAAATTGAAGAAAATATGGATTTTCCATAGACCGTTGGAAAATTCCAAATAGATCAGCTCAGAACATAGTAATCATCAATTATCATTAAACATGGATTAGCATTCATTAATTATGCAGTTCGTACAAACTCCATGCAATTACTACTTAATTAGCTGATGCACTTGCTAATTGCTTTGGTTTCATGTGTGCGCGTGTGTTAATTACGTAAGATTCTACGTGATAATGGGAGAGACTGCTTATTTAATTTTTGATGTCTTAAATGGCACGCCATTTAATTGATTCAAATACTAAAACATGATAAAATTAGTAACTGACAAAACATTTCAAAGCTTTTAAAATGGCTTGAAATAATATGATCAAATAGAACTATTTAAAAATAAAATTGAATGGAAAATCCGAATCGGATTGCAATTTAAAAAAGCTAAGGAAACTTGAGCTTGTGCATGCATTAGTGTATATAATACATTCTGAAAAAAAAAAAAAAAAAAAAAAAAAAAAAAAAAAAAAAAAAACGTGTTTAGGAATGTTGCTTTAATTAAAAACTGAAAAAGATTGAAAGGAGATTGTGCATGCACCAGGCCTGTAAATCATTAAACCATTGAATAGGGTCTACTTGCTAATTATATACATTATTCTTCATGATCGATAATACTATTCAA
The DNA here is from genome assembly GCA_012066045.3 of Morus alba. Lineage (NCBI taxonomy): Eukaryota > Viridiplantae > Streptophyta > Magnoliopsida > Rosales > Moraceae > Morus > Morus alba. The sequence continues at coordinate 2,190,587 of CP050234.2, forward strand.
CTCCTACAATCCCACGTTTTCATCGCGACCTTAATTAGTTTATGATTTGCGAAAATTATTTAAGAACAGAGAAAGAATATGAATAATGTTAAAAGTAGAACAGTTAAAGCCATCAATAAGGTCGCTAGAGAAAACGTAGTTTGCGTGTGTCCTTTCACAATAACTATTTCCATACACGTGTTCGATGCGCGTGTATTTTCAAGAACAAGTTTTAGTTTGGAAAATAGAGAGATACGTTGATTTAAAATTTTAATTTAAAATGATATGTAATTTTAAGTAAGAATTTTTTATTATAATAAAAAAATTAAATTTAATTATTTTTAAGAATTTTTTACTATAATAAAATTTAAATTTTAAATTTAAATAAGTGAAATAAATAAAATCTAGATATATTTTCACTTGTGAAATCTCCTAGTCAATCAAATACTTGAAGCAAAATGGAACAGGTATTTAAGAAAAAAAAAGTAAAAAATAAATAAATAAATTGAATAGAAGTTAGTATCTTGCTTCAAAAATTAGGTTCCATTCATTTTCTTAGCCGAACCATAATTTAAATTTTTATTATAATTTTTTTTATAAAAATTTAAATTTAATTTTTATATCACAGTATTTTTTTACACAAATTTACTTTCATTAGTAATTTTTTAAAGATAGTATTGTCCATTTTTTTTTTCTCTTCTTTAGTTTATGCGAGTGTGAGATTGCATTATTTTTTCAGTCTCAACTATTACATGTTAAATGATTTTTTTTTTCTAATTGAGTTAATTTATAGAAGAGTATATCAAATTTACAAATACCATTCATAGCAAAGTTACAACAAAAATAGGATCTACATTTCACTGTATTGTAAAATGTAGGGAATGTTTATTTTCTGTAATCGTCTCTATTCTAAATCATAATTCATAATTTTCTATAATATTTTTTCTCTCAAAAAAACACATAAAATTAAAATAGTTCTGAATAAATCAAACGTTCACGTAATGTTTCTTAATAATCGCTAAATTAATACAGTATTTTTACAAAAGCCTTGATGTTTTGCATTTATGAACATCAAAATTATATATTGAACAATTGATACTTAAAAATACGCTATGCCAATGTGATAATTTCTTTTTATTCTTCTACCAAAAAATTTCTCAAAATCCTATTATATATCCTGAGATAAATAATTCACGCGGTTAATAAGATAGTAGTAAACATAATCATTGGGATATTTTCATATGACGAATTGTGCTTTGATACGCAGCACAGGGAGTTTTTCACGCTCCAAAAACGGGCGTAGACTTGGACCTTTTGTGTGTGCATCACAGAAGCCATTAAGTAGGCGATCCAATTAGCATTGAAATTCCAGACGTAAGCATAGGTTTGAAGCTGACGTGAGTCCCATACCATTGCTGATTTCTATTTTTTTTTTTTTTTTTATAGTTAAAATACCATTACTGATTTAATCTATTAATTATTTAAGAGAGTTTCTACTAAGTCTGATATACTGATAGGTTAAATTTTTTAAATTTTTAAATTTATGTATTTTTTAATTTTTATATGATTTTACGCAAATTTAATAAATAAAAAATTTAATATACTAATATGTTAAAGTATCAAACAAAGTTCTTAATTATTTATAGTCTTTTCGATGAGATAAAATCTCCACTCATTGATCGGTACAATGTTAAAATATATTTTTCTCATCTTCGGAATGTTAAGTTTTTTTTTTTTTTTTTTTTTGGTGCAACAAAAAATTTAGACATTTTATAGTCCTGTTGTAATATAACCAAAAACTCAAAATATTTGATGAATAACAAAATTTTGAATTATTATAATAAATATTATGTTCACTTGAAATAATTTAATATATATAAATATTTAAATTCCATATTCTTATAAACATACCATGTATTATAACAATTTTTATCTTCTGAGGCTATAAATGAAGGCAAGCAATCAACCCAAAAAAGTAAACAATTAAGGACAAGCGAAATTAACTATTAGCTAGGGAAATAACATGTTTGATATTAAATAAAATACACAAAAGCTTCTCGGACCCTCGTGGCAAGTAATTAATGGCACGAACAACGTTAAGCGCATGGGACTCAATGGCCCAATCATATTGAAAAACATGACACCAATAAATTTCTTTTTGTCTAATATATAATCTCTTTTTTTTCTCTCCCCAATACTGTTTATGCCGCTTACGTGGGAGTAGATAGTAGTCGTAACAACGCGGAACTAGGTTTGAAGATTCTCGGTCTCCTTCCCATCGCTTCATCTCTGACTTTCTATTCTTTCATGCCCTCTTTTTACTCTTAACAAAAAAAATGTGATGATTAGATTTCAAAAAGTCAGAGAGAGAGAGAGAGAGAGAGAGAGAGTAAATAGTACGAAGTTTGATGGATTCAGATCGTCGTGTAATTTGCGAATTGAAGAAATGGTCAGCAGTTAGACCTTCTTCCCCCCATCTATTCCTATGACCAAAGACCGGTCTCCATTAAGAAAATCAACTCGATAGTGATTTCTTTTGTCTCGGTCAAACTTCTCTCCTTCTTCCTTCGTTTTCAAGGATTTCAAACTAAAACCAGCTCCGACATACAATCATGTTCGGCTTCTCACCAAATTTATCGCCCCCTACAAATTCACCTTCACTCATCATTTTTGCTACTTCTCTACATGATTTTACCTGTTCCATATATGATATATATATATATATATAAGTGATTAATTAAGTACCTAGGTAGCTATTTCCATGCTCTTTAATTGCTCTTGCGTCTTTCAAACTTGTAGCTCTCGCAGAAAAGAAATTTCACTCCATATATCAGAAAACCCAGTTCAAATTTCTGTTCAAACCTCATACTTTGTCTACTTTTCTACTTAGAACAGTAACTTTGTTTTTTTCATAGTTTCCCCATCTATATATTATATGATCATCATGACCATGGTCCTACTAGTCTTATAAAGCTTTGCATGTTATAAAATTATAACTAGCATAAGATATATATATATATATATATATCCAGTTTATAGCTAGCTAGATCGTTAATTACTTGGTATTATATAGTATTATAAAGATTATGGAGACAAAGATGGGAGATTGGGAGCAAAAGAATCTAGTGAATGAGCTGGCACGCGGGAAGGAAGTAGCAAGGCAACTCCAAATGCATCTGAATAACGGGACATCTGCTTCGCAGGAAACCCGGGAATATCTGGTCCAGAAGATCTTAGTTTCCTATGAAAAAGCGCTTTCAATGCTGACTTGGACCACCTCCTCACCAGCCGGAGATCATCTGCAGCCACAGCCTAGCCCGGGTGTTTCGGGTCTGATGTCCGAATCGCCGCCATCTCTCAACGGAAGTCCGCGGAGTGATCAGGACTCCGACCGTGATCAGGAACACAGAGATCATGCCTCTAGGAAGAGGTACTTAATAATTTATATATACCATATGATATTATATATGTTTTTAAATTCAATATTTCTTAGTAAGATGCAATACATGATCATATGTATGTTAATTGCATGTATGTAGGAAGATTTTACCACGGTGGACACAACAAGTGAGGGTGAATCCGGGGATGGGGCTTGAAGGGCCTCTTGATGATGGCTTTAGCTGGAGGAAATATGGCCAGAAGGACATTCTTGGTGCCAAATATCCCAGGTACTATTTTAATTTTTTAGCACATGAACAATATATATATATATATATGCTATATATGTGACCCTTATTCATGTACAACAATCACGATTCACATATTGTCAAAATTTTTACTACATTTAATATTTTGGCATCCCTTATTTCTAATAATACGGCGGATTTACCGTATATTAAACCACGTTTGTCTTAATTTGCTAGTCTGAAGTCTATTGCTCCTTTCCCATCTGAAATGCAAATTTGCAATCTACAATATTAGTGCCCAAGTTTTTCATCATTGCAACTTTCAAATCATGTAATTAAACTACTTGTAGTGTCTAATCTGATCAGATACTCGTAGATGTTATACGTTTGGCCTTATTAATTTTTATGCTAGAAGTGATTTGGAGTAAAGTATGTTAATCATATAAGTGACTTATTGTTTTTAGGTACTGAAGAGAACAAAAACTGAAACCAATATTAAGTGTAGCGTTAATAACGACAATAATAATAGTAATGGAAACCCTATATTTCCGTTTACCCAATTAACAATATTAATTATGGCAAGGAAAGAAACGCTAGAAAAACAAATTATTTCTCTTAACTTTTTACATCACATAATTAAGTATAACATTTAGATCATGCTGCAATATTTGTGCAGGGGCTATTACAGGTGCACACATCGGAACGTTCAAGGCTGTTTGGCCACAAAACAAGTCCAACGATCCGATGAAGACCCTAATATCTTTGAAATCACATACCGCGGAAGGCACACGTGCACCCAAGCCTCGCACGTACCATCTCCAATTCTAGCATCACCTGATCAAAACCAAGATCAAGTACCACCAATAGAATTACCTCATGATCATCATCAGCAAAACAACATTATTATGAACCAGCAACAAATCACAACAGTACTACAAGATCCATATCATGATCCTGTGCTTTCCAACTTCAGATCTGGCCTCAAAGTCGTCACCGAAGGCTTAGACAACCGCGATGATCAGCCGTCGTTTTTCCATTTCGCTTCAACATCAAATGTTGTTGACAATGTCAAGTCTGAAGATCAAAGCCACGGCCATGGTACTTTTGGGCCTAATTCCATGATGGTTGGCGGATTTTCTCCTTCCACGTTCGTGTCCCCGGCGACTTCAGGGACAAACTATTTCTCGGTGCCTCAAGGTGCGGGGAACATCAATGATCACGATCAGTTTGGATTGCAACAACAACATTTTCATAATGAGTCTGAGATTGCCTGAGATAATTTCGGCGGCTACTTCATCAGCTCCTGGCACCCAAACCGTCGGGAATTATATCCCATTTGGATCAGATGGTCATCAGGGCACTAGTACTGGGGGTGATCATTTCGACCCCAACTTTTCGTTCGACAATACGGGTTTCTTTTAACTAATCATCCGAATAACGCAGGTTATTAACTTATTAAGTGACCAAACTTATGACAAAGTGGACGTTGTTTTGTTTCAACTACAGCTTGGTAATTAATAGGTTGGTTGCACTTTGTTTTCCTCATCAAGCTAGATGGAGATACTACATAAATATATATATATATATATAAACATATATATAATGCTTGTTCAGTTTTAGATGTTACTTTCAATTGTACTACGAGAAGAAGAGTCTTAATTTGGTATTGGCTGTTTAAGGGAATTTTGCTAGATATTTGTAACCCTTTTTCGTTTCCTTCTCTTGCAGTTTTTAATCTTTGCGCTCAAAAGTGATAATATGTAATTTTTCCAGTTCATGAATAAAATTATCTTTTTATCTTGTTCCCTACTTCCTTTGCTTCTCTCTTCATGAATACATCGGTCACGGGTTGGAAGCTGGGCTTACACCAAGATAAGGCCGGAGCTCATATCTACAAGAAATAGGCCCATTTCTGGACCCAAAAGCTAGCTGAGGATACCATCTATCTGAAAGCTCCCTCCAATTCCCTGCCTGTTGTCCTTTTCTTTTTGCTTACTATTCTTCTTTCCGTCTCTCTCTCTCTCTCTCTCTCTCTCTCTCTCTCTATATATATATATATATATATATATATATATATATACACACACATATATATTGAATGTGGAGATGGGAGATTTGAATTTTCCACTGCCTTCTAGTATAGTTAGGTGTCTAATAACCGATAAGATCTGCTTGCAATCATTTTTTTTTTTTTTTTCAATTATATTAACACAAACCAGAGAGTTGAATGAACACCAATACTAATAATATATTATTCCATATTGATTATTTGAGTTATTAAAATATACCTTTAATTTTGAATGCCTACAAAAATATACTTGCATATTATATTTAACTAGGAAAATGCATACATTCTCTCAATCAACTAACGATTTTAACTAATACAACTTATCAAACTTTAAAACTATGCCTTCTCACAGTGGCGGAGCCACCTTAGGCCAAGTGGGGGCAGCCTAAGATGGTTCCTTTAATTGTGGGAGACTATTTTTTTTTTTTTTTTTTTTTTTTTTTCAATATCTTTCCCTTAAATCGGCCGCTGAAAATTTTTATTTATGATATTTATATGAAAATTTTAAAAACATTTCAAATATATCCCGAAATTTAACTGTTGAGTATCCCATATTTCAAATTTAAAGTGCTAAATAAATCAATAATCAATGACATTATTATTATAAGTTCATAATTTATAAATTGTAGACGTTGAAAAGTGAATTAAATTCAATTAAAAGATCGATTCATTTTTATTAAATTAGTAAACAATAATATTATTATACTATTATTTTTGTGTAAAATTTTAATCTCAATCATGTCCGCATTACGTTTGGTAAAAGGATTTATAGCATGATTTGAATCATAGTTCATGATTCGCTACAGTATTTTTTCTATAAAAAATACACGTAAATTGAAAATGATTTTAATCCATCGACCAAACATCTCCTAAATTTTGACTCCGCCACTGTCTTCTAGGTTATAAGGTTGTTTTTGCATACAATTATTGTAGCGAATGAATATATATATATACACACACTAATATGTGGCACTACTACTACATTAGTAACTAACCCCACGCTCATCATTCATTTATGGATTATGGACATAGCTTAAAATTTGGTTAGAGACAGAAAAATTGTTATTGGGACGATACAAAACGAAATGGAGGACCTTGGCTTTAGCCAAATTGTCTTCCCAGTCGCTATATATAGGAATGACTCATAAGTCTAGGATGACCGTTCGTCTTATTTCTCATTTAGACAACTTTTACTTCTAATGAAGTTCTGTGTTCTAGGGTAATTTTTATATATATTTTATAGCGCACTCAGATTTTTATTCGGTGAATAGAGTATAAGATACACGCAAGAGACTAGGTCAACAAAAGCATACAGACCGATACAGGGATACAGCAGTAGATATTTCTCTTATCAATTTACTTTTGTCACACGCGTTAGATTAGCTATAGCCTATAGGGCTAGCCGGGATCTTTGAATAGAAATAAACTCACGCTTAGGTTCTTCAGATTACCATCAATTCAGCAGAATGCATATGCATGCAGGCAATAATTATGCAGGTGATGAAAGCAATTAACATGTACATATATGCCATATATTTCCAAGCCTGGTCCATATACATAAAATCATTTTAGTACCTTCTATTATAACAAAATATCTTATACATATTCTATGTTTTTAATAGTATTAGAACAGTACTTTCACTTTAAAAAAAAAAGATTTTTTTGGTGTTTTGAGACTGATTTTTAAGACATAAAATTGCCCATTTTACCATTTTCATTAATTAACAACAAATTAATAATTTTTTTAAAAAAAATGAAATACTTTAAAACATTTAAAAATTGAAAAATCAAAATAAGTTAAATTTTCTTTAGAAAATATTTTTAAAGTTATTAGTCTCTGTTTAATTAATGAAAATGGCTGTTTGTATATTATATATTCTAAAAATCAATCTCAACGTACTAAAAGGAACTTTCTAATTTAAAAATAAATGTACCATTTTAATATTATTAAAAACACAAATATTATTGAGATGTTTCGCTATAATAAAGCGTATCAAAATGATTTTGTCCCCACTATATACTATATATTGTGTTGTTTCTAAACTTATTAAAAATGAAAATAATACATTCAAGTCGTTTCTGAAAAAAAAAAAAAAAAAAAAAAAAAGGTATTTTCTCCGAAACTGTTAATTCCTGTTTTGAAAATTTGAATATACCCTCTCCAAGAAAGATATTTCTATTAAATGTCTACCAAAAGAATCTGAAACCTTTAATTTAATTTGAACGTTGTTCTTTACTCTTATTGTCATTCATTTGTTTCATAATGCGGTCAGACAAATGACAGCCAACTTTATTAGTACTTGTAGAGATTTCAGAATAATATTAAAGTGAAACAAATTTAATTACCACTTAATGACTTCTATAATTCAAGTTCTTAATTACGAACAATTTCTGAAACAAATTTAATTACCACTTAATAACGTCTATAATACAAGTTCTTAATTACGAACAACTTCTCAAACATAAATAAAAAAAAAAATGTATGTTCTCTCTAACGAGAGAGAGAGAGAGAGAGAGAGAGAGAGAGAGAGAGAGAGAGAGAGAGAGAGAGAGAGAGAGAGAGAGAGAGAGAGAGAGAGAGAGAGAGAGAGAGAGAGAGGAAGTTTCGAGGTCAAATAAATATTCCATTCCCACTATTTCCACTTAATTCAAAATTAGATAGTGTAGTTATCTAACAACTTATTTTGAAAATAAATTTTTAGCAACTTTTTTTCGTCGAATGGATAGAGATATTGTAGGGGGAAGAAAACAGTTTTTAAAATGGAATGAAATTGATGCAATGAAAATTAAGCTGAAATATTTTAAAGCTTGAGAATGCTCAATTACAAAAGGCTCGATCGAATCGGCTATCCTGGCTAGCTAACACGATGTTAATATGACTAATCTACAATTACATGATTTCTTAGAAAAAAAAAAAAAAAAAAAAAGGGAAAATTAGAATTGCATGATTGTTAAAACGAATGTTATGCTGGTAAATGTAACACATTCCCTCTTTCGTTATTGCATGCAACTTCGTTTGAGAGAATGTATATATGCAGAGAGAGAGAGGTCTTGTTAGAGCTAAGCTGAGACCACTAAAACTATCTTTAGTACAAATTAACGCATTTAGGACACCACCAGTGTTAAGCATTATCAATAATAGAAAATAAATTCCACTTATAGGTCTTATATTATGGATCATATTTTCTATTAGTGAGTAGTGCTTAACACTATTAGTGTTATATAACGTTGTTCTTAGCAGAATGTTTGCTGGATTTGATGCGCGAGTTCCTCCGCACTAAGCCGGCATTCAACTCCAATCTATATATAACAAGAATAAAAGGTTCAAATAATCATTAATTAGCCTCAATGAACTATTAAATAACAAGAAGTACATAACATAAAAATATAAGAAAAAGAATAATCAATTCCCTTTAATAAATGAATACTGCATGATGCTCATTGTGCTCAACATATGACACCCTTGTTTCCAGCAATGCATCATCGTTTCCGAGATACCCCGGCATTAGAATTTATAGTCTGATACCAGTGGGACAAAGTCCTGGACAATGGTATTCAAAAAAGAAAAAGTACTGCATGATATGTGACAAGGTTTTTATTTTAATTTACTTTTTAAAGGTTGATATGAATTACTCTCAGCCATAACTGATACAATTTTTTACGAGTATTTATTCCATATAAGTACTAATTAGTAGTTACGTCAACTGTACCTGTCCATATAGGGTTGGTGCAAAATAAAAAGGATCAGTACTATAAGATTGCGTGGTTGGTTCGGCTGTTGTACAATTTACACCATAAACATGACATAAATCTACTGTTTTTTTTTTTTTTTTTTCTCTAGTGGTATTGGCTTTGATAATTCCTTTTGTGTCACTGTTTATATCTATTATACTTTAAAAAAATTTCAAAAATATTAAAAATATATTATAGATAACAAAGTCTAATGTGTGTTAATCATCAAATGGACTCATAAAAAATTTTAATCCATATGTAAAGAGAAACTATGAGTGTGTTTGGAACTCGTTTTAAAATAATTTTATTTTTTGTATGAAAATGAAAATGAAAGTGTTTTTAATTTCAGACATAAATCATTTTTAAAAATGCATTTAGTAGTTTTATTAAGAAATTATTTTCAGTATAAAAAAATATATTAATCTCTCTCTCTCGGTGCTCGAGAAAGGAGAAAACGGAAACAAAAAATGAAAAACACCTAAAAGTCATTTTTCATTTCTCTCTCATTTTACACTAAACTAAAAAATCATTTTCATTTCTTTTTTTGTCTTTAATTGTGTCAAACGCTATTTTTCTCCCGTTTTCATTTTTTTTCTTAAAAAATGTGAAAAATAAAAATAAAACCAACTCCAAATATGGCCTATATATCTTTTTTATGGGAAACAAAAACTATATTTCAGAGAGCAAAAAAAAAAAAAAAAAAAAAAAAAAAAAAAAGCTCCACAATAAAACAAAAGGAAATAAAATACCAAATCTGAGCTGAGTACTTCTATTTGTCGTCCCGTATGGTTTTTTTAACTCCCTTTCAAAACAGAACTCATAAACATACGTCAATTTTGAAAAAAAAAAAAAAAAAAAAAAAAAAAAAAAGGTTTTTTGTAGGATACAATCATGTAACATTTTCACTAGTTTATTTATTTGGTGCAGATCTTAATAAAAGTTGCGTCGTAATTATGGAGTCGTATAGTACTCCATAAAAGTGAGACCTAGCTACCTAAGGGTTACTATACTTTTTTTTTTTTTTGTACGTTGGATCACAAAATTTGACTATACAGTAAACAGTGGCGGGGCATGTCTGTCGTATGCTTCCCCTTGTAATTAATTAAGCAGGAAGAGGAAAACCACACATGCAATATAATAAGTTGATTAATTACGTACTAGTAAAACAATATAATAAGCACAACAAATACTAATAATTACCTTAATGGTGAAGGAATTAAGCATGATTTCATCAACGGTGCTGAGATTGACGTGAAGAATTTCGAGTGACAAATCTTCAAGAGCAGCAATTATCTTCACAGCTTGTCCAGGAATCCTAGGAGACACGGTCTTCAGAAGTAGATTTGTGCCGGAAAATTTCACCTCGACGTCGGCAATTGCCGATTTCGAATTGGCGGAAAGCTCATTGACGTTATCATTGTTAATGATGTTAGAGGAAGTACTAGAAGAAGTTGGAGATGGTTCAAGTGATGAGCAAGCAGGAGCCATGGCCGTGGGAGAGTTAAGGTAGCTGCTTTGTTGCAGCCTAGGCTTGTATGGACTGCCTGGCTGAGGGGTTCTCGGGCTAATCGGTAAGTTAAGGCGAGGGCTTAGCGGCGGTTTTCTAGGGCTAAGTACCGGCGGTGAGGGCCTCGGACTTGAAACTAGCCTAGGGCTCAACACTTCGGTGTAGATTTTGCGTTGCTTTTTGGCCTCAAGAGAACTTAGAACTTGTTGCAATTCGTTGATGTAGTTAACCACCCCACCAATAATTGAGGCTTGATCTCCCTGCAGATAAACGTAGAAACAAAAATTGAAAATTAAACGGATATAATGAAGAGACTAGCTAGTTCATTTTCTTCCTAGCTAGCATGAGTCGAATTAAATTAAGTAAAATATTCTTACAAAAAATGCCAAAGTGTAGTACTACTAAAAAAATCAATTATTCGTGGACAAAAGTTATATGCAAGAATTGTAAAAGATAATTAATATAGTTCCTAAACTCATAACTAAAATAGATTTTTCTTTTTCTTTTTCCATAATATAGCTTGAATATTAGATGAAGAAATGTTAGTTTTATTTTTTCTCATTTTTTTTTTGTTACTTTTTACGTCCAATGTTTAACATATAAAATCTACTAACATAATATATTATTAGTTAAACAAAATATATGAAAATAAAATTCACTGAATGTGAAAAGTGACAAAAAAAGTGACAGAAAGATAATCAGACAACTCAAACTCGGAAAAGGTTTATTATCTACCTTATAATTATACTCGGAATTCAATATATTAAAAACAACTTACACACACCTACTAAATTCTAATTGAACTACGTAGAAATATAAATTGTACTTAAAAACTTATATAGAGTGCGAAAAACTCACTCTTTTGACATAGAAGGTAGGCATAAGAGAGCGCAGCACCGAAAGATGTTCGTTCATTTGCTTTCTCCGGTTGCGCTCAACAGTTATATGAGATATCTTTCCTTGTCCGTCCAATGACATTGGATTGATCGCTTGATCATGGTCCGAACAAGTACCGGGAGTAGTTGTTCCAGTACTTGATGAAACCTTCAATCTCTTGCTCTTCGGCGAAGCCGTTTCGAGCTGATCAGATGTCTCCAAGTACTCTTGCAAGGAGCTCGACGAACTCGATTTCTGTGACGCCAACCTCGCCGTCGACTCTTCGCCGCCGACCGGAGCAAAAGTAGTCTGATCATGATCCAACGGCGGAGGAGCTGGGAAGTCAACGACGTTCTCTAAGCTCTCCAAGATGCTGAAGAGATCGTCGTCTCCCGCGCCGCCGAATTTCATGACGTAGGCATGATCATCGTGACCGAACTGATGATCTTGGCCGCCGTCGAAAAATTCGGATAAAGTAGTACTGCTACTCTCAGGATCCATGACACTTTCTCACTCTGATCTTCCTTGGAAACTAACTATAAATGGGGTGGGAAAGTGCCGGGAAAATAAGAGAAACTAGAAAAGAGTTTGGAAAAAGGACAGAGAAAAAGGGAAAAACAAAAAAAGAAGGAAAAAGTTTGAAATGAGTTTGTCAAGATCAAGAAAAAGGCGTGTAATATGGGCGAAAGGGATTAAATATAGGACTAGATATATATAATGACAAAGAGGGGCAGTTTGAAAGGGACTAAACCATCACCATCAAATATATTTCAGATTTGTTTTCTTTGCCGTTAGATCACCTTATGAGGAGAGCTAGTCAGCTGGGAGATCTGTGTGTGGAGCATATAAGACCAAAGAAATAGAAAAGATATATACGAATTAAAAAAAGTATATTATATTATAATTGGAGAGAAAAGAAGAGCCGTTAAAAGGAAGAGATGGAGACAGAGACCCAGAGAGGAGGGGCCACAGAGAGGAGAGTGATCAAGTTATATGAAATTCTCTGTATCGGGTTTTTTTTTTTTAAAATTTTTATTTTTTTTTTTTTTTTTTAAATGCATGTCGCAATAATTAACCTATTGTGGTGAAAAACCAGTGATATATTATATTCCTTAAAGTACCACCATTTTACCGACCCTTTTTTACTCCTTTAATTTTGATTACACACCGAGTCATATAGCAGTAGAACATATTTAGTTAATTATTTTCATCATTGACAAATAAGATTAGTGGGATTATCTTATAATCAATAAATTTCATAACTATCTAGGTCTTATTAGGTAATAATACACGGCATTGATCTTTTTTAAATCTTCTTTTTTCTTTGTTGGCTTAGTTTTATAAATAGAAGTACTTGGGTTGAGAAGAAACGTACTTGAGTAGAGTTGCTTTCTAGTTTCTAACACCAATGTGTGTGTGCAATTACTTATATATGGTGGTAAAATATTTGCTTCATTGAGTGAATATATTAATCTATATTAGCAAAAAAAAAAAGTAAATGTATTTATATATTATCACTTTATGGGAGTGACTAATATTGATAAATAAGCCAATTAGTGCAAGATATGAGTTCTGTCTGTAATCACTATATCATCAATTTCCATTAATGTCAAAATCTGCATGCACTATTATTAATGTCCCATGCAAATTAAAAAAAAAAAAAAAAAAAAAAAAAAAGGGAAAGAAAAAGGTATAGTACAATCATTTTGATTAGGAAATTATGATGCTCTCTTCATCAGAATCAAGATTTTAAGAATAGTACTACAAAAAGGTATATCCCGCATCTGTTCTATTAGTTATAAATTTATTATATATGTGTGCTATAGAGTGACAAAAAAACCATCATAGGGAATTAATCATAACTACTTTTACGTGTTATATGGCTTTATAGTTGAAAAGGCTTTTCAACTTGAATTTGCTGCTGTTGGAAGGTTCCCGACCGTTCTCTTGTGGGTATAATTATATATGCTTATATATATATATATATATATATATGTATGTATGTATGTATGTGTCTGTTGTGTTGTGTGTGTGTGTGTGTGTGTATGAATTGCGCAAGGAGTGGGCTCTCTTCCGTTTTCCAATTGGAGCAAAATGAGCAGCCGCCAACAGGCATAGATTAACTATTAACTATCCCAGCTTACAAGGAAAAGCTCAACTGTCAATCACAACCGTCCATTCAAACTATCGTTTCCTTATCAGTGATAAAAATCATCGGGTGTTGGGAAAGAGTAAAGACACCATTTTAGGATGAACTGCAAATTCGAATATCCTGAATTCAACTCTCAATAAAAAGAAATAAGAAACAAAAAACTTTAAAAAAAAAAATTCAACTAGTGAGATCATTAATCTACATACATATATATATATCTATATATACAGTGCAAGATTCCTTCTTTTTAGTCTATATATATGTGTATATATATTCTAAAGTCATACAATATTGAAAGGATATCTAAGTTGTATACTTGTAATCTCGCAATTAATTAGTTCCAACCTTTTTATTTTTTTTGCGCGTTATTTATTTAACTGAAAAGTTTCGTTTTTGAAACACCTATGTAGTTGAGAAGAACGACGTGTTATAAATAAAGACAAGAGATCATAGGGTGCAGCAGCCAAGTAAAAGTGAATAGTAATGATTATAGTGTTTTTTTTTTTAAAGTAATGTAAATATGGGTAGTTGTACGAATTCACTTCAACCAAAAAAAACAGCCGCCACTAGATCATTCATTCTACTGTGCAGAAAAGTAGTGAAAGGCCGGCAGCTATGAGCTCTTAAATATATATATATATATATGCAGAGTCTCTAATTAGACATTGATATATATATATATATTTTTTATATAGACATTGATATATATATATTTTTTATAAAATATGTATATTTTTTTTAAAATGTGTATATTTTTTTTAAAAAAATGTATATTTTTTTTGATAAAATATATAATATGTACACATTTTAAAAAAAAAATGTATACATTTTAAAGAAAAAATATATATGTTTTATAAAGAAATATACAATTGTCGTTTCAGTCCGCGTACCGGATTGAAGACTCATTATATATATATATATATATATCATGATTGTATACTTTCACAAGAGAGTAAAATATATCACGTATCTTTCTTTGTTCTTCTTTAATTTGTTATATAACTCATGAACTTGTATATATTTTCACCAAACGAATATATATGCCCTTTGGTGAACATTTATAAATAAACGAATCTAAAAGAATATATATTTATGTGTGTGTGTTATATATTCACCAATCATTTATTTTTTTGAATTCAAATAGAAAATGTGACGTGATCAAAAAAGGACATTGGATAATAGCTAACTAACGGTTTTACTTGTTTTTGCCTAAAAGAATCACTTTTTACAAGTTGTGAACTAATTAGGTACGAGCGATGGGGGAGTAGATGAGCCAAATAACGGTAGAACTAGTAATTTCCCTGGCAAGTGCATGTGATTCAGCGCAAACAATGATCACATCGGCCAATTCCCTTTCTAATCATTTACTGCATCTTCTAAAGGTAACATAACAGTAGGAAAGAAGAGAGAGAAACGAGAGGGAATATATATATATATATATATATATATAAATGATTCCTTCTTTCAAATGTGTTACAAATAAAACTGGAAAATTACACACAATAAGTTGTAATATGTAGCTATAAGCCTATAACTAACACCAAAAGAGAAAATCAATAAAAGTTTCAAATTTCTAGTAAGATACATGGGATATATTTAGTAGTGATTTTTAGAGCTTAAAATTAATTTTATAGTCATCCATAGTTGAAATACGTGTTCGGTAAAAAGTAAACCATAAAAAGTTATTCTTGAAGAATTTTTGAAGAATTTATAGTCAAAATCAGAAGCAGTCTAAAAATAAATTTAACTTTTAGATTGTGCAGCAATCACATTAAAATACAATTAATGAAGTCTTCATAATATCTATAATACTCCTGAAATTTATACTTATATAATTACAGTTTATTAAAACACTCAACTATTTTTTATAACAGTTATTTTTTTAACACATCTAACATCAATTTTTCTAAAATCTATAACACTACTAAACTTGTCCATAGTAAGTACTAACTAAAATAGCAAAAGTTGAAACTAAAGACCATCTACTACATATGCTGCCATAGTACTAGTAGAGATAGACTAATATTAACGTTCACAATTTTTATAAATATGTATTACCTTGTATGTGATTATATATGCGTTCATTTTTTATCTAATATTAGAACGTACAAAGTGGAGAAGAATATGCAAGAGAGAGAGAGAGAGAGAGAGAGAGAGAGAGAGAGAGAGAGAGAGAGAGAGAGAGAGAGAGAGAGAGAGGGTGTGAATGATGCAAGAAAGAGAGTGGAAATAAATGAGGAAGGTGAAGAGGAGAGGAAGGAAGCAGATTGAAAGGAAGGCAATGACGATGAGAGGGGCAGTCAGGCAAGATTATTTTGTAATTAAATAATGGGCTTTCATGAATTATTATTATTATTATTATTATTATTATTTTATTATTGTCAACTGAAGGTAGTCGGCTTTCAATGCGCAGACACGGCATCTCCGTGCCTACGATGATAATTTCATTTCATTTATTTTCTTTTCTTTTCTCCCACAACCCAAATAAAAAAAAAAAAAAAAAAAAAAAAAATAAAAACCACTTTCAAAATCATGTGTAATTTCCATTTCTCAATAGATTCTCCTTCTTTCTCTCTCTATGGAGATATGTCCATTTGTGGGATTGTGTGGGCAGAGGAGTAATTGCGTATGTCCTTTTCAAATACGGACTTAAGGCAGGGAGTTTTTATTTATTTATTTATTTATTTTTAATTTTATTTAAACGACCCCACTGTGTGACCTTAGTTTTGTAGATATTGTTAGAAGCAAAATGGATTTTCCTCTAATTCAATTCATGGCTAGTTAAGTTGTGCCAACCATTTGTTGGTCGGCTTGTCGCACCATGTGTACCACAGTCCATATATACCATATAGCTCTTAAATCCTAACCTTGCTTTTGCATATTTGTTTAGGGATGACTTAACCTCATTTATTTCACCGATTTGAGTTTTCAGTTTTAAATTTATACAGTAAAAGGCTATCAGAAAATGACACATCTATTTTTTTTACTACAGTGAAAAACTCTCAAAAATTATCACATCTCAACTCAAAATTAAAAACTCAAATCTGTGAAGTAAACGATGCCTATTGTTCATAATTTTAAATAATTAGTTAGTACTATAGACTATTCATAAGACTCTGTGTATGTAACAAATGCCTAATAAAGAACATATACGCCAAAGTTATTAGTATGTACAAAATCGGATCTTTTTTTGGTCCCATTTATTTGTCATTTTTCTTTTGTCTGGCTAGCTAATGGTTCCTATGTCCTTCTCTATTGTAGGTTGATCCCCCAACTCGTACTGTAAATGAATTTGTGACATTTAATTACAACAGAGCAAAAGACTAGCTAGTGATTTCTCTCTGCACCCTATGGTCTATATCACAACATATCTCAGTAGTATCTGATTGGTTCACCTACATTTTGAAAAAAAAATTTGATAGATTTTTTCACTTCAAAAGTTTTTGCTTTTGGATATAAACGCATTTATTCATTAAGGCTTTTGGATTACGAGCTCACCTAATCAAAACGCTGAGTTTAGTCATATTGCTAATTAGCACTTTCGTGATATCATCTCCATTTGGAATGACATCTGAAAATTCCTCCAATTTGGAACATATAAGAAGTGCAACTAGAATCATTTTAACTCAAATAGATATTATTGGATAAAACATACTCTTTTTTTGGGAGAAAGAGAGAAATAGGTCAAGATTTGAGATAAATTAAAATTAATAGGCCAATAATTTATATAAGTTGATAAATAGGCTAAATTACTATTTTCATCCATAATTTGTCTGTTTATGAATCATAACTTGACAAGTTATTATTCATAATTGTCCATAACTTGACAAGTTTGTCCATAACTTACCTGGTTATGAATCATAACTTGACAAGTTATGGCATATTAATTTCTATAACTAAAAATTAACCTATATACTTTCTTAAGTTTTTCATATTGACATATTTTCTACTATTTTTTTTTGTTTTAATTCATTCCCGGGCAAAGGCAGCAACACCGTTCGCATCTAATATAATACATTAATACATTAATAGAAAGTGAGTTTCACGACATAATATTTACATACGAGGTTCAATTTCTATTAATTATGATGCTTCTAATAATCATTTTTCATTTATTTTCACACTACAAAATCAACATTTTCCATCAAATGTAACATGAATCATGAATTGGTAAAAGGGAAAAAGAAATTAAAAAGAAAATTTACTCGGAGTAATTTCAAAATTTGCTTAATGTGTCATCCATTTAATAGTTAAAACAATATCCAACCAAGCATGCAATTTAAATTAGCGTACGAGTGTATCAATGCTAAGGGGAATATTTTTGGCTGAGAATAAAGAACAGAATATTTAGGCATCAAATTCAACAGATAAACTTAAAAAAAAAATAATAATAATAAGTAAATGTCCACGTAAGCCATTTTTACATAAAATCACATTAAATGCAAAACAAACAAGTACTGACCCTCCCTACAAAAATGAATGGGGGGAATGTGGAACAAAATTCCAAAACAAAGTTTGCGAAAAGTAAATTGCACGGGGTCCACGTCCCTTAAATGGGTCCCTCCCTTAAAAGCTTCATTCACTATTCGAAATCCTGAAAAATAAAGAAAGAGAAAATCCATCATTAAATAGCACCCACGAAATATACGAGCAAAACATAAATAACTCTTCATCGTCGTATCCGTTTCATTGAAATTTATTTTTGAGGTTTTTTTCCCTCTCTTTTTTGTTAATTATAAAAACTTCCCCTTTTATCTTCGAAGCTTTCTCCCTCTCTCTTTTATTAATTATGAAAACTTTTCATTTATATTTTTAAGCCTCGTTCATTTCATCGATTCGAGTTTTCAATTTTAAATTTTTATAATAAAAAACTCTAAAAAATATCACATTTAACTTTTTTTACTACAATAAAAAAAACTCTCATAAAATGTCACATATTAATTCGAATTGAAAACTCAAATTTGTGAAGTGAATGATGCTTTAATTTTTAAAGAACTTTATTTTTAAAAGTTCCAAGTCAATATCATACGGTTTTTTTTTGTGGGGGGGGGGGTAGGATTGAATTAAGGAATGGTGAGCCAATTTAATTATCACTAAATAAGATCACAACTTATGTTTTTTGAATATTTCAATAACTAGATAGGTATAAAATAATACTCGATGCCATTATATGTTAAATTTGAAATTTAATTCTCTTTATACGATAATTGAAAATAATATACACAATCAATTTTATCCTTTTAAATACTTGAATGTAAGTATTATTGTCTAGTATTCCTTACAATTTAAAAGGATCTCAAATCTTATCATTAATGGTGAGGGATTTTTTTTTTTTTTTTTTTTTTTTAAAGAGAGTTATAATATTGAACAATAATTTTAGAAATGGAACTTTTGAAAAATTTGAAAACAGCAGGGAAATTTTCGTAATTAACTGTTTTTTTTGGGTTCAATCACGCATTTCCACCAACATGTAAAAGGACGCCCAAGTTGTTTTGTCACGACGTGCAGTGGAAAATGAGACGAGGGTTCGAGATGTTCGGGAGTTCTCGCGATGTGTGTGAATTGCAATGCAATCGTTTGGATAGAAGGATGTCCGGTGGGGCCCAAATGTGGGCCCAAATGTGGGACCAATGGACTTGATTGCGTATAAAGATTTTGTATATCCCAATTCAGATGTCATGTCCCCATCTCTGTCCTGCGGCCGTTGGGAGCTGCTAACTATTGTCCAAAAATATTTTAGTGCATCTCCCCCTTCCATCTCTCTATTCAATTCACGTAGTTACATTACATTGATATATAAATAAATACAGGAAAATTTTCATTTTAAAACTATATGTTATATCGAGAGATATGAATTTAGTACTTTTTGTTTTAAAAAATTTCATGTTGATATTTTGATCTTTAAAAATAAAAAAATTTAATACTTGAGAGTTCTTTCTTGCGACACGAAAAAGATAAAATTATTTTTCTAATAAAATATAATTTTGGGGAATTTTTTTTTTTTTAAAAGAGATCAGAATTTTGAGAGATAAGTCACGTCATTTACTACTAGAGGTTTTTTCTGCAAACAATAAATAAATAGATAGATTAAATAATAACAAGTTGCATATCGTTTACTAACTAGAATTATTATACTTCTTTGTATACACATTCTTGTCGTACTGCATGCACGTATAACTATTCTTTTTTTTTTTTCTTTCTTTTTTTTACCATGTCTTCTGTTTTCAAGGTGTATGTTAATTTCATTTTTGCCCATGAGAATATTCCTCCTATTTATGGCATGATTGAGAAGATTTTATAACTTTTTTTTTTTTTACCAGAATGAAAAAGTACTGAACTTTGGACAAAACATAATTTATGGCCGTACTGCAATACAACCACCAATAGCACACTTATTTAGTAAGTAGTGGTCGACTCTAGCGCAGCAAAGTGTCGAAAGTAAATTATCAAAAAAAAAAAAAAAAAAAAAAAAGAAGTGTCGAAAGTGAAAATTAAAAAAAAAAAATTTAAAAAAACAGAAAACAAAAATATTGTAGGTCCCTTAGACATCTTTATGATCATTTCAGTGAAGAAACATGCTCTCTCTCTCTCTCTCTCTCTCTCTCTCTCTCTCTCTCTCTCTCTCTCTCTCTCTCTCTCTCTCTCTCTCTCTCATTCCTCCATTTTGTAAACTACTCAAATTCCAATTGAAATCACTAGAAAATTTGTTTGTTTGTAGGATATTGAATACACAATAGTATTCTTCAACTTGCATGGTGTGATTTTAAGAAATTTTAATAGATTTTGTACAAAAGACATGCAGAGATGATGTAAACGGCACAGAGATTCCCATGTTGATTGGTGTGAAAACTGTACAAGAGATTAATGCCTTTGTTGACAATATATATAAATATTAATGCTTCCGCGAGAAAAAAAAAATTAAAAAAAAAAGAAAGAAATTTGAATGAGCTTCCTATTCGATGATGGTGACCTATGATATAATGTTAGTTGCTGGTTTTTAAAGTGCTTAGAAACCAAAAGCTCTCTATAATATGGTACCACAAGACAAGAATGTCTCAAAACACCTGGAAATCATATATAACTATCATTTTTATTTTCGAAAAACAAGGAGAGAGAGAGAGAGAGAGAGAGAGAGAGAGAGAGAGAGAGAGAGAGAGAGAGAGAGAATTGTTTTCCCTCTCTTCCTAGCTATTTTTTAAAAAAGTTGAGTTCAGATTTTGGCATTTATGTTCAAAATTTTGAGTACAATGGAGTACTTGTTAACTCTTAAAGACATCATAAATATTACAAAAAATTGAATTTTACAAAAAAATAATCGAAAATTAATAAATTTTTTCTTATTCTAAACGATTTATCAAGTGAAATATAATATTTTAATATTTTATCATGTTTTTGCAATTCCCATATTCAGATGTTTGAGACACTAGCTTAAACATTTGAGCTAATGATGATGACAAGAGATTAATGAATCTTTCAGCAACTTGCGCTGTAAGGGGCAAAAAGAAAAAAAGAGCTTCTTTAATATTGATATCAGCAAAGTGATAACAAGAATGATTAGTAGTGAAATATATAAATGGAGTACTAAACAGAAAAATTAACACCGAAAAAGGAAATGATCCATTTTTCAACAGAATACCGGCGCAGCGCTTAGAAGTACTAAATGCCAATTAAATGCCCATAAATATCAGAATTTCCTGCAAAAAGTAATAAATTCTTGGCATGCAAAAGGAGTTTCCGCAATAAATTACGTGAAGTAAAGAGAATGCAGAAGTGATGCTCTATATACATATATGGGATATTCACCTTTTGTTTTGAGTTTATTTAAAATTTATACTCTTTTAAATTAAATTTAATATTAAAATTTATATTTTTTCACAATCAATCGTTGATTTTAACTTTGACAATGCTTCAAATACCTTTAAATGAAAAATAGAAAAAAAAAACTTAAAAAAAACTTTAAACTCACAATTTTAACCTTTAAAATATGTAAAATGCCATTTAAATAGATTTTGTTTTGTGTTATTAATTTTTAATTATCTTAATATTAGAAAGTTTTAGTATTTTTTTTCCTTTTTCTTAAGGATAGTTTAGTAATTTAAAGGTCAAAATTAATTATTGACCGAGATAAATAATATATTTATATATTAAATTTAATTTACAAGTATATATTTGATGAGATCAAAAACTAAAAATATAAATTTTGAATAAACCTAAAACACTGAGTATAAAAATATAAATATCCCTATATATATTTAAATAAATTATGTGTAGATAGATATATGATATATGCTGTGGTCCTATATGAATATATGTAACAAAAAATTTGCATTTTATGAGTAAAACTGCAGGAATAATTCTCCTAAAAAAAAGAGCAGAAATAAAAGTAATACAATCACGACTGAGTACTGTTCAAACGCAGCCTAGCTGTACGATGGCAGATCACATATACTAAGAACTAGCTAGGCGCATCTAATCCACAGCGTTTCTTTAATGTTGAGCTCTCAATTATTATATGATTATTTTGTTTGCTTTTGAAAGATTTACTCAATTATTATATGATTATTGTGTTTGCTTTTGAAAGATTTATCTATTATTGTTACACCCTGCAGGGAATATATGACTTTCATGCATGTAGTTATAAGTAGTGATTCCGGGGTGTTTTGGCAGGTCTTTTTATAGCGATTTGTATGCACATTTACGTGAGTTGCGGAGCCCTTCTTTTTTTTTTTTTTTTTTTTTTTTATGCGAAGAATTTAATTTGGTCGAAAATCATGGACAAATCCCATTTTCGACAAATTGTGTACATGAAATGTGTTTTCTTAATGCACAGTGACAGTGTATCTAGTTATTTTTCTTATGGATAGGTACAAAAAATCCGTTTAGTTCACTGATTCGAGTTGAAATGTGACTTTATGTGAGAGCCTTTTACTGTAATAAAAAGTTAAATGTAATTGTTTCTAATAGCTTTTTATTGTAACAAAACTCAAATTCTAAACTTGAATCGGTGAAATGAACCGATCAGAAATTAATTAAGGCCATCATGTTCAACTTCACCTATTTATATATTCACCATTTATTTATT
The DNA here is from genome assembly GCA_012066045.3 of Morus alba. Lineage (NCBI taxonomy): Eukaryota > Viridiplantae > Streptophyta > Magnoliopsida > Rosales > Moraceae > Morus > Morus alba. The sequence continues at coordinate 2,213,609 of CP050234.2, forward strand.
TTTTTTCCCTTTTGTTTTTTGATGAGAAAAGTTTTTCATTCTCACTCCCTAATATGCTTGCTTTCTTGAAAGTATAAACGTGGCGTTATTGTTGTCCACTTTAATTTTCGAACAAGAATTTGGAGCCCAAAAATGGATACAATCTTTGCTTTATGCTGTAGCAAGACACCGGAGAAAGGGCACAAATAACTCTTCTTCTTGTTGGTAGGTAAGAAGATTTGATGAATAGAGAACCATGCAGCTAAGAGACAATTATCTTTTTTTTTTTTTTTTTTCATTTTCTTTATTATATTTATTCATTCTTTTGCTGGAAGAGCCAAATATCATTTAAAACAATGTATTCATGCTTCTTGTGACCTGAACATTAATAGATGTATGGGACCCATTTTCTTGTGGTACCTTCTCAATCATCAAACACTCATTTTTCTTTTCTTTTCTTTTCTTTTCCCACCTCATTTTTCCTCAAGGCTCAAACAAAAAATAGCAAATTAAAATCTCATCTGATTTCCATTGGAGTAAGGACGTGTAGTTGATAAGTGGTGGGTTCCTTGTGAATGTACAATTTTTTTTCCCTGGAAAAGTCAGTGTACTGTTTGATTTTCATTAAAGTTTTACGACATATGAATTAAACAAAAAGATTCTTAACAAAATTTGACTCCAAAGTTTTTGGGGCTGAGGGGAAAGGGGGGGAAAAAAATCAGCCATGAAGAGTAGATAATACAGACGATACAATATGCAACGATCCTGTAACTAAAATAATGCCAGATCCATTATCCGCCTTGCGTCTCAGAATCTGATCCGCAATCTTCATCGAAGATAAAACCGAGGCGTCAGCGGCCAAAATGTTTTTATTTTTCAAAACACTCGTGGAGCTGTCAAATTGAGCATCAAGCAAATCCTGGTATTCTGCCATTTCGTCGTGAAGAAAAGCTATTCCCAACTCTTTGGAAGCTTGGATCCAACAATCTTTTAGGAAAGACGCTGAAGTTGTTCGAGATTTGGCCCCGGCAATGTTAGACTCAGTTAAAAAGACGGCATCTATTTGTCCACCTGAGGATAAGTGGTCAAATCTATTAGAATTCTCCATAGAACTGCTTGTTAACACCGCATTTATCATCAAATTTTAGGGCCAGAATTCAATAAACATAGTGGGGAGACCATAGCCCATTTACACTGGAGGATAAAAGTTAAAACACAAACTTAGGACATGTTTGATACACCGTATTGTATTGTATCATATCGTATAGTATTGTATTGTATAATTTTTATACAATATATAAAATGTTGCCAAACATTGTATTATTCTTAAAAAATACAATACAGGGTGCTTATACGGCGTACCAAACATTAAGGTATGTTTGGTGCACTGTATTGTATTGTATTGTATCATATCGTATCATATAGTATTGTATTGTATAATTTTTATACAATGTATGGAATGTTGCCAAACATTGTATTATTCTTAAATAATACAATATAAGAGTGATTATACGGTGCACCAAACATGCTCTTAGGGCCCGTTTAGTTCGCAGATTCGAGTTTTTAATTCGAGTTGAAATGTGACTTTATGAGAGAGTTTTTACTGTAGCAAAAAAGTTAGATGTGATTGTTTGTGAGAGTTTTTTACTGTAGCAAAACTCGAATTCTAAACTCGAATCAGCGAAATGAATGGGGCTTATTCTACACTCGACACATACTGTGTCGGCAAAACTGCATGAAGGAATTGAAATTTCTACTGTAATTACCTATTAACAGTTTTTGAGATAAGTAGTATCCATATATCTTCTAAAGTATGAAATAAATATACAAGGGTTGTCTTTATTATCAAGGCTTCCACAAAGGAAAAGGCTATACATAAGCAAATAATAACAGATTATTCATCACAAAAGGAGCATACCTGAAAGGAACTCCCTTGCAAAACCAACATGATCTTTGTCACTGGCCATAGCAACCACAAGAGCCAGGCGTGCCCCGGGAAATGCCATTTGTATAGTATGTAACAATGCTTTAGCAGATTCTTTGGTGTGAGCTGAAATTTTTTTCCAGGAAACTGCTGTAAGAGATACTGCTATGCAATAATATTGAAGAGACGTCCAAAGGGAAACTGAACTAGTAAAGATGAATCAATCAGTAACAAATATAAACGGGAAAGAACCTCCATCCAACATTATCATTGCTTTAGATAGTCCCAATCTTTCAGCTTCCTTGGATGTTAAGAATTGACTTCTTCCAAGCAAGCATGAATTCTCTAAACCAGCTCTAATAGATCCATCAGAAATTTGCCACCCTGAAGCATCCAGAATATCATTAGACGGTATTCCAGCTATATCCTCTGTATGTGCAGTAGGCCACGTTTGCCACATAAAGAGAATTCATGAACCGGAGTCCTTATCTCAGCAAATTAAACAGTATCGATACCTCACACAAGCATTTCAACTAATGTACAAAAATTCGTTTTCACATTGACATATATCAGTGCAAACAAGGAAAAAGTAAACAAATAAAAAAAAATACTTAAAAAGAGGGGGAGGGGGGGTGGGGGTGGGGAAGATTAGCTAGTGCACCTGATTCGCGGAGGCAAAGTGCTGTATAAGTGGCAGTGACTGCATTGTGAAGCTGGTGGCTCCCAAGCATGTATAGTTTTACATCGAACAACTCAAAGGACTGAATGAATAAGAGATCATAAGTTCTTAGTAAAAGCTCCAAAAGACCAACATAGAAAACATTGCATGATCACCATTAGTACTGTATCAAGTCAATCATACACGAAAATAAAAGTGCATACCAGTTTTAAATCTTTATCAGCTTGTATCACTATATCACAAGATTGGCAAGGTCTGCCATTTAGCAAGCCAACGCCCTTGATTATACTTCGGTTTCCAGCATCAGAAGCTGATACTACAGGTGAAGACATCAATGACGCTTTATCTCGAAGAATTTTCTCAATATGCGCGAGAAATGGCCCACCCAAAACCAACTGAAAGTTTAAATTTCTAAACAGAGTTAAGTATAAAAAAATACAAAGCCCTTTTAATAAAAAGTGTACATCTTCATAATAAAAAAAATCATACTTTGCATTAATAGTCAAGTCAACCCATTTAGTTTATGCGGATCAGATAAATCCATTAGAAATATCAAAGGTAGAACCACCTAACTGGGCACTTGTGTTTAATAATTCCTGACTTCGCCATTGCAATGCTTTCCAGAGACCCCCCAAGGGCAGCCAAATGTTCCTCGCCTATTGTGGTAATAACTGATGTCACAAGTCCAGAGCTACAGATGACATTAGTTGCATCTCGTGCACCCCCCAGCCCAGCCTATTACATGTGATATGAACAAGATTAGTGTTGTTAAACCTTATACATCCTTTTCTTGTACAAAATTAACACAAATAAAATTTGTCATCCACAAAAACAACACAATAAAGTAGATAAGATCATTTGAAACCCACTAGTCGTAGAAGAAGAGCTGAAAGAAATCACGTGGGAAAACTGAATAACCTCAATAACTGCAATGTCAACATTCTCCTGAGCAAATAATTTGAATGCCATTGCAGTCAGAACCTACATTGAAGAGAGAAAAATTCAAAATGAAGTATCACATAGAAGATTATTTACACACCACAAATAGGTATGATACACACCCACAGTTATAAGCATTGAACAGTAAATATAATCCTTATTCCCAGCATCAACTCTAGTTGTCAGCTCAGTCTGAATGTGATGAAATCAAGTTTTGAACAAGAAACTTTTTTGCAGTTTCAACATTTGTGGTAAATAGATCAAATCAAAGCTATAATCAAATTAATGAAAGGATACCATCCCGGAGACAAAAAGGACACTATGGGCTTCAAACTAAACTTATTTAGGAAATAAAACCATCAATTGAACCTTAATACCTGCTTTTGAGATATCTGTTAAGTTTCTCTACAATTTTTACAAATTAAGAATTAGCAAATTCGAACAGAACCATTGTTACAAAATTGATACCTCAAAATGACTAATACGCTCATTTTCAAGTTCCCTCGCCTGGTTGATAATCTTTTTACTTCGATGAAAAATATCATTTAAAGCCTTTGCTGACACTGGCTCGCCCAATCTTCCCAACGATATACGTTCTCGGATAGTCTGGATATGCGGGCTACATTGGCCAAATGAAGCGTATTTCAGAAAACCATGATAAAAGAGGGGTACAATCAGAATAAGAGCTCTACATAACATAAAGATACTGAACAAACACCTTGTATAACAACCAACTGAATAGCCTTCTGCTCTTAAGATGTTGGAGATAAATGCAGCAGTTGATCCTTTTCCTTTGGTCCCAGCAATGTGAATGGCCTAAAATCGCTGCTACGCTCGTCAAATCCAAATTTAGTTCAACAAATATATTTTACATACATATATATATATATATGGAGAGTGAGCTAAAAATTCTTGTTGAACATCAATTACTCTCCTTTTCTCTTCTCACTTCAACAAGATAAAATTTTGGCAATGTTCTTCCTTAGCTAAGGCGAATGTGAATCACGGGCTGGCTTGAATAACATAAAAATCGAAAGCTTTATCTAGTTTAACACCGAATTTTCAAGTTTTTTCCTTTTATCCAGACAGGCCATTTCAAATAATTCTATCCAGAAACAAAACCAAAACACCTAAAAACCTTCGCTTTCCTTTGCCTTTTCCAATGTTTTATCACTAACCAAACAGAAAACGAAGAAAAGGTCGAAAAAAAAAGGTTGATTCGGAATTTCGAACCTTGAATTTGGAATGAGGATTATCGAGAAGCTCCAATAAGCGTCTCATCCGACGGAGATTGAAGCCCTCGTCGGAATCAGTGCCGGCACCTTTGGGGACGCCCGATTTCTCGTAGTTCTTGAGAGAATCCATGTACTCCATGAAATCCTTAAGCTCCGGTTCCTCTGCTGAACGAGAACAGAGACCCTTAAACGAGCCTCTATAGTCTGGAAACTCCATGGCATTGGCAATTGAGTGTTTTCTGTAACGGAGAACGGGAATTTGGCCGAGAAGCTTGAAAATTTTCATTTGGCGGAGAATGGATTTTTTTATTTTTTATTTTTTATTTTTTCCTTTCTTTTGCACCCCAGAAATCGAAAGAATACGACGAGAACAGAAATTGCTGGAAAGGTGCTAACGACATTTTAATTTTCTTTTACTTTTTACTTTATGAATTTAGAATTATAATTTAAAATTATTTTTAATTTATATTTATTTTTTAAGAAAAAATAATATAATAAATTATAAATTTTAAATTTAAATTATGATATGAATATATTAATTAAATGCATAATAGAGTTTAAGGATTATTTTATCAAAATTAAAAAAAATAAAAATTTGAGTTTTTAAAGTTCACATTCGTTTGTAAAATTTAAGTTTGAACTTTAGTTTTAACTTGAGTTTGAAGTTAAAATCTGCATTTAAGTTTTCCCTTCAACTAAAATTTTTAAACTCAAACTCAAGTTAATTAACAATAGTTTTTTATTCTTAAAAACATCATAATTTTTTACTTTAATTCTGATTGAGATGATTTTTTTCTATGTTTTTACTACGAAGACAAATAAAAACTTCACCTATATACTATATTAAAATTTTGTATCACTATTGAGTTTTTATTAAAATATTATTTAAATACAAATTCAAGAGTGTGACCTCTTATTAAAGAGGTTTCTCTAGAAATAAATTAGAGAATTGGTTAGTAACCTCTTACTAGAGAGGTAAGTTTGTGACAATTTAAGGGCCCGTTCACTTCGCTGATTCGAGTTTTTAATTCGAGTTGAGATTTGATTTTATGTGAGAGCTTTTTACTGTAGCAAAAAAGTTAGATGTGATTGTTTGTGAGAGCTTTTTACTATAACAAAACTCGAATTCTAAACTCGAATAAGTGAAGTGAACGAGGGCCAAATATGTCCCTATTTTTGTGAGTATAATCAATCCCATATGTTACCTTACAAAGATCTTTTTGTAACTCCTCGGAACAGGTAAAAGTTGTAGTGATTGGATCCCAGTCTACTCCTATATGATTTTGTAACATTTTGTACGCAGCGTATACCTTACCTAATCGGCAGCATTTCTCCCTAAGACGCTCACCATCGGGAACATAGCCATAAAAAAATGTGGCCATTTATGAGACCCATTGGTTATAGTGACGAGATTCTGATTGGCAACTGTGGTTATCATCGTGGTATTCATACATTCTCTCTTGCAGAAAATCCTCTACAATAGGGCTCCAAAAAAGTAGCATCTCATCTCTAGTTCTCCTTAGCATCTACACACGCATATCATAACCAAGAGTAGGACAATATATGCAAAAATGCAGGACACCACATTGACAAAATGACTACAAAACTGAAAAACAACAACAACACCAAACACAACACCAAACACAACTCTGTGATCAAAATGAAAAACAAACAAAACAAAATCCATTCGCAAGTCTAAAATCTAATTCTCATGCAAAAATATCCACCAACCAAAGTCCATCTGTTCATGTATGAAAATCCCCATCAATAAATGCATGATGCTATACTTGAAAGTTTCCTCACACAAAGTTATTCTCGCCAACTTGTTTCATAGACCAAAACGTCAAGTTGATCAAACTTACATGAACTAAAGTTGTAGTCAAACATAAAAAAAAAAAAAAAAAATGCTTATCAGGCTTTTTGAGACACAAAAACCAGTTGTTAAAGATCAGTCCCCACCCGTCCAAATTCCAAAGCATTTCAAGATTAACAAATCAACAACCAAATCAGCTGAAACTTCATAAACAAATCAAGTTCTTTTGAATTTTTTTTTTTTTTTTTTTTTTTTTTTTTTTTTTTGCATTATCTAGTATTAGTCAGCCTCCATAACTGCTATGCACCAACATTTTCCTATTTTCAATCGCAAGATATTCTATGCCAAAAGTAGCCATTACATTCTAAAAAAGATAAAAAGGAAAAATGTTGGCAGTCACAAACAAGTTTTAACAAATCTTGACAAATGAAAGACGGCCGCCAACATACTAAAAAATTAAGGTCAAATTCAAGACCAAACTTTAACCAAAAATTGAACCCAAAATCACAGCTAAGTCTAAACACTATCTCCAGAAATCAAAATCACAACCAAATAAAACACTATATGGTCTCCAGAAACCAAAGTCACAACCAAAATCACAACCAAATAAAACACTAGGGTTGTCTCCAAAAACCAAAATCATAACCAACTCATTTGAACGGTAAAATGAAAAATTATAGAAAGTTAGGAGAGCACACCGTTACAGAGTTCGAGTCTAACGACAAGATAAAGGACAACACATGCAGCATTCCAAACGCAGAAGATGGTTTCTTCTAAGTCCTCAACGACCTTCTGTCCTCTCTCCGGTGAAGGCGAGAAATGACCTTGCTTCCGTAGTATCGGTGAAATTAGTACCGAATGTGGAGTTTTCTTTGATTGTTATTTGTTGACAAAAACCCCTTTACCCGGCCATTTCCATCAACGCCGACCAATTTGACACTTACGAACAACTAGAGCAGACGAGAATAGTAGAATAGGAGAAGAGGAAGAGAGTCCCAAAAAAGACTAAGAGGATTCTCTATTACTGACCCACGCGAGAGGAAAACATGGGAGAGGAAGGACGAGGTCAGTGGAAGTTGGGTGGGGTGCATTAAGAGCACAGTGGTTTTTATTGTGCACTTGGGTTTCAAATGATAAAATCAAGAGGGGCCTGATTTCAAAATGAGAGCCCCAAATGATCCCAATCACCCCTTCTGATTCTAACCCACTAGGTTCATTTTGGACTTCCAAACACAGATTCAACCTTAGTCCTAGGATTTGAATCTCTCAATCCACCGACCAAACATGCACTTATTCTTTTGGAGTAAAACTCAAAAAAAATTTGAACTCAAGTTATAATTTTTTTCAAGTTCATGTTCATTTTTAAGATTTGAGTTTGAACTTTAGTTTTAACTTGAGTTTGAAACTAAAATCTGAGTTTAAGTTTCCCCTTCAATTTAAGTTCTTAAACTCAAACTCAAATTAATGAACTATATTTTTTTTTATTCTTAAGAACATCATAATTTTTTTATTTTAATTCTGATTGAGATGATTTTTTTCTATGCTTTTACAATGAATAGATGAATAAAAACTTCACCTATATACTTTATTAAAAATTTTTACTACTATTGAGTTTTTATTAAAATATTATTTTTAATTTACTCAAATATAAATTTAAATAGATTTTTAATTCAAATTATAACTTAAATGTGTACATCTAAATACAAACTCAAATTATAATTTTAATTTTAATTATAATTTAAAATCGTAATTTAAAAATGTAACTCAACAAGTCTTAAATTATCGCAGTGTCAGAAAATGCTGACGTGTGCCAAAAAGTTAGAGCAAACTACAGCGATACGATGCCGTATCAAGAAAGCCAACTTCCGCTCCTCTGTTCACTTCTACTACTATAGACTGTACTTCTATTTCCAGTTCTCCCTCCCTCTCTCTCTCTCTCTCTCTCTCTCTCTCTCTCTCTCACTCTCCGGTACCTTGGGGCTTGGGTTTTGTTTTGGTTTTCTTTGCAGAGAAAATCAAGAAAACACCTATCAAAGCTTTAAATTCCCGTCTATTTTCTGAAACTCCGGCCATTTCTTCGTCGTCCTTCGACTTGTGAGCTTGTGAACCATAAAGAAGAAAACTCAGCTTCTCTGGTGAGCTTTTTACCCCCCCTTTTTTTTTTTTTTTTTTTTTTTTTTTTCTCTCCATTGTAATTTCATCTTTTGATCTAGTGTGGCTTTTTTTTTTTTTTTTTTTGTTCTTTTTTTTTTTCCTTCAAGAAATTTAGAGTGTATCCAAGAAAGTTCAAAGCTTTTCCATTTTTCTTTAATTTGAGTCAAAGAAAAGCTTTGTCCTTTTGCAGACGAAAGCCAGAAAATTGCAATGCCAAGTTTATTTTTCGGTCGAAAGTGGAATAATTCTGAGTTAGTGTGGTCTTTTTTTCGTAGTTTTATAAATTTAGTGGGGAAGAAAGAAATAAAAAAGAAAAGGCTCGAAACTTTCCCATTCTCTTTTCTTTCTTCACTGTGTTAGTTAAATTAAACCAGTCTCTGGGTTTTGAAAGACTTTGGTTTGATTGCTGATAAAAAAAATGATAATATTTTTTTTTTGGTTTCTTGTAACAGAAGAAAGATTACGTTGTTTGGAAAATTTTAAGTTGGTTTCTCTTTAAGGAAATATTCATTGACAAATTATACATTTGCTTAATCACTTAAGTTTTCTGGTTGAATTTCTATAATGTGGACCAGCAATTTTGAAATATGTGATTTGTAATTAGAATCTCGCAATTTCATATGCAAAAGAGGCGGGGGATTGCAGGTGTAGTGATTTGGATGAGAAGATCATGACAAGTAATGGCGATTGCGTGGTTTCGGAGTTGGATATTGGAAAGAAGGAAACTGAGTATGAAGCACTTGAGGCCAAGTTAAGGGCTGTGGAAGCTGAGAAGCTTGCTATTGAGGAACAACTAGAGGCTTTGAAGAGAGAGAATGGTGAACTTAGGGAGCGCATTCATAGTGGTAAAGATGGATTCAAGACAGATTTTGGAGGAACGAAGAGGATAGAGAGAGTTGTTGATCTGACTTGGGATGGCTTGGATGAAGATAGGACTACTGAGCTGATGCTTGAAAATACAGTTTTGGAAATTGAGAAGCAAAGGACAGAAAGAGACGCTAAGGCTTGGGAGAATAAGTTTAAAGAATTGGAGTTGCAGATGTTAGATATGCAAAAGAATTTTGTGTCGGGCGGTGAACAGCGGCTGTCGGCTGGAATGTCAGACGGAAGCAAGGAGAAATTTGTGGATTTGGTGGACGTTGTGCCGATCCTCCTCTCTCCTGATAAATGGATTGGTGATCTGAAACCAGCAGGTGTGAAAAATAAAATTCTTACTTGTACTGCAGATATTTATAATTTGTATCCATTTCTACTTGCATATCTTGTTTACATGAAAAATAGAATTGTTGAAGTTTTATTGTCATTTTCTTTAAGCTTTAAAAGATAAAAGATGAATCTTGAATCAGCCTTGCCTATTCACCAAGTGAATTTTGGTAATTTCTTATCATTTGTCTTGTATGGTTTCTGAAATACAGTTGGGGGCTTCTACTCCTTTAGCAACTTGCAATCCTAAATTCCTAATTGTACCATAGTTTTGAACCCCAGTTGGCTCAATGTTGAGTCACTTGGACTTAGTGCCTTAGGTTAGATATAAGGTTCGATTCCCATTGAGTACTATCAGTTCCTTAAGGCCACGCATATGGGCCAAGGGTACGAGATTTACCTGATCCATGTAGAGGGGCGCTTTGCATGGATCTCGTAGATTAGTTCGGGCAAAGTCTCGGACACTTAAAAAAAAAAAAAAAAATTTGTACCATAGTTTTCTAAAATGCCATTATTTAGTCAGGTATAGTCTTATTGTAATCTTTTCCAAATTTGTGGCAGGTTCAGCTTCTAATTACACACTGTGTAAACATGATGATTGGATCAAGGAAGAACCTAAAGGTGTTTGTTTAGATTCTACAGTTGAGTATACCACCAATAAGCGCGTTAGAAGACAATTGGCATTCAAGCAAGAGAAGAGTTCTTGTAAGAAGATGGCTCCATCTACCCCTGCTGCTACTAGACCTTCATCTCTCACCATTGTGGATATCGTTGACAGTGATGAAGAGCCTAATAATACCCGTGTCAAATTGCCTATTGATGATGCGGGAGATGGAAAGATTGTCAGCCCATTGGAGTGTGCCTTAGAAGGGAATGTAACTAGTGAAAAGGGGATGACTAGGGAGATGAGTTTGAAGCAGACAAACTGTGACCAGAACAATGTGGAAGATATAGGTGCATGCAAAGAAAAAATTCCACCAGTTCCGACTCCAAAAAGGAAACGAGCTCAAAATATGGTCATGAGTGATACCGATAGTGACAGTGACGATAGCATTCCAATTTCTAGACTCAAGAGGATGAATCTTCGGGACATAGGTCCTGTTCATAATGGCTCCTATGTGAATGCTAATACTTCAGTTGACACCAAAAAAGAATCCGCATCCCGTCCAAGGAGGCGCCTGGTGCCACTAAGGAAATGCAGGCGAAAGGTTGGTCAGAGGAAAAGCTATCAAGTGAACAACTAAAAGTAGATGTGGTCGTGGAATTTCTACTCATGTAGATTCTGAAGATGATGAGTCGGACGTAACGGGCTCAGATGATGAAGATGAAACTCTTGGTGGATTTATTGTCGACAGCTCTGATGAATCTAAAGGTGATGAGGCTTCTTATGAAACTGATGGTAGTTCAGGTGAAGAAGAAGACTTCTCTAAGATTTTATCTAATTTTCAGAGGAAAAAAGAGAAAAATTCCAAGTGGGAGTTAGAGGGTGACATGCTTGCAGATTTCGGCAAGGATGATGAATTGTGCATGAAGGCTGTTTGTGCTCTTTACCGCCAGCAGACTGCTGACGAAAAGGCAAGCAAGGGAACATTGTATTGCAACAACCGTGGGTTCAACAAGTTTGATGCTTTCAGGCATGGATTTTAACCTCTAATATTTGAAGAGCTAATCCTATGTATTCTGTTACTGTTTGATGCCACCAATCTTATATTTCTTTCTCCCCGTTTTTCTCTACGAGTTGTTTTTCTGTTATTATTACCAATTTCTATTTTTTGTCCGATAGAAGTTTTCTAAACCAATGGTGTTAACTGTTAACTAATCTTTTTCAGTACAGCTTGATTAATTTTAATACCATGTAAAATGGTTTTTATACTAATGACTTTCTGAAATCCATGAGCCAATGCATTTGGTTGGTTTCATAAAATCATTCTATTTCTCCTGACATTTAAACTTCGCCTTATGCACCAGAGGGACTTCTTTGGCCGAGTTTCTTACAGGTGGAGACCCCCAAGGTGATCTGAAAGTGTCTGTAAAGGATTTGGAGAAGTATAATTCCAAGGCCGTCAAATGGTGCAGAAATTGGGCCACCAAATACTCTAAGCAACTTTTTGCTATATACGAGAACAAAGAGGATCCACTCTTCCTTCCTTGATTTGCAGTGTAGGGTGCCATTATGAAGTGTTGGAACTTTAGAAAGAAGTGTATTTCAAAGTGGCTTTTTTGTGGTGGTCCTTTTTACTCTTGGTGTAAAAATTTATAGTCCCTTTTGGTTTGTAATCCGGTTTTTACATGTATTAGGATTGGCTGTAAAAAGAAAAAATTAGCTCTTGAATTGTTATGGTACAATATGTTGATAGTTGTAAGATATGTAATCCCTGACTTGCTTCGCAAGGCTAATGCTCAGTGAAGGCTGAGTTTGTAAATCATCTTGGGATGCTGTGAATTTAACTTAAGTACATTACCATTAGTCAATATTATCTGTCACAATTTCAGATTAAGCTGGGAAAATGAAATATATATTTTTCTTTTGATGTCCAGATTTCTCCTAAACTCACTTTGTGACTCTGAGTTTGAAATTGGAGCCTTCCGTCAAACCCTACAATCTTTAAACGACGCATGTCATATAAGGGCATGAGGTGGTTCGAACTCCGGACCTTATGGGAGTAAACCAAAAGCTTATTCCAACCAACACCTAATGGGTTAGGGAAATGAATTGTTGCTTTGGGAAATCTTACATTTACATTTCTTCTCATTATCTCTTATATAGATTGTGTGAGCATGCCATTGAGTTTTAATTAGATCATCATATAGATTGCAACCATCTTTATCTAAGTAATGCCTAGACTTAGAACCACTTTTGTAAATAGGAAAACGTGATTGGACACAGTTTAAAATGTTTTAGCAACTTAAAACATTAAAGGAAAAAAACAGGGTATTTAACTAAAAAGTACATTGAGTGAAGCCTAAACCCTTTTCATTATGCTGCAATGTACTAGCTATAGATAGCAGCTACACAACTAGACTTTGAACTTTATAAGTTCTTACCTGTCCTAATAATCAATCAATTGAAAGAATTGGAAAACGTGTTGGGCATGGTAAACCTTGAGAATGTAATAAATACAGCATCATCGAGACTTTTAAGTGACATGTGGCATTTTTTAAAAACCATTAGGTTGTTTGTTGATTTAAATTTTTAATTTGAGTTGAGATATAATTTTATATGAATTTTTTATTATAGTAAAAAATTAAATACGATTGTTTCTGAGAAATTTTTTATTATAATAAATTTTAAATCGGTGAAATAAATGAAATCTTATAATCAAACTCACAAAAAATTTGGCAATATAGAAGTTCAGTTAGGGAAAGGCCAAAATACAGAGGACACTTCCATTATAATAACTTACCTGAGGGATTGGATGATGGATTAAAACGTTATTTTCATGACTTGAATGCTATTTTTCGGCTAAACATGGGCAAAGGTAGTTCACCAAGACAATCGAAATTACAGCCTAATAATAGGAAGCAGACAAAAGCTTGGACGTTTGGGAATTAGAAATTGTGGTTTGGAGACTTTTCTCAACTGCTCCGGCATAGTTAAAACACACAAAATTACACTATCTCCTTCCGGTTTAGTGAAAGGATCATATCTTGTTGTAGAAAAAGCCAAAGGGCATTTCTAGAATTAAAATTGTAGCCTGCTGGTTTAGCCAGACAATTTTCTTTGGAATCGAATCCTTGTGCCTTTGAAAAAGGTAACGTTTTTGTCTAGAATCCAGTTATTTTCTTTTTACTCTTCTTCTTTATAAGGCCTCAAAGAGAGACTATAATCTGTATGTGTGTGAGGGAGAGAAAAAAGAAAAGCATAAATGGATTCCTTTACAAGTACTGAAGGGAATGATAAACAAACGAAAGAGGCAACTGCGTTCTTCCAAATGCCATTGCACTATCCAAAGTACTCGAAATCGGAGTACGAGACGATGCCGGAGTGGAAGGTCGATCGGCTTCTGTCGGAATACGGCCTCCCGGCCATGGGAAGTGTTGAGCAGAAGAGGAAGTTTGCCATGGGAGCTTTTCTTTGGCCTCACTCCACCTCCTCCACCACCATCTAGTTAGTTATGTTGCAAGCGGCTTATAAAGTTTGTGAGATACAACAAACTTATTACACTCACCTCTTGTCTGGAGAGTCAAGCTAGCAACCATGTATTTATAATCAGTGGCGGATTTAAGTACAATTTAAAAATTATTGTTCTTATTTTTTAAAAAAAATATTAATTTTAAAAATTTTAAAATTTTACACTTAAGTTTCTATTGAAATAATATATACCCCATTAAAATAAATATATTTTTTTATATGCTCTATTAAGATAATTTGTTAAAAAAATTTAATATACGTCCTTATTAAAGTGAAAGACTAACTCGTTACTGCCTATGATGAATTATGATTGGGATATTTGAAAGTATGAGCTTGTAATGCCATTGTGATCTTGGTGCATAAATACACATACATTTATGTCTAGTCTTTTTGGTGAGACCTTTCTTTATCAGCTGCGTTTTGCTTTCTGGTTTAAAACGAGAACTTCATTTTATCAAACTATGCTATGTGTTTTTTTTTTTTTTTTTTTTTTTTTTGAAAAAAAAAAAAGTTCACTTTAGACGGCCTAAATTTTTAGTAATGTTCAGAACTCCACTTTTAAAATAGTTCATTGGGTCAAAATTTCCTAATAAGCAATAGAGTGTTAGAATTAAATTTACAACACTTTAATGAAATTATGATATTAAATTTCAATGTTTATTGAGAAGTGTCTTCTTTAGAAACATCATTCTGTGGCTTTGACTTCTAAAAACTCGAAACATTTTTTGATAGATCATCAAACTATTTCTAGAAACAGTTTTTGGATCTAATTAAGCCGAAAGCATCGAAGCGGTACTGAACAAGACCTAACACCAAATGTCATTAGGTCCTCTTGAAGAAAACCAACATTGACAAGTACGACACTTTTTTTTTTTTTTTTTTTGGTGCGCTAAAGGAAAGGAATGACGTGCTGCTTTTGTAGAAAAACGACATTTGTAAAATGACGGTGTCGTTTCGTTTCGAGAAAAAGAATAATCAACAGCAAGCGTAGTTTTCCTCAACATAAAACAAGATGTCGTTTACGGCTCTGGTCAAGAACGACAGTGGGTGACATCGTTCTTATCCTTAAAACGAAACGGATAGTCGGCTTTCAAAACAATGTCGTTCTGCTTAAAAACAATGAACGACGTGTCCTTTCTTTAAAAAACGACATTTTGAGATGACATGTACTTTTTTTTTTTTTCCCCAGATAAAAAACAGGAATAAGTGGAAAACTACAAGATCGTTTAAGTTTTACTCCCATGTTTTTAAAATTGTCATCGTAGACATAACTAAATCTCGTTTAAAAATGTCCTATTCGTTTTACATTTCGAGAAAATAAGAATCATTGATAAATAACGAGCCCGTTTAGTTCGCTGATTTGAGTTTTTAATTCAAGTTGAGATGTGATTTTATGACTATTTAATAAAAAAATTAAATATGACTATTTTTTAGAGTTTTTTTACTGTAAAAAAACTCGAATCGGTGAAATAAATAGGACCAACGTATTGTTTCCTTGTAGGCAAAAGCTAAATGTCGTTTCCTCCCTTCAAGAACGACAGTAATGTATTCAATATTTCAAGTTTATATATAGAATTATTTTGAAAGAAATCAGATCAAGAATTTTTTTTTTTTTTTTTTTTCTCTCAACTATCTGATTAGCGATCCGTTTATTTCTATAGATGTATTTGCTTCATTAGCAAACTACCTGTAGCCTCCTCTCCCAAGTCATTACAACCTTGCATCGCTTTTGAAGAGGCTCACTAAACAATCCAAAATAGATAGTTGTAGAGAATAAAACAGAATGTCACCCTTCCATTATTATCATACTAGCCATCATTACTTTTTAACGATAATAATTAAAAACAGAAGAATCCCTGCTGGCAACAAGTGGGTGTATATACATACATACATATATATATATACACACACATATATATATATATATATATATATAATGCATGTCAGTATGCCATACACTCTGTCTCTCGTCCTATTACAGCTATGGCTTAATTTAGAAAGAACAAAACACAAAGCTTAGCTTAAAATTACGAGCCAACAAAAAATCAAATTTAAAAGACATTATCAGAATAGATAATGGGCACCAAAAAAGGAAAAAATAAAATAAAATTTTGGAAGGTCAAAAATATTTCACATGGGTATGTGGGTCCCCTTAAGATGCGGGTGGACACAGTATTTTTGCATGGGATCAAAATGGCCTTTATCTCGACACTATAAAATGCGTTCCCTTCCCAAACCCTATTCCACCACCCTTGAATAATAAATATAATTTTGTCTCTAGCTCGTCGTGTTTTTGGCTTCATTTTCTTTGTGTCTCTGTCTCTCTCTCTCTCTCTTATCCCAAAGAGAGAGATTTCTTATATTTGAAGAACAAAGGAGAGAGAGAGGGAGGGAGAGAATTGAAGGTAAAAAAAAAAAAAAAAATGGCGTTTACAAATGCCTCGTTTGGACTAGCATTTGCAATCGTTGCCGTCATGTACGCCGTCGTTTTGCCCACCACTCGTGCAGATTTACCCGCCCCGGCTCCGGCTCCCACGAACGATGGTTAGCGCTCTCTCTCTCTCTCTCTCTCTCTCCTTTAACGTATCCTTCGTTGGTTTCTGTTTGTTTCCCGAGAAATGTTAAAACCCTTTTAATTACATTGTTTATTCACGGTTAGTAAATAGTTTCATAAAATGATGAATTGCCTTGCTTTAGACTTTTTAGGTTATTGAGTAAATCTTCAACAACGATAATCTGAATATTGGCTTTGGATTCCATTTTTCATTCCTCAAAATGAATAAAATAATAGAAATAAAAGACTATATATAATCAAGCCGGCAGGAAAAGAGAACAACTTTTGTTTCTTTGTTACGAACTTTTCAAGTGACGGATATAATATTAGTACTAAGAATAATGAATGTTTTTAGGGGGAAAAAAAAAAAAAAAAAACATTTACGCACAATAAATTTATCTTTTTAAATGAAACCTCATTTAAAAACAAGAACAAACATATGCGTTTACAGGTATAATTTAACAATAATTTAACACCTGACTTCACTATAAAGCTTAGAGTTTAATTGCTCAATCTTACCCGTGCATATTATCAATGATATTAAGTTAAATTAATTATTAATCTAAAACAAATATATGTTAAATGTTGACTTGATTTTTGTTTAATTTGTGTTTGCAGGCACGGCGATAGACCAAGGGATAGCGTACATCCTAATGCTTTTGGCATTGGTGCTCACATATCTCATTCATTGAACCAACTTCCGATTCGTCACCTTATGTGGGAAAGAAGCATCACATAAACAAATTAGAAACGTTCAATGTTCTGATGATGTGTATTTGGGGTGTGCGGTCTATCTTTTCATTTTGGAAGGAATTACTTATTGTAGAGATTTTGTTTTTTTTTTTTTTAACAGTTTCTCAATTGTTTATTTTGTTTTTCCATTTGTTTAATCTCTTTATTTCCGAGTTCCATATTTTTCCAAAGTCTTGACAAACTTCCACACTTCTCATATTCTTACCCAGTAGTATGGCTGCAAATTGAAATAAGAAAGGAACAAAGGGAAAAATAAAACAAAACAAAACAACCAAGACAAAAAAGATTTGAGTTCCAAAACTCAAATTTCCAACTTTGAATAGGAATTTAATCTCAATTGGGATTTAACGGTTACTAAATTCGAGTTCAAAATATTTATGGTTTGACTTTACGATCGCTTTTTAAGATATTGATGCACTTGTTTGGTATCTTTCCTGAAGATTTTTTTTTTTTTTTTTTTTTTTTTTTTTTTATTGTACATTTTCTTAAGGATAAAGTACTCCTGGGAAAAAAAAATAAAAAAAAAAAGAAATTATGAAAACACGCTCGTGTTTTAAAAAGCTTTCAAAAAGTCCCCAACTAGTTGTTGATTTTTGTTGCTACAAACGTTATTAGTTGTCATTTTTAAACGTTTTTATCGTTGATACCTTGTTCTTATAATTGTTCTGTTCAATGAAAAAAGGAGATAAATACTCTTTTAAAAATATATAAATTCTACCCATTATTCTTAATTAATAATAACTTTAGTAAAATAACTATACTAATAAAATAACATTATTAATCATGAACCATAATTAAAAATCTTAATTCATGCACTCTTTAAAGTAAATTATGTAATTTTCTCTTATTTTCAATCTCAAATTTACAACCCAATTACTTGTTAATATTACTTAAAGCTGCACAGCAATGGCTCAATACGTGTTTGCGCTTGAGAACCAGTTGGGCTCATATTCACAACAAAATCGTACTGTCTCTTAAATTAAAACTGAGATCTAAAAAAAAAAAAAAAAAAAAAAAAAAAAAAGAAATGCCAAGTAAACGAGCTGAGTACAACAAAATTTCTGCTCAATCAAGAGCAACAAAATTGCAAGTATCTGTAACTTTAAGGCCTAGAAAAGTATATAGGATTATCATCGTTATTACTGTGTATCCTACCATGTCAACAAAAACTTGCAGGCCGTTCTTTAACGTCCAGTATTTCACTTTAAATATATCCATCCCCCGATCATGAAACTGTGTGCCGGTTAATGTAGAACATACTTCACAACTTCGTAGAATGAAACAACAATACCAACAGAAGGACCTACTCTTCCAACGCGAGGGCCAACGCCCGTGAATAGTCCTTTCATCCCTCCGCCCCTGTCCAAACCAAAATGCAAAAGGATCATTCATGTGGAAAAGACGCAAGTACATTCGAGACTTTATGGGAGAAGATCGGAAGTCAATTTTCAATCCCTCCGCCCCAGTTCCCATTTTGTTAGTGAGATTGGTAAAGATTATCCTTTAGTATAGAGATACAACGGCATCATAAAGTAGAGAGGATACCTCCAAACCTCCTTCAGCGTTTGTGTAGTTGTCATTTTCAATGCCCGGACTGGATCCTTCTGCAAAATTAAAAGGAAAGACAGAGTGTGTAAAAGACAAGAACAGATATGGGGAAGCTAAAATACATTTATCCAAATAAGACATCGACAATACAGAGATTCTAAAAGAGTGGGCCAAAGAATGGGCCAAAGAATGAAACCTCTATCTGTCTTCGAGTTTTTACAACATCTAAAGGACATGTGGCAGCAGCAGCAAGGATTCCTGCCACAAATCCAGAAGAGAAGTTTGCCACAAGGACACTTGCAACGTTGGTTTCATCGCCCAGTAGACAAAGAAGCTTTCTTCTGAGCTGCAGAGATAAGAGGAGGAATGGGCTTAGTATTGAAACAATTTATAGGTCATATATAGTGGAACTGGATAACGTAGAACAATTAGATAATGAATTCTCACAGGCTCCAGAGTGGACCAACAGATTGCAGAGAAGGGAACATCACGAGCAAGCTGCGCCCCCATGCCCGTCCATAGGACACGGTAGCTTTTCACTGTAACAAGAGAGGGACATCAAATCCTAATTCTAGAAATCAGCTTAACATAATTGTTGCACCGTGCAAAATTTGACTTACAGTTGTTTTGACCGTTGTTTGTGGTCTTGACATCGGAGAGAATCTCAAGTAGAGTTTTGCAAACACCAGGAGGCTTCACACCACTATCAGTCACTTTAAATGCCTATTATCAGACAAACAAGGGAACAAAAATAAGCAAAAACTCCATAAGTATCTATCAATCTAAATCCTTGACAAATGATAATTTGGACACAGAACCACAATAAATAATAAGGCTATTGACATCTAGTTACCTGCATGCGTGTCCTTGCAAGTTCAATTGGGTAGCAAGTTGCACAAGCCAATGAACGAGCCAACGCGCCAGCAACTAAAGGGACATAAGGAGTTGTGCTTGGTGCTTTCTGGACACTCAGTTCCTCTAACCAGTTCCGGAATATGTCATAGCAAGGTAGGTAGATTCCAACCTGATTACACAAAGGCAATTGACAACAAATGAAAATCACAAAACTATGAGATCATTTACATCATGGGAAAATAACAGCCCAGAAATAAGATCTCAGCAAGTTCAAGGGCTTACTGTTGGTACAGCCAGCGCTAAACCAGCATTTGTGCCTCTCCATAGTCTTAAAAATCCTTCCTGAAACATCAATTCCCAGTAAGCAAATATAAACTAAACAAAAATCTGACTAAGATAAATATGGCACTTAAGAAAACACATAAATCTTCTGATGGGTCTCCTGGACCCCCATTACGTTTCACCTTTACTAGAAGAAGGCCTAGAAGAGTTCGTGTTGATGTGGCAGCAAGGGATGAGGTGGAGGCTGGTGAGGTGGAACCGGTGAGAGGAGAAAAAGGTGTTGACATGGAGGGGACTCAAGGAGCTATTGAGCTCACTGCTGAGTGAAGAGCGTGATGTCTCGAATGTCGAGAGAACCTCAGAAGAAGAAAAAGGGAAGGGGAAACGGTTAGCGAGAACTAGAGAATAAAAACAGAGAGCGGAGGGTAGGGGGATTCATTCATTGAACTTCTTTGTAATTTTCATAGACGAGCCTTGGCTCTAGAGAGTGCAAGGGGTCACTCGAACACCCCCATATCTTGTATTCTTGATATTGCCTTGATAATTACAGTTAAGATCAATTCCTTTCAATTCTTTCCTCTAATTCTCTGATATTGTGGGAAACAACTAGTTCGGAATTGGAGTCTTAACAAAGTGGAATTAGAGCAATCCTTGGGATGGCACCGACGAAGAGGGGGGACGAGAAAATTGAAGGAGTCCGTGAGAAATCCAGCGCGATTTGGAGGTCTTCAAAGGGGAACTGCAGGAGACCTTTCGTGAGGACTTGCAGAAGATCCCAAAGCTGGAGCGGAGCGTGGAGCTGATGATAGGGGAGTTGGAAGAATTGCTACGGCATCATGATGCTTCTACACCGGGAACTTCAGTGACGGTCATGGAGCTTCCTTCGATTCCAACAGCGGCACTAGGAGGTGGGGAAGAGAAGGGCGGTGGTGCGTTTGGCGGCGGCGGGCGGTTGGAAACTCCAAATCGCGAGGTCGGGAATTGGGGAGAGTGGCGGACAAGGTGCGTGGAGATGCCGGTGTTCGATGGGATGGCGCCCGATGGATGGATCTTTCGAGCTGAAAGGTACTTTGCTCTCAACCGCAGTGCTAAGGCGGAGAAACTTGAGGTTGCCATGGTCAGCCTTGAAGGCGAGGCGCTGGCTTGGTTCCAGTGGGAAGACAGCTGACGAGCGATCCGGGATTAGGCGGATCTTAAGCGGCTGATTTTGGAACGTTTCCGGCCGTCACAGAAAGGGAGCCTTTACGAGAAGTTTCTGGCTCTCCAGCAAGAGTCCACCGTGAGGGAGTACCTCCGAAACTTTGAAGTGTTGGCGGCACCACTTACTGGAGTAACCGAGCAGGTCTTGGAAGGTAGTTTTATTAAGAGGCTTAAACTTGAAATTCGGGCTGAGATCAAGATGCTCAAGCCTGTTGGGTTGGGCCGGATTATGGAATTGGCCCAAAGGGTAGAAGACAAGAACCAACAGCTCAAGCCCACGAGGATGCCCATGAGCTCACATGTGTCTTGGCCTAAGAACTCCTCTCTTTCTTCCGCGACATGAAGTGGAAATAATTTCCAACTTCAACCTACACCCTCCACCGAGAAAATGGGGAATGCCCCATTTGCCCTGTTCCGCCGACTGACAGACGCTGAGCTACAGGCGAAGAGAGAAAAAGGATTTTGTTACCGTTGCGATGGCAAGTATTCCATAGGCCACCGTTGTCAAAACAAAGAATTGCAAGTCTTGGTGGTCAGTGGAGAAGAACCAAAGAAGGCAAACAGACGACAGAGGCGTGGGAGGATGCCTTGGCCGACAACTTGGTGGAGTTGTCTTTGAATTCCGTGGTGGGTTGACCGCTCCTCGCACGATGAAGCTCAAAGGAGAGATTAAGGGGGAGGTTGTGGTAGTCTCGATCGACAGTGGGTCAAACCACAATTTCATTTCCATGGACTTGGTAAAGAAGTTGGGTTTGGAGTTGGATGCCACCGGCGGCTATGGGGTGGTGATGTGTACCGGTCTCACGGTCAAGGGTGAAGGGGTGTGTCGTGGGGTGGCCTTGACCGTGCAGGATGTGGCCATTGTGGAAGATTTCCTTCCATTGGAGCTTGGGAGCGCCGACGTGATCCTTGGTATGCAATGGTTGGAGACACTCAGGGCCGTGGCGGTCAACTAGCGGGCTCTCTCGATGAAGTTCAAGATCGGCAAACTCCGGTGGTATTTTAGGGAGACCCCAGCCTCATTAAGTCTCCAATGTCCTTAAAAACTATGATGTGGGCTTTGAAGCAAGAGGGACAGTGGTTCTGGGTGGAATTGAGCACATTTTTCGATTGAGCCCCAGCCGGGAGTGGTGTCAGTGGAGGCATTGCCAACCGCCTTACAGTCGGTGCTACAACGTCATGCCGAGGTTTTTCAAATGCCGTCTGACCTCCCTCCACCACGACTGCGAGACCACACCATTCGACTTAAAGCAGGAACCTCTCCAATCAGCGTCCGGCCATACCGGTATCCGCAGGCACAAAAGAGCGAAATTGAGAAGTTGGTTGGGGAAATGCTCACCGCAGGAATCATACAACCAAGCTTTAGCCCTTTCTCCAGCCCTGGTTCTACTCAAGAAGAAGGACGGGGGTTGGCGATTTTGCATCGACTATCGGGCCTTAAACTGCGAAACCGTACCGGATCGTTTTCTGATTCAGATAATCAACGAGCTCCTTGACGAATTACATGGTGCCACCATTTTTTCAAAGATAGATTTGAAGTCTGGTTATCACCAAATCCGGGTGCGCAGCGAGGATGTGCTGAAGACGACTTTCCGCACCCACGAGGGGCACTACGAGTTCTTGGTCATGCCTTTTGGGCTTACCAATGCCCCGGCCACTTTCCGGTCTCTTATGAACGAGGTATTTCGGCCCTTTCTCTAGAAATTTGTATTGGTATTTTTTGGTGATATCCTGGTGTATAGCCGAACGGTGGACAAGCACACTGAGCATTTAGAGATTGTGCTTGTTGAGCTAGCTAAGCACAGCCTTGACGTGAATGCAAAAAAATGCTGCTTTGGGCAATCCACATTGGAATACTTAGGCCATATTATCTCAAAGGACGTGGTGGCAGCAGACCAAACCAAAGTTGCAGCCATGATCAATTGGGCACCGCCCACCAATTTACGGGAACTCCGAGGGTGTTTGGGCTTAACTATCGGAAGTTTGTTAAAGGGTACGGTTCCATAGCCTGGCCACTAACAAATTTGTTGAAGAAAGATAGCTTCCTATGGACGGAAAAGGCTGCAAAAGCTTTCCACACTCTCAAGGCAGCCATGACAACAGTCCCTGTGTTGGCCTTGCCGGATTTCTCACGGGCCTTTGTGGTCGAGACAAATGCATTGGGAGTCGGAATCGGGGCAGTATTAATGCAAGATCAGCGGTCAATCGCCTTCTTTAGCCAAGCTCTCTCCAGCTCCACTCGCTTGAAATCAGTTTACAAGCGCGAGCTTATGGCCATTGTGTTGGTGGTCCAGAAGTAGCGGCCATACCTTATAGGGGTGCACTTTATTATCCGCACAGACCAAAAAGGTTTGAAATTCTTGTTGGACCAATGGGTTGTCAGCGAAACCCACCAACGATGGTTGTCCAAGCTATTAGGCTTTGATTTCAAACTTCAGTATCGTACAAGACTTGAGAATAAGGTTGCGGATGCCTTCTCCCACCTTCTGGAACTCCAGTTGTTATCCGCACCCTTTGAGCTCGACTCGGAGGAGCTTCACCGCCACAATGCCAAGGATGCCAAGCTCTCACGCATTATTGCGGACCGGCAAGCCGATTCAGGGGCTCATCCGGGGTTCACCTTGCAACAAGGACGCCTCATGAGAGAGGGCCGGGCCGTGGTCTCGCGTGATTCTCGATTGGTGACCGACTTGCTACACACCTATCATGACGAAGTGGCTGGAGGACATTCAGGGGTGCTCAAGACCTACCGACGTTTGGCGGCTGATTGGTATTGGTTTGGGATGAAAAGGGATGTCGAGGCCTGTCGCAAAGTGCTCGATTTGTCAGCAAAACAAATATGAGACCTTGGCTCCCGAGGGATTGTTGCAGCCCCTGCCCCTTCCAGACAAAGTGTGGGACGATCTCTCAATGGATTTCATTGAAGGGCCGCCCAAGTCAGCAGGATTCAATGCCATCCTAGTCGTCGTCGACCGTTTGAGTAAGTACGCCCATTTCATTCCGCTCAAGCATCCATTCACTGCGACGACAGTCGTAGACGAGTTCCTTCGCGGCGTGGTAAGGCTGCTCAGAATTCCCCGCACTATTGTCTCCGATCGCGATAAGATTTTTTTGAGTAAATTTTGGATGGAGTTGCTCAAGCATCAAGGCTCTACCTTGACTCGGAGCATGGCCTATCACCCTCAAACGGACGGGCAAACCGAAGTGGTCAATCGGTGTATTGAGACCTACCTTTGGTGTTTCTCATCGGATGCACCTCAACAGTGGTCAAACTAGCACAACGTCACAACGAGAAGCTTGCACCTCACTGCTATGGTCCATTTGAAGTGCTTGCCAAGGTCGGCCAAGTCGCCTCCGATTGAAGCTCCAAGAGTCGACTGCCATCCATCCTATTTTCATGTGTCGCAACTACGCCGGGCCGTGGGCTCTACTATTCCGGATGCTGCTTTACCACCACAACTCACTCAAGAATATGAAGCTCCAGGTTCGGCCATCCGCACTACGGGGAGTCCGCCAACCGCCCGTAGTTCCACGTCGGAATTAGAGGTCCTCATTCATTGGGATGCGCTGCCCGACCATGAGGATAGCTAGGAGAGTTTCGACCGCATACAAGCAGCCTTCCCAAATTTCCACCTTGCGGACAAGGTGAGTCTTTGGGCCAGGGGTATTGATGGGTCTCCTGGACCCCCATTACGTTTCACCTATGCTAGAAGAAGGCCTAGAAGAGTTTGTGTTGATGTGGCAGCAAGGGATGAGGTGGAGGCTGGTGAGGTGGAACCAGTAGGAGGAGAAAAAGGTGTTGACATGGAGGGAACTCAAGGAGCTATTGAGCTCATTGCTGAGTGAAGAGTGTGATGTCTCGGATCTCGAGAGGGCCTCAGAAAAAGAGAAGGGAAGAGGGAAACGGTTAGCAAGAATTAGAGAATAATAACAGAGAGCGGAGGGTAGGGGGATTCATTCATTGAACTTCTCTGTAATTTTCATAGACGAGCCTTGGCTCTAGGGAGTGCAAGGGGTCACTCGAACACCCCCATATCATCTTGTATTGTCTTGATAATTACAGTTCAGATCAATTTCTTTCAATTCTTTCCTCTAATTCTCTGATATTGTGGGAAACAACTAGTTCAGAATTTGAGTCTTAACATCTTCTTCCAATAATTGTAAATCAAACATTGTGCTCAGGGATTTTTATTAAACAAACACATGCCTCATATCAGGCAATCGATAGCCTTAGTATGCATTAGTAGCAGAAGAAACAAGGTGCAATTTAGACTCCACCAATAAATTCTTCCTTTAAAATAACTGCCTTTTTGAACATATAGAGTTGACTATAAGGTGGAAAGTGAGAAAATAACTAGCATACCACCAACCTCACGAATGATTTTGTTAAAGACATCCAGAGTTCCTTTGTACTGAAAACAATCCGGAGGGCATATTGATACAGTACCATGTACTCCTGCACGTGCACATGATGGAGAACATCTTAGATCCGCAAACAACTGCAAAAATATAAACAAAAATAGTTCACGGACCAAACACTCGCAGAGAACTGGATTAACTAACATATCAAGTCACAAGCACAAACTATGAGAGGACAATAACGGAAAAAACATAAACATATATGGCATAAACTCATAAGCTAGTACCAATACCATGTTAAGACATCCCCAATCTTACGCAATATGAATCAATGACTGGAAATTACAAATGTGAGTTATCAAAGAAATAGCTAAAAGCATTTCTAAAAAACCAAAAAGAAGCAGCAATTATATGCTTCAAATACACATTAGATCCTCTAAGGATTTCAAAAATTAAAAAAAAAAAAAAATCCATGGAGACATCCCAATTTCCAATGTGCTGGACTTATAACAACCAAAATAAATAGGCAATAACACATATAGATATATATTTTTTTTCAACTAAGTGATAGCAACTTATATTAGCAACAAAAGCAACCCCATTCAAACTTGAGAGCAAAAAAACAGACAATAATAAACAAGAATGAGAATCATATTTACATATAGAAGTCTTGGAAGGATGAGTTTATACCATGCTCGGTCCAAAATATCCCATGCGCCTTGTAATATTACTCAATGGATGGGAGTAGGCAACCCCAGCTGCCTGAGCTTGCAACCTTGTCTGGTAAAGAGAAGAAAGTAACGTTCTTCAGTTCAAAGTTCAATTCATACAAAACCACAACAAGTAAGCACCCAAAAAAAAAAAAACATTAAAACAGATTAACAAAGGAACATTCAAGTTGGCAACTTAAACATCATACATGAAATCATAATCAAACAGAAATAAATCAAAATATGGGGGTTTCAGAATAAACACCAAGGTAACCTAATTTGTAAACTCTTCTGAACCAAGTCAATTCCAAGAAAAACAAGGAAAATCAATCAACAGAAATTCCCCCATAAGAGCACTTTTCCATTATTTTACCTGAATGTGCTCAATAACGAAATAGAGAACAGAATATCAAATGAAAAAACAAAAAGAATACGAACCAAAAACCTAGATTAACTCAATGAAACCCCATCAAAACCCAAATTATTAGCTTAGCTTCATTACTCGTCAATCATTTCACAGAAAATTAATTAAAAAAAAAAAAAAAAACGTTACCTTGGCAACATCCAGAGGATTAACAATAATTGCAGAGAGGAAAGCGGCGCCAGCAGCAGAGAGAGCTCGCTCAGCGAAACCTAATTTCCCATCCGAAGCGTTGTTCAAACCCGCAGGCTGAACAGCCGATAACACCGCGCCATCTCTCGCCGCCGCAACCACCGATTCCGACATGGACAACTCGCGAGAGTGAATCTCGGCCATAGCCACAGGCCTCTGCTCTGCCTCCGTCCATGGCGCCCGCGTCCGCTCCGATTCCGCCATTTCTCTCTTTGTAAAACCGAGACCAAAAAATATAGAGAGAATCAAAACCCTACATTCATTATTGAAAAGGAAAGCATTTTTTAGGAAAAGGAAGAAAACGAAAGAAAATGAAAGGACAAAAGGCTATCCAGATTCCTTGGAGGAGAGGAAAAATACTAACCAGAAAAGAAAGCGAAAGAAGAGAAAAATATACTAACCAGAAACTTTTAGAGCCACGTTTGTTGAAGCAACGAAAGTGGACTGTTGGACTTTATTATTTATTATTGGATGATAAATCTGAAAGAAATAAAATAAAAAATAAATATTTGACTAAAACGAGCGCTTCTTCTTGGGTTGCAAGTAAGAGCGGAGAAATAACTATTTCTACCAAAAAAGAGTAAACGGAAAATAAAACAAGTTGAAAATATTGTAGAATAATAATATTGTCGAGTTGTGGTGGGACACAAACAGAGCCTTACATTACGCTCCATGGGCCTTGGCCGTTGGCATTCTAGGGCTTTCCACAGTAGCTCGCGGGGAGGCGCGATTTTCACGCTATGCAACTGCAATTAGAAGTATTTGTCGTGTAATGTGTACTATTTTTGTGAAAATATATAAAAAAAAAATAGATAATTTTAATAAATATTTTTTTAAAAGTACACGTATTGAGATTTTTACGTTTATTTTTTATTTATAATATTTTTAATTAAATAATTATCTTAATAAAAGAATATTTATAAAAAATAAAAAGTAAATATCTAGACTCATATATTATCAAAAGTAAATTCTCTATTTTTTTAAAAAATATGTATTACTTGACATTTAATTAAGGCATTTTTAAATTTAATAATTTGGTCCTTTTATATATATATATATATATATATATATATATTAGCAATTGACCTTTTTAACTTGTAAAAATGTCTCAAGGCTTTTTTACGGACACTCTTTAAACCCTTTAAATTTAATAATTTAGTCTTTATATTTTTCTAGCAATTAAACTCTTTAACTTGTAGAAATGTCTAAGGCCCTTTTACGGAGACTCTACTTTTTAAATTTAATAATCTAGTCCTTATATTTTTTTTAGCAATTGACCTCTCTAACTTGTTAAAATGTCCAAGGCCCTTTTACGAACACTCTTAAACTTTTTAAATTTATAATTTAGTCCTTATATTTTTCTAGCAATTTACCTCCTTAACTTTAAAATTTTTACAATTAAAGTCTAGTTGAAAATGATGTTTATTATTATTATTATTATTATTATTATTATTATTATTATTATTATTATTATTATTATTACGATTCTAATCACGTGACGTGAATGTTAGCATTTATTGATGTTAATGAAGATCATTTCTCACTCTATATGTTCGTTTATATTGATTTCATAACCATCTAATGTATTCAAATATAATCAGTTGTGATAAATAATTTTTGACTTCTAAGTGTTATTGTCCTCAATAGATGCTTCAAGGGTGAAAATGACTTTTATTATTCTCAATAAATGCTCATATGCGCGTCACATAATCAAAATCATCAAAAAAGTAAATGTCATGTTCGATTGGACTTTCATTGTAAAAATTTAAAAGTTAAAAGGATCAATTGCTACGAAAAAAAATAAAAATATAATTATTAAATTCAAAAAGTTTAAGGGTGTAAAAAAAAAAAAAAAAAAAAAACCTTTAGTTTTATTTACATTAACATCTTTATTTGTGCCATATTTTCTTGTCATTAGCCATATGGTATTTTAAAAAATGCCTTATTTTTTTTTATGAATTTAAGGGAAATATTCAAACTCTTCACCTTGTGATAGAATATGTGAAATTACTGTCATAATATCTCTGTAATCACAAAAGATTATTATTTTGAAGGTATGCTCTTGATTATTTTATTTATAATTATCGGGGCTTCACAAAAATGTTAAATTCGTAAACATTGAATTGACTTTTTAGATTAATTAAAAAGTTCTTACAAACACATTTAGAACATCAAACAAGATATTAACCAATTGGTGACCGACAATATTCTTTTATTTGGGAAAAAATATCCTGCATTTTCTTTTTGCTTTTTTTAGGGAAATATCCTACATTTTCGAGATTACATTTAATAAAAAAGATTTATCGATCAAAAATTAAATTTTACCAGTAAAAAGACTAAACTATCCACGAAAATTAAAAAAAGAAAAAATATATTCTAAAAATAGTAAATGTGCCTAAAAATTGTCAATCAATAGCTTTCTGATTGAGCGAAAAAACAGAGAGCCCATCAAAAGACTGATTGTGACGTATCATGAAATTCAACCTGAAGAAACCCGAAAGTCTGATGATGATTTCCAATATTTTCCCAGAAACTTCCGAGGGAAAAAACATCACATTCACCCACCATCTTCTCTAAAAATTCAACGTATCTTTCTTTTTCATTGTTCTTGTGAGAAAATTATGGCAGAAAATAGCACAGCCAACAGCATTAAGCCACGTAGTGATGTTTGCATTGAATTGCCACCCCAGGTGAACTCCAATGGGTTCTGGAACGATCACAATCCTAATCCTGATGGTTTGCTCAAAAACTCAATGCCTGAGCTCGAACTTCAGATGCTCATGATTTTCTGCATCTCTCATGCCTTCCATGTTGTTCTCAAGCGTCTTGGTCTCCCCAGGCTCACCTCTGAGATTATTGTATGTGAACATATATATATATATATATATATATGTATATATATTCTCCTATATTATTCTATCATTCTTATACACACTCAAGTTTTTCTATCATGCTTTGTGCACATGGAATCTATTCGTGACATATGCATTCAAGAATTTATAAAATGACTCGGTCAGCACCTAATTTTGTCAACTTTTTCTGTGAGAGGTGATGATTTCCCTAAACGAAAAATTGTTGAATTCCATTAAAATTTTAAGCAAGATCACGTAACATATATGAGGGCGTTTCTATTAATAAAATTTTAACCATCATAAATGATTTAGGAGCACCATTTTAACAATTTGTTAAATGCAGAGTATTTTGTCTAATCTGAAAAATTCATGAGTATATATGCCAAATACTCATGGATAATTGACAAAATGTGACGCGAGGTGCACATAATGAAGTTTGTTAACCTCATTTTTTTAGCTTTTTTTTTTTTTTTTTTTTTTTTTTTTTTCAATCTCTTGAAGGAGATTACTAACATTAAATTTGGTCTCTATTTTCTTTGTCAAAACCAGACTGGCTTGGTCCTTGGTTACGCATTATCAGACCAAAATGGGAACCCCAAGAACGAGAAAATCTTCACACCGGCTGGCCAACAGATTATTGGAACAATTTCAGCGTTTGGCTACGCACTTTTCCTATTCCTAACTGCAGTCAAAATGAACGTTGGAATAGTGCCCAAGACAGGAACAAAGGCAACCATAATCGCAGTTGTGGCCGTATCAGTTCCATTTTTGTGTGGAATGGTTGCTCAAAAACTGCTCGAACGGAATCTAACTCCCTCGGACAAAGACAAGCTTCCCTTTGTGTTCATAACACAATCTCTTGTTTCTTTTCCCGTCATTCATTCTCTCTTGACCGAACTCAACATCCTCAATTCCGAGCTCGGTAGATTAGGCCTCTCCGCTGCCATGGTCGGCGACGTGATCAGTTTCATCGTCTCCAACTTCTTCCTCATGGTTAGAGTTTTCATGGAGTCCAAGAGCCGAGCTCTCGTGGACATCGCCGCCATCGTCGCCTTCTTTCTGGTTGTCGTGTTCGTGTTTAGGCCTGTCATGTTTATGATTGTCAAACAAACGCCTGAAGGGAGGCCTGTCAAGGACTTTTATGTGTACAGCATAATTGTGTTGGCACTTGCTTGTGCTCTTTATTCGGACACCTTTGATGAGCAGGTTTTCCTTGGGCCTTACATCTTGGGGTTGGCTATACCGGACGGGCCTCCATTAGGCTCCGCCATCGTCAATAAGCTCGATTGCTTCGTCTCCGGGGTGTTCTTGCCGCTCTTTGTGACCACAAGGATGTTGAGAGTGGATTTCTCCAAGAACATGTTTGATCCTCTCATGAAGACAAACATAATCCTTGTTATGGTCACTTATGTTGCCAAGTTAGTCGCGTGTGTGACTTCTTGCATATATTATGAAATGCCAATGTACGATTCTTGGGCCTTGGCTTTTATTATGACAAGTAAAGGCGTTGTTGAACTAGCCCTCTACACATACTTCAGAGATAACAACGTAATTCCTTTAATCTTACCTTCTGATTTAGTACTCTTCTTCCCTTTAGTTCCTAGGTTTGAATAGAAATTTTAAACAAAAATTCAAACTTTTTTGTGAGAGAAAATATTATAGCAAAAAGGTTTGTATTGTGATTCAAACTAGCAGAATAAATGGACTATGATATCATTGGTCTTGCGGGATTGAACTACAATTTAAATCTTTTTGCTGCAGTAACAAAAATTTGAATTTCTATTCAAACTAGCAGGTCCAAATCTAGTAACCGAACGATACCTATAAATACCACCATTGTTGTGATTAGCACTTGTTTTCGTAACTAATTAGAGATTGACAGAAACTGTATTCTGTTTTTCTGTAAATGCAGGGTCTTGCAATGCCAACTTATAATCTGCTGATGGTTAGTATCTTAGCTATATCAATAATTGTGCCGATTAGCTTGAAGTTCTTGTATGATCCATCAAGGAAATATGCAGGCTATCAGAGAAGGAACATCATGCATTTGAAGCCGAATTCGGAGCTTCGAATGCTTGCCTGCATTCACAGGCCGGATGACATCCCTGCCATAATAGACCTCCTTGATGCCTCATGTGCAACCAAGGACAACCCAATTGGTGTTTATGTTCTACACCTAATTGAGCTTATTGGAAGAGCCACACCAATCTTTATCTCACACCAAGTTCAGAAGAAGAGCCTCTCCGACGTCTCCTACTCGCAGAACGTAATCCTTTCTTTCAACCGCTTTGAGAATAGCAATTGGGGAGCTGTGAAAGTAAACGCTTTCACAGCAGTTTCTCCCTATAAGCTAATGCACGAGGACATTTGTACTTTGGCCTTAGACAAGCTCACATCACTTGTGATACTTCCTTTTCATAGGAAATGGTCCGTGGATGGGAATGTTGAGCTGGAAGACAACATGGTAAGGGCCTTAAACTTGAGCGTGCTCGAAAGGGCTCCATGCTCGGTTGCGATACTCGTGAACCGAGGCTATGCAGGACGGGCTAGCTCCATGGTTTCAGTGGAAGCCTACATGTACTCGGTCTGTATGATTTTCTTGGGAGGTAAAGACGATAGGGAGGCGTTGACATACGCGAAACGCACGTCCAAGGGGTCGAACATCAGCCTCACGGTGATCCACTTTGTAGCCCCGACGGAGTGCGAGGTTGATGAGGAGAAGAAGTGGGAAAATATGATGGATTCCGAGGTGTTGAAAGATGTCAAGTACAGCAGTTTGAGCGCCAGACACCGGTTGAACTACTTGGAGGAGGTTGTGAATGACGGGTCTGAATTGTCTACGGCTGTAAGAAGTATGGTGGACGAATATGATCTTATAATAGTTGGGAGAAGCCACGACGCAGGCTGCCACCAGATTACGGGTCTCGATCTAGCGTGGACCGAGTTCCCGGAGCTAGGAGTTGTCGGAGATCTGCTCGCCTCGAAGGATATCTTTGGCAAGGCTTCTGTGTTCGTGGTGCAGCAACAAACGACAGATAATTGATTAGCAAGGCTAACTTGGTACCAGTCACATACTTCTCGTTTCATTTTACCGTTAGCAACCACTCAACTTGATTCTCCTAGTTTACATACTAGCTGTGCAGGTTGGTCTAAAAATTTTGGCAACGGCCTAAAACGACAATTTTTTTTTGCGAAATGTATTTAATCATTGTAATTTGCTATAATATGTATACCATATTTTAACAGATAAGAGGTGTATTTAGTATAGAAAATTTTACTCTATGCCTAGCAGTTTGGACTATAATTCATAATAATGACCTTGCTCGGAATTCTCTGTTTTGCTTCTTAGCTTTCTTTAAAGCCCTTCAAATCCTTAAAAAGACCAAAACTCAATAATGACTTGTGTAGCTTTCCAAAGGTCTTTTTTGGCTGCTCATGATGTTCGATTATTACTATTAAGGAGAAAGAGGAAAATATGCTAAAATTTGAGATGAATTAAAATTAATAGGCTAATAGTTTACATAAGTTAATAAATAGACTAAATTACTATTTTTATCTATAACTTGTCTAGTTATGAACTATAACTTGACAAGTTATTATCTATAATTGTCCATAACTTATCTGGCTATGAATCATAACTTAACAAGTTATCGCTTATTAATTTCTATAACTAAAAATTAGTCTATATACTTTCTTAAATTTTTCATATTGGCCTATTTTCTACTATTTTCCTTATTATTATTATGTTTTTTTTTTTTTTGGCTGGTGAAAGATACTAGGCGGATTAACTTTTGACTTCTTTATAATTCCAGGCTCAATACAAATAGGCACGAAAGGGACATTTTTGGTTGTTAATGGAGAGCACAAAAAGACAAGGCAGTTATCTCGTTTGTCCCTCCGTTTCTTGCTAAGTTGCTATTTTACTTGGTTCTACTGTTGGAAATATAATACAAATTGGTCGAACCAAACCACAAAAAAAGATCCTCTTTTTTCCAATTTGTCCTGGATAATGTTTTTTTTTTTTTTGGGTTTCTTCCAATGCTGGCAAATTGATATTTTGCTAGGCTATTTTGATTAAGACAATATGATTGCGTGGATAGTTCATACACAGCTTGGGCTAGGCGCGCTTTCCTATATCTAATTTTGTTCCTAGGCTATAAACATATGTAACGCCAACAATATACCCTTGTTACCCAAAAAAACAAAAAAGCGCCAACAATAGACCCATAAGCATTCTCAAAAGAGAAACAAAAATCTCAATTTACTTGGCTCAAGTTGCAATAGTTATATGTAAAAAAAAAAAAAAAAAAAAAAAAAAAAAAAAAAGATCAGTACTCTTGTTGTCTTTTGTTGTCAATGTATTAATTCTTGACTTGCTATCAATTTCTCGATCACATCAATTTGATAACTCAAAAAACTAATAGCAGCGTTTAATTGTACTTAAGCTTCATTATGAACATGGCTAATTAGAAATAGATGTTAATTAGCTAGCCTTAAGATCCATCAATTAATCCGTATATCCTTTATATGAACTAGGCTTGTGGAATATCCTCCATAAACCTAGGAACAAACGTCCCCTAATCATTTTGTTGATTATCTTGCGATCAATCATTTCCCATAAATTACCAACTATAAAAATTATAAGCAACCAAGTAGTCCCAAACCATCAACCAACTAATTATACCAACTGATTTTAGCTAGGCGCAGCCAAATTAGTCCAAAATGGCGATAGCCGTGCTTGATGCTCTTGACAACGCCCGGACACAATGGTACCACGTGACGGCGATTGTGATCGCCGGCATGGGCTTCTTCACTGACGCCTATGACCTGTTCTGCATCTCCACCGTCTCTAAACTCTTGGGACGTCTCTACTATTTCGACCCCACTTCACCAAAGCCCGGGAAGCTGCCACAGGATGTCAACAACTTGGTCACCGGTGTCGCCCTTATCGGAACCTTATCGGGCCAGCTCTTCTTCGGATGGCTTGGGGACAAGCTCGGACGCAAGAAAGTCTATGGCGTGACCCTAATTATGATGGTCGTTTGCGCTATTTGCTCCGGCCTTTCCTTTGGCGCTACTGCAAGGGGCGTGATGGGGACGCTGTGCTTCTTTAGGTTTTGGTTAGGGTTTGGGATTGGAGGAGATTACCCGCTCTCCGCCACCATCATGTCGGAGTACGCCAACAAGTCAACGCGGGGAGCTTTCATAGCCGCCGTGTTTGCGATGCAGGGCGTGGGAATCATATTCGCTGGCCTAGTTTCCATGATTCTTTCCAAGATCTTCCTAGGATTCTATGATGCCCCTCCTTATACGTTTGATGACTTCTCCCCCGTTCTCTCTACGCAACCTGAGGCGGATTACTTGTGGCGGATTGTGCTCATGCTTGGAGCTTTGCCCGCAATCTTGACTTTCTACTGGCGGTTGAAAATGCCCGAAACTGGTAGGTTAACTAAGCTGTGTTTCTTCTAAATTTCTTTAGTTCTCTTTGAAATTCAAAATCTATCAACTGTTAAATCAATTTTTAGAGGTGTAGACCCACTACATAATATAAGGATGCGCTTACATATTGTCAATACATAGATGCTAAGAATTAGGGGTCTTCTTTCCTCCGAATGATTTCATTTCCAAAAATGGAATATTTTTCTAGTTCTCTTTCCCTTCTTTGTTAAAACCTTTTCTTTAATTCACGAACGAGTTCATATGATCTATTAATCAATAACTTTTTATACCTTATTTAACTGCCTAAATAGTTTAGTATTTAGTATATGTTATATGATTAGGTTTTTAAGTTTTAATTATGTGATAAATTTGTATTAGAATTGGAAACCAATAACAGAACTCTAAATTACGAACAACAAGAACAAATTTACTCCACAAATATAACTCAGAATCATCTAGCACACAAACATATCTCCTCTTATTGTAGTAACATGCTTCAATTGAACTTCAACATACATGTTTTCCTTCCAACTTGAAGCAAATATCAGCCCGTACAGTTCGTAGATTTGAACAGAAATTCAAATTTTTTACTGGAGAAGACACTATAACAAAAGATTTGATTCAAACTCACAAATCAAACGGGTTATTACAAATTTTCTTTCTCAAGTTACTCATTTTTCGCTTCATCTTATAAATAGGACGGTACACCGCCTTGATAGAAGGAAACGCGAAGCAAGCCGCAGTGGACATGGGACGTGTTCTGGAGATAGAAATACATGATGAGCAAGACAAGCTGGCTCAATTCAAAGCCGCAAACAACTACTCCTTATTATCCCAAGAGTTCTGGTCGCGTCATGGAAGGCATTTGATCGGCACGACCACCACTTGGTTCTTGTTGGACATCGCCTTCTACAGCCAAAACCTAACCCAGAAGGACATTTTCCCTGCCATGGGTCTGATCGATAAGGACTTCAAAATGAACGCTCTTCGAGAAGTCTTCGAGACCTCGCGCGCCATGTTCATAATTGCCTTGTGTGGGACCTTTCCTGGCTACTGGTTCACCGTCGCCTTCATCGAAAAGCTCGGCCGCTTCAAAATCCAGCTCCTCGGCTTCTTCATGATGACTATCTTCATGCTCATCATAGGCATCAAGTACGACTACTTGAGAGAGAACGGACACGGGGCGCTGTTCGGAGCTCTCTACGGTCTCACCTTTTTCTTCGCGAATTTTGGCCCCAACAGCACCACCTTTGTCCTTCCGGCGGAGCTTTTTCCGACAAGGGTTAGGTCAACGTGTCACGCCATCAGTGCAGCCTCTGGGAAGGCTGGCGCCATCGTCGCGGCCTTCGGGGTTCAGACCTACACCTTGGATAATTCCACAAAGAAAATTCGGGAGGCCATGTTCTTCTTGGCTGCAACTAATTGTCTGGGATTTTTCTTCACCTTCTTAGTCACTGAGACCAAAGGACGGTCTTTGGAGGAGATCTCTGGAGAGGATGGCGGCGACGGAAAATCCCCCGCCTTCACAGAGGCTGACGCCGTCCCTGCCGGGGAAGTTTCCATGACCAGGCAGGCAAGCAGACGGAACGAGGCCGTACAGGGTGATCAATAAATTGTGATCAATGATCGGTCATCAACATATATGTATAACTATATGATCTATACATCTACCCTTTTGTGCAGAGTTCTCAAGTTCACTTTTCTAATTTGTTGTTTTTTGTTATCGCATCTTGCTATATGATATTCAATCTGTGCGCCCCCATATGGTAGAAGAGTGTGTTGATGCTTGAATTAGCTGAAATAAGTGCTGGAAGTAACCAACTTTTGTGGTATTTTCAGAGAAGTAAAAAAAAAAAAAAAAAAAAAAAAAAAGGGAGAAGAAGGGGTTCAATGTTTGTGTAATAAATTGAGCGTTTTGGCTTTCAGAATATATGAACTAATATTAAGTCGTTTTATTATATTGTATTGCACTGCATTCTTTATCGTCTTTCTTTGCAACTGATCGTTGTGGTGTTCTTTCCTTTTCCTTTATTTCCTTTTAAGTTTTAACCAAAGACATCGTGGCTGCGATCTATATATGTTCAATTAGGCACAGATATTGTGAAGGCTCCTTTGAGCTGATTATAGTAATCAAGAAAGAATCAAAAAAAAAAAAAAAACTGTTCCAATAGAGACAAATTAGGAGTTTTATACCGTCTCTCTCCTTCCAGATCCTTGCTGTCTACTTGTAAAATATTAGAATGTCAGTCGTGTGAATTGACTAACTACCATGTAATGAAAGTAAAGAAATAATAGCAAGAATGATCTATTTATATTCCGGTATTTATTTATGTAATATTGTGAAGATCTCTATTTACTTTTCACACCTTCTTTTTTATTATAATTTCTTATTAAAAAGACTATCATGTAAAATGACAAAAAATGACAATTATAATAGACTTAATTACATAATTAAATTTATTATAAAAATATAATATATTATATTTTTTCCCTTCACACATTCCACACGTCATATTCTCAAATTACAAATAATTGCTTTATGCTTTTTATACTCATTTATTTGTTTTTCATTCTTTTTCCATTTTATATTTTTAATCATACCTCATTAATATAATAACTTCATTGCCATATTTTTTTTATTTATTGAATTATATTGCTTTTTATTTTATATTTTTGAGTGTCTTTAATGTTTTCTAAAAGAAATATTTTAATAAATTTTCTTCTTATAAAAAAAAGCGCCAAGCCTAAAAGGCTTCAACCAAAAGAAAGCGAAATATAGAAATGATAATATTAAAAATAAAAAATTAAAATAAAATAGTGGATATGAAAAGAAAATTAAAATGATTAATAATTAATAATCTTATAAAAATAATTTATTTTAGAATAAAAGAGGTGTACAGAAAGAAAATTCAACAATTTTAAAATTATGTAGGGTGTATATTTAAAACGAAATGTAGAGAGTAAAAAAGAATGCAAGTAGAACCACCCTATTATAAAAAGAATTCAATTTTGCAGTGTTTATTAAACTTTAAAATTTTAAAATTTGGTTATAATTACCCGAAATATACTTTTACATAATAATGTGTGAACATAATTATTAATGTGTATCAGTATATTTAAAGACTGATATTCCTTTACTCATTTCTTACCGCACGTTACCATGTTTGGTTGGCCGGTAATGAAATGGAAAAAAGTGACAATGATCTTTTAAAAAACATCTATTTCCATCATTTGTTTAATTTTTTAGATAAAATATTGTAACAAAAAGGTTTAAATAAAAGTTTTCAGTTTATACTTATAAAAGAGACAAAATATAATAATTATATGTCATGAACTTATTAATATATAAATAAATTTAGGAGACGTTTGGTTCATAGATTAAAAACATGAGATTACAACTATTTTTAATTTACGTGTATTTTTTATGAGAGAAAATATTGTAACGAACCACGAACAATAATTCGAATCGGAATACGAATCTCCCAACTAAACAACTCCTTGATGTTTATTCCCTTTAACCAGCATTCATTTTTTTTTTTCCTCATTTCTTATATCTAAGTAAACATGATGTACACATGAGTAGATAAGAAATAAAATCACTACCATGACGTGCCTTTTTCTTTATTGAGAAGTAAACGTGTTGTTAGTGTGGATTGTGGAAGAAAATATATAACAGAAAACCCCTTACGTGAATTCCCCAACGTCAACTGCATCTATTCTTTTGCCATGCTTAGATATATAATGGCTTTTATCGCAGTGGGCATGATTCATTTAAAATAACAATTATCAAATTATTTTTGAAAAAGAATAGAAAAAAATGACGTAAAAGAAATAAAGACATGTGTAAAAAGATCTAAAGTAAAAAATAAGCAAAAAAGATGTTAAGTTATTTTTCTATGTTTTTAAATCAATTCAATTTTATTTTGTTTAATTTATTTTTACTCAATTCGGTGTGTTTTTATTTTATTTTAGTGGATTTTTGTAAAATTTTATTTTTATTAAATCATTTATAGAGTTTTTATTTAAGCTGAAATTTTAGTACTAAATCGTGTTAAAATAAATAAAATTACACTACAAATAAACCTAAAATTAATAAGGAAATATAAAAAATAATAATAATTAATAAATAAAACCGGGACTTTTTTGTGATTGTCGGATCAAAAACATTGACGGATCAGATTGCCTTCTTTCTTCTCTCTCTTCTCAGTGGATTCCACCACTCCCTCTCTCTTTCTCTTTTTCCCAAACAACTCTCTCTCTCTTCCTTGAAGGGCTTTTCCTTGAAGGGCCCACTCCCTCTCTTTTCCTTGAAGGGCCCACCACTCTCTCTCTATGCAAAAATAAGCGCCGGGAAAAAAAAAAAAAAAAAAAAAAAAAAAAAACCTCAACGAAACGTTTCATTGCAAAACCCATTCTGCTTTATATAATGTATGGATAAAAATGAGGCAAGTTTACAAATGTCATTCATTCGTTTCAATCATGTTGGGGTAAAAAGTTTTTTTTTTTTTTTTTTTTTTTTTTTTTTTAAAGATAATATCTTGCTTTATATGCCTGCACAAAGTTTAAGATAAGGTCAAGAACTTCAATGTGGTAAAGGATATTACACCATCTAGGTTGATACCAACACAGCATATAACTATGCATGTGTGTTGGGTCAGATTTCGTCACTAAATCTTTACTTTACATGTGTCATCTCAAGTCGATTAAGTCAGAAGTTTAACAGCCAAGAAAATCATCTAAGCACATGGAGCAGCTAATAGCATTTAAAAGACGACCCGATTCAAGGTCAGCTTGAATCCACAACAACATTTAGAGTTGACTACAACTACTTAAAAGAATAAAAGAGTCAAATGTTTCTAAAAAATATTTTGAAAATCTTCTGAAGAATCTTCTATTATGAGATTTTAGAAAAGCTTTAGATCGCACATAAATTAGTCTAAATCACAGAAGATGCAAAAGGAATAAAGAAACAAGATTAAAAAAGAGCAATCAAGAAAGTCAACTTTATTTGAGAAAGAAAAACTAACTTTAATTGGGAAATAATAGTTTGCAGCTATAAAAGAAAGACTTCCCTCAAAATCCAGGGCATTCCAAGACACAAACTCATGCACTCCCTCTGCATTTTGCCCTAGAGCTGCCCTCTCTCTCTTTTCTCCATTATTGTCTCTCTCAAATTTTATCCAGTTTCTTTGTACTATTATCTATATAATAAGTGCAAATAACAAACATTACAGTAAACGTACCATGGATTATCAAGAGAATTACTAAAACTTCAATTTCTCCTCTTTATTTTTTTAACACTTTCTTTTATCACGTTAAATCATCTTAGACAAATAGATCAACCATCTAACGAATGGATCATTAATATAAATCCCTAATATAAATTCGAATGTTGGATATTTTTATTGAAAGTGGGTTTGTGCAGTATTTTCAATCTGTCTCCATGCACTGTCCCAGCAATAGACGTCTCTTATCCCAACACATATATCATGCCTTATATTTAATCTTTTGACGTAATTATTTATACGTACTGATGTAGTTGTAGACATAGAAAGCAAAAATATTGTATCACAGCATTAATGATTAATAATATTCTAAGGTATAATAAAAGATTCCTATATTATATAAATTTGATGATCATAACAATACGTACGGACAACTAAAGGTTAAGGATATATCTTCAAAATATCAGTTAATTAAGTCTCATCGCAAGATATATGATATGATGACTTAGTACAAGCATATAGAGAATATCCTTGATGCTGATTTCTTGTAATTCCTCCAAAACCTATGCATAACAAACGTATTTTTGTATAATCTATCTATTTTTTCTTTTGCTTTTAATAAATTTTCCTCGTTGAGGTTTTCTATTTAAAATAAAAAATAAAAAATTGTTCCTTTTCTAATAAAAAAAAAATGTATAACAAACGTTTCTCTTGGCTAAGTTCGTTATAAATTGCCTCACAATTACTTCCTACAAATATCCCCCACTTCATTGATAAATCACCACCACAAAACCAATAATAATTGGCTGTCCAAATGGCGATAGCCGTGCTCGACGCCCTCGACAACGCCCGGACACAATGGTACCACGTGACGGCGATTATGATTGCCGGCATGGGCTTCTTCACCGACGCCTATGACCTCTTCTGCATCTCCACCATCTCGAAACTCTTGGGACGTCTCTACTTTTACCAACCCGGCTCACAAAAGCCCGGGAAGCTGCCAAAGAATGTCAACAACTTCGTCACCGGGGTCGCCCTCGTTGGAACCTTAGCGGGGCAGCTCTTCTTCGGTTGGCTCGGGGACAAGCTCGGCCGCAAGAAAGTCTACGGCGTAACCCTAGTTCTGATGGTCATTTGTGCTATTTGCTCTGGACTCTCTTTTGGGTCTAGCCCACGAGCCGTGATGGGGACGCTTTGTTTTTTTAGGTTTTGGTTAGGGTTTGGGATCGGTGGAGACTACCCGCTCTCCGCGACCATCATGTCGGAGTACGCCAATAAGAAGACACGTGGCGCCTTCATCGCCGCCGTGTTTGCGATGCAGGGGGTGGGGATTATCTTTGCCGGGCTTGTTTCCATGGTTGTTTCCAAGATTTTCCTCATGAACGATAATGCGCCCGCATACAAAGGTGACGATTTCCACAATGTCCTCTCCACGCAGCCACAGGCAGATTTCATGTGGCGGACTGTGCTTATGCTCGGAGCTTTGCCGGCGATCTTAACTTTCTATTGGAGGATGAAAATGCCCGAAACTGGTTAGTGCACTTTTTTTTTTTTTTTTTTTTTTTTTTCTTATTCACTCATGCAAATCAAATATACTAGTCTTTGATCTATTCTTAAAGGCGTGAAATG
This sequence comes from Morus alba, assembly GCA_012066045.3. Taxonomy (NCBI): domain Eukaryota; kingdom Viridiplantae; phylum Streptophyta; class Magnoliopsida; order Rosales; family Moraceae; genus Morus; species Morus alba. Next base: position 2,255,686 of record CP050234.2, read on the forward strand.
TAATAACAACTACAAAAAAAAAAAAAAAAGACTACTTATTTGGTAAAAGCCTTTTAGTCAGAACATTTGTAACTGTGTAACTTATAATCATAATTGGTCAATAATATAATTTTAAGAAAAAAATAGGGTAGATGGTATTTTTTTTCTTTTTCTTTTTATAAGAAATAGAGTGATTAAGTTGGTAAACATTAAATTTAATAATTGACTATTGTTCTAGTTCATTTTACCGATTTGAATTTTAATTCTAATTTAAAAATAACTTTATGTGAGAGAAAATATCTTAGTATAAAAAGTTGATTTTGAATTTTTGTGACAGAAAACGCCGTAAAAAAACTTGAGTTGAACCTATATATATATATATATATATTTACTTGTATTTATACCAATTAGTTTCAGTCAGTTTAATTTTTCATAAAAATCGGCCGTTTTCCACAATCAACTTTAATTATAACAAAAATATATATAGTAGTTGAGCTATATACCATTAAAATTACTTTTAATCACAAAAATGTTGTCTTTTCCTTTTTAAAAAAAAAAAAAAAAACAAAAACAAAAACTTCTAGCCACAAAAACATCAGTTAGTAAACTTTGATTATATATAGCTAGTCGCAGAATCTTTGGCTTTAAGTCACGACACAGTTTGTGACTAACTTCTTCCACATTATATATTAATCTAGCTAATCTATTATATTTTGCTAATTGGACGAAATTGTCTGATCTGCCTAGGACGGTACACGGCCTTAATCAAAGGAAAAGCGGACCAAGCGGCCATGGACATGGGTCAGGTCCTGGACATAGAAATCGATGCTGATCAAGACAAATTGGCTCAGTTCAAAGCCGCAAACAACTACTCCTTATTATCCCAAGAGTTCTGGGCGCGTCATGGAATGCATTTGATCGGCACGTCCACCACTTGGTTCTTGTTGGACATCGCATTCTACAGCCAAAACCTAACCCAGAAGGATATTTTCCCCGCAATCGGTCTCATAAAAAAGGAACCCCAAATGAACGCTCTTCGAGAAGTCTACGAAACGTCTCGAGCGATGTTCATCATCGCCTTGCTCGGCACCTTCCCCGGCTACTGGTTCACTGTCGTCTTCATTGAAAAGCTCGGCCGCTTCATTATTCAGCTCGTCGGCTTCTTCATGATGTCCATGTTCATGCTCATCATAGGCCTCAAGTATGACTACCTCAAGGAGGAAAACAATCGGCTCTTCGCACTGTTATATGGACTTACCTTTTTCTTTGCCAATTTCGGGCCCAACAGCACGACCTTCGTGCTACCGGCGGAACTGTTCCCGACGCGGGTGCGGTCGACATGCCACGCGATAAGCGCGGCCTCGGGGAAGGCCGGAGCGATGATCGGGGCGTTTGGGATTCAGAGCTATACTTTGAGTGGTAATACGAAGAAAATTCGTAAGGCTATGTTGATATTGGCAGCTACGAATATGATAGGGTTTTTCTGCACGTTCTTAGTGAGTGAGACTAAAGGGAGGTCTTTGGAGGAGATCTCCGGAGAGGACGGCGGCGAAAGTGGAAATCAGACGACTTCGATCCCCGCTGGGAGACTGTCTTTTTCCAGGCAGCAGGGAAATAGACGACCGAGCGACGCCGTGCAGGGTCAATAAGTTTAGCCTTCCTTTGCATGGATCATGTACTGAGTGGCTTTTGATAATATATTAATGGACAAAACGTCGTCGGTTTGCTCCATAAGTGCATATATATGTGTTGTATCTTGTATATCATACGTACTAATAAAAATACCGAAATCCCATAAAAAGTTAATAAGAATAAGAATACCGAAATGCTTTGCACTGGAAAGGCAAATAAAGGTTTGTGAACGTACGGATATGAAGAGTTGCGTGGTTTTTCCCCGTTTAATACTTTAATTCATAGTTTCTTCTTTGCGCTTCATTTTTCTTTTCGTCAATATGTTGTTGCCCTTTTCTTCTTCTAAATCTCTCGGTGTATACCAATACTAAATTAGTAAATTATATATATACATGTTATCATGTCGTGAATATAAGTGTCTGACTAATCAAGCACTTATATAATTATGTATAAATATATTTATAAGTAAGTTATGTATATTTATAGATAAGTTGTGTATATTTATATGATACTTATATAATTATACAATCGTGTATATTCAAATGTAAATCATGTATATTTACATATAAATTATGTATGTTAAGTTATAAGAAATGACTATGTGTATTAATCCTCAAAATATGTATTTTTTTTATAACAATTAATAAACACATAGCATAAAAATATGTATATTGATTGATTTATTATATTTCATGTTAAATATATACGATTTTATATATAAATATACATAATTTATGTATAAATATATACAATTTATATATCATTATATAAATATCTGACTGATTAAATACTTTTTAAGTGTTAGACCAGATACAATTCCTATATAGTTATACTAAGTTATAATGTTTGATCAGCTAGCTTGTACATATAAAAAGATCTCATAACTTTCTTTTTACATGTTGCATAATTGCTTTAGCCCTTTAGTACGTTCATTCGTGAACTTTTTGACCGGAAGAGCAAAAATGAATTTCTTTGAAGTTTTATGAAAGACAAAGTCTTAAATCCTTATATATTGAAAAATTCCACAAATAAACACTAACAAGTTTTGGCTAATACACGCGATAAACAATTATTGCGACCAAAAAAAAAAAAAAAAAAAAAAAAAAAAACCGCGTGGGCTAATTAGATTCCATGCTCTTTTCGGAAGAAAGAATGAGTATAGCTATACCTTGCGTACTTGCATTACTTACCTCTATCCAGATTATGTGATTTATGAAAAAAAAAAAAAAAAAAAAAACTTTAGCTTTTCACATCAAATCACAAAGCGTGACTTCTTAAAAAAAAAACAAAATTATTTTTAATAGATTTTGAAACTTGTATCTAAATTTCAATAAAGAGTACATGAATAATTTTTAACCGGATCTCTTTTAAAAGTATCTTAATTTGATTTACTTTTTTTTTTTTTTTGACTAAAAATAAAAATAAAATATCATTTATTTTATTGATTTGAATTTTAAATTTAAGTTTTATTATAATAAATTTAAAAATAATCACATCTAATTTTTTTATTATAATAAAAAAATTTTATATAAAATCACATTTTAATTTAAATTATAAATTTAAATTAGTGAAGAGACTCTTAAAATTAACATTTGGAATGCGCTCTCTTTTTACTGCTTGATAATATAATTTTCTTTCTTTTTAACTATAACTTCCTTTTCAAGAACATCCATCAAAGAAAAGGAGGAGACAAAATCTGTAATAATTAATAATAATACCAACAAAAAAGGCAAACAAACAAAAACAGCAACGAAACATATTGATGATAAGCTCTCTCTCGCAGACAAAAGTGTCGGTCACCAAATATGTAGTATCGTGAGCTCTAGACAAGATTCTTTGAAGTCCACGAGAAACAAAATTAAAAGGTGCATTTCAAACTCACTTTAAAATAATTTTATTTTATTATATACAAATAAAAATATATTTAATAATTTTATTAAGAGATTATTTTTAATATAAAAAATTTATTAATGTATTTTTCTTTTTATTTGAGAGAGAAAAAATAAAAATAAAAAATAATTTTATTTTTTTCTTAATTTATATTAAATTAAAAAATTATTTTTATTATTATTTTTTATTTTTAATTATATCAAACATCATTTTTTTTATTTTTTATTTCTTAAAAAACGTAAAAAATAAAAACAAAAATAACTCGAAATACAGCCAAAGTTTTTCTCACCATATCCTTTCACAGTCATTTTTTTAGAGAATTCATCACATTTTTTCCCCCAAAATTTGTTTAAAACAAGCCGAGAAAAGCATTTATTTTAAAACCAAATATCCGAGAAATGCATTTTTTTAAAAACCAAATATTCATACTTTATATCTAAGAAAGCACATATATTGGAATATCCCGTTATACGAATTAACATTTGAACAAATTATGAATTAATTACGCAATACCTGAATTAAAGTCAAATCAAGCTTGAAAGTTTAACGATTTAGCTATTTTGATAAATATATATTCTTTTAAAAAAATTAACTGCCTCTGTCAAAACAATAAAAGTTTTTCCTTCAACAAAAAAAAAAAAAAAAACAAAAATTTATATTTTAAAAAACCACAAATATATATATATATATATATATTACCAAAAGTGCATGGATCTTGTTTTTTTTTTTTCCTGCTAAATTAGCTCCAATATTCCTTTCATTATCTTCTTTTTTGCAACTGAAATAATCAATTACATCCAAAACCTGGGGGAAAAATTGCTTTAATTAAAGATTACAAGCATGAAATACTACCATTGAAAAAAACAAAAGGGTTTTTAATTACTGAACTGAAATCTCAATAGAAAACGATTTGGCAATAAACGCCATTTCTCAAGAACACGTGTCACGCCGTGGCACACGTCAATCAGCGGGTAACTTTGATTTTTTTTTTTTGGGCACCAAATACGAACGAAAACGAAATCCCTAGAAAGCTTTTCCCACCCAAAATTTTCCGTCATTTTCCCTCTCTCTCTCTCTCTGTTTATCTCCATCTCTCTGGGACTTTTTCCTCATGAAATGGGAAATGGAGATTGACGAAATCGAGGGAGTCCTTGAGAAGATCTGGGACCTACACGACAAGCTCAGCGACGCCATTCACTCGATTTCTCGAGCTCACTTCCTCAACTCCATCAAAGCTCAGAGGAGGTCCGACAAGAGGAAGCCGACCGGAAACGACGCCGTTTCCGACCAGAATCGCGGAGGATTCGTCTTTGTGAAGGACTTCCGCGTTGACGCCGATGACGATTCGGCGATTCAGGAAGCCAAGAGCCTCAATGCGATTCGGACCGCGCTCGAGAACCTCGAGGATCAGCTGGAAATTTTCCATGTAAGTTGCTGTGGTTTCGATTAGGTTTTGTTTGTTTTCTGAGAAAACCGCGGGAAAAGAGAAAGAAAATGAAGGAAATTTGTATTTTATTGGTTTCGATTTGTTTAATTTGGATACTCACTAGTAGGATTGTTTATTTGGAGGAAAAGAATCATCCATAGGACTTTTACAAAGTTCCATTGGCTTGTTCTTGAGCAAAATCGGTAGTTTCTCTTAAGTTTCGGAGGAAATTGTTCAAGCGAAAGCAATAATGAAGCGTATAGTTTGTTCTGTTGTTTATAATGTCTGTTTTACTATAATGCAGTTTTAATAATCGAAATCTTGCTAGTGAAAGTGACTGTCTAAAAATCACCTCCAGTTCCTTTATTAACAAGTTCACGTGCAATGAGGTTTAATCAGGTTAAAGCTAATTGGTGTTTGAAATCAGAGAAAAGAAGACTTCAGTTCTGCAATAACGTAGCTAAGGATCCTCCGTCTTTTATTGTTTATAGACTGTGAATTAAATATGGTGGATTTAAGTTCGTCTTCTGATGATTTAGTTTTGTTTCATAGGATAAATGCAGGTTAGGAGTTTACAATGGTAAAGAGTTTCAGTAGAAGAAAAGGATTTTCAGATAGAGAAGTAATTAAGGCAATAAGAGGGATGTAAATCATCTAGAATGTTAAGGGAGAAATTTTCCATGTGAGTTGACGTGATTTTGTTTAGCTTGAGAAAACCACAGAAAAAACGAATGAGAGAGTGAAGGAAATTTGTAATTTATTTGATTTGTGTATTCTGAATTTTCAATCTTAGTATGTTAATTTGTAGGTAAATGATCACCCTTAGGGTTGTTGAGTGAATTCGGTAGTTTCTTTTAGGCTTCTGAGGAAATTGTTCAAGCAAAAGCAAATAATGAAATGCTTAGTTTCTTCTATTGTTTCTAATGTTGGTTTACTTTGATGCAATTGTATTAATCGAAACCTTGCTAGTGAAAGTGAACATCTAAGAATCTCCTCAAGTTCCTTTGTTAACATGTCCATCTGCAATGAAGTTTAGGACAATAAGAGGTATGTAAATCATCTAGAAGGATAAGGAGGAAGTTACTATTTATCTATATTGCTGACAATTAAGGGACCCAACAATGCCACATTTTAGACAGATTAAAAAAACTATAGAGCTTGTGGCAGATGGAGGTTATTAGGAAGTATAATATTTGGGGCATAATAGAACGTTAGTTGGGATTGTTTTGGAACTTTGCACTGATAATCTTATTGTTTCTGTATTATTTATACTAGAGTTAAGAGTGTCGTCATATTAGTTAAGGTGAGACATTCAAAACACAGAGTAAATCATAGAAGACTGGTCTGAAAGTTTGAGTGGAGTCGTGGACTTGTGGTGGTTTAATAGAAATTATGACCCTTAAACCTGTAAAATAAGGGCAACCGATTCATATTTAAGCACTAACAGACAGGGGCTTGGCGTTTGTCTATGTTGCATCTGTTTTCCATTATAGTAGCAGTATCGGACATTTTTTTTCCACTGAGGTATTCTTCTCTATCTGATCTGATTTACAGACTCTACAGGTGCAGCAACGAGCTGAGAGAGATGCTGCAATCGCAAGGTTAGAGCAAAGCCGAATTGTTCTTGCAATGAGACTGGCTGAACACCAGGGGAAGAAGTACAAAGTTATTGAAGAAGCTCTAGCTTTTGTGGGAGATGTTCAAGAGGCTAATCGGTTTGTCTCTCCTGAAAAACTTTACACTTCCCCACTCAGTTCATCTGGTGAGAACTTGGCGAACTGCGAAGGAAAAAGGCCAAATATCTTGTGCAATGTTCTAGTATCAAGTTTAAATTTTGCAAGGAAAACCCTTAAATTGGACATTTTGGGTGGTGTTTTGGGCAATGCTGCTTTGGTCGCGATTAGCATGGCTGCGTTGCTGCATATGCATCAAGTGGCGCACACGGATCACCAACAAAGGCATGAGGACAATGTCTTCTCGAACAGAAGAGTGCGGAAGGCACCCCGGCTTCAGGAGTCCTCATCCGATGACCATTTGAGTAACTTGGATGTACTATTGGCTAGGGGTTAGTGTGAGGTTTGTAATTTCTTTGGTCGTTGACGGAACAATAGCAGGTCATTCAGCTCTTATAATTGAAAAGCTTTGTTTGTCGGTATTACTTGCCTCGATAGGTAAAAATAGTTTGTGATCCTTTAGGATTTTCCCCATTGGAACTGGGAGTTGAGGTCCAAATTATCATTCTATACACACATATGTGGTCTGTTTCTGTTTCATCTTAGCCCTCAATTCTTGGGAGAGTTAAAAAAGTCTGGTCTACTATGCCATCCTATAGGGTTCTTTCTTTTTTTTTTTTTTTTTCATCCATTTCAAGTGATCCCGTCAGTTTTCTCCATCTTATGTGAAGTCTACTTGCCTCTTTTCATTTGTCACTTGAAGCTTAATCTGTATATGACAAGCAAGCCCCGATGTTATCTTCGTGCCAGTACGTGAATGCCTACCTATCTTCACTTTTTTATCACTAGTGTTTCTTTCGTTTTCATCACTTTGCCTTTGAATACTCTATTTTTCTTCTGTAGCAACAAGTGACATAATAGATTATGCAAATCACGAACGCTAACAATCCCTTTCTCGCTCTGACGATTGAATCTTATCATGTCATGCAAAGATCAACTCCAAAGTGTATAAACGTAACTACAAATCTGCATTAAAACAACGAACTATCATCTGAACTGATGCCGCAGAAAGCCGACGAACAGTGGTGATTTACTGAAGAATTGGGCCAAATTCTATTCCAAAACTGCGTAATCAGTAGTAGAAAGGGCTTCTATAGGTGATACGGCCCAAAATGTGTGCTCCATATATTCCATCAAAGGTCCATATTGAAGTACCCACTCTGTCTGTGAGGTTGTGTTTTGTCCAAAACACGTTGAAGAAAAAGCTTTCTGGCTTATTTATCCATTAAAAAAATAATAAAATAAAAATTCAGGCTTCATCTTTGTATATTGTAATATAAAGAGCCAAAATCTTCTTCTTGTTCATTTCACCGATTTAAGTTTAAAATTTGAATTTTGTTACACTAAAAAGTTCTAAAAAATAATCACGTCTAACTTTTTTACTATAGTAAAAAATTTTCACATAAAATTACATCTCAATTCAAATTAAAAACTCGAATTAATGAATTAAACGGGCCCTTTGTGTGGGATCCCATTTGGATTCATCCTTGGTTGAGTTTGAGCCATACCTCCAACAGGCGTCAGATTTAATTTTAGACTCCGCATGTGTTTGGTAGAATTGAAAACGCGGAGGAAAGAAAGTAGTCGAGGGATTACAGAAGAAAGAAAAGGGAATGTTGGGTTGTTTCTTAGACAGGAAATTGCGAAGAAAAAAGTTGTTCAAAACTTCAAATCCTTCTGATTTTGGAAAGAAAAATGAAAAAAAATAAAATCATAAAAAATGGCCAAACAAATAATGTATCAAATAAAAAGAAAAGCTCACTCATTCCTATTTATTTTCTCCACGTTGGAATTTTGCTCATCTTTTCTCTCCATTTTCCACCCTTACCAAACAGTATGAACCAAAAATAAATAAATAAAGATGAAGAAGAAAAAAGCTAGTCAAAGTGTGAAGCCCATTAATCCGAAGGAAGGTGTGTTCATACCACTGCATGGGGCCACCACATGGGAAACTTTGAAATCTAAATGCATGACCATGAGGCACAAGCACAACATGACTCAATCGGTCAATATCCGTACGCCTCCCCTAATTTACTTTTAGACAATTCTGATCTTGCCATGACCAGCAATGCCACAACATATCACATCAAAGTATACAATTCAGAACACCCCATTAGCGGATTAGTTAGTTTCAAAGCCGGCCTAATTCAAATTAAACAAATTAAGGTCAACAGATAATTGGGGGGATAATGCCAAATTACAAAGCCATGGAGAAAGGAATGTCGGAAAGTTTTCCCATTCCTTTTTGCCTCTTTTTTGGCTTTGCTTTTAATTTCTTTGAGGGTCATCATCCAAAAAGTTACACCTAATTACCCTCATAATCAGATCCACTGTTTGTAAACGCTTTCTTTGACTTCCCATTGGATGCATGATTCATACAAGCTCTCACGAGAAACAAAAACCAATTTCCTTTTGGAAGATTTCAGAAGACAAGGAGAAAACATTCTCCCTTTTTTAATCTAACTTTTCTTTTTTAAGCCTCTTATTATGATCTTAAAAGCTACATTATAAAAGATTTTTGTTTTTTCGGTGGAGAATGTCAACTAAACAATGTACTAGCCTTTTAGGTCTAATTTTTTTTTTAATTATTATTATTTTGTAATACTGTTTAAATTACACTTCAGGTTATGCCTTGTGGAATTTTAAGTAACCTTTTCTTCCCTGTTTATGGGGTTTGTGTACAATGACAACTCTAAAGTGGTTTGTCCATTTACGACTAACTAATTATAGAAACATTTGAGACAAAAAATGGCTGAGTTGTGTTTTCGTTTCCTTTTTTTTTCCCTAAAAAAATAACAAAAAGGAGTGCAAAATGCTTTTTTGTTAATAGATAAATAACGAAGTGCTTATTAAACTAAGCCAAAAGGGTGTCCGTTGCAATATATTTGTCTTTATTATCTTTTTTTTTTTTTTTTTGTTTACTCTGCATCTTTATTATCATTATAGTACATCTCAATTGCGAGAAATGTCATTTTCATAAAGATTCACCACGTGAAAACATGCATATATATATATATATATATATAAAACATGATATATAATAATAAGCAAAAATATTATGCATAATATTAGCGCATGCGAGTTAAATCATGATTTATGCTTTTTCTCTGTTTCTATCTTATTCAGACTATATATGAATTTGCTTACGCCATACATAATAGCTTTCACATGATGAATTTTAAGAGTTTGGCACGACTAAACCTTTAATTTATTTCTTTAACTTATCTCCTTTTTGTTTTGGTGTTTATGATGAGTGCAGACTGTAGACAGTACTTGGATCCAAAATTTCTAATCCAATTCCTTCAGTTTATTAATGTGATGTCATATAAATAATTTTTTTTTTTTAAAAGTGCAACCAGACTTTTCTCACGTTATAATATATTTTAAACTTCTTTATGATAATTTAGCACTTAATATTGGTTTCACGCAAAGTAAAATGTGGTTAAAAAAAAAAAAATGGGAGAAACATTGTCTAATAAAATTCTGAAAAACTAAACATATTTTCAAATTATTATAATGAGCAATGCTATTCAACTCCTCTAATCTCTAACGTTGGACATAAACACTATTATGTCTAATATAAGTGGGTTCTGCATGTAGTTCCTCTTCACGTGAGACTACTCTCTATAAGATGTTTGTGTTGATTCTAAGCTGAAAAGTATTCTTCTTACTAGTAAGAAAAGCATGTTATTCTCAGAAAACAAATAAGTTAAGCATACAATACAAATGTGTGTGTGTGTGTGTATATATAATAGAGAGAGAGAGAGAGAGAGAGAGAGAGAGAGAGAGAGAAACAGAATGAAAGATATTGACACATCCTTTGAATTATTAATAACAAAAAGAATGCCATAAGTCGAAGTTCAAAGGGTCGACCGGAATGGAGGAATTCTGCACCCCATAACTCCTGTCCCCCTCACAAAAAAGAAAAAGTTAAATCTATCAGAAGTCCCTGAACTTTTTTTCTTTTTATAATTAGTCTTTTTACTAAAAAGTGTTATATTTTAAACCCTGAACTCTTTAAGTGTCTTTTTTTACATTCAATTTCGCCACAAGAGTATTATATTAAAATTAGTACAAATTTAACAGGATCAACTTTTTTTTTTTTTTTATTTTAAATTAATCATATTTTTTATCTGTTGTCTTGTTTCTTTTTTTTTTTTTTTTTTTTTTTTTTTTTGAGTATCTTATAGTTATCTATCTAATCTATCTAATTTTATTAAGTTTAGATCGATTACTGCTTTTCATTTCAAAGTTCAAGAACTATACCATAAATTTAAGCATGCAAAAATAGAAGACAGTTTAAGCATGCAAAATTAACTTCAAGATGCCAAAGAGCCAAGAAGAGCAAAGAACGAAAACTGTGGGTTATTGGGACTTTGCATGCATAGCATCAGGCATTTGAGCTTATGTGTGTGTTAGAAACCTGGGTTCTGAATTCAAATACGTCCACAGATCAAGAGAAAATTAGAGGAAATTGTTGGAGAAGAGAGGGCAAAAAAGGGTTATAAGATTACTTAATTTTTTTTTATTTAAAATTTAACGAAACGTAACTAATGGACTAAATTTAAAAAAGAGAGATCAGGATTTAAGATAGAAAAAGAAAAAAAAAAAAAAAAAACAAAGAAAACAAAACAAAACAAAAAAAAAAACAAAACAAAACAAAAAATAAAAAGAAATGGTAAGCAAAAATACATGTTTTGAATGGCATTTAAACAGACAAACTGTGCACTGTGGAGCGGTCCATAGTTCCACCTCCTAAATTCTAATATATCTCCTCCCCTCCTATAACATTCCTGTCGGTAGGTGAAATTGAGCACCCCATGGGACCCACCAAGAGGGCCTTCACCACCATCGGATTAAAAGCATCCATTTAACCGACGGCCGCGATTGAATCTCTGCTACGTGTCAATTGATTAGGCGTGCTGACAAATTCATCATTTGCCACGTGTGAAAGATGGAAATGCCGGAGCAATTACAATGGCAATTGGGTGGCAGCCGGCAGGAGCCCATACGTCTTTCACGTGTAACCCCACCACCTCATTGGGCCTTTTTTGGGCTTGGGCCCACCTGATTTTTATTCAAATGTCCGTCTGGTTTTCTTAGGATTACCAACTCAAACGTGTTTAATTTTGGAAATCCGAGAAACATGAGTTAAAGATTTCAGATGAATTAAAATTAAAAGGTTTTCAGATGAATTAAAATTTAATAAATTAATAGATTTATATAAGATTAAGTTAAAATATAAAATTAAATTAAAATGAATTATAATAAATTTATTCATAATTTATTTAAATATGAATCATAACTTAATAAATTATAATTTATTAATTTTTATAATTAAAAATTAACTTATATATATTTTTAAAAATTTTCATATGGACTTATTTTTTATTATTTTTTTTTAATTTTCTGGGACCGTTCCCAATTTTAGTTGGACTGTTGCCGTACATCGGAACATGGGTAATCCAATGTCAACAGCTGTATTGGTCAACCATTGATTGATGAGATCTCTCAGCAAAAAGGTCATGATTGCCATTAATTAAGGATAATTTGGTGGAGCGCAATGTAATATGCCTTCGCATGAGAATTTATATATGTTTTCTTTTCTTCCTCTTTTTTTTTTTTTTTTTTTTTTTTTTGGTGCGTTTTCTCTTGTTGTAGGGTCCTCGTGGCTTTTCAGATCTTTCGGATTTGCAACCACAAATTATGATTACGTGGGACAAACACAATGGAAAAACGTATTTTTTTTCGGCCACAGCAATCAACATAAAGCAAAGATTTGGGTAGGCCCACAAGAAAACATTTGGTTTGAAATCATATAATAATATTTGAATAAGTCGCAATCCATGATACATTTGTTGAAAATTACTTCCGAAAATGCTCTTAATTTATCCACTAAAAGTTAGGAAAATTGCAATATGTTTTTTTTTTCTTCCTTTCAATGCAATATATTCTCATGAATTCTCTCAAAAAATATGTTCTCATGAATTACATAACGAATGCTGTGACGTTTAGTTGAATGATATAAACTACATAATTCGAATCATTTTTTATTTACGTGTATTTTTTGTGAGAAAAAATACTATAGCGAATCACAAATCATAATTCGAATCCCTCTATCAAAAATAATAATTTTCTAAATCTTAAAAATATAATACTTAACTAGATCAGATCAATTTGTAATTTTTTTTCCCCTCTGCACTTGAGAAATGTATCGAAAATGGGTGTCCGGTCAGAGTAAGGAAATATCAAAGTGTGGGATTGGGGCAGTGTACACGTATAATGGTAGCTATATGAATTATTATTATTGCTTTTTTTTTTTTTTGAACATTTGTGTGGGGACCAAATCTTGAAACAGCAAAAGTTAAAAAAGAAGAAAAGCAGATTAGGCGAGCAAAAGGGTAAGCTTAAAGGTAGCGTAGCATGCATTGGAGAGCAGTACTGGGGGGGCTCAAAGCCTCAAAAAAGCTTGCTGTCGTTCTTCATTAATTGGTGTTTGCAGAAATACTTCCCACACACACCAAGACCAACGACAACAACAACAACATTAACAGAACCCCACTTGCATCACACTCATATGCAACTTGTTTCTGACCATTTGAGACTTTGAGACTCTCTTCTCTCTGTTTAAAGCCTGCCAACTCTATCAAGGCCTATGACCTACCCTTCTCAATACCCCCCCTCCACACACACACACACACACACGCCTATGATCTCCCTCGCCTTCCCTACCCTTCTCAATACCCCCCCTCCACAAACACACACGCCTATGATCTCCCTCGCCTTCCCTACCCTTCTCATTACCCCCCCTCCACACGCACACACGCATACGTGTGTATATAGGATCCGTTTAGTTCGTTAATTCTAGTTGAGATGTAATTTTATGCGATAGTTTTTTATTATAGTAAAAAAGTTAAAAGTAACTGTTTCTGCAAGCTTTTTATTATAACAAAACTTAAATTTTAAACTCGAATCGATGAAATGAACGGAGCCATAATGTATGAATACGCCCGCGCATATCATATATCATAAGGTTAATCCTATAAATGCCTCTAAATTTTACTCTAAATTAGGTCTACTTTGATCTCTAACTTTTAAAATGTCTTAAATTTAATCTCCGATCTTTTAGTTTGTTTCAATTTTAGTCTTCATCAATTAGGTAGTAAAATTATCAAAACAAAATATGGATAATATGCAGTCAGCGAAGTGTCATTTTACATCCTTTTTGTACATGTGCGTATTATGTGTTCTATTTTCATGCATATTTTATTATCTTTTTCGGTAATGAATAATTATAAAAACTAAAACAAACTGATATATTATAGATAAAATTTGGGACGTTCTAAAAATAAGGGATTAAAGTGAGATTAATGAATCAAAGTATCATTGATAAGATTAACCCAAGATCATAAGAAGCTTGCTAGTTATAAACTTTTTTCCAAACACAACTAATTCAAGAGTACAATGCATTTATCCACATATATGCACTTGATCTACTAATTGATGGAGGGTTTGAAGTAGATAAAGAAGAGAGAGAGGGAGGTTTTGGTCATTACACCAGCAAGGCAAGAAAGTGTGTGCCCTCAGAAATTCCAACATGATATATAATTAATACTTGGGGAGCAGAAGAACAATTACTACTGTTCACAGCCCACCGAAAACAGCAGAAAAGTTTTAAAAGTTTTTATAAACTTAAAAAAAAAAAAAAAAAAAAAAAAAAAAACAGGTGCAACAATTACGTACCTTTTTCTTCTTCCCTTCTTCTTTTTTGGGGTGAGCGATTCATTTTTATCAATATAATTCCATGCTTTTAGTGACCGTTATGTACTGCTTCAGCACCATGTATGTATTTGTTTACAAAATTCTATGCTAAATTTCTTAACCATTTATTTAAATTTCAATAATCTAACTTATGAATCGGGTACCTGCGTATATGATGTACTATTTTGAACGCCGAGTTAAAATTTAATCGAATGATTAGAAAAAATAACCTTATCGATATGACAAAATAACATATTCTATCATAAAAAATAATTAAAAAAAAGCTCCATTTGATTAACGTAATATTTATATATCTCACTTTGTAAAAAATGACTTTTTTTTTCATAAAATTAAAACCTCTAAATGTATATAAATAGGTTTGCGGTGCGGTTAGCAGTATTAGAAAATGACTAGTGGAAAAGCAGCCTATTTAACAAGCCAATGAGTGAGCAAGGATCCTTATCAACATCAGGTTGGCTTGAGTCTCAAGTTTTGGCTTTATAAATCGATATCAATGCTATGCCATCAATTTCTGTGTTTTCTCTTCCTTTTCCCTCTTCGTCTCTTGTTCGGTTGTTCTTGATTTCTGCTTTTATGTTCTTGGCTTTTCTAGTATGTCCGTACTTCTCGGTGCTGGTTCCCATACATACGTATATATATACGCAACCTAATAAATACAAACAAATCAAAAACAATATTCAGTATCGCAAATTTGTTTGCAGTTAAGAAAATAGTTTTCTCCACAGTCTACGAAATATCACTTCCAGAAAGTAGCCAATTTTGTACTATAATTTAATTTGGCTTAGGAATACATACACGTACATATTTACGTACACAAATATATATAATAAATGTACATATATTTTTGTTGTGGTCCTTCCAAAAATACTATATACTTCCCTGTTGTGTGTGTGTATATACACACATAAAAAAATGTAATATGATATGACATTCATTTAACGTAAAACTACGTTTGAAGAGGTGTAACAATAGTCTAATAATAGTTTTGCATGTATTTATATATGTGTTGGGATTGTTTAAATATAATATATAAGAATTTGTTAAGTTTTATCGTAATATAAAAGCGTCTTGCATTCTCTACATTTAAAAGATAGCCATGGTGTCAAGTTTGGGTGCCGCGGTGCTGAAATAGACACAATACAATTTTCAACAAACAAGGTGCCGCAGTGTTGAGTTTGGGTGCTGCGGCGCTGAAATGAGCGCTGCAGTGCCCATCAATGGCGTTGCAGTGCTCGGGCTTGCGAGGACAGTTCCTGGTTTGCCAAAAATTGGCACTGCAGCACCGTAACGACCATACATGTTTTTGAAACTTAAATTGACATCAATTCAAATGAAAAATATGCATTTTCAAGTTTAGTTGTGTCTATACGTATTGGTGTGATTAAAAAAAAATTATAAACGAACAAGAATTGTTGATAAAATAAAGAGAAATAATTCTCTACAATTCTTCTCTCTTCTTGTTAAAAAATCTCTAGAAATTCAAAGAGTTCTTGTATTCTTAGTATTGTTATCATTTTACTTGTGATTAACAACTTAATTTTAAATATTATTTTGTAATACAAAATCTTCTTAAACCTGTTTTTTAAATTTTTACAAAATTGTTAATAAATTATTAACTAATAAAAATATTTAACAAGTATGTACCCTATATATGCACTTGCTTGAAGATGTACCGATAGTGTTAGCAATAGCGCTACTGTATAAATCAATTGAGGGTAATTTAATTATTTATTGCTATTGAATATTTTGAAATACGACATGTTTAAAAAAGAGAGATAAAGAAAACTAAAGCATTCATTCCCTAAAAAAATTAAAATTATAAACCTGATGTGTGCGCTAATTTTGGCAACCACTCCAAGTATGTTTATTTATGATTAGGGAAAAAAAAAAAGTACGGTTATTTATGGGATGCAATAGCCAACCGACTACCAGAAAAGGTTGTTGGGAAAATATAAATATTTAACCAAAAAGTGTCAGATCCTTTTTCATTAACTTGCCAAAACAAGTACTTAAAAGATATTATTGCACCAGCAATCACATCACTGCAAATGCAGCAAACTTTGACCTAATTCGTTCTAAAGGATTTCTAGACTGCATATTTGAAATATAATAACAGAAACTGATAAAATAAATTAAGATTTATCAACAAGAATATTATATCTATGTGTGTGTATATCTCACGTGAGGTGAAGAAATCATGAAAAGAAGAAATAAAAATAAGTGAAAACAAGCGTTAATTATGACACTGTAGCAATAGACCAATAAGATAACATATATATATATATATATATTTCAAAATTTGATAAATTAAGAATGGTTTGCAATCATTTTGGTCATGATGATTGAAAAAGAGTTGGTCTTGCCCATCCATGACAAACACAAATGACATCTGCCAGAATACTGAGAGCTTCTCGTGTTACACTACATTATTGATTTCCATCTGGAGAGATCTGCACTGCATCAAATTTATGAACTTCCGGCGCTATATTTATTTTTACCCATCTAGTACCACAAAAATGAGATTTATAAACCTATATAATATACATATATATATGTATGTATGTATGTATGTGTGTGTGTATATATATATATATATTATTCTAGCAATGTTAAATAATAGGGTTCGGAAAAGTAATGTAATAAGATTGAGTATAGACCTATATCTTTTAGAATAATATACTATTTGCATGAATGTTTCTGATAGTTTATTCATTACAAATTTATTGCAAAAATAAAATTAAATAAACTCAAATATTTATGAAAGGTATATGAAACGTCTTTTTTCTTTATTAAAAAAAAAACAAGAAAAAAGAAAAGAGGACAGGATTATATGAAAGGTTAAAGTATAAACAATTGACTTTGTCTCAGAAAAAAAAAAAAAAAAAAAAAAAAAAAAAAAAAACAACAACAACAACAACAATAACAACAACAACAGAGAGAGAGAGAGCAAGCGAATTTGAATTAATGGTGAAGCGCCTTGTCTTCCTTAGCATGATTCATCTTCAAAAACAAACTTATCACTTAATTAATAGTGTAACACAAAACATGGTCATTAGAACGCGTATAAAGAACTATGTCCAGCATCAAGTCTATCAAATAATGTATTTTTTTTTTCTCTCGCCTTTTGATGGAAAAATCAAATTGAATAACAAAACAACAAATTAAGTTAATTAATACAGACGTTTGTAAGTCATGGGAGGGTATTTAATTCTGTTCTGCTTTGCAAGATTTTGAAACGTACGTAAATAGCTATTATTCATTAATTGATAGAATTCCTCTGTTGGCCCTATTCACATATATATGTAGTGGAGATAGGGATGGAGGGAGGAGAGAAAAGAAAAGAAACAAGGATTATATATTAATATGAGATAAGATGAGAATAAAAAAAAAAAAAAAAAAAAGAGAATGGAAAACAAACCTAAAATAAGGAAAGTCTAATTTTAAAATTAAGTACGCCATTTATTTTAAATTTTAAAAAATAAGTTATTTGTTACAATAAAAAAAATTAAAAACGAGTTATTTGCTATAATTTCACTTTACCAACAAAAGGAAACAAAAAAGTGTACATTGATTTTGAAACGCACGTAAATAGCTATTATTCATTAATTGATAGAATTCCTCTTGTTGGCCCTATTCACACACACACACACACACACACACACACACACACACACACACACACACACACACACACACACACACACACACACACATATATATATATATATGTATATGTATGTATGTAGTAGAGATAGAGATATGACATGAAATAGTTTTTTTTTTCTTTTCTTTTTCTTTTTTCAGATTAACAAAACAGAAATTGAATTGTTGTGACATGTGCTCATGCAGTCACGTACAAGTGGTGAAAATTATCTCTAGTTTTTTTGTGTAGTCGTCTTTATTAAGTAATTTCTTTTTCTAATTTTGAGTAAATGTAAATATTTGTACATACTATTAAATCTCAATTTTTTTTGGGGCCAATCTTCGTGTTGCACTCTCATTTTTAACATGATCCAATGACACCAAAACTTCTCCTCTCTTTCATCTATTGTCCATTTCTGATGATCATTCCACAATTTTCTTATGCATTTCGAGCTTTTTTGACATTTGAGATCCCTATTCTCCAAACCAATTATAGAATCTTTCACTTGAGAGAGATAGAGATAGAGATATATATATATATATATATATATATAGAGAGAGAGAGAGAGAGAGAGAGAATTAACAAGATACTGTTGATATTTATCTACATTTTAAGAGTGTAACAACATATATATTACTAATTGATTACTAAATTCAAAATATTTAGACTAAGTGCAAGCTAATGAGCGATAGGAAGATAAACACGCATTTATCTTCATGTGCTGGTGTTGCCATCCTAGTTCCAGCAATATTTCAATACGCCAAAGGCAGTCATCATTAATGCGTGAAAAGAAATAAAAATAAAATAAAATAAAAAACGAGTTTCACATTTTTCATAATAGACCAGAAACTAGAAAGTAGGAAAATAATCTGCCGGCATATATGATGTATAAATTACTGTCCATTTTTATGCGCCACACCACAATTGACCCAACTTTTTTACCACCTGGCGACCACAAATAAAGGACCCCTCCATCCATATGAGCCAACCACTTTACTACATTAATGAAAAGCTCTTGGTTCACTTCCTATCCACAGACTCTTATGAAAACGTTTTTGCTTTCTCATTGACCTTGCACTGCCTGCCCATCTTTAGTCGGACGGAAAATCCATTCGCAGTTTCAATCGTACATAATTGTTGATGGCATGGTAAAAAAATACTATTAATAAATTAACCCGATAATTAATAGGATGGTTTATATACTAATGCATTATCCATATTAAGCTTTTCATGAATGGAAAACACGTTTTTGAACTGTTTGCCCATGATAATTAACTGTGCATACATACAAAATATACTAAATCATAAGAGGCCAAAAAAAGCAGCCAAGTACCTGAGAAAAATCAGAATCTTCCATGTGCTATATTAATCTACGCACAATGGATGTGGGAAAGGCAAAAGGGAACTCAATGCAAGAGATTAATATTATTATTGACAGATTAATTTGGTGACACAGCTATCCTCTTTACCCCGGTGTAAACGGTTATTTTTTTATTTAATTTTGTGATTATATAGTGGATGTTTGATTCACAAATTCATAATTATTCAGAATTATTTTTAATTTTCATGTATTTTTTTTAAAAAAAAAATTATAACGAGTCACGAATCATATTTCGAATCATGACACGAATCTTCATATGAAACAACCTGATAGACAAGTTTAGGACATAATTATGATAAGTTTTCTTGTTCTAGATCTTCTGTGGTGGGTGCGTGTGTAAAGCGCGTGGAAGAGAGATTGCACTTTTTGATCACCATTTTATTTAGATTAAAATATCATCTGGTTTGGGACATAATCATGGGGAGAGAAGGCTTCTTATTCCTTTTCATTTGTGTTCATCTTTTGAGTAATAGTCAAGCAAAGAACCAATATTGCATGCATATTGATAACACACATGTATATGGGCGGTTAAGATATTTTCCAATGACTAAAAAATAATATGTTTCAACTAAACTATTCTTTTGGATGTTCAAATATACATGACATAAATTCACAGCTTATATTAAAAGGAAAAACAAAAAACAAAAAAACGAAAACAAAATGATGATAGGTAACTGTTGCATGCTCATGAGAAGAGGGGGGCAGTGGACAATTGCACATGAAGGTTGGTACTACATGTTAAAATCATTAACGTATTGGACTTGATGATATCTCATTACGCCAATTGGAGTTAATAAATAGATTAACAATGTTTTTTTTTGTTTAATTGTTTTTAAATGTCAAGAATATATATAGTAGGATGTTTTACAGCTTATCAATAATACCACACTTAGTGCACTGCAAGATGTATAAGACGTTTGTTTTAAGGGTTCGTCTATGTTCTTAGTTCTCTATAGTATTTTTCTTTCACAAAAAATTTGAATTTTAAAAATCAAAATAATGAATTATGGTTCTGAATTCATATCATAGAAATTAAAATTTCAAATTAGCAGCCAATAGAAATCTTTATCTACAAGACATGGTAGCATATGAGATAGCCAGAGAGGTTTTTCTTTTTCTTTTTGCAAAGAACAACAGATCAGCTTTCATTTTCAATTCAAATTTGCATTCAGATAATTTAAGAACAGCAAGAACAATCTTCTATAAAATTTCCCCTTAAAACAAAAAGAAATTAGATGGAGGAAAAAAGAAAAATAAGAAGAGAATGACAATTCTTAAGGTTACTACAAATGTATGATTTTTTTTTTTCCCAAATCCGTATTATATTTCTTTTTTATATATAGTTAGGATTCGTATTATATTGCTATTAAAAAATAAAAAATAAAAATTTCTGCCTAAGAACCCACATAGACTTGTTTTGCATTTTATTTATAAAACGTAAAGTTCCCTAGATTTGATTCCCTTTTCGTTAGATTCTTCTTTTATACTTTCCAATGTTGGTTGTGCAACCATCAATGTTGGATTTTATTTCTCTTAGTACTAAAATTACGACAATTTATTATGTTGTAGACATAGGATTATCATAAATTCACACCCGATTCCGTTTTAGTGTGTAAAACAGCACCTTAAATTTTTTTTTTTTTTTTTTTTTTTAAAGGCAACTTACTCAAAACATTCCGATACATTGAATTAATTAATTTATTAGTAAAAAAAAAAAAAAAAAAAAAACAACAACAATAATAAAATAATACGTAAAAACGCTTATTAATTGTCAACATAATGTGTGGCACAACAACCAGTTTTGAAGTATCACCCAAATACGTACTAGTAGGGTCGGTAATTTCAGACCCGATACGATAAAACGATATAAAAATGACACGAGATAAATGAGTTTAGACCGCACGATTATTAATTGGGTCATTAACATGCTGACATAAATAACACAAAAATAAATATGATGGATTCGTGTCAACCCGTTTAACACGTTTAACCCGTTTAGTTATATGGGTCATTATCGGCCCAATCCGTTTATTAAGCCTATATATATATATGGGCTTAATAACTCTACTTCTGACTCAATCTATGGAAACTAATTTTAGTTTTTAAAGTGTAGTTGGGCATTCAACCTCAAGGCTCGAAGAATACATTTTTCTATATTTATTTTATGTTTTATACACTTAAACATTTAAATGGTTGATTATGTTTTCAAACTGATTTAAATGTAATTGGTTATGTTTTCAAACTTCTTTGGATGTTTGGTAATTGGTATGTTTTGAAACATATATACTTGATAATCTAGTAGTATCATATATATGTGTGTTTGATATTTAGACATTTTAATGTGTGTCGGCTATTATTCATGATTTTAACTATAAGTGACATTATGTAGTCAATTAATATAGTTTTGAATACAATATAAAAATTTCACTATTTTTGCTAGTTGGGTCATAAACGGGTTATTAACGTGTTTTTTTTCGTGTCGGCCCGTCACGGCACATTTAGTAGTCGTGTCGTGTTAACCATGTTATTAACATTTTGTGTTTGTGTTCACTATAATCGTTTCGTGCCGTAACCGTACCGACCCGAACACGACATGTAAACACAAATTACCAAACTTACATACTAGATCAAGTGAATACAAAAATTAAAAAGAAAGTTACAGAAAGAGTTAAAGCTAATATTTCTCTTTGAACTAACTACGTCCACCGTAATCCTAATTATTATAAGGAAAAAGGTAAAAGATATATAAAATGTAATAATATGCATCAAATATGTGCTTATCCAAATTCAAAGCCAGAAACGTCAAAATAGTAATTAGCCAACTTTTATACCTAAAACGACTCTAGGCCTAAGCAAATTATGCAACTCTTAAACCATCATTTATGAATTTGGCTTTTTTGTTTTGGGCACAGTATTTCCCACTTTATAAACTTTTGCTTTGCGGCTGCAGCGACAACTTTGTAATTGAAATTAAAATTGCTCTCTTTTTATTATATTGTTCGAAAATAATTGTGCCTTACATTTATTATGTTGCTGTATTTTGAGTCGGCATTATGTTCATAGTCATACACTTCTGACCAAACCAAAGATTTTAGAACAAAAAAACAAATCGTGGTAAAAGTCCAACTGAAAAGAAATGTAAATTTAAGACTACACACTTTTTTTTTTTTTTGGTAGAATAAGAATTCATACTTGGGTATCACCGATTTGAAATAACTCGGCCGCCATAACCGCAAATTGCGCTGCCTCGTGTATGTGTGGGGGCACAAAGAATGCCATGCTACCATTACATATAATTCTAGAATACCATAACGAGTATAAAAAATATATATATATATATATTAAAGAATTAAAAAAATTAAAAAAATTAAAAGAAAAGTACCAATTATTCCTAATAGTCTTAATTTAGTCAATAATGGCAAGTGATTAATGATAATAGTAACGCATAGCAAATTTTCATTGAAAATAACTTATACAATTAAGTACACTAGGTTATTTGGCAACACAAGAGTCTGAGGCAAAACTAACTTCTCCGCTAATTTCACTAGCAGAAATATCTCAACAAAAATAAACAAATACTAAAGCCTAAAATAGGAAAACATAAAACAAAACAAAAAAAAAAAACAAACAAAATATTTTTTTTATTATTTTTTTTGTCTCATTGATTTTTGCTGCAGCCTGAACAAAATCTGCCGAGAAATCGGCAAGCCAACGGCGGCAACACTCGGTCCAATGACAGTGCTCAGTCCTTGCTCAGAGGACCACAAGAGGATCGGAACCGAACAAAATATCTTGAAACAGATCGTCCCCTTGCCACGCCGCCGACGGCAACGGCGGTGACGACGTCTCAAACGAGTCCAGAAACATGTCGCTGAAATCCTCCTTCAGTACGCTCTCCGGTAAAGATGTAATCGCCGAAACGTCGTCGTTTTCGTCAAAGAGGAACGACGGCTCGAACAGCGTCTCCGATTCCAGCGATTCGAACTTGAAAACGTCGTCGTCGAATGACGGGAAGTCAAGAGGCCAATACTCTCCCAAATCATCTGCGATATTCGTCTCGCCTTGACATTCTTCGACTATCGTTTCTTGTTTCGGTGCTTTCAGTGATAGAGGTTGACAGACCTCGGCCTCTAACGGCTCCACCGGCTTCTGCGGCGCCTCGGCTTCTTCAGTTGAGTGAGTCCTGAAGTGAAGCACCGACGTCGGAGACGAGAGATTCCGCGACTCCTCGCCGGAATCGTAGCCGGAGACAGAGGCGGATGCAGAAGAGGCCTTGTTATCCTCCGGCAACTCCGGATTTTGATCCTTCTGAAACGGCGTGACGAAGTTCGTGAGCGCGTCGGGGCCGCGAAGCTTAATAGCGGCGTTGTCGTACACCATCGCTGCCTCCTCCGCCGTGTCGTACGTCCCCAGCCACAACCTCACGCGCCTCGCCGGATCTCTAATCTCCGCCGCCCATTTTCCCCACGGCCGCTGCCGCACGCCGCGGAACTTCCTCCCGTTCGTCGTCGTGGCCTTGATCGGCCTCCGATGCGCCGGCGCCTCCACCGCCGGTCTCTTCCGAGCATTAACTGCGGCGATGCTCGGCTTGCAACTCGTCTCAATCTTAATCTCATTGACGTATCTCTTCACCCGCTGACGGCTGAAAATAAACTCACCCTCGTCTTCTTCGTCGTCCGACGAGTCGGTGGCGTAAGGGTCCATAACGGATATCCTCACGACTCTCGGCACGGCGGGGCTAAACTCTGCCGACGACGACGATGACGGCGAACACAACGACTTCCTCGACTGTTTCCTCACCTTCTTCGTGACGCTCCGATGCTCCGTGTATTTTATCGGACATAGAATACTCTGCTCCATCATTCAATTTTTTTTTCTCTTCAGATTCTCATAGGAATAGAGAAAGGGCAAAAAAGCGAAAGAAAACCGTAACAATCAAGCTTAGTAACAGTGATATAAAGAAAATCACTCTTTTGGACTGAGATGAGGAGCACCCAAAAGGCTGAAGAAGCCAGTACAGGGAAAAGGGAAAATTACAGAAGCGACATTTCAGAGTTTCTCTCTCCTTTATGAAGGAAGTCACAGGCGCAGAAAAAAAAAAAAAAACCCAAGCGGAAAAGGAAAATGAGTAATTGGCACAGTACTAGTACTACTCCCACTGCTTTCTTCCTTGCCAGCGAAAAAATTTCGGTAGGAGAGAGAGTGTTTCAATGGAGAGATTAGAGAGAGAGAGAGAGAGAGAGAGAGTGTCAAGTGGTGACTTTGAAGAGAGAGAGAGAGAAGTGAGAAGCAGAGAGAGTTCAGAGAGTGCTAATGGTGCGACCAAAACGCTGGAATCGCAGTTTTATAGGATCCCCAACAGCCGAAATAAGAAAAACTCGGAAGACAAAGCATTATTAATGTTCCTACCTTTCACAAACAATCACATCTTTTTTTTTTTTTTTTCAAATTAAAACGGGTAAGTTAAAAGTTCCTACCTTTATTAGTTTCTTTTTTTTTTTTTTTACTTAAAACGGGTAAGTTAAAAGATTTTTTTTTTTTTAAATTGAAAAATAAAATATCTTTTAGTTTTAAATGGGAATGGGTTAATTTTAAAAAGCAGGTCATATCAAGAGCCGGTCGGGGTCGGTCCGAAGATCCCGGTGACAGCCGCGGAGATGAAATAACGAAAACACGACCCGCCGCATCTCAGTGATGCACTAGGATCTTGCCGCGTGTAATATGTGGGCCCATGGAGAGTTTGGCCCAATGGACAGAGACATCATAAGGTGCTGAGTCAGCATGTGATTTATCTTGAACTCCGTGATGGGATGTCACGTGAGGCCCAAGATGCCCGGCCCCCTGGTTAATTAGTCGGTCAAATTATTTGACCAACTAGAAAAGGTCCACTTGTGCTGATTACTCCTCTTTTGTTAATCTTAATTCGACCCCTAAATAGCAAATCACCAAGAAACGGTAATAATAGCTGTGTGAGGGTATTTTGGGCAATATGATTTAAGTGTGTGACAATTCAGTTTGTGCTGGCCTGGCCTGGCTAAATCTTTAATATAATTTGCGGGATAAGTATATTTTTTTAAAAAAAAAAATTTAAACTTGGTTTAATTTTTTTTTCTTTTTTAACTTTTTGTTTAAACTTTTTAATATTTACCCTTTTTCACAGCTGCAGGTAACGTGGCGGGCAACCTAGAATTCGCCGCCACTTATAAAATCGGTTTTGTATGTCTCTGGGTTTTTTCTGTTCTCGTTGTTTCTCCTACCGAGATATGCTTATCTCACGCGCTTTTTATGTTTTACACCTTCCTCAACCACGGTAAATTAATTGGCCACTACTTTTTATTAAAAAAAAAAATTTTTTTTTTTACTCTAGTTTTATCATTTTTATTATTGTTTATGCATTTTAGTCTTTTATTTTATCACTGTAAATGAATTATGAGCGTTATAAAATTAGAAAACGAAACGCTAAGACATTTGCCCTTTGAATTTTGAGCGCTTTTTTTTTTAAAGGAATTTTGATAGCCTTAGAATTTTAAGTCTCGTTCACTTCGTGAATTTGAGTTTTTAATTTGAGTTGAGATGTGATATTTTTTAAAAATTTTTTATTGTAGCAGAAAAAGTTAAATGTGACATTTTTTGAGAACTTTTTATTGTAAAAACTTAAAACTGAAAATTTAAATCAGTAAAATGAACAAACCCTTAATTTTACATAAAAATTTGTTGCGATTCTATTAGAACAACCTTTTGAATTATAGACAAAAGTTTTTTTTTTTTTTTTGAAATGGAATTAGAGACAAAAGTTAATTCTCTCTCACCTTTTCTTTGCATGATTGCCTCCTTGTTATACTTGATTTTTTTTGCAAATTAAAATGCCAAAATTTTATGTTTTCAGGAGCAATCGCACTAATAAACTTAAGCTAAATGATTTATTATAAAATCAAATGGCTTCTAATAAATCATTTTCTAAAAAATAATTTACGTAAAACAATTTTTTTAAAAAAAAAATGATTATATTTTATAATGGGTTCTGTAAAACATTAAAAGAGATTTTACGGTAAAGTATATAAGATATACTTTATTAATTCTTTAATGTTAATTACAATTTTTTGCTCTGAAATTTCATTGATAATCTGACATAGAACGATAAGTAGGCTCTTTCGAGAAGCTACCAAAACTTTTTTTAAATTTTTTAAATATATAAAACCAATATAAGAATGAATAAAGGAATTTATTTCTGTTAAAAGTAAATAATGGCAAAGGAAGGAAAAAGTAAAGTTTCTTTTTCTTCTCTTTTTTTTAAGTCAACTATTTTTGCCGTTCCTGTTACAGCTTTAATTTCTGTAAAAAACTCCTTTTTTTTTTTTTTTTTTTTCCCCTTCCAAAGCCTTTTTTCAAGAATTTTAAATTTTTCGCATTGAAAAGGAAAAAAGCTTACAAATTTTCAGAGGCTTGTTAATATCATAATATGCATCTCACCACATCTGCCTAAGAGCGCGTGTGGGTTTGTGTTTCCGTCAGATATAAAAAAATAATAATAATAAAAGGCTTTTTACCCGTTTCTTGCGGTAACATCTAACAGGTAATTTCTTACCCCTTCGAAAAGAAAAATTACTTTCCTTTTTATTTTTGGTTCTAGATTTTCTTTTTAATGTGAAGAGTGTGTCGTTTTTTAATATATCTGTTTCAATTTTTAAATTTAAAATGAGATATAATATTTTTTAAAAATTTTTAATTATAATAAAAAAAAAAATTAAATATAATATTTTTTAAAAATTTTTTATTTTTATAAAAATTTAAAATTAAAAATTTAAATTAGTGAAATAAACGGTATTTATATATAACAAATAATTTCGTGGTATTTGTTTCCTATTTTCTTATTTCCTTTTTTTTTTTTTTTTGAAAAATAGAGTATTTCCTAGTTGATTACCTAGTACACGTGCATGCACCCAGGAATGCATACGTGCCCCAAAATTGTATTCAAACATATTAATCCGTGTATCTATATAAATACGATAAATGATTTTCCATGCTATACTTAAACGTACCTAAATAAATAAAATGAATTACTTTCCACATTAATTAATTTCCTGATATTTTTTTTTTCTAATTTAACCAAAATACCATGTCAATCTCAATTTCAGACGAGAAGGCTTTTCCACACGCGCAGGAAAAAAAAAGGAGGGAAAATAGAGTTGACGCAGCCTCTAACATTGAAGCACTGCAATATAATTATCGATCTATTTGTTAAAGTAACAAAAGTATTTAAGTAATTAGCTCGTTTGAATTTGTATTTTTCCCATCATTGACGGTTGATACAATATGGCTACGTGATATTTTTGAAAATTATATTTGGCACGATGCATGAAAGCTCCGAGAGCCAAGGAACTAAAAAGGCGTACATAAGATAAAACACAAGGCGCGTTTAGAATTCGTTTTAAAATAATTTTATTTTTTATATGAAAATAAAAATAAAAATATTTTTAATCTCAGACAAAAATTATTTTTAAAAATGCGTTTAGTAAATTATTAAGAGATTATTTTCAATATAAAAAAATTTAATAATGTCTCTCTTTCTCTCTCTACTCGAGAGAGGAGAAAACGAAAACAAAAAATGAAAAACGACTAAAAGTCATTTTTTATTTCTCTCTTATTTTACACTAAATCAAAAAATCGTTTTCATTTTTATTTTTTGTCTTTATTGCGTCAAACGCCGTTTTAAAAACGTTTTCATTTTTTTTAAAAAAAAAAATATGAAAAATAAAAACGGGATTAATTACAAACACTGCCACAATTTCTAGACATTTTCCTACTAGCCATAATGAAGTTGACTAGGAAGGTTAAAATTTCAAATTTTTTGACCAAAACTATGTTTGTCTTCCACATTTTCTTCAATATTTATTTTTCTTAGGAAGAATATGTAGTTGGAAAATCGGCTAAAATTGATGATTGGCTAGAGGTAGGGAGGGACCCAGGTACCGGCCCTGTTTTGGTATTTCATAATTAGAAAAATAGAAACAATATGCATAAAAACATTGGGTTTAAAACACTATATCAAACAAATAAGCCGACTTGTTTGGTTCTGAAATTGATTTAAATTTTCCCAAAAGCCACAAACTTGTTCAGGGGATTTATTCATGTTTGTGCAATTTTGCTGATCTGGCTTTCATCGGTCCTGCATGCTGGTAACTAGCTGTGCAGATCGACGTCTTTATGTGTCACCAAATGATTGATTGTTAGGCCCTCACGATCAGAGTTAGGTCAACGTTTTGTGTTTATCGCCAAAAATATGATACATCTATAACATTATATATGTAAATGTTCGCATTTATATGTGTGTGTTTTTTTTTTTTTTTTGAAAAAATAAACATAAATATAATGATTTTTTGGCCTTTTGGGTATATATATATATATTGTTAAATATGAAAGGGATATAGAATATATTGCTTTTATTTTTATTTGCGAATATTTTGTGTTTATCGCCAAAATATGAAAGGGATATAGAATATATATCATTTTTTTTTTTTTTTATTTTTATTTATATAATTTGCCTTTTTTGTGTTTATCGCCCAAATAAAACGGATAAAGAATATGTTATACTTATAAATATATGCCTTTTTATTTGTTTTTTTTTTTTTTGAAAAACTATATATATGTATATATATACAGACTGTAGAAATATTTTATATATATATATATATTTTTTCCCTAAATATAAAACGGATAAAGAATATGTTATACCTTATAAATTTCTTATGATGCCTTTTTTTATTTGTTTTTATGTACTTTTTTTGTGTGGTCAAAGCAAAAGCATGCACGTACGTGTATACATACAGACTGTAGAAAATATGTATATATATATATATATATATATATATATATATACAAGTAATGAGGCATAGAAGTTAGCATGCACGGTTTGCATGGTCATGAGGTGAAACGGAGTAACTAGCTGATGCCAATTAATATTAAGGAGACGTGTGTGTGTGTCTATATATATATATATATATATATATATATCACATGATGATATGTTTGCAGCTCTATGTTTCTTACCATTTGGTACTGCGGTTTGTCACATGAATTCACGGAACACATCTCTAGGACTAGGACACACTCTAGGATCAAAACCACTCTGAAATTACCGTACAAGTTTCTTTTTTGTGTGTGAGTGAGTGAAATCTAATAAGCTCTTGTCGGCTTGGTCGTAGTATTAATGGGCTTGTCTGATTAGTTTCAGACAAAATAATTTACATGCAAAGTTTTACATATGTGCGGAGAGTTAAGACTAGTATAACTTCACTAGGATCTCTACTACTTTTGTTTTCATGGGGAAAAAAAACTATTTTAAGACTTTTTTTTTTTTTTTTTTTTTACTTTCTAATTTTGTAAATGACTAAAACAAAATTGGTAGGTAGCATTTTGTTTTTCTTATCCTAGCTTGCAAAAAAAAAAAAAAAAAAAAAAAAAAACATTTGGGGATCTTTTTAAAGAAAACACTTGGGAATATTTGTCAAGTTTGTTTTGCTTCGTTCTGTTTTTTTTTTTTTTTTTTGACATTGCTACTTTTTTACAAAAAGAACAAAAGAGAAAAAACAAAAATATATAGTATTTCTATATATATCTATCCCCACCAAAGTTAATATGAGACAAAATTTTATTAGGCCAAATATATGTTTCTCTAAATTCTTATTCCTGCTCAAGTTGATAACTAATTTAGTAAAAGGATTATCCGGTTGTTCTTCTGTCTTATTTGTTAAATTGTAGTAGTGTTAGAATGACAAAGTAAGAAGAAAATATATCAAACTAGCCAGAATAGAGTAGTCATTATAATTAGTTTAATTGGCACCATAATTCAATCATAGATCTAGTTGATCAATAGTTATAATTCAATACCAATATTAATCTGAATAATGACAAACTCAACTTTTTAGCGATGAAAATGAAAGGTGGTCATTTTCAAAAATATTATAAGGTCACCAGAAACTCAAATATATAAGAGAGAGAGAGAGAGAGAGAGAGAGAGAGAGAGAGAGAGAGAGAGAGAGAGAGAGAGAGGCATTTGAAGATCCCATGTTTTGTTGGGTTGCAAATTTATGGATTCGAAAAGACAAAATCAAAAATAGTGCAGCTTCTCGGACTCTGGCCCTGCCCATTGAGCCAAGTGAGCCATAAATATCCATAAATATCCAAAAAGGACAGCTAAGGAAGAACACCAAATTCGACAAATCACCGGGTGGTCTGCTTCTGAGTTGTGTGTGTGTGTGTGTGTGTATAGACACACACACACACATATATATATATTGACACACACACACACACTTACGTGTAATAATGTATATAATAAAATCATGAGATGACATTGGTATTTGTTTTGATATCCTCACTTATAACACTGAAAAAACGTAGTACTAGCTTGGTTTTTGTTATATACATTTGGTTGTTTGCTAAAACTAAGTTGGCAAGTGGGGTATAAAGTCAATGAGCATCAGGTCCAAGATACTTGTTTGATTCTTTTTTTACAATTATCAGTCTCTAATACATAAGCTCTTACTAGCTCAATCATAAATAAGTTTATTATCTGCGCGCGGCAAAGCCCAGATGCCCTTGATTTGAGTGTTACCGGCTGATCCTGCTCTTTATGTTTCAACGGTAATTAGGAGAAAATGGCCCCTCCAAATTTCACATCAAATTAAAGACATGCATGATCCAAAAAAAAATCTTGAAACACCATTAGGTTCATGCATATGTACGCGTTTCACACTCTCCCTTAATACGTGCGTGTGTGTCTATATATATACACACATATATATACACATATATATATATATACATATATATATGTATAAATATACTTTAACTAAGAGATTTCTAGTTAACTATATATACACTATCACCATGTCTAATTCATAAAACAAAAAGTTGATTGTGTCATCAAGAAATCAGTACTAAATTTAATTAAATGTCAAGTTTACTTTAATATGTCTTACTAATCTATGCATCTAGCTAATCAATAGATAATTTCTCATATAATCATGAATATATCATATGCATTCGTTTCGATAAATATGTTTACCTAACCTTAAGATTTTTATGTTTATCATTTTCTTTTATAGGTTATAGGATGGTACTCCCAAAAATAGAACTTCAGTACGAATGTACTTAATTACTTGAAAAGAATAATTAAAATCAAACAACATTTAATGGTGAAAAGAATAAAGAAGAAATATACAATTATTAAGCAGGAAAGGAATGATCATTAACCGAAGTTGAAGAATTCAAAAATGAAAATATATAAACTAAAAATAACAAATGTATATATATGGATGAGAACAAGACCACGTACATATATATGGACACGTAAACTAATTAATCCCCAATTAAAATTCCGAAAGAATTAAATACAAAAACAAGATCCATTCTAAAAAGAAGGGCCACCACGTCCCTGCAGGCTCTTCCTCACGACTTTAAAGCTTTATTATTGTGTCGGTCTAGTCTTAATATTTGTGTGTGCTTGTGCACTTGTGCTATAACAAAACAACTTGGCTCAGATTTTAATGGGAGAGAGCTAGCAAATTTATCAACAAATTATAAGTAGCCCAAACAATACGTTTGATTCATGGATTAAAATCATGAAATTAAAATTATTTTTAATTTACGTGTATTTTTTGTGAGAAAAATAATATAACGAATTATGAATCATGATTCAAATCATGAAATGAATTCTTGAACTAAACGCACTCTAAATTAAATAAGTATAATAAACTCTCGTTCAAAAAAAAAAGGGTCTCACAATTAAGCTTCCACTTCAAGCAAGAGATGTTGGTCTCTCTCTCTCTCTCTCTCTCGTTCGAAAAGATCAAAATATTTTAAAATTTGAATTAAAACCCATCTTCTGGATTTCTTTTATCATCTTTTGAACAATAAATTAAATAAGTATAATGAGCTCTCATTCAAAAAAGAAAAAAAAAAAAGGTCTCACAATTAAGCTTCTACTTCAAGCAAGAGATGTTGATCTCTCTCTCTCTCTCGTTCGAAAAGATCAAAACATTTTAAAAATTGAAGGAAACCCCATCTTCTGGATTTCTCTTATCATCTTTTGAACAATAAATTATATAAGTATAATAAGCTCTCTTTCAAAAAAAAAAAAAAAAAAAAAAAAGTCTCACAATTAAGCTTCTACTTCAAACAAGAGATGTTGGTCTCTCTCTCTCTCTCTCTCTCTCTCTCTCTCTCTCTCTCTCTCTCTCTCTCTCTCTCTAACGTTCGAAAAGATCAAAACATTTTAAAAATTGAATAAAAACCCATCTTCTCGATTTCTCTTATCATCTTTTGAAAAAGAATCATATATGTTATATATATCAAAACACATGAAGAATTAATGATAACTTCCATTTCTATTTTCAGTAGCGCTCTACTAATTAAATTCAAAGAGTCGGCAACATCATTTATATCCTGTCGTAGTTGCTTAACTCTATCCTCAAAAGTTTTAATCAAGTTATCTTCGCGGTTTCGCGTGTTAGTTTAGTTAATTAAATACAAAATGGCATGCTTGCCTACCCCTTTTTGGTGATTAAGGAGTTAATCAAATACAAAATAAGATTAGTATCTCCTTACCAATTAATTAATTATTTTAAATTTAATGCATATTTTCTTCACTCGTTAAGGCAGATCAATGTTAGACGTTCTAGCTTCTTTTTTTTTTTTCCCCCTCTTCTGGTAAGAAGATATGGTGTCTTTTGACTAAATCATCAAGTTGCTTTAAAAGTAGATACTTTAAGGTCTCATCCACTTTATAGATTTAAATTTTTAATTTGAGCTCAGATGTAATATTTTTTAAGAATTTTTAATTATAGCATAAAAAATTAGATGTGATATTTTTTTAGAGCTTTTAATTGTAAAAATTTAAAATTAAAGACTCAAATTGGTAAAATAAATAAAACTTGAATCTGTCTGTGAACATAAATAGTAACTGGCTAGTAAGTTCCTAGATAGCTTGGTCTCTAATTTTATTATATACATAGATTACATACATATATATATATATATATATATATATATATACACACAAGTGCTGATTTTCACAGATTGTCACATGCCCTCCTCGATATCGAGTTACTCAACAAAATAATCTGTTCCTTGTTCAAGAGACGTGCGGCCATCGTGTGCTAAAGCTTAAATATCTAGCATCTACCAAGAGAAAAGATCACTTTAGACTTTTTTCTTTACTAATTATATTGAGTCGATCTCCTTTAATTTTCTTTCTTTCTTTCTTTCTTTTTTCAAAAGTCAGTGTTTTTTTTTTTTTTTTTTTTTCATGGGAAGTAAGACTTTTATGTACTAGTAATAACTTGAGGTTGACTCGTGGGACACTTGTATCACTAAACTTAGGTGGTTCTTTTATATGCTTTTGAAAACAGAAAATTGGAAAATCTACGGTGGTACTCACTCCTACGGTATGTTTTGATTATAACTCACTGGTCCTTTTTACTCTTTTGAATAAAGATCGGAAGAGAAATGTTCTATGGGCTCTAAGTATTGTGCATGATCAACCCTTTTTCATTAGAAAAAAAAAAAGTATTTGTGCATGATCAATATTTTTGGGCAAAAAAATGTATGGCCGTGTTTCTATAAATGGTTGCGAAATTAAGATCTTGTTTACGATACCGTACTTTCATATATAATATATTGATATGAAAAACGTAATATGATATTTATCAAATGTAATACTGATGCTATAAAGATATAATAGTATTAGAGGATGGCTAAATTTCTTGAGGATGTCGTTATATAAATATAATGTTATGTTTCTATTTTTTTTATATTAGGTGGCAATATGTTTCTTCTATATATTAGAAGACTGTAGTAAAAATCTAAAAAGATAATATATATAGTTTTTCTTTTTTACGTCCATTTTCAAAAGAGAAAAGAAAGAAAGAAATTGCTTTCAAGCAGTGCGTATTATTATGTATTAGTTTATTATGCTTAAACTTACTTGCAATGATAAAGTGTGTGTGTGTGTGTGTGTATATATATATCAGGGTAAAAGGTTTTGGGAAACACTACGAATAAACAAAGAGACGTGTATGGGGTTTTGTCTTGAGACTCGACGACAGTTGGTGACCGGCGGTGGGCCCTACTGACACTTCAATGGTTCACCAACCGGTGACCGGCGCTATTTACGCCGTGGCGGTAACCGTGGGAATGGCACGTGTACCTCCCCATGTGGGGGTGATGTGGCTCCCAATTATAATGAGAATTTGTTTAAATATATATAATTTTTTTGTCATGAAAATTGATTATAATTTGAGTTTGCAGAGAGAAAGGTTGTATGGGTTAATGGAGTTAGTGCATTTGCATTTTGCTGATTAGCTTGGAATCCAAAATGCTCTGAATCTGAGAGAAATAATAAGTGGGCTTTTTAAGATGCAATTATTTGGCGCCTCAAAGTGGGGGATTTGGTGGAGAGCCGTGTCTTCTGGTTTTATTGCAAATTTTGAGGTTCTGGGGAGCTTATGGGTTTAGTTACAACTCATATAATCCTTTTTTTTTTCGATGTCAAAGCCATATTATTGGGAGAGCAACATGGATTTGGTAGAGAAAAAAAAAAAAAAAAAAAAAAAAAAAGAGTTATATATTTTGAGAAGAAAATGTTTACCCAACAAATTAGAAATTTTAAATCAGTTTAGTTAGTCACTTCAGTAGTGTTAGTATAGCAGTAAAAACGATCATTCAATAAATTTATTTTTATCTGTTAGACGTTTGATTTTTACGCATGCATTTTAGTTTTTTGAAATAGTGAGATTATATGTTTGATATACATGAATTTTCGAGGATTACGATGAAATTGGAGGCTGGTAGACGGGGATGTGAGGATCAGTGATCCCCTTTTCTTTGATAAAATCATTTAGTTGGCATGTTACACAACCTTTTATTCCACTCTGCATAATTCAATAGAGATCATTAATGTCGATATCGGTGGCCTGCATGTCACTTAACTCTATTTTACATATAAATTGTGTTTAAGATTAGCATTTGTAAGATTATAATTATGTTCCTTCACCGAATATCAGAAAGCAATTAGACAAACGGTTAGTGATTAATAATAATATAATCCATCATTAGGAGACTAATTTTTGATTGTTTATCAAAAAAATACAGGTCATATGAGCTTCAACTATGCGCCACATAATACTCCACTAAAAATGAACTATATGAGAATTACACTCTTTGTGCAATATTGTCTTCAGTAGAGACAAACCCTGAAGACACACCAAAGTGAGATTAGGTAATTGAGTTACAAGATCCTGAGTGGCATGAATCTGATTTTCAGGGACCATTTTTTCCCCCCGCTCTCCACTCGTGGGCACGACCCTTTTGCCGGGTTTATAATTTATATATAAATATCTTAATTTGGAGTTTATTATAATTAATTAGCTAAAAAAGTATAATATATATCTGTACGTGTAATTGTATCTAAAAAAGTATTAGACATATATATACGACATGGGTCGCCCATGTCCCTTTAGATTTTTTCAATTATAATATTTGTGATACAACACTTGGAGAGTTGAATGGGACCAGTTTTCCTTTGGGCTTTTTTTTTTTTTTTTTTTTTTTTTTTTTATTGGGAACTTGTATATAGTTTATTCATATTTTGGCATTCCTATGCACTAATGTTCTTCTTCATTCGTGAGTTTCGGGGCTTCTTAGCTGCCGTTTGGTTGGGGGATTCGTCCCCCGATTCGAATCATGATTCGTGGTTCGCTACAGTAGTTTATCTCACAAAAAATACACGTAAATCGAAAATGATTCAAATCACATGATTCGAATCCCTGAACCAAACGGACCTTTAATATCAATCTGCGGTGAAGTGGCCTGAGTTTTATATTGGTATATAAACATCACAATACACGCGCACACACACACACACATATATATATATATATATGTATGTATGTATGTATCATGTACGGAATATAAAAATGTTGTGCACACGTTCGAAGCAGTATTTGGTTTCTTGCCGTTGTTTCAATGCGTTGATAAAATGGAGGCTCCGTTTACTTCACTTATTTGAGTTTAGAATTTAAATTTTATTACAGTAAAAAATTCTCTAAAACAGTCACATCTAACTTTTTTACTACAGTAAAAAACTCTCACATAAAATCACATATCAACTCGAATCAGCGAAGTGAACGGGCCCGGAGTTTTGTTTTTTGTTTTTTTTTTTTTTTTTAATATTCTCTCCCGAGGGGAAATAAAACTTCATGAAAAGAAACAATGAAAACCCTCGAAAGCTTTTTGTCATGTAACGCTTTCTTAAAAAGAAGAAAAAAATTAAAGTTAAGCGCAGAGGGAAAAATAAAATAAAATAAAATAAAAACTTTAGAACAAAGGTGCTTAACTTAATCGAGGATTGCAGGGCATAAGCTGCAAAGAGAAACGAAAAAAGAGAAAACTAGAAGGGAAAATGGGTCATTTTTAGAGAAAATTGTTAAACTTACTTTTAAAATTGTATGGTCTTTTTTTTTTACTATTATAGTTATTTAATACAAAAATTAATTAATAATAAAGGATAAAAATTTAGATTTATAGTTTTATGAAAAATGACATGTAGGCAAGTTTAAAAGAGTTGGTATTCGATTATACTACTTTGCGAAAAGATTTGAATTAAATTTATACATAGAAGTGATATATGTTCTGGCTATACTATGTGCCCAATTGACACAACAATAAGAATCGTACAAATCAGGCTGTATACAGTATACTAATTTGGAAGTGTAGTTAGTTATCTGTAACATTTTGATGTAAAAATTAGGAGTAAATTTTCAGGAAAAAAATCGATATTTAAGTTCTAAAATTCTTTAGAAGTAGTATTCCTCCAATTCTCTTTTATCTCTCTAAGGTACCGTCAGGTTTTCAAATGTTTAATAGGCCTGTTACCGTCAGGTTTTCAAATGTTTAATAGGCCTGTTATCCCTGATTGTTAAAGGCCCATCATCCTGCCCAAGACCAGATGGAAACTACAGTGGTGCCCAACTGAGGACACGAAATTTACAAAACAAAAACAAAGCATGAACTTGAACTTTATATCCCAAAACAACAGAAGCACTCTTTCAAAAAAAAAAAAAAAAAAAAAAAAAAAAAAAAAAAACGTAAAACGATTATTCAACTTTGGTCTACTCCTCAATCCCCCCACCCCACACGTGCGTACACACGCATACGTGTGTGTATATAAGACCTGTTTAGTTCGTTGATTCGAGTTTTTAATTCGAATTATGATATGACCCCCCTCCCTCCACCCTCCCACACACACACATGCATACGTGTGTATATAGGATCCGTTTAGTTCACTGATTTGAATTCTTAATTCAAATTGAGATGTGATTTTATGTGAAAATTTTTTATTATAACAAAAAAGTTAAATGTAATTATTTTTTATAGTTTTTTACTGTAATAAAACGTAAATTTTAAATTTAAATCGGTAAAATAAACGGAGAGTAAACATACGATATAGAATCCAAGCCAAAAATTTAATAATAACTTAAAGTAAAATGTATCCAAACAAAAAAAAAATATATATATATATATATATTAATAACGTGGAATAAAATATATTAATGTGCTGCAGAAATAGTACTAGAGAGTAGCTCAATGGAAGTTTTTAGTTTTAGGTAAGAAAGAGTAAATAGACATCATCGTCAAGTCAACAACCGAACTCCAAACATGATAATGAAAATCCGTAGAATGGTAAACTTACGCAATCCTTGGTAACAAACATCTCTGCCAAAGTATTATTGCCTTCTCTGTGAACACACACACACACACAAAAGATGTTAAGGACATTTATCAGAGTCCAAAATTCTGCTCAAAACCTACAAAGTGTTTCCCCACAAGCAGCCAGGGTATGTCGTATTGGGTTTAAATAAACTTTGATCCAACCATGCGGACGAAAGAACCAATGAACTAGAACAACTTTACGACTGAGCCAAAAGATTATTATTTAATGTTGAATCCATATTGAAAGCATAGATAATCTTTCATAAATAAGAACTAGTCAAGAGTTTTTGCACTTACAATAATAATAATAAGAAATAAAATCAATTTAGTACATTCTGTTATACTAAAATATTAAAGGCCCGTTTAATTTATTGATTATAGTTTTAAATTTGAATTGAGATGTAATTTTATGTGAGAATTTTTTACTGTAACAAAAAAGTTAAATATGACTGTTTCTGAAAGTTTTTTACAATAACAAAACTCAAATCGATAAAATGAACAGAACTTGAGTTAGTATCATGTATTTTTCATAATATTGAAATATTATCTTAACATTTTTAGAAAACTTTTTTTTAATACCTTTAAATCCATTTTTAAGACATTAAATGTCATTTCTATCCTTCCATTTATTTAATTAAAAATTAAATATTTGAAAATAATAATGAAAATATGTAAAACTTTTAAAAACTAAAAAAAAAAGAGAAAAAAAAAACGCTTAAAGACAATAATTAAACAATCAGATCATCCACGAAAACCGAAACTAAAGAAACGGATCTATTCTTTTTAATTCTTAATACCAAAAACAAATCCAACTATTCTTTTTTCATATACCACAATCAAATGTGAAACCAAACAATCCTGATAACATAGCATCTTTTGTTAATTCTTCTCCTCTGTTCTTCACGCGCTTTGCAACACTTGGACCTCATGAGCTAATCAGCCCCCTTATGCAATAAAAACAGAAACTCATATTTGATCTTTTCAAAAGACCCACTGGTGCTACGGGGATGTCTACTTGAACTAGGTCCAATATTTATAACAAATTATCATATCTCCGGCTTCGAAGGCGGGGCGGGCGCGCGGTGGCGGGATCTGGCAGCGAAGGGTGGGGACAGGGACGGCGGGGGTGGGGGCTCTGGATATAGTTTTTTATATGTTTTAAATCTGGGTTTTTTTTTTCTCTATTAGAGCGTGTTTAGAAGTAATATCAGTTTATCTAAATCGATTCTTCAGCATGACTTACTGCTAAACACAACCCAAACTTTCAGTGTCAATTGGTTTTTTATGAGTTTTTGACGAAGGAATTGGAAGAATATTTTCTTCCTTTTATTTTTGGATCTGAGATGTTTTTAAAGAAAAAAATAATTTTTTTTCAAATATTTTACAATTATGCTTTTAAATTTATTTTGTGTTTAGTTAAGCAAAAGGATATTTTTAACATTTTATGGCCTAAAAATGCCTAAAAATATTAAAATGATTGTGTTTTAAAATTTAAAGATATCATTTTAATATTATGATAAAAAATAAGTACCAACTTAATATTTTACTATAATTAGAAGTACCAAATTAATTTTATCCTTAATAATAATAATAATCCAAGTAATAGTAATAAGAAAAGAAGATTAAAAATAGCTGGTCAAACTTTTTGGATTTTCTGCAAAAGCTAAGAGCAGCTCTCCAGAGAAACTCAAAATTTGAAAAATTACCAAAACAAGATGTAAAGAGAAAAGGAACCCCCTTCCATCAATAAGTTGAATGTTACAAGTATCATTCTTGTTATGTTTGGCCAAACTTCATGCAAAGAAAGGAACTTTACCGAAGTGTGGAAAAACACACATACACACAGAGACCACTCTAAAATTGTGGCCAACCTGTTGCATTTCATGCAGATCTTAATCTTATACAATGAAATGAATTGGTTTAAAAGTTCATAAGGACGCGATAATGAGAACAGAAAGTCCTTGAGGGATTATTTCATGTACGAGGCATGAGAATGAGACTTGGTATGAGAATTTAAATCAAGGGTGATTCTAATTATGATTTTGAAACCAAAACCATGATTCATAATTTTGAATTTAAATCATAATTCTGAAATCATGATTTAAAATTAAGAATTTGAATCACCTTGAGTCAATCAAGAGGGGAAGTGGTTTTAAAATCACGAGTGATTTTGGTTTAAAACATTACATCAAATTTTAAATCACGATTCAGAATCATTCAAACCAAATGTTAATTCTGAATCATGATTCAGAATCACTATAAACAAACACTAATTCTAAACTAGACTCTAAAATCATGATTCTAGATTATTTTACCAAAATCAAGGGTTTGAATCACCTTTAGTCAATCAAGAGGGGAGGTGGTTTTAAAATCACGAGTGATTCTGGTTTAAAACATCACATCAAATTTTAAATCATAATTCAAAATATTCAAACTAAAATTCTGAATCATGATTCAGAATCACTATATCTAAACTAGACTCTAAAATCATGATTCTAGATTATTTTACCAAACGAACAATAAAGATTGCAGGCGTGTTCTTTTCACAACCAAGAATAAATCCTTGGTGCATTTATCCTGAAAAAGTGAAACCCATTAGAATCACTCTCTCATTTTGCTGTAATCTAAAACCAACTTTGAGGAGAAAATAGAAACCCATTAAATCAAATCAACTCATCCTACCCGCCAAAACTCCGCTGCAGCTCCTCACTGAAAGGCAAGCTCCGTGTTATCACCTTATCTATGTGTAGTTTATGAACTTTTAAAAATATAGTTAAAGACTTCAAAAACTAGAGCGAGGATGTTCTTATTTTTCACAATTTCATATATTTTTAAAAACTTGGGTTATTTAGGGTATCATAATTACCAGATTTAATAAGATGTCATTATTCGTAAAATACTTAAAATTATGAGTATATACAACCAAACACAGTGGAAACATAATCTCAAACTGATATCATAATGTAGATTTCCTAAAAGTCATATTACCCCTATCACTTTCCCAATTAATGATTCTTTTTTAATATAGTCCGTTCCCCAAAGTAATGTTTTAATACGGTATGCACCAAACCTGGTACGAAACTCCTTGTTCTTAAGATCATATTATCTCATACAAACGATTAGAAAGCAAAATGCGTTTCTTTCATTTTTTTTTTTTCTTTTCTCAAGCCACAGATTATGGACCTCTTTAGTCCATTTCAGGAATATTCATACATTAGGCAAACAAACTATATTATAATAGAATAAAATAGCCCTTCCTCACACATACAGCATCCCATCTTAGCCCATGGCATATTTCTGGGTCCAGCTCCTCGCAGTTGTCTCGTACTTGTTCCTGTCTGTCTTGTACATGTGAGCAATCTCCGGCACCAATGGATCATCGGGATTTGGGTCCGTCAACAGAGAGCAGATTGAAAGCAACACCTGGATATTGCAATGCAACAACAATGAGTGCGACTGTGCGATGCAAAGAGCTTTATCTCAAAGTGTTACCGCTAATGAACATCCTGAATATGTGCTTTTTTAAGACAACATCAGCATTTGGTTAATAAATGTATTGCGGGATGCAGGTTTTAACACGATTTGTTTATCTGCTAACGCAGAAGAGAGATTAGTGCAACAAATCAAATTGGAAAACTCTTTTCCTGCAATTAGAAGTATCCCGGAGTATTTTGAAAATTGCAATATAACGCATAAAAGTCAAGACTCGAGCTCATATAGTAGTCCCTACTCCCTAGTACACAATGATGTAATTGCCTCTCCTCCTTTAGAATGAAACTTGTTTTCATATAGGAAATTTAAAAATTATAAGAGAATGAACCTTTGAAATTGTCAAAGCAGGGCTCCACTGCTCCTTCAAGATGTCAAGACAAATGCTGCCATTGCTGTTTATATTCGGATGGAATACCTTGGTTCTGAATGCCACCTTCAAAGTTAGATGAATATATTAGACAGGGAGAGTATGAGGAAGATAACTGGAACTTCTACTTATCGGAGCAATCGTCAATGGCAATATCAGAAACTAGTAAGCGAGAAATGCAAAATGAAGTGATGATGCTCAGAAATAGACCAGAACAAACGGTAGCGTGCATTAAGAACACAATTACAAATTACTTTGAATTCCACCTGCAAAAGTCCAATGTGCCCCCAGACCAAATTTGCTCTAATGTAATTCTTATCCAAAGACAAATAAAGGAAAGAAACGAACACAAAACAACCATTTACAATCGGAGACCAAAGATAACTGATATAAACAGACTGAGTATCAAATGGCATCAACAAAACTTCGAGTCCAAATTCCACTTGCATCCTACAATCGAGGGTGTATAGATCATTGAATACACAAAACAGATACTTTCTGAACATGGAGCAAGAACAAAATACCTTGGGTGGCTTGAAGGGATAATCTGGAGGAAAATGAATGGTAACTAGGAAAACACCCCCAGCATAAGGACTGTCTGGAGGACCCATAATTGTTGCTTGCCAGTGAAACATATCTTCGGCAACAGGACCTGTGAAAATAACCGAAAACGACATAAAGCAAAACCCCAATATAAAACTGAAGTTAGATACTTTTCAAAACCTTACAGGGAATTATCAATTGAGAGAGAGAAACATCATCATGATAACAAAGTAAAAAGTACATTTCTAATAAATTATGGCTACTTTAGCCACGAGAAAATGAAACTCATTCCTACACTGAAAAAAAAAAAAAAAATAAAAATAAAAATCAACGAACGCCACTTCTGATTTTGGGCAAATATTGGTATACACCTAAAGTTATCAGCCACAAAATTTCCAATACTAATGGCTCTAAATTATGCACACTTTTTGGACAAAAATTACCCAGATGATAAATAGACAGAAATGACCAGAAATTTGCAAAAGAAATATTGTTCCAAAAAATTTGACAAAATGAACAAAAATAAAAGAAGAAAATTTTCATAAAAAGAGAAAAGGAAGGATCCATTCGGGGAAAAAGAAAATAACAAATGATCGACTGGGTAATCAAGCCATAGAACAAAAACATGCAATAATAAAAAAAAAAAATATGTGAGAAATTAAGACGAGAAAACGAAATACCGGCACTGCAAGAAGTAGGAGGATCCTTCTGCAGATCCTTGAGTTCCTTCAAGATCCGTTTCGACGCCATCTTCTTCGGAACCCTAATTATGACAATCCAAAACAACCTTATTCTCAGATCAAAACCAAAACGATATATATAGACAAACCCGAGAACTAGAAGCAGATCTTGATCGTACCTTAGAGAGAAAAAGAGAGAGAGTGAAAGGTGTAAAGAAAATTATCCTTTGGCTTTTGGGTTCTCTCTCTCTCTGTGTTAAGGAGGGCAGAGGAAGAAGAAGGAGAAGAAGATAGAGAGACGAAACGAAGAAGGGTCTCCTGGGGGTAAGAGATTCCATGTGGGGAGGACTTTTGTAAAATAGCTGCACCCGCCCCCTGAATTCGACCTCCTGATTGGGTTATTCTATTCCCTTCCGGGCCCCACTCATGGCGTTTTCGGTACGCTATATATTTGCTTTTTCTTTTATTTCAGTGTAATTGCTAGGAATAGTCCCTAAATTATTTAATATGTGATAATTTAATCTCAATTCTTTTAATTTTAGCAAAAAACTTTTTCAACCTCTTTAAACATTAATAACTTTAACCTTTCCGTTTAAATTCGTTAAATTACTAACAGAAACAATCACGTGACCTCACACCTGACCATTTTATGGATGAAATGACTGAAGTGCCCCAATTATGAGAAGAGGCTGAGGCACAATGTTATTCTATTTTTTTTATTATTTTTATGGTTGATCAAAGGTTTTTTACTTTTATGAAATTTGGGTTTACTGTTTATTCTTCTTCTTCCCTCTGCAAAAACCGAATACGGAGAGAATCAACCAAACCGGTTCTGCCATCGAACCTGTGCCGTAGCGAGTCACACCACTGCCATCAAGTTCCGTCGCGAGCCACACCATTACCAACCCGTCCCTGTCGAACCCGCACTACACAAGCCCAGATCTGCCGCGCAGACCACCTCAATGCTGAGCCTCGCACCGCTGTCCTGATCCCTCCATTAGCAACCCCGTCTTTCGCGAGCCCCCACGCCCCGTCCCAAACACGAAAACCCCCCAAATCTCACTTCGCTGCCGGAATTGTTCACTTTATATATATATATATATATATATATAT
Source organism: Morus alba (assembly GCA_012066045.3). Lineage (NCBI taxonomy): Eukaryota > Viridiplantae > Streptophyta > Magnoliopsida > Rosales > Moraceae > Morus > Morus alba. The sequence continues at coordinate 2,300,118 of CP050234.2, forward strand.
ATTTTTTTTTTTGGGTTGTGTTTCATGGTTAGAATTGTGAAGTATTTTTGGACTGATTGGTTGTGAATGATTCATGAGTTCTGCTTTTTTGGATTTTTCCGTGCATATTCTTAGAGGGAACAAAAGGAAATTACAATGAAATAAATTGGAAGAATTAGTTAGTGTGCCTATGTAAGAAAGAAAAGCTAATAACAAGTTTATAATAAAAGCCAAATCAGAAAGCAAATTAAGCATTACTCAAGATCACACTTGCACCCCAAATCCCGGTTTGCAATCTGGTTGGGCTGTATGTGGTCTATGGTGGAGATGGGCTAGAGTTTCATACTTTCAGCGGTTACTGCGGCAGTTCCGGCGACATACTGTGGCTCCCCTGGCTTTATTAGGATAAGTTTTTTTTTTTTTTTTCCCCTCTCAATAATTTTCCTTTTGTTTCAATCTTTTACCTCTTATTAAATTTAAGAATATGTTATTACAAAAATACCCTTCTATCTGAAATCACATGCACTGCACATGGTCTAATCTGTGAAATATTTGACGGATTTAACTGAAAAGGTTAAAATTACCAATGTTTAAAGAATTTGAAGAGTTTGGGGAGTATTTTGTCAAGATATAAAAAAATAGGGCTCAAATTCTCACATACTAAATAATTTAAGAATCATTGCTAATTACCCTTTTTCTTTTTTTTTTTGGGGCGCCGAAAGTACTCATCGGACATCGAATAAAGGCGAGTTTTTATTAGCGGATGAAAAATGTAGCTATCCGTAAATGATTAGAAGTCCCAAAAGAAAAATAATAATAGTAATAGTAATACAGATTTTTGTGAATGATTATAATGGATCTAATAACGAAGAATATAAATGGTCCGTTTATTTTATTAATTTTAATTTATAATTTGAGTTAAGATATAATTTTATGTGAAAATTTTTTATTATAATAAAAAAATTAAATGTGACTTTTTGAAAATTTTTTATTGTAATAAAACTTAAATTTTAAATTCGAATTGATAAAATGAACAGAGTTAAAATATACGAGTCAGGGAATGAAATTTCTCTCCACTCGAATTCTTTTTTGAAGCTATCTCTATTCGAAAAAGTAATTTTTTTTATAACTAATTAAATATTGAAATAAAACACAACATAACATATTTTAAAGATAGAGTTTATATATATATATATATATATATATAAAGTAAAGAGTAGGAGTTAAGAAATAATAGATTTTACACAATATTGTAGTTTAATTTAGTTAATTAATTAAAAATATTTGACGATCATCATCAATCAATAATGATTTATTATGATTTTTAATTTTTACAGTTGGTTTATACGGCCTCATTTAATACCCGCGACGCGGAAACGATGTGGCGGATACGTAAAGCAGTTGAAGGTAGTTGGATATTTTACACCGTAACTTCATTGGCTATCAACAAGTTGCCGACAAGCTGCAGAATATTGACTGTCAAATGGACAAGAGACCACATTCAAGTGCCAGAAGAACAGAAAATCTACCGTCTTTTCGGTGTTGCTTATTTTAATGAATTTTTTGTGCAGGAACTTTTTAGATTATGTTGTTAAGTTTATTAATTTGAATTTAAATTTTAAATTTTATTTTAGTAAAAAAATTTTAAAAATAATTATATTTAATTTTTTTATAATAAAATTTTTTTACATAAAATTACATCTCAAAATTAATAAAAATTATTTAACTGGTACGATTGAACCTAAAAAAATACACGCAACCACTTCTGAGTAAAAGTTGATACGCCTATAACAATTAACAATTCGGGAGCCCGGGTTTGCCTCTGGCGAAAAATTGTTAATTTATAACATGTATGAACAACGGACACCCAAAAAACTAACAAGAAAGTTGACATAAATTAGCTATAGTTTCATCCCCCCTGATTCACTGATTTTCCATTTTGACCCAAAACTCAAAACCCATTTCTGCATTTCGAGTTGTTTATTTATACGGCATGACTATTTAGCTGCATATGATAAATTTGTTATCTTTTTAACTGAAAAATAAACAAGGATAGTTCATTAGTTCTATGCAACGCGTATTGTTCCAAATATCACAATTACAAACAATTGATTAAAAAATAGCAGGTGTTTCTTTCATTTTTCAACCAATATAGGCTAATTTGCGTAGACAATGTCAAGAATCAAGTGATGGAAGAACATTCATCCTTTGGGGCTACAAGGTTAAATACTCATAGATAATAAGTCCCTCTATCGCACATACCATGTTTCCTCTAGCCCATGGCATATTTCTGGGTCCAGCTCCTCGCAGTTGTCTCGTACTTGTTTCTGTCTGTCTTGTACATGTGAGCAATCTCCGGCACCAATGGATCATCGGGATTTGGGTCCGTCAAAAGAGAGCAGATTGAAAGCAACACCTGGAGACAGAAACCAAACAATAATTGACTCCACAACATAAACAGATTATTGAAAAAAAAAAAAAAGACTTTTCTCTCCTATAGAATTCAAGACTCAAAAATAAGATTCATAAAAAACATGATGTTCCGTTAAAGAAGTCAAATGAACCACGTTTTGATTGCACATTGACGTATATCATTTAAAGAGGGTGCACAAATGACAAGGTTTAAAGTCACTCTCCTCTGCGCCTACAGAGGGATTGACACACACAAGCACAGAGGGAGAGAGAGAAAGAGAGCGAGAAAAACTAGCCCTATAGGCTATAGTAATTCTATCGTTATTTCACAATTAATTATAGATCCCAATAAGTGCAGCTTTTTTCAATTGTATTCACAATATCAGGGTTATAAGACAAGAACCTTCGAGATGGTTAGAGCAGGGCTCCACTGCTCCTTCAAGATATCAAGGCAAATGCTTCCATTGCTGTTTATGTTTGGGTGGAACACCTTTGTTCTAAATGCCACCTGCAAAAGTCCTCCAATGTCAGAGAGAGAGAAATCAGACCCCTACAATCCGATGCAATTATGCAATATGCGATTGCGTGACAATGACAGCGGCACCCTAGTTCTGTCGGCAAAAATCTTTAAGCTTCATAAATCCACACGCTTAAGAACTTTGGACTGTGGATAAATTCAAATAAAGTAATAACCGGAAAAAGAGCAGCCCATAGACATTCCAGGACAAACAAAAAAGGTAAAAAGAAGAGAGCCATATAATACATGCCACCATACAAACACGGAATCAACCAAGACTCTGATCTTAGACAGAGTTCCCTCTATAAGAAGAGAGGCTATTTCTTGGATTCCTAACACAAAACAGTAAGAAGGCCGGAGCTAGAGAGATGCTAACATTATTCGAAAGTTCGAATGAAGAAAGCTCAGCAAGAGAGCTTCCTATCAGGAATATATAGGTAAGTATCTAAAATCAGCAATCAAGATAAACTATGATGTTTCAAACCCAAAATATTAATCACCATGGTCCAAAGCATACCTTGGGTGGCTTAAAGGGATAATCCGGGGGGAAATGGATGGTAACGAGGAAAACACCCCCGGCATAGGGACTGTCTGGAGGACCCATAATCGTTGCTTGCCAGTGAAACATGTCTTCAGCAACAGGACCTGTAAAATCCCCAAAGAAAGAGCCAATGCTCAAGATTAACCAAAACTCTCAATAAAGAACAGGAGCAAGACTTTCACAAATGATTTCAATAGACATCATCAACTGAATTAAGACAAAGAAGCACATGAAAAGGAAAGGCATCATCATGAAGGGGGGGAGGGGCAAGTTCATCATACAACTTTACATGTTTAAAGCAAAAATACATTCATGATTTTCATCACATGTTATTTCCAACACCAATAAAAGCTCTACAACATTAGATGCAACAAAAAGTCCGAAACAGATGTAAACAAAACAAAATCAAAACGAGTTTATTTCATTCAAAAAGAAACGCAGGATCACCAAGGTTCCAAAGAAAAATCAACTACGAAATCAAACTCATCAAAGATTGTGCAACAAAAACGCAAAATAATAAACCAAAAAGATAAAAAAAGAAAAATAACATGAAAAATAAACAATACCTGCGCTGCAAGACGTAGGAGGATCCTTCTGCAAATCCTTGAGTTCCTTCAAGATCCGCTTCGACGCCATTTGTAAAGCCCTAATTCCGAATATCGGAAACCACCAATGACAGATCACAAAATCACAATCGAATAGACACAGACGGGACCGATAAAGAGAGACGTGACAGAAGCGCATCAACGAAGAGATCGTAGCGTACCTGAGATAGAGCAAGGTTGCAGGAGATCGCCCTAGGGCTTTCGCGATTACCTCGAATAGAAGAAGTTGAAGAGGAAGAAGAAGAAGAAGATAGGAGAAGAAATGGAGGAAGGGTAAGCGATCTGGTGTTGGGATGACCCAAAATATAGTACCTGCTCCCGCCTCCTGGATTTTGTGGAATCCGGGTTCTCATTGGCTTATTGATATTCTATTCGTCTTAATTGGGTCCCACTTTCGCTTTTCCTCTTAAATTTGTTTATTTATTTATTCCTTTTCTTCGAAGAAATTGGTCCTGTCGTTAAAGGCGGTTTTCTATCTATTTTAATTTCCTTCTGGTAATATATTATTACAAAACCAGAGGACGGCAATTGCCACTTGGGCTTTTGGTGGATAAAAACGACGTCGTGACAAGTTGGTATGCTACGTCGTGATTGGTTAAAAGGTGCTAACCAGGTTTCTTTTGAGAAGTATCATTGGATCGCATAACGGTGATCGGTGACAGAAACCTATGTTTTTTTTTTTTTTTTTTTTCATTCTCATGCAATCACCCTTTCTTTTATGTCATCATGTTTGCTCACAAAATAAAGAGTGTTTAGAATTAATTTTAAAATAATTTTATTTTTAATAAAAAATAAAAATGAGATTATTTTGATAATCATTTTAAAATTGATTTTGAAATTACGTTTAGTTAATTTTTTAAGATATTGTTTTGAGTATAATAAAAAAATAAAATTGTATTTATTAATTAATATATTATAATATTATTGATAAGAACTAAAAAACAGAAAAGTGAAAATAACTTTTAACTGTTTTTTAATTTTTTCACAAAAACCATTCTCACTGTTTTTGTTTTCATTTTTGTTTTCAAAACATTTGTTAAACAAACGTCGTTTCGTTTTCATTTTCATTTTTTACTTCTCAAAATACAAGAAAACTATTTTAAAAAACGTTTCAAACACGCACAAAGTCTTACTTTTCTCTGAAAAACAATCACCATTTCGAGAATCGAGATTCCTCGCTAACTAAAATGAAGGAAATAGGAAGAAAATTAAGATTTTTTGATTATTTTACTGAGAAATTTATTTGGACTGATTATGCATGTGTTTTAGGAAGAATAAATTTAATTATTGATATTCGCAATAAGAAATATATTTTATTTTACTTTTTTGTGTGAAGAAATTTATTTTGACTAAATATGCATGTGTTTTATGAAAGAAAAATTTGAATGTTGTGTTGATACCTCTTACTATACTTTTTACAAACTCTTTTTTAATAATGTTTTATTATTAAATTACTCATTAGTTTACTTTTAAACCTAAATTTGTTATTAGGTTGTGACATTTATGTTTTCAATATTAGGGGTTTGATCTCAATCGATTGGTTTTTATCCATTAATTGTGGTAGTTATTATTAATTTTGGTCACGCTTGATTTTATTTGTACCGAACGGGTCTTTTTCCATTGAATCTCAACACTTGTGTTCACCCTTATATTGCATCCATCTTTACTGACAGATGCAATCAATGTCCGAGTCGAATTTACTTATAACCCCAGTTTGGTTCAACAATTTAAACTAAACAATTCAATTCAAATTATGTTTAAAGGTTTAAATTAGTGTTTGTTCTAAAAATAAAAATGGACCATTCAAACTATCCACTAAAATTTAAATTGTTGATTTTAGAATTCAACACCCCTGAAATTCACAATCTAGATTGTTGACAATAATTTAAAAACAATTATTTTTTATTTTTTCTCTCTATTTATCTTTAAACTTAAAAATGTTACTCCCATTTGTTTCACTGGTTTAGTTCAGTTCAACTCAGTTCAAACAGTGAGCATAATTTAAATTTGTGTTTGGTAAGCATGCAGTTTGACTTATATTCTCAATTTGAAATGAGTTAAATTATCAGACTTAGAGTTTAGCTCATTCTTAAGCTAAACCGTTCAAACCATTTTTAGACAATAAAAAGGTACTCACTCTCTTTGCTTTTCGCACCTACCAAACACAAATTTGAATTGTATTCCATATTTAAATTAGAATTTTAAATGCACATGCAAACGTTAATTCGAACTACAATTCAAACCACATAGTTTGAATTTTTCTGTTTACACAAAAATTTTAAATCAACAAAATTCGAACCAGTGAACCAAACAGGGGCATTATAACTTCTACGTTTCAACTCCAATTGAGATGTTTTTTTCCCTTAATATGTTCATAATGAAGAGATGAATAAATCCCCATTGATATTACATATTTTTTAACCTCATTTATAATGAGGTTTTATAATATTTGTTGTAAAACTTTGATGTGACAGTTTTTAACACTTTATCTAAAAACCGTTTAAATTTTATTCACAATTTAAATTATAATTTATTTACGTATTCAAATATTAGTTCGAATCACAGTTAAAATCACTATAATTAATCATCACAACTCAAATCAAACGAGTTGTTGAACTAAATAAGGCCATAATTTATGGACTATTTATGTAATTTGTTAATAATAATGAAATTTTTCTTTAAAAAAAAAGGAAAAAAAAAAAAAAAAACCCGTATCCCGAATGGAAGTGGAATAGCGTGATCGCGATAACATATGAAAAATTGATAACGTGCGCAGCCGCGTAGATTACCACAAAGAGAAATTTCCAGCTCAGAGGTACAAAACCACCGGCTGGCGTCGGCAAGTGGTGCGCATCGCACCTGCGGCGCAAGTTAGCTTTCCATATTGTCTACACGCCCACCAAACTCGCAAAATTCCTCTTATTCAACCTCTCATTTCGGTTCGAGTTCGACCCGGCCCCAAAAGTGATCAAAATGCAGCGGTTCAAGTCGCAGCGGCGGGTCCAAATCGACGACGCCCAATCGGAGTCTCCGCCGCCGAAATACGATGGCGACGGCAACGGAGACGACGGAGGAATGAGATTGAGACCCTCCGAGAGGAACCGGACGGAAGATCAGGAGCCCTTCATGGGCGTCAAGGTTCGAAGAAAAGCATCCTTCCACAGAGAGTACAGAGGAGATTACATCGACGTCCCTTCCCATCCTTACTTGATGAAAATCTTGCAGAAACAAGGTTCGCCATTGTTTCCAATCCGTTAACATTCAATTGAATTCGAATATTTGTTCGCGGTTTTAGGATTGTTGTTTTGTTGGTTCATTTGCGGATATTTTGATCAATTTGAACAAACGATCTCAAAATCTGGAATATTCTGTTAATTGAATCTTGCAGGGGACAATCAGGTTCTTTTCGCGGATAAAGTTTTGAAATTTACTGGTTCAGGGAAGATGAAAAGAAGAATTTTGTTGATTACTGATTTTGCCATATACATTGTTGATCCGGAGAATAATTCACTTAAACGGAGAATAGCCCTGGCTGCTGTGGATAAGATGTGCTTGAGTGAGTTGAGTGATAATTTCTTCTCCATTATCATTCCGACGGAGTATGATTTGCTAATGGCTAGCACTCGGAAAACCGAAATTGTCACTGTGTTAGTTGAAGCCACTAAGAATGCCTCCAACTATGAGCTTGAGGTTGCTTTCTCTAACAGGTAAAATACTTATACTAGCTTTGGTCCAAGAACATGATTAATTGCATACACAATTTGAATGTCCAGTCTTTTATACTTTTTCTTGGATCAAGCATCAAGTGTTGTTTCTGCTAAGTATTGGGATTTCGTGAAAGTTTTAAGATTTTTTTGGGACAACTAATCATTTGATTCTCTGATTTTTGTTGATACTGTCATGAGATACATAGATAAAACGTAGGAAGGGTCAATATATACTTTCGGGGCAATTCAGCCTTCCCCAACTTAAGCATAAAACTCTACTTTCACACGTATATCAGGTGCCATTACTTCGTATATCTTGTGAGTTCTTTTGTTTCTGGAAGTAACACAGGAATTATTATGTATAGTTAATTTTACGTAAAGAGGACAAACGGACTGCTTGGTTCATAGGTATGAATATAAATTCAAATTTTGTGAGAGAAAATAGCAAAAAGGTTTGAATTGTAGTTCAAACCTATGAAATAAAGGCACCAAAAGGGGCTGATTTTGCTAAGGGCCGTTCTTTGGTCTTTGTATATCCTCTTGATATGATAAACACCTGTGGTTTTGTAAGCAGGATTGTCTGCCTTCTAAACTACTATATTTGTTTCCATTTGTAGACATGATAGTAGGAGAAAATGTCTGAATCTAGTCCAAGAGATGTTTACTGAATTATTGCCATGCTTTTTTTTTTTTTTTTTTTTTATTTTTTTGTAGCTTTGAGTATCATGCAGGCGCCGAGTTCGTGAAGGAGGTTCAATTTGAGGAAGTTGAAGGTCTGTTTTACCATTTTTGTGCTATGTTTTTTTTTTTTTTCCATCGATGTTATATTCATCTTTATTGCAAGATTTGTTGGTTTTATAAGCTGCTGAGCCTATTAATTTTGTTTGTATTTCAGGAGGCGTAAAAACAAGAATTATCAGGAAATGACTTGCAGTTTATACTTGCTGGCAAGTGTGTTTGGACTCTATAAGGGATCGAATTTTGCAAAGATTGATTCTTTATCTGTGCACGTTAAGGTTCTGCTGAGCATCAATCCGACCCCATAAGAAGAACTTGGACGCGTCGATTTGTTTGTTTTCTTATACGACAGAAGAGAACTGTAATTGTAATTGTATTCTTTCATTTTACTCATCTTTTTGGTTCAATTCGGAACAGCTTTTTTTAGATGTATTAAACCTTCGATTGTGATTATATCAATTCCAAAATTGGTACTTTCTGCAAAGATATTGCCTTCTCTCATATCTCCAATTTAACTTATTGCCACCCGCCGTGTATAACTTCTTATATAGATTTTCGGGCTTTGAAGTTTGAGTTTAAAACCAATTTTGTTCCCTGTTTGAGATAGTTTTCACTGTTTGGTAATTTAGCAGAGGCCCTCAACTTCCACATGCACAAAAATCAAGCCTTGACTGCGTAGAAATACTACAGATTAAGAACCTAAATAGCAGCCAAAATTGCTTCATCAACATGTTATATAAATTTCTGCCAAAATAATATATTGTATAAATCTCAGAACCATATATCTTGTGAAATGTTGAAGATAGATAAACAACTATTACAACCATCAAAAGCATTTTGTAATTAGGAATAAATCTTAATCAAAAAAGAAAAGGAAAATTATATGACATCTGACAACTATGATGAAAGAATTTCACTTTGGAAGAGATGATGATCCTATCTCTGCTGCTGCAGGTGCAACGTCAGGTGTTGGGATTGGAGTTGAAATCTCTGACTTAGTCACATCTGAGGATGGTCTATTTCCAGAATTGAATTGACGAACTTCCTCCAAACTTTTCACCACATCATTTATTTTTGGTCTCTTCTCTGGTATTCTTGCCACACAACTCATTCCCAGTTGCAACATCTCCACCATCTCCTCCTCTATGTTTGGATACCTCAAGAGCTGCACATCAAACACTTCAGCAGTCCATTCCTCTCTCACCACAGCATTCACCCACCTCACCAGGTGAACCACCTCCTCGGTACCCGTGGCATGTACGGGAGATTTTCCGGTGAGAAGCTCAAGCAACAAGACCCCAAAACTGTAGACATCCGATGCGTGTGTCGCCTTTCGTGTGTCGGTTACTTCGGGAGCTCGGTACCCTGCAGCTCGAACCACCGGTGGTGGCATTGAGTTCATCAGTGTCACCAAACCGGTATCAGCAACACAACCATATCCTTGGGAATTGAGGAAGATGTTTGAGGCTTTTATATTGCCATGTACAAGTTTCCCGCCATTTTGTGTGTGGATATGGGCAATTCCTCTCGCAGCACCAACAGCAATTCTAAGTCTAGCTTCCCAGTCCAGTGGAGTTCTTCCATCCCCTCTTCTACCTGCATTAAAAAGCAAATTCAAATTGCTTTCTATAAATGATTCAAAAGGGTAAGAAAAAGATCTGAATTGAAGAAGTTTCTAAGCACATACCATGTAACAAAGCAGTGACGTTTCCTTGTTCGTAATAATCAAACACAATAAGCTTCTCGTCCTTGGAATAGTAATATGCCCTTAGTGGAGCCACATTTTCATGCCTGATGTTCCCTACAATCTCCATTTGCTGCTCAAAATCTCGCTTTGCAACCGTTACTTCCTTCAACCTTTTGACCGCCAAAGTCGTGGTTGCATCTTCCAAAGCCGCCTTATATGTTGTCCCAAACGTTCCTTTCCCAAGAACCTCAGCAGATGCCCTCAACAAGTCCTCCAGATCAAAAGCAAGATTACAACCCTCGAAGAAAAAGAGCCTGTTAGTCTTGTCTCGGCTCTCAGAAGCTCCTTTCTTTGAAGAAGTCTCTTTCTTCTGCGGTTTCACCGCCACCCCACTTTGGTCTCCTCCTCTAGAGCGGCAAATGAACATCAACAAAGCAATCAGCACAAACCCAAGAACGCAACCGCCAAGCGCAATAGCCAACACTGCACGTTCACCAAGCTTTTTCTTGGTTTTCTTTGTTGGTCGACCATTTGAAGTTGGTGGTTGAGCTGGAAGAGAGGGAGGGGTGGCATTTTCTGATAAGAGATTGTTACCGGAAAATGCCGAACTTGGGAATCTCCTGAGAGACCGAGGCACAATTCCTGTGAGGTTATTATTGGCTAAATCCAGCTCTTCCAAGCTAGCAATATTGAGATCAGGAATTTGACCAGAAAGGGAATTGTTGGAGAGATTTAAAGTTGTGAGGTGAGTCAAATTGGCAATTGAAGAAGGGATACTCCCATTAAAACCATTATTAGACAGATTGATGATTGTCAGATTGTTCCAAACTGAGAAATCCAAAGGCAATGGACCAGACAACTTGTTGGACTGAAGATGAAGCGATGTCAAGTTTCTAAGTTTGGAGAAGTCAGAGGGAATAGAACCTGATAGACTGTTCACTCTCAGGCTCAGAAACTCAAGAGCAGATAAGCGGCTGAGAGTGTCTGACGGGATGGGCCCACGGAAGCCAACACCAGGAAGGTGAAGTTCCACCACTCGAGTGTGGTCGCTGTTGCAGATGATTCCAGTCCATGTTTTGCACACGGAAGAGTCCTTGTCCCAGTTGGGACTGTGCGAGTGAGAAGTGTTGTGAAGGAAATCTAGCAAGGCATGTTTATCTTCCACCAAGTTTGCAGCAGTGACACTTGATATTGTTCCAACCAAGAAAATGGCCGAGAAAATGAAGAGAAAATTTTCTACCCTTTTGATCATTTTCTCGGTCTGAATTGAGGACACGAAAGAAGCAGGCAAAAAGCACAACTTGGTTCCTTCCAAAATCTTGGTCACATCTACAGAAAAAGTTAGGCAAAATGAAAATCATAAAGGTATATAAGCTGTTATAGTATGTAGTAAAGGCCGTTTCTTTACAAATTTTATTATGCGTAACGACTGACTTTTTATGTTTTTAATGCTATACAGTTAAGATTTTCGGTCAAAAAAAGGCAGTTCCTAGTTTGAAAAATTAGAAGCAGACAGAGCTCTTTACGTGCTTGTCTCACCCACTAATGTTAGGTTTGCTCAACCTTTCAAAACAGAAGAAAGTGCAAAACCCCTTCAATTTAGTTAGGGACACAAAATTCAGCCCTCTCAACCAAAAACAACATGGGCAAGTAAGGAATCACTTTTTGAGAAACACCCAGACCAGAGAAAAAGAAAAACAAAGGAAAAAAAAAAAAAAACTTTTCTCGGGAAACACACAATAAGAGAAAATGAGAAAACTTACTTGGTTTGATTGCAGAGCAGTCCACAGAAGTTGCTAAAGATTCATCACCTACCAACTACAATATTTAGCTCTCTCCTACTCTTTCTCTAGCTCTTGGACCAAACCTTTTTTTTTTCTTTATTTTTGATAGATTCAGAGGTGGGTCATTAAAGACTTGCGTTTTGAGAAACTGATAGGAGAGGAAAAATCCCAAGGTGGGTCATCGACAATGATGGTGATAATAATGGGGATGAGCTGGTATTTGCTTGCTCAAACAGCATCACCACATGCGAACAAGCCTGGGAAACTAATAGAAAAATAAATAGATCCGTCAGTGTGAGAAATAAGAATCAGAGAGAGAGAGAGAGAGAAGGTTTGCGTTGCTTTTGCTGCAATATTTTATAGCGCACGAACAGGAAATTGCATGTGGATAGAGACACCGAAGGGACAAAACAACAAGGGAAGAAAAAAAAAAAAAAAAAAAAGTTTAAATATGTATAGCTAACTCTTGTTCTTACAAAAGTCTCCTATACTTACGTCTATTTTTATAGTTTTCTAAATTTCCATATCTTGAGGTGTTTTTTTTTTTTTTTTGGGTATAATTATTGGAAAAATCCATCCAAAGTAGGCAACTCAATCTCAACAGTTGAATGATGAATTTTTTTTTTTTTTTTTTTTAAAGGAATGATGAAAATAATCTTAACCGTTAAATCATTACGAATGACAGCTGATGAAATTTTTTTTTTCCCCCTCAACGACTAAGATTATTATTAATTATTTTTACTTCGTGGCTGAGGTTTGGTACATATAAAAAAAGCTACAAAATTTAATTTTACACAAAGACACGTATGACATATTCTCTCTCTCTTTTTTTTTTCCCTTTTAGTTTTATTTGGTATCCATTTAGTTGATTTTGCAGTATTCAATCCCTTTTTTTTTTTTTTTTTTTTAAGTCGATTATTGACTATTTTTATGAATAGTTACCAAACTTATACTTGTAATTTAAGTTGATTAGTGATTTTTACTAATGAATTATATATTTTTCTTTGAATGTAAATAAAATGTAATAATCTTTTTTTTTTCATATGTAGACGAGTTTTTAATAGTTATATTTTTATCGTTAATTACCTTTACATATATAAATTTAATGATGTGTTTATTACAATCTTACTGCGTTAGATAGATATTATGGGAGAAAATAAACTTAACATGAAATGAGGAAGAGAAAATAAAATAATTTAAAGACAATTGAGTTGGGTTGTCATAAATCACTTCACATCTTTCATTATTGTCATAAAAACTAATTGAAAAGAATATAAACAAAATCTAAAGTACAAATAGATAAAGGGGGATAAGCCATGCATTCATTTGTAGTTGAACAATCCCTGTCAGAATAATGTAATCTATTTTTTGATTAGGTTGGGGCAACTTTATTAGTTATTAGTTGATTACTTATATTAACTTGTGATTAACCAATATTATCTTTTACTAACTGAATTTGCCTAATCCCTGCCCCCTCAAAAAAATTGAAAAAACAAAAAAAATAAAAGAAAAGAAGTTTACTAATCCCTAATTTATTTTGGTCTATCTAGTCTAAGACTATAAAGACTCTAGACATAGACATGAAATCAACCGCACATGAAGGTTGACTTTCTAGACGATATAATAATAAATCACTTTAAAGAAAAAACAATTTTTATTTATTTCGCCGAGTGTTTCATTTTTTCACGGTAAAATTAGTTTTTTTTTTTTTTTTAAAAACCGTAAATCTCGCGTGACTGTGTTGCGTTGGTAACCAACTGGCAACTACCTAATTGCAATGCTTCACCGGTACGGTTGGCGCGTTCTGTACACGCTCAATAGACAAAGCGTTGACTTGCAATAGCGGCGTGGAATTTTGAGACGTAGAATCCGAGAGTAGGGTGGAGAGCGTGCGTCTTGGCAGACGGATACTTGTAGCTGACGTGGAAGGCGGTTTTTTGACTCGTTCATTCTCCAGTTTTTAATTTAAAATTTTTATAATTAAAAATTTTTAAAAAATATTACATTTAATTTTTTTTATTATAATTAAAAAATTTTAAAAAATATTACATTTTAATTTAAATTAAAAATTTAAGAGTTCTTTATTTATTTTGAGATATAATTTTTATGAAAATTTAAAAAATAAAATGTGATTTTTTTTGAAAATTTTTTTTTAATAAAAAAAAAATTAAGTTGTTGATTATTTTTAAAAAAATTTTTTTGTATCTGAGAAAAAAAATTAAAAATTAAAAGCTTTTTTTAAACTCGATAAAATTAACGGGTTAAAGTCTATAAAAACGAACAAGACTTTATGATACACGTCAGCATTACTACAGTGCGCCATTGGCGTTTATTAGCAAAACGACAACCAATTAGACCGTCAATTTGATCACAGCCACAAATCTGCAGTTTTCTTTGCAGTACAGATCAATAATTGGCCTTCAGTAATTATTACCATTTTTTTGCTGATCCAACGATTATTATTATTTATCCTTACTAATTTTTTATCCCTCTCAAATTAAAAAAAAAAAAAAAATAACATTTGTTTAATCATTTTGTTCAAACTTATTTAATCAGTCAATTTATCTTCAAAATTTTTACTTAAACATAAAAATCAAACTGATGATAGACTAATTTGTACGGCATTTCAATTATACAAATTGCAGCCAAAAATAATAACCGGCTATACTTATGGGCAATTTAAGACACAACCAGCAGCCTCTTTAGCGAATAAAAATAATAATAATAAAAAAACTTCAAGAGATGTCACGATATCTTCTTCTTCTTCTGTTTCTGTTTCGTTACCATAATATCTTCTGCTACACTATGAATTTTAAATTTAATTTTTAGTCACTATATGTACAATATAAGAGTTTATCTTCCTTTCGAGCATTAGATGTCAAGTTGTTAATTTAGAGGATATAGAATGAATGAAAAGGACTAAAGACATTTGTGGCTAAATGCTAATATAATATTAGTTGTTAATAAGAACTTTAGACATTTGTGGTTAATATAATATTAGTTGTTAATATTAGTTCTTTCATTCATCCTCTAAAATCAATGTTAGTTGTTAATTTTGGGCGTGTTTAAATTCATTCCAATATAATTTTATTTTTTTAAGAAAATGAAAATGGAAACATTTTTAATCTTAGATATAAAATATTTTTAAAAATGTGTTTGGTAGTTTTATTAAGAGATTATTTTTAATGTAGAAAAACTCATTAATGTATTTTTTTCTCTCTCTCTACTCGAGAGATGAGAAAACAAAAATAAAAATGAAAAATAACTAAAAGTTATTTTTTCATTTATCTCTCATTTTACACTAAACCAAAAAATCATTTTTATTTTTGTTTTTTATCTTTATTGCGCCAAACACCGTTTTAAAAACGTTTTTATTTTTTTCTTTCTTAAAAAACGTAAAAAATAAAAACGGGATCAATTATAAACACGACTTTTATTTTTTAGTCACTATATGTACAATAATAAATACAAGGTCCAAGGTTCTATTTCTGCTATTAATTTCTAAATTTTTTTTTAAGAGGAAAATAGGCCAAAATTTGAGATAAATTAAAATTTTATTTTATGTTGAGAGGCCAAATTATTTTTTCGTCCATAACTTATTTGGTTATGAACCATAACTTGACAAAAAAATTAGATGTGATTCTTTGTTATGAAGACAAGTTTTATAAGTTTATGAACCAGTACAAGGGCCAAAGGTTACTATAAACTACTATTATGATTTCTATTTCAATTTTTGTTTAAGCATACTCCTAAAACCATAACAATAAAGGGAGCTGATAACTACAATATTTATTTTCCATATTTAAAGCTTGTTATTAGACGTTAAAACATTTTATTTTTTTCCCTTTTTGGTGTGGTATTAGATTTTGGGACTTAATTACACATAACCCTTAAAAAACAAACTTAATTACAAATAAATGCCTAGAATAATTCGTTGAGTAATGGTAAAACAATAAAATGCTACATTATACAAGTCCAATTATATCAGACAATTGCATCAGACAGATAACGGTCAAAATACCCCTTAAATCCTCGGAAAATTTACTTGGAGATTCTTCTTGGAAAGAGGAAGAAAATAAAAAGAACAGGAAAGAATCCAACCCAGAAAAACACAACAAGAAAACGTTAAATTTTGGTGCTTCTCTCCTAGCTATTCTTATGTCACTTCTAAATTAGTTCTAATTTTCCTTTATAGGTTAGAGTGGCTAATTGCCTGCTATTTGATCTCTCGGTTCATGATGATTTTCCCCTTTAGTCTCACAATCACAATACATTACCCTCATGTCATACATATATAAATTAAGGTTTTTTTTGTTAATTTACCAATCAATCTCAAAAACTTAAGCTGTTAGGAGATAGGTCAATAATAGTTTTATACTTTAACGCTGGACAACAGACAATCGTGTGGATAAATTAATTAGAAAGCCCAACACGTGAATATTTAAGCCCGATATATATTAAAAACTCAACACATGATGACAATTCAAATGGAGATAAAAAAAAGTACAATAAAAAAAGTACAATTACACATGTTTGAATTTAATATCTTCCGCTCTGATATCATATTAGTTTACCAATCTATCTTAAAAACTTAAACTATTAAAAAGTAAGTTAACAATAATTTTATATTTTAATACCTTTTTATAACTCTCAGACACATAAATAAATGTGTGTGAATTTATTATTAGACTATACTTACAACTACGTAATAGTTTAGTTGACGGTATAGTACTTTCTTTTTCATCATGGATTAATAATTGTAGCATATTGTACTTAAAAAAAAAAAAAAAAAAGTAGCATATTGACGAGGCAGGGACGTACTTTGATGCTCTAGATCATGATAGATAAATATGCACCAAAATTTGCCCATGAAAGTTACTTAACATATCTGGACGTAAGGGAATAACAACCCAATTTAATTACCTGCCAAACTGCCGTGAGTATACATGTAAGGTTTTTTTTTTTTTTTTCATCTGTAAATATATATATATATATATATATATGATATGTACTCGTATCCAAATGGTCGGTTTGGTTAGGGAAAAAAAAACAATACAAAATCACCCAATTAGTTGCATCTGGTCGTAGAGTACTTTTCCTGATGTACATAATTAATTTTGTAACTCAACATGACAGTTACTGGTATTATTCTTTAATATCAACATCTCTCAAGATCAGCATAATTTGAAGCTTACAAAGAAAACGGAAGGAATGATCTAAGAAGGGAGATGTATTCCTCACGTTCAAACCCTGCAGGCCTTATTAAAATTCAAGTATTCAACCAAATTGAAATATGTACAGTTAATTTATTGATGAAACCATATGGTTTTGACATTTCTTTTTCCCTCTGGCGGCAAAGATGTAAGAAAATTCTTGCTGAGGAAAAAAAAAAAACAGAGGGAGAGAGGATTCAAAGCTTGAATGCTTTAAAACTTGCAAAAACTATAAGACATTTGTGGCTAATATTGATTTTAGAGGATTGAGCTTGTTTATTTTGACTTTACCAAATAAATGAAGTAGCCACCTAGATAGTGATAACAAATAAAATGGAGATGATGATTCTTCCCTCCGAAAGTTATCAGTAGAAAAAAGATAAAAGGGAATTTAGAAACAAATTATTACATTTGGGAAAAGGTTTTCACTTTCAATGTGATTGATCAAGTTAGGCCAAAACCATTGACCTATTTATTGGTTTCATGAATATCCAATTCTCAATAGAATATTTTAGACAAGGACAGAGAGGTTAAAGTCTTTTGGTAAATCAAGAACTTGTCAATATACCTAAAGAATCAACAAATAGAATTGGTGGATGTATATTCGAACAATGTGTTATGACGTATGCTATGTAACCTTTAAGAGAGTCCATATATTTCCCATAAGACCTTTTTCTAAAACAAAATTTCCTTTGCCCAAATGGAAAGAGTAGGCTAAGTAAAGAAAATTCTTTGATTTTTTTTTTTTTTTTTTATCTTCTCTTAATAATTTGATTTTTCTTATATCAATTTGTATTATTTCCTAAAGCAACTATAGTACGCGACCATTGCATGAAGGAACAAATAAATAAAACTTTATAATGTTATTATAGTACAATAAAATCAACAATCAGAGTGGCGCAGCGGAAGCGTGGTGGGCCCATAACCCACAGGTCCCAGGATCGAAACCTGGCTCTGATATACCAGAGTGGCTTTCCGCGTCAATTTTTTCCCCCAAGAACTTCTCATACGACGTCGTTTTTCTCTAATTTCTCATTAAGCTCAATAATGTCCGTGAAAATCGTTCCTTAATCAAAACAATTGTCTGCGTGGCAACATCTTACTGGGGGAAATCGACAAACAGTCTGCGATATATCGCGAAAACCAATATTATATTAGGACGTAAAATTAAAAAATCAAAAGGAAAGAGAATGAAATATCGAAATTCATTAAAGAAAAACCACTCACAAATACAGGAAACGAAACCCTAAAAAAAAAAAAAACTCCAAAATATCGCGATAAGTAATACGAAACTCCCCAAAAATCTTTTATTGCAGCCTCCGTTTTTCTCTCCGTCGAGATAGAAGAGAAGACCAATCTCTCTCCCTCGCTGTAAGTTCCTTAAATTTCTCGCCATTTCTCTTCTTTTCATTTTAAAATCTTCTCTCTCTCTTCGAATTTCCCAATCAATTTTCTTTCCCTTATATCTAATAAACTCGCTCGCGGTATTTAGGATTTGGATTTCACGTTTGGATTTTCTGTTCGGTTGCTAAGAAAGTGTGAAAAGAGAAAATTTTGGGATTTCTTAAAAGAGCGAACCCTCACCGTAGCTCTCTGATTTTCTTGACGGAAAATGGACGACTTTCCTAACAAAAAGTTCTGATTTTTAAGATTTGCTTTTTTATATAGAAAATAACAAAGTTGGGAAATTGAATCTGTAATCTCACAGAAAGTATTGTGCTTGAATGATAAGAAAATAGAGAAAATTGGTATTGAAGCTTGAGAAGTTACGATATATAAGTATAATTTTACAATTCTTTTCGACATAAATTACTTGGGCGAGAAAAGTACTGAACTTTTTTCTCCTTTGAGAGTTTAAAAAAAAAAAACCCGAAAAAATAATGGAAAAAAAAAAAAAAAAACTGAACTTTGGTTTCATTAGAAAATGCTTCCATTCTCGTGACAATCCATTTATTTTTCAACTCCAACTTCAAAGGTGGCAACTTTATTGAAAATGTTAGTGATCGAGTTAAGGGCTTAAATAATTGCAAAAAGTTGAGGGCTTAAATGAGCGTCTTTTCCACTTTTTAGATTTACTTCGTCAGTTATCCATACTTTGTTATGACTAATGTTGTTGATTTGCTTCATTGTAGGTCGACGTACAGAACCACACACCATTTTTCTTATCCTCAGTAAGTTTAGTAATGATTAAGCTGTAATAATTATCACTAGAGTGGCAACATACTAGTGTTGTTCTAAATAAAAATTGGATTAATTTTCTGTGTCCTTCACATTTCCAAACGAAAATTTGTAATGAGTATAACATTTCAAGTCAAAAGCTTGAATGGGTTTGTGTTTTGATGCGTGAAAATCTAGTTGTTGGAAGTATAGGAACTATGAACTTCGAAAAATGTATTGATTTATCTGCTTATATTGTGACAGTGGTACGAGAAAAAGATGTTTGTTGGGAATATGCTGAAAAATTAGATGGAAACAAGGTGAGGTGTAAATTCTGCCTGAGAGTTCTGAATGGAGGCATTAGTAGGTTGAAGCATCATCTCTCTAGGCTTCCAAGCAAAGGCGTAAACCCGTGTAGCAAAGTAAGGGATGATGTGACTGATAGGGTGAGAGCTATTATAGCATCAAAGGAAGATGTTAAGGAAACATCTAGCACCAAAAAGCAGAAGCTGGTGGAAGTGAAATCTCCCGGAAATGTTTCTGCGAGCAAAGCCCTTGCGTCTACAGAGACAACATCTCCAGTCGCAAAAGTTTTCCCAGCTGTCACTCCAATAGCTCCTCCCTCTTTGAACAGCCAAGAAAATGCGGAGAGAAGCATTGCCCTGTTCTTTTTTGAGAATAAGCTGGATTTTGGTATTGCTCGCTCTTCGTCCTATCAGCTAATGGTTGATGCCATAGCAAAGTGCGGTCCTGGATTCACTGGTCCATCCGCTGAAACTCTCAAGACTACATGGCTGGAAAGGATCAAGTCAGAAATGAGCCTACAATCAAAAGACATTGAGAAAGAATGGATGACAACAGGCTGCACTATAATTGCCGATACATGGACTGACAACAAATCAAGAGCTTTGATCAACTTTCTAGTTTCGTCACCCTCCAGGACCTTTTTTCACAAATCCGTTGATGCATCCGCGTATTTTAAGAACATGAAATGCCTTGCTGACTTATTTGATTCAGTCATTCAAGATTTTGGCCCGGATAATGTTGTACAGGTTATAATGGATAGCAGCTTCAACTATACCGGTGTCGCAAACCACATTTTGCAGAATTATTCAACGATTTTTGTGTCTCCTTGTGTTTCTCAATGCTTGAATCTAATCCTAGAGGAATTCTCAAAGGTAGATTGGGTGAATAGATGCATTTTACAGGGTCAAACCATATCAAAGTTCATATATAACAGTGCCTCTATGCTTGATCTAATGAAAAAGTACACTGGAGGACAAGAACTCATTAGGACCGGTATTACGAAGTCTGTATCCAGCTTCCTTTCACTACAGTCTATCTTGAAGCAAAAGTCGAGGTTGAAGCATATGTTTAATAGCCCTGAATACTGTACAAACTCCTTGTATGTAAATAAACCACAGAGCATATCATGTATTTCCATCGTTGAGGATAGTGATTTCTGGAGGGCGGTGGAAGAATCTGTGGCCATATCCGAGCCTTTTCTGAAAGTGTTGAGGGAAGTCGCCGGAGGGAAGCCTGCGGTGGGTTCTATATACGAGTTAATGACAAGGGCAAAAGAATCTATAAGGACGTACTATATAATGGATGAAAACAAATGCAAGACATTTTTAGACATAGTAGACAGGAAGTGGCGAGACCAACTCCATTCACCTCTACATTCAGCGGCGGCATTTTTGAACCCTAGCATTCAGTACAATCCAGAAATAAAGTTTCTTAGCTCTATAAAAGAAGACTTTTTCAAAGTTCTGGAGAAGCTACTCCCTCTTCCCGAAATGAGACGCGATATCACCAACCAGATATTTACTTTCACAAAGGCGATGAGTATGTTCAGCTGCAGCCTAGCTATGGAGGCGAGAGATGTGGTTTCACCTGGTAAATTTACAATATGCATTCATTATATATCTGTATCTAGGTGTATACCTCTGATAAAAACATATCTATCTACTATGACAGTGCTGCATTATGCGTGAAACCCTTCTGGTTTTGCTCCTTAAATCCTTGAAGAAAATAAAGATTGTCATGCTTCAAAAAGTACATGCCAAGTTAGACAACACTGTATATCCGACTTGGTTTGCATTTCCGTTTTCTCGCTATATATATTGGATTTTCAATGTTATTGGTAATTCTTTTACAGGGCTTTGGTGGGAACAATATGGTGACTCTGCGCCGGTGTTGCAACGAGTTGCAATCAGAATACTTAGTCAAGTTTGCAGCAGTTTCACTTTCGAGAGGCATTGGAGTGCATTTCAGCAAATCCACTCCGAGAAACGCAATAAGATCGATAGAGAAACGTTGAATGACCTTGTGTACATAAATTACAATCTCAAGTTAGCTAGACATACAAGAACGAAATCTATAGAAGCCGATCCGATCCAATTCGACGATATTGATATGACTTCAGAATGGGTAGAGGAGAGTGATAATTCGAGCCCGAGTCAGTGGCTCGATCGGTTTGGTTCTGCTTTGGATGGGAGTGACTTGAATACAAGGCAGTACAATGCTGCGATATTTGGTTCAAACGATCACATATTTGGTTTGTGATTCTGAAACCACAAGGCTTCTCTGTCTGGGTAGATTAATGACTTGATATAGTGGCCTATTGTAATGTTCTATTGCTTCCTGTATATAAGTAGATTTGTTCCTGCTTTGTAATTTATTCGATGTCTGAAATACTTAATTGGGTGGATAACAATCTCCCTCAAATCTGTGCAATTATGTTGCTTCTTTGTTATTTCGCTTTGCTGTGTATACGTATTACATACGGGCATCAGGACTCGATACACAAACAAGTTTGTTTTATAGTGGTCTAGCAAGTAACAAACCTGGAAGGAGGACAATAAACAAATATTTATTTATATATATATATATATATATATATAAAAGCTTTTTTATAGTAGTTATGGAGGGACTATAAGCTTATTTATAGTCTTTTGAAGGGACTATATCTCTAATGTAACATGATAATTATTAAACATAATGGAGTAAAATAACACTCTTTTTTTTAGTAATAAATAACATATAGCCCCCATCTTTTAAGCCTACCGGTAGGTCACCTTTTAAGTAACTGCTTAATTTGGCTTATAAATGAGTAAAATACATGTATTGCTAAATTAAAAGTACCCTCCGATTTTTGTCCCTGATCAGTCCGTGGAGCGTTTTTCTCCAGTGGGGAAAAAAAAGATAAAAAGAAAAGAAAAAAAAAAAGATAAAAACGCGTGTCTTCTCTTGAACTTGGAGGGTTGTGCAAGGATTCTGTCTTCGCCTTTGCCTCTCTCCACTCATAGTTTCTTCTTCCTCTGCATTCTCGCCAGTACGTGATCGGAAGAGATAATAGCCGTATGTTTGTCATCGTTTTGAGAATTTCTTGCTCCACCCTTAATCGATATGTTTCTTCTTTCTCTTTGTTTTCAACTTCTCTCCATAACTCGTTCTTCATGGATCAAAAAAAAAAAAAAAAAACTTCCGTATGGGTATTCAAGATGTGTTTTACTTACTTTACGGCCAATGTGTATATTTCAACAATATGGGTTTTGTAAGCTTTAAAGCTCCACAGCTTTGCCAATGAAGATAAGAAGCAAAGAGCCCTTCTAATGAGGGAAAAAAAAAGGTCCTCGCTCCTTTCTGAACTTTAATTCCAACAAGCAAAATAAACTAAATCAGAAAGATATTTAGACTACTCTACCTCTGTTTCTAAGAGCCTCTTTTAGGCTTCTCTAACCATATCAGATTTCAAGTTTCGACATCTTCAAATGACCACAACTTCATTGATGAACTTCCATCATTCTTCAACGATAGACTCGGGGTGGAACTTTAAGCAAGCAGAAATGGCTCTCGGTCTTTGGCGTTTTCCGATACTTGACGGTGTCTCTTGGAAGATTGCCCAAGAAAAATCATCGTCACCCCATCAGCTTCCTTACCTTCTTCACAACTTCCGATTTCCAGCATTCATCTCTCGGCTTGGCCTTCCTTCAAAACTTGTCATTTTGGAAGATCTTTTTTTTTTTTTTTTCCTTTCTTTTTTTCCCATGCACAGTATCTGCAAACGCTCAACTAAAAAAGACCCCAACAACAAGGATGATGATGGAAAAAAATGGTGAACGAAGTCCTTGCCCTGTTTTATTTTATTTTATTTTTTTATTTTACCGAAGCATATAAATTTAGAAAATAATAGAAAATAGATTAATATGAAAATTTTAAGAAAATATATAGGTTAATTTTTAGTTAAAAGAAATTAATAATTTATTCGGCTGAAATATATTGGGTGGTTTGTTTTTGTCTCATTTATGTTATTTCTTTGCTGTGTATACGTATTAAAAGTTATGGATAAATTTACCTGGAAGGAGGACAATAAACAAATATTTATTTATATATTCATATATAATTTTTAAAAGGAAGTAGTTATGGATAATTATTTATAGTCTTTTGAAGGGACTATATCTCTAATGTAACATGACAATTATTAAACATAACGGAGTAAAATAATACTTTTAAGTAATAAATAACATATAGCCCTTGTCAATTTTTTATAGTTTCATGTATTAACCCGACAATTTTTCTTCCCTGATCAGTTATTCCAAAAAAAAAAAAAAAAAAGTAATTTGACATATTTATTAACTTAGGTAAACTATTCTGTCTTCGCCTTTGCCTCTCTTAGCCTATTAATTTTAATTCATCTCAAGTCTTTGTCATATTTAATCGATATGTTCTTTCTCCTCAAAAAAAAAAAAAAAACAACAAATTGGTGGGGCCGGCCAATGTGCTTTTTTAAGTGTCACAATGAGGAAAAAAAAAGATCGTGAGTTTAAGATCTGTCCGTTCATTTTTTTTAATTTGGGTTTATTTTAAGTTGAGATTTGAGTTTTTAGTTTGAATTTTTATAATTAAAAGTTTTTAAAAAATATCACATCTAATTTTTTTTACTGTTTCTAAGAGCCTCTTTTAGGGGGTTTTTTTTTTTTTTTTTTCCTTATTGATTGGGTACCGAAAACTATCAAAAATATCACATCTCAATTCAAATTAAAAACTTAAATTCACAAAGTGAATTAGGTCTAATATTACTTCAATCACTTCATTGGATTTTTCAAGTGATTTTATATAAAAAAAATTTTAACTGTAGTTAAAAAAAATTAAATATAATTTTTTATGAGAATTTTTAATTATAATAAAATTAAAATTAATAACTCAAAATTGTTAAAATAAACGATAGCCATTCTATGTTCCTGTGTTGGGCATTGTGCATATTTATGTTGTTGCCCAATGAAAACTATGTTATATTTGATACGAAGGAAAGAAAATAAGATATTAAAGAAATATAAAAGTGATAAAAAATAGTAATGATGATCCTCTTTTTTTTTTTTTTTTTTTATTCGATTTTCCGTTGTAGTTTGATATTGAGAAGATAAAAAAAAAAGAGCTTACTTTCACTTATTTAGTATTGAAAGTTAAATTAAGAAAAAAGAAAAATCTTACTCATAAATTATTTTTATACCTTTAAATTTTTTATTTAGATGTTGATAGAGAAAATAATAATTTAATAACTTTACTTACTTTAATAAGTTATTCTAATTTTTCATCCCATTTTCTACCAACTTATAAAAAAAATAATAATAAAACTCACATATATTATTTTTCACTTTATTTTTTCTTCTTTTCTCTTTTTTCTCATACTAAATAACCTATATTTCTATTTTTTCACCTAAAATCTCTCTACATTCTTCCTTCGTTCTATTAGTGTTTTTATTTTTCCTAAATTAAAATACATGTTTTAAAAATGTCAAGAGCATTTTTTACGTGGCATACGGGTAGTGTGAAGGAAGAGGTGTACCAGATAACCACCCATAGTCTTTAAACAAAAACCATTAGTTATTTATTTTTTAACAGTTCCGTTATGTACCCGCGAAAACGCTATTCTTCGAGGTGTATCCAGTCAAAACGGTAATGGTTCAGACGTCGTTTGCGTGTTCTTTTAGTCCTCCAATCCTCTTCCTTTTACGCGGTAACCACATCAACGACGTGACGTCGAATGGGTAAAAAGGTTTCTTAATTCATTTCTTTTCTCCTCTGTTTTCTTTCATCGCAATCCAATTTCAATCTCCCTCAGGCCTCGACAGCATTTTCCTTCCCTTCATTTCGCACGGACTGCGCTCAATTCCCGATGTATCGCCAGTCATCGTCATCGTCGCCGTCTCCTCATCCGATGTACGCGCCGCCGCCTCCACCGTCGTCTCTCTACCCGAAGATCGGCCAGTCCGGCCATACTCCCGTCCCTCAAGCAGGCCGTCCCTTTCCCCATCACCATCACCATCACCATCACCAGCCCCCGCCTCCTCCCTCTTCTTCTTCTTCTTCTTCTTCTTCTTCTTGTAAGTCTCGAAGATTAAAGACATGAATTTTGAAGCGAATTTGATATTTGACCTGTTTTTTGGTCAGCAAAATGAAAGTTAGGGTTTTCCTTGCTTGATTATTGATTGATTTGGCATTGATCGTTGAGATTTTGGTTTCAAATTTGTTGAATTTATTGCATTTTGTAGTGATTTTTTGTGCTTGAAATCGAATAAAAGTTTGTTCGTTTTTGGAATTGTAGCAGGATCGGGCATACGAGTGACTGTAAAGCCAGAGTTCCGGATCACTCCTCCGGTAAGGTTTCTTATTTGTTTGATTCCGTTACTGTATTAGCGTAGTGGAGATCATGGCGCTTTCGAATCCACGACAAGTTCAAGTTTTTGTGTCTTTGTCGTTATGTTATCTATAATCGACGGTTTTTTTGGTTAAAATAAAGAAAAACACGATCTAGAATTCCTTTCGAATTTGATGTTCTGCTGGTTTTTTATTGCTGTAAAATTGAGTACACATTATTTCAATGTGTATGTTGAAGAACAGTGATGAAATGTAAATGATGATCTTAATAGCTTGAACAGTAGGAAAGAACCGAAAAGGTTATAATTCTGGGAAATTATGTTCCATTACTTGATTCTGCTTTTCAAGGAAATCATCTTGTGAATTAGTTCATCTTGATGAAATTATGGAATATGTAGTTAATGGTTTAGGAGAATGGTGTTTGCTTCTACTGGTCTATGATTATTTTTGCTATCTAGTGGCTTCAGGTGGTGGAATGGATTGTAGTATACATTTTCTTTCCCAAAAAGAAAACAAAAATCAAAATAGGGTATTCAAATGTTTTATGCAACTTTCCTCTTGCGTACCCCTTGTCCATGAATCGTGACATTCATGTCATTTTGGTTTTTCTAAGTGCTCTACGTTGATGAATCAGCTTAAGAAAATGATTTATCCACTATCTAGTCCATTATTTTCTATTGTTGTGCATTTCATATTTTGATAGTAGTTACTTGTAAACATCAACAAGTTTTGCTATTTTCCCACGGTTTACCTGTGTGAAATTTTCTATGGTATGATTCACTTAGGAATTTGTTCTTTCCTTTTGTAGCCTCAGTTGTCACCACAAGTAGGAGAAATACCTCGAAGCAATTTCCAATTTGATTTTGAACTTGAGAGAAAAATATTAGCTGAGGCAGAGAAGGAAAACCAAAACTGGGTCAAGCTTGGATTGGAAAACCTTCCATCTAGGACTGTGTCATCAACATCTTCAGTGGTATTTTTTTTTCTTTTTTTTTTTTTTTTTTTTGGGAAAGATTCTTTTCGAGTATTATAGCTGGTCATATCCGGATTTCTTTGTCTCCCTTGCATGCAGACCAATAACGAATTATGTGTGCAATTATTTGACTTGCATCTGGTCTTACGTTCACATGCAAATTCCTAATAGTAAGTTGTCATTGCAGGGTTCTGTTGCAGACCCGACAGTTAGCAAATATATTGCCTCAGGGCTCAGCCGAGAAGCTGTTACTCTTGCTGTTGGGCACTACGGAGACAATCCCACTAAGGTGCTTTCTTAATCTCTTTTTCTGCAACATCTCTATCTTCTTTTAAGCACTGGGTGTGTTTACAATTTACAGCCTTGTAGAGGCAATAAATATTGATCTGTTTGCTCCTGCTTTCTTCATTATGTGCTCGGTAAATGCGAAACAAGTGCCAAAGGATTTTTTCTGGCACTTAATATCTTTAGTGGAAATTCGTCAAGAGCCAAGCAAATATAACATTTCACATATCCATGATATTATTTCTTTCATTAGCATACTCTTTCTGCACTCACTCACTTGGTTCCTTGTACATCGAGACAACCTTATTTTCACAATTTGAAATTTGTTGCGGCTTTATCTTTGCCATTTAGCTGGTGTTCTCTTATTCCTGGTGCTCTACTGTTATGACGTAATTTGCCTGAACGAGTCTTTCATTTGATTCCTCTCCAGGTTCGGGATTTTGTCAATGGCTACAACCTCTTACGAGAGATGGGATTTGCCTCGAAGAGTGTCGCTGAAGCTCTATTTATGAACGAGAATGACACAGACAAGGCGCTGGCACATTTTCTCAACAGTTCGTCGTGAGTAAAGGTTGATGCCAAAAGTGATGCCTTTTTTTTTTTCGCCTCCCCACTTGATGAGCGATGGTGGTGCCTATAAACAGTTGTGATTCTGTTATATGAACCTTGATTGAACACGATTGTACAGTGTTCCTAGTATTTTTACACAGTTGTCGATAATAGTCATAAATTCTGATATTATTGTTGTTTCTTTCCTTCATCTTTTTCTGGCATGTGTTGAGACCAAAGTTGATAAGACGTTTTTGTTCACGCGGCAAAAGTCAGTTATTTGCGTATGTGCGCTTGTTTGTGCTCTACTCAAAAAAAAAAAAAAAAAAAAAAAAGAGGCAAAATTGTGCTATTAATTAACTTGTAAAAAGTTTTGAGCATCGAACCATAAGCCCCAAACGCATCAATGTTGTCGATGAACACGAGCATTTCAGTACTGATCATCAGGATAGTTTTCAAAAGTATGAAAGTAGATTTTTTTTTTTTGGAAATTCCAGGTCTCTAATCGCAAATAAGTGATCATATATTGGACAGGTGTTTGAATTTAAACTCTGAGATTTGGGAAATACGACACTACGAACATAAGAATGCAAAGAAAGGATCACGCCATAAACAACTAAAGCAAACTGGGACTTTGAGACTTTTGAGTTAAATGAAAAAGAATCACCTTCCTATTTCATTAATATGGAATAAACTCGGGGACAAAATGATGTTCGGAAAATACATCACAGCACAAAAGGACGACCTCGACAATTAGTATTTCTATAATTGTATAGTCTACCTACGTTGAATATATTGAGACCATTGTAGATACTCCAGTCCTCCTTATCGTACTCTGTCCCGGTGTTGAATGAAGCTATTTTCATCAGATTTCATGTGTCTGATGTGCTAGACGCCCAGAATCAACATTCCTCAAGAACCACGATTCCTCGTGAAGCGAAGCGCAAATAAGTAAGAGATGTTGAATGATGAATGGTAATGGTATCTTCAAAGAGAACTCTGTTTATTCTTTCTCCAAACAATCCCAATGAAAATCAAATCAAACGCCAGCACATATAGCTCCTGGGAAATAACAAATTATCGTCAGTCACCTTGAGGAAGTAAATCAAGCTGGGAAAACACACAAGCAATCAACATACGGTGATGATCATGATGAGAGGGAGAGAGAGAGGGATAGAGACCTGAGGACCAGGATGAGCAGCAAAACTTCCCTTCATCAACATGTTTGACATCAAGCCCGATAAACCAAGATCCAGCACTCACATCATCATGGGCATACGTTCGGAGGATAGATCTGCAGAGTCCGTCAGTGAGAGGTTAAACATTGCATCTATGGTTTTATGTGATTGAAACAGTAATAAAGGAAACGAACTCACCTATTTATTGATATAAATTTAGCCAAAGCTTGTGATATGACATACATCTCACCTGAAGCATGGCGGAAATATCTGTTGAAAACCAAAGGGTTAGTGCAACATCTAAAACAGAAATGCATCGGCAAATTTATCGTCCCGAGGCATATGCCACAGTATTGCTACTGTCTTTCAGGAAGAAATAAATTAAAAAAACCAGGAGTGACAAATTTCGAGTTTTCTTCACTATGTGACTGCTAAAGCCTAATTCTTTTGTCTAAAAGATGGTTTTTATAAGACAGATATAATTGCTTAAATGGGAACAAAAAGAATTAGCCTAACAAAAGATTTGTCCGTAAATGATTATTATGACCAAACAGATCCATCTTTCTGGCGAACAAGAACAATCAGTATAAGGTAGGGGGTGGGCCGTACAAAAATTAAAATATGGTTCAGTACAACTTACGATCTTTTATCGCCGAATTTCCACCAATCTGGTTCATACCACTTATGGCCCCTAAAAGAATCAGCAAATTACAGAATATGAGAATAAACAAGATTTCGTCTTAAAGAAAACAAAATAAAAATAAAAGTAAAAATAATTCTAGGCAAGACTCACGGTTCAGAGAAAACTTCGCCTGATTTCATGCAGCCAATATAAACACGAGGTTTGTCCAAATGAGTTGCTAGAGTAGCTCCCAGAGCATCTGTCCAAGAATAAGTAAATTAATGGATAGCATACTCCAAGAAGAGATTTCAACAGTTTAAAAATTGCAAATCAGCCCCCCCCCCAAAAAAAAAAAAAAAAAAAAAAAAAAAAAATAAATGAGAATGTAGGAATTCTGGATAAAAAAATGGAAAAAAAAACAATTAATCAACTGTGTGTAGTATCCATCTGAGATCCACAGCAATAACATTGCAAAATGGCTTCCTGCAATTCTTTCTAATATATGCAATGATTTGAAAGTTCATCATTAAGCATCATGCAGACATGTGGAGGTTGTCAAATTTTATTCTATCTGACAAAATTCTTTTACTGACCAATATTTACATAAACGTCATCATTGACTTTAGCATAAAACTCAGCATCCCATTTATCTGCAGCATGAGCAAAGAACAGTTTAGCCTTCTTCGGAAATTCCTCAGGTGCCTCCACATGTTTATCCTGCAAAAGAGATGGGAGGGGGTAGAAAGTAGTCAAATTATTGAAGCTTAACGAACAGTTCTGAATTCCATGAAAGCATCTATAGTCTATTCAACAAAATATGGGAAACGCACGAGAATGATAAAGTCATTAGTTTTCCTATTTTCATTGTCAATGGCCCTGTCGAATTGGTCGCCACGGTTTGCACTGCAGTAGAATGGATCATCAGGCAAAGGTTACTGACCAATAACCATAGAAAAGTGGGGGAGAGAAACGGAGAGAGAGATCAGATACCTTCTTCCAATGACAAATCGTGCAATTATTCCTTTTTCATTCTCCAGTTTTTTCAAAGCTGCACCTGTAAAGACAATTCTCTTTCTCTAAAACTTCCAAACATAATACTATTGCTTACCACAATAAACACTTGTAAGACAAGCATGCTCAACATAGAGAAGCCCTTTATTTGAAAAATTAATCGACACCACATTATTAATTTTGCAAGTGACGTGTGCTTGGTTAACCAGATACAGTCTTACAGAGCATGTTGTTGGTCATTAAATGCATTGTAGCCATGATAAAATGTAGCACCCCAAAATTGATTTAGAATTTTATTACTCTTGCAACATGATTTAAGGCATTTCCTTTGGGCTTTTTGTAAAATATTACTCCTTGTATAGAGATGCATTCAGAGGCAACAAAGACTTTGGAATTCTCTTCAGAAAAGACGTAAAATGTGTAGACTTCCCCCAGCTGTCCATTACAGTTGGTGCACTTATTTAAAGGCAACCTTGATTCATCTAATGCGTTGAGTCACAATTCGTTACTGTCCTGATTTCTTATTACCTTCTGTAAAAAGCATGCTTACTCAGTTCTCCTTTCTAAAACAGAAAGCCCAATAAAGTGATGGAATACATATACCAGATTGAAAATGGAGAAAAACAAGCAGACAGACAAAAATCTAACTGTACGAAGAAGGAAAACAAATGAGGACAAAGACTAATAAGAAAATACCAGTTCCCATCCATGCCTTACGAATTGCGTCTCTATTTTTGTCGCGGCCAAACTTTGTCAGGATTCCAACAACTACTAGAGGCCTCTTTTTAGACTTAGCATCATTAGTATATGTAGTCTCTGTGCGCTTTGAAGTAAAACCTTCTTGTCTAGCTGCAGCCAACTCCATCTCAAGGGCTGATAATTTCTTGAGTTGTTCCCTAACAAGTGCCAAAAGTGACATCAAGTCCATTCTAAAATGTAAAATCATACATCACATGCGTATCCCAATTAAATCAAATGAAAAATGACTACCACTACCTGCAGGCTATGATTTTCAATGTATCGTCCACTGATATCGCAGATTGACCCTATAACCCAAACAACTAGTTAATCAAATTGTTCATGGGAAGTTAATAAGGTGTGACATGTGGACAAAATCAAAAAAATGGTTCGCTAATCATAGTGCATAGGAATTTTCAAGCAATTATATCTAAAACTAATATAATTCAACAGGAACTGGCATAAGTTTAATTTGGAGGAGAAAAAAAAAGTTTCAATTTTCACACACTAACACACCTCAAAAGCCAAGAAGGAGAAAAGTTTGTACATTTGGGTATCCAAATACACTTGATATGAGCACAAAATCAGAAAAATAGTTGATTTGGCCCCGTTTATTTCACCGATTCGAGTTTAAAATTTGAGTTTTGTTACTGTTAAAAGCTCTAAAAAACAATTATATTTAACTTTTTTGTTACAGTAAAAAATTCTCACATAAAGTCACATCACAACTCAAATTAAAAAACTAAACGGGCCATTAATCATTATAGCTGGAATTTTTCAGAGATTCAATAATAGCTAAAACTAGCATAATAATCCAAACTAAATTTAACAGAATGGCATTAGTTTGATGTCAAGAAAAAACTCTCCACTTTCCAAACCAAACACGCCTCAATATCCACATAGAAAAAAAAAAAAAAAAAAAAAAAGTGATCCAATCAAGAAAATACCAACCTGACCAGTAATCTTATCAAGCTCCTTAATCAAATAAACTCTATTTTGCGCGTCCTGCCATAATCTGCATACAACCCGAGTCCAATTAGGATTTAGAAAACGCAAACGAAAAAAAAAAAAAAAAAAAAAAAAAAAAAAACCCACAAAAATCTAATTCGATAAAATAAAAATCGAAAATTGGGATGGAAAAACTCGAAACTGACCGGCCGGCGACATAGATGGAAGCGAAGGTGGCGAACATGGAGAGCAAGAGAGTCGGGACTCGGGATCGAAATGCCATGCCCGAAAGCCTGGCACTCGACCCTCTGCTCTGCATTTTCGTCTACAGATTCCAGAATTTTCTTCTTCTTCTTCTTTATTTCCAGAAGATGAATTAAATTGAATCTTCAACTAAAGGTTCTTAGATCTACTTTTTCTGATTTGAATGATTGAGAAAGAGAGAGAGAGATTGGTGGTTGAATTGCTTGTGTTCAAAGTGTATTTTGTTTGGCGCAAATTTCTGTAAGTGTAAACTTTTTTTTTTTTTTTTTATTCTTTTCTTCTTTTGTTGCTATTCAAATAAATAATTTCCATTTTAAGTACGAAGATAAAAACTGAAATATTAGCGCAAAATTTTCTTAATAAGCAAATATTGGCGCAAATCTTTTTTTGCCCCCTTTGAAACGACGGGTATTAATTATTATTTATTATACAATCTTTTTTTTTAGGGTAATTTATTATACGATCTTAAAGGTAATATTACTTACTCTAAAAAATAAAAAATTTATATTACTGTGTTTTTTATTTTTATTTTCGCATTGTAAGGTATATTACTGGGCTTATTTCGGCTTCTAAATTTGCCTTTTTTCAAAAAAAAAAAAAAAAAAAAGCATAAATACCTTGTAAAATGCAGCGTTGACCCCTTAGTAGACTAGCAAAAACAAAGAAAAAAAATGTCTAAAGACGTCATCCAGAATCTGGAATTCTCTTTATAAAAGGAAGGAACGACAATAGTCGCAATAAACGACAGATTTAAAAAACGATAGAAGTTTAAGAAAATCAACATAAGAACCTTGGGGTCCGTTTAATTCACGCATTTAAATAACTGATTCTGATTTATTAATAGAAATTTTATGAGAAAAAATTTTTAAATTTAAATTTTTTATAAAATAAAAAATACTAAAAAATTAAATTTTTATGAGATGATTATAATAAAATTAAAATTACTGACTTAAATATAAGAACCAAAAAGGTCTTGATAAGCTCAGTAAGCAACAACTACATAAACCCACATCGATCGAGGATCCGTTGTAGATCTAGTAAACGACGACATTTAGAAATATAAAAGGACAACAGTCTTGATGAACAAAATCGCGGGAAAACGACGACAACTTCTATAAGCGATAATAACTGTAAATACGACATCACTTAGTTAACAAGTATTGAATAATCGACATGATCTGGACAACCACGCAAACAATAAAACATGTAATTCCAACAAAACAACGTAAAGTGAAAAAAAAAAAAAAATAAAAAACGACATCAAGATTAGAACAGCAACAAGCTCAATAAAATATAACAATCAGAACCATATTTGACATAAAGGATCATAAATTTTTGTAAACGACGTATTAGGAAACAAGAGAAAGAACGAGAAAATAAATAAACAACTTATGAAAAAACGACAACAACCTTTTACAAATAATGTGAACTGAAGAAACGACAACATCTTAAAAACGACAATAATTCAATAAAATCGCTTGACGTGTAAGCCCATATCAAGATCCTAAATTCTAGTAAACGACATCGTTTGGAAAAATGACATGATAATGAAGCGATAACATTCTCTTTAGACGTGAAAAGAAAGACAACCAAAAACGATATTATCAACAAAAGAACGAAAAGAACTTCAGTAAACGTAGAAAAACAGTAATCTAGATTCTAGACTGACATCAGCTTTAAAAATGACCATAAATTTGTTAAACGGTATCGTATGGAAAAAAGAATCTACAAAATTGCCATTTGCCTTTCAGCGACGAATTGCCAAAGCACCTAATCGTCTTCATTTTCGTTGTAAATGATAATTGTATTTCCTGCTGTGTATATGAAAACGACAACAATATAAGAAAATGATAATAACCTCAAAAACAACATGAAAACTAAACGTCAAGATTGAAAAAACAATGTTCTAAACAGAGAGCAGAATTTCAACATCATGTTGTTTATCTGGAAAAACAAGGCATCTTGTGGTTAATCTCCTCTATCCCTACTTGTCACTCTCTTTATCACTCTGTTTATTCACTATTTGACACGTGACTCATCTAACATAATATATTATTATTCATGAAATAAAATAGTCCTGTGTGTTAAATAATAAATGTAGAGAATGACAGAAAGAAAAATTGATGTTAGTATTTTTACATCTTACTCTACCTTACTCTTGTTGTTAATCTCTCTCTCTCTCTCTGAATTCCCAATAGATGAAAGACAACCTGATCCTCAACGAACATTAGTATTAAAAAAACGACAATAATCTTCAAAAACGAATCTAACAATCTTCAACAGATATTAAAAGAATCTAGATCCCATACAAAAGTATATATCTATAGGATGTGAAAAAAAAAAAAAAAATTAGTGTTGATCCCATCTGTTGGTAATATTTGCTCTTCTTAGGATAGTTTGAATTTGAGTTTTGTTAAAAAAGTTCCCAATTAGTGACATTTCTGTTCTCTGTTGGTCTAAACTTGAATTACAAACTCTCTGCCGAAGTGAAAACTTCAGCCCCACTCGTCTTCTCTTCTGAAACATTTTAAAGAGTTCGGAAATAGCAGAAAAATAAGAATCTAGATAGATCTTTTTGCATTGTTCTTGATCTTATATTAATTGAGGGAGTGATTAATATTCACTATTCCTCCTTTTCTCTTTAATACTTAACCTTTTTATTATTTACTATTATGGTTCTTCATAAGAATTATTGTGGATTAGGGTTTTTCTTTATATGTATGTCTTTTTAATAATAAGACATCTAGTAAAAAATATGGATCGGGTATAATTATAAGAAAATAGAAGCTCTTGAAAAGTTTCTCTAACAATCAATAAAAAGAATATCCAATATCACAAGAGAGAAAATTTAGTAGTTGAACAACCAAGTACTCTAAAAGAATTATGAGACGATAAAATGAAGTGATGATAGAATTAAAAAGTAATCAACTTATTAGCAATGAAATGTGATATTACACCATTCAAAAAAATGTGATATTACAATCTCTAATGGCTAGATTGTCAAGTTAAAACAGAAATTAATAAATTTGCATCTCTAAAAACTAGAAAGATGGATTTCAAATAAAAAACGAATATTCTAAAGTTAGTTATATATAATAAAAGTTTTTCCCAAGTATCTTATCCCCATAGGAACTAGGAACTCTTTAGTAAATAAGCACACACACATGTTATAATTGATTACATCCATTAGATATCTGAAAAGCAATCAGGTTAAAAAAACAGTTTTTTTTTTTTTATCCTTTTCAATTGGGTAAAGAAATAGTTGGGGAGGTAACAAAATCCCCATAGATTCCCACAAGAGCTGTAATTCCGTGACACATGCACATGTAAGGGATGACATAAATTAGTGGAAATTAGTACATGCAGTAGTTGTACTAGGGCATAAATTTTCCTCGATAATGTGACTCAAAGAAGTGACTCAAAGTATGCATTGTGCATCGATCAAAGTGAGGATGACTCGAGTGTGAAGGGTTAATAATGGCCCCATTGCGGGGGCAAAAGTTACCGACAAACATGATTTGCAGGGAGGAAGAAAAAAAAAGTTACCGATAATACGATTAATTTTCTTCAGCAGTGCAATTTTCTATTTGTTGAATAATCGTTTTCAAACTAAAAAAAGTGCGTAGTAGTTTTGATAAAATATAATAACTGAGGGTGCGTTTAGTTTAGAAATTTGAATTATGTGATTTGAATTATTTTTAATTTACGTGTATTTTTTATAAAAAAAATTATTATAATAAATCATGAATTATAATTTAAATCGGAGGACGAATCTCCTAACTAAACGAACCTTTAGCCTTTTCTTACCTAATAAAACGCAAAAAGATGCTTTATGCCTGTCACTGTCGCGGAGATTTGTTTAAAAATATAAATATGATTTAGAAAGTGATTAAATAATTAACAATTTAAAATTTGATTTTAAATTTTTAAAATATTCATGTATTTTTAAATAGACCCTACTATGTTAAAGAAATTGAGTTTTAAGAAAGAGTGAGGTGAACTTTATAGAATACAGTCATTGTTAAAATTAACATCAAAAGTCAACTTTCGGCATCCACATGGTTTACACTTGTGCGTACATA
Organism: Morus alba; assembly: GCA_012066045.3. Lineage (NCBI taxonomy): Eukaryota > Viridiplantae > Streptophyta > Magnoliopsida > Rosales > Moraceae > Morus > Morus alba. The sequence goes on from CP050234.2 coordinate 2,336,768, forward strand.
AATAAGTAGAGAAAAATAAATAACTGACATCAACCATAGTCTAGTAAAGTTTAGGGTTTACAATCCATAAGATTTATACATGCCTTAAATGAGTATGATAATGAAGAAAACACTTCACCACTTCCTTTCTTGTAGAACTGAGTTATTCACCTATTCTGCGCTACTTCTAGCGTCGCATGAGTGGGATTAAATACATTTGAAACATAAGAAAAATAAGCGAAAGACCCAATATGATAAAATTTTATAAAAGTGAATAAATAATAAATAAATGAGAATACATGTCCGAAAGAATTATTTAGAACAAAACAACCTTTTTACTGAAAGGTAAATAAACTTAAATTCTATATTCAAGCAACCAACAAGTAATTTAATGATAAATTACTTACGACCAATGCAAGGCCTTATCACCACCGTAGTGGTCCGTTCGGATTTCGGGTTCTGCCCTCAAGGATACGATCTCCATATCCTGTCTAGGCCATCAGCGGGTTTACCCGTTCACAAGATATCTTATCTTAAGAAAATGTTTATCAAAACTTAAAATCAGTTCATTATGAGATCAATAACAATAATCAAGTTATTGTCTTTAAATACTTTTCTTTATCAAAGATGTTTTTATCTGTAAAAACATTTACATAGGCCAAAACACTTTAAAACAGGCTAACAATGATATGGGTAATGATATCCTACCTCTCGAATATCAAACCTGTAGCTCACTTCTCGTAACCCTAACTCCACTTATCTTTGAAGCTCCAAGCTCAATCGTGCCACTAGCCTCATCATCAAAACCAACAATTTAGAGTTTATCCTTCCCTCTAAACAACCTAGTTTAATTATATACAATTGTATCATACTAGTGTGTCTTAACTCAAAATCAGAATTTATAAACAATTCTTAATTTAAATCATGATTCTTTGAGAATTAGAATTTAACCAAGAAGAATGGAATGGAAACAAGGATTAACGTGGCTAATCCACTCACTTTAAGTTCCCAAATGAAGTTAGGTTGGTTCTACACTGAGTTTCGGGATTAAAACAGGGTTCTTAAACTATTTAGGGTGGGATTTAGTGTGCACCGGTTGACCAGTGACATAGGAGTGTTACCCCGCCGGTCGACCAGTGACAGAAGAGTGTTACTCCACCGGTCAGGCGGTGGAGTGATGACCGGTCGACCGGTGGGAAGCGAGACCATGGCCAAAATGGCCGATCCGTGAAGAACAAGGCTAAATCTTGTAAATTTTGGGTCCGATTCAACATATTCTCAAAAGAAATTAACAAAATCAGGTTTCAATCAACAAATGGGGTTCAAAGAATAAAAAACTCCTAAATTTCATCAAGGTTTCATCAAAACCCATTCAAAAGTAAATCTAAACCAAAAATCACCAAACTCGATTAAAAACGAGTTCCACAAGGCTAGATCCGAAAGTTTAAAGTGAGTCTTAAAGAGTTTTATCTTGATCTAGGTTTTGATGATGAAAACTTCTTGAGAATCCTCATTTTTGGTTCGAATTCGGTTCCAAAACGTCCTTGAGAGAGAGGGAAAACTTCGAGAGAAAGAAAGAGAGTAACGAATGAAAGAGAGAGAGAGTGAGCTGAGAGTGAGAGAGAGATGCACGAAAGAAGAGAAAAATAGAAAGAAATAAGAAAGGAAAGAAAAATAAAAGAAATAAGTAATACAGGAAGGTAATTAGAAGGAATAGGTAGAAGTATGTATTTCCACATACTTCTAGGATGAAATTATAAATATTAAAAGTTTAAAAATTCTTGATTAATTAAGAAAATTAAATTAAATACATTAATAAATTATAATTAACAATTCAATATACTTAATTTTTGATGGCGTTACAATGCCCTTTTGAGTTAATCATGCTTTCTATTCATTGCTTTGGTAGCTGGACGTAGGACTTGACTCCACTCTCCAATATTAAACATGTGTTTGAACTTAGATCGTTGTAATGGTCGGTTGTGGTACATGAATATCCACTCAGAGGAGTATTTCGGATTCATATGTTACATAGAGATACAATGTTTGATCTCGTTTTTATTTTTCATATTTTTTGAGAAAAAATGAAAATGCTTTTAAAACGACATTTGATGCAATAAAGATAAAAAATAAAAATAAAAATGATTTTTTAGTTTAGTGTAAAATAAGAGAGAAATAAAAAATGACTTTTAGTCATTTTTCATTTTTTATTTTCATTTTTTCATCTCTCGAGCATAGAGAAAGAGAGAGAGACATTAATGCGTTCTTTTATACTCAAAATAATCTCTTGATAAAATTACCAAACGCATTCTTAAAAATGATTTCTGTCCAAAATTGAAAATGTTTTCATTTTCATTTTCATACAAAAAATATTATCATTTTGGAACGAATTCTGAACGCACTTAATACTTCCTTAAAATTAAAAATAAAGACTAATCTCACTGATGTTTCTTAAATTCTATGGTCATTTTTATTTTATCATTTAAACTTTGAAAACTCTCGTTTTGCGTTATGAACTTTGAATTTGTCCCATTTAAATCCTTTTATAAAAATTTATGTTAAAATAAGATGAAAAAGATGAAATTAAGTATGACTATATGGTATTTATCTGCTCATTTTTAAAAGAAATTCAAATAAAAAGACTATAAGACTGCATTATTCTCATATGTTTTTAACATATATTGCAACATGAGAAATTAAGTGAAAATAATTTAAAATTTAAGAGGTAAAATAAGAGTTTAAAATTTGAAGAATATACTGTGAATGACCTTAGAATCTAAGAACACTAAAATCTTAAAAATAAAATAATTGATTAGACATTATTTAAACAACTATAATTAAACAGATATTGAACCGAACCACGTGAGTAGAGCATTTTCTCCACCACCAATAGTACTCATTGAATGGATTTTTGATCGCACTTCCCTGCAGTAGAAACTAGAATCTCCTCTCCTTTTATTAAGGAGATGTTTAATTTATGAATTATAATTATAAGATTAGAATTATTTTTAATTTATGTATATTTTTTATGAAAAAAAATATTATAATGAATCACAAATTATAATTTAAATGAGATATAAATTTTTCAACTAAACAATCCCTAAATACAAATCGTATTCGAATAATGACTTTTACTATAACAAAAGTAAAAAATATTGAAACATACGTTCCAGTAGTGTTCCCAATTATTTAACTGCATCGGGGGTATAAAATGGATAAATATTTGTGCCATTTTTAACTCTATTATCTTTCTTGGCAAATGCAAACCTTTTCTCCCATATATATATATATATATATATATATATATATATATATCATATTATCAAGGCCTCCTTTCGTTTAATTGTTTTCCTTTATTTATTTTTTTAAAAAAGAGCAAAATCAGATGGACACAAAATCCGCCCGAGTTTTTGTGAAACGAGCAAATGTAAATCTAAGCTAATCAAACGAAAGAAAAAAAAAAAAAAAAGCCGAAAAAGATAACTTGACCTCGTTCATTTCGCTTATTTGAGTTTAAAATTTGAGTTTTGTTACAGTAAAAAGTTATTACAAACAATCACATTTAACTTTTTTGCTACAGTAAAAAGCTCTCACATAAAATCAAATCTCAACTCGAATTAAAAACTCGAATTAGAGAAGTGAACGGGCAAGTTAATTTGTTTCTCTTGCGTACGTGATTTTGCCATCGACAGGTTGGATTCTTTTGAGTAGCCATTTACGACTGTAACTTGTTTGGAAATTATACATTTCATTGGTTGGACTTAGTGCTGGAACTTCGGGTCGGCGGGCTGCCCGAGGCCCGAATTTTTTTCGGGTTCGGGCGGGCAGCCCCCATTCCCGCCCGTTCAAGCAAGAAATTCGGTTCGGGCTCGGGCTGCCCGAATTTGACATGTCCACCCTTGCCCGCCGCCGTCTAACCACCGTAAACCGCCGTTCGCCGGACTTTTTGAATTTTCCGGCCTTGCCCTAATTTCCAACCCGAAAAAAGCCCGAAAATTGGGTGTGCCCGAATTGCCCAAACCCGCTGCCCGAAAAAAATGCCCGAACGGTTGTTTTTTTTTTTATTTAAATTTTGCCCGAATTTTTCCTGCTTGCCCGAACTGCCCGAGTTGCCCGAATTGCCCGAAAACGCTAGTTTTTTTGAATTTTACCTGAATTTTTCCAAGCATTAAATATACCTCCTAGAGCATTAGCGTTAGATATGCCTATAAGATGGAATTTAACTTATATTATGCTTCAACAATGCATCCCTTATAAGCATGCTATAACAAACTATATGTGTGCAAAATTAGGAGTAGGACATATAGATGAATTTGATTGGCAAATTGCCGAAGTTTTGTATCAATTTTTAGGTAGGTTTAATGAAGTTACCCTAAAACTTAGTGGAACATACTACCCAACATCACCTTTAGCTTTAGGAGAACTTTTAAGAATTAGTATTTTATTTCACGAATATAGGGAGGACCCAATCTTAGGAGTTCCTATTAAGTCTATGGAAAAAAAATTTAAAAAATATTGGTCTAAGTTGCCTTTGTTATATGGTTTAGGTACAATTTTTGATCCTAGATTAAAATCAGACGGATTAGAAAGTGGTTTAGAAAACTTAGGTGAATTTTTAGGCATCACTTATACGGACCAATTTGCAATAATAAAGGTAAAAATATATGAAATCTATACTAAATATGAGATTAGGTTTAGAAGCACAAACTCTAGAGTATAGGAACCGCAACAACAGGATGAAAACCCGCATTCATTCTTGAATGTTTTCGGGTTAAAAAGAAGAAGAAGACAACTCAAACGGAAGGCGTGAGTGGAAGTGGATCTTCATCAACAAGTGGCATGGCGGGCAAAGCAGCTTCAACGAGCTTATGGCGTACCTCGGTGAAGGCTTAGTAGTCGGCGGTCGTGGCGTAATCGTTTGACTTAGTTCAATGGTGGAGGGCACGAGCATTAACTTGGCCAATCCTAACTCGATTGGCAATGGATATATTTTCGATCCGGTCTCCTTTGTTTCATTCGAACAAGCCTTAAGTACGACGGAAGAAGAATACTTGAGGAACGCGGAATGCATTGCAAAGGGATATTGTTGAAGCCTTGGTTTGCATTAGGATTGGGATCGGGCCGATCAACGTCTACAAGATACAATTTCTTTGGCAAGCCAAGAATGGATCGATGAATTTAATCGATTAACATTTAATTTTGAAGACGATCCTCGACTTCAAATTAAATTGTAAATTTGTAATTTGTATTTTGTAAATATGTCTTTACTTTTTACATTGTATTTGTAATTTAATAAACAATGTAAGTTTGTACAATTTGTAATTCGTCACAAAATGATTGCACTATTTTTTCCTTGCCAAGTTTTTATCCCAATTGGATTTTTCTTGGTAAGGTTTTTAACGAGACAATCATGAATTACAAATTTAAAAATTAATAAAGAAATAATTTTTTCATATAGTTTGTGACTTTGTGTGTTTATTTCAAATTGTAATATATATATAAATATAACATATATAAAAATTGTAATATATATATATAATTAACTTAATATTAAAAAAAAAGTTTAAAAAATTCGGGCAATTCGGGCGGGCTTGGGCCGCCCGGCTGGGCTCGGGCCATCGAATACAAGCCCGCGGCCCGTTCAAAATGAAATTTAGGCTCGGGTGGACGGCCCGAAAATCTCGGGTGGGTGGGTCGGGCTCGGACAAATCTTCGGATTTTTTAAGTGATCGCGGGCGGCCCGTCTAAAATTTCAGCACTGGTTGGACTGAAAACAAATGTTGTATTGTTTTGTTTTATTCTGCCATAAAATATTCTAAGATGCTTATATGGACAAAGATCATGGATGACGCAACTGTATAGATATCGACGAAAAGAAAAAAAATTCAAGTATATAAATACATGTATATATATATATATAATATATAGAGGTTATTATAATTATGTTCAGCGAACCTACACAAATTTGCAGTACGTACACGTAATTAAAAGAGCACGTGAAACATTATCACATTCATCAAACGTAAACTACAAGAATTTTCACCAAACTAATAATTTAAAGTAATTAATATTCATGACCGCTCTAAGAAGCATGTCCTGGCTCCTACTTTTTCTGCCAATTGGCATAATCTTAAGAGACTGATTTAATTATTTAAATGGAACGGCAGAATGGCATGTCCTGGCTCCTACTTTCTGCCAAGAAGCATTTATACATTATTAACTATATTAAGCCTTGCCCTGGCTAAGGTACGTTCAAAGAAATGAGATTCAAAAGATGGAGCAGGAAAATCAGCGCTAATTACTGCTCTATGTTTATCAAGGACCAGTACTCGTACTATTATTAGTTGTCTACTACTACTGCATATATATATATATATATATATATATATATATATTTTTTTTTTTCCTGAAGTACTACGAAGTGGTGGAGTCACAAATTGAGGCTTTTTTTTTTTTTTTTTAAAATTTGTCCTTTCTAATTGTGTCCTTTTAAGATGATTAGAAGTTTTTAATTTTAAAATTTTAAAATAAAAATTTTTAAAAAATATCATATTTTAATTTAAATTAAAAATTTAAATTTATAAAGTAAACAAAATCAATATACACTTTTAATAAACTCCATATCTTTATATTTTCTTTTTAAAAAAATTTATGTTGTCTAAGAAAATTTTAATATATTGCTTCAAATAAATAAAAGTCTGGCCACTAAATACTCATGTATTCTTCCACCAAAAAAATATTTGAATATTTTTCTATATTTAAATATATTCTCTTCAAATATAGTAGCAAATGCTCTTTCTGTTTTGGCTCGAATCGGAACTTCTACCGAGCATCAGAATAAGAAATATGCATGCTGGCTATGAAACAACCAGAAAAGGAATACGGTCATTCACTTTATAAATTTAAATTTTAATTTAAATTAAAATATGATATTTTTTTTAAAAAATTTTTACTATAAAAATTAAAAATTAAAAACTTAAATGATAAAATGAAAAAGATATGCATACATGTCCAGGGACAATGACGGTGATCACTACGAATATTACAACTATATGTGTCAAAAAGAAAGATGCAAACAATTGGGATACACATAAAATGAAGAGAATTCGTGGTCGACAATGAATTAGGCTTGCAATATATGACGCAGAGAGTGATGTTATCATGAAATTATTATAAAAATTGTCACTTACTTCCTGTACTGATGGTGACCACTACCAATGTTACAGGTCAAATTTTTCACTAGCCAACAGAAAGATCAATGTCAAGTAATAATTCGAAAAACATATACGTCTCATTCATTCTGTGAATTTGAGTTTTTGATTTGAGTTAAAATATAATATTTTTTGAGAATTTTTTATTATAATAGAAAATTTTGATGTGATATTTTCTAAAAGTTTTTTACTGTAAAAACTTAAAATTAAAAACTCAAATCAGTAAAATGAACGATTCCATATTTTATACGTACGTGTCTTCTTATGCTCAAGTTTTGAGAGTTATATTTATTGGTCTTTCGTAGTATACTCTGCAAAAATTCTGACAAAATTATAATTTGTAAAACAAAAAATAATTCTTCAGACCACAAAACAATGTTATTATAATTCCAAATCCATCGCTTTAAAATTCTTGTATGGTTCTATTTGTATAAATATATATAATATTATTTTATATGATTTTGATACACTCAAAACATTTTTTTTTTATTTTTTAAAAAGTCCACATGTAAGTTCTTCCACCATATAAGATTTCTCATAAAAAATTAATTATAAGGAGAAGGACATTTCATTGAAACGGTATTGGCAGATCAAACGCCACTTGACTTGCATTTATTCTCTTCCTATATATGTTTATATAATTATATAATACACACATATATAATACAGAATCATCTTAAGTCCAGCACCCGGATCAATCAGGCACGTGTAATCTTTTTTATATTTTATTTTTAAAGAACCTCTTTCATATTCATAAAACATCATTTAAACGTACATTTTTTGAGTTTTGCTTCAGTGTAATATTCAATAATTATAGTCTAAAACATGTAATACCGAGTATTACACTTAAATCACGTGAAAATAGAACAATATCATACAGGCATTCAAAAAAGCCTATATTAGTTGAACTGTTATAACTGTGCAAATCTTAATTTAGTTGTTGGAACTTGGAAGTTTCACTATTTCAATAAACTGAAGAAATTTAAGTGTACATGAGTACTTTTAGGGTTGTAAACATAGAAGTGTTTAGTTCGATTAATCACTGATTGATTATTTTAAAAAAAGAATAATTTTTTTACAATAAAAAAAGTTTGGCCATTTATTTAAAAAAATAAAAATTTTGGCCATTTATTAAAAACGGTAGTCAAAAGATGACTATTTAGCAAATTTTCCCATAAATAAACCATAAATTTGTAAATTTCTTTGAACTTATTGATATATCATCAACTAGCCTTCAACTCATTTTATAGCTATAGATATGAAAGCTTCCCACTCATAATTTATGTATGTGCATGCAATATATTCTAATAATTTTTTTTTTCCAATTATTTGTTTCAAAGGAGGAAATTTTGTTCTGACATAAAGAATTAAATGTAATTTATTTATTTTACTAAAAAGGTTAAAAAAAGAGAATATAAAATCATTTGCAAAAGTAAGAAAAGAATATAAATACTAATATTATTTTAATTCAATGTTAAAAGAACCTCGTTCACTTCGCTGATTCGAGTTTAAAATTCGAGTTTTGCTACAATAAAAAGCTCTCAGAAACAGTTACATCTAACTTTTTTACTACAGTAAAAAATTCTCACATAACATCACATCTTAACTCAAATTAAAAACTCAAATCAACGAATTAAACGGACCCACATGATTATACTCATTACTGCACTCATGTCAGACGGACGTGCATCAAAACTATTATAAAAATAAGCAGCAATAATGCAGCAAAAATATTATAATGCAAGAGAAAATGATCATTACGAAAACGATTAACCACGCAAATGGGTTTTCTCTTTTGTGTTCAAAGGTGATTCACGAGTTACAAGTTAAATAATCTCCAAACTAGAGCTTCCGCTCTAAGTATTTTGTTTAATGTTATAATAATACAAATCACGGTCCCCCCAACAATCAATGGCGCCAATATTTGTTTTTTATATTCATTTTTAATTTTAAATTATGATTTATAATTTTTTATAATATTTTTTTTATAAAAAATACACGTAAAATAAAAATAATTTTAAATTATAATTTTGAAAACGTTAAATTTTGAATTACCACAAATATTTTAAAAAGAAACCAATGTTTTTCTTTTGAGTTTTTCTCTAATAGAATCTTTATATCAATAAAATTAATTTGTAACTGTTAAATTTAGCGTAATTTTAAATTTAATTAAATTAAATTATATTAAAAAAACATATAATAGGCTGTTTTCAATATAAATTTGATCATTAAAAACCGAGTTATCCTATTTGTTAAAAAAAATTATTAGGATTTAGGGTCTGTTTAGTTCATGAATTCAAATTATGTGATTTGAATCATTTTTTATTTACGTGTATTTTTTATAAGAAAAAATACTATAACGATCATGAATCATTATTCAAATCAGAAATTTAAAATCTAAGAACCAGACGTTTTTTTTTTTTTTTTTTTTCCGACCAACGTTTTTGAAAGTAAATCCGTCGGCTGAAATCGGTCCCATCTCTGTGGCACACAACAAAGTAGTGCCAAATCATTTTCCTTTCAGGTATAATTGGTCATGGACCAAACAAACGACTTGCCTTTTTTTTTTTCTTTTCTTTTTTCTTTTTCCTGAAAAATTATATATATTTATATATGGTTATTAAAGCAGGAAAACATAGAGGTAAGAAGGACGAGAAGGACACATATGACGTATCACGTTAACATGTGTTCCCAAGAGAACTAAAAAACGTGAGCCATGACGACATTTGCATATAATCTCACTAAAAATAAAGTAAAAATTTATAATCACTCACAGAGATTCCTATAAATTGATCATACCGTCGAAGACTCAAGAATCGGTCTCTCTCTGACGACCACCGAACAAAAACGAGAGAGAGAGAGAGAGAGAGAGAGAGAGAGAGGTAGCAAGCAAGACTTTCACGAAGTATATAACAAACTAATTAAAAATAAGTGATATTTACAATTGATTAACTGATCAGTGATCACATTGTTCATGTCCGTCGTTTACTATTAAGTATTAAGGTGACCAGGCGAGAGCGACCAAGCAAGACTTTGAGCCACGCACGATTCTCGGTCAGTGAAAAACTTGCTTTTTGCTTTCTTCTTCTTCTTCTTCTTCTTCTTCTTTTTTCTTTTTTTTTTTTGGTGGGATAATAAGGTTAGTAAATGAAGCTAAAAAATAGTGTCTATTATCTGTGATAGTTATCCAATATTCTAGTTGTTTAATTTGGTTTGAATTCTTCCTCTCTCTCTCCTTATCTTTTTTTTAATTATTATTCGTTTTTTTTATTGCCATTGTCATTATTTCGAGAAATTTATTAATATCCATGTGCCATGTTGAGGGGTTTTTTTTTTTTTTTTTTTTTTTTTTTTTTTTTTTTGGGGGTACTACTGAACTGAGATCTTGAGGTGAATTTTTTATATTTGGGAGTAAATGTTCAACTACATAATTTACGTTATTTTATTTTCTGAGTTTTTTCTTTGTTTTCTTGAAGAAACAGAGAAGAGTACAGCATTTGTGTTCAAAATTTAAATAATAATGGTCGATTAGTCTTTTATTTGAAATAGTTCTCAAATAGTATATTTGTTTAATTTGTTTTGAATTCTTCCTCTTCCTCTCCCTCTCCTTTTTTAAAAAAAAAAAAAAAGAAATTGCCATTGTCATTCTTTTGAGAAAGTTATTAATATCTGTGTGGATCTTGAGGTAAGCTATATATATATATATATATATATTAAAGTTAATGTTTAACTACACAATCTTATTTTATTTCCTATGGTTTATTTTATTTATCTATTTTCTTAAAATAATGGAGACGGTTTTCTTGACCTCTATCTCTTTCACACGTACTCCAAAAACTGTTAGCAAAAGGCGGTTTTGCTTTTGTAATTTCAAGCCTTTAAACATTAGTGAAAAAAAAAAAAACTGGACTCTTTTTCGTGGAAACTAATATTAGCTGTGGCCTAAGAATAGGAGCGACTTCCTGTTCTTAGGCAAATTCAGGTACAAAATCACAATATTTCACGTTTCATTTTTGGCTTCTCATTGTATTATATTTTCAACTCTATAGTTTATTGTGGTTTCTGGGTTCTTTTAAGATTAACAGACGAATATAAACCATCTTTGTTGTATAATGTTTGTTGTTTAATATGCAGCTTCGATTATGGAGGATATGTGGACAATGTTCTGTGGTGAATCTGGTTTTTCACTATCTAATTTTCTGAGCCATCCTTCATCATGCACAAGCCAGGCTTTGATAATCTGTTTCAATGTTGTGCTTTTGGTCGTGCTGTTGTTCACCATAATCCACAAATCATCCTCAAAATCTGTTCAAATCCCACCTCGGTTTCAAGGTTGTTCTACTTTACAAGTAGTTTCCGCCGTCGTAAACGGCTGTCTCGGGATTGTGTACTTGTTCCAAGGAATCTGGATTTTGGAAGAGAAGCTGAGGAAATCCCACACAGCTTTGCCGTTAAACTGGTGGCTGCTGACACTGTTTCAAGGCTTCACTTGGTCGTGTGTGGGCTTAACGGTGAGTATTAAGGCAAAGCAGCTTCCGAGAGTGTCGGTCCTGCTGTTGTCCATTCTTGCAGCCTTGTTTGCTGGATTTGTCTGTGTTCTGTCTTTGTTCGCCGCGATTTTGAGCAAACAAGTAACAATAAAGATAGCTCTAGATGTTTTATCTCTACCAGGGGCCATCTTGTTACTCTTATGTGCTTACAAGGATTCTAAACATGTAGAGACTGGTGATGAGAATACGGACCACAATGGTCTATACACGCCTTTGAATGGCCAGACTAATGGCCACGACGATAAAAGCGATTTCGTTACCCCGTTTGCCAAAGCTGGATCTTTGAACAAACTGTCATTTTGGTGGTTGAATCCGTTGTTGAAAAGAGGTAGCGAGAAAACACTCGAGGATGAAGATATCCCGAGGCTGCGCGAAGCGGATAGAGCAGAAAGTTGTTACACGACGTTTTTGGAGCTGTTGGAGAAACAGAAACAAAAGGATCCTGCTTCTCAGCCATCAATGTTGAAGTCAATAATTTTGTGCCACTGGAAAGATATTTTCTTATCCGGGTTCTTTGCTTTACTAAAGGTTTTGACTCTCTCTGCTGGTCCTTTGCTCCTTAATGCCTTCATTTTGGTTGCTGAGGGGAAGCAGAGTTTTAAGTATGAAGGTTATGTATTGGCCATTGCACTTTTCTTCGCGAAAAACCTCGAATCCATAGCACAGAGACAGTGGTACTTCAGAAGCAGACTTATTGGTCTGAAAGTTCGGTCTTTGCTCACTGCAGCCATTTACAAGAAGCAACTGAGATTGTCTAATGCTGCTAAGTTGAACCACTCTAGTGGAGAGATAATGAATTATGTTACTGTGGATGCCTATAGAATTGGAGAATTCCCATTTTGGTTCCATCAAACTTGGACGACTAGCCTTCAACTCTGCATTGCGTTGGTAATTCTTTTCCATGCGGTCGGACTGGCCACAATAGCAGCCTTGGTGGCGATACTCCTAACGGTGCTTAGCAACACTCCGCTCGCTAAGTTGCAGCACAAGTTTCAGACTAAGCTTATGACGGCACAAGACGAAAGACTAAAGGCTACGGCGGAGGCTCTTGTGAACATGAAGGTACTTAAGTTATACGCGTGGGAAACTCATTTCAAGAATGTTATAGAAACTTTGAGGAAGGTGGAGGAGAAATGGTTATCGGCGGTGCAGCTGCGAAAAGCGTATTATACCTTCCTCTTCTGGTCATCACCTGTTTTAATCTCGGCTGCAACCTTTGGAACATGCTATTTTCTCAAAATTCCTCTTCATGCCAGTAATGTCTTCACTTTTGTGGCGACTCTGCGGCTTGTTCAGGACCCCATTAGATCTATACCTGATGTTATTGCGGTGGTGATTCAAGCAAACGTTGCATTGACACGTATTGTAAAGTTCCTTGAGGCACCAGAGCTGCAGACTGCAAGAATCCGTCAAAAGTGCAACCTGCAGAGTTCAAACAAGGCCGTTGTTATTAAATCGGCTAATTTCTCATGGGAAGAGAATTTAGCAAAACCAACTTTGAGAAACATAAACTTAGAGGTTGGCTCCAAAGAAAAAATCGCTGTATGCGGAGAAGTTGGCTCGGGGAAATCAACCCTTCTTGCAGCAATTCTTCATGAAGTTCCACTTATTCAAGGAAATGTAGGTTCTTTTTTTTTATTTTTTATTTTTTAAATTTTTTTTATACCTACTAGTTATTATCTTCTTATCCTGCTTCACCACTTTTATCTATCTCATCTTTCTTTGGGAAAGAAACTAATAGTTATTGTAATCTTGCTTCTAAATTTGGCTTTACAGATTCAAGTATATGGAAAGATTGCCTATGTTTCTCAAACAGCGTGGATTCAGACGGGTACAATAAAGGACAACATTTTGTTTGGCTCCCATATGGATGGTCAGAGATACCGGGAAACGCTCGAGAGATGTTCACTGGTGAAGGACTTTGAGTTGCTCCCTTATGGTGACCTGACTGAAATAGGGGAGCGAGGAGTAAACCTGAGTGGTGGTCAGAAACAGCGAATCCAACTTGCTCGCGCGCTGTATCAGAATGCCGATATCTATATCTTGGATGATCCATTCAGTGCCGTTGATGCACACACTGCTACCAGCTTATTTAATGTAATCATATTTACCTTGCAACTTCAGTATCTACGTTCTTGCTTTCTAGCGTAAAGCGAAAACCTTCTTACTTTTTGGCAGGAATATGTTATGGAAGCTCTTTCGGAGAAGGCTGTCCTGCTCGTGACCCATCAAGTTGATTTCCTGCCTGCCTTTGACTGTGTCTTGGTTAGTCTTTTTCCGCTTCTACAAAACTTGATATTATCCAATTATGTTACTATTCAGAAATAATAACAAAAACATCCCGTATGTTTTGTCGAAATGTTGCGCTACACCCTATGTTTTCAAAAATATTGTACTTAGCCCTTATGTTTTACAAATCATGTCAAGTCCTTCCCGGAGGAATAACTTTAACACGATTTCTGGGGAATGTATTTAACACGATTTGCAGCATGTATGTTATTATCTTAACACAAGTTGTTAAACATAGGGTATATGTGTAGCATCCCTAAAAACACAACGCGGAACTCAACATTTTTATAAATTATAGGATAGGTTAGTTTTTGGTGATTATGTTTGCCAGTTCAACATAATAACTTTGGTTAACATTTGATTTTGTGACAGTTAATGTCTGATGGGGAAATCTTACAAGCAGCTCCCTACCATCAGTTACTGTCCTCAAGCCAAGAATTTCTGGACCTTGTGAATGCACACAAAGAGACTGCTGGTTCCGAAAGACTTGCGAACATAAGTCCTACTGAGAAACAAGGAACACCTGGTAAAGAGATTAAGAAGAGCTACGTAGATAATCAATTTGAAGCGCCTAAAGGTGATCAACTGATTAAGCAAGAAGAAAGAGAAATAGGAGACATCGGGTTCAAGCCATACAAGCAATACCTGAATCAGAACAAAGGCTACTTCTACTTCACCGTAGCCGCTCTGTGTCACCTCATATTCGTGATTGGTCAGATACTACAGAACTCTTGGATGGCTGCTAATGTCGACAACCCTCATGTCAGCATGCTGCGATTGATCGTGGTTTACTTGGTGATCGGACTTTCCACTGTGATAGTTTTTGTTTTTCAGATCCCTTGCTGTAGTTGTTTTGGGTATTACATCATCGAAGTCTCTGTTCTCGCAACTACTAAATTCCCTTTTTCGAGCACCTATGTCGTTCTATGACTCCACACCTTTGGGAAGGATACTTAGCCGGGTAAGAATCTGGAACACAAGATATGATTACAGATAGAAGATTCTGAAACTAACACTTGTGTTTTCCTTTGTTCCTATATAGGTTTCAGTCGATCTCAGTATAGTTGATCTTGATATCCCATTTAGCTTAATGTTTGCTCTTGGGGCTTCCACAAATGCTGTTGCAAATCTTGGTGTCCTAGCTGTTATCACCTGGCAAGTCTTGTTTGTCTCATTACCAACAGTTTATCTGGCATTTAGATTACAGGTAATGCAATAAATAGTCGTCTCATGATTCACTTCTTAAAGGAAAGAAAGCCATTCGTCTTGGTTTACTACTAGAACATCCTCTTTTGGGGAAGGGATTTTGCTGTTTTGTTTATTTTTCTCATAAACAAGAAAGATTGATAGATATAACTACTTTTAATCAACAGAAATATTACTTTAAAACTGCTAAAGAGCTAATGCGGATCAACGGTACAACAAAGTCATTGGTAGCGAACCATCTTGCCGAGTCTGTGGCAGGAGTGACAACGATTAGAGCCTTCGAGGAGGAGGAGAGGTTCTTCATGAAGAACCTAGAACTCATCGACGTAAATGCGAGTCCATTTTTTCACAGTTTTGCAGCAAATGAATGGCTTATCCAACGGTTAGAAACACTCAGTGCAACAGTTCTTGCTTCTGCAGCATTGTGCATGGTCCTCCTTCCTCCTGAAACGTTTAGCTCGGGTCAGTATTTCACTTTCTTGGTGCCCTTTAACTATCTTCTTATAATTAGTACGTCCGTTACATAGAACTAGTTTTGCATATATTTGGTGAAAAATGGTCTAATGTATGTGAGAATTACTTCCGTTACTGCAGGGTTCATTGGAATGGCACTTTCTTATGGCCTTTCATTGAACATGGCCCTTGTGTTTTCTATTCAAAACCAATGCACTATAGCAAATTACGTCATTTCAGTAGAAAGACTTAACCAATACATGTACGTACCAAGTGAAGCACCTGAAGTGATTGAAGAAAATCGTCCCCCGGCCAGCTGGCCTAGTATGGGTAAAGTTGAGATACGTGATTTGCAGGTAAAGTACTCTTTTGACTTTTGAGATTAAAAAAAAAAACACACACACACACACACTATTGATAGAAGAATTGCAGATGTACGGAGAATATTGATGTGAAAAAAAAAAAAAAAACAGATC
Source organism: Morus alba (assembly GCA_012066045.3). Taxonomy (NCBI): domain Eukaryota; kingdom Viridiplantae; phylum Streptophyta; class Magnoliopsida; order Rosales; family Moraceae; genus Morus; species Morus alba. Next base: position 2,352,932 of record CP050234.2, read on the forward strand.
AGATATAGGCCGAATACGCCGCTTGTTCTTCGGGGGATCAGTTGCACATTTGCAGGAGGGCACAAGATTGGTATAGTCGGTCGGACTGGCAGTGGGAAGACTACTTTAATCGGGGCTTTGTTTCGTCTGGTGGAGCCAACCGGAGGGAAGATCATCGTAGATGGCATTGATATCTCCACAGTTGGACTTCATGATCTTAGGTCACGTTTTGGAATCATACCTCAAGATCCTACTCTTTTCAATGGGACTGTGAGATACAATTTGGACCCCTTATCTCAACATTCCGATCAAGAAATATGGGAGGTAACGTTCGTTAAACTCTTTTATTTCATGAGTTGCGCAAAAAGCCTCCTGACAGTAGTACTCTTGGCTAATTGGATGCTAATGAATTTATGTTATGATTTTCCAGGTTCTTGGAAAGTGTCAGCTTAAAGAAGCTGTTCAGGAGAAGCAAGAGGGATTAGACTCTTTAGGTAATGTTTTGCAACTTTAAGAATTGGCTGTGCTTATTTGCTTGTGATGGCCAGTAATAAACCGTGCTTTGTTATTCAGTTGTGGATGATGGATCAAATTGGAGTATGGGACAGCGACAATTGTTCTGTCTGGGAAGAGCTCTTCTGCGGAGAAGTCGGGTATTGGTGCTTGATGAAGCAACCGCATCCATTGACAATGCAACCGATATGATTCTGCAGAAAACCATTAGAACTGAATTTGCCGATTGCACTGTTATCACAGTAGCTCACAGGATACCTACAGTGATGGATTGCACCATGGTTCTTGCCATGAGCGATGGTAAAATTTCATTGCCTTGATGTTCATATAAACAAACCATAAGCGTTCAGTAAAACCCTTACCTACATCTTTATATATCTTTTGAGTTTGTTAAGCAAATTTTTACTTTATTCCAGGACAAGTAGTAGAGTATGATGAACCAATGACGTTAATGAAGAGAGAAGATTCACTTTTCGCGAAGCTGGTGAAGGAATACTGGTCTCATTCGCAGTCTGCTGACTCACATTGAGAATGATGCTAACATCTTCACAGCCTTTTTCCTCACTTGGGTACCAAATAGAAGTCGAATCACAAGCTGACTCGCAATAAAATTGACCGGCAACGAGACTGGTGAAGAGCTGAAGAGCACGATTGGATTGGAGTATCATATCCCCATTCACTTGATGTCTTTGGCTGTATGATAAGACGTTTCCTTATTTCAAAGGAAACATTTTCCAAGTGTATCAACTGTAGAATGCTAATATATGACTCAAATAGCTCCCAATTTTAATACGAGGGGAGCAATTATGTGAAAGCAAAATTGGTGGAAAACAATGGAATATTACCAAGGATAACAAGTTCTTTGAGTTCAACTTAGAGAACAGAATGGACATTCCAAAAATAGCCGAAAGCAGTGTATTCACACTATGCAACTAATTCCATCGAAAAAATGATGGTTAATCTTGACCTCTGGCCTTATCGCAGAGAAACCAGTTGTTGTCCCTAAGGTCCTCCGAGCACGGCATTCTCAATATCTTCTCTGCTTAGAGCGTAACTGAATCTCCTTTCCACATCCTTCTCGAGATTTCCAGGTCCGCTCTTTAGATACCTGAAACGTAGTGCGATTTTCAGAATCTGCAACGGTTGAAATGAAGGGGAAAAAACAAATTTCAACAATTGAAATGGCTGAAATATCAAAAATAAAACACCACTTGTGCGACATATTTGAGCTAATTACGGGAAGCTTCTAATACTTTAAAGGTTCACTCTTTCTCTCCCCCAATTGGGAGCGAGAAACACAGATCATTTGATGTTCAGTCATATCCCAAAAGAGTCTTGTGAGAACAGCTAGATTAGTTGAACATGGGGACAAAGCTGTAACCATTGAATTCAACTACTCTCTTCATCTAACCTGAATCCTGATTATTGCAAAGTTCACACAAGCACAAATTTCCCTTTTTTTTAAACCATCACAATCTCCTCTCCTTTTTTATTGGCCAACAATGTCAATAGGATATAGAGTTACTTCCGATTAAAAGATGAAAAAGGAGATAAAATTAAAACATCATACCGAAAACTCCCTTTCAGCTTAATATGAGTGCAATTTTGCGTCCAATTCAAAAGTAGCAAAAGATAATCCTCAAACCAAATTCATATTGTGCCTTGGGCAATTGGGTCAGGTCATTTCAACAAGGTATCACACACCCGCTTACCCAGTAATCCATTTTCTTCTACTCTAGCACAAACACTAAGGCAGTGTTTGGTTAGAAGAAGAGAAAACAGGAGGGAAGAAAGCAAAGGTATATAACTAGATGGGAAAATGAAGAAGGAAAAGACTATTTTCTTATTGTATTTAGTATGAATTGGCATCAAAATTGAAGCCCCGTGGAAGATTTCAAGTCACCCATCCAGTTATTCCCTTCTTCAATACCTCCTACCAAACAACCAGAAAATCTTAAAATATATCTACTAATACCTCACTCTTATTCCTGCTTCCACTTTTCCCTCCTATCACACAAGGTCAGAAGAAAAGCTAATAATAAAAAGAAATGCAACTCAGTTAAGTACGAATTCTAATTTAAGAAATGAACTTTGAATCCTAAACCAACCAATTAGCAATCAAAACTACAGGGCCCACCGCCATCTTCATCATCATCATCACGATCAATAACCTAAAACTGATTAAAACACAGAATCAGATGCAGAAAAAACCGACCTTATGTACAAATCGGTGACATCGAGCGAGAGCTGCGCGTGCCAATCGGCCTTCTCGACGAGCCAAACTGCTCTGTCCTCTTTGCTCTGGTAAAACCCCAAACTCCTCAGCCAGGCCTCAATGCAAGGGAGACTGTGAGAATACAGAGGCTTCTTCTTGTCCGGAAGCTTCTTCAACCACTCATCCTCCGGCGACGAGAGCTCCTCCGCCTCCGACGACTTCGAGCGACTTCGCAGATGGAGCTTCCTCGGTGGGCGAACCAAGGGTTTGCAAAAAGCAGGGAATTTTCGAGAAATGGAAGGGCTGAGAGCGGGGGATTCGGGAGCTTTTGAAGGAATTGAAGAAGAGGACGTGAAAGAGAGTATATTGGAGCTCGTGAGCTTGGAGAAACAAATGGCGGACATGGTTTTTTCGATTCCGAATTGTGTGATATGATTTTGGAATAAATTAAGGGGTTTGGCGAGGGAATTGACGAATTTTCGAAAATTCGAGTGAAAGCTTGCAGTGGAAACTGCTTACTAGAAGATAATTATTTTATTTCGCTTTCGTTTTATTAATTCAAATTTAAAATTTAAATTTTATTATAGTAAAAAATTTTAAAAAATAATCACATATAATTTTTTTATTATGGTAAAAAATTTTCATATAAAATTACATCTCAACTCAAATTAAAAACTCAAATTAACAAACTAAGGTCCCGTTTAGTATAAGGATTGAAATCAGAGTGATTTGAGTCATTTGATTCAGAATCATGATTTATGATTTGAATCATGATTTGAGTGATTCGAATCTTCGTTTGGATGTGTATATGCATGATTCTGTTTCTAACTTTGAATTGTGATTCAACCAGGTGTTTAGTTGTCTTGTTTTACGAATTTGAATCATGACCAAAATAAATATAAGTTAAAAAATTATATAATAATTATGTGTAAATTAAAAAAAATATAATTCGTTATATAATTAAAAAAATAAAGTACTAGAAAAAAAATTATGTAAATAATTATAACTCTAAGGTATAACAAGTTAAGTAAGAAATAAATAGAGAAAATGTGAATAAAATTATATAACAAGCGAAGCAAATATCAAACTTGTCTCTCACAGCTTCTCACAGCTTCCATTATATAACAAGCCAATTACTAGAAAAAATGATTTGATGCACCTACTATTAATCAATTCAGACAAAAATGTTAAACGGAGAACACAAGTAATTAAAAAGTGGCAAGATCAAATTCGGCAAGTAATGATGGTATAATACAAGAAAGGGTCCAGATCAATGGCAAGAGTCATCTCAGCACAGCACCATCGTTAGATTGCAGAAGCCTCAAGACCAAATTCGGCAAATCAAATTCGTTATTCGAGGTACTAGATAAATTTTCAATGGCTGCCTCATTCTTTGATATAATCAGCCGGTTATAGGCTTTCCTGCAAAGAAGTAGCAACAAGAAAAATAAGCTGTGAATGGAGAAAAACAGGTTACATATGTAACAGAAAGTAATGGAGAAAAATGGTTATAGCCTCTGCCACTGGAACTCCTTTTTTTTGTTTAAAGCTAAACGAACTACAGTTCCTTAACATGGGAGGAATAATATGTCAACTCATGAAGCACATACATAACAGTAGTGTACAAATAGAACTACAAAATAGTCTGTTCAATCACAAAAATTGTTTTCATGGCTGCAAGCCGAATCTCACATATAGGAGTTGGAATACCAAATACGGCAACATAGATGATGCCAAATATCTATCCAACAAACGGCTTGACCACAAATTGAGCAACATAACTAGCAAGTATAGCTCTTGGTCTCTTTAAAGGCTTCAAGAAAATCCTTTTCACTGGAATTAACCCCGACTGTAATCATCAAAAAGCCACATTTCAATCTATGTAATCCCACGGCTTACATATTAAAAAGAAAAAAAAAGATAACAAGAGTAGACAAATCCCACGGCTTACACACACACACACACACACACACAGAGACACACATATCTTCTAGTGTGGAGGGAATTGTACATACCCTCACTTTAACCGGCAGTGAAGGGAGACTGCAAAATAATGGCCAGCCAATAAAGAAAGATCAAGCTTAGCAGTCTATGTAATTTTCATTTCATAAAATATAGAGAAGAAAACAAGAACAAAAACAAAACAGAAATCCTCTTACCAACGCACTTTGTACCACTTTGACACAATATATCAAATTTGTCTCAAGACGGCTTCCCCGGTATTCCACCCACATTTCATTCGCAAGGCGATCCCTAAAAACGACCCATCTCTGTCGACGACTAACACTTCCTCCTGTTACAACCGGCCCTTCGGGGACATAAACATTAGTGTCATCATCATCAAATTCATCATCATTGGTCGGATCAATTTCGCTTACAGGTACACCATCACGGTGATATTGATTTAGAAGCGGATCCTCCCCATTAACCATGTGAATGAAATTATGTAGTATTGCACAGGCAACTGGAATTTGCCTTTGCTTACTCATTGGATATGTATTATTAGGCCACCTTAGGATAGGGAACCTAGCCTTCCAAACCCCAAATGTTCGCTCTATACAATTTCGGGCTGATGAGTGTTTGTAGTTAAAAATATCCCTAGGTCCCTGAAATCCATCACTCCTCCTTCTAAAATCAGGCAAATGGTAAGTCCCACCTCTGTACGGAGCGAGAAAACAATCATTGTTTGCATACGCTGCATCAACAACATAGTATTTCCCTGTGCAACATATCCAAATTAGGCTGCAAATTGAAGGTCCATAACAATATATAGACATAAGTAGGAAGACATAAGTGTAACCTGGTGGGGGACGTGGGAACTGAAATCTAGGATTGTCAAGCACATCCGCGAGCACTCGAGCGTCATGGGCAGAACCTTCCCAACCGAATAATATGTATGTGAACTTCATATCAAACGAACAGGCTGCCAATATGGTTTGGGAGTTCACACCCTTTCTATTTCGATAAGCTGTTGGATTATGAACACCAATTGGTGTACAAGGTACATGAGTGCCGTCGATTGCGCCTACACAGTCCTGACCATTTCAAGCAAAAGTTGTGCACATTAATTTCATATAAACCTATTTGTCGACGTATTATTAAGAATACCAATGTTAGCTAGCAACACAACTTACGTCGAACCATGTTCCATATTTCTAGCGGTTGACGCGTAGAAATTTAGGCACTTTGTCATAATTTGGGGGCTTAATGAAATCATCATGTAGAGCACAAATTGCATCTAAAACTTCACTAAACCTGCGCGATATGGTCTCCCCTGAATGTTGCCATGTGTCTTGTGATTCACGATTACTTTGGCTTTGTGAAACGATTGTTAAGAACACAAACAATTGTTCAGGTACACTCATGTTGTATGAGGGGCGTAACAAACCTTTCTCAGTTAACATTTCACATAGAATCATAAAATCACGCGGTCCCATACGCACTTTGTTATACATTACAGTCTCATTACTATTCGCTAGTAGCTCATTTACCTTGTCCATATCCCTTAAAGAAGAGTTGTGCATCGGCCTTCTTACTCTGTCAATAGACATATAAGCGGCTACAGCCGTCACTTCATTTATTGCAGCCATATATCTCCATCGACGCCTTGAAGACGTCGCTTTATCTCGTTCCTCATTTTCGGGCTGCATCCTGTTGGTTGATAATATCACAATTATATATCTAAAGCACTTGCATTATTTGCATTATTTGTTTTTTTATTTTCCTTCTGTTTGATGTTTCAATTTGAATTGTTAAGCTCTTTCCAGTATTGAAAAGAAATACAAATCGTAAGATATTACTCAACTAGCTAAAATTCTGGTATTGAGAATACACCAATTGATATATATGCATGCTTATGGAAGTACCTAGCTTGGCTCATCGGAAAACCAGATGGTGGCAAGTGTTGTCACAGGGGTAGGGACAATCAATGGCCTTAACGGCTGCTCGGTCAAAGTACCAATCTCCAACGGCTAGCGCGATCGGCTGCATATTATTGACCACCAAAAAAAGAACAGAAATTACACATTTTGAACATTTTTGTGCTACATCTAATAATGCTATTAGAACATTGGATTAGTGTGAGCGTGAATGTGTACCAAAGAGTAAAGAGTCAAAATTCAAGAATGTAGGTAGTCATTTTCGTGACAATCCAAAAACATGCAAAATATGGTGTTCGCTGTTGACAGCGACCTTGGAAAAAAGTTATCTTAAAGTTTTTTTTTTTTTACCCTTTCACCCAGAATTTTTAATGAAAATTTTGCAACTTGCAGCAGTGATAGCTTCATAAGAAGTTTCTGACGTGAAACTAGCGCAACTAGCACAAAATTTCAAATCCCATGTTTTCTTTATGAAAGATAGAAGTAATTTCAAATTTTTTTATGAGCGTGTATGTATGTGTATACGTATGTGAAATCACAAATATAGCTACATATATATATATACACACACAAACAAACATACAAATATAATTGTACACACGCAGCCATATCCATGTATTACAGAACATTTTAAGAAACATCAGCCACAAAAGTTGTCTACATATAGTGGTATTAGTGTATATCTATATCTATCCAGTTCATGTATATTTGTATATGTAATGATTGAAAATTTCAAAAAATTTTCTAATGTCAAAAAAGGCCTTCAAAAAAAAAAAAAAAAAAACTAATAATGCGAGATTGTCTAGTGGAGAACTTGTTAGTACTACTAGTTGTGATTCACCCCAAAAGGATGTGCGAAACATTGAGGCTGCCAAGGTGCCTGTACATAACCCCAGTTCTCCTCAACAAGTCAGTCGTTTCTGCAGATTGGGAGGTCATTTCCACAACTATCCACAACAAAGGAGGTGAGATTGATTTCAATGTGTGTGCCAATCGGCTTAGGTAATAGGCCTGGAAGGAAACAGACAAATGTTGGGGTCACAATGTGTTGGCCAGAGCGGATAACAATCCACCAGATGGTGGATGGCTCTGAGCACACGACAACGACCTTGAAAGCGGGGAAGCAACCGAGCACGCTTCCCCTTTCATTGCAGTTCCAGGCCGAGGCACTGGTGACAAGGTTCACCAAGTGAATCTGATCTCGAAATCACAAATCTCCCTCCACGTACAAGTCATGACAGAAAAGAAAACCCAAGGAGTGACCAACATTTTATTTGAAGGAGTCTACTTGTTTATTTTAGCATCAACACTTTCGGGAAGCCAAACACTCTTTACTCTCAAGTGAAGTTTTATGTGGCCACAGCCAAGAGAAACTACTTCACAGGCATCATTATGTAATTATCCATATATATATATATATATATATATGTATAATATACCTGTACGAAAATGTATGTAATTATTTCATTTTAAATGTTGATGCAATTTTGATGCAATACCTCGGAGAAGGCAGGTAATGCAATACAATATTATAGGATATAATTTCTCCAACAAAGAAACACATAAGTCTGCAATACAGCTTCATACAATATTATAGAACATAGTCTCATACAACAAAGAAACACATGAATGTCTCGTAATCCGGTATAGAATATAGCCTCATACAATAGTAAGCCGATATAGAATACAGTCTCATACAACAATGAAAGTAAAAGAACGTAACAACACTAGTCTAGAATACACTCCCGACATACATGGCTTACACGCGACAACATGGTACTAAACACTAATCCGTGGTCTAATATCAAGGGAAAATCGACCAATTAATGTAGGTTACCTATGTAGATAGAAACATCGCACCGAACATTTAAGGGCTAGGTGGATTGAAGGGTGGTTGAGGATTGTGGAATGGGTTAGGTGGCTGATGGAAGGACTGTGGAGGCTGGTGGAAGGGCTGTGGCAGCTGGTGGAAGGATGTAGGAGGCTGGTTGTATGGATTAGGCCCGGGGCAGAAGTTATGAGGGGGCTGGGTATATGGATTAGGCACATAAGAAACGAAGGGGGTCTTTGGTACATCAACAAAGTCATTTAAAAAGGCCCTCCTAACGGGTTCATTCAGTTTATGCCAAGCTGACCGCCACGTGGAAGACGCCATAATTTTTTCAAATGCATGGGCATACGTACGCGGGTCAACTCCCATTTCTGAGAGTGACGCTATGATGGCATCCATCTTACTTGGGCCGTCGACAGTGTTGTTGCTCGGCAAGCTCTCTTTGCTTGAACGGATGTCCTCTCGGAAATCATCGCGCATTTCCCTTACCAAATCAAGCAACTCATCCCTTGAACTGTCGTTGGATTTACGTGCCCTTGTCTTTTTCTTTCTTATCACTCGTGAACTTGAGGCAACATTGGATGTCATCCGCCTACCATAACTTTCCACGCGGTTGCGAAGCTCAGTACGCATCTCCTCATCATCACTTTGTTTTGGTAAGGAGCATCTTGGTGGGGTTGTGGTTGTTCATCCTGTCATCATCCATTGGCCTTTGCTTGGGCGGCGGGGTGATATGCCCCTGAAAGACGCCATAACTCTTGAAGGAAAACGGCACCAAGCACGTCTCATTAAGCTTCAAACCGTGCGTGAACAATGTTTTCGCCTCACGATGTCTCTAACAAAATTATAATGAATTTGGTAAGTTTATTACACTTTAGTTACAAATAGTGTAACATCTAACTATTGTCACTAATGGAAGTGAATCGCACATCTTACCTTGCAAAGAGATGTTTTTCGGAGCATGTGAAGATTTTATTGATAGGATCCCACCCCACACTGTATGCGTCTTATCTGCTGAATAAAGGTTATTAAGTTCGCCGCCGCCAGGTACATATCCATCGAAAAAAGTGGTCATTCGAGCAGCCCATTGGTTGTAGTCCCGAGAATCTGGTAGCTTCCCGTGGTGTATGTCGTTGTATTCATATAGTCGCTCAAGTAGAAATGCCTCTGTAGCGGGACTCCAATATAATGGCCTCTCATCTGGGTTTCTCCTAGGCATCTACACACGCGTGGGACAACCAAAAGGAGTCCAATGCGTGCAAAAAATAGGGGACAAACTTAGGACGACAACGAAGATAGTAATGTACAAGCCACCGACAATCTAAGGAGCAAAAACAGTCCTACCTATGTACCTATGCTTCTTATTACAGAACGGCAAAAAAACATCTACAATGCTGCAAGTTTCCTTTTTGCAGCAACATTTTCAACCATTTTTTTTTCCATATCACATTAGCCTCCGAAAACAAAGTTAACAATGTTGAATACACAAAACAAATGAACATATATACATATATACACATTTGAAGAAATAGATATATATGCATACGTAAAGAAACATATATACAACAAGAAAGAAGAATGGTAAGCGGATAACTTTTTTTGTGCATTTTACGGTTTGTGTATATATATCCAAGTAATCAGCAAAGTGAAAACCATATATTGGAGACTGTAGATCCACCAAAAATTTCTCACTCATTTACAGTGCCATCATCGTAAGCAGCAAAGAGAAAACAGAGGAAGCAAATTCAATCCTCTCGTGATTAGAAGAGGAGCAGGCTATTCAAAAATTTTCCCTACACCCAATCAGTTCCCTCTATATCACAGAAAGCCCTAAACCCATTTACTTCCCAAATCCCTAACCCAATCAGTTTCCTCTAACAATATTTTGAAGAGAAAACCCACAAATGTTGCCGTTCAAAGATTTCCCATTACTGGTATTGATATTTTACACACAATTTTGAAAAAAGTAAGGATGACATACCGTGACCGAGTTCGAGTCTGAGGAAGAGATGAAGGACACCGCCGGCACAGCTCCAAACACAGATGAAGGACTTTTGTTTTCCCATCTGTTTCCTCTCCGATTGGGGCAATAAATGGCCTTACTTTGATAGTATCGGCGGAATTGGTAGCGAATGTGAAACTTCCTTCGATTGTTCACAATCACTCGAGCGCTTGGAGCATTTCTCATCAACTTCGGAAGAGGAGTCCGCCGTGGTGTGGGCCGCTCAAGTGAAGAGGAGGCCGGCGTGGGTAGTGCTGCTTATGCAAAGAGGAGTCCACACACGATTGAGAACCAAAATAAAAGAAAGGAGAAAAATTTGGAAAAGTCGTGGTTCTGCAAGCTCACGCGAGAAGCAACACGTAGAAAGCCGGAGAGATTCTCCGCCAAGGGTAAATGCTCGATGAGGAGTTGATGGATCGAGGAAATATGGGTGGGGGTCATTACTCGAGGAGCGCACTGTACACGTGAGTTGAAACGGGCTGGAATCAGCCCCTACGTGATTTTGAAATCAGACCCAAAAATGATCCTAACAGTGTAATTTGATCATGGGTCACTTCCGTGATTTTGGGCCTCCAAACGTGATTCTCCTACGTGACCTAGAATCAGGATCCGGAATACAGGTTCCAAACGGGGCCTAAATGGCCATCTTCATCTTTGAATTTGGGGAATATAGTGTCGCACGAAAAGATTATACATAGGCCTCGTTCATTTTACTGATTTAAATTTTAAATTTTAAGTTTTTACAGTAAAAAGTTCTCAAAAAATGTCATATCTAACTTTTTCTGTTACAATAAAAAAACTCTAAAAAAATATCACTTTTCAATTCGAATTAAAAATTTAAATTTACGAAGTGAATGAGACAAGTTATTAGGACCTATTCCATAATAATAATAATAATAATAATAATAATAATAATAATAATAATAGTTTCATAAATATCCTAAATTTTGTACCATCTTTTAACATGTTTTCTAAATTTTAAAAATAATTCATTTAAATGAATAGTGGTTGAAAACACTTCTTAAATTAATATGTTTCGTAAATAACTTCTGAATTAGTATTTTATGTCAATTTACTCTCTTTTAAAATGTTAGGAGATAAGTTAATACAAAAGTAATAATTTAAGACAAAAGACTTAAAATCAATAGTTTATCATTTAAAAAAAAATCAATAGTTTAGGAGTATTTATAAAAACATTAGTAGTGACATGCCATAGACTTTATTAGTTTTATAAATGAAGGGACATTTTAAACTAGGGTATATACTTTAAGAGATGAAATGAACCTTTTCAAAATTTAGGATGCATATTAAACAATGTACAGAGCTTAGGGGTATTTATGAAATTAATTTAAAAAAAGCTACATTCCAATAGATTGGAAAAGTTGCTAGGTCCTACCCACTAAAAAAATCAAAAAAAAAAAAAAAAAAAAAAAAACTGGTTTCTTTTTTTTATCAATCTCATGGTTTGTATTTTAGCTTTAAAATTAAAAAAAAAAAAAAACCTAACATCAGGGAAACAAGTCCAAAAATTTAAGAGCATTCGATTAGCTATTGTCATCCTTTATTGGATTCGTTCACTTCACATATTCGAATTTTCAATTCGAGTTGAGATGTAACATTTTTGAGAGCTTTTTACTATAACAAAAAAAGTTAGATGTGATATTTTCTGAGAGTTTTTTACTGTAGAAACTTAAAACTGAAAACTCGAATGGTGAAATGAACGAGGCCTAGAGTTCCATTGATCTCCAACTCTGTTGTCGGCATCTTATCTCCCCTTCACCTAGATCTCCACTGGAGTTTCACGCCCTAATCTTCTCAATTCCATCTCAGCCCCCACGCCCCTTACAGCTACTAGACACTGGCCACCCCTTGCTCCTCGCGTATTCCATGCTTAGTGGATAATACGATGGTGAACCGTAAACTTTTGATCTATTTACTCAAAAAATAATTTTCATACATGATTTCATATATTGGAGATAAACCGAAACAAATGAAATCTTCAATTTTTGTTATAAATAACAAATTAGTACTTAAAAATGTTGACTGATGCCAATTATAAATTTTATTAGCGTGAGGCTTTGCATGTCAATGAGAGATAGAAAAACCATTAGTTCTATATACTGAGAAGTTTAGGACCATGTGTATTATAACATGTTATGGTAGCCTGTAGATAAGAAGCAGTTTTTGAAATCAAGAACATGTTTAATTGTTGTATTATATGTATTGTATATAAATTATATTGTACTATTACATTTTTTATATATAACATGATGTTTGATTCATGTCGTAATTATTAAATCACATTGTATTATGTTTGTTTTGCCATCACATTTTAGGCCTTAATCCTAGTCTAGCTCTGTTTTGGCCTGACCCTAATCTAATAGGCAAGGTGAAAAATGACAAGAGAGACTCATATGGGATTTTTTGCAAAGTTTTATAAAAGAGTGGCCAAAATAATAATTTTCAAAAAGTTAATGGGTCAAACATATTTTGTTTAAAATTTTAGGGTGAGAATATAATTATCAAAAGATCAACAACATTCAAAAGATGATGGGTTAAATTGTAATTTTCTAAAAATTGATAGGTAAAAATGCATTTTTCAAAAGTTGAGGGATTAAATGTAATTTTTAACATACATAATTTTATTATTTTTGTTTATAAAATAATAATTTGACCCTAATTTTTTGATTTTTTTTTTTTGCAAAAATACCATACTTTTTCAGTCACGTAAATTGTTAGCTTTATACTTTTTCTAAGTCAATTGTTTATTTTGATCATTAAATATACAAATTTATTCTTTTTTAAATTTCAAAAACCATTAATCAATTATAATATTAGGGATCAAAACTGTTAAAAGACCAAAATTATGGGACTAATAAGCTAAATTAAAAGTGTAGGGATTAAAATGTCTACATACTCAAAGTTAAGGGTCTATTTGTACCAACAATTGAAATATTTAGCAGGGGCAGTGAAATAGTAAATCTATGTTTGGTAGAGAAATTCGTTTCCTAATTCGAATCATGATTCGTGATTCGCTACAGTATTTTCTTTCACAAAAATTATACGTAAATAAAAAATAATTCGAATCACATAGTTTAAATCCTCTAACTAAACATCCTCTAAATCGCCTTTTATTTTACTTTTTATTTTATTTCATTTTTTTGAAAAAGTGAATAGCCCATAGATTTAACAGCGCCACAATCCACATGTTTTGTTTTGGAGTCCATTTTTTACAGAAACGTGAAACGTCACCGTTTCAAGGCCGTCCAGACTACACACCTTCCGTTTAATTTTCCCGCTCATTTTATTTCATCCCCTTTCATCCTCGCCGTTTTCCCTAATTTTTCCAGTCCTTGTCTGCCAAACGTCGTCGTTCCGATCTTCTTCAACCTCTTCCCTTTCCCTTTCCTTCTCTTCTCCTGCTTCCGCCTTCAAACACCATCTCTCTCTCTCTCTCTCTCTCTCTCTCTCTCTCTCTCTATTATTTCTCTCTCTAAAATGGAAAATGATCCAATCACAGACTACAGCCAAACCCAGCGCGTAGTTCTGCTAATCGATCTGAACCCATTGCTTCATCTCAGAAACCCAAACCATTTTCTCACTTCCATCCTCTCTTCCGCCAAAATCCTTCTCTCCTTCTCTCCTCTCTCTTCCTCTCTCTTCGCCTTCAAATTCTTCTTCTCCTCTCTCTCTCTTCTCCTCTCTTCCTCCAAGCTCCGCTCTTTCGTCCCCAATTCCACACTTTCTCTCTCCTTCGACCACCCAATTGCCGCTTTCGAATCCCTCTCCCAAACCCTAAGTTCTCTCCCCTCTTCTTGCAATGAAGAATCTGCACTTTCTTCTCCTAGGGCTTCGTGCCTCGTGGCTTCGATGCGGCAACTGGTGCACGACTACGCCTGGGACCCTATAATCCAGGACCCTGTGACGGGTACGCTTTTGAATTCTGGTTCTGTTTTGGTTAGGTCTAATTTGGTTGTTCTGTTTTCTCCGATTCCCGCCTCTTTAAAGTCTTTGTCTGAGCTCTTGGATGTGGGAATTGATGATGATTGCTTAGGAGATGTGAGTAGTTTCTGCGAGAGATTTTGTGGATTCTTTGCAAGTGTTAATGACGCGTTTGTTAGTAGGGATATTCAATTTAGTTGGGTTAATGTTCGAGTGGATGATGATTATGATAAATTTGAGAATGATGAATCAGAACTGAGATCCGAGTTTTTTGAGAGTGGGATTAGGAATTTGGGATGGGGATTTTGCACAAGTGATTCCATAGTTCTTGGCTCAGCTCTTGTTCCTTTTGGTTTGATTTATCCGAAGATTGGGATTTCGCCTAATGGTTTAAGTTGTAATGACTGTTCTAAGAAGCTTCATGTGCAGTTGAGTCTTGAGATACTAGATGTTGCTCAGAAACCTTTGGAATGCAAATGTTGTGATCTTGAACTGGTTGATTTGAAACTTTTGCCTGTAAATAGGTCCGATAATGGTGTTTTTTGCATCCCAGAGATCATGAATACACATAAAGGACGCAATGAACTGAAAGAAAAGTTGTGGGGAAGTTTTGGTGGTGGAGTGAGCAAACTCCAGGTTAAGGCTTTGCACAGGAACAATGATTTTAAGAAACTCAAGGGGCATCTATCCGATCCTATACTTGTCCGTGAAGTTTCTGAAAAACCCAGGAAAGATAAGAAAGAAGGTTCGGATGATTTTTTTGCGGACAAGGTTCTAGAAGTGATAGCAAGAGAATGGGCTGACTTTGTGCCCAGAAAATCTGCACCCATTTATCAGATTTTGTCAAGTTTCCTCTACAGGGAAGGTTATTGGGCATTGGTGTCTCTTTCAAATAAAAGTAGAGATTCCCTTTTGGGAATCCTTAAGCCTCTTACAGTTTGTTCAGCTTTGTTATTCATTACAAATGATGAGGTCTACAATGATGAGTTCTACCCGTCCAAGAAAGTGCCTGAGATAGATGGAGCAGACGTGGCGCTTGTAAGTGCAAAGGCGAAAGATGTCTCTTCACAACCCAGTAAGTATTCAGACAAGGATGAGAACAATACCAGGAGAAAAAGAAATTTTAAACTAGTTCAGGACCACACATGGAGTAGCTTCTGTGCTGCAGCATTTGAACATTCTGAGCTCGAGTTGGAAGAGGTCTATTTTGCCAGGGGATGTAACAACTCCAAAAAGTTGAGATTTCTGAAGTGCTGGATGAAGCAGATTAAGAAATCTAGGTGTTCGGGCATAGTACTAGAGCAGAAAACCAAGCCACAGCAGGAGATTCAAAAAGATATAGGTGATAGATTGACCAATTCGTGCCAAGAAAGCGAACAGCCTATTTCATCTGCTTCGGCTCAGGAAAACTCCTTAACTGGGGATTCCAGAATTCGGGATGAAGCAGCAGCTGACTTTCCACCAGAAACTTCTGAAAATTTCTTCGGTAATTTATCCAAAAGGATTCAGCAGGGACTTGAATCTGAAACAGTGGATTTGGGGACTTTGGCACAGCGGCTTGTGAATTCATCCATACATTGGTTAAATAAAAAGTGTGACACAGAAACCACTTCCCAGAGTCAAATACCTGACGCAACATCTCAAGATACGACCAGTCTTCTTGGTGTTAAACTGCTAAATCTTCTACTAAGGGACCCAAAGGACTTGATTGCAAAGGGAAGAAGTAATGATCCATCCTCTCAGGCGTCTCAAGGATCTGCATCAGAAAAGATAGTTAGAGAGTATCCTTCCCATTTTCCTCCTTTTTTTTCATGCTATGGCTTGGTTTATCTATCTTTATTTCTATACACCATACATTAGTTTAGTTGGTGGTTTTTCTAATTGAATCTACTTGGTGTTAATTACGTCAACAATTTGCTCAGCTGGTTTTACACTTTTTCCTTAATATATGCATAAGATATGAATTGCAGATTTTGTTTCGTATGGAAATACTACAATCAGAGGTTGGAGAGAAAATTGGAGAGTCTATGAGACAGAAGTTTGTAAAACAAATTTGCTTGCTTCTGGAGACCATTCAGTGCTATCTTGAGGGAGGCTTTTTTGGTGATTGGAGCCTAGATAATTATGTGGGGAAGATCATAAAAGCCAGGTACAAACTTTCTGCATCAGAGCTTATTGAATTATCTCTTACAAAACGATAGCTATTTCTTCCATAATGGAGTGCTTTATTTAATTTAATTTTTTTTTTTTTTTAAAAAGAATCATTTCTTATGAACCCTGAAACACACTAGCTTTAGTTTTTATTTTATATATTTTTTGTGAGCTGCACCAAATACTTGTCATCTTTGGTCCTTTTTTCCTTGGAATCTCTCCCTTGTAACAAAGTACAGAAATATCATATTATGGAAGAGTAAGGATACGAAAATAGCTAAGAGGTTGAGATAACTTGAGTTGCTTCTTTGTTGTAGTTATTTGTGAAACATGTAATGCTGTTAGTGCACTCTTGACAGGCATGGAGCCCCAAACAAATTCTGGTTTATTTTGAAAGTTTCTAATCACATGAGCAAGTGTTTTCCTTTGTTTACAAAGGAATGAGAAAAGCTGATTGAAGAGTGTTTAAATGCCAAAAATTTCAGGT
Organism: Morus alba; assembly: GCA_012066045.3. Classification (NCBI taxonomy): domain Eukaryota; kingdom Viridiplantae; phylum Streptophyta; class Magnoliopsida; order Rosales; family Moraceae; genus Morus; species Morus alba. The sequence continues at coordinate 2,369,930 of CP050234.2, forward strand.
ACAGTGACACCGTTAAAGATGTAGTCCACAAAATCTATACGAAAATGGATTTACTGCTCTTTGCTGATGAGGATGAACTCCCTAATCGTTTACTCAATAGCGAGGACAGCACTCAATCTTTGAGAGAAAAACCAGAGAAAGATGACATGGGTGAAAACATTAGAAGTAGCGAACCCATATCAGCAGAAGACGAGTCCTTTCAGGAGCTTGAAAATGATAATGGAATGACTCAAGAAAAGCATGCTCGCAAGTTACTTGAAGCTCAAGAAAGGAGAGAGAGGTCTCGGAAGTTTGCTTCTTTTACTAGTTGGGTACCTGATTTACAGAGAGTTTGGGCCCCCAAGCAGCAAAAGGCCATAAAGCCGAAGTCAGATCGTCGACGAAAGCTGTCAAAAAGGAAGAGCCGTGCAGAGGAAATCAATGACAGAGTATGTGAAACCCCAATGACAGAAAAGAAACGTTCCAACTCCGGACGCAGCTACGATGACGATGAAGATTACCAACGTGATAAAGACTACAGCAGTCAGTCACGTGCCTCGGTTTGTGCCTCGGTTTCCAAGGCACTGTTTCAAGACGACCGGTGAAATTGGAATCGAGAACAATTTCTCAGCAGAAAATTCCTTGGAGCAAAAAATAAACGCTAAATAAATAGCTGGCAGGCGATCTTATTAGTGTTGTTTGTCGATTTTCCTTCATCAAAATTAATACACAATTCTTTTCCCCACTGTGTAAATAGTATCTAACTCTTGTGTTACTTAGTTCGTTTTTTTTTTTTTTTTCTTAAATGAAGGTATGAAAAAATACACGCGCAGTAAGCCTTTCTGCGCGGCTATTTGATGTGATTCTATAGAAAAATGCTGAATTTATATTGCATAATTATGAAACATTAGATTATTATCACATTTTATTAAATTTTATATGGTTAAAGAGTTTCACATTGTAATAACAAATTTTTCGTATTTTGACACCTTAGTAAAACGCTTTTAAGTTTTTAAGTTAAAAAAAAAAAAAAAAAGAGACGTGTCCAAAATTAGATCATTTGCTACTTATATTTTGAGGCCTTAAGTTTTGTAAGTTAAAAAAATGACATTTCCAAGTGAGAGAGAGGAGAACGATTGGGAAAATATGAATCAGTAGTATCTCTACACGTAATGCCATGTAACTACTAGCTAGTGAGTAAGTGACCGTTCATAAGCGGAGTCACAAGTTATTTGTTTGAGAACTGTCGACACATCCTCGTATTCTTGGCTAAAAGATGTGATCATATCTCAGATTAAACCAATTGATGAGACCCGTTGTTTGTCACTCTCGCCATTTCAAGCCTTGGGAGAAAGTAGAAGCCCTGGTTTCATCAATTCGACGACCCGAAATAACTAGTCAGAGCCCAGGTCTTTCAGAAGAATTAGTTGGTAAGATATTGGATGGATACCCAGATATCAAAACACTCAAGAAACTGCACTCTAAAGTCATTGTGGATCGACATCTTCACTTTAACCCATCGCTTAGCATAAAACTCATGAGGGCTTTTGCGGCCTGTGGGGAAAGCAGGATCACCCGCTACATATTCGACGAAAGTCCTGAGAGAAACGTTATTTTCTACAATGTCATGATCAGAAGCTACATGAACAACCATTTGTATGAAGATGCTTTTCTTGTTTTCAAAACGATGTTCAGCCATGGATTCCTGCCTGATAATTACACGTACCCTTGTGTTTTAAAGGCGTGCTCTGCATCCCATGATTTGTGGGTCGGGTTGCAAATTCATGGTGCTGTTGTGAAAGTTGGGCTTGACTTAAATTTGTTTGTTGGGAATGGACTGGTTTCCATGTATGGGAAATGTGATCGATTAGTGGAGGGGCGGCGGGTTCTCGATGAGATGCCGAGGAGAGATGTGGTTTCTTGGAATTCAATGGTTGCCGGGTATGCTCAAAATGCACGGTTTGATGACGTGTTGGAAATCTGTAGAGAAATGGAGTCACTGAGGCTGAAACTTGATGCTGGTACAATGGCTAGTCTCTTGCCAGCCGTAACTAATACATCATTGGAAAACGTCTTGTATATAAAAAAGATGTTTGAAAATCTGGTTAACAAGAGTTTGGTGTCCTGGAATGTGATGATTGCTGTTTATGTGAATAATTCAATGCCTAGTGAAGCTGTTCATTTGTTTCTTCATATGGAAACTTGTGAGACAGAACCTGATGCCGTCACAATTGCTAGTATTCTTCCAGCTTGTGGGGATCTTTCAGCTCTGTTACTAGGAAGACGGCTTCATCAATATGTTAAGAGAAAGAAACTCTTGCCAAATTTGCTATTGGAGAATGCATTGATGGATATGTATGCTAAATGTGGATGTTTACAAGATGCGAGGGGAGTGTTCGACAATATGAAGTTTCGGGATGTTGTATCATGGACATCGCTGATTTCTGCATATGGTAGGAGTGGACAAGGTCACGATGCCATTGAACTGTTTGAGAAAATGCAGGACTCGGGTCTGAGTCCTGACTCTGTTGCCTTTGTATCAGTCATTTCGGCTTGCAGCCATGCGGGACTTTTAGAGGAGGGAAAGTACTACTTCAGATTGATGATTGGGGAATATAAAATAGTTCCGAGAATAGAACACTTTTCGTGCATGGTTGATCTTTTGGGACGGGCTGGGAGAGTGGAAGAGGCTTATAGCTTTGTCAAGGAAATGCCAATAGAGCCTAATGAAAGAGTGTGGGGGGCTCTGCTGAGTGCATGCAGAGTGTACTCCAACATGGATATTGGACTCATAGCTGCTGATAAACTCTTTCAACTGGTTCCAGAGCAAGCAGGATATTACGTTTTGTTGTCAAACATTTATGCAAAGGCGGAAAGATGGCAAGACGTGACGACTGTAAGATCAATGATGAAAAGTAGAGGCATCAAGAAAACTCCTGGGGTCAGCAATGTTGAGCTCAATGATAGGGTTCACACTTTTCTTGCCGGTGATAGATCACATCCTCAGTCCAAGAAGATATATGAAGACTTGGATGTGCTGGTTGGGAAAATGAAAGAGCTCGGTTATGTTCCCAAGACCGATTCAGCTCTTCATGACGTGGAGGAGGAGGACAAGGAATGCCACTTAGCAGTTCACAGCGAGAAGTTGGCTATTGTCTTTGCGCTTCTGAATTCGGAACCCGGTGCACCGATCAGAATTACGAAGAATCTTCGTGTTTGCGGGGATTGTCATACCGCCGTGAAGCTCATATCTAAAATAGCTGAACGTGAAATTGTAGTTAGAGATACTTATCGTTTCCACCATTTCAAAAATGGTATTTGCTCTTGTGCAGATAATTGGTAATGAGCCTTTTTGGTCACCGTTCAATGGATATGTTAATGAGTTTTTATTTTTTATTTTTATTTTTTAAGCTTCACATTCATTATCATCCAAGCACCAAGAAATTTACTATCTGGTTTGGCTCCATTGAATTACAGCTGTCAAAAGAATTTTGAGACCATAGCAATTTCTAATCTGAAAACAGAGTTGAACTTTTGACGACTTCAGAAGATTGTTTCATCTAAAAACAATTTCCAAGCAATTTCAAATGTTTTCCAAAGACACGTATTCAAATTCCATAGTCATCTAAAAACGAAAAAAATAGTCCAGTATAAGCTAGGCAGCCAAGAAAAATTGGCATATTCTGTTATAGAGGTTTGAATTTCTTGGCAGTACTTTGAAAATCACACGCCATTGAAGCTTTTTTCACAAACATCCAATTAACCATGCCATGCTAATTCATTGTCTAATCTCCACGAATTAGAATCTAGATTGTTTTACTATTTCTACACCATGACTGGTTTATTCATCCTTTTTTGTATATTTTCAGGACTTGGGTTTGGCTTGATTTTTCGATACCGATGCTCCTAGTCTTATCTATAGCTAGTTAAAAAAGAAAAAAAAAAACAAAAAAAAAAAAAGAAAGAAAGAAAGAAAGAAAGAAAAAGCTAGTTAGGTCGCTAGCCAATTTGGTGTATTATCTTTTGTGTATATAATTTCTCCCCTCGCTTACGCAGCCTGTGAATTTTCTTTTCTCCGAATTTCGTTTACCCATGAAAAACTTGAAAGTAGACTCGGTCAAAAGGAAAAAAAAAAAATTTATATTTCTCGACTCAAAAAGACTTGTACCAAGTACCAAGATCACACGCTAGAGAACTTTCTTATGTATTGTTGTAAGTAACAACTGGCCCACACATTTCTAGCTTGATTGACGGAGTAATAGAGATTTGTTTCTCAAAAAGAAATTGCAACTCATGAGTCATAAGAATGGTAATTTTTGTTTTAATTATCAATTTCTTTTGGAATAAACAAAACTTACAATTACCCGCTGCACACGGCGTCTATCATACTTTTCTTCCCTTTGCGCCTATAAATATGCATTCTGGCTCTTCGTCCTCTTCTCAAGAAAAACTAGCAACAAGAGTTATATATAAACACCATGGCAAGCCCAAAACAAGCCTCTTCAGTCCTAGTACTACTTCTCTTCTTAGCCATTTCCACATTCAAATCATCAGAAGCTGCTGGGATTGCCATATACTGGGGCCAAAATGGCAATGAAGGCACCTTGACCGATACTTGTGCCACAAGTAACTACCAATTCGTCAACATAGCCTTCCTAACCACCTTCGGCAACGGCCAAACCCCGGTCCTAAACCTGGCCGGGCACTGCAACCCCGCTGGCGGGGGCTGCAGCAGCCTAAACTCCGCCATCAAAGCATGCCAGGGCCGCGGCATCAAGGTCCTCCTCTCCATCGGCGGCGGGAGCGGGAGCTACTCACTTTCCTCCGCCGACGACGCAAGACAAGTCGCGGACTACCTCTGGAACAACTTCCTCGGCGGGCAGTCGGGTTCTAGGCCTTTTGGGGACGCGGTGTTGGACGGGATAGACTTCGACATCGAGGCGGGTTCGGGGCAGTTCTGGGACGAGCTTGCCAAGTCTCTCAGCGGACGCAGCCAGCAGTCGAAGGTGTACTTGGCAGCTGCGCCGCAGTGCCCTTATCCTGATGCCCATCTTGATGGGGCTATAAAGACTGGCCTCTTTGACTATGTTTGGGTTCAGTTCTACAACAACGCTCAGTGCCATTATGCCGGCAATGCTGACAATCTTTTGAAAGCGTGGAACCAGTGGACTTCAAGCCAGGCCAAGCAGGTGTTCTTGGGGCTGCCGGCGTCGGAGGCAGCGGCCCCGAGCGGCGGATTTATTCCTGCTGATGTTCTCACTTCTCAGGTTCTTCCGAAGATTAAGGGGTCTGCCAAGTATGGAGGAGTCATGCTTTGGAGCAAATACTATGATAATGGTTATAGCGCAGCCATAAAGGGTAGTGTCTAAGCATATATATATATATATATATATATATATATATATATATATATATATATATGTATTCAATATTGGTTATGTTTGATGAATAAGTCAAACGGATATCGACATACTAATAATAGGTTTTTTGCTACCTATTGAAGTGACATGTTTCCAAGTGGATGTAATCTTAGATTTTGAACTAAATAAATGAATAAAAGAGCGTATTATGAGTTACTTTAATTAGATTAGCAAACCCTCTTTTGAATCCATGCACCAAAAAAAAAAAAGGTCACTTTCTGAGTTTCTATATGCTCATTATTTTCAATTCAAGTTTAATTATGTTATGCGCATATTATGAATCCCATATTTTGGTTAGTTCAAGAAAAGAAGATCAATTTTATTTTTTTCCTTTTAAAATGATCACACTCATATTGGCCACAACTCAACATAATTTGCTATTGTTCATAAATCAAGTTCTAACTCAAAGAAGAGCAGAAAACAAAGCTTTATAAAGACGGAGAAAACCTGGTTAAAATAAAATAAAATAAAATAAAATGCATGTGTTTGGATTCCGAAATCACTGAATATTGTTTTTTTTTTTTTATCGTTTGTATATTACTTGGCAACAAAACAAAAAAAAAAAAAAAAAATTTAATGTGTTGTCTCCAAATTTTTATATGTGTGTACATCCCGTTCATTTCGTTTATTTGAGTTTAGAATTCGAATTTTACTACAGTAAAAAACTCTCAGAAATAATTATATTTAATTTTTTATTACAGTAAAAACTCTCATATAATGTCATATCTCAACTTAAATTAAAAACACGATTCAGTGAACTAAACAGCCATTGTCTTTTTCCATGATCTCGTGATTCACGTCGTCTTCTTAATGTCGTCTCCAAGGTCGTTGTTGTTACTTGTGATTTTCACGATATCAAGTCGTTTCTAATTTCACGCGGTTTTTATATGATCTCAGATCTCGGATTTCCATGATTGAGGCCGTTTCTTTAAATATGTCTAATTTTTGCTGGCGTTTTTCCGGTCACCACCGTCTCTTAGTTTTTGTCGTTTTTAATGCTCCTTCCGTCCTTCGTTTCCGAACTTCCATGTCGTCTTTGATTTCTTTCCAGGTGTCCATTTGTCGTTTTAATTTTTTGTTGTTCTCATGACTGTTGTCGTTTTACACACCGTTTCACTCTTCATTGCTTTTACATCTTTTCCCTGGATTGCCGATTTCAAATTCTCTGTCCGGTGTTGTCTTAAGCTGCTGCCACTTCAGTGTTTATATCGTCTTCAAATTTACCCCCCAAAAGACGTCGTTTTTAGGTTTTTATGATGTTCAAATTTTAATGTCGTTTATTTCTTTTTGCCGTCTGTCGTTACTGTTGTTACCTTTTCTTTCTCAAACTTTATTTTTATTTTTAATTTTTAATTTTACAGTTTCAATTTCTTAAGTCCAATTGAATTGTAAAAGAGTTTTTAGTGGATTGTTCATCATTTGAGCGTGACCTCGCAGATTAGGGTGTTACCGAACCGCGATATCATTTCTCTTGTGTTCTTTTATTTTATGTTTCTGTATTATTCATATTGTTTTATAAAGTGTTAAAAATACTCAAACCGGTACTGACAATTTTTTTTTATTTTTTAATTTTACAGTTTCAATTTCTTATGTCGTTTCTCACGTTGCAATTCCATAAGAATTAAGCTAAGAGCATCAAACATCACTGGCGTCCTCTTCCGTTAGTCTTTCACCTCCTGCAGCCGGCGGCCGTTTGGTTGAAGAAAATAAAAAGGAGAAAAGCAAACTGTCATCTTTTCTCATAATTCTCAACTATTAACTGATGTAGGATGTTTTAGCTATAATGGACATTAGTGTCGTTTGCCTTAATTTATGAACTTTACTTTAATTTTGTTATCTGTTTATCTTCATTTATCTAGTATATCATTTGTCTTAGTATTTAATTATTGTCAAGACTAAAATATTTGAGATATTAAATTTGAAGTTGAGTTTTCTCTATAACTTAGCCTTGTGTCTAACTTCATACTTTAGATTGTAAACAACAACTTATTTTCCCGATGGTTTTTTTGTTGGGTTTTATTGTTTCCTAATGTCGGCTTATCTATTAATTTCAATTATATTATTATGGGTTATCTATTTTAATAGGGCCGAATAAGTGATCTATTAATATGGGCTCTAGAGATATCTATTGGGTATAGGCTTTGTAATGTGTACAAACCCAATACTAATTAAATTAGGAAAAATAGTAAAAAATAGGCCAATATAAAAAGCTTAAGAAAGTATATAGGCCAATTTTTAGTTATAGAAATTAATAGGCCATAACTTGTCAAGTTATGATTCATAACCAGATAAGTTATGGCCAAACTTGTCAAGTTATGGTTCATAACCGGATAAGTTATGAACAATTATAAATAATAACTTATCAAGTTATGGTTCATAACCAGACAAGTTATGGACGAAAATAATAATTTGGCCTATTTATTAACTTATGTAAAGTATTGGCCTATTAATTTTAATTCATCTCAAATTTTAACCCATTTTCTTCTTTCTCCCTTAAATTAGGGATAATGGAACTCTAATTTGACTTAGTATATAAGGACACATTTTAAGTTTTGTGGTCCCAAGTCAAATCATACGTACAATTTGTTCTCTTCCTCTTTCCTCATTCAAAAGAGAGAATCTTTAGTCTTAAAGTATCTATCCCTTTCAATTTCATCAATATGAATTTAGGTACGTTTCTATCAATTTTTCTTGATGATTTAACCAGGCATTGGTGATACTTTTTCATCAATTAAAGTTTTCCTAACATTTCTTCTAACTTGTCTTTTGTTCGGCGAGGGGCCGTTGTGGTCATGTTTTTAGCCCTAGTTCTATTAATGGTGCAGCCTAACTAAGTTTACATTATTTTTACAATTTAGAGTTCCGTCTTTTTCATTGTTATGTTATTGTTATCGTTTTTGTAGGGTAGGGTTTCTCATTAGTAGTGTCTGTTTCTGATAATTGAATATGGTCAAAGTGATATCAGAAAAAAAATATATATAATAAATAATTTTTAATATGAATATGGAATTAAAAATAAAGAACTACTGGTTACTTGTCTTTTTAAATTCCTGTCGTATAAATTTCCTTTTCCAAATATCTGTCATTATTCAGGTTGACAATTTTATTTTATATGTTGTTACTTCTTATGCTTGATTACTTGTTATCAATGGTTAACCATCTTGCTGTTGCTTTTAGCATTGTCTGTCGTTTTCAGGTTGACCGTGGTGTACAAGTGTTTATGTCGTTTTATACAAGTCGTCAGTTTCAACGCGTTATCGTTTTAAAAGTTACATTCGTTTCTTTGCTGTCGTTTCAGGTTCATGTCTTTAGCTGTGTTGTCAATTAACAAATGTTGTTGTTTTAACTTAAAGGATTGCTTTTGAGTTTTTGTTGTTTGTAATTTTTACGTCGTTTTTTTTGTCATGTTTTAAATTTTTATCCTTTTTGATTTTTTTTTTTCCTTTAAAAAACAAAATAGTATTCATATGAAATATAGGAGCTTAATTTAGTAGTGTTGTATATTTTAGAAAATTTGCTTTTAGTTGTGCTGAAAGAAGAAGCAACTATTACAAAAGCAGCTGAATGTTTGGTAAACTATAATTATAGTAGATGTACTGGTTCTAAAATTAGTGTAATAGTGTTTGGTAAATTATGAGATTGAATTGCTGTGGATAGTTAAAAATTACAACTATATTATATTATACTATAATATAATATATATATATAATTACAACATAATGTATATTTATTATTATATTTAATATAATACAATAAAATTATTATTAAATAACATATTATATAACTATAATATAGAATATAATAATATTATTAAAATAGTTAATATAATATTATAAAACATATTATAATATTATATAAGAAATATTAATATTCCAGTAATAATATAATTAAAAATTACAACTATATTATATTATATTATATAGTCATTATTATATTATATTAAACAAATATATTATAATTAATACATTATATAACCATGTAATACACTATAATATATATCATAATAATATTAGTATTATAAGATTATATTAATATTTAATTATATTAATTATTATTAATATAATAAATATAATTATATCAATACAATATAATATATAATATATTATAAAATAATAATTACAATATCATACTATAATTATATTATAATTATAATGTCATATTATTAAAATAATTATAATATTATTATAATGTCATATTATATGATAAAATAATAATATTAGAGTTATTAATATAATTATGATATTATTTATTATAATATTAATATTATATTATATTATATTACGAGTCTGAATTTTAGATTGAGAATATTGTAAATTTTAAATTTCATTAGGGGTATTATGGGTATTATGAAAGTTTCATTAATTGTACTATGTTGATTCCCGCACAATTTAAAAGCTAAAGTTGTCTTTAGATTGTTTCTGATTTTGGCTGTAGATTCTTAAAAAATTCTTCAAAAAGCACTTTTGAGAAGATTTACCAAACACTGATTTTGGGAAGGAAAAGCAATACCAAACTAAGCCAGAAGTCCTTACTTATGTACTAGAATAGGGTAGAAAGTACTCTAAAATAGTTCTAAAATTTTATTATTATTACAGAAGTCCTTACTTATGTACTATTAATTGTTATGTTTTTCTTCTGATATGTTGTGAAGCGTATGACTTTCAATTTGTTGATCAAGAAATGAAACTATCAGAGTGAATTCTGAAGGACACACATATAAACTCAAACGCCCAACCATTCAAGCTAATTTTAAGTGGCTAATTGTTGTGGTTTTGACAAAATATAAGTTGATTTTGTCCCACATCAGTTAAGAAGCAAATGGGCAGGGTTTGGAACCTTTTTATAAAAAGCCAGAGTCTTTATTTTAGCTCGCTCACCCTAATCCAACTTGAAAAAAGTAACTTATAACATGCTCACCCTAATCCAACCTGAAAAAAGTAACTTATAACATTATTTTTTTTATTTTTTAGCCCACTAAATGTTTGGCCCGATGTGTTTAGGGTGATTTGTGAGTTGGCGTGATGTGTTTAGGGTGATTTGTGAGTTGAGTCTATAATAACCCGTACACTACAACCTATTTCGTACAAACATGCTTGATAAAAAGTCTATGAGTGTAGACTGATAAAGATGATTGTTGTTGCAATACTTGCTTTGGATGGATTTGAATTAAGCCTCTAATTTATGTTTGCTTTATGTTTGATGTTGGATGAACCACTTTACTTTATGTTTCATGTTGGATTGAACTTTAAATTGATATCTATTTAATGATGGACTAATCAGTATTATTTCTATTTGATGATGAACTTTGAATGTTAGAGTTATGTTTGATTATCAATATTATTTTTATTTGATGATCAGTATTATTTGATAATGAACTTTGAATGTTGGAGTTATTATTTTTATTTAATGATGAACTTTGAATGTTAGATTGAACTTTGATTTTTTGAATGATGAACCCCACTACCCAATCCACCCCACCCTACCTCAACCCAACCCAACCCAAAAAACCCGACTACCCAACACCCTCTCATTTACTTGGTCGTGTCGGAAAAACCCAAAACTACAATTTGTCAAACTTCAAGAAATAATCTACTAAGAAAAGAATTAAGTTTAGAGACGAAAGTAGACAATGTCAATAATTTGAAGGAACGTCCATATAAATGTGTCATCATTTAAGGGACAAAGATACAGAAGGAGAACGAGATAAATTTAAGTTCCCATTCACATTAAAACAAGAATAACTTCTTTCATCGACCGCAAACTAGGAGAAGAACGATGACAATGAAATGAAATTTTTTAGCACAAAAAAAAAAAAAAAAAAAAGAAAAAGATGGACAGCTCACCAAAAACGACAATAACAACAAAAATGACGTCAATACAAAACTGGAAACGACATATCGTTTATAAAGATCAAATGGTCATGAGTAAATGCCGCGTAATATTACAATTTATAAGATTTGTTTGGAATTGATCCGTTTTTATTTTTTATGTTTTTTGAGAAAAAAATGAATTTTTTTTTTTAAAACGGTGTTTGGTGCAATAAAAATAAAAAATAAAAATAAAAATAATTTTATGGTTTAGTATAAAATGAGAGAGAAATGAAAAACGATCATTTTTTTTTTTTTTCTCCTCTCTCGAGCATAGAGAGGAGAAAGCGAGACATTAATGAGTTTTTTATATTAAAAATAATCTCTTAATAAAACTATTAAACGTATTTTTAAAAATAATTTATTTATGAGATTAAAAATATTTTTATTTTCATTCTTATATAAAAAATAAAATTATTTTAAAATGAGTTCTAAACACACCCAACATGTCGTTCCTTTCGGTTGAAACGATTACTTTCTGGGATTTAACATCACCATAGAATCTGTCATTTTTCCCAATTAAAATCAACCACGTGCAGTTCTTTCAGGTAAAAAGGCATCCAGAGAAAACAAAATGTCGTTTAATTTTGTTCTTTCAGGCAAAACAACGTTTCGTATTTATTATAGTATCATTAAGACAAATATATATTGCCCTCTCTCATACAAATCATATATTTCGCTCTCATGCCCGAACGATAAAGGAAAAACATTGTTCCTAATATCAAAACAATACCATAATGAAGTCAGAAGATATTTTTGTAATTGGCTGAGTTTATGCAAAACTAATTTGTAAGCACAATTATTGAATTTCAAAGATTATTCTCCAGCAATCAACATATGATTTTCTGATTGCATTGTCTTGTGTTGATTAAATCACCGCAGAAATGGTAGATAGAAAGAACCAATCTTTTTTTTTTTTTTTTTTTTTTCCATAATATACTTACCATTTAGTGCCCTCCTGGAAATCTTGGCTTGAAGAATATGATTACTCTCAAGTAGATCCAATCTTTTGTATCATCAGAGAAGCGAAAATAGGCATATCTTCAAGAACTTTTAAGCACTAAACTGCCACAAACTCCCCAGAATCCAATGAAAAAGCCAATCCCAATACTAACATAAAAGCCAAGACTTACAAAACCATCCTCATCTTCTTCTTGTCATTTCTATTGCCATCAGTAGCACCGGGATCTTGATCAATCTCACCTCCAGGGCAGTCTTTTGTGAGTGGTGGTCCACAAAGGTTTTTTTTATTTATTTTCATTTATGTTTATTTTCTTATTTTTCTTATTTTTATTTTTTATGGCTAATACTAGGAAGCATCACACAGTGAAATGCATTTATTTATAGATACTTTCATTTTCATCACTAAACAATATATACACGTTCAAACTCTACACAAAAGGAAAGGAACAATAACTATCAATAGCTATGCAAATTTCCTAAATTCAGGAAAGAAAGAAATTAAGTTCTTTTCTTTTGCAACAAAACTCAGAAAAAAATTAAAACTCAAGTTACAATTTTATTCAAGTTCACGTTTTTTTAAGTTTCAATTTTATTTAACTTTACTCAACTTTATTTAAGTTACAACTTCAACTCAATTTATAACTCAAATTTAACTAAAAAATTACACTCAAGTTACACTCTAAAAGAGAACAAGCCCTAAATAATTACAATTGCCTTATATTACGTAAAATTCAATCAAGTAATTTCCTTATCAGTGGGGCCGTTAGAAATTAATGAGACAAATCACGTTGACATCAGTCAACATTTAACTGTGTTATCCAAATTGTACAATTGATTGGGACTTTCTCGGCACTGAAAGGCTTATAAGAACCAAAAACCGCTGCTCTATGAGTTAAAAATCAGACAGAAAAATCCCACCAAAAAACAATAATGGCTCAAAGTTCCCAAGTCATGATTCCAGTTTTTTTACTAATTCTTCAAGCTTTTGCCTCAATCCAAGTCTCTCACGGTGGAGGCATAGCCATATACTGGGGCCAAAACGGGAACGAGGGAACCTTAGCCCAAACATGCGCCACCGGAAAATACTCATTTGTAAACATAGCCTTTCTCAACAAATTTGGCAATGGCCAAACCCCACAAATCAACCTCGCTGGCCACTGCGTCCCGGCTCTGAAGACTTGCACTGTTGTCAGCGACGGCATAAGAAGCTGCCAAAGCCGAGGAATCAAGGTGATGCTCTCCATTGGAGGAGGTGTCGGAACCTATTCTTTATCATCTGCTGTAGATGCAAAGAATGTAGCGGATTACTTGTGGAACAACTTCTTGGGTGGTAAGTCTTTCTCACGTCCCTTAGGTGATGCCGTTGTGGATGGCATAGATTTCGACATAGAGCTTGGATCCACGCGGTATTGGGACGATCTCGCTCGTTACTTGAAGGGGTATAGCAAACTAGAAAGACCTGTTTACTTGACTGCAGCACCTCAGTGTCCATTTCCAGATAGGTTTCTTGGGAATGCTCTTGAAACCGGGCTTTTCGACTATGTTTGGGTTCAGTTCTATAACAACGCTCCATGCCAGTATAGTTCAGGTGATATCAGTCGTCTTGTGAGTTCGTGGAACCGGTGGACTACGTCAATAAGGGCAGGGAGGATATTTTTGGGGTTACCAGCGGCTCCCCAGGCGGCAGGAAGCGGGTACATTCCTCCTCAGGTTCTGACTTCTGAAATTCTTCCAGTGATACAGAAGTCACCGAAGTATGGAGGTGTGATGCTGTGGTCTAAGTACTTTGATGACAAGAATGGATATAGTTCAGCCATATTTCAAAGCGTTTAACTTTGTAGCTTCTAGTACCTGAATGTTGCGGTTTGAACTATAGTTCAACCATATATATATATATATATATATATATTTATAATAAATCCTGCAATATATGTAAGAGAAGCGGCATTGGAACTGCTTGTTGGCAGTCATATTGCCCCTTCTATCCTGATGTTAGTTTTTGCTTAAACTATCATGATGTTAGTTTGAAGGTGTCACTGGTTGTTCCTCATTCACTGGTCTTCCGGTTAATTTTGCTAGTTTGCCAGATAATTACTGTAGTTTGTTTATTTTATTTTTATTTTGACGCGAACTTCACTCTACTCCTTTTTTTTTTTAATAAATAAAAGAAGATGAGTGGTGTTTTCAGGTCTTTACTCCAACACTAATAGCCCAAAGTTCATAGAGTTCAAACACGCCAAAGGGCAAACGTTTGCATGAGGCATGACTCAAACCTTGAACATATAGCACTATGCCACCACCACCGGTGGTAGTTTCTTGTTGAAAGTTGCATCCCGCAGGAGCCAAAAGCGTTTTGTTTTATGTTTTGCCTTGGGTACTTTTTTTCCCTGGATAAAATGCGTGCTAGCTGCCATGCTCTGCTGTTTTTCTTTGTTTTTGGCTTTGGCTGTCTGTTTGTAGCTCTGTTTCTGTCGGCTTCATCATCAGACAGGCTTGGCTGGTAGCGGGGAAGGCATAAGCTTTAAGACAATGTTAAATTGAGTACGTCCAAATCCATGAGTAAATAGTTTAATAAGTATGTGGATATGGTCAAGGACTTCACCTACTTCATAAATCTTTGGTTTAGCTTCGCAAAATGATTCCGCAAAGATTCCAAGCATAAACAGATTTAGGATAATCTTCCCCGTCACCTTAAACAATAATAAATTTAAACAGAGCCAAGAATCGATGACACAATTGAAAGTGACTTGAGAAGAAAAGAACAGGCAAAGCAATAATGTTGACAATAAGATGCTCAACCAGACAAGTTTTCATTCAAAACGGAAAACTATAAAAAAAAAAAAAAAAAAAAAAAGAAAAAAAAAAAAGGCATCAGAATGTTTTTTTAGGTTCAATATGCATTCCCACAAAATTTAACAAAAAAGAATGGAGTAAAACAAAGATGAAGAGAACTTAAAAGCCAAATAGAACCTTGACGCGAATGAACATGGAAAGGCAAGTTAATGTCAAACGCACTAGTAAGTAACGCTGCGAAGCTAGTGCAGCACAAGCATCTAACTTGTGTCAGCTCTTTCGCCTTCTGCTCTGACTACACCTTCCGGACCTGAATGTTGTGAGTGGACTGGAACCGCCAGATGGGTTGTCTGCCACTCTGAAGAAGAGCCACCTCTTCTCCTGCCTTAACCATTCCTTGTTTCTGTATATTGAAACCACAGAACGTATATCATAAATAATAGCAGCGACCAAAGATAAAGAGACCTAGACATTTTTATAGAGTAATTTACTAGATGAGATTCTGGTCAACTTGAGAAATTTCTGTTGATACCAAAGACAGAGGACAACATAAATCTTCCTTCAAGTTCTTACCTGCAGTAAATCCAAGGCGTTTCCAAAGGTCTCTTCAGCATCATCTGAGAATTCCATGTATATCGGACATACGCCCTGATATAAAGCCAGTCTCTGTTGTATTCTCTTCCTGCATGGCCATCAAAACTATGTGGTTAGTCAACCTGTTAATTGAGACAAAACAAAAAAAATGCTCATATTTTAAAGGGACAGGGCCGCATAAGAAGCATTAGAACTCACTCATTTGTAAAGGCAAAAATGGTGCCAGAGGGTCGATAGTGGCTCAGCAGAATAGCCATGAAACCAGTTCTTGTGAAGACAACAATTGAGGTGCCGAGAGTGTTGGACATCATAGTTGCGTGGTAAGCAAACATCTCGCTCATATGGTTCTACACAAGGAAAGCAACTCTGCGTCAGTACTTGATGGTAAGAATCAGATGAAATTGGAAAAAAAAGAATTTTTAAGCTGGGAAAGCCTTAACGGGGAAGCATGAAAGATTAATGCACCACCTAATATGATTGCTACAGAATCATAAACTTGTCAACTAACCTTGAAGGCTTGACCGAGATTAGCTGGCATTGTACCACCAGTTATAGTTGCTTCTGTCCGCAGTGCAACTGTGTGCATAACTTTTGCAGCTTTCAAAGGGAACCTACAAGGAAGCAAAATTATGTTTAAGGTATATGTACTTACACCTAAAGAATCTGCACAACCGCAATGACGTGCATCTGTGCAAGTATTGCACACCAACAAAGTTAGAGAGTCAAATAATCCTAGCAACAGGCAAAAGTTGTGAAAAAGAAAAAAGAAAAACTAGGAACATACTTTCCATGAGCAGTTTCACCAGAAAGCATGACCGCATCAGCACCCTCACGAACAGCAATTGCAATGTCTGACACCTCTGCTCTGGTTGGGGTAGGGTGAACAATCATGCTTTCCAGCATATTTGTAGCCACAATGACAGCCTTCCCCATGCTACGACAGATCCTGATTATCTCTTCCTAATACAAGAAGAGGAATCTCAGAAGGATATAAAAGCAACTCAAATTGATGCCCATTGCATTGCCATTTGCCACTGGAAAATGGCAGTAGATAAGCAACGTTATCTTTGGCTTTTCACTTCTATCAGAAACAATGAAAGCTACCTGCAAAAGGGGGACCTCCTCAATAGGAAGCTCTGCACCCAGATCTCCTCTTGCAACCATTGCCTGAAAAGAAAAACGCATGTGATCGAGTTTAATAGGCAGTTATACAAGTAAGCCAAGCATTAAGATTAAGATCAATATTCCAGATAGAATGATAACAATGCAGATAAGATCTAGTAATTCATCATAATTGACCAGCAAGTTCTAGTTCAATGATTGAGGAGATCACCCCATCAGATGCTGTGATAATGGAGTGCAAGTTTGGGATAGAGTCTGCACTTTCGATTTTCACAATAACATGTATATCTGCATCGCAGCCTGTGACATTAAATAAAAAAAGGTTGAAACTTCAGGTCTGGTAGGAAAGCATTCTATATGGAATTTTCTAAGCAAAATAAATACATGTCCAAAATACTTACTCTTCAGATAATTTTTCAATTCATGAACTACTTCAGCATCTTTAACAAAGGAAACAGCATAAAAGTCAACTTTGTTATCGACTCCAAATTTGATATCTTCCCAATCCTTCTCTGCAACAAAGCCAATATAGACAATTCATTTTCCAAACCTAAAAATTATAGCTCTCCTTGCTTTTAAAATCATCAATAACAATGATCATTGGAAGGATATTAATAATACTGTATATTAAAAAAGTAAGATACTTATAAAGGAAAAACACTGTTGATAACTCAAAATCGAACCTGTAATGGAAGGCAAAGTTGCACTTTTCCCTCTAACATTCAAATGTCGCCTAGACTTGAGTTCTCCTCCATCAACGACCTCACATTTGACTGAATCTTTTGTTTTGGACTTCACCGTCAATGACATCATCCCACCTACAACACGTATCAAGAGTTAATGATGGAACTTGATGTGATCATACAACCTATACATATGATCATATGTCTCAAGAGTGCAGCACCAATAGAGAAACTGGATGCAGAAGACTATCAAGATTTCATAACATAAAACATTTCTAGTATAATCCTGATATTTTGCAACAATATGATTTCATGGAGCATGTTCAACAATGATATGAGTCAAGACTTCTAGAATAGGAATTTTCCCGTGACAATATGACTCTTGAACTATAAACTAGAAATGCTCTTCTACCAGATTTTATTGGAACGGTAGCACATAAAACAAAAACTTAGGATATCAAAAAGAAACCCAGAGCATACCATCAACAAGAAGCATGTCACCCACTTCTACATCGTTAACAAAATCATCGTAGTTCACACTCACACAATCAGCTGTGCCAACTCCTCTCTGAATTGTAAAAGTAAATTCTTGTCCACTTGTCAATGTGATTGGCTGTGGTAGGTCTCCACTCCTAACCTCTGGGCCCTGGTGTTAACCAATGAAAAGAATCATCAATACAAGTAGCAAATTATAGAAGAAGCTCAATCAACATGTACTTGAAGGAAACACATATTTTGTCTCTAGAAAATCATGAGAACCAAAATAGTATGATTCGCATTTCAAATACACGATTTTACCTTCGTTATTTCCACAAAAAGGTACATAACCCATTAATCAATTGTCACTTCGTCTCTATAACTCCCACTTGTAGTTTGACAACTTTTTAGCTGCTGGGTCCCGAACCCAGCCAAGTTTCAGGATAAAGTAAAACGA
Organism: Morus alba; assembly: GCA_012066045.3. Classification (NCBI taxonomy): domain Eukaryota; kingdom Viridiplantae; phylum Streptophyta; class Magnoliopsida; order Rosales; family Moraceae; genus Morus; species Morus alba. The sequence goes on from CP050234.2 coordinate 2,388,285, forward strand.
GAAATGGGAACTTGGCAATGAGAGTAATTCTTTTCATAAATGTTCCAATCACTTCCAAGGGATATTTTTCAGTTAAGTACATATAATCTGGCAGTTAAAGCAATGATTTTGATTTTTTTTTTTGTCCTTTTCAATACCCAAAAAAAAAAAGATGGGAACTTGGTGGAAGAGATATGTATTATAATTCCATAAATGTCACGATCACTCACATTTGACATTTCTAAGCTAAGCACACACAAATTCACTAAGCTAGCCAATTTGGTCGGCGAATTAACGTAAATAATGCGGACAAAAGAAAGAGACTGTGAAAATCTTGCCTTTGTATCAAGCATGATAGCGATGACATTGTCTTTGTTTGCCGCATTGTACTCCTTAACCAAATCGATAACTTTCTTATGAGAGGCATGGTCTCCATGGGACATGTTCATCCGAGCAACGTTCATCCCAGCCTCAGCCAGCTTCCAAATCATCTCTCGCGTGTTCGTCGAAGGACCAATCGTACAAACAATCTTCGTCTTCCTCCTAACCGTCGGCTTCGACCACATTCCCACTGACGTGTCGCCAAATTGCTGCAATCCACGCAGCTGCTGAAATTCCTCCTCCACCTGAATCAACACCACCAAAAATCAAAATTTTCCCAAAATTTTCCCGGCAACCAAACAGACAAATAAAAGCACGAACCTTGGGCGTATCCTCGGGGGAAACGGGGACGACCTCGGCTTGTACGGATCTCTTCGCGGTGATCTGAGACTTCCGAGCGGAAACGGCACTGATGGAGCTCTTCTTGCGGTCGTTGAAGAGAAGCTTGGCGGCGAAGCTCGAAGGCTTGAGCTTCGCGACCCGGTCGGGTACGGATCCGGAGGAAGGGGAGGGGAAGGAGGTCTGAATCGACCGTGTGGCCACCACCTGAGACATTGTTGTGGAGGAGGAGAGAGAAAGTTGGAAGCTTTGGAGAGAGAGAGAGAGAGAGAGAGAGAGAGAGAATGGAGTTTTCGAGAGAGAGAGCTGCGTCTGTGTAGTACAGTAGTAGCAGTTAGAGTATAAAATGAATGTTTTGTCAAGTTGGGATGTTGAAGAGATCGCCGCTACAATTTTGGGCGGAGGTTTTGAGGAGGCTTTGGTTATATCGAACCATTACCAACGGACGCGGCGCTAAGGCTTTTCTCTCTATTATTTATTTATTTTTTAAAATTTTTTTAACTTAATTTAGTGATTTTAATTTTAAAACTAAAATTATAATTTATAATTTAAATTTAGGATTCAAATTATAATTTTAAAATTGAAATGAAAATTACATATTTAAACCATTTAAAATTAAGAGAAAAAGTAATTTTTTTGAGTAATTTTGTTTTAAAATATCACATTAAAATTTAAATCTTAAATCAAAACTATTTAAATCAAACATTAATTTTTAAGAATCATTTTTTACTTTTTATAACTAAATAAAGATTTAAAGTAGAACCATAGTTCCAATTTTATAACTCTCGTTCCAAACGTAATCTTAATTATTTTATTTATTTTCAATCACTTTGTTCGGATCAGAGTAGTTAGGAATTTTGGGTCTCTTCGAAGTATGCAAGAAATCGTGCAATTTGTCACTTGTTGCGTGTGTGTGTTTTTTCTAGGAAAAATGAGTGTATTATTATTGTCCGAGTCAACAAATAATACAACCAAAAATGTAAAACAAGTTAATAATACTATTCTTTTTTTAACAAAAATACAAAATATATATTTTTTATTTTTTATCGAATAAGACAACAAACAAAATGTTTTAAATAATTAAGATTTTGAAAAATAGAATAGGGTTAAAAAAACGTACAAGTAAAGAATTTAAGTGGCAGATTTACTTTTTTCAAAAAAAAAAAAAAGAAAAAGAAAAAGAAAAAAGAAAATGGCGGGGCCTCGGCCCTCGGCTGCTTATCCATGGACACTGGACGTTGTTGGGTCGACAAAATCCAAATTGGGCTGAGCTAAGCCCTCAGGCCTCAAAGTCTACTTTCCGAAGTTGGAAAACTCCAAACTAATTGCATTTTGCCACGTATTGGTTACTGGAGCTTACGGTAGACCGAGTTGTATGGGATCGTCATCAACTCTGCCTCTAAATGCGCGGGAAAATCAATTTCTAATTCGCGCCACAAAGCCCTAGCAGCCACACCACGCTCTTCTTCTTTCTCAATCTCATACACAGAGAGATTAGATCTGTATCGCTTTTGGGATTTCTCAGGTTTTGCAAAATCCCCAATTTCTTAAACCCTACCACCACCGTAAGATGGACATGGAGGGCTTATCGGCGATCTGCGCCGGCCTCGGAGTGGTCGAAGAGGACCGAGACGGCAATCGGATCGGGTACTCAAAGGGAGAGTATTGCTTAGGTACATTTTTCACCTCTCTTAATGATTTCCTTCTGGTTTTGCGATGACATTGTTGGAACACGAAAAATTAAGCTACTAATTTTACTTCATTTCCATTTTTTTGCCGTTTCAATAACATTAGGATTCCGTTTGGTCGCTGAGAAAAAAGCGGTTTCGGCTCGCTTAATTTTGTCTGATTGCAAATTCAACTCTGGCGTTTGAGATTGTTTAGTGTTATTATGTCTTCTGGAGTTATATTCTATATTATACCTGGTTTATCATTTCATCGTGGAATCTGTTTATCGGATTACTGTTCTATTTCACCTACTTTTTTTTATGTAGAAATGGTTTGATTTGGTAGGGTCAACATTTTTAATTTTTCCGAGCAGATAATTTGAAAGATTTGCTGAGGTTTTTGAGGCGCGATGATCCGCAGAATCGAGACGTGTTTAAGCAAGTCTGCAAATGGAATACTGTTTCTAAAGATTTGATTCCCATTATTGAACATTGCCAAGAAGATCGTAACTTAGTTCTAAATGCAGGTATTAGTTAAAAAGAAAAGAACTTTGGTGCACATAACACCAAGCATTGATACTAAGCCATTTTATTTTTAATGTTTCAGTTAAAGTTTTGGTGTTCCTAACTATGCCAATTGAGCCATCATCAAATTACATATCAGATCAGATCGAGTATTTATGGCGTTTGAAGTCTTCAATTACGCGCAGTGACATTGTAGCAGTTATAGTATCACTTCTGGAAAGCCCACTGGAAAATCTGGAACGGTGAGTGAAAATTTTGTTTACTTGTATAGTTAGCTTTGGTTGCTTAGCAATCCAGGAAAACTTGTGATATTTGCTCGATAAGGACATTTAGGGTTCAATGTTGCTCTGTCATATTATGTTGTTCTGAAATCTTCAGAGGTTTATTTTTCAAATGCATTGGCTAGTGATGTTTTACAACATGAAATATTTTTCCCATTCTCTGAAAATTTTGATTGGCTTTATGAATAACCCATTATTTGATTTCATGATTAATTCTGCCACACAGTGATGCATTAACAGAGGATGACTGGAAGTTGATGCAGCTGATACTTACTTTATTCAGAAATATTCTGGCCATTCAAGAAATCTCACTGCAGCAGAAGGCTTGGGGAACTGCCAGTCACTTTATATCACTAAGAGATAAATTTTTGGAGCTTTTATTCCGTGAGAATGTTATGGACTTGATTATAGTTATAACCCAGCATTTTGGTGGCTATCTTCGTAATGATAACTTGCTTTTGTTGGATATTTTTCATTACGCTTTTATGGGTCAAGAGCCAGAGTTGGTTGCTAAAGCACATCTAAAAGGGCCTAAGGTTGGTTACCTTAATTTCTGCCTCTATATTTTATTGTTGCAATAATAATACTGTGCCAAGCTTGCTGCATTAACGTAAATAATTAACAAATTTTATTGAAATAGGCTGATGAAAACTCCAAAGCTTCTCTTAACAGTCTCAAGTCTATTATGGAAGAGGAAGAGGAGAAGAGAAAACTTTCCAGAGTCCACAACTTGGTCCGTCATTCGCATTTTATTGGAACATTTACTCGGCTTACCATGGTATGAATTTTGATTTTCCTTCAGGCTGATGCTAGTAGGGGTGTTTGAATTTTGAGTTTTAGTAGCACTAGTTGTTTTTGCTTGGCAGGATGGTTCAAAGGCAGTTTTCAATGCAAAGCCTACTTCTGTTTCCCGTGATACCCTTATTAAACCACATAAAGTTCATCGTGGTCCCACTAAAAAAATTGCATGGGATCATGGGATATTGCCTTCATCAAAGGATGAGATTCTGGAACTACTTCATGATTTTGTGAACCAGTTTTTATCAGGGGGAGGATACAATGGTATGCTTCGTTTAGAATGGAAAATGATTTCTTTGTATTGATTTAGTTTCTATTTTGTTTTCTGCTCTATTTCATGTTGTTTCTATCATATCAATGTCTTCCACACATGCATCAGTTTTAATGCAGTTGCTCCGCGAGGATATTGAAAGGGAGCACCACTCGGTACAACAGAGTGATGTAATTGTCTTCTTTCAGGTTGCTCAGTTTGTCACTTCTTTTCAGTATTACAAGTTTTTGACCTTTAAGGTAAGACATCGAAGTTAATATCTTTCCTTTATACTTTCTTCAGTTTTAAGGCTATAAATGTTTTCTTTTGGAATTCTTTTACCTCAATTTTTTTTTTTCTTGGATATAAACCCAAAGCATGGGGATTTCCCATTTCTGAGGAAACAAGAACATATATCATTAGTGGTATGCTTCATTTAGAATGAAAAATATTTACCTCGATCTTTTGTGCCTCAACAGCCAAACATCGGAGCAGATACATCTGAAGTTCTTGATGATGCGCATGCTGATAATACACATTTTGGAGGGGATATGTGTGGACCTATTGCAGCATCAATGAATGAATCGATGTTTCAGTTAGTCTTTTCACATTGGCGTAATACATTCGAAGGCTTAAAGGAAACACATAACTTTAAGTTCCTGTCCGCAGCTGGTTCTCTTATGAAAAATATGGTAATTTAATTTATTCAGCTTGCTCAATGATCCTATCTTGTTTTCTGTATCCGTACATTGAATGCCAGTCTATCTTGGTGATTGGATATTGATATTCACATGATTCATACTACAGAAATGTTTGTTGGTTGCTTACACATGCATATAGAACTTGACCATCCACGTCTTGGAAGTACTCTTGAATTTTCTAAAATTATCATTATCAAGACATGAGTTTTTGGAAGTTCCATAATTTTGTATCTTCGTATTATGTTTGAGTTTATAATTGGCGCCTTATTTTACATATAGCAGAAAGTAAAACGAACCTTAGAGAGTAAGTTGTTCTTTAGATTGATCTGAACGAAATAATTAAAGTTGCATGCTAGATGTGGTTAACGAACCTCCCTCTGATTGCTTCTTACATCGTCATAATCAAAACTTCCTGCTTGCAGATTTGCATGCTAGATTTGGTGCTTACGGTACTACCAGAGGACTCTAAAGAGTCACAAACAGCTCGCATCCTTCTATACAAGTTATTTTATGATCAAACTGATCAAGGGTTGACTCAGTTCCTCCTAAATTTGCTCAAATCATTTGACACTCATAAGCAGGCCAAAAGGTTTTCTCCACATCCTTTTATGATCTGTCCTATTCCTATCTTTATTGTACTTTTTTACACTAGTTCTGTAGCTTCAAATCTAGTGTCAAAGAGTTTTAGGTTTCAATTCTCAATCGACAATGAAGATTCTCATCAAAATTTAAGGAACTTTTTTCAGCATCTTATGTTACTAATAACCTTTAAAAGTTTTCACATATGATTTAAGCTACAACGTGCAGATTCTTCTTCTGATGTCACTCCAATTTATTAGACTTTAGAATTGGCAATCTGATTTGTCAGCTAGCTTCTGTTTCCAGCAATATAAAATTCTTAATTATATGTATAATGATGCATGTAAAAATGTTTTACATATTTTAATCTCCGAACTTCAACAAACCATTTGATTAGTTAACGAAAGAAATTAGTTAAGATTAAACAAAATCGACCCACCAATAAGTTACATTGGTTAGATTTCTTGTGCTCTAGATCTTAACAGAAAAGCAATATCACATAAGGCGCATTTTCAGCCTCATGTTTATTATTATTCAAAACCAAAATATCTTTCTACTGCTTTATTTTTTATGATGTTAATAGTAGGTTCATCATTTTCTTCCCCATGATTAAGATGGCAAACTGGGTACTTGGGGCTATAATATTAGAGGCGAGAAATGACTAATATTTGTTTTTGAATAAGCTATATTATGACTTGATCAAAAGGATTACTGCTAGTTTTCGCAATTTGAATACCATGAAAAAAGCACCATGATTTGCCGTTTCTCTGTTCTTTCTTTCATATTTATGCAAGTATTTTCATGCGTTTTAGATGTGTATGCATTATAGTCTCCAATGGACCTTATCCGCATTCCTTTATGAATCTCTGCTCTCTTTCCTCCTCTTAGCTAGAAGGTCCTCTTATATGTCCCCATATGTTTCTACTATTTAATGTGTATTATACTAATCAAACATAGAACCTCAGAATTTTTGGTTTGAAGTGTTGGTATGGGGCCTTATTTATGAATTTTTTATTTCAGTGATCTCGAAGATTTGACGGAGATGATATGTAAAGTTCTTCAGCTCATGGAGAATCTCCAAGCGCGTGGAACACTAAGGGTATGTCTTTTTTGACTTTCTGTTGCCGCCGAAAGCATTATACTACTGGCTACTCATTTATAAGTATTTTGTCTGACTTAATATATATGCTATGTGTGCTGGTGTTGGTATTAGGATTCTTTGAAATTTAATCGTGTACATGAATACCTCGGTTTATAAGTACCAGATAGCATTTTGTCCTAATGATCGACACTAAGATTTACCTTTTTCAATTGCGAAGGTTTCTAAAAAATCCAGGAAAGGGAGAAAGAAGAAAGCGTTGAAAGATAAGGAAACCAAAACTGTACTCACAGGAGAACCTTCCTCCATTCAGAATGAGAATAGGGTTTCTTATGGTGAGCAGCCAGCAGAAATGGGTGACACGCACAAGGATATCCAAAATACGAGTTCTGACGGTAACCAAGACACCATTAACCCAGCTCATATTGATAAATGTGAAGGGTCAGTGCTGGAGACAGATGTCATTCGTAACCAAGAGACCATTAACCCTGCTCATACTGATAAATGTGAAGGGTCAGTGTTGGAGACAGATGTCATTGGTAACCAAGAGACAGATGTCATTCGTAAGACAGATGTCATTGGTAACCAAGAGACCATTAACCCTGCTCATACTGATAAATGTGAAGGGTCAGTGCTAGAGACAGATGTCATTGGTAACCAAGAGACCATTAACCCTGCTCATACTGATAAAGGTGAAGGGTCAGTGCTGGAGATAGATGTCATTGGTAACCAAGATACCATTAACCCTGCTCATACCGATAAACGTGAAGGATCAGTGCTGGAGACAGATGTCATTGGTAACCAAGAGACCATTAACCCTGCTCATACCGATAAACGTGAAGGGTCAGTGCTGGAGACAGATGTCATTGGTGGCAGCCTGCCAGAAACGGAGGTCAAGAATTCTGGCCATGCCAACGATGATCTCTATGACACCGGTGATTCTTCTGGTGATGAGCAGGAGGCCGTGACTGATGAAGTTGATTTCAAGGCATCAGCTTTTGTTTCTTCTTTTGCCAGCAACAATATCATTCAGAAACTGTGTTGGTTGCTTAAGTTTTATAAGAGTAATTCCACAAGTACAAATGATTACATAATAAGAATGCTGCGAAGGATCAGTGATGACCTGGAGCTCTCCCCAATGCTGTATCAGGTCAAACTTTCAAATCCAAAGCACTTTTAAATGCTAAGCGATCACCTGCGAGATGCATAACTCACCCATCTTTTTTCTGCTTGTTTAAACTAATAATGCAGCTATCACTCCTCACAACATTTTACGATATCCTGGCTGAGCAAAAATCATGCCCATCTAAAGAATATGCAAATATTGTTAATTTTCTGACGAGTTTGGTAAGAAAAATGCTTAAGAAAATGAAAAATCAGCCCCTTCTTTTCGTGGAAGCTCTCTTCTGGAAGACTCGGAGAGAATGCCATTACATTAATGCTGAATATTTACTGCATGAGCTTGGCCACTTCAAGAGAGAAAGTAAGAACTGGCAAAAAAATTTAGGGAATGTAGGTATTGGCTCATCACAGGACAAGGAATGGACTCGCAGAAGCATAGCAGATGCACTTGGTGATGATGAAGCTGATGTTGTGATTACACACGACCTGGGCAATAAGTAAGATATGTTTTGAAACTTCCAAGATCCACAACTTGCCTTCATCACATTTTTTTTTCTTTTTTTACCTGGAGTAATTTATTATAAAATATTAGACCATCTAAAAAATGACTTTGATTAACCAGTATAATGCGGATAGAATTATGAATATGTCTCCTTTCTTTGTGCAGTAATGAGGAAGAGATTGGCGAATTAAAGGGAAACACTTCATCTACTTTAGATGGTGGGTTTGATGGACAAGACAGTAATCACAAGTACGCCCTCTGGAAAGACAACTCTTTCATTGTATTGCAATTAAAATTTTGCTTTTGTGTAGTCTCAAGATTTTTCTCTTGCAGTGCGAAGAAGGCCGTGGAACATGCATCTGAAAGAGTTGCTAAGATAAAGAAAAGAATTGTTCTTGGCAGTGAGCTGGATGAGAAAATCAGGAATCTCTATGAGAAGTATGTGTGTTCTAACCTATTGATGTCCACCAGAGTTTCTTTTACGTATTTTAACTTTTCATATGTATGTCTTATGCAAGACATGTTGAATCCATTGTTCAGTTATTTGGGATATCCCATTCCCTATCCTAAGCAGGTTATTCTTATACTGCAACGTAACATGATCTGCTCACTTTATTTTCCATTTAGCAGTTACCTAATATTTTTTTGACAAATGCCGTGTATCCAGATTCAAGGATAGCCAGGATTGTAGTCAACTTATAGCAGAAGATCTAGATCCCGATGGTAGAGTTTCATCGCTTCAAGTTTCTAAGAAGCTTAAACAACTTGGACTTAAACGTGCATCAAGAAAAAGGTTACGCCGTGCTGATGTACCTAGTTCTTTTGACCCTGATAAACTTGACGGAGAAAAAAATGGGGTGGAGACAGTTGGTACTCTTGGTGACTCAAACGATTTGGAGAAAACTTTATTTAGCCAGCCTGCGTAAGTTTTCCTTTTTATTTAAGTCAAGTTGTTAACTTCTATTCTTTTGTTATTGCTGTTCATGTTGTTTCTGTTACTACTGTTAATCCATTAGCATCATTTTTCATATTATAGTTGCTTATTTTTATAGGCATGCAAGAAAAAGAGTTCGTGCCTTTAGTGAAGATCAGGAAGCAACCATTAGAACTTTGTATGAGCAGTAAGGGTCTACTTAACTCGGTCCAACGATAAAGTTGATTTCTTTGCACTTGACAATTGCTGAAGAAACTAAAAGTACATGCTAGCTTGGTTAATATTTGTAAAAGAGTAACTTCTTGGGCTTTCTTTGGCACACCCAGATATAAAGATCACAAGAGGTGCAGCTACATGATTGCAAATGCACTGGATGCGGATAATAAATTCACAGCTTCTCAAGTTTCTCGTAAACTTAAGCAGCTTGGCTTATGTATTCCTCGTCAGAAGAGATCTCAAACCAACATACGTTTGAGGGATGATGATCTTAATGACATTTCTGCGGACAAAGTGAATGACTCTGATGATGAGACATTACTATCATTGATGAACGGGTAATGTCATCCGTGTCTTTTCTTCAAAATAGTTTCATGCTTTCTTCTGCGTTAGGTTTTTCCTTGCTCAGCTCAGCTTTCATCCACTAATTGTCAACTAGCTTTAAACATTTGAAGATAGTATCTAATGCGGTAATTTTTTAAACTTTCAGGAGAAAAAAGAGGGAGAATGGCAGGCTATATAGTGAGGACGTGGGGGGACATAGTGTGGGTGGAAAGTTATCCGAAGATGATTCAGATAATGAAATGCTAGCGTCTATTATAAAGTAAAAAGCTTTCTATTTGCATTATTTCTGTACATTTAAATTTAGCTTTTTAGAAAATTTCCCTTTATATAAATAAAAAAAAAAACAAAAATATTGTTCATTTGAATCAAGTCCTGTCTGATTTTGGGATTCATTTGTATGACGTCCCTGAAAATTTTATCTGTCATTAACTTTGCTTGCATTAAGGAAAACACGAATCTATCTTTCAACCTATTGCAATGTTGTTTGACGTTGTGAACTTAATGGAAGTCACAGAGATATATTTAATATATAAAAGTTCACACACAATCAGATGATGTCACTATTTTATTGATGACTACTTGATTTTGTGCACGCATGCTCTCCTAAGTATAGGCTCTGGCCTCCGGGCATGGAAATGGAACGTGAACTTCAATAGCTACTTTAGTGGTTGAGATACAAAATATTTACTTGTGTGGCAACTATAGTTTGGTCGTCCCTTACCAAATTTATTTTGCTTTCTGGATGTAGGAAAAAACGGGTACCCCTCACTAAGTCAAAGGATGTGAAGCTGGCTGACATATCGATTGAGGGGGCAGCAAGTGAGGATGGTTTGGGAAATGGAGCTGAGGAAGGATTTGAAGAACGGTATGCTTGTTTTCCATTATAATTTCCTCTATCTGGTATTCTACCTTGGTCCCGCATTCTCAGTTTCTCGAGAATGGAATGTGATCCTGATAGCATTGCTCTCTCTCTCATAGTGATTTCCTTATACATTTGCTCACTGTCAGGTCCTCCAGCCAACAGTCTGGCATGTCGGAGCCTGGAGAACCTAATAAGGGTGTTGCTAGCAACACTGTAAGTCTGGATGACAATAGAGAAACTGAAGAGAACATCACTGGTGGTAGAAATTCCTTAGACTTTATGCATGTCGACACTCCGAATCATGCTGCGGACGATGCTGATGACAATGAGTTGGAAGATTCTGAGGATGAAGTGAATCATAGTGAACCTTCAAGTAGTGTTGTAAATAGGAGGAGAATGGTGCTTGATGTTGAGGATTATGACTGAGATGGTGATATGGACAGGTCTAGCTCTGAATATGTTTTGTAAAGCTCCTTTTGGACCGATAGTATATATACGATCCTACTGTTCTTTTTATGTTCTAACTAGCGTATGCAACAAATGTTAGCACATTAGATAACATTGTTCTTCGCTCCCAAATCAAGTGGCGCTGCAACTATCAGCGTTACAAAATGTTTTGTGGGTAATAATTTCAATACTTTGAGTTATGGGGTGCAAATTTTCTGTCTAGATTGGGACGTTTGAGAGAACAAAATTTTTTATAGTTGTTTTCTGGGGTGTAACAAATTGTATTGTTGGTAAAATCAACATTCTATGATTTGCATTTCGGGAGTCAAACTTGCAATTTAACTTGCAGCCTTTGGTCATTATCGTTCCTTAACCAAAGTGTTCAGTTTAAATTATATTGCTAGTAGTAACGAAAAGGCAAAGATGTGATTTTGTTATGTATATACCTCCGATGAATTTTCTAATTGTCAACTATTATTTTTCTATTACAAAAAAGAAAAAGAGTTGAGTTTTTGGTTCGAGGACACAAAATTGGTTAGTTAGGGCCCGTATAAAACTGGCTCTTTTTTAGCTTTTAAGTCCTACGTTGGAACAACTTTTATTTTTCTAGTCCAAAAAGGGGCAAGTTTTTGCTTATCTATGTAGATCTTTGAGCATATCATAATTGAATATTTTGATCTCGTTCATTTCACCGATTTAAATTTTCAAAAATTTTTAGTTTTAAATTTTTACAGTAAAAAGTTTTCAGAAAATATCATATCTAACATTTTTTGCTACAGTAAAAAGTTTTCATAAAATATCATATCTCAACTCGAATTGAAAACTCGAATTTGTGAAGTGAACGAGACCATGACTTTAGCATGGTGGTTAAGAACTAACTACTCTCCCAAAACTAGTTTCTCTCTCTCTCTCTCTCCAGCATGACTTTCGGTACCTTCATACTCATTGTCGTCACTTTAATATTCTTTGAGCTACAGAACCAAAGTCTATTTGTGATGAGATGGATGTATTGAAGCCCAAGTTATTTATTTTAGTAAGAGTCACCATTGACCAAGTTTTCCTAATATAAGACCTCCTCACGTGGCATACGCATAGTTGAAAGTTTAAAAAAAAAAGAAAAAAAGAAAAAAAAAGAAGTTGCCGGCATAAAATAGTTTTTGCTGTTAGCCTTGGCCTTTACGTTACTTGTCCAAGTAGCCGAGGAGCCATCTAGACTCCAGTATTCCATTGATTGTGTCTAGCCCGTTTAATTTGTTGATTTTAATTTTTAATTTAAGTTGAGATGTGATTTTATATGAGAGTTTTTTACTATAATAAAAAAGTTAGATGTAAATTATTTTTGAGAGTTTTTTACTGTAATAAAATTTAAATTCTAAACTCGAATCGGTAAAATGAACAGAGCCTAGTAAATATTAAACGATAACGACTAAAACAAAACAGAATTTCAATACTTGTGCGTCACCGAGAATAAAGACATTTTCAACTGCTTGAGCAAGGAAAGGATAAGACGCGAATTTTCTATACTACACGATTATTAAATTCGTATTGTTATTATTGTTAATACTATTCTTTTGGAGCAAATACTTGACTAAGAACTTAAAATAATAGCATTATGCATAAACGAGTATGACAAGAAAAATGAAAGTAAACGCATTCCTCTACCTTAACACTATTATAGTTTGTTTACAACTTTGTCTAAACTTTCAGCAGAAAACAAGAATTATGTATTTCAAACAGATCGCTCATAGAATAAGAGTGAGATATCACGCGTTTTGCTTTCATCACTTTCCAAAGTCTATAGAATAACTTTCACACACCATAAACTTTTCATTGTCTTCATCGTTTTCTTTAGCCATGATAACTCAAAGGTCCCTTTACACAGCTCATGTTGGGATTGTATGCTTGCTCATGGTTTTTTCTGTCTGTTCAAGTGCTGGGACTTCCAAGATTAATGGGTGCATAAAGAAGGAAAAGAATGCTCTTCTCAAGTTTAAACAAGGCCTAGGTGATGAGTCAAATGTTCTCTCCTCTTGGGAGACCAAAACAGATTGTTGCCAATGGAGAGGAATCACATGCAACAACGAAACCGGTCGTGTCATCATGCTTGATCTCAGTCGCAACATTTCCGATGTCTTCTCCGAGGAGCAACCATTGTCAGGTGAGATCAGTCCTTCACTTGTTGAACTCCAAGACTTGAGTTATTTGGACCTCAGTTTTAACAGTTTCGATGGACTTGAGATTCCTAACTTTATTGGCTCTTTTGCTCTATTGAAACACCTCAAACTTGCAAGTGTCGGTTTTGTTGGAACAATCCCCCACCAGCTTGGAAATCTTACGGATTTGCACACTCTTGATCTTTCTATGAACATTGAACTTAATGTCACTGATCTTGATTGGTTGTCTCGTTTACCTTCTTTGAGATACCTTAACTTGTCGCGTCTAAATCTTTCTGGAGTAGTCGATTGGTCGCAATCTATAAACAAGCTTCCTTATTTGTTAGAGCTTCAATTATCTTCATGCGGTCTTACTAATGTCACTCCTAGTTCATTTATGCTCAACAATTTTTCCAACTCACTTGAGCTTCTTGATCTCTCTGACAACCACTTTGATCCTTCGATATTTTATTGGGTGTCGAAAATCAGCACCGATCTGGTTCAAATTGGATTAAGTGCTTGCCAGATGAAAGGTCCAATCCCAGATGTTTTCACAAACCTGGTTTCTCTAGTGTCTCTGGATCTTTCCTATAATCAACTGGAAGGTGGGCTACCAAAATCTTTTCGGAAGTTATGTAGCTTGGAATCACTAAATCTATGGGAAAATAGACTTTCTGATAGACTTTATGATTCTGTGAAAAACTTGTCATGTTCTGAGAAGACCCTTAAGCATCTGCTTTTAAGTGGCAACCCTTTTTGGGGACCATTTCCTGATCTTACAAAGTTTACATCCTTGGTAGAGTTGTACATAGATGGTACAAATATTAGTGGTCCTCTCCCAAAAAGTCTTAGCCAGTTTTCCAAGCTAGATTCCTTGAGCTTAGTTTCTAACAAGCTCAATGGTTCATTACCAGATTTTTCGGGACTTTCATCTCTACGATTGTTATTTCTCTCCAACAATCAACTGAGTGGATCTGTGCCTGAGAGCCTGGGGCAACTTTCTAGCCTTGAAGTGCTGCTTCTTTCTTCAAATTCCTTGGATGGTGTCCTAACAGAAGCCCACTTTTCGAACCTCTCTCGTTTGCAGTCTTTCGACATATCTCAAAATCCATTGTCTTTGAACCTAAGTTCAGATTGGATTCCACCTTTTCAACTTGACTCAGTAGTCATGATCTCTTGCAAAGTGGGCCCTGCCTTTCCAAAATGGCTTCTATCACAAAGGAAACTTCGGTCTCTTCATATGGCAAACGCAGAAATTTCAGACTCAATACCCGAAGGGTTCTGGGATCTTTCAACCAGCTTAACTGAGTTGAATCTTTCTTCCAACCAAATTAATGGGAAGCTGCCGGATCTATCTTCAACAAATTACACTTATTTTTCATTTGATTTGAGCTCTAACCGCTTGGACGGTCCAATCCCGTTTATTCCTCCAAGCCTAAACAAGTTTATTGTCTCCAAAAACAGGTTCTCAGGGTCTCTGTCATCCTTGTGTAAATCACAATCTCCATCATTATCTCATCTTGACCTTTCTGATAACCAACTCTCAGGAGAAATTCCCAGTTGTTGGACTCAATTTCAAGGACTGCTCTTCTTGAACCTGGCAAAGAATAACTTCTCTGGGAATATACCAAATTCCTTAAGCTACTTACCAAACGTTATGTTGTTACGTTTGCATGAGAACAACTTGTCGGGAGAAATGCCATCTTTAGAGGGCTGTAAAGAATTGAGGGTTGTTGACCTTGGAAGGAACAGGTTATCTGGTAGATTACCTAGTACATTGGCAGGGCAAAACTTGCCTAAGTTACTAGTTCTACGCTTAAGGCACAACGAGTTTAGCGGAAGCCTGCCTTTGAGCCTATGTAGTTTACCTGCTCTCCATGTTTTGGACTTCTCACATAACAACATATCTGGTGTCATTCCAAAATGTTTGAATAATATGACAGCTATGTCTTATGAGGTGACAGATAACATAATTCTTGGGTTTGTACAAGTGGTGTGGAAAGGAATAGAGATCGAGTTCGGTCAAAATCTTAAGCATCTTAGAAGTGTCGATTTCTCGAGCAATTCCTTAAGTGGGGTTATTCCTGAAAACATCACTGATCTCTTGAAATTAGTGTCTTTAAACCTGTCATGGAACAACTTGATTGGAGGCATTCCTGGCAACTTTGATAAGTTGAGCCTTTTGGAATCTCTGGACTTGTCAAGAAACAGGCTTTCGGGTAGCATTCCGACAAGCTTTTCTAGCTTGAATTTTCTGAGCTATTTGGACTTGTCCTACAACAACTTGAGTGGCAGAGTTCCACTAAGCACCCAAATGCAGAGTTTTGATGCCTCTTCATTTACAGGAAATCTTCAACTCTGTGGACCACCACTCACAAAATACTGCCCAGGGGATGAAATTGATCAAGAGGGGGGTCAAGTCACCGATGGCGGTGGAAGCAACGAGAACGAAGAAGATGATGACGGGTTCATAACCTTTGGCTTTGGTGTTAGTGTTGGGATTGGATTTTTTGTGGGATTCTGGGGACTTTGTGGCAGTTTACTACTCAATAGTTCTTGGAGACATGCCTATTTTCGCTTCTTTGATGATAAAAAAGAATTGATCTACGAGAGAGCTAGAGCATTGCTCAAGCCAATATTACGGAGAGAGCACTAAATTGTAAGTCATCTAGAAAAAAAATTGGTTTCTTTTGTGTTCTCTTTCTTTCTTTCTTTCTTTTTTTTTTTTTGATCACATAATCATATTCATACTTTAGCAACTAATATTTTCTGACTTCATTTTAGTATTGTTTTGATATTAGGAACAACTATCATGTTGAGGCGTAATTAGCTTCCCACCCAAGTACTAGAAGTTGGAGTTATATGATGCATACTATAGAAGGCTTTCCAAATTGTCTACATGTTTTTTCCTTTCTCCTCTAGAATTGGTAACAAAAGTAAGCATGTACTTGTAAATTATGATACACCGCATAAAAGTATATACCTTGGAGATTCTATATGAACATTATTAATTTTTTTCTGTATGGTTGAGTTTGTAATAAAATTGTACAAAAAGTAACAACAAAAATTCCCAAACGACATCCGGTGTCATCGTAAGTTGTAACCTCGAACATGAAACGACAAGTAGATTACGCTGAATAATAAACGACAATTTGTTTCGTTTTACCTTTAACTAAAGACGGCACATTGTTCATGTACTATTTTAACAAAGAAACCACATCGCTAATTTTATTTTTTATTTTATTTTATTATTATTATTATTTTTTTGTGGTGAAACATCGCTAATTTTAATTGGGAATAATGACAAGGTTCTCCATGGTGCTGTCAAATCCAGGAAAATAATAAAAACGACATCAAGGGTTACTTTCTTTATGCCCATTTGGCGACACAAGGGTTAACTTCTCAAGTCTCCTGGAAATTATCAACCTATCTTGTACTAATACAAAAAGGATAAACGTGACTAGTCTTTTTATTTAAAAATTTTATTTATTTATTTTTATTTTTTAAGTCAAGCAAAACCAAATATCACGTTAAGATTGTGCATGCATCTAAATAAGAAATATCAGGAATGAGACATGTAAATTTGGTAAAAATACATACAACCAACTATTATACAAGAGCAACTCTAATCATGTTAGCTATTTTATATTTTTAGCTAAAATGACTAATGTTATAGCTTTTTCTTAACTTTTCTCTGCTCCAACCATTAATTAAATAGTTAATTATTTTAAAAAATACCTTCCACACTAATTAAATACAGTTAATATGGAATGGCTAGCTATTTTATTTTTTATATTATTTTATTCTTTTAACTCTAATAAATGGAAAAACTCTTTTTTAAATTTAATAAAATTATTTATATTTTTAAATTCACCCTAGTTTTGAATGAATTATTTTTCTCTCTTTCCAACCCTGAAGTGACAACAACGTTTCCAACTAGAACTAGACTTTGAACTATATCCTTTTTATAATCCATAAGAGAGCAGATAAAAACATCAGACAAGAACCATCTGCCTCCTCTCAAGGGTACTAAACAAATGAATGACTCATCCATTTACATAACAATATCTGCCTAGTTTCCTGGCTGCAGCAGAGCCATTTAAATAAACTTCAAAGATTGACCCTCAACAGTTAAATGGCTTTTAAAGAATAAGCTAAAATAAAACCGAAAGCCGCTTTCTCTTTAAATCATCTCCTGCTTCCATTGCTAAAATTCAGCTGTTCTTGTTGTTGTTGTTGGTTTCTTCATCTCTTTGCCTGATCTCAATCATGTTGTTCAACATGATTAGTGGAAACAAGTCCATTCATTTTGGCTTGGCTGGCCTCATATGTGTGATCACCATGGCCGCTAATACCTGTTTAGGAATTGGGAATTCCAATGTCAACTGGTGCATAGAGAAGGAAAAGCAAGCTCTCCTGAAGTTTAAACGAGGCCTAGTCGATGACTCCGACACTCTTGCCACGTGGAAGAGTGAAAAGGATTGTTGCAAGTGGATCGGGATTACGTGCAACAACCGTACGGGACATGTCACCATGCTTGATCTCCATTACAATGTTTCAGCTTTTTATCCCTCTAAGGAGCCTTTGAGAGGTGAGATCAATCCGTCACTGCTTGAGCTAAAATACTTGAATTACCTCGACCTCAGCAAGAACAATTTTATGGGATATACAATCCCGAAATTCATCGGTTCCTTGAGCAAATTGAGACAGCTCAAGCTTGCAGGTGCACACTTTCATGGACCCCTTTGTAATGACCGGGAAAAAATTTAGGTCTAATCCGGACAGTCCAGTATTTGACTAAATTCTTTCCGGAATAGTAAGTAGTAGAATTTTGATGTAATCAAGAAAAAGTTATGTAAAAACTTTATGTACGGGATAAAATTTCCCAAAATATGTAAAGTTATAGTATATGTATATATATATACATTATATATATAATTATTTCTAAGTACGTTTCATAAGACAGAAAACTAAGTTACAGTAAGTATATATATATATATTTCATAAGACAGAAAACTAAGTTACAGTATATATATATATATATATATATATATATATATGAATGATTATGTTAGGTACGGTTTAAAAAAAATAGAAATACGTTTCTTATATGAATGATTATGTTAGGTACGGTTTAAAAAAAATAGAAATACGTTTCTTTAAAAAAAAATTAGATTATCTACATATATATATATATATATATACATTCTCACGGTAATAGTGAGATAAAAAAAAAAAAAAGAGTGAAAAGTATAGTTACGTAAGGTGGACATGGGTTGTACATGCAATAATGCCACTTGGCATTGTTACATGCGTAAGCTATTTTATAGCTTGGTGACTCACACTCACAGCAACTTGATAATTCAAGTTGACTTAAAAAAAAAAAGTTACAACCACCGTAAGAGTAAGAATAGCAGAGTTACGAAGGAAAGAAAAAAAAAAAAAAAAAGCAAGCAGAGAGTTACGAAAAAAAAAAAACAGAGAAAGTGATTCGTAAAAAAAAAAAGACAGAGAGTTGTGAAAATCAAGCAGTTTCACTGAAATTTCTTCCATTCAATCCGGTAGAAACGTAACCTAAGGAGTTCTAGCGGAAAAACCTCAACTTCTGGAGGTAAGATTTCAGAGTTTTTGTGAGAATTCTATATTTTCTTGATTTAGATGAATAGTGACCCATCTCAGAAAAACTTCCGTTAAAGTGAAAATTGAAACTGAGTTTTGTAGAGTATCGTAATAAGAATTTAACGGTGTAAGTGTTAAGACAATTGAATAAAGTTTTGGTGGATTTCTATCGAAAATCCGTGAGCCTAGATTAAGAAAGAACATATGTTTTGTTCAATTTTATGTTGGAATCTGTGTTCGGGAATGTGAATCTTTACCCGTGTACCAAAAACGGAAGTAGAACGAAGTTATTAAAAACTCGGAAACGAGAAAAAAATAAGGCGAAAACTCACGAAATTTAGTTTGAGTAATTTGAACTAAAACTGGATTTCAAGAGGAATATGGGATTAAAGTGTGAAAAGAAAGATGTTTCGATAATCGGTGATGGTTAGAAACCGAAAACAACGAGAATTCATAGTTTTAGACCAAAATTGAAAATTAGGCCCATGACTGAGTAATTTGCACGACTTTAGTGCAAATCCTTGAGATAGGAAATAGTTTGAGATTGAATACCAAACATAAGGATTGTAGACCTTTCCGAAGTAAATTTCAAAGTAATTATTGATCTTAGATTCTAAATCTAACGATCGAAAAATTTATGCAATAGGGCCGATTAACGGTTGAAGTTGGAAAGCGTCAAGGGAGACAAAGGACGCGTCGTTAGCTTAAACTTTGGTAAGTACAATAGTTTTTCTATGGCTATATCATGAACAAGGTTTTTTTCTATGTTGCACAAAGATTGTGCATATAGTAGAATTTTGAATGTTGTGAATGCTAGATACTATGTTAGGTAAGTATCAACAAGACTTATGTAATCGTGAGAACTTTATTATGCAAAAAGTATGTATCGATGTTAAGTCGAGATCAAACTAAGAGAAATGAAAGGTTAAACTTTAATGGAAAGTTAATCTCATGATAAAATGCTCAATAATGCACAAATTCATAAGATTTAACTAAAGTTACCGTTTCAATGAGAAAATTGATAAACGGTAAGAGACTAAACGTCCTATTTGTACCAGCCTTCGAAGGAAAGGTTATTATGAGACTATGAAAGATATGAAACCGTGATCGAGTTGGATTGGTTAGCTACCCCACTCCTCCTGTTATGCGCGCGCTATGGTACAACAGACAGGGCCCCTAAGAAGTAAAAAGACAAGAAAATGAAACACGGAAACCATTCCATATAACAAGATGGTATCCGTAAACAAGAATGAAAAGAATGAGAAATATAGAATGAAAGTCGTTGAGAATTTCATGTACTAGGCTATATGATATGAATGCATATATGGGTATGCATAATTATTGCATCTGTTATGACTTATTGATACTTGTCGAGCGAAAAGCTCATTAAGTTTGTTCATGTTGTAGGAAGCACGGTGTAAAGCACCGGCCCCTAAAACTTGATGATGGGCATGCGAGAGAGGGTGTAGCAATGAAATGTGGGCAAGTGGGTTGTGGATGCATCACGTGTTTTGGAAAACGCTGCTGAACTTTATATGTAAAATAAAATAGTGTTTTATGTATTTTGATGACTGATGTAATAGAATGTTGCCAGAATGCTACAACATTTTAACGTACATGGTAAGAATGAAAAAACAATGGCCTGAAATTTTAAGAAATTATAACTAGCATCGTCATAGAGGTTAAGAAATGGTAAGTATGAGCATAGGATGATGATCAAAAGTTAGGGTCGTCACAGTTGGTATCAGAGCGACGGTTCTGCCACCCACCCACATTCTGCTGAGCATCTGACTCTACATTGTCCAAGTAAGTTATTCATTCTTTTGAATTTAGAATTCAATGTGTGAATTTTGTCCTTATAGGATATACGATATGGTTCGAACAAGGCGAACTCGGATGATACCCAGAGGGTTGCATAGAAGAAGTATCCGGGGTTCAGGAAGGATAAGACGTCCACATAGTGTACCTTCAGTACAAGAAGTGGAACCTATTCCTATAGAGGTACCCCTACAACCCTTACAGCCTATTAGAGTAGCTGAGCCACCCCGATTGATAGGGAAGTGCAAGTAGCAATGATTAGAGACCCAATAGGATCTAGGGTCGCCGCAAGAGTCGCTTTTTGCACTTTATCGGTGTAATCCCCTATATATGATGGTCGCTCACCCAACCAAATTACAGGATGGCTACACCGAATTGAATATTTGATGGTAGCCCGTGATATTGATGAGAGTGATTGGGTGATTCTAGCCGCCGCCTATTAGAGTCCTGGGACGCTAGACAATTTTGGAGAGGTGCGGTGGAAACAAGGAATGCGCATGAGGTGCCATGGGGCAATTTTTGTAGTTTATCGCTAGCTCAATTTCCACCGAGAGAGGTACACTGTAAGGATGGCACCAGAGGTTGCCTCTACCTCACTGTGCTCAATCACATACTTTGGGGAGACCGAATTTAAGAAAATGGAGAAGTATATACACAAGGTCGATAAATTTAAGATGCGACCTTATGACACCTTTTGCGGGCAATCTATCTTTGATCGGTTCTTTAGTGAGATTATGACCGATCCCACTATTCGCTTAAAAGAACAGGATGCATGTTTCATATTATGGAGAGGGTTAATGTAAGAGTTACAAACTATGGTATTTCCACGATGGGAAGTTACATATACCCTCACCCAGTTTGTAGAGGAAGTAACGAAATTAGAAGAAACTTTAGCTATAGAACGAGAGGAGCAGGAATGACGCGTTAGTGAGCGTCGAATGGAGTTTGAACGTAGGCAGAGAGAATACCTACGTAGAAATAGATCAGTGGAGGTTGGAGTAGAAATTGGAACAACATCATCACCCCAACAACAGGGACAAGCAAATGTGGATTCCCAAAACATCGCAAATACAAGTGAGGAAGAAGATCCGGTGGAGGATTTTTGGGAGGCCACTGGGAATTAAGCTAATGTACAATATGATGTAATGTTTTGATGATAATGTTACATTTTGGCAATGTAAAAAAAAAAAAATGTACTGTGAATGTATAAGATAATCATACTTGTCTTGTGTAAGTAATGAATGATGAATGTATATGTATGTTTGAGCGGATATGTGTATGTATGTGTATACAGGTATACAAATGAATCTAATATAAAAAAATGTTGTTACCTAGGGATGCATTTTTTTTTTTAATGATAAGTGTGGTTAAAATATCGCTGTAATGCCACCACATTTAATAGAAGTTGTATTATTTTTAAAACAACTTTATGTTATGAAATGATGTTAAGATTTATTTAGATTCATACATACACACATATCCGGAAAGTTAACTATGTTTACCATTATTCTTCTTATGTAGACACACGAAAACATGGTTCGTCCCACGTGAGGGAACGATTGGTCCAGAACTAGGAGGGATTTAGCTGCCACCATAGCTAATTTACAAGCCGGACTTGAGGCTCAAGAGAATGAGAATAGAAATTTACGGGCACAAAGTTAGAGCAAAGAGACCAGGAACAAGAGCGAAGAAGAGCGCCACTGTTCAACCGGCACCGCAACCAGAGCCTCCTGGGCGATGCGTAAATGGTGCCACAAGCTATGCCAATTGCTAATCAGGAACCATTATATGTACGGTTTCGTAGGATGAAGCCACCAGAATTTGAAGGTTCCATCGACCCACTAGAAGTCGAGGAGTGGTTAACTTCACTCCAAACGATTCTGGATTTCATGAATCTGAGCAAGAAAAAGTTCTGGGGTTTCGTATGTGTTAAAGAAAGATGCCCGCTTCTTGGTGGGAGACAGTGGTAATAAGAAGGAATGTAACAATGATGACTTGAATGAATTCTTAGGGGAATTCAATGCTAAACTACTATGATCTTGTGAGGTCTCCGAGCTCAACAAAATGAATTCAATAATTTGAAGCAAGGTGATAAGGACTATTATGGAGGCTTGTCGTAAGTTCGATCGATTGGCAAGGTTATGCCCTCAGCTAGTGCCAACAGAAATGGAAAGGGTGCGATTTAATGTTAGTGATGTTTGCCACGAAATAGCTCTGATAGTAGATAGTGGGGAAAGACCACCCACAACAAAGTGGCGGATTGTGTTGGTAGAGCGGTCCGAGCAGAATATCACCTAGCCCAAGCTAAAGAAGAGAGAACCAAATTTGGGATGCCAAGAAAAGGAACAAGCCCAAGCAAAGCAAACCCAAAAGGGGAATCAAAAGAATAATCAAGCTGGTCGAGTAACCAAGCTAACAGAATCGACAAGGAAATCGCCTCGCAGAGTCGCCCACAAAATAACCAGAACCCGAATAAGAGAAAGAGAAATTTTGGTGGAAATCGAAACCTTAATTCCCAAAATCCGCAAACAGAGGCAAGATCGCAACACAAATATAGTTGAGTGCTCTAAGTGCGGAAAGAAACATTCGGTGTATGCCGTTATGGAACAAACAGTTGCTATACATGTGGCAAAGAGGGCCATTATTCCCGGAATTGTCCTCGAATTCAAATAGAAAACCTATTAACTGCAAATGCGATGCAGCTAACTAAGAGTTGAGGAAATGCAACCTCAAAGAAGATGGAATAGAAGCCCCCATTCACAAACCAATGCTAGGTTGTTGGCATACACGAAAAATGATGCAGAAGCTGGCACGTCAAGAGTCGTGACAGGTCAGCTTACTATTGCTCAGCACTTAGTATACGCATTATTTGATTCCGGAGCATCACATTCGTTTGCATCATATGGATTTGCCGAGAAATTAAATTATGCTATGAATAGAATTGGTCGACATTTAGGACTACCCGCCATCCGGGAAATTCTATTGTCAGAATTTAGGTTAGAGCATGTACCAATAGTCATAGCTAACAGGGAGCTATACACAAATCTAGTTGTATTAAAGATAATCGACTACGACGTCATCCTAGGAATGGATTTCTTAGGAAAATATCAAGCTACTATCGATTGTCGTAATAGGAAGGTGATTTTCCGACCTGATGGGGAAGAAACTTTTGAGTACGTTGACCGCTCTAAACATACCCCCAGACAAGTAATTAATGCAATGGAGGCAAAGAAATTACTTTCAAGTGGTTGTGAAGGATATCTAGTTCATATTGTGGATACGACTAAAACTGATAAGTTGCAACCAAAAGATGTGCCGATAGTTCAGGATTTTCCGGAAGTTTTTCCGGAAGAATTGCCGGATTGCCACCGTTAACGTGAAATTTCATTTGAAATCGAACTTTTACCGAACGGCACCAATTTCAAAGACTCCTTATAGGATGGCTCCAGCAGAACTTAAGGAATTAAAAATACAACCGCAAGAATTAATGGACAAAGGATTTATCCGACCAAGTTATTCACCTTGGGGAGCCCCTATATTGTTTGTAAAAAGAAAGATGGCACATTAAGAATGTGTATTGACTATCGTGAGCTCAATAAGGTCACGATAAAGAATAAATATCCTCCGCCCGGGATCGATGACTTATTTGACCAACTAAAAGGGGCGGCGATATTCTCAAAGATTGATTTGCGATCCGGATACCACCAATTGAAGATTAAGGAGCAAGATATATCTAAGACGGCTTTCTTTAACGCAGCGTTATGGACACTACGAGTTTCTTGTGATGCCGTTTGGACTAACTAATGCCCCAAAGACTTTTATGGATTTGATGAATCGTGTTTTCAAGGAATATTTGGATAAATTTGTTATCGTTTTTATCGACGACATACTAATTTATTCAAAGAATAATAAGGAACATGAAGAGCACTTGAGAACTATTCTTCAAAATTTGAAAAGACATCACTATATGCTAAATTCTCCAAGTGTGAATTTTGGCTCAATAAAGTTCATTTCTTAGGACATGTAGTCTCGAAGGATGGAATCTCGGTGGATCTAGCAAAGATTGAAGTCTGTCAAGAATCGCCCACACCAAGAAACGTAATGTAGATTCGTAGTTTCTTAGGTTTGGCTGGGTATTATAGAAGATTTGTAGAGGGTTTTGCAAAACTAGCTGCACCACTCACTACCCTCACACGAAAAGAAAAGAAGTACGAATGGACCGAGAAGTGTGAAGAAAGTTTTCAAGAATTGAAACAAAAGCTTACTATCGCACCAATCCTTACTATTCCAAAGGAAGGAGAAAAGTTTGACGATACTGATGATGCTTCCAAACTAGGGGTGGGAGCGGTATTGATGCAAAATGGAATGGTAATTGCGTATGCATCTAGACAATTGAAAACTCATGAGAGAAACTATCCTACTCATGATCTTGAATTAGCAAAGCAGTAGTTTTTGCTTTAAAGATATGGAGGCATTATTTATATGGTGCACAATGT
This sequence comes from Morus alba, assembly GCA_012066045.3. NCBI lineage: Eukaryota > Viridiplantae > Streptophyta > Magnoliopsida > Rosales > Moraceae > Morus > Morus alba. The sequence goes on from CP050234.2 coordinate 2,413,398, forward strand.
CGATTTTCATCGATCACAAAAGCCTCAAGTATTTCTTTACACGTAAAGAACTTAATATGAGGCAACGCAGATGGTTGGAGTTAGTAAAGGATTATGATTGTGAAATCCTTTATCACCCCTGGAAAAGCCAATAGGGTAGCCGATGCTTTAAGTCGTAAGACTACCGAATTAAGTCATATGTCATTGGATAGATTCCCAACACCTTTACGAAGGATATTCATTCGTTAGGGTTAGAGCTAATTATAGGTAAATTAGCCACTCTCATGGATACAACCATCTATTTTTGACAAGATGGCACGGCTCAACGTCAAGATTCTACTCTTGACAAATATTGGAAAAAGAAGTCAAGAAGGAAAAGAGACAGAATTCAAAGTCTCTCATAAGGGAATACTTATGTTTCAAGGAAGAATTTGTGTTCCAAAAGATAAAGATCTTAAGAATCAAATTCTTTCTGAAGCTCATAGTACCCCTTATTCGATACATCCAGGAGCGACTAAGATGTTTCAAGATCTAAAACAACACTTTTGGTGGAGATATATGAAAAATGACATCGTGGACTACGTTAGTCGTTGTTTAACATGTCAAAAGGTTAAAGCAGAACATAAACGTCCAGCTGGAGAGCTGCAACCGTTAGATATTCCGGAATGGAAATGGGAGCATATAACTATGGATTTTGTGGTAGGACTACCCAAAACAAGTGAAGGTTATGATGCAATCTGGGTAATTGTTGATAGATTGACTAAATCTGCCCATTTTGTACCCATAAAAGTGACATATACCCTTGAAAAGTTAGCAGAGTTATACGTCACCAACATAGTTAGACTGCATGGAATACCTTTATCCATTGTCTCAGATCGGGATAGCCGCTTTACCTTCATGTTTTGGAAGAGTGTACAAGAAGCCATGGGCTCAGAGTTAAAATTTAGCACGACTTTTCATCCCTCGATCGATGGACAATCGGAACGTACCATCCAAATTTTAGAAGATATGCTTAGGGCATGTGTGATGGATTTTAAGGGAGCATGGAATAAGAAACCGTCATTGATTGAATTCTCGTGATAACAATAGGTTATCAAGCTTCAATCGGTATGCCACCATATGAAGCTTTGTATGGAAGAAAGTGTAGATCTCCCATTCATTGGTATGAAACTAGGGAAAAGCAATTGCATAAGACGGAATTCATTCGGGAGGCGGTTGAATCCATCCGAAAATCCATCGAGAATGAAGACGGCACAGACCGCCGAGAAAAGCTATCTTGATAAGCGTAGAAGACCCTTAGAGTTTAATGAAGAGGATGAAGTTTTCTTGAAGATTGCACCCATGAAAGGTGTTATGCGTTTTGGCAAGAAAGGCAAATTGAGCCCAAGGTATATAGGACCTTTCCAGATTGTTAAACGAATAGGGAAAGTAGCCTATCGACTGGCTTTACCGCCAGAATTAGCTGTGGTACATGATGTATTCCACGTCTCGATGTTAAAGAAGTATATACCCGATCCATCTCATGTTATAAAACATGAACCGATACAGATTCACGAGGACATGACTTATGAGGAACAACCGGTGCAAATACTTGCACGAGAAGAGAAGCGTCTTCGTAATCGAAGTATTCCACTTGTAAAGATACTGTGGAGAAATCAAAAAGTGGAAGAAGCAACATGGGAACGTGAAGATGAGATGAGAAGAAAAAATAATTTATTTGTTCGATTTTCGGGACGAAAATTTCTTAAGAAGGGGTGAATGTAATGACCGGGAAAAAATTTAGGTCTAATCCGATTCAAAGATTTGACTAAATTCTTTCCGGAATAGTAAGTAGTAGAATTTTGATGTAATCAGAAAAAGTTATGTAAAAACTTTATGTACGGGATAAAATTTCCCAAAATATGTAAAGTTATAGTATATGTATATATATATACATTATATATATAATTATTTCTAAGTACGTTTCATAAGACGTAAAAACTAAGTTACTGAAGAAGTATATATATATATATATTTCATAAAGACAGAAAACTAAGTTATGTATATATATATATATATATATATATATATATGAATGATTATGTTAGGTACGGTTTAAAAAAAAAAAAAAAAAAACGTTTCTTAAAAAAAAAAATCTATTATCTATATATATATATATATATATATACATTCTCACGGTAATAGTGAGAAAAAAAAAAAAAAAGTGAAAAGTAAAAGTATAGTTACGTAAAGGTGGACATGGGTTGTACATGCAATAATGCCACTTGGCATTGTTACATGCGTAAGCTATTTTATAGCTTGGTGACTCACACTCACAAAGCAACTTGATAATTCAAGTTGACTTCAAAAAAAAAAAAGTTACAACCACCGTAAGAGTAAGAATAGCAGAGAGTTCTGAAGGAAGGAAAGAAAAAAAAAAAAAAGCAAGAGAGAGTTACGAAAAAAAAAAAAAAAAAAAGAAAGTGATTCGTAAAAAAAAAAAAAAAAGACAGAGAGTTGTGAAAATCAAGCAGTTTCATTGAAATTTCTTCCATTCAATCCGTAGAAACGTAACCTAAGGAGTTCTAGCGGAAAAACCTCAACTTCCGGAGGTAAGATTTCAGAGTTTTTGTGAGAATTCTATATTTTCTTGATTTAGATGAATAGTGACCCATCTCAGAAAAACTTCCGTTAAAGTGAAAATTGAAACTGAGTTTTGTAGAGTATCGTAATAAGAATTTAACGGTGTAAGTGTTAAGACAATTGAATAAAGTTTTGGTGGATTTCTATCGAAAATCCGTGAGCCTAGATTAAGAAAGAACATATGTTTTGTTCAATTTTATGTTGGAATCTGTGTTCAGGAATGTGAATCTTTACCCGTGTACCAAAAACGGAAGTAGAACGAGTTATTAAAAACTCGGGAAACGAGAAAAAATAAATGAAACTCTGCCGAAATTTAGTTTGAGTAATTTGAACTAAAACTGGATTTCAAGAGGAATATGGGATTAAAGTGTGAAAAGAAAGATGTTTCGATAATCGGTGATGGTTAGAAACCGAAAACAACGAGAATTCATAGTTTTAGACCAAAATTGAAAATTAGGCCCATGACTGAGTAATTTGCACGATTTTAGTGCAAATCCTTGAGATAGGAAATAGTTTGAGATTGAATACCAAACATAAGGATTGTAGACCTTTCCGAAGTAAATTTCAAAGTAATTATTGATCTTAGATTCTAAATCTAACGATCAAAAAATTTATGCAATAGGGCCGATTAACGGTTGAAGTTGGAAAGCGTCAAGGGAGACAAAGAAAGCGTCGTTAGCGAAACTTTGGTAAGTACAATAGTTTTTCTATGGCTGTATCATGAACAAGCTTGCTTTTCTATGTTGCACAAAGATTGTGCATATAGTAGAATTTTGAATGTTAGAATGTTAGATACTATGTTAGGTAAGTATCAACAAGACTTATGTAATCGTAGAACTTTATTATGCAAAAAGTATGTATCGATGTTAAGTCGAGATCAAACTAAGAGAAATGAAAGGTTAAACTTTAATGGAAAGTTAATCTCATGATAAAATGCTCAATAATGCACAAATTCATAAGATTTAACTAAAGTTACCGTTTCAATGAGAAAATTGATAAACGGTAAGAGACTAAACGTCCTATTTGTACCAGCCTTCGAAGGAAAGGTTATTATGAGACTATGAAAGATATGAAACCGTGATCGAGTTGGATTGGTTAGCTACCCCACTCCTCACTGGTTATGCGCGCTTATGGTACAACAGACAGGGCCCCTAAGAAGTAAAAAAAGACAAGAAAATGAAACACGGAAACCATTCCATATAACAAGATGGTATCCGTAAACAAGAATGAAAAGAATGAGAAATATAGAATGAAAGTCGTTGAGAATTCTGACTAGGCTATATGATATGAATGCATATATGGGTATGCATAATTATTGCATCTGTTATGACCTATTGATACTTTGGCCGAGCGTAAAAGCTCATTAAGTTTGTTCATGTTGTAGGAAGCACAGGTAAAGCACCGCCCCTAAAACTTGATGATGGGCATGCAGAGAGGGTGTAGCAAAATGAAATGTGGGCAAGTGGGTTGTGGATGCATCACGTGTTTTGAAAAATTCTGAACTTTATATGTAAAATAAAGTAGTGTTTTATGTATTTTGATGACTGATGTAATAGAATGTTGCCAGAATGCTACAGCATTTTGACGTACATGGTAAGAATGAAAAAAAAATGGCCTGAAATGTTAAGAAATTATAACTAGCATCGTCATAGAGGTTAAGAAATGGTAAGTATGAGCATAGGATGATGATCAAAAGTTAGGGTCGTCACACCCTTCCTAAAGAACTAGGAAATCTCTCACTTCTGCATACCCTTGATCTTAGTTACAACTATGCTCTCACTGTTGATAACCTTGAATTGCTTTCTAATCTTGCTTCATTGAAATACCTTAACTTGTCTGGTCTTTATCTTAGTGAGGTTGTAAATTGGCCACAATCTGTAACCAAGCTCCCTTCTTTGGTAGAACTTGTATTAACAGAGTGTCAACTTTCTGACATAAATCCCAAATCACTTTCCAAAATGAATGCATCCAAAACTCTTCAAGTCCTTAACCTCTTTGGGAATGATTTCACTTCTGTATTTTCTTGGTTGTTCAATATCAGCAGCAACCTAAACCACCTTGGATTAAGGGCCAACAAGTTAAAAGGTCCACTCCCAGATCCTTTCACAATACCGGTTTCACACTCCCTTGTCTTTCTTGATCTCTCTTCAAACGAACTCGAAGGTCGGATACCAAACTCCTTCCGTAATCTTTGCAGATTAAGATCCTTATACCTATCATATAACAAATTGTCTGACCAACTTCAAGATTTTGTGGAAAGGTTATCTTGCGCTGCAGATACTCTAACCGTTTTGGATCTTAGCTATAATCGATTCCAGGGCCCATTTCCAGACCTTACAAGATTTTCATCCTTGGAGACAATAATGCTACCAAATAACAGTTTGAATGGATCCCTCCCCAAAAGTCTTGGGAAACTCTCCAAGGTTAGATCATTGTCCTTGGCTTTTAACCAGCTTAGTGGGATGTTACCAAATTTAGCAGGAATCACATCATTGGAAAAGTTGGATCTTATGAAAAATCAACTGAATGGTACTTTGCCTGAGAGCCTTGGTCAACTTTCCTGACTCAAAGAACTTGATCTGTCCTTGAATTCGTTTTCTGGTGTCGTAACTGAAGGCCACTTTCTGAATCTCTCTAGTCTAAAGTCCTTGATACTTTCTCATAGTTCTCTCTCATTCAACATGAGCTCAAACTGGATTCCACCCTTTCAACTGAAAGAATTAGCTGCGACTTCTTGCAAGTTGGGCCCTGCTTTTCCTAAATGGCTTCAAACACAGAGAAAGCTCGAATCACTCGACATTTCCAAAGCTAGTATCTCAGATTCGATCCCTTATTGGTTTTGGGACCTGTCTTCCACCTTGGCATACATGAATCTCTCACTCAACAGAATTCATGGGGAGTTGCCAAATCTATCATCAAAGGCTTATGTTTATCCAACAATTGATCTGAGTTCCAACCATTTATATGGCCCACTCCCACTATTTCCTCCAAACTTAACCAATTTGATCTTCTCAAAGAACATGTTCTCAGGAAACATGTCTTCCTTGTGTGCAACGCGCCTTGCGCCATTGAACCATCTTGACCTTTCCGACAACAGGTTATCAGGAGAACTTCCAACTTGTCGGGTGAAATTTAAGGAGCTCTTTGTCCTGAATCTGGCAAATAATAACTTCTCTGGGAAGATACCGATCTCTTTAGTCTCTCTACCACAGATTGCGTTACTACACTTGCATAACAACAACTTCTCCGGAGAACTTCCCTCTTTCAAGAACCTGCATAGAGAATTGGTGCTTCTTGACATCGGAGAGAATAGAATATCCGGAAGAATACCAGAATGGTCAGGACAAAGCCTACCATCTCTGACAGTTTTGCGGCTAAGATCAAATGAGTTATCCGGAGGCATACCTACAAGTTTTTGCAGCTTTCCAGCTCTCCAGATATTAGACCTCTCGCTAAACAATTTATCTGGGGATTTGCCGCATTGCCTCGGCAATATGACTGCAATGTTATCTGAAGGCAGAGCTAGTGGATTCATTGATTTTACAAGTGTGATGTGGAAAGGAATAGAGCTCGAGTTTGGGAGGAATCTTGAACTGATGAGAAGCATTGATATTTCGAGCAACTACTTAAGTGGGGAAATTCCTGATGACATAACAAGTCTTCGAGCATTACATAATTTGAACTTATCAAGGAACAGCTTGAGGGGAAGTATTCCTGTCAACTTTGGTCAGCTAAACATGTTGGAATCTCTTGACTTGTCAAGAAACCAGCTATCTGGTACAATTCCGGCGAGCTTTTCTAGCTTAAATTTTCTCGGTCACCTTGACTTGTCGCACAACAGGTTGACAGGAAGGATTCCATTGAGCACCCAACTTCAACGCTTTGAAGCTTCTGCATATGAAGGAAATCACCAACTTTGTGGACCACCAGTCACAAAATATTGCCCTGGAGATCCTGGTGTCACTGATGGCCATGACAATGAGAATATGGAAGGAGACGAGGATGTTGGGTATGTGACATTCGGGTTTTATGTTAGCGCAGCAATCGGATTTATCGTCGGATTCTGGGGAGTTTGCGGGACATTAGTGCTTAAGAGCTCTTGGAGACGTGCTTATTTCCAGTTCTGGAGTCACAATTCACAAATGACAAGAGATTATTTCTATGTGACAACAAAAGTATTCAAGGCAAGACTGCTAAGAATCCTTACAAGTCACAACTAAACGGTCATAAACCTGTCCCATTATCAGTTATCTTAATTTCTTGTTCCAAAACACTATTTCACTGATCATTTAGTTAATACCTAGTAATGCAAGAACAAGATCTTACGCTTCTCATTTAGTACTTATTTCTCTCTGCATATATACATTTAGTTGTTACAATATTTGTAATGTCTTCAGAAAACATTAGATTTATAAATGAAAAAAAAAAAAAATGAAACACTGGCTTCGAATTTGCAAACTAGTTAATGGAGAAGGGATTTTTCCCGTTTAAGTGTGATCTTGTTTAACAAGAGTACTTTAGTTGGACTTAATTGTGAACTAAACAAGAAAGTAAAGTTGCTTAGAGCTCGTCAATTACTCGGTTTCCTAGCCCGCAACAAGTGGATTATTTCATTAAAGCTTTCTTGCTAGTGCCTTGTTAGGTGCAGATCATGATCAGATGTGAATCATGCAAAACAATAGATTATTAACATAAGAAAAAGGTAATTGTATATAGAATTAACGTAAAGAAAGAGGCTGTCTTAAGATAACTAGACGTATAAGAAAAAGGTGATTTTATTATTATTATTATTGTTGTTGTTGTTGTTGTTGTTGTTATTGTTATTGTTAGCTTCAATGGTAAAAGTTATCAGAATCCCTCATATTACGGAGATATCTTCAAGAAACTTCCAATAATCGGAATTAAAATGAAGGTAAAGGATTAATTCCGATATCCACATTATTAGATGGGAAAACGAATCACTATTTTCCTTTTTTTTTTTTTTTTAATGCAAAGTAAACATGCCTTTAATCTAATATAATTTTATCGATTATAATTTATTACGCTATTGTTTGGAAATATGCGAAGCAAGTTCCACATTAACTAGATATGAACTTAAAAGTGAGTTCAAAAGAAATTGAACCATTGTTCTTAACCTTTTAGGACAGAGCACAAAGTGCCCGTAATAGAGGGGTATAAATAGGATGCTACTCCTAATAAGCAATTATTTATATTCTGTTGGAAATACTAAAATTCCAATCATTTATAATGTTGTCCTCATGTTGACGTCACTTCTCGAACTTCTCGTTACTCAGGTTGATGTCGTATTATGATAGTATTGTCGTTTCTGTGCTTCTTACGATGTTATTGTTGTTTTATAATCAACTGTTCTTTTCGTTGATATCTTTTTTAAATTGCTGTCGTTTCAATGCTTGATGTCGTCTTTCGACGTTATTGTCGTTTTTTTTATAAATTTTTTTTTGTCAATTCTATCACCCCTCAAAAACAAGGATCAAAATACAACCCAAAAATGATCGGCAAAGGCCCTTCATCAATTTTTTTTTTTTTTTTTTTTTTTTTACTGTTAATCATGGTTAAATCATGCCATATCGCTTCTCTTATCCCTCCTTTTCTAAATAATTTTAGTTTAGGATTTAGTTCCTTAGATGTTTTTGCCAATGTTACAAGATCCATATGCTTACGCTTTCAGTTGTGTTGAATCCTTTTTGTTCTATTTCAGTCGTTCTTTTTCCTTTTCCTTCTTGTGTTGCGTCTTGGCTCTCATATGTGTGAAATAATTTAACACATGATATATTGCCTGCTATATGTAGTCTCTGCTTGCGCATCCCAATCCAAAAAAAAATAAAAACACAAACAAAAAAACAAAAAGCACAAAAATAGGGGCTTTTTTTCCACATCAATGGATAGCTCATGCTTATGAAACGAACTATTTAAACAATCACAACAAAAGAATAAGGTTACATTTTAAAACCAGAACCATGATTATGGTTCAAACCTTTATTTATTTGCAAAAAGTAAAAAATGGTTCTTGAAAATTAATATTTAGTTTGGATGGTTATGGTTCAAAATTTTATTTTTGATGTGATTTTTTAAACCAGAACTACACAAAAAAATAAAACCACCTCTCTTCTTGATTTTAAATGGATCAAACCTCTGGTTCTGATTCCGGTTTTAAAATTATGGCTTGGACCTCAAAGTTCAAATCATAAATCATGATTCTAGTTCTAAACCTAAACCACCCTGATTTAAACCCTCATACCAAAGGCAACCTAAATAAACAAAAAATAAAACAAGACCCACGAATGCATAACAAAGTGAAAGCTTTGTTGAAACGAACTCAAGTTTTAGTCCACGTCCGCCCCATTAAACCTCAAAGAAGACCAAGGAGGCATAAACAAAGACAGGTATATAACATGACAAAACTTTTATAAAATAGAAGTTACTCGGACAGAGTTATCAGCCGATCCAGTCAAGAAAATGGGCAAGGTCGGGTGCCAATCGACCGTAGTTATAGCAGCAGTGTGCGCAAGAGTTTTCAACCCATTGTTACCTCGAACCTGAGCCAAAATTAATGATAATGATAAAAAGTTATGATGGAACCACAACCAAAATCTCCAAGAAAAAAACAAAAGCGGCACATCATGAATATATATAAGCGGCACATCATGAATATATACATATATATATATATATATATAACGTGTTAGGGGGTAAGAAACTGAAATAAAGTAGAAATTTAGTTTTACATACGCATTCATGTCTCATTTATTCATGATAAAACTTTACAGTCTTTAAAAAAAAAAAAGAAAAAAAAAAAGAAAAGGCAGTTAAGTTTCCAAATATCGACACCACTATTGGAGAGAGAGAGAGAGAGAGAGAGAGAGAGATGCAGGGATGATGATGAGATCAACCTGATATATGGGTGCTCTTACTGAACCAGATGTTACCAACAGCCTCTTCCCATTAGCATCTAACGCCATTTCGTGTCTACAATGTTTTGAGCTCTCAGGGTCACAGAACCTATATTACAGAACAGAGTTGTTACATAAAACACCAAGCGCGTTCCATATTAGTAATTAACGGTTTATTTGGCGGTTGTTGTGCATAAATAATATCTAGTAATTGATATGCAAGTACCTGCTGCAATTTCTCGACCAAAGGACTCGACCTTGATTTTGCAAGCTCCATTCCAAAATCTGGCATGAAAAAGTGAAGGTTAGTGAAGATTGCACAATTAATATAACCATTAATCTCGAAAACTCACTGCAATTATTAAATTTAAGCCAAAAAGGGTTCAGAGATACTAGCCTTTCCATCTGTTCCCAAACTGAAAATGCTGGTCTCATCTGGCCCAAAAAGAATTGAGCTTATGGCAGAATCATGTGCAGGCCATCCAGTAATTTGAAGGCCCGCTGACATGTCTTTTCCTAGTTAAGGTTTGTGACTCTATCCCAGAATCATGGACACAACTAATTCAGGTGCCTTGTATGTACTCATATTTAGAATTCCAAAAAAAAAAAAAAAAAAAAAAAAAAAAAAAAAAAAAAAAAAAAAAATGACAAAATCATGGTACGATTCATGAAGGACCTCAAAAATAATCCAAAAGGATACCAAACATGTGAATCATCCCATCAGTTGCCGCGGCTGCTAAAATTTTTCCGTTGTGATTGAAACTTAGGGAAGTGATGGCAGGTGGGTCTTTACCAAGAGGAAGGACTGTCTTCATGAAAGCCACAAGATTATAAGGCAAATAGTACAAAATCACAACTGCAATTGTATAGATTGTCATTGGTCACTCATAAGCATACCATAGGCTTCCATGTCTTCATGTTCCACACAGTTAATGAAGCAAACCCCAAATTATCTGTGTAACGCCATGAACCACGCCTACAATAAAACAGTCTTAATTTCTCATACCCTTGCAAAAAATAACTTTAAAAATAATAATAGACACGGAGATTATAACTTGATTTGCAAAAGGACGAGACTGGGAAAACTGAAAACATACCCCCTGGATGCTGCTGCAGAAACAAAAATTGGTTCTACGGGGCTGCACTTTATGTCCAAAACACTGCAGCAGAATATGGAGGGAAAGTAAGTAGAGTCACCATTTGAGAAAAACAAACACATGAGTAAATACCAAAATTTCAAGAAGAACCTCGGGAATGCTTCAGTTGTGTTGAGATCACAAACAACTCTCTTTGCATCAACATTCCATGCTTTGATGCCTCCGTCAGCAGTGCCTATGAGAAGCTTTTGTGATGAAGAACCACAACACTTAAAAGCAGGCATTTTCACTCCCAAATGGTAAAATCATGACTCTGATGTAAGCGCAAATCTGTTCACCATGAAATCCAATTTACATACCAATCTGTCAGATTTACACTCCCAGTCAAGTGACATGATCTCTGCTCCACAATAAATGGTTGCGTTTCTAGATGCTGAAGTTGATGAGTCATATGTCCATATTCTGTGTTGCACAAAAAGGAAGAAGATGTCAAACACCGTGGAAGACCTGGGCCTTCCCTTCCATGCATATAACAAACATGGTTTCCAATGTAGAACAGATACGCATATATCTTGAACATAATTTGCACCAACCAAGCATATGGATTTTCCACATTATAAACATATGAAAGCGGTAGAACTTCTCAGTCTATCGCCTAATTCTGCCATCTTATCTCCATTCCTAAACTTTAACAAAAAGTACCTGACCGTGCCATCCACAGAAGCACTGGCTATGTTGTTCCCCGAGGCAGAAAAGTGGCAGCGACTGATTGGACTGGTGTGACCCAGAAATGTCTCCTACAAATCATGTTCTCCTATAAGTCATGTAAACTCCAATAAAGAAAAAACAAGCAAATTATAGCTAATGAATCCTCCAACCTTAAAAAAAGCTGCAAATACAACGGACTGAATGTGAGATTGAAACATCAAAATTCAGTTATGCTCTTATGAGCCATTTACCTGAAAGTCAACTTTAACTTCATGTAATTCTTCTACATGGCTTTCCCTGCCATTTTCTGCCACAAAAAAGATTCAACTGTTATTGAATCAATAAGCTCTTAAAAGGTTCACAAACCTAGTCCTATGTCTAGCTATGTTGCAATGTTTAATAAAACTTTAAGATAAAGGGGATGTTTGGTTGGGGGATTCGTCCCCGATTCGAATCATGATTCGTGGTTCGCTACAGTGGTTTCTCTCACAAAAAATACACGTAAATCGAAAATAGTTCAAATCACATGATTCGAATCCCTGAACCAAACAGACCCAAAATGTTTGAGCCAACCCTCCGTCAACTCTCAGTGTGTCTGTTAAAAATAAGCTTGTCCAAATGTGATGACAGTACGTAGTGAACCATCCTCCACAAACAAAGGGAAAATTATAGAACAATAGTAGTATACCATCGTGGGAGCTGTCCAACAGTGGACTGCTATCAGAAATGCCACCATCCCTTGGACTTGATGAAGAGCTTAAACTGTAACCAGACTTTGACATGGAAATGTCTACTTGATTTCCAACTGAAGCAGCAACAGCCCGTTCTCTGTTTAGCTCGGCTTCACCGACCTGCAGAGTGTCAGACGAACAGATTTCCCGAGTTTTTTTGGATATACGAAGATTTTCCTCGTACACGACACCTAATGAACTCTGGGCTTTTTCAATGTTTGCATCAGTGACTGATGAAACGTTACTGAGTTCCAAAATCAAGCCAAGGATAATCAAATCAGCTATATATACAAAAATTTAGTCCCAAGGGCAGAAAACAAATGCAACAAGTATATATACCTCCTTAGCTGGCTTAACTGAGCCTCCTTTTCCTCCAACAAAGCCTGAAGTTCAGACAACTTAAGATTCAGTTGCTTGATGTCTTTCTTTAGACGGTTGACAGCAATCTTCTCAGAACTGATCTTCAATAGGGCAGGGATGCGTGGTTTAGTCAAGGATGCGTTCCTCAAATCTCATTCGGTAATACAATGTCGTAAGAGGGGAAGAACCAACTTCTTCCAGTGACAATCATTGATAGAAAAATTAAAGGTTTCTAATTTAGGCTTACATAATAGAAAAAACAGTCCACTTAACTAGAACTGGTTCCTGCGGTCTGGCAGCTATTTCGTAAAGCATTTAGAAATTGAGTGGGATGGCAACAAATAACTAATAACAAAAAGTACTTCTTCTCTAAGAAAACAAATTCTTACATAAAACTAATTATAAAAGGATATGAGTACCATTGAAGATTGCACTGAAGAAATTCCTCACAGAAAGATGCAAGGCATCAAACCATTCCTTTGAGAAATATGTTCGAAATTTGGGATCCGAGCTCGGATTCGTCACATATGGAATAGCTGCATCACATTCCCAATACCATAAATCAATAGAAATCATAACATCATAAAACAAACTAGAAAAAAGTGTTTTTTTTTTTTTTTTTGTTAAAAAGAACCCACCAAACCATGGAGTCCAATCCTGGTTCCTTTGCATCAACTCATCCCCATTCATCCCATAAAACTCCACAACTTTGTCCTTCCTCCCAGATTGCACAGCATAAACAATGTAGTACCGCAAAATGGAAACCTCCAATTTACACAAAGTGTCGATAAATACGCTCTCGGACGACGAAGAAAGACAATGCTTGAAGAAATTCAGAAGACCGACCAACTTTTCGGCTTGAAACTTAGGAACATACACCGAGAAAATCAAATCTATGATCTTGTCCACTTGAAACGCTTTTCCGATATCCGTCGATAGTTCGGAGTCAAAAGCTTGCAAAGTGTTGGTAAATCCTCTGAAGACGAGGAATTCCCTCACCAGCTCCTCGGCGTACTGCAGATTATCCATTTTCGTTGCTTGGGGATTCAGTTCCTTATGGGATTATAATAACGAATCGTTCCAAATGCATTTCCTAGGGTTATAGAAGAACAAATTGAAAATTCTCAGAACGCAGAATCCAAAATTTGTTCATGTGAATATATTTCCAGAGAATTAGGAAGGCGTTTTGAGAGATCTAGGGTTTGGGAAATTCAGATTTTGAGGGCTTTTATAGCGGATTTTACCTGACGGAATTGCTGAAGGGAGGTTCTGATGTCTTTCACGGAAGAGCGCCGTAGAGTAAAAGAAATGTTTATTTGCATCGGGTGCCCCTGAATTTGTTCTTTATTGGCAATGTGCCCTCCAATGTTTTTTTTTTACAATTAACCCTTTGAATTGAGAAATTTGCGACAAAACTCCCGAACTAAATAACTAATAAAGGATTTTTGGCACAATTGTCGCTTGAACTTGTCGTGGTTTATCAAATTACCCTCTAAATTTTAAATTTTAACAAGTACTCCACCTAAGTTTTAAAAATTATATATGTATGTATGTACATTTACGAATTTTCAATGATTGCGTTTCTTTTTATATACATATCAGTATTCCTGCCTGTAGGGGATTTCATTTCACAAGTTTTATCAGTCATTAAGATTTATACTAAATATGAGTATATTTATGATCTACCACCGGTGATGGTGGCATGATGATAAAAATTATCTTATTTGGAGTTTTTGCTTCTGTCCACCCAAGGTTTGAGTCCCGCCGAACACAAAAGTATGCCTTTGGCAAGGTTTGAGTTTTAGCAAAGCTATATTATAAAGAATGATGGAATCTGAAATCTATGGTTGTGTTTAATATCAAGTATAGAACGATTTTATCACATTGAAAGAGAATGCAAAAATCAAGATTTGCATTTACAAAATTTAGGCTTGTGGACAGCTTCAAGATGGCATTGTTAAAAAATCAAAAAAAAATTTCTTAGACAATCAAATTTTGATTATCTAGGGGACATTGTGGAGTAACTACACGTAGCACGAGAAGAAGGGTGGCTGGTGATGGAGAAGGAGCTGAAATTATTGAATTCTCTCTTCATGGCTTTGTACACATGATCTAAGCCTTCCTCAACCAACTCCAAAACCGACTGCGGGATCGGCGGCATGTTGACGTCCATTGATCCTTCCAACATCCTCACCACATCCCCCATTGTAGGTCTCATGATAACCTCATCTTGTATGCACCAAAATGCCACTTTCAATGCTCTTATGAGTTCTTCCTCTTCCACTGCACCTTCTAGTCTCCTATCCTCGGCTTTCAATGGCATTCCATTTGTCAACTCCTACACAAAATTCCCAATTTGATCACTTGATAAATAATCCATTCATGTTTAGAATTAAGAGGACAAAAGGAAAAGAGAAAAAGAGAGATTGAACTATGGTTTACTTACCTTAAAAGCCAATCCAGGATAGAAAAAGTTCTCTGCATCATAAGACATGTCAAGGTTCCTCCGACCACCAACAATCTCCAAAAGAAGCATTCCGTAACTGTAAACATCGGCTTTTACAGTTATAGGCCGATTAGTAACCCACTCCGGAGCTAAATAGCCTCTAGTTCCTCTCACCATTGTGAAAACTTTTGAGTGCTCTCTGCCCATCAACTTAGCCAGCCCAAAATCGGAGACTTTAGGCGAAAAATTCTCATCCAACAGGATGTTTTCTGGTTTGATGTCGCAGTGTATAATTCGATCCCGACATTGCTCGTGAAAATACGAAATCCCCTGTGCAGTAGCCACCGCTATGTGGAAGCGAGTTTTCCAATCTAGCAGCCTATCTCGGGCGTGATAAGAGGGGAAGATCCATTTGTCCAAGGAACCATTTTTCATGAACTCGTAAACTAGAAGCCTGCAAACAATCAAATTGACACCCAAAATAAATAACAATATATGCTTTTACTCTAGCTTTGTATAAAAATTCAAATCAATCACAAGCTTTAGAATATATTGTACTAATGTCATGAAAATGAGTGATCATAAAAATGTTACTTACCTATGTTGTCCTTCAGAGCAGTATCCACAAAGCCTAACCAAGTTCATGTGGTGCATTGAGCCAATGGTGTTGACTTCAGTTATGAACTCCTTTTCACCTTGTGGCAAAACCTTGTCAAGTTTCTTTACTGCTATTAAAGTCCCATCTGCAAGGCTTCCCTTATACACAGTCCCAAATCCTCCTGCAAATCAGAATTACCGTATCAGCAGAGCATATTAAAAATAATAATAATAATAATAAATTAATTACTTAATAAAAAGGTTATTAGTATTATGCTTACCGGTTCCGAGAACCTGCGAGAAATTCCATGTTCGAATTTGCAAATCACGGTAACTGAAATTGATCGGAGTACCGGACAAGATCAAAGAACTCTCCATGGCTCTTTTCAAGGACCTTTTCCTATGCACATTGAAGTACAACAACAGACAGAGGAGAGCAATAAGAAAAGTCATGCTGAGAACAATGGGAATAACCAAAATCTTTTCTTTCCCATTTCCAGAACCTTCTTCAGAATCCCCAGATGCTCCCCCTTCCGGCGTCACCCAACCGTCCGATCTAACCTTCACAAACAGTGTAGATCCAGTATCCTCGTACCCACCAAAATCCAAGCTCCTCAAAATCCAACAATAAGGCTTCTCATCATCAAATCCATAAACAGAGGCAATACACTCGCAATCAGATAAACAAGCGTCACCGCAATTTGAAACATTCCGAATATCGCTATAGTTAGCTATAACAGAAAAATCAGAGTAATAGTAATTGGTTTGCTTAACAGTCGAGATCTTGAACTGTGATTTCTGATAATCCTGTCTCGAATCGCATTTCCCGATCAACGAAGAATTCTCCGAACACTGACTATCTTTTCCCACCTTAGAAGTCCCCGGCAAGCAAGTGCAAGATGCATTTGTCTGACTTCTGTCCAAATTGCATATCCCGTTTCCGCAAATCCCAGCAATGTCGCAAGGTTTCGAAACTGCTGCCCACTCCGGAACCCATTGGCGCGATCCATTGACGTCGTCGTCCCATCTATACAAGCGCAAATTGCCATTACTCTCCAATATTAGCCGTCGAAAAACCGATAACCGAGTAGACCGATTCGAGGCTGAAGACAGGCCGCCATAGTCACCATCATTCTTGTACACATAAACTGCTCCGTCCGAGGATTCTCCATACACAATTCCGAAACTTCCGGCTTCGTTCAAAACCGCCACGACGTCCCCGGTTACGTTCGATATGTCGGGTCCTTGCCAATACGAATAGTTGGCGTATGATTCTGGATTGGCGTTGTAACTCTCTGGCAAATTGAACGTCAAAGCAAGGCTTAGAGAAGTTGGTTGTTGAAGCATTTTGAGCGCGTAGTAACTGCCTCCCAAGGGTGATTTTGTTGTCGTTAGTTCAAGAGAGACTGATAGAGGTTGGTTTGGGAGGAGAGTGTCTGATGGGTGGTGGAAACTTTGCCACACAGGTTGGTTTGCGTCGTTGTAGAGAATGAGGTTGCCGGATTCCGACATGCCGGCGGACTGCACCCCGGCGCGGGAGGTGTTCGAGACCCAGATAACGGTGTCGCCACCGTCGAAGAGGACGAGGTTTCCGGTGGTGTCGAGCTCCAAGATTGCGTTGTTGGTGACCGGAGAGTTTCTATAGGATGAATGATCATTGAGAAGAAAGTGAAATTTGTTGGCTTTTTATAAGTAGTAGTAGTACTGATCATGGTCATATTATAACACCTGCAAAAGCTTTTGTAAAGACGAGATGGGAAATTTGGTTTTGTTTATCTCTCTTGTCTAATTTAGAAACCAATAATTTGCCCATCTATTTTTTATTGTTTTTCTTCTTGTGCAATAATACTTAAATGTAACTAGTATATATTCAGCTTCAATGAATATATATATATATATATATTCAACTAAAAAAAAAGAAAGAGAGAAGTGAGTAATTATATATGCCCAAGCAGCTGCAGAGCGAATCTGCAATCTTCTTCTCAGTTTGTTTCCGGAACTAATAATTACAGTACTTTCTTTTTTTTTTTTTCTTTTTTTTTCTTTTTATATATATTTTGGATGGTGAATTCGAGCTCTACAGTTATCAAGCTGGAATATGTGACTTTACGGCTTCTCGTCTAAGGTTTAGTTTATTTCACCGATTCGAGTTTAAGATTTGAGTTTTGTTATAGTAAAAAGTTCTCAGAAACAGTCACATCTAACTTTTTACTACAGTAAAAAACTCTCACATAAAATCACATCTCAACTCGAATTACAAACTCGAATCAGTGAAGTCAACGAGCCCTTGAACAACATAACATATAATGTACACACAGAAAGTTAAAAAATGTAGACACATATTACGTACATAACACACACATAATATATGTATAATGGTCCCTTTGGGGACATCCGATAATATATGTAAATCTATATTTGGCTGATCATGTAAAAGGACTAATTAACTAGCAATAGCAATAGGGTAGTGAATGTAAGAGCAAAAAGGGAAAATAGGTATTAAGAATATGAAAGAATACCAAAAAAAAAAAAAAAGGTTCTTCGATTATTAATTTGTATGTGCAATTGCTCTCGTTGCATGCATAACTTGTGAAACTAAAATCATGCATTTTTGGGAGAAAGAGAAAAATATGTCAAAACTTGAGATGAATTAAAATTAATAGGCCAATAGTTTACATAAGTTAATAAATAGGCCAAATTACTGTTTTTATCTATAACTTGTCTGGTTATGAATCATAACTTGACATGTTATTTACTGTTTTTGTCTATAATTTGTCTGGTTATGAATTATAACTTGACAAATTTATCCATAACTTATCTAGTTATGAATCATAACTTGACAACTTTTCATATTAGCTTATTTTCTACTATTTTCGTATATAATACCGGTTTTACTAAAAGGATGAAATGTAAATTAGAGGGAAGTACCTGTTAGGTGACCATACTGTTGTTCGGTCTCCAGGAAGGTTAGCAAACCAAATCGCCAGTTGAAGTTTGTCATCCTCATCCTTTATCGGAGTGAATCCAAAAGCAAAGGTGCCATTCTCCGAGACCCATGCTTTGTTCTTCTCCTTAGCCAACAACCTCGAGCCCAGATCAATCTGGCTAGCCATAATGCAACCATGATGATCAAAAACAACAAGAATTATCAAGAGGCAAAGCAAGGAAACAACATTGGCCATTTGATCATCAATATATAAAGTACTTAAACTGGCCAGTGTGTTATTCTAAAGAAACTTTCAAATATTTATGGGAAGTGAGAGTTTATTAAGAGGTTCTAAATTGGTGAGAGATTTCAAATTGAACGTATTGGTGACACGTACGCATTGGTGGGTGAGCTAAACTTTGAAAAAATACGGCTGAAACAAATGGTCGGCTCAAAATTGAAACGTGTTAAATTCTTAGTGGGCTTTCAAATGTTCGTAAAAGAGTTTTTTTGTGACCAACCGAAAGGCCTAAAGCCTACTGACACGTACTCGAAATTATTTGCATGAGATCACACATTCTCATTTTCATACTTGGAATTTGGAAAGCCGTAAAGGGTTTTGAGCTTTTTTGTACTTCTTCGTTGAATGGAGGAATATCTAGTTCATAGATGACGGTGACTACTTCATGTAGGTTCTTTCTTTGATAAACTGATCACTTACAATGATAAGTGGGATCAAGTTGTATTTTATGACTCGGAATATATATATATATATATATATATATATATTGATACAACGTGGGATCAAGTTTGCGTTTTTTTTTTTTTTAATTTATATTCCGTTTATTGTTTGATTTAGTGGTTATTGATCACCATGAACAACATGGTTACGTGCTGATATTTGGGGCTTAAAAAGGTTAATGATATATCTGATCGCTGCTAGAAAATTTGTTTTGTTTGTACATGAGCGAGAAGGACGTTACATGGGCCATAAAGCGTAGATCTTGGAGTTTATCTCTTGACCTTGTAAGAGTGAGGACAGAAAACATGAGAGAGAGAGAGAGAGAGAGAGAGAGAGAGAGAGAGAGAGAGAGAGAGAGAGCAGAGAGCAGAGATGCTAATCTTACAATTATTTTCAAAATTTTATCCAATATTTTTGAAAATGAAATGTTTATTTCATATGAGCCAAAAGGAACTAACCTGTTGAAATTTAGGGTCTTGATTCTTGAATATGAATGTGGGGGACCTTCGTGTATTTAAGGCATATTATCTAAAAGCTTGACATTATAGGCAGCACACACCTTGTAATTATTGATTTCACTTGCAAAAAGTCTTCCTTGTGTTGTAATCATCTTCAACACGAAGACCACTTCGAATGAGTGTTTGGATATACTTTGTTCCATTGTGTACTATAAATATATCATCATCTAAACTATAAGGATAATAAGAAGTAATAATAACTTCAAATCAATATTGATTCATTGCCTTTATTCTTATAATTGCATTAATAGTGGTCCTACTATTCCTTTTTCTTTCTTTCTTTTTTTTTTTTTCTCCTTTTTCATTTAGCTATGATCGTGCCAAAT
This sequence comes from Morus alba, assembly GCA_012066045.3. Taxonomy (NCBI): domain Eukaryota; kingdom Viridiplantae; phylum Streptophyta; class Magnoliopsida; order Rosales; family Moraceae; genus Morus; species Morus alba. The sequence goes on from CP050234.2 coordinate 2,433,361, forward strand.
ACTAGTGCAAATCTTCAGGGAAAAATTACTAGTGCAAGCCAAAATGCTTATTTATTAAAAAAATAAGAGAAAGGGCCGGTTTTATATATTACTAAACGTATATTATGTATAAATTGGTATAAAGAATTTGTTCAAATCAAACTATACTCCAAATACGAAGAATGTTTTATACATGTTAATATTAGGAGAGGATTGTAAAACTTACTTTCAGAACGTATGAATCTGGATTATTACTCTTTACTCTTGAATAATACATTTTTAACTAATATAATTACTTAACGAAAAATGATATTAATTTAGAGTGAGGGGATAAAATATTAGGAAAATAGTAGAAAATATGCCAATATGAAAAGCTTAAGGAAGTATATAGGCTAATTTTCAGTTATAAAAATTAATAGGCCATAACTTGTCAAGTTATGGTTCATAACCAAATAAGTTATGAACAAACTTGTGAAGTTATGGTTCATAGCCAGATAAGTTATGGATAAAAATCGTGAATTATGGACAATAACTTGTCAAGTTATGGTTCATAATCAGACACATTATGGACGAAAACAGTAATTTAGCCTATTTATTAACTTATGTAAACTATTAACCTATTAATTTTAATTCATCTCAAGCCTTATCATATTTCCCTCTTTCTCCCTAAATATTATAGTTGAGAATAGACTGGCTTCTTTATTGGACCTATCCTACCAACGCTAGAACTTAGAAGAAGCTGTAACACAATTGGGCCAAGACAAGCTATGTTTCGGAGGGAAATAAAAGAGGAAGAACAGAATGATACACGAGGAAAATAAGGAGAAATAGGAGGGTCATTCTCTTATTGGGTTTGGTATGATTTTATTCGTTTAATCTCTCTACATTGAGAAGGATTGAAATTACGATTTTTTTAACACAAGTTATCCACCTTTGGTAAGCACCCAATTCCGATTTTTTCCCGTTCCAACTGACTTTGAACTCTATCCAACTCAGAAATTAGCTTCCCTCCGTTTCAACTTTTCAAATCATTTTTAAAAAGTACAAATATGTTCATCATCTATGCTATTTTCTTCTCCGTTCAGATTTACACTTTAACTGCACGTCCAAACTTCAGTTCATATTTCAATTTAAACAGCACAATTTGAATTTTCTAGCTCAAACAAAAAAGTTTCAAATTTCTGAGTCGTCTTCTTTTTTTCTCCTACTAAACAAGCATGAATTTCAAAATTCTTCCACTAATTTCATGATTCTCATCCATCTCCCTCCTTCCACTTTCCATCCTAACTTTCCATCCTACCAAACAAGCTCTTAATAAAGACGTTCAAATACCAATTGGCCGATGAAAACCTTGACTGCATCATAAAATGTTTGTTCTCATTTTAGTTGATCTCCAAATAAGACGGTTAAACAAATTTTCCCCCAAGTGTTTTTGTTTTATTTATTTTTATATTTTTATAAAATTAGTTTAGGGATGGAAATCAAACGGGCCTTGTACTATTTGTCCAAAACACCAGGGAAAGAGAAAATGTCTCGTACATCATCCAAGCATGAAGCATAAGAAATCCAGAAGCTTCTCGATCACCAAAATTTTGAATTAAATTGATTTTCTTTTATCCATAAACTACACAAAATTAGCTAACACCATCATTTTTCCACGAACTCTCGTTCCTTTTCAGGAGACATCACTTATAACTCAACTAATAAGTGCATTCTTTTAATGTATTGTTGAGTGCATTCTTTTAATGTACAAGCAAAAAAAAAGTGCATTCTTTTAATCATATTGTCCTCAAAACTTTTCTTTTTTCTTTTTCTTTTCTTTTTTCAGGTACATGAACATCAACCTAAATTATTCCACACGTAACACTAAAGCCAAAACTAATTAATCAAAAGCTAATTAACGGCTTTATTTAGTTATATGATATCACATATCCATAATCATTTCTTGGCTTAGAGAGAGAAAGACAGAGACGATGCATGGAAAATTTAAAAGTTCAAAAAAGTTGCTGCAGCAAGATGGTATAAAAGACCTTCCTTTTAAAAATAAAATAAATAAATATTTTACCAAAATAAATAAATAAACTAGTGCTTTATGGAAGCAGTTGTACTAATAACCACCCTTTTATTCATGCTTCTCCTAAGCAAAAAGAACTCATTGAACTCAAAAAATTGTCCGCTGTAACAAACGTTATAAGAGTATGGAATGGCGTACCTAAATAATGGGAGAAACAATTTAAATTCCAAATCTTGTTAAAGAGATGGAACAATTTATACGTTTTATTCATGAATTCAGAACTATAATTTATAACAATTCTCGATTTACGTATATTTTTTATGAAAGAAAATACTATAACGAATCACGAACCATGATTCGAATCATGACACGAATCCACTAACCAAACGCAAAGGATCGTTGCTTGGCCGTGACAATAATATTTCGCCAAACAAACTTTCAATTTTTACTCTTATCAGCAAACAGAAGGTGAGCCAATCTTTCATCATATGGAATCCATCCGTGAGTGCATAGTACTACCTGTTTTTGCCCCCATATCTCTCTCCGGACGTCCATTTATTACCCCAATAATATGACCAAAACTTTCCCCTCTTTCTTTCTCTGTTGATAAAGAACATTCTTTTTAAAAGGATTAAACAGCATTAATGAAGGCTTGGATTCTCTTGCAATTAGTTGTTGTCGTTTAAGGGGGACATTAGGGGGGACCAATTGGTTTCAGTCACTCTCCTTTTCTGGCTTTTGTCACATAAACACCTCAGTTCATGTCCATGTCTTTCTCCGACATCACCGGGGACCCTTGTCTAAGAAATATATATATATATATATATATATATATATATATATATTTATACACATATGTATATTAGTGTATATATATACATATCTTCACAAACATATTGGCTTTGTAATTGCCATATATATACTATATATATACTATATGTATCTTTACCAAAATGTTTAAAAATTCACCACCACTCAGAGTTGTAGTGGATGGAATTGCTTGAGATTTCCTTACCATGAGAAAACTTCTGCGATATTTTTGTTTTCTGCCATGGAAATTTGGATATATTTCTCCAAACTTATCGATCGAGGACAAATGTGATGCCTCAGGGATCGTTTGATTTTATCTGTTTGGGCTTACTTACTTACTTAGCTGTGGAATTTCATAAAATTATTTATTAAATAATGTTATATTGTCTTCTTTTTTTCATGTTCTGTTGTTCCGGTGTTGTAGTGATTTTGTCGAACACCGCGTAAATTTTTTGGCAATTGCTCGAGGTAATCATGATGTTTTGGGACATTCTTTTTCTTTTGTCTCTCTTTTGCGTTCATGTGAACTTTTGGACCCAATTAATCTTATCGAATAGTGGTAATAATACAGATCCCCTACTCTTCTATTTCTTGAATTTCTCTGAGCCAGGTAAATTTTTTTTTTTTTTTCAGAAAAAAAAATAATTTCTGTGCATGGCTTTTTGCTCTTTATAAAAGTGGATTGAACATTGGGACCGTGAATCTGATCGAAAATCCATAGCAAAGTGGGAAATTGTTGAGATATGATCAGAACTGCTCAAAACCTTCATTTTTTTTTTTCTTCAGAATTATGTGATTAAAGTATGTTAAAAAAAAAAAGTACCAGTAAGATATAATTCTAAATCATCAAATCGATTAAAAAAATATACATAATAATTCAACGAAACTTTATGAAAATATGACGTTAAAATTGTGCCTATCGATAGGGGTTTCGATAGGGGAATTCTTTTTTTTTTTTTTTTTGTTTTTATGAAAGAAAAAAACTGTCCAAAAAAAAAAAAAAAAAAAAAAAAAAAAAAAAAAAAAAAACAAAACAAAACAAAAACTCAAATGCTTCTCAAGTGCTTCTAGTTAACTAAGTTTCAAAGAATTGATTTTTTTTTTTTTCCGTTTAGATATGAAACTTAGAGTTAAAACTGTCAAATTCAAGCCTTTATATCAGTTTCTAAGTTATTTCTGGATTTAAATATATTAATTATATATATATATATATATTGCATCTTAACTTGTCCTATTCAGCCATATCAGTCTCTAATATTAAATATATATTATATATATATATATATATTGCATCTAACTTGTCCTATTCAGCTACTTCACTCATCACTCACATGTGTTACATATTCATGTTTTCTCATCATGGTTTTGGGTTTACTTAATTAATCAAGATTATAATGATTTAGCCATGCAACAATTATTTTATAATTTGTGTTCAGCCTTTTGCTGCAGTAGTTAGGATGTAGGCATCAGGCTGGTGAAATCATCATCTCAAAACTGCCCAATCTTCGCAAAAACAGTTGAAAGGTTGCCAATACAAAATTGCATTAGAAAGACAGAGACAAAACACAACAAGCTAAGCAACAAATCAGCATAATAATTGTGTACGGGTGTATAAAAAAGAAAAAAAGAAAGGGAAAAAAACAGGGAAAAAAGAGAACATTCTCAAAGGTATAAGACAGAATTAACTCAGGGTCCGTTCACTTCGCTGATTCGAGTTTTTAATTCGAGTTGAGATTTGATTTTATGTGAGAGCTTTTTACTGTAGCAAAAAAGTTAGATGTGATTGTTTGTGAGAGCTTTTTACTGTAGCAAAACTCGAATAAACGAAGTGAACGAGGCCTCAGTTTTTCCTAAGAGATCAGTTTTATTGAGAGACAACAGAACATGCATGAACATGGGCTCCCATTAAAACTGATTTTGTCATACTTACTTTCCTTTTATAGTACATTGATAACAAAATCTTCCAAAACCATAATGCTTAATTTAATTTGTTCACATTTATAAACTTTGACCTTTATGTACTTATTTATTTATTTTTCTTTTCTTTCTAAGTCGGCAAGGCTTTGGAATAAAAGTACAGTATGCATGAACCTGTTTGTTAGAAGTTAATCGATAGAATTTATTCTACTAACTTTGAACTTTAAGTAGATAAGAAAGAATTAAGAAGCAAATGTATTATTATCATCATTATTATTTTCCTAAACCTTTAACAAGAAACATGATCAAAAGGAGAAGTGGGGTTAACTTCTGATGCAACCGTACATCATGGATGCTTGTGGGGACTGGCATTTTATGTTTTTTTTTTTTTTCCCCCTTTTTCAATTATCAAATATTTCAGTGTCTCTTGCCAGAGTGAGAGAGGATATTACGGTACATAAATACATTAGATACATGTTCTCACTAGAGAAGGGGGCCTAAGCAAGCCTTGCTATTTCACACCTTGTATCTCTTCCCTCTTAAGAGTGTATATATCACAACTTTTCTTTTTCTTCCTTTCCCTCATTCTTCATAAACTAACAAAGAGGTAGAACAAGAAGAAGAAAAGGAAAAAAAAAAAAAAAAAAAAAAAAAAAAAAAAAAAAAAAAAAGCCATGGAAACTTCCCAGCCTCTTTCCATTGAGAGCTTCTCATACAGTTGGTTAGTTAACCTGAAACCATCTCTAGAAAGCCTTGACAACTCCCTTAGAACCTCTCTCGACGCATCCGACGAAGCCTCCTTCATCGAGATGGACCCCCGAATGCCTCCTTCCAAGAGATTCTTGAGGATTTCCCAGGATTTCAAGTTTGATTTCCCAACTTCACCATCTCCTCTAAGTCTTGTCCATGCTGATGAGCTCATCTCCAATGGCTACCTCATGCCTCTCTTCCTTGACCCTTTGAAGATGGAGGCGTATGAGGCCTCAAGTACTACTTCCACTCAAAACCTTCCCAACTCCTCGCATTCCCCGATAACCGGTGTCCCTGCCGGCAATTCTGATTGTTCTTCATTGAGAAGGTGTAGGAGATTGTCAAGGAGGATAATTCAGAAGTACTTGAATTTTCTCAGGCCATTGTATCGAAAAATTCGAGGTCACAACAAGGCGGGTTCTAAAGCGGCGGGACACGTTGAGAAAAGGGTTCAAGGAGGAAAGAACCGGGTGTACTCTTCCGAAAGCGCATCTCCAAGAATTAGTGTAGCTTATTCTGCAGATGATTATTGGAGAAAGTCATGTGACTCTGATAGCTCAATTTATGAGGCTGTTCTCCATTGCAAAAGATCTATAGGTATACACCAAGTTTATAAGTTGTTATATTATTAGTTCTTGTGTTTGTTATCCTTATAGGAAATTCTTAACACTTATTGAAAACTCTGCTATTTTCCAGGAAACTGATGATCTGAGGAAGCAATATTGCTTTGGAGAGAAGGAGGAAAAAAAAAAAAAAAGAGGAAGAGACAAGAAGAGGAAAGCTGAGAAAGGAACAATTTTTGGGAATCACATGGGAAGGAAGGGAATGAGAGATGACAAGTTAAGATCACCAGCCACTTGTTCTTTGTCACTATCCCTAACATATTTCTTTGATGACAATGTAAATTTTGTTGTGAATCTAGCCATGGAAAATCTGGCCTTAGCTAGGAAGAGGGATTAAAAAAAAAAAAAAAAAAAAAAAAAAAAAAAAAAAAAAAAAAAAAAAAAAAAAGGATAAGATAAAGAAAAAGGACATGCACACTACAAATTTTGTCCTTTCTTTATCTTTATGGGAAGGAAACTACCTATTTCAGAGAATCTCCTTTCCTTGTAAACATGTAAATCTCTTATTCAGTGAAATGAGATCAGGATCATCTAGTTCATGGGTATCTTTCGGTTTCCTTATTAGACCAAACCAATGAAGATAAACATTGGTATACATTCCTTTACTTTTCCCTTATTTTGAATTTTGTTACTCATGTACTTTTAAATTTAGGGGAGTTTCTCAAATAAAAGATATGTAGTTACAAATTTGGAATGGGAAAAAAGGATATCTCTGACAAAATCCCTGCGTGTCCATTACTAAGATTTTATATCAGAAAAAGCCTGTGCTCATATCATGATCTGTAAAGCAAAAAGAATCCCAGTTGCCAAAAAGTTAAAAATATTTCGTATAAGAAACCCTTATCACTATAAAATAAAAAATCAGCTCCCTCGAGCCTAACTGATGAGGGGGGAAAGAAGAGGCAAAAAGAAAAGAAAAACAAAAGAACAAGTATAAATAACTTTTTAAGCATATGAATTATTAGAATACAGCATTAAACAAACTGTTCTAGTTGTCAAAATCTCATTGACTCCAATGGAGAATTAAATACATTCTGTCATGTGTCACCTTAATTATTTATGTGTTAAGGATCAATCAAATTCCAAGTTCACACTAAGGATTTCTTTCCATCTCTAGTACTGTGTAGTAAAGCGACGCGCGAGACAGAGAGACGAATATTTATCGAAGGATAACCGATCATTTTGAAAGTTGAGATACATGTGAATAGGGAAAGCTTTTGATGCCATGGAGAATGGAGCAATAAGAGGGACACATGACTTGGACTATTTTTGGCTTCACCTTAGTAATCAGTATATGGTAGACCCCTCTTCAACTACTCATTCACGAACAAACTCAAGTCTATTTCTGTAACACAATCATTCACATAGGCTCCGGTTGTGCCCATATTTCCACAGCAAATCTCTGTACTGCGCAAAGAATGCTGGCGCACACCAGGAAAATGAACAAACAACATGTCGTTCCACACTGTTCCGAGCATGAAAAGCATGCCGATATATAACATATTCTCAAAAATATGCTATAATCATAATTTTTGGCCATTACATTTGAAACTAAACAAGATGGTATTATTCTCAAAATAGTTTTGAGGATTCTTCTTTTTTTTTTTCCCTGTGTTGATGTGAAGGAAAGAAGTGAAGAGGGTTGGATTAGAATTCTGGTCCCCCCCTAAGCTATGGGGTCCAAAATGTGATATGTGTTTCACTTTAAAAATAGCCTTTTTTTTTCCTCAGCTACACTGTCCATACAAAGCCATTTCCATGTAACACAAGTTTAGGTGGCCTAACATCAGCCAATGGGTTTGGTAACAGAATGGCTAAGAGAGGAGACATGCCCATGTCTTGATAAAATTGCATTCTTGCGTTTCTTTCTGCTACTATTTTTTTTTTTTTCCTTCTTTCTTATAGCTTATTATATTTATCAGCTTAAGGTTGTGGGGGACCAAAAACAAATACATGCTACTTGTCTCTGGTATTGGTCCTTTTGTCACTGTAGCAACTAGCAAGACACTAACTGGCTCTGTCATTTGTGCAATTGTCATCAAGACGCTTCATATATAGCATTTGCAAATTGCAAGTTGGGATATGGGTTCAGTGATAATCTCCTCAGAATATTAAAGAACTAAGCATTTAAAAAAAAAAAAAATCCCTATGGCTGATAGAGATTGTGCAACCAGACACAAGTCAACAAATAATTGTGAACACCAGGATTTTACATGGACAAATCATGACCAAGGGTCGTAAAAAGATTTACAAGAGAGAAAAAGATCAGAATTCTGCATACCCAATTGAGATATTTTCACCGCGTTGTATTAAAAATTTAAATTGTTATATTTTTCTGAATTTAGTATGATCCTGATGATCCGACCATCAAAAATGATTCCTTATCATAAATTTTTTTAATAAAAAGAGTGTCTCTCTTTCCATAATATTTTTCATACCTTACTATAAAATTCTCTTTTTAATTTAATTTAATATGATTTTGATGTAATTTGATCATCAAAAACTATTGTGTACTACCAATATGGTAATTTTTCGTAAACTATGGTCTCATTCATTTTACCAATTCGAGTTTAAAATTTAAATTTTAATACAGTAAAAAACTCTCAAAAATAATCACATCTAACTTTTTACTATAATAAAAATCTCACATAAAATCGCATCTCAATTTTAATTAAAAAATCGAATCAGCAAAATAAACGCCTTATCTTTACAAGAAAAGGTCTCCCTATTTTCTTAACATTTTTCCCATTCCCAATGAAAGCTATTTGAGCTATATTCTAGACATGAAAGCACTTGATATAGGCCTTCCAAAGGCAAAACGGGCGTGGGGTAAAAATCTGAGGCATGGATAAATCAGAATCAAAGAACGTGCTCTATCAACTTGTCTGCACAAATATGATGATGCAGAAGAATAGAATGCCGAGCGGCGAGCAATTGGAAACAAAAAATTCTTCAACTGATAATTACTGCCGGCATTTTTATATCCTACCAATATGCTTTTTTACGAAGGCTTTTTTGGAACTACACGGCGACAAATTGAATAAAAAAAACATGCCACAGGAATCGGAACCATGTCTTATGCCGTGTGTCCTGAGCATTTTAGTCTAAGATCAGTATTCACTGGTACAAGTTTATTGACATTGAATATTTCACGTGACTTTTCTTTTTCTTTTTTTTTTTTTTCTTTTTTTTGTCCTCACATTGTTCGTTTTTTTTTCATTTTTTTAATTTTGATATTTATTGAACTAGCCAATATCTATGGCGGTTTTATTTGGGTAATTGCATATTGGGACAGGGAAATCAGCAGAAATTGTGCGTCTCGTTTTTGGTCGGAGAATTTTCTTCAAAGGGATCAAGAATGCAACATGTGTTCTCTTACACCATCTCCAATGCTAATATTAATGCTAATTATATATTTAATATCAAAAAACTATGATACGTTATTTTTATTTTTATTTTAATACATAATGCTATTTAAAATGTTAAATCTATTTTTTCATAATTATTAAGCTTTGCGAGTTGTAAAATTAAAATTTTATTTTTAAAATAATTAGAAAACGCAAAAGTTGCATTAATTATATGAAATAAATAAACATTTCAACTGATAGTAATTAAATGCCAAATTAAATATATGCTATACTTGGTAGGCAATTTTTCACAAAGTTTAGCATATGAGAAATTTAATACAAAAAATAGCATTACATTAGAGAATATTTTTTACACTCAAATATTAAATTTACAATTGGCACATTAATTATAACATTACATTAGAAATATTCTTAATATTCGGAGATCGAACTCCTTGAGAAAGACCACCAAAGGACTACGACAAGATCAAGATTGCACTCAAGAAATACCATCAAGATAACGTTGACCGAGATGTATCTCAAAGGTTGACCCATAGAGAATCAAGAGATTGAGATGGAAAAACTTGAGGTTTGACGTCAAGTTAATCTTAAATTCAATGTCCAACCTCGAGTACTTTAAGGGTTTTTTTTTTTTTTTTTTTTCATCAATTCGATGTCCAACCTTGAGTACTTTAAGGGTGTTTTTTTTTCATAAATTTGAATAGAAAATTTAAAATGAAATTTAAATTTTTGTAGGGGAAAACACTATAGTAAAAATGTTATATAGTAATTCAAATTTATGAAAAGAACAAGGAGTTCGTAATTCTTAAAGGCCTCACCTCGAGTTAAAAAAAAATGGAAACGACATTTTCCTTATGAAACGATACAAACATAAAAACAAAATGGCAATCAACATCAAACGACAACAAAACAAAAACGACAATGACCTAAAAATAGATAAAGAGGAACATAAAACAATTTTCAATCGACGAGGTGTTTTAAAATTCAGCTTCCAAGTAGGAGATTTACGAGTTCGTTGTTTGGAAGAGTGGTTAATCTCTTTTGGTAATGAATGGAACTGAGGAATTAGCAGCAATTTTCTGTCCATGTTTCAATTCGCACTAATTGCTCAAGCGTTTAATTCGTTGTGTAAAATTTGTTAAGGAAATCCATAAATTTTTATTTGAAGATGGCAAAAGAAATGGAACATGTCATGAAATGATTGTGAATGTGATGAAACAAAGAAGATTAGATTCTTTGGATATTGACATTATGAGTTATGACTAAGGCACTTGAGTATCCGTCACAACGAGCTGGTCTTGCATTGCTCGTCGGCATTTCGATCTTAACAACGCTGGAAGGGTTAAAAGAGAACAATAATAATAAAAGACGACAGAAAAATAAACGACGACATAGTAAAACACTAGAGATAAGAAACGACACTGATCAGCAAACGACAACATATAAAATTGAAGAAAAAAAGCCTCAAAACAACAAAATTGTGAAATGGGTAAAAACGACAATGATATAAAAAAAAAAAAAAAAGAAAACATCATACAATCAAAACATGATCCTAAGATATAGTTATTTGATAAATGGTTCAAAATTAATAAAATAGTAAAGCACAATAACAAAGTAATAAACGACCAAAACATGAAAAAAGACAATTACCTGAAACAAACAATATCTATATGAAAAGGGGATGACCTTAAAGAATAAATTCATTATAAAACAACAAGCATATCAAATAAAAATAAAATTTAGAAAACCAGAAGAAAAATGAAAAAGAAAAAGGCACAAATACAATAATACGACAACAAACTAATAAAACGATGAAAATATTGAAAAAAGACTATTAACTGATCAAGCGACAAACACATCAAGGACCACCAAAAAAGGGAAAACCTTTAAACAAAAGAAGAAAATGGAAAAATAACAAGCGTACTAGCCAGGGGAAAAAAAAAAAAAAAACACGTGGAAAATTTGCAGTGGCTTCAAAAACGACAGTGGCAAGAAAATGACATTACTGAAATACGACAACAAAATAAAGGGTCATGACATGAGATGGGAAAATGGCATTGAGCACAAAGCGGATATTGGACGTAAAAAAGAGAGCAAAAAGGAAAAATTACAACGCAGAAAATCGACAATCATTGAAAAACGGCAATAAAAATGAAACGACAGTGACCACAAAGAAAGTATAAACGACATAACATGGAAAAAGGACAACCTGATTAAACGGCAATGACAGCGAAAACGACAACAAGATACATGGGAAAAAACGACCAAAAAGGACTAATCTTGTCGTTGCAACTGTGCTTTAAAGACATTGTTCTTAGACTCTGTTATCAAATTTGTTTCTTTTGTCGTTTTTCAAGGTTCTATTCATGAAAATGTCTGTGGAAGGATAAAAAAAAAAAAAATGACTACTTTTTACAAAGAACAACCTGATAGTCATTCTTTGTAAAAATGAAAAAAATAAAATAAAATAAGAAGTCATTTTGCTAATCTCATTTTATTGGATGGTTATTCAATCAAATTTCTGTTAGTGACACTGAACATGTTCCCTAGTTCAGAATCATATTAATAAAAACAACATTAATAGGAAGCAAAATGATATTTATTTTTTTTGCTTTACTAAAAATATTCCTCTACAAAACAAATCCGATTACATATATATCACCAACATCCATCTCCTGCAAAATTACAACGTTTGTACATTACTTCTATTTTCCTACTGCACAAAAGGTCTTTCTCGCACTCTTTACATGACATGTTCACAGGAACTATCAAACCTCGAAAATTGTGTTCCTCGCATGTCGAAATTGTGAGGACTTTTGGCTTAAACACTTTCTGCCTCAGAGCCGGAGGCTTCACAGAAGCTTCGAAGTCCTTTTGTTCCGAGTCTCTGAACTTCAAGTAATGCTCAATGTCCTTGGAGTATTCCGAGCTCAAGTTTCTGATGTTGAACCAGTTCCTATGCGGTTTAGGCCTTCGGTCACTAATGGCAATGGCAATGTCATTAGGGAAAAGGTCTCTGAGCACAAAGGCGTGCAATATAGTTGTTATGAGGAGAGCCGAAACTGTAAGCGTGGACGCCGCGGAAAGTAGGATGGCCAGGGCTTGAGTTACAACGTTTGTTACTTCATTTGAGTACTTGACTGTTGCAATTGCAGCGCCAGCCATTGGAAAAGTGTATGCCCACCAAGCTAGTGAGAATCTGTAAAATTCAAAGAAAAATATCTAGAGGTTAGAGAATTGAACAATAAAGGGTTAAAAATGAATAATTTCATATCAAGTTCATTTAAGCCATGTCTTACTTGAATCCTCTGAAGAAGTTAACCCGAACAGCCTGCAGAAATTCACAAAAAGAACATGCAATTTAGAATGTTAGTTCAGTTCTCCCAAAAGCTTTTAACAATAGTATTATATTCTAGTACTTTTCCATCGGCCTAAACCAAACATGGGTCAATCAAAAAAGGGGCAAAATTGCAAATGCGACATGAGCCTATTAAAGGAGATAATAGGCCTATAGGCCTACGAGTGAAAAGTTACAAAATTGCAATGGTTCGAACATTGATACCTTGTTAGTTTATCAATTTTCTATCAATTTTCTAAAAAGCTTAGGTGGGCAACAATAGTATTATAGTTTATTAAAAGATTAGTCATGGCAAAGAAACAAGCTGATGCAAATTGCATAATGCATAGATAGATACTGACCAGTGAGAAATAAAGGAACAATGCAATGAAGTAGGCTATTCGCGATCCATTGTCGAAGGAGCCCTGGAGCTTGGCCCACGCCATGGAGGCGACACTAGGCGCCGCGACGAAGAGAAAGAAAACCGGATGGAGCTCCTTTGGGAGTGTCTTATTTGTTGGGAGTCTTTGGTAGAGAGTTACAAAGAGCACCGTGTAGTGAGCTAACCCAACAGCAAAGAAGAAAATAGGCCCTTCTTTTAGCCCCATGGAAGCACCCAACAATGCGCCAACAAAGTTTCCAACAACTGAGAGATGGTTTGAAGGATTAGCCACTTTGGAGAGCCTCCTTTGGCCTCCTGACATCCACTGTCCATAGATCTTAAGCTCAAGGCAAAAGATTGGAGTCATCAGGATGTACCAAAGAGCCGGGTGTAAGGTCTTTGCAACCGAAGGTGGGACACTGAGAGCTAAGAACAAGAGCGAGATCCACGGGGCGAAGAAGAAGTTGACACGGATGGGGTGATAGTACTCGCGACGAACCGCTTCGAAGTACAAGATCACTTTGAGAAGGTAGATGGAGAAGACGGCCACAACTAGAGCAATAGCGATGTACCAGAGGACAAGATTTATTGTTAGGCTCAAATGGAGAAACTTTGTGGAAGCAGAGGTGGCAAGGGTTTTCCACATGATAGCTTGGCTGCTCACACCAAGGCAAATACCAAATGAAGAGATGGGAAACCTTAGAAGAAATGGCCATTTCTTGTCTTCTGGAAGCAGTATTTCTTCTGATGCCTGTAAATAATATAAAGAGAAAAGAAGAGAAACATTTAAACTTCTTCAAAAAAACAACTAACATTTATCTTAATCCTAACATCACAAACATAGATTTTTTGTTGCGAATTAAGAGGATTATTGGTTTCACCCTGTTCCTTATCCCTTTTGTCTACAAAAGAAATTTAGTGATCCATTAGTTGAACAGAAAAGACTTGACTCAATTCTAATTCTACTCGAAATGATGGACTCAGTTTCACTCTCACCACCACAAGTCTTGCACCATATAGTCGATTGACCAGGCAGAGATCTTAAAGTGGGGCTACAAAATTTCAAACCTTAATTCCATCTTGAGAGTATAAAGAAGAAGCTATTTTAATCGCTGCACTACTCGATTAGTGGTAAAGAAGAAGATAGATAATTGAGTAAAATTACCCTAAGGGTGTCCAACTCTGGCCCTTCCAGTGCATCATAGTAACGGTCGACCGGTATAGTTTCAAACTCCGAGTTCTGCAGGACAACATCCTCTGGTCCAGTCTGTCTCGGCGTCTTTCCTCGCAGGTGCGTGATCTGTTTTTCGAGTTTCCCCGACCATGTCTTGAAAGAATCAAACCTCCTGTCTATCAGCCTCCTAGTGTTTGGATTCTGAGGCAGATCTCCAGTGTTCATTTCCTGCTGATTATGTGTTGTTCGGATGGGCTGGGAGTAAAATTTAGCCGGTTTCGGCAGCTCGCAGCTGGCGCTCATTGCCCCGCAATTCGAGTCCGCCAATCTGTCAAAGAGAACCTGCTTGGTGTTCTGCAGATGGATTTCTTCGGGAGTTGGTGTCATGCTGATGGAAACAGATTGAATTCTTTGATGGTCATCCGATGGGCTTTGTGAGATAGAAGTTTCAATTTCCTGGTTTAAACAAATGCATAATATAAGTCAGCCAATGAATACTTATATTATCATCAATGTAAAACAATTGGATTCATTGAATAGTCTCCATTACAAGTTAAAGTTTCTCCAACAAAGCAATGAATATGTAGGTTTTAAGAATGCTTAGCTATTTATTTTATATTCAAAAAAAAAATTACTTTAGATGACAGATTAAGTGGTTGAAGGCCTATTGCGCCTTGATCTTGAACGCTATCAAATCCGATCACTTCATTCACGTGTCTAATCAGTGCTGGAGTTTCAGGACAATCTTGTTCTGTGGACTCCCCCACATACTTGTTGGTTTCCATAGTGAAATCAGCACCTGATTTCCCAATAAAAGGAGAAAGAAAGTCGAATATTCAGGCATCAGAACATAAGTACAGAATACGTATAACTACTGGGAAAACTACTTTATACTCATAACAATCCAAAAAAAAAAACGTTCAAACCCCACCCAGAACATAACAATTTAGAAGAAATACTTGAGATCTATGGCGAAATGAAGCGGATTTTTGGGTTCAAAAAATCAAAATAAGGCGTCTCTTTCACAACCAAAACTAAGATAATCTAAAAAAAGAGGACAGAACATAATCAGCGCAGAGCATTCCTGACTAATTGGGTCGTTCCTAATACGGTCAAAATGCTAACTACCAACGTTCAACGATCAGAACATTACGTCAAATTGATAAATATATATAGTGTTCCAGGGTGACATTGTTCTAGATCACAGTCTAATAGATTACAACTTTAAATAGTAATGGAGTAATCAACAAAATTGCTCTTCTCAACAGCATTTTGAATAGGAAGAAAAAGTAATATGAACTAGAACCGTGGATATGATAATAAGCAAAGTAATATGAACCAGAAAGATCAAGAAATCTAACCTTAAAAGTGGGAAAATAGAACCGTGGATCTTTGATATGAAAGAAGAAGAAGAATTAGAAGAGAAGCACAACCAACCAATTACCAAACACACGTCTATCAGCTATAGGAAAACGCTTTTTATAGTCCAAAATGGGGCCTGTACTTGCAACCTTTTTTTTTTTTAAAAAAAAAAAAGAAGAAAGAAAGAAAGAAAGAAAGTGAATAAGAGTTACATCAGACGCACTTTGAAATCTTATAATTACGGCTGTCTTTTTTTTTTCATGCAGACATAAAGGACAAAGCCAAAGCGGCACAAATAAGGCATGCAATTCCATGTTACTTCCTAAATATTGAAAGGATAATTAGGTAGGTATATGTGAGAAAAAGCAAGGACAGGCTTGATTGTTTTGTCATCATCTTCAACATCTCAGTTTCATTTTTAAAAAAAAAAAAATTCTTTGCGTCAGAAAAATTAGGTTTGACTTAAATTAAGAAAAATATTAATTTAAGAATTTTTTTTTTTTTTTTTTTAATATGTGGATAGTAACACGCACTTATCTAGAAGAAAAGTGCATGACAAGAGAACAATGAATCGATCCAAGTAGGCAATATTATTGTCCCTAGTAAAATGTAGAAATGACCACAAAGTGGCCAAGAAGCAGTAATAGCAAAGCTCAGAAGAAGCATATTCTAGGGTGCGTTTGGTTTCATTTCCAAAACGTTTTTCACGCTTTTTAGAGAGGAAAAAATGAAATTGAAAACAAAATGATGTTTGTTTAAGAAATATTTTGAAAACGAAAACGAAAATAGTGAGAATGATTTTTATGAAGAAATTTAGAATAATTTTTATGAAGAAATTTAAAATGATTTTCACTTTTCTATTTTTATTTTTAATACTTATCAATAATATTATAATATATTAATTAATAATTATAATCAAATACAATTTCACTCTTTTATTACACTCAAAATAATCTTTTAAAAAACCAACCAAATGTAATTTCAGAATTGTTTTTAGAATGATTTTGAAAATAATATTATTTTTATTTTTTATTAAAAATAAAATCATTTTAAAATCAATTCTAAACGCACTCTTAATTTTTTTTTTTTTTTTTTTTAGGTTGGCCTATCAAGGTCGACCATGGCTTTTTTTTTTGTGCACATATTAAAGTAGAGGGATTTGTGCACAATCAAAAAGGTTCCTGATACACATATTAAAGTAGCAATTTTTTTTTTTTTTTTTTTAAACACTAAGGACCATGGCTTTAAGGAATTTACACCCGATATGATTTGAACCTTGGATTTGGAAGAGTGCATAACTCTTCCATTTGTTACAGTTCATACTGGTCCATGGTGAACGTGTTTGACAATACTTGTCTACTCAGTGAAAGGGACACAAGAAACTTTTAAGTTCAAAAAGTAAAAGTTGTATATTTGAATAATAGTAGTAATAGTGATAAGATCAAAGCAGTATCACATATGCGGGATTATAATAATCATGTGTCAATTTTAATTTGATGTAATTTAATATTCTTGACTTATATAGTTAACGTTTTGAAGCTCTGAAAGTCAAAAAACTTTTTATAATTGGCTAAGATATACAAAATATGTGTTGTCATAATCGAAACGACAACAAAACAATGGTTGGCTTCGTGCAAATTGTTGAAATTTCCAGATTTTAGTTGAACCAGATGAATAATACGACAGGTGTTACCAATTCATATATTAAATGCGAACACCAAAACAATTTAAAAATAAAAAAAATAAAAAAAATAAAAAACGTTTGCTATACTTATTACTGATGAAGCGATATTTTCGCTATAAACGTTGCTGTCCACAATTTAAATATATTTCAGAAAAAGGCAGCCTAGTAATTATACTTATTTATTACAATATAAAAATGTCCGCAAATTGCTGAAATTTTAGATTTTTGTTGAACCAAATAAATAATATAAACGTTCGCCATACTTTTTTTTTTTTTTTTACTCTTTGAAAATTGAAAGGAATCTCAATCAATCAAAGATGATCATCATCCAGCTGATATAGAGATATATATCTTGTAATTTATTATGTGGGATTAAATTAGGGAATATGTCACCATCAACTTCTCAATGCAATGAGAAATTAAGGAAAAAATACCGACAAAACCACAGAAAACGGGATTTTTCGAAGTAAAATACGTAATTCAAAATTATAAAATATTATATATATATATATATATATTTACTAATTTATTTATTGATGGTCCTAAACTCCTAACAACTAGTCCCCACATACAGCTATGACATTTTAGATCTAACAATATTTAGGAACAATTTATAGTATACAATTGAGTTTCGCCGGTCCACCACGTCTCTTCTTTTTTTTTTTTTTTTTTTTCTATTTTATTCTGTTTTGATCGGTGATAAATGTGCAGGGATCCAAAATGCTAGGATTCTGGGAATGTTCCTTCAAGTTGGCAACAATCAAACACATAATGAATATATATATATATATATATATATATGTGTGTGTGTATATATACACACACATATATATATGTGTATGTGTGTGTGTTTGAAAAGTATATTACAGAGAATATATACAGACAGAATAAATAATGGACAAAAAGTTGTGAAAGCTTGTGATCGTGTTGGAAACAACCACGACCACGCGAAGTTGAACTGCCCATATTGTGGGAGACCAAAAACTATTGAAGAAAAAAAATAACCTCGTTCACTTTGCGGATTTAAATTTTTAATTCGAATTGAGATGTGATATTTTTCTAAGAGTTTTTCACTGTAGTAGAAAAAGGTAGATATGATATTTTCTGAGAGTTTTTATTGTAAAACTTAAAACTGAAAACTCGAATAGGTAAAATGAACGAGGCCTAAATAAAATAACTATAGAATTATTTTTATGTGGTAAAAATTCATTTGCCCTTAATTTCTTCAATAGTAATATTAATGATCTTAATTTTTCGTTGTAATTAGTAAAGGTGACAAAACAAAAAAAAAAAAAAATAAAATGCAAGGAAAATGAGTTCTACCTTGTGAATTCCAGCCTTCTAAACGCAATATCTGATTGGAACACCCTTCTTGAATTCTCATCAGGAGGTTAATATCATGTTTTCTGAGCTTTTTTTTTTTTTTTTGGTTTTTTGGGGTGTCTCTCTGCCTCTGGCTTGGACCTCAAAAACTAGAGTTAAAATGAATCTTAAAAAAAAAAAAAAAAAAAAAAAAAAACTAGAATCGAAATGGAAGGAAAATTTGTTAAAAGCTTGAGAAATTGCTTCCTGAATATTAACAAGATTTCTTAACAAAATTGCCCCTTTTTTTCTATAATTATTTCCCATGCTAGGAATGCGTACATCGCTTTTTTTTTTTTTTTTTTTTTTTTTTGACAACAAGTAATTAGTTTAGTTGTATATATTTGGCATTCTGTTACATCTAGGATCCTCCTAGAAATTTACTTTTTTTTTAAAAAATTTTTTACTGACACTAGGGAATTCTCGAAAAATGTATATAGAAACGAACCAAATAGAGAAATCCGGCACATGCTTGAACTATACGTTTAGCTTTTACAAACAAAAGGTTTATTATAAATAAATAAATAAAGGGTCGTATGCTCCGCCTAAAGTAAGCAAATTAGAAATTAATAATGGGGACTAAAAGAAATAAACTAAGGTATATAATGGGATTTTGACGAAACACCTAACTTGTGACACTTTAGTAAGTGAATTAAGCATGCATGTGGTCCGATGTGTTATTTCATGGAATAGTGGAATGTATGAAGTGGAAAGCATTTAAGAGATCATTTCATTTGGCAGACAAAATGACGATTGGTTAAAAGTATAAACAATAGTTAATGTAAAGTATAAAACACAAAAAACAAAAAAAAAAAATATATATATATATATATATGTATGTATAAATCTTCTGAAGGCCTAACTACACATTTTCGTTAGTCCTGCTTTTTAAGCCTAAATGGTATCATCAGAGGCACGTCCGTACCTAAGTTCTTCATGATCAACCTCTTTTTTTCTTTTTTTTTTTTTTTTTCTTTTTTTCTATTCCTTATCTCCTCTTTAACTTTATTAATGGTCTAAATTGCACGATCTGCACATGAAGTATTGGGAAATATTAGGTAACTCATGCTTTTGAAGTTAAATACGTCATTCTACCTTTCTAGCATTAATGGTGGAATCCCATATCGCACTAATGACGTTGGCTAATTATATATATATATATATATATATATATATATAGGTAGATTCACATTGTACAGGAATTATTTCGAATATTTAGTTGCGAGTTATATATGCAACAAATGGATCATTAATCAATTATTATGAATTAAAACATTCCACTAATATTCCAGTATAATAGGCAGTAACTTTTGTGATTGATAATGAAGTAAAAGCTAATCATGAAAAGCTTTTGTTATATAGAGTTTATTATAAGAACCACCGTTTTAGGTTTGTAATTCAGAAACTACAGTCATGCATGCATGCGTACATAGTAAAACATTGCAATATATGTGCTGTCGGAGGGAGAACCAGCTACGTGTGAGGTGTGTGTGTGTGTGTGTGTGTGTGTGTGTGTGTGTGTGTGTGTGTGTATAAACATTCCAAGTCTATTCGTGAACTCAAATGGGATTAAAAATGGGTGTATTTATAGGTCAATCCCTCAAAAGGGATTTGTGCCTATACGTTGGTTTTTCTAGTTTTGTCTCTTAACAATTTTTTCACTCATCACCTTTGGGTTTTCTCATATATTCACGAGTGTAATTTCAATTTTCTAGTGATTCCGTGACTATTTTTGAAAGTTTATACTGCATTCGTAGGATATTAATTTGAGCTTGGAGAAGTGAATATTGTAACAATAATCTAAACAATATTAATATTGGGAGTGGAAAATGAGAGTTAATCTATATTTACTTACTTTTTTTTATCCTGAAATATGAGTGAGATTGGTGGGACCCACTCAAATTTAAAATT
The DNA here is from genome assembly GCA_012066045.3 of Morus alba. Lineage (NCBI taxonomy): Eukaryota > Viridiplantae > Streptophyta > Magnoliopsida > Rosales > Moraceae > Morus > Morus alba. Next base: position 2,454,034 of record CP050234.2, read on the forward strand.
GAGGAATATGATTGGCACTCTCATGCCTCCTTTGGGATTGAGACTCTCATTCATAATAATATTAATATTAATTTACTATCATACTCTTATTTTATTTATAAATACACAAATAAAAATAAAATTCAAAAAAAAAATAATAAATGCAACATAAATTTATTATTTTATTTGCCTAATATTATAATATTAGCATAATTATTGTTAACTTTAATATAATAAATATGTACTTTATTTTTTAATAAATTAATAATATATTTTATTTGTTAACACTATTTTTATTTTTTTTTATTTTATTTTATTTTTTAAAAAATTTATTTTTATATTTTAAATAGTTGTACAATTTATATTTATTATTTTAGTACCTAATTATTACACTAAATATTTTAATTATGATTAATTTTAATATAATAAGTACACAATATATTTTTTAAATTGAAAATATCAAATTGATTTAAAGGGTAAATTAGTACTTTTACACTTTTTCATTCCGATTTTGGGTGTAAGTAAACGTATGAATGAGATTTGGTATGTCTCTGATTCTGAATCCTATCACTAAGTAAACAACTTATTTTGACTCCGATTCTTCACTCCAAATCCTGTAAGTAAACAGCTTATTCTGACTCTAATTCTTCACTCTGAATCCTACCCACTCTAAATTCTGCCCACTTTATAATTCATGCTCATTCTGATTACGCGTAGGTAAACATGCCATGAAACTTGGAAGGCACTCATTTGGAGTGATCAGCGGTGAACTTTTGGGATTTAGCCTGTCAAGAACTCCTTTGGATATAAATTAAGTGATGTCAAAACTCAAAATGGGTGTAGTTTTTTTTAAATAAAAATAAAAATAAAAAATTGATATAGTTGTAAGCATAATTTAACGATAATTCGATTTCACACTAGACTCTATTATGACATGATGAGTTTAAATCCTTCCACCCTAAATTAAAAATAAATAAATAAATAAATAAACTCAAAATGGACCTGACATGACAAGCCTACAATAATGATCCGAGCACACTGTAGGACCAGGACAATAATGTAGGCATGGAGAAAAAAAAAATTGATTTGTACTTAATAGGATACGTATTGTGTACTCCATAACATAATAGGATACGTATCGTGTACTTCATAACATATTTGTGTGACGCCAAAAAAATTCATCGGAGAGGAAGGCAAGGATTGACATTTTTTTTTTCTCATTCTCCATATTTATGTGAGGTCACTAAATTCGCATAACAGATTTTGTAAATAAACACCAGCTTAGATTGGAAAATGAAATCATTCTTTATTTTCTCTTTTATGTCATTCAAAGTAAGCGCATCCGTAGTAAAAAATAATAAAAATAACAACAGCGCCGATAATAATAGCAAAAAGAATTCTAAGAAAAAAAAGATAACAAAAGGAAGAACCCATAAGAAGCCCAAAGCCCTATCAGAGGTGAATGTGGTGGCCTGGGCCGGGTTCTAAAATAAGGCTTGTAGCCCAATGTTAACCAGAGAAGCAGGGCTATATCTAATGAGGACCAGCACAAGCTCGAAAACTCTTGAAACTTTATTAGAAAAATGGAGTGATGTTTCTCGAGAGTACAGAATGTACGTCATTCATAAAATATTATGGCCCCATTTGGTTTCTATCCTTAGGTGTTTAATTCGTTAATTTGAGTTGAGATGTAATTTTATGTGAAATTTTTTTACTAAAGTAAAAGAGTCAAATGTGACTGTTTCTGAGAGTTTTTTACTGTAGCAAAACTAGAATCAGTGATATTAACGGGGCCTTAAACCTATTATTTTGATTCTGTTACAGTATTTTTATCTGACAAAAAATTTAAATTTAAATTTAAATTTTTTCTCACAAAATTTCTACTAATAAATCAAAATTACTGACTTAAACGCGTAAATTAGACAACCTTATAAGACTGCCTTCATTTTCTTGCCATCATTTTCTTCCTATAATTCTCTTTAAGAGTGTCAAATTTCTATAAGAATGGCACAAAGCTTGAAAAAAAAAAAAAAGATAAATTAAAGGGGGGTGGCACATTTCTTAATTTTCTCTTAACTTTATGACTTTATAGCTTTATAAAGAAGGCCGAAGGGAGAAAAAGTAGCACGCTTAGTCACTCTCTGTATCATTGTGTTTACCACCACCTGGTCCACCGCCAAGGATCTAGGGTCTATACCCCTATTCCTATGGTTTCAATGATCAGTCGAAAGCAGAAAACAAGTCATTTTCTTTCTAGCTTTCACTTCTCCGTAAATCCAGTTGCGCCACGGAATACCTAAGGACGGCATTTGCAAACAGTTTGCATTTCGTTTTCAGTTTCCTGGTGCAAAGGCAACCCAACAACGGGCTTCTTAAGAGGTAACAATCAATTGTGGGCCTTCCACTTTCGATTGGCCGAATCCAAAAAAATTAAAAAAATTAAAAATTAAAAAAACTTAGGTCGTGTATAGTATTAATCATGTTTTTATCTTTTATGTTTTTTGAAAAAATAAAAATAAAAATATTTCTAAAACGACGTTTGATACAAGAAAAATAAAAAATAAAAATAAAAATAATTTTTTAATTTAGTATAAAATAAAAAAAAAAAAAAAAAGACTAAAATTTTTAGTTTTCGTTTTCTTCTCTCTCGAACAAAGAGAGAAAAAAAGAGACATTAATGAATTTTTTTACACTAAAAATAATCTCTTAATAAAATTACTAAACACATTTTTTAAAATAATTTTTATCTAAAATTAAAAATATTTTTATTTTTATTTTTATATAAAAAATAAAATTATTTTAAAACGAGTTTCAAAAGTATCCTTACATTCTTTCATTAAAATTCCATTTCCATCTAACAAACTGATTTGTTACGACAAAAATTTAAAGGCCAACACGTGTCGGTTGACCAGAGCATCCTGGGTTGTATTTAAATAATGGTAAATTAAAAAAATAATTACAAGATTGCGAAGATATGCTTTTCTTTCTTTTACTCAGATTACGCCATTCTTTTGATGTTTTTTCTAATACATTAGAGATTGTTGAGTTGAAGTTATAACTTAAGTTTTTTTAATTCATTTAATGGTTTCGCATCCTATTTGTTTGCGCGTATTTTAATAAAAAAATCTTGATGAAAAATTTTAATATGGGGGGTGAGTAATAGATTCATTACAAAAGTCAGCCTAATGGAGTAATGATTATTTTATTTTTAAGAAAAAAAAAATAACATATTAACTGGCATGGATTAATGAGAGAAACTTGAAGTTTGCAAACTCAAGCTCAAACGTCGGAACTTTACACCAAAATTCTATTTTAACTCTTTGACATTTAAGGCATTCAAAAATTGATCTCGATTTTATCTTAATGCGGTAAATTTAATGCTTTCTTACATCTACATTAAAATCTGGACGATCGAGTAGATCACGTGTCATTCACATGCTATTTAAATGAGGATAAAACATATTTCAACGGCTTTTAGAGCTGAGTTAATTGTTTTGAGAAGCATTTGGTGTGCTGTTCATATTTTATTCTTATTATATTCTAGGGTAATCTTTATAAATACGTACATGGTTAAAAAATTTTACTATTTACTCTTCATTCATAATTTTTTTAGTTAAATAATTACATTAATAAAAGTGTATTTATCAAGAATAAAGAATAAAAATTTAGACTGATTATACACTCTTAAAAGAAGTAAAAATATGTATATGTATATATATATATATATATATATTTTTAATTTCTATCTAGTGCGTGCATTAGGGTCTTTCCTTTAAATCTATGTTATGACATATTATAGGGCTCTAAAACTAAATGCCCTCAGTAATCCAAATGGCCACCACACATGAGGACGTAGTTGTTATTTTTCGTCATGTTTTTTTATAGTATATATACTCAACTAGCGAATTAAATGCCTTTTAATTGTCAAGTATCATAGTGAGATTTGATGTAAAGTTCGTGGATCATAAAGTTTAATTAATTAATCCAAGTGACATATCAATGCAGAACATTGTTTTTCCTTTTCCCACTGAATTAAAATCAAATGTTATTCATCGTCACTCGTATGCAGTGGTGAAAAAATATTAAAAATTAAAGAATAAATGAAAAGGAAAAGAAAGCACGTGATTTAACATGATTGATCAATTGCCTACTATACATTCACTCATTCAGAGAAGTGACTCACTAATAACAAACATTATTAATGGGATCTATACATAAATACAAATTATAATTATAAATTAACAGATATGTTTATCCAGAGCTATCAAATTATATATACATATACAAAAGTCAACTTTCCCTAACGCACTAGACATGACTACATTTGTTACCAACAGTTCTTAGAAGTTTAGGCACTATAAAGACGTTTGGTTCATAAATTAAAATTATGAGATTATAATTATTTTTAATTTATATATATTTTTTGTGAGAAAAAATACTATAACAAATTACGAATTATGATTTAAATTAGAGGCCGAATCCCCTTTCTAAACGTCCCCTATCTCGTGATAATTGTGCTAGTTATATGTGTGGGTAGAAAACTGGTAAGCCAAAACGTAAGTGGTGTTTTATCGTTAATTACAGTTGTAATGCAAACATTATTGTCAGAAACTTACCAGCCCTACAAGTTATAATTATAGCTTGTTTATGCATTCACTAGTACATACATGAATATACTCTAAAAAAAGACGGGTCATATATATATATATATATATATATATATATATACACGCACAAACGCACACACAGTAGACGCATGAGTGTGTTGGCGTAAATAGTATACAAATACTCACTTATATGGTCTTAATTCTTAATTAAAGTAGCATTAGGCTTGTGAAAATCTATGTCAGGTCATGGTATAAATTTGGCCACATGTATGTTAGAGGAGTCTAGACTCCAACTTTTGGAAGTTCAAATCCTGGCGTATAGACAAATGCGCAAAATCCTAGGATACTTTAGTGTGAGAAAGGAAGCTCATATATATATATATATATATATATATATATATATATATTTAGGATCATCTATACGTTTCAGACTGAGATTGGTTTATGCGCACTTGGCACAATTTTACTAGCTCATTCCACCACAAAGACTTTTGTCCCTTCTTTATGATGTTTCTTCCCCACTAAACAGTAATAGTTTTACTGCATGGCCAATGAAATGAACGAATTAATTGTTGTACGTATAAGAAGCCCACTAAACCCTACATAGAATATTGTCTGCTCCAAACCACAATCTTTTAAATTGTCACATCTTTTGCCACCACTCACTCGATAAAACATTATATAACGCAACCTAAAAGACAACAAGAGGATGTGATGAGAAGTGGGATAAGATTTTTATTCAATTTGCATCCAAATTAAAAAGAAGTTCAAAAAACACGAGTAATATTTAAAGAGGTTCTTATGGGGTACTGTAGATCACGTACCAATCAAGTTAGGTGTAATATATATCAATATGATTCCAAGAGCTTGTCACAAAAGATTGAGAAAACGTCTGACCAAACTTGTTAAAATTAATTGTGCGTGAAATATTAGGCGACACTGGGAAAATTTATGATATTTGAACTCTATATTTGAAGATTGAGTTATTTGCGAATTTTAAGTTAGATTATGTTTCTAACCACATAAGAAATAATATATTTTAACCCGTTTGTAAGTTTATGCGTTTAAATTAATGTTTTTTATTCTGAATTTATATTGTGTGAAAATTCTATTAACATAAATTTTTTATTTAAATTTTTATAAAAAAAATATTATAATGTAAATAAAATCATAAATTTAAATTAATAAAACAAAAGATTTGGTCTAAAACATAGCAATGTGAAAAGGATGAAATAAATTCAATTTCTACTTTTCTCTCAGTGGCAAAAGATACAAAAGAGAAAAGACACCACGGAACACGGCAAAAGAACATTCTTGGAAAATAGACGCCTATAATTTGTACAAATTAGTTATAGCTTGACAGGACATTCTACTGTGCATTGGCATTGGCTTTTTCAACAATGTGACCCTGGGAGTCTAATCTATATAAAGAGCGCACTACAACCTACATATTTTGGTGACTTAAAAGAAAAAAGGACGTTGCATATACAACTGAGAATGAACAAGGACTAACAAAAAGTCGATCAATATTTAATACTAACATATAAATTATAATTATGTTCCTTTCAATTGATGGGCCTTCATATGATTTTTAGGAAATTAGTGTCTGTTAGACGATTGATTACATAAAAAGTAAAATGGGGTTGTTTTTCAATTAAAAGAGTGTTTAGTATAAAAATTTGTATTATAAGACTCGTTTAATTCATTCATTTAAGTTTTTAATTTAAATTAAAATATAATTTTATGTGAAAATATTTTTACTGTAGTAAAAAAATTAAATGTGATTGTTTTAAATTTTTTTACTGTAACAAAACTCAAATTATAAATTTAAATCGGTAAAATAAATAGAACCATAATTTAAATTATAATTCGTAATTTATTATAATATTTTTTTTTATAAAAATATATGTAAATTAAAAACAATTCTGAATGAGGCCCTCCCTTATAGTTGTCAACATTTTTATTTGCCTTCCTTTTTTCAGTTTTGACCTTCTTGAGACTGGACTGAATGAGGCCCTCCCTTTTTTTTCCTTCTTTTTTCTTTTTTTGTTTTTGATGTGTCACTGAGCACCAACAAACAACAACAAACAAACGAAAGTCGGCAATTCCTGCCTGGGCCACCCTGGCAAAACCCTATGCATGGCCTGGATTTCTCACAAAATGGTTAGGTTTTACAGCCTGTGGTCGGTTCTAATTAGTGGCTCTTTTCTTTTATAATAATTTATATATCATATTGTTAAAAAAAGTGCATGTATTATTTTACGTTGAGAGTGGATAGAATGTGAAGTGATTTATATACATGAACAGACTCAAGAGTTGGTAGATTTGCATAGTTTTGACTCTCTTTTCCATATTGTTATTGGTTTCTGCTTAGAATAGACATGACTTGTATGTGTTGTCTCATGTAAAAAATAGATGAGAATGAAAAGTTATTTATATACATAAAAAGCCTAAGATTTAATAAGATAACTTTTTAAATCAAGTTAAATTCTTAAAATTTATTAAATCAACATATTAGTTCATGTTAGGTAATGGTTCCAATGGGCAAATGTTTTATAATGTTTATTATTTAATTTCTCTCTCTAGCTCCTTTCTTTTTGCTATATCTTTTTTTTTTTTTTTTTTTGTCTTCTTTTACCCAAAAAGAATAACGCCCGTGGAAATAAAAGTGAATGCTTAGTTTATTTATTGCAATTCCAAATATGATCATATGCTTCATTAGGCTTGACGGTTTTTCTTTTCGTCTACGCTCTACCAACCACTAATAGGGTAAGCTTGGGCTTTAAGCAAAACAATAATATTTTTTTTAAGGGAGAAAGAAGAAAATAGATAAAAATTTGAGATGAATTAAAATTAATAGGTTAATATTTTACATAAGTTAATAAATATGTTAAATTATTATTTTCGACCATAACTTGACAAGTTATTATTCATAATTGTCCATAATTTGTCCGGTTATGAACCATAACTTGATAAATTTATCCATAACTTATCTAGTTATGAATCATAACTTAACAAGTTATGACCTATTAATTTATATAATTAAAAATTAACCTATATACTTTTTTAAGCTTTTCATATTAACTTATTTTTTACTATTTTCTTTTTTTTAACTGCTATTTATTTTATTATATATATAAGTGTTTAATGGTTACATTTCTATTATTAAATATAAAAATTTAATAACGTGACATGAAAAAAAAATTTAATATTATTAATTATCATAAATTTTTTTAATTAATTATTTAATTTATTACAACAGTAAAATTAATATCTTATAATTACTCATTAAAGAGAAACCCTTAAAATCACGACCCCACGTATATATACCTATCTATTTTCAAAGCGTTCTAACTATTATTTCTACAATCTCAATGAACGGCCTGAATTGATGGATTTCATTATTGGCAGAGAACGCCCTAGAGAATCTGAAATTTGATTGGCCAGACATTGCTGGAAGATCTGGTTTACGTCCCAATCTACAAGGATCAAAACTTTCTGCAAATGGAAAGTATAAATTAGTACTAAAAAAAATAAATGGAAAAATTAAACTTTATTAAAGTTGCAACTTTTGAATTTGTTTTCACTTTTTTAGTTTTCTTTTTATCTTTATAGTTGGCAGGCAAAACAGTTACTTAGCTAGTCAGTAAAGGTGGTAAACATTGAACTAAACATCAAGATAAATTCCACTTTTTTTCTCCTTTTTCTTCATAATTTGCCACATGCAAGTAGTCTTTTACTTTGGAGATCATAAAGCGACAGTTCTAGCAATATTGAACCTCTCATGTGAGGAAAGGAAATGAAAAGGCTACGATGCATGTGTAGATAAATAGCAATATTTTATACATTATTGTATAAATTACAAAAAGAAGTGCATATATATTGCTAACTGAAGATTTTAAAAATCAGATTTTTACTCTTAAATTAGTCTATGGTTCCGTACTATATCCTTGCTTTATAAGGAAAATTATATAGTTGTACTTTTAGTCATTATAAAATTTGGAATTATGTCTCTATTTAATGAAAAATTATCTTTAAATTCGTTTCATAATACCTCACTGATCAAAAACATTTTGGTCTCTTTACTTCGTGGATTTGAATTTTCAATTCGAGCTGAGATGTGACATTTTTTTAGAGCTTTTTACTATAATAAAAAAAAATTAGATGTAATAGAGTTTTTTACTGTATAAATCTAAAACTGAACACTCGAATCGATAAAATGAACGAAACCATGATAAATAGGCATTTCACCGAATGCTCTCACTAATTTAAATGACTAAAGTAAAAAATTGCATCCATGCACATGCATGTGCACATAAGTTAATTGATTTTATTGCCTTTTCGGCTTTGGATCTCTCTAGGCATTCGTGAAATTTCGACACCATTCTCAACCCCACAGAAAACATTTATAATAAGACGGAATATTGAAAAGGATCGCAAATGAATAACGATGTTATGGCAAAATTGCTTCTTTTCTGTTAGTAAAGAGCCAGTATTTCTTTAAACTGACATAACCATGTGATCAAGGCAAAAAATATCAGCCGGTCGGATGTTAATAAAGTTTTATTTGAGGTAAGGATCGATTATGGTATATATTGGTACAGTTCATAAAATGTCGCGCATATATATATATATATATATATATATATATATATATAGTCAGCAGGATTTTGCATAGTATATAGTATACGCTGCCTTAATGAGGACAAGAACAATGATATCCATTATAACATATAATAATTTGAGCATCAATATATGTAGAATTCTCCACCACAATCATAGAGAGAAGTTCGGTAAGTGTCGTGTATATTGACAATTGGGCATGCAAATTATTGAGACATGACACGCGCATATAATACACACACACACACACACACACAAAGATAAATATCTGAAGGTTTTGTGGCAAAATGTAAGCATTAATGTACAAGGAACAGCCGAACAGGGGTAAATGGAACAACATGGTTAATCATTGAAACAAAAGGGGGAAAAAAAGAAAAAAAAGAAGAAGAAAAAGACAGATAGAGAGAGAGTTAGTTGGTAATCTCTGTACGTTTGACATCAAATTCAAGAACCACATATGTAAGGCTTTTTTTCATCTTTTAAACGCAACGCTTAATTATAAAAATGTAATATGATAATTGTTGAACATAACATTGATGTTAGAAAAAAGTAATACTAAAAGAATTTATTCATCTAAAAATTATATTATTTCTCTCCAATAATAATTTTACGTTCAATAATTATCATGTTACGGTATATATATATTGATGGAAGAGCCTTATATTTGGATCTTGTCATCTTTAAAATTTGGGAAGACTAAAGAGAAAAGTAGAGGGTGGCCTTTTAACTGGCAAATAAAAAATATATACAATAAAGAAAAGTTAAAACATGAATGATTAAAAAAAAAAAATTTTGTGTGATCAAAGGATGTCCGTTTTGACTAGGACCACTCTACAAGTGCTTTAGATTTTTTTAAAAAAACCTTTTGTATTTATATTTGTAAGATTTATTTTATTTTCTTTCTCTTTTTTCCTGTAATTTAATTTGGCCGTAGAGGGAAGCTTTTTTAACTTTCAAGTGTGGTGTGACTTGAAGAAAAGTGGTGAAAAGGATAGTGGCATTGCGTGTAACCCACAAATCAAAACAATGCAAAAAAGCTTTTGAACCAACGCATGTGATGCTGAGGTGGAAAAGGGCCTTATGGACAAATGGACAAAGGGAGCTCTCACAAACAATCAAATCTAACGCTTTTTTGCTACAGTAAAAAGCTCTCACATAAAATCAAATCTCAACTCAAATTAAAAACTCGAATCAGTGAACTAAACAGACCCTTAATTTATTTTTATTTATTTTTGCTAAAATCCCAATTTGTTTGAAGAGATTGTCTTATAATTATGCCACTTTGATAAGTTGATAAGCTCTCTCACTGCTCACCCTTTGCCCTTTAAACGACCATCTTTTGAGCAACTGTTTTTGAAGTCCAAAAGCTACAACTTTTGCAGTGTCTTTTACTGTCTCCGCCTTTTATCTTTGCCAAAGAAAAAATAAATTATTTCATTAATTTTTGTTTTGTAATTGGTACTTCATGGAGAGATCATCCTTGATTACCCATCACATGAAAAAAAAATAATAATAAAATAAAATAAAACAAAATAAAACACAAAAAAGAATGAAGGGAATGGAAATGGAAAACGTTTTCCTTTGAATTTGAGTCCTTCCTTATATCCATTTTCCACAAGTCCAAATAAATAAATAATTCCTATGTACTAGCTTGAGTATAGTAGACAAAAGTTTGTGCATGCTTGTGCGCCACGGTTTTGTCTAAGATCAAGTTGAAAATTGTTAAGGCCGTTTAGTTCACTGATTCAAATTTTTAATTCGATTTGAGATGTGACTTTATGTAAGAGCTTTTTACTGTAGTAAAAAAAGTTAGATGTGACTGTTTCTAAGAACTTTTTACTATAACAAAACTTGAATCGGTGTAATTTCCTAGTAGTGTTTTCTTGGCAACAATTTAATGGCTGAAGAAACAATTGGACAGGCTACACCATCAAACTCAATAGTAATGGATGCTACATGCTTAAGAAAGACGGCGAGTGTGAAAAAGAATGGTCTGAACTCAATCTATATATATATATATATATATATATATATATATATATATATAACTTTTCTTCTCTAGTACTATATTAGAATTTAAATATTTTTCTCCAAAATCTGAACTGTTAGAATCATATTTCTTTTTGTTATAAAAGCGAGAATGACCTTTAATCATCATATCAATATGACTTCATTACTAATATACGTGATGATAATTCATGAATCATGACACTTAATATCATACTTCATGTTAGAAAGCAAGTTAGTACCTTATATATTGATCCCAACGAGTTGATCGTTTTATAAAATGAATTTAAAAGGTTTCCATAAATAATTAAGCATAATGTAGATGAATTAAACGTAAAGAAAGTTGTAAATTGCATTCAAGATCATGGATGATCAAGTTACAAAAGCATTGAATTCTACGCAAGGTGCCTAATTACTATATAATCGTAGTATATGAGAGTGAGCATTTTTATATAATAGTATTAATAGATGCATTATTATTGACATGAACACTATAAATTAAACCGAATTAAAATTTAAAACGATCAAGAAAAACTCAATCTATTGATAAGACAAAACGCCACGTCGTATTAAGTTTCCTTGTATATTTCTCAAATAAGCTTTTCAATTTGCGTACGTTTGAATTTTATTATTTTAAATAGAGATCTTGTCCTTCAAAAGCACGTTCTTATAAAATACGAGGGTTCATATTTCATAGTTTCTTCCGCAAAAGTCTTCTTCAAAAGCTTGGTTGCTAAGCGTTCTTTTTATATATATATATATATATATATATATATATATATATATGAAAAAGAAAAGCATTTTCTTTCTCTTTCTAACCATACACACAGAAACACCAAAAAAGGGAGGCATTTTCTTTGTCTTTGTCTTTCTAACCAAAATAACCAAAAGATGTGTGAAAATTAAAGTTTCCAAGTAAGTTTCATGGTCCCAATCAAAGACTTTAGATGCTTACACTGCATCAACCATGATAGAGCGTCAATCCACCGTGGACTCGAGGTGTATAGCCGCCCCCTTTTAGTCTCTTAGCACTTTAATTTGTATATGGTGACTTGGCATCCTAGACTTTGGAAAGGAATAAAAACTTCATTTCAACACAGAGAGAGAGAGAGAGAGAGAGAGAGAGAGAAGAAGAAGAAGAGGCGTGCAAAATATTTGCCTTTTTGAGTCCGCCACCATGTGATCGCTAAAAGCAATAACCCCAAAGTATTATAATACAATAAAATTAACCACGGAGAAGTTATAAAAAAAAAAAAAAAGAATTAAATATGTGAAAGATCATGTCAAATATGAAAGATCTCAAATATTCGAAAGAAAATAATTCATACTCAAAAGTGTGAAGGGAGATAAATAGTTGGTGACCATATATGTTTGGGAGAAAGAGAAAAAATATGTCAAAATTTAAAATGAATTAAAATTAATAAGTCAATAGTTTACATAAATTAATAAATAAGTTAAATTATTATTTTCGTTCATAATTTATCTGATTATGAACCATCATTTGACAAGTTATTCATAATTTTTGTCTATAACTTGTCTAATTATGAACCATAACTTGATAAATTATGACCTATTAATTTTTATAATTAAAAATTGACCTATATATTTTCTTCAGTTTTTCATATTGACCTATTTTTATTATTTCCCTATATATTAGTAATTTTCTTGATAGAGTCACCATATAATTTCTTCTATATTAATCATGCGCTAGGTCCTTGACATCAAATAAAGAATTACCTTCCCATCAAAATAAATAACTTATAAATAAAACAAGCAAATAAATAAATAAATAAAGAGTTACCTCTTGGTGGGATAGACTATACAAACTTCCGAGGAAGATTACAAAAGCATCAAAAATTAATTTTGCAGTGCCTTGACAAGGTCTCAAGTTCATATCTGAAAAATATGGCAGTTTAATTCGAGAAGAAAATGTGTGTACTATAATAATTTGATCCAAATGAATCATGTGCTACTATTTTAATTGTTGTATGGAATAACAATTCTTTTTTTTTTTGGGGTAGAAATGGAATAACAATCAGATCTGGGAGACATGGCTCATCAAAGTCGAGTTGTATATGACAAAATAAATGTATTAAAATAAAAAAAAATGAAAAATATTAGTTGAAAAGCCAAAACCAAACACAACTCAGAGCTAGAAAGCAATATATATATATATATATATATATATATTATGAAATATGTATTGGTACTCATGTGACCTACTCCAAATGGAAATAGTGAAGAATTGTGTAATTACAGAAAGAGGAGAGGAAAATTAAAGGGAGTCCAAGGTTTTTATGGCATTTTGATATTTCCAAGGGCCAATTTGATATTTTTGGAAATAACTGCATGAACCATGCCAAGCCAACCAAATCAGGAATTTTAAGCGAAACAAAAATAATAATCGTGACCTAGCTGTTTTTTTCCTGATTTAAAAAATTCAAAAAGTACGTAAAAATAATTTTAAAATCTAAAGACGGGTAAGAAGAGAAGATTAAAAGGAAAGAAAGCAATAAAGACCTTTACAAATTTGACCGTAACCAGCTGCTATGTTACCGGTCGAAAAACGCTTAGCAAAGAATTAAAAATATATATATTCACTTCACTAATTTAAATTTATTGATTCGAATTAAAAAAAATAGATCTGAGTTATAAAAAATTTAAGTTTAGTTTGGATTTTGAGTTAAGTATTTAAGAGGAGATTGATTTCACATTTAAAACTTAATTTTGTGTTCACTTATACTAAAGTCAAACACTAATTACAAAAAAAATATTTTTTTACATAGGCAATCAATACTGTAGAATCAACCTTGAATAATAGGAAAACAAGGGGTGGAAAACTCACCAATTCAAGTTATTACTCGAGTTTGAAATTCAAATTGCATTTAGTAAATGCATAACTCGATCCAATTTCACACTCGATTTGAATATGATCTCGTTCACTTCATTGATTCGAGTTGAGATGTGATTTTATGTGAGAATTTTTTACTGTAACAAACAAATTAGATGCGACTGTTTTAAAAATTTTTTATTGTAACAAAACTTAAATTCTAAACTAGATAAATTCGGTCAAATTAAATTATCGAATTTTAAATAAAAAAAAAAGATAAAACTGCGTTCTTTATTATTCTATTCCAAAATTTTTCTTTATATAAAAAATAAATAAATATTTTTTTAATTTTTAGTTACTTTTCTGGGAAGGCATTTAACGTGCATAAGTAATATAGCATGCTATAAATAGTCGGAGAGGGGTCAAGAGCACAATGGTAAACTGATACCAACGTTGTATAACCAGCTCTCGGGGAACGTATTACACTGAAACTCTTCTTTTCATCTTTCTGTTCAAAAAAAAATATATAAACAAATAAAAACAAAAACCAAAAGAAAAAACCCACCAACCAATTTTCCTTGATTCTCTCAAAGCTCAATCTTTGCTCCGTTTTTTCATCGTTGAATCTCCTGCTTCTTCGCTGCTTCCAAAGTCCAGTGTCTGTACTTGTACGAACAAGTTTAAAAAAAAAAAAAAAAAAAAAAACTGGTGTTTGAGTTTGATCTTTGATCGGTTTGATTAAGGATAAATGGAACAGAAACACGTTTTGTTGTCAGCTTTGAGTGTTGGAGTTGGGGTTGGAGTTGGGCTGTTGAGCTCAGGGCAGTCAGTGGGCAAATGGGTCAAAGGAAATAGCTCCTCCTCTGATTTGGTTTCTGCTGACCAGATTGAGCATGAGTTGATCAGGCTAGTCCTTGATGGCAGAGAAAGCAAGGTCACATTTGATGACTTCGCTCATTTTTTGAGGTAATTTCAAGATTTCATTTCATGTTTTTAATTATTGGAAATGAAGAATGCCATTTTGACTTTTTTTTTTTTCTGGGTAGAACTTTTCTCATGAATCTGTTATGGGCCAAAGCATATTTTAAGAGTTTTTAAGGAATTTAAGGGATCTATTCTCCTTGTAAATTCCAAGCCTTATGTGTTCACTATCATTCTGCTTTTAGATTCTCTTCTTTTTGTGTTCTTTTTTTTCAACCCATTAAGTTTTTCATTGAGTTGGTGAACAGAGTGGCAAATTTTGAGGACTAAAAGTTCACAGTTAACAAGTCAATATATATCCTATGAGCGTATAGAAGAGGAACTTGTACAAGACTTTTAGTGAATTCTGGAATAAGTCAAGAGGCAAAAAAAAAAAAAGGTTTTGTTTTGATGATCTCTCTCTCTCTCTCTCTCTCTTGATTGATTGACATTAGTGAAAAGGCAAGTCTTTCAGATGTTTTTACACGTTTCTCCTTTTCCTACAACTCTATCTTTAGGTTTTTAATGGTTAAAGAATAATCATTTCTGGCTTATGAGAGAAATGCTCTTATATCATTTCCATGTGTTTTAGATTCTAAGTTCAGTTTATTAAAAAGTTTGTCCTTGTAGTTAACAGAGAAACTTGTTACGCCAAGTCTCTTTACCGTAACAAGCTTTCCAAAGAAACTCAAAAGTACTGTTATGTCCCTTCTCATATAATTCTTTCAAATCATGAATTTGTTAATTTTACACACTAAAGTTCTCTCTCTCTCTTTTTTTTTTTTTTTTTTTCCTTCTAATGATGGAAATGGCAGTATGAAAACTTGGGAGTTATTGACAAGTGCTGCACATATTCATCTGAGGCACACGGAATTTTCCAAGCACACCAGGAACCTTTCACCTGCAAGTAGAGCTATTTTGCTCTCAGGACCAGCTGGTATATAAATATATATATATATATATATATATATATATATATATATATATATACACACACATGAATAACTGATTTTGGCACCCCAAAGAAAATCATTTGAAGACTGAACTGACTATGGTTTGTTGTTTGTTGAAGAACTATACCATCAAATGCTTGCCAAAGCCTTAGCACATCAATTCAAATCAAAGCTGCTTTTGTTGGATGTTAACGCCTTCTCTCTAAAGGTAACTATGGCTACTACTTGTACTACTTTATTCTATCTTGAATAAGACTGTTCTTACAGTAATACTTATACTTTTATCATTTTTAATTCTTCACAGATGCAGAGCAAGTATGGTTGTGCCAAAAGAGAAGCAGTAAGCGTTTTTTTTTTTTTCTTCTTTCTTTTTTTTTTTTTTTGCTTTCCGTACATAGAAACTATGCATATTTTCTTATATATGCTGAATTCTTAATCAACATATTTTCTTGTTGATAGATGATGAATAATTGAATATTAACCATGTTACTTGACATACTTTGTGCAAATTCAAAAAAAAAATTCCATATCATTGCTCCTAATTCAATGTTCTATTTGCTAGTCTCTTAATCGATCTATCTCGGAGGTGGCAATGGAGCAAGTGTCCAATTTGTTTGGCTCCTTTTCAATCCTTCCTTCAAGTGGGGACACTAGAGTTATGAAAAGAAATGATAAAACTGGGGACACTAGTTCCTCTGATATGGGTGTAATGTCTTCCAAATATGCCCCAACAAACTCAGGTACTTCAGAACTTTCTTTTTCTACAAAATTGCTGCTATCCATCAATAATGTGAAAGTAGGCAACCCAAGTTTCAGTTTCACTAAAATTAAGGAAATTTTATGTTATGCAAATAGAGGGCTATGTTAGTTGTTAGATAAGATGTATGAAAACTGATTTAAAAAAACGTGTTAATCATTCTGGGCGATGTTGTTTATTTTTGCAGCTTCTTTGAAGCACGCGAGCAGCTGGTGTTTTGATGAGAAAGACTTTATACAGTCACTTTACAAGGTAATTATCATAACAATTTAAGTTTCTTGTTTTAACTTTAATCCCATTTTTTATTCATGTTTAATCTTGTTTTGGTGACACTTTTATATCTGGAGATGTTATTGTAGATGTAACTATCAAGCTCAGGCTTATGGATTTCCTTATGTTTTTAATAGAAGAACTGTCTCAAAACCCATGCTTTATAGCAGACTTCTCTTCTGGTAGTTAGTCAAATCAGTATTAGTTAGATGCATTATTACTTTTCCTAAACTACAAATTTGTTTTAACAAGATAAAGTGTTGGTGTTTTCATTCAGGTCGTGGCTTCAAAATCGGAAACTCGTTCAATTATATTGTACATCAGGGACATTGAGAAGCTGCTACTCCAATCACAAAGGTTTTACAATTTGTTCCAGAAAATGTTGAAGAAACTCTCAGGGTCGGTGTTGATACTTGGTTCCCAGATGTTGGACACAGAAGACAATTATTGTAGAGAAGTCGATGAGAGGCTTTCCATGTTGTTCCCACACAACATTGAGATCAAACCACCAGAAGATGATCTGGTCAGCTGGAAAGCTCAACTAGAAGAGGACATGAAGATGATCCAATTTCAAGACAACAAAAACCACATAGCTGAGGTCCTGGCTGCGAATGATCTCGAGTGCGATGATTTGGCTTCAATATGTCACGCAGACACAAAGGTTCTCAGCAACTACATTGAAGAAATTGTAGTGACAGCAATTTCTTATCATTTGATGCATATCAAAGACCCTGAGTATCGCAATGGAAAGCTTGTCATTTCTTCAAAGAGGTAGATAACAATGGTTTTCTTGTGCTCATGATTTCTCTCTTTAGATTTATTGTAATTATATGTTCTTGCGAAAAAGGAAAGGGTTTTGTATTTGACTATTATTCTGGATTTTGGAACAGTCTGTCGCATGGATTGAGTATATTCCAGGAGGGAAAAAGTGGCGAGAAAGATAGTTTGAAGCTTGAGAAAAATGCAGAATCCTCAAAGGTCCTTTTTCTTGTCTCTGCTATAGTTAATTATGGTGAAACTAGTTCTGAATCTGTGATATATTTTTATTGATTCCATGTTTTCTTCATAATTTAGGATGGTGAAGGCGAGGCCGTTGGTGAAAAGACAGAATCAAAGTGCGAAAGTCAAGGCCCTGAAAACAAAAATGAGGCAGAGAAATCTGTTTCATCTGGGAAGAAGGATAGTGAGAATGCACCTCCAGCGAAAGTAAGAGCAAAATAATTGTAAAGATGTATATGATCAAAGATGACATATCATTGTGAATATGATTTAGAAACCTGATTAGCTTCAATTTCTTTCATGCTATAAATATAAAGATTCTCTGTCAAGTTTTCACATAATTCTGTCTTGTTTCATGGTGTTCTTCAGGAAGTTCCACCGGACAATGAGTTTGAGAAGCGCATAAGGCCAGAGGTTATACCAGCAAGTGAGATTGGAGTGACATTTGCAGATATTGGAGCCTTGGATGAGATCAAAGAATCACTTCAGGAGTTGGTAATGCTTCCACTTCGAAGACCTGACCTCTTCAAAGGTGGCCTTCTCAAGCCTTGTAGAGGCATATTGCTCTTTGGACCTCCTGGCACAGGTAAAACAATGCTGGCAAAGGCAATTGCCAATGAAGCTGGTGCAAGTTTCATCAACGTCTCAATGTCTACCATCACTTCGAAATGGTTCGGAGAGGATGAGAAGAATGTTCGAGCACTTTTCAGCCTTGCAGCCAAGGTCTCACCTACTATCATTTTCGTGGATGAAGTCGACAGCATGCTCGGGCAAAGGACTAGAGTTGGGGAGCATGAGGCCATGAGGAAGATCAAGAACGAGTTCATGACACACTGGGATGGCCTCTTGACCAAACCTGGAGAGAGGATTCTTGTTCTTGCTGCCACTAACAGGCCCTTTGACCTTGATGAAGCAATCATTAGGCGGTTTGAGCGCAGGTATTGATCAGCAAATTCATCATCACATCTCTGTCACACTTGCGTATAAGGGGTTAACAGTTAAGTTTTAACTTATCCCCCTTTTCTTTTCCTTTTTGTTTTGAGTGTTGTGCAGAATCATGGTTGGTCTTCCCTCAGTTGAGAACAGGGAAATGATCTTGAGAACTCTTCTTTCAAAAGAAAAGGTTGAGAATCTAGACTTCAAAGAGCTTGCAACAATGACAGAAGGATACACTGGAAGTGATCTTAAGGTATTTTTCTTTCTTAATTGATCTAATTAGAAACTTAAAATCATAATTAGATGTGATCAGCTCATGACATTTTCTTGAAACAGAACTTGTGTGTGACTGCTGCTTATCGGCCCGTTAGGGAGCTACTACAACAAGAGAGGGAGAAGGATATGGTACTTGCTATCTTTTAATCTCTTCCTCTATCTCATCCCATTCTTGCTTTTATCGTGTTTCCACAATTTAAATAATGCACAATGACATTAATACAGGAAAAGAAGAAGAAAGATTCTGAAGGCTCTTCCTCAGAAGATGCCTCATCCAAGAAAGAAGAAGATAAGGAGGAGCGAGTCATTACCCTCAGAGCCTTAAACATGGAAGATATGAGACAGGCAAAGAATCAGGTAAAATGAGTGACCCAAGACTATCTTTAATATGGCTAACTCCTTTAGGTGATAATAAATGAAAGAGTTTTCCACAGTAAGATATCCTACTAGTAGTGCACGTTTCTGAACGTTAAATTTGGTCAAATTACATCAAAATAATTAATAAAAAGCGTCAAAACTAACAGAACTGGATAAAGATCTGACAATTCAAAACAATGTATTACATGCTCTTATTCAAACCGCCTCTACCATTCATTGTAAATTGTAAAGATGTTTAATTACACACGTCTGGTGCAACACAGGTAGCGGCAAGTTTCGCTTCAGAGGGATCAATAATGAATGAGCTGAAGCAGTGGAATGAATCGTACGGAGAGGGAGGCTCAAGGAAGAGGCAACAACTGACTTACTTCCTCTAATATATCTCACAAAACACGAGAATTCTACACCACCACTCATCATCAGCATCTTTCTTCTTGGAAAAGAATGTCGAAAGTCTCGAGGAAGCTTAGAGAGTAGTCCATCAGAAACTCCCTTTTTCTAATGGCATCATTACATGGAAATCTTCCATAGCCAAGCCTCAAACCAAAAAGTTCCAACCAAACCCATTAGAGAGCTTTGTCAGTTTGCATTAATATTGTATTAAAAGTCGAAAAATCCTGTCTGGCATTTCAGGCTTAAGAGAGGGCTGTCGGGATTTGTTAAGGAAGTAGAAACCAATTGTTGCAAAGTCCCTTTTTAGGATTTAGTAGTGTTCTGTGAGTGTCTCTAGTGTTTGGAAGTGCATATATAGATGTGGGGCTTTGGGGAAATAGGAGAAACTTGCGATGAACTTGTTTAATTAATGATAGACACCCTCGTAGAATAGTGTTTGTACATTGGTTCTGTAATTTTATTAGTACAATATTTGCCTTAATACTATTTTTATTACAGTTTGCTTTATTTATTATTGTGTGATATGTTTTCTTTCTTCCTCCGGGTAAAGGAAAAAAATTAATTGGCTTGTCAAAGCTGTATCTAGACCAAATATAAGAACTACTTGAAACATTAGAATGTCACCCTTCACTTACAAGGAAGTTTCATTGTTTCAAAAAGAAAAAAAATTAAAATAATGGTATTAACAATTATAGCAACAATGAACAGAAGTAGAGAACTTTCATAAACAAGACAAGAGAAAGAAGGGGACGATAATAAAAGGGCAATCAGTTCTCTCTTGGTAATCTGCTGTCCTACTCAGCGACGATTACTTCTTTAGTTTAAGATATCGTAATAATATGTCTTTTTTCTTAGTGTTCTCATCTTCGAACGTCTCAGTTGCTTGTAAAATTATCGTCGTAAGTTGCCTTTGTTCTTACATTTTTATGTCGTTTTAGTTATTGTCGTCGTTTTTGAATTTTAGTGTCGTTTTTTTTAGTTATTACCGTGTCGATGTCTTTGTCTTTGAGTTGCTGATAATAAAAGGACAATGAAATGTTGAAACAGCGTCAATTTGAAAAACGACAACATCTTGGTAAACGACAACAATAGAAGCCTTAAAACCCTCGAAAACGACGATGAACTGATAAATTACTATAAACGTGATAAACGAAACGTTAAAAAAGACAATGAAAAGGTAAAACATAATATGGTATACGACAATAACATAAAAACGAAAGAAAAATCCCCTCAAAAAAATACGAAAGAAAAAAAAAATAAAACAACAACAACAACACTAAAATGATAAACGACAACATCCTGAAAACAATAATATCAACATGAAAACAACAATGAATTTTTCTGTAGTTGATATTCAAATTTCTGTCGTTTTTATAATTTTTATGTGAAGCTGTTGCCCATTAGTTAGCTCTCTTTTCTTTTTTTTTTTCTCATTTTTCTTATATTCACTTTTCTGTTTAAATTATAATTTAAATGATTTTTTTTGAATATATGAATCAAACAACCTTAACTGCGTCCTCTTCACGTTACCCATTTATCTCCGGCCACCGTCGCCTTTTATCTGATCAGCTCAATTCTTTCACAACCAAACCCATCAAAAATTAAAGCAATCAAATCCACGACCAAAATCTCAAGATTTTTCCCTTTCTCTACCAGCCGGCATTGATCCTTCTCATCTTTTCCATCGATCTCAATGTCCAACCCAGTGGAGAGATACCAAAAACTTGGATTTAAAGAATCATTTGTGAAAATCCACCGATACCCATTAGCCTGTAAAGAGCTGGGCTTCATTCTCAGGGCCGCTTATACCGAATTTCCCAAGAATTTACAAGCCCTAATCGTCCAAGACATTACCACTGCCTTTCGTCTCCTTCCTGGGTGCGTATTCTCTTGATTCTTAATTGGATTGAAATTTGTGTAAATTCTGTACCCAAATAGCAATTTCGATTGAAATATATCCCTCTCTCTGTGTAATTGATTGGAATTGCGATAGAGATCAAGTAACAATTTTAAGGCTGTTTTGACCTTTTTTTTGATTAACTTTACTTTAATTTCAATTAACAAATTACCGGCCAAATCATTGATAAATTGATGATCATGGTTTATCACTGATTAACTATAGAAAACGGAAATTTCCCTTAAAAAAAAAAAAATTCGGCCATTTATTAAAGAAGTGGCCAGAAAATGAACATTTGCCTAATTTTCCCGGATGACTGCAACTTTATTTAAAATTGTAAAATTTTGGCTTCTATGGAACATGATAAGGTTGTTGGTGATATGCTTATGGTTATTTATTTTAATTCTAGAATGCAGACTCGCAGCGCAGTTTCTGGAGCTCATGTACTCCTTCAAAGCGCCGAGGCCTCATTGCCAAAGCAGAAGAAGAATTTGGTTGTCGCGGAATTTAAGCAAGCAATGGTTGCCCATAAGCGGCGTTGTAAGGCCAGCAGAGAAGAAAAGGGTAAGTTCTTTATAGCCCTGCAAAATGATTTTGTGTCCTATTGTATTGTATTGACCATAAATCAGATGGTCTATAAGATTATTTCATGAATCCGTTTATGTCCCCAGTTTCAGGTTCTGCCCATCTTCCACAAGATATTCTTGTGCACGTCTTCAGTTTTCTTGATATGCAATCTTTAGTTTCTGCTGCGCTAGTATGCTGGTAAGTCCATATTACTATTTCCTCCTCTTTTTTTTTTTTTTTTTTTTTTTTTTTTTTTTTTTTTTGTGGGGATACTCTTTGGTTTCTCCTTGTATTTTTAGGTTTTTGGATATGCGATAATAAGCTAAACCATGAGTGGCGGAAGTAGAAATTTTTTTGATCTATTTTAAAACTATGTGTCTCTCTTTTTACTTGCATGTATCTTTTTATTTCGAATGAATTGAGCTTGTAATAGAGTTTAATTCACTTTTAAATTTTTTATTCCCAAAAATTATGAACTTATATAGTTGTATAATTGAATTAAAAAAACTGCACAATTTCTGTACTCAGAAAATTTGTGCTGATCGTCTTTTTAACTCGGTTGCTTCCCCTTCACTTTCAGGTCGTGGAATTTAGCGGCAAGTGATAACCAGCTTTGGCATGCACAGTACGCTATGCTCTTTGGGAATTCTGATAATAATTTGAAGATTAGTGGGTCTCAAAGATCTAAAGAGATTGGAAGTAAAGAGTATGTTTCATTACGGGAAGAAGTGGTTATTGAAACAAGCATTGACTGGAAGGAAGCCTTCAAAAGAGAATGTAGAGGTATAATTATCCTTTATTTTCTTTAGAGTAGTGATTAGTAGAATTCAAGAATTTTATCTTAATTTTCAGATACCAACTCACGTACGTGAGTTTTCATTTATCTATTAGTAGGTGCATCTTTTTAATATCAAGGGGTGTGTCAATTAATTTTTTAAACACCTATCAATAAAACAATGACAACTTACGTGCTACATCAGTTTATATTAATTAGAATAAAAGTCTTGATCTCTGGCCTTATTCATTTTAGAATAAAAGTCTTGATCTCTGGCCTTATTCATTTAGATATGATACACATTTTCTTTCTTCTTTAAATAATACATCAATACTTGACCAAATTGCATTTACACTTGCAAATGTACCGTCTTTTCTTTTCTTTGTTTTCCCTGTTTTATTGGCATATTCGCATGTGTTTGGATTACAGGCACTTTGTCGAAAAAATTAAGATATAGCAGGGGATACTGTGAAAACTGCAAAACGATTGTTTGGCTTGATAACTTGAAATGTCCAAATGAACAATGTCGATCAGATTCTGAAGTCAAGCCCGTCTCAGCTTCCGAGGTATGGTCTTACAATATCAAGCTTGAAGCTTGACTTTTTATTTGTGGCAGTGAGTGACCTTTAATTTTTATTTTTGTAAATGATAACCTAATGTTTATTAGGTAATTTTCCTCTATCTCAGGTTGTCGAATACATTTTGGATGGTTCAACTTCATTTTCGACATCATCTTCCGATAGTGAGAGCGATTCAGAAGAAGATTCACTGCAAATGTCTAGGTTATGGGCCTATCCGTATTAACTTTTGAGGAAAAAACAGAAGCCTAAGGAATTGTTTCTAGAATGATATATGAATCTCGTGACCTCAAGTGCTTAAATAGGAGTATACTAGTATTGCTAATTTAAAAGCTTATTTAATTCACTAATTTAAGTTTTTAATTTAAATTGAGATGTGATTTTATGTGAAAAATTTTTACTATAACAAAAAAATTAAATGCGATTATTTTTAAAAACTTTTTACTGCAATAAAATTCAAATTCTAAATCTGAATTGGTGAAATAAATAAAGTCTAATTATTTACAAGTTGATCTTGGCTTTAACAATCCAATACTCCAATTTAGAAGCAAATCAGTAAAATGGTGTAGAGCCAAAAATGTTTTGTAGGAAGGAATTCTTTTTGTTTGTCGTCGCGGGTAGATTGCACGGCAGTCCAATTCTTCCCTTGACGATTTGTTGCCTGTTGAGGATGTTGACAACTTTGCAACGTATTGTGGAAAAGAAATATGGAACCGCACCCAGCTAGTGAATAGGAAATGGGATCGAATTTCCCGAAAAAATGTAATGGACTTGAGTATGGGAAAGCCATAAATAATGCATCAAGGATAATTAACATGATTGATTCCAAAAATCTAAACTTGTGTTCGGGTAAAGGGTAACACGATTGCAGTCCGTCAAACTCCAACAGTTTGAAACAGCCAACAATTTGACCAAGATTTCAAAGAAATCCAAGAATATAAGGACGCATTGTCAAAATTAAAAATTCAAGAACCTAATAATTGCCTAAATAATTCAAGTTTTGCATGATATTATCTGTGATTGAGAAAAAAAGGAACCGAGAAAACAAGGCTCTACCGCTCCTCCGGCCCTTCAAATTTTCAGTTGCACGTTTTTCTATTAAGGTATATCACATGGTTCCAAAAGGCAAAAGACAAGAAAATGTGAACGTCGTCTAAAGGTAATTAAAGCATGAAATAATTCAGACAGACAGAGTAATATGACTATAACGGAGTGTACCATATATTAAACTAAACTCTGTGCGTCCAAACAATTCTGAAGCAAAGAGCAGAAATAGGGAACCTAATAGGAAACAGGCATACACCACTGGGACTAAAACCTTTTAATCGCTCAAATTGCAACATGGACCTAGTTAACACTATCTTGATAACTCTAATCCTTCTTCTTTTCTTTCAACGGACCTTTTGGAATTTTACTCAATACCTTTGAGTCAAAAACTACATACTGCTTCTTGATCTCAATAGTTGCTCTCTCAGAAAGTGCATCAACCTGATCTTCATACTTCTCATAAAGCACCGGTACCGTGTGTAGCACGACAAACGCTGTTTTTTTCAAATAATAAATTGGTGTCAAACTCTAACAGATAGATATTATTCACAAATATTACCAACAACGTTAAAAAATCCTTACCTATGTAGAACAGGGTGAGGAAGTTGCACCAGTTCCCAAAAACGGACAGAACCCACAAGCCAGCAATAACCTGAAAATAAAGAGGAAAAGAGTTTCCTAATAAGTGGGAAACCACCAACAACTCCAACCCATTGACCATGTACCGTCTTGGCAAAAAATGGTAATATTACTGTTTTCATGTGTCTCTGGAGAGCATGAATCGTTTTGGTAAAAGAGCTCCTATGCTACACAACTTTGAATAAAATGCAAAGAAAAGAGGTGAAAATCAACATACACCAAGAAATTTCTTCAAATCCTTCCCCGATGCAATATTTCTCAAGACAGCCAATGCATAATTTACTTCAGCTCTCAGCGCCGAAACGACCTCGAGGACAATTTTCTCCGGAATTCGGACTTCCGGTATTTGCGGTGGAGACCTAGTTTAAGAACAGAATAGGTCAAAACCATGGGAAACTTTACCAGAAGATAAATAAAGGAAACATTAAATGGCAATAATATACTTGTTGATGAAAGTGGAGGCGTTGGACCACAGGAAAAGAAGAGCCAGAGAAAGTATCAGTATATGGCAGACCAATGTGATTAAATGATATTCAAGCAACTCAAAGAGGACCCACAATATCGTGGCCCCACCAAGCACGCCTGCAGAAAGTTTCTTGTTCCTCCATAGGAAAACATCAGCAGCTGCAAGCAAAGATTTCACAAAAATAAATGATATTAGATCGTAGGATACTAAGCATTACAAAAATAAAAGTATACGGTTATTCCAAGCTCTTTGCTTTGAAACTTATCAGGAATCGTATTACTGAACAACTCTACGACATTTTATTCAATTGTTGTATCTTTCAAATGGAGAACAAGTAATGCCAGGGATGCACTTTTTCCTAGTGAGAATTAATAATATGGGGCACAACCCGGAACTATTTGGTGTGTGTCTGCGTGATAGATGAACTAGTCAGCCATATATAAGTGCAAGTTCATAACTCCCCAAGTCAAAAGCGAGAGTATGAGAGAAATGTCGTACGATGTTAATAATAATCTCAAAGTTTTCACCATTGCATGATTTAGAAATTAGAATGCAGTTATCAGAGAAGAAAATAAACAAATCAACTCTATTTCATCCTACCCGTACTTCACCTAACTATAAACAACCAGAATTGTGGATCCAGACCCAGCCAGAAATTTAGTTGAAACAATCGCAAGAATTAAATGAATCTAAAAAAGGGGAAAAAGAAAACACTTTCAAAATAACATCTTTCACACCCTGGACCACAAATTGCATTCTTAATCTAAATCTAAAATACCACAATGACATGAATAAAACTAGGAAACCATCCCAAACTAGCTGATGGACCAACTCTGATAATTATTTTAGAACATGGATCCAAAATTGATCTTAAATACCAGCAAAACTATGCAAGATCTGAAAAATCCCAAAAGTTTAATCAATTCATTTCCTTTGCCGACCTTTCGTTCTTGTTAACAATTGCATTACAAGATAAGCAAGACCAAAGCAGAGAAATACGACAATGAGTAAACAAAAAAGCCAATCAAACAGATTATCTCCTTGATAATCAGAAGCGTAAGAAATGTGAGCAAACAAAAAAAAAAAATCATCGCAGTGGAAATCGTTTCGATTCATTGAAAACTTTTGAAGGTTTCATTTTTCCATCAGATCCAAAAAATAAAAATAAAAAGTTAAATGTATGAAAGTATAACGCAGCGCAAATACATCTATAGATACACATTTACTCAAAAGATGATTGATTATATGGGCGGATTTGAATCGAGAGAAAAGACGAAATTACGTTTTCCGCCTCCCAAGACCTTGTGGATTGGTTTTTCTCTACCGAAGAGCCTGAAAATCTTGGCTTGAACTTCTTCAACCTTGGACCGCTTGTCATCGTCGGAATCTGATGACGACGACGAATCGTGACCGTGGATCTTATCGGCGATCTTCTCAATCAGAGACTCCGGCTCGCCTGCGTGTTCCGCCATGGATCTCCGCACAACGATGACACGGCCCAAACAGAATGGAAAAGTAACGAGAGAGAGAGAGTGAGCTTGAGTAATGTATGGGGTTTGGAGAGAGAAATGAATGGTGATGAAATCTGAGCCGTTTTACGGCGAAGAGCCCGAGGCGGAGGTTCGGATTAACGAACCGGATGGTTCGGTATATACGGAAACCGAGGAGAGAGCGCGGGTGTCTGGAGAAAGAGAATGTGCCAGTGCCAACATGGAAAATATCCACTATCTCACCGCTTTTGCAGCATTCTCGCTAATGCTGACCAACTTTTCTTTTTTCTTTTCTTTTTTTCATTTTTCTTAAAAAAATTGCTGAACTTATAATTTATATATATCTTTAGATTTTTAGTTTTTATTTTTAATTAATATTTTTTTATTAATATAATTATTTAATTAAAATATATTAATCAGATGTAAAATTCAATATTTATGCATTTTAAAAGATATTAGTCAAAATTTTTCATTTTTTTTTATTTTTAGAGTCTTTAAAAAAAAAAAAATTGTTTTATAACGTGATGGTGAGAATAGATAAAATTATTAAACTTAACCTAATGTATTAGTCTGGAATCTGGATTTTTATATTTGACTTTTAATTAATATTTTTTTACTAATATATTAATCAATAGTAAAAAATAAAAATTTAAATTCATACACTACTTATGAGACTAACAGGGACTCCCACTCGTGGAGTTCTTTTTTATAAGAGTGAGAATTTAACCTTATCTGGACACATAGCATTGTTCTTTTCCTTATCCCTTGTTCTCTTCTCTTTTCTTCTCCAATATATAATCTAAAAAGACGTTGAATACAACAAATATTAGCCTGTTTACTTAGCGGATTTGAATTGTGTGAGTTTACAACTTTGGATTCAAACCTATATATGGGTTTTTGTAGTTTGAACTGTTGTTTAGTAGTGTAAAAATCTAAACAAAAAATATAGTTTGAATAAGTGTTTAGTCATATTATTAGAACTGTGAGTTTTTACAAAATGTGAGCAAAAATAATTGTGGGAATATTTAGGTTGAATTTTGAACAGTAACTTGAGTTAGAACCTTAAATTTAAGGGGATATGATTGAGTTCAACCTTCAACTTTGAGTTCAAATGAATCCTAAACCCAAATATAAGTTCAAAATGTTATGCAACCAAACAAAAATTTAAACTTAAAAATTGGTTATTGCTTCAAACCCCTCTAAATCCTTCCAAACAAACAGGCACATCATTAACTATTGGACCTCTAGAGGGAAGGAAAAAAAAACAAAATAAAATTTGTTTTTTAAAATTGTTTTAAAGATTTTTGGAAAAGAATTAACATTTAACTTCATAATTAGTTAAAAACCATCATTTAGGAAAAAAAATTTTGGGATATTTATATTTTTATACCATGTGTTTTAAGTTTATTTAAAATCTATATCTTCAGTTTTTGATTTCATCAAATGTATATTTTCAAATTATATTTAATATACAAATCTATGTCTTATCTAGATCAATAATTGATTTTGACATTTAAAATGATTAAACTATCCTTAAAAAAAAGAAAAAACACTAAAATTTTCTAATATTATGATAATTAAAAATTAATAACACAAAAAAAAAACCATTTGAATGGTATTTTACATATTTTAAAGGTCAAAATTATGAGTTTAAAGTTTTTTTAGGTTCTTTCTTTTTCTATGTTTTTATTTAAGGGCTTTTTAGGTATTCTTAATGTTAAAATCGATGATTGATTGTGAAAATGTATAAATTTTATATTAAATTTAATTTAAATGTATATATTTAATAAGATAAAAACTAAAAATATAATTTTTAAATAAATTTAAAACACAAGGCATAAAAAGGTTAATATTTTTTTTTTAAGAAAAGGAAGTATGGAATTTTTAGAAGTTTGAATATGTATTTTTATAAACGATCATAAATTATAATTCCCAAAAATTTAATTCCCTAAAAAATTTATATGTCCCATAAATAAAACTCCCCTAATTCCCTGAAAAAGAAGAGGATATTTCCCCTAAAAACGAAGTTGTGATGGTTATTTTTACCGTACTGTTTCATTGATTAATCTAGTTTAATTATTGTGATAATAGTAAATATTATTTAAAGAAATGATAAAAAAGAAGGGTGATGATCTCGATGTATAATATTAATATGATAAAAACTGTGGCATGTATTTACTATTTAGAAGGCACCCAACCACTGCTCCCGGTTGCACAGCTCGAGGCTAAACGGCGTCGGACAGTCACGGCGTCTACTTCGACATGGGCCCCTCTTTGTCTACACGTGGCACTCATCTCGATGAATATGGGATTCGCCCTCTGATATTAACCATCAAATCAAATGTACGGATGATATTAAGCAGGATGGCGCTATGTTCCGACACAACACGTGGAGACTACTGAGTCACACCCTATTTAAACATTCTGTATTTTAAAAAATAAAATCACATCTCAACTTAAATTAACAAACTAAACGGTCCATTATATATATTTTTTTAAAAAATTATTTTCTCAAAAGAAAATATTATTTTTTGGTTGGCCAACGCCAAACATCCCATGCATCCCACGTCATTTCTTCTATATATAGAAGAGCCGATGGCGTACAAAATTTCGTACTTCAACAGCTTGCTTGCAAGTTTTTTTTTTTTATTTTTATTTTTTTTTTTTTTAACTTTGCTACATGTTTTTAAGCAAAAAAAAAAAAAAAATTGTCTTTCTTGAGTTTTTTTTTTTTTTTTTTCATTTTCATTTTCTTAATTTCAAAAATTTCCCTTAAAGTATGATTCATATAACGGCTTTACCTTCTGAATTTAACATCCACTTTCCTCAAATTTTATTCTATTAATAATTTTGCTCATTATGTTACACTGAGTGACGAAATTCACTACGTGTCTATAATTTAACCCATTTGAGGAGGATAATATCGTAAAATATCATATAAAAACCCTCAAGTTATTAAAAATGGATTAAAATGCATCAATTTATTGGGGAATAAAATCTTCTATGTTCAAATAATCTCCCAACTAAGAACGAATCTTTATTTCACAAAAAATGAAAAAAAAAACCATCAATCAAAACGATGGCCATTGTCCCATCGAATCGCCACACCTTCAAGAATCATCGTCGCATGAGCAAACTAGCCCATCACAATCGCCCCCTCGCTCCAAACTCCATCGCCACCTCTTCAACGCCGCCACCGCCTAATATGTCCAAGACCACTGGCGAGAATGAGAAGAACCTAACTCCTCCCCCATGCGAGCTAAGATCTGTTAAGCCACTCTCTTTACAAGTTGCCACGAGCCTAGATCGGCAATCGCCATCGCACCACTGTGCTAGATCTTTTCTCTCCACCATTGCAAGCTCTCCTCATCGATCCTATCTCCATCATTGTGAGCTCTCCTTCACCTTTGCCATCGCCAGTTGCAAGACCCCTCCTTCACTCACTGAGCTAGCCTTCATCGTCATTTATGGCATTTCGAAAGTTGACAGATTCGCGAATGGCGCCGATCTCCACCGTCCGCCGCCATGATCACCGAGATTATGAATGAAGATAGGTATAAGCGTAATTCTACTTTCAAATCTTACTAAATAATAGACATGTGGTGAATTTCGTCACTTAGTGTAACAGAATGGGTAAAATTGTTAATAAAATAAAGTTTGAGGGGAGCGGATGTTACGTTTTGAAATTTAAGAGGTAAATCGTTACAAGAGTCATAGTTCAGAGAGAATTTTTGAAATTAATCATTTTCTTTAATTGTATTTTAAATATTGTTCTTTTTTTTATTATTTTTTAACACATGTATTTTTCATTGTTTCCCATTAAAATATTTTTTCCATTAATTTTCTCTTTAAACACTTTTTTGTTTTTTTTGCTTTGCTTGCTTGCTTTAAAGCATTTTTTTAAATTTTTTTTCTGCTTCTTTTCCTTTCCATTTTCTTTAATTATATTATAAATATTGTTCTTTTTCTTCTTCTTTTTTACTTGCATAAATATTGTTACTCATGAAACGCTATATACTCTTATTATGTATCTACACTTTTAGTAGATAAGGTGTAAATATTTTTTTTCAACTTTTTTCTTTCAACCATCATTATGCATAGTATGAAATTGTTAATTTTCATCGAATCATAGTTTTATTTAGGTAAAAATTTAAAACTTCTTAATAATTTTACAGCGTTATTGGAAATTTTGTTATGAATATCATTTTTTTTTAGTTTGAAAAATAATTATTAGTTGGCTATATTTATTTATTTAATTTTTATCATTGTTAAAATATTGTTATCATTCTTTAAAAAATATAGTTAGCATGTCGTGTTTCAGTTTAACATTGTTAACATGTCTTGTTTGTCGTATTTCAATTGGCTATATTTATTTATTTTTATGAATTGTTCGCTTATTTATTAATTTAAAAAGCATTATTGTATTGAAATATTAAATAATGTGAAAAAATACAATTTGCAAAGTGAAAAAAAAAAAAGAATAACAATGCCAATAATTTTTTTTTTGCTGATATGGGTGCCAATAAATTGACATAATTAAGCCTCAACAATGGTAGGAAAAAAAAAAAAAAAAAAACACTCATAGCAAATATATAAATAAAAACCTCAACACAAAAATAACACGAGTAATAAACGCATCAAAAATCTAACGGAAACACAAAAAATTTATTATATATGTAAACATTGCACGACACATATAACACATTTAATAAAGGATCGAGCTGTGTTAAGTTAACATGAAAAATGTTCCATTTATGACTCAATTAACATGGAAATTGACGTTTAAAAAACATAAATTCACTACTATTTAAAGCTTAATGAGGAGCACTTCTCGAGTCGGATTGTGAGGGTCATACTCCTATTGTTTTCACAACCAGACTCCTTGACTCAGTTTGTTTGGCACTTTTTTAAAATCAAAACGAGCATATATAACTTATATAACTAACAAACACATTTACCGTGTTTAGAATTGATCATGTTTTTATTTTTCACATCTTTTGAAAAAGAAAAAATAAAAACGTTTTCAAAACAGCGTTTGGTGTAATAAAGATAAAAAACGGAAATGAAAACGATTTTTTGATTTAGTGTAAAATGAGAGAGAAATGAAAAATGATTTTTAGTCGTTTTTCATTTTTTGTTTTCGCTTTCTTTTCTCTCGAGCAGAGAGAGAGAGAGAAACATTAGTTGATTTTTTTACACTGAAAATAATCTCTTGATAAAACTACCAAACGCATTTTTAAAAATGATTTTTGTCAGAGATTGAAAACATTTTCATTTTCATTTTCATATAAAAAAATAAAATTATTTTAAAACGAATTCCAAACGCGCTCATTATTTTATTTTCAAATATCCATACCGAAAATGGAAAAAAATCTATGCATGCAACGAATATTTTGTTATTTACACACACACACACACACACACATATATATATATATATATATAATACTAATAATGAGTGTCTTAAAGCGTCAAATTAGACCGGAGTATCTTCTATAACTAACTTCTACATAATAATGATTTATTTTGTTTTGCTTTCAAGTTGTGTCATGTAGGAAATTTATACTCTCTCAATTTCACAAGAAAAAATAGAGAATTTATTATTGATCGCATGAGTATGAACATTTATTTTTTATTTTTGATAAATATTTTTTTGTTAGTATAAATATTTGATTAAAAAAGTTATGATAAAGAATAAAGAATAAAAATTCTAATTCATACACTTTTTAAAAAATATTTATCAAAATTATCCTTTTCACAAACTCGAGCCCATCATCTAAATTCCAAATAAGTAACTACTGAGTTTATTATTACGTAAACCTACCTTACGCTCTATCAACAGATAATGGTTCATTCACTCTACGTATTAGTATGTTGTAATCATCCCCTATGTTTTGAAAATCACATCAAATATGTCTATGATTTTCATATGGTTTGGCCCACTACCACGACAGAGGTGATAAACAAGTTCACTAGGTACAATTATCATTTTTTTTTTGTGAGAATTATGTTATAGGGTACTTATAAAAAAAAAGTAAAAAAAAATGTATATATATTACAGAATATCGATAGTATTGAGTACGAGTGATGGATCTTAATCACCTGACTTTTTAAGTATTTTTATTTCTTACGATGAAGAACTTAGGAAACCTTAATAAAGTTGTGTCACGATAAAAACAAAAATAGGCAACAAGAAATGAAAAACGAGAATACAAATTTAACATGGAAAAACCGAAGATGGGAAAAAACTATGGGCAGAGGAAGAAAAAATTCACTATGTCAAAAAACTGAAACAAAATAGGAGCATCTCTAAAGAACCCTAATATTACAGGACATACACACACATATATATATATATATATGCGAAAATAAGAAATAATTAAACCCTATCGGCCTAATCTCTTCATTACTACCACAGATTCCTAAAATTTCCCATAATTAAAGTTGCACCACATATATATCGCAGTATGAGCTTTTCGGATCGGGTCACCGTACTCTAACAAGTTTTTATGGGAGTAATTCAAACATTGCTAATTATCTAAACAATCGACCCCTATATTTTTTCTTACTCCTCTATATATGTTGGACGTCCATATAGTAATATCATATATGGGTATGGAGTAGCGAAAGACCGGGTTTATAGTGGACATCGTATCCTATGAGGAGACTGACTGACTTTCGCAGATCCATGGTTGCCTAAACCTAGCTACTTGTCTACTTCTTTAATTAAGTCATGAAACAGACGCTCTAAGGTTTTTTTTTTTTTTTTTTTTTTTTCTAGATTTTTCCAGCGGTGAAAGAAGGTACTCATATATACGCCCTTCCATGCTCACTGCTGTTGTCTAGAAGTTGAAAATGATTGGTAATATATTTGTGTACACCTATTGATTTTGCCATCTCTCTAGGTTTAGAGGTTTCTCAATCTCAATTAATGGCGGATTTTTCTGCTGTGCATAGAAGACAAAGTTCCTAAAATGGATTTTGAGCTTATGCGTGTCTTTCTCTGAATGTTATAGTTTGAGAGAAATATCGAACGAGTTAGAGACTGTGAGTGTGGATTGGTGTTTGTATTATCATTTTCTGAAAAAAAAAAAAAAAAAAAAGGTACAAGGTTGATTTTAGAATTAAGACGACACAAAATTATACAGAATTAAAACAACGAAGAATACGTAGTTAATGGTGAACAATTAATACGACTGCTGTTCTTTAAGAAATGAAAAATTCGTTGATTTGAATTAAGATCTGATTTTATATGAGAACTTTTTAGTGTAGTAAAAAAATTAGATGTGATTATTTTTAAAAGTTTTTTACTGTAATAAAACTTGAATTGTAGACTCGAATCGGTTTCAAGAAAAAACAGCGCTACATGAGTAAGAAATGAAATAACTTCCAACATCCATTGAGCTATGACGGTTTTGGAAGGAAAAAACAGTAGACATTCAAAAAGTACTGCTCAATGGAATCATTATTATATAAATTCCACACATCATCAAATTTTCACAAAACATTATTCAAATGAGCCGATTAATTAATGTCCAATGAGAAGATTATTTGCAATATTAGAAATGAAGCAGTTAAGGCTCAGCGATATAAGAAATCACATCTTGACATAAATTGAAAATTTAACATCAGTTGATAAAACAAAGACGCTGCAAGCAGTACTATTTCAGAAATTACCTGTTCAGGATTTGGAAGAAAATTGCACCTAAGTCACAAATTGCTCACAGATTATCTCAGCAGCTTCTTTGGTATCAATAACCAGTAAGAAAGAGTTATCTATATTTCTGGGCCTAACTGGACTAGACCCTTTTATATTCTTGCAGAATATCCAATGTTTGTTGGAGAATAGCCGCACCATTTTTGGAATATGCTTTCCTTAATTATTGCTCCACTTAATTATTTGGATCAATTACAAATCTTCCCTTGGAAGAAAACAAACTTCAGCTTTTAGAGCATTTCTTTTAAAGCTAACTCAATGCCCCATTGTTGATTTTTGTTTATAACTAACGTGCGTTTGGAGTAAGGATCCGTGTCATGATTCGTGACTCGCTACAATATTTTCTTTCATAAAAAATACACGTAAATTGAGAATGGTTCTGAATCTATAAACTAAACGTCCTTTTAAGGTCCGTTCGTTTTGCTGATTCGAGTTGAAAATTTGAGTTGAGAAGTGTATTTATGTGAGAGAAAATACTATAGCATAAAAAGTTAAATTTAAATTTTTATGAGAAAAAATATTATAGTAAAAATTTGAGTTTGTGATTTTAACTAATGAAACTAATGGGCCTAAGCTAGACACTGTCGTTTAACATGAAAATGACTATATGTTTTCTCTAAGCTTACCTTCAAAAAGTATTGGCTAATTTTCATAGTAATACCCAAAAGAGAACCTGGAAAGAAAAAAAAAAAAAAAAAAAAAAAAAAAAAAAAAAACTTTGTGGCAGAAATTAGGCATTCAACTGCTATGACCATTATCATTAAAGATATAAAGACATGCATACATATTTTCGAATTAATTTGAGGAAAGATATGAAGCAATCTCGGATCTTCAAAGATACAAGAGGAAAAACTGAACTACATTTGTTGAAGATACAAATTAACATATGGATTCAGGTTTCTGTATAAAGCCCAATAGTATCTAATGGAATGGAGAAGTCCATGGTGATTGGTGGGTTTCAATGCTCATGAATGGGCCTAGATATCTTTGAAGTGTGGAAAAAATTAGAGAATTTATCGAGAGTGCATGAGTATCAACTTTACCTCTTATTTTTAATAAATAATATTTTATTAGTGTAATTATTTAATTATACTAATAAAATAATTAAAAATATTAGGTTAATAGTTGAGATAAATTAAATTTAAGATGAATTAAAATTAATAGGTCAATAGTTTACATGAATATGAATTTTGACAAGTTATTATTTATAATTGTCCATACCTTGCCTGACTATGAACCATAACTTAATAAGTTATCCATAATTTATTTGATTATAAATCATAACTTTACAAGTTATGATCTTATTAATTTTTATAACTAAAAATTAACCTATATACTTTTTTAAACTTGTATGTTAACTTATTTTCTATTATTTTTTTTAAAAGTATTTATTAAGATTATGCGAACGCAGAGGCTTTTGAATGGGCCTGGATATAGTTGAGTTAGACTGAGCCTAGAGGCTTTTCCTTTCTCAACCCGCTGCCTGAAATCTTTGTTTAACTGTTAATAGTTATTCTAAATTTCTATGAAACTTAATAGAGTCTATATTAACTTATTCATGTACTAAATAATTTATTCCTCAAATATGTTTATCAAAACGAAGTTGCAATTTGCTCATTCATTTCACCGATTCGAGTTTTATTACAGTAAAAAGCTCTAAAAAATAACCACATCTAATTTTTTTACTACAGTAAATTTTTTTTACATAAAGTCATATTTCAACTCTAATTAAAAACTCGAATCAGTAAACTAAACAGGCCCGCAGTATATGAAAGAGACCAGCAGCAGAAATTTGAATGGCATGTGGAAAAAATAGGATGCAAGTCAACATTATTTGTGTCACGATTTAAGAATTACTTATTTCTTTTTATTATACATCCACGAGTTTTATTGTTTACTCAAATGCTAAGCAATTTCTTTTGTTTCATACATAACATTATAACAAGAAAGGTCGGTGAGTGAGCACTTTATTAAAAAAAAAAAAAAAAAATAAAGATAAAATATTTTGTCAACGACCATCGTTTTTGTTTTCTTTTAAAAATGACCAACGAACACTCAACGATTGGGGGTAGGAAACATGAGAGCCCACCAGTTACAAAAAATTCTGATGGGGAATCATTTGACCAGCTAACAGTTGATGAAACTCTTGGATTTGGAAGTAAGTTGGGAACTAACGCAACCACACAAACAGAAAAAACCATGACAAAGTACAAAAGGTCTTGGGAGGCTCTTGAGTAGACGAGGGATTTGGATGTAGATTGAGATGACAACAAGATAAAAAAAAAAAAAAGTTAAAAATCATCACGGTGGTGGGTAGTTAACCCTGATGAAAAAGAAATGATAAAATATGAAGAAAAAAAAAAAAAGGACAATTAAGGATATACTGATTTTTTTTATTTAAATTTCGGTTCATTTTATTAATTTAAATTTAAAATTTAAATTTTATTATAAAAAATTTTAAAAAATAATCACATTTTATTTTTTTATTATAATTAAATTTTTTATATAAAATCACATATTAACTCAAATTAAAAATTTAAATTAATAAATTTTATCTAATTAAATTTTATCACAAAAAATTACATTTAATTTTTTTTTATTATAATTAAAAATTCTTATATAAAATTATATAATTAAAAACTCAATGGAACGAATCTTTACTTGAGATACGAGTGATCACCATGATTTTGGGTGCTGACGCTTTTACAAGCTAGGACAATGACGAGCAAAACATTGATGATGCTGTTAAAGAATCCTTCTGTATGTACCACACAAAATGCGTGTCATCTACACGAACAAATTGATTTTTTTTTTTTCATTTTTTTTCCCGAAATTATAACGGGATTAGAGGGCGGAGTGATTTTTTTTTTTTTCATTGATCTCATGAGACATAATTTAAGAGAAATATGAGAACGTTTATTTTATCAATTTAAATTTTATTATAATAAAAAAATTTAAAATTAATTATATTTAATTTTTTTATTACAATAAAATTTTTTACATAAAATTACATTTTAATTTAAATTATAAATTTAAATCAACGAAATAAACATGTCATATATTCCCATGTGACATGAATCTTAATAAAGTCGGATTATCGTGACGGTTCATGACTTACGCATACAGACGAGTTGGCTTATCACCCGTCCGGCCAAGCTCTCGGTAGCTTTTCCTCCTTTATACATAAAGAGATATGTATGTGTGTTATTTTCTACAATAAATTTCTACTAGTACGTGCATGTTGAAATTGGGTGATATACAAAACATATCGAATTTAATACAAATTTGAAGCACTATAAAGATATCAATGGTGTTTATATATATATATATTATACCATTAAATTCTAATATATATATATATATATAAATATAAAGAACTCTCAGAAAAAGATAAATAAGAGGGAAAAAACAATAAATTCTAGCGAGAAAATTGAAAATACGAGGGTCAGCTTTTTATGACAAAGTTTTAAATACCCATATCGTGGAGGCAACTAACTGAAGAAAATTAATTTTGTTTTCAATTGTTCTTTTTGCTGGAAACCTTCTTGAAGAAGATCAATTGAAGAAAGCTAATATTCTTTTAATTTCCGAAAGCATAAGGCCCGGTTTTGGTATTAAAAAGCAAAAACAAAAAGAGTGGCTATTTAGGACCACAATACATAGCACATGATTTGCCTGGTTAGAATGTAAAATCTCTATACCCTCGTTCACTTCACAGATTTAAATTTTTATTTGAGCTGAGATGTGATATTTTATGAGAACTTTTTACTGTAGCAGAAAATTTTAATGTGACATTTTCTGATAACTTTTTACTGTAGAAACTTAAAACTAAAAACTCGAATCGGTGAAGTGAACGAGGCCCAGGTTCCTTAAAAAGGAAAAAAAAATATAAAAAAATCTAAAAATTTTTAGGACAGAGATATCTCACTGAAGACCCTGCACTGTTATAGGCAATTTTTCAGTGTTCCATTAAGCATCCAAGCAAAAAGCCAAAAATCTCAGAACTATGATAAGTAATTTTCCTTCCAAAATTCTTTTCTCTCTCTTTGTATGAAAAAGTTCTCTCAATTCTTATGAAAGTATATATATAAAGGTGCAAAACTTGTAAAACCCATAAAACTAAAACTGGCATGTGCTACCAGCGCATATGTTCTAATTTAAATAAATAAAAAATTTCATTTAATTTATCGATTTGAGTTTATAATTTGAGTTTTACTATAATAAAATACTTTTAAAAATAATAACATTTAACTTTTTTACTACAGTAAAAAACTCTCACATAAAATTATATATTAATTTAAATTAAAAACTCGAATCAACGAACTAAACGGACGTAAGAGTCTGTTTAGGTCGCTAATTCGAGTTTTTAATTCGAGTTAAAATGTGACTTTATATGATAATTTTTTACTTTAATAAAAAAATTAAATGTGACTATTTATAAGAATTTTTTACTCTAACAAAATTTAAATTAATAAAATAAATGAGATCTTAATATATCTTATTTCTTTATTTTTTTCTAAGAGTAAGAGGAAAAATAATAAAGGAGCTTTTTTTATAGCATTTTGCACACCCATTCAACGCTCAGCTCAAACACGGCGTTTCCAAGTCAAACCTTTTGTACAAAATAGCAAAGACCTGGAATATTGGACTTTTTTTATTTTTTATTTTTTAAAAAAGGAAAAACAGATAGTTGGAGCTCCTTTAAAGGGCCCTAGTTCAACGAGCGTGCCAAGCTGCAACCAATTTCCTTGCCTTGTAAAGAACCCAATTCTCTGACTTGGCCAGATCTTTTTAAAGAGTCTCTGAAAAAAGTAAAAGCCTCTCTCTCTCTCTCTCTCTCTCTCTCTCTCATGTCTTGTGTGTAAAACATAGCCCTACGTTTGGTTGCTTTGCTTTGCTATTCCCTTTTTTTTTTTTTTTTTTTTTTATTTTGCCCTTGGCCTTTGAGCGAGACTCTTCTTTTTGGCCTTTTTCTCCCTTTCATTTTTCTCTTTTTCTTCTCTCTTTTCTTTTTGGAAGTTTCTCGTCACCATCCTATTTCCTACGTCTTTTATTACTTTGGCATCGAACTACACAAAGTAGAAAAAAATTAACCGCCCAAAGTAACACCTCCGTTCATTTTCACTTTCACACCTCCCTCGAAAAAAAAAAAAAAAAAGGTCCCATAAAAAAAATAAAAAGCTCAAATCAAAAGAACATTTCCACACTTCCTAGGTCCTATAGTGAAAAGAGTATTTATTTTAATGAAAAAAAAAGAAGAAATTTTTTTGGGATATTCATGTTCGCTCAATTTTTATAGTCAACACTAACAACCATTGAGAATTCAGTTAGTTGATTTGATTCTCGTCTAATCATATGGTTCGTTTAATAAGGAGATTCGAATCATAATTTAAATCATAGTTCATAATTCGTTATAGTATTTTTTTTCACAAAAAATACTAAGTACATCGAGAATAATTCAGAATTATGATTCTGAATCCATGAACTAAACGTCCACTAAGAGTAAGATCTTATTTATTTCATTGGGGTTTCAAGTTTAATTTTATTATAATTAAAAATTTTCACAAAAAATTAAATTTATTTTTTTTATTACAGTGAAAAATTCTCACATAAAATCACATTTAACTCGAATTAAAAACTCGAATCTGCATACTAAATGGGACCTAAGGCCCCGTTCATTTTACCGATACAAGCTTAAAATTTGAATTTTATTAAAATAAATTTTTTTAACATAAAATTACATCTTAACTTAAATTAAAAACTTAAATTAACGAACTAAACGGCTCTAAAAACTTAAATTAACGAAGTTTCTCCCTTTCATTTTTCTCTTTTCTTCTCTCTTTTCTTTTTGGAAGTTTCTCGTCATCATCCTATTTCCTACGTCTTTATTATGCATCCAAAGACCTTGGCATCGAACTACATGTACAAAGTATAAAAAATTAACAAAGTAACACCTCCCTTAATTTTCACTTTCACACCTCCCTCAAAGGGAAAGAAAAAGGTCCCATAAAAATAATAAAAAGCTCAAATCAAAAGAACATTTCCACACTTACTAGGTCCTATAGTGGAAAGAGTATTTATTTCAATGAAAAAAAAGAAGAAATTTTTTTGGG
Source organism: Morus alba (assembly GCA_012066045.3). Lineage (NCBI taxonomy): Eukaryota > Viridiplantae > Streptophyta > Magnoliopsida > Rosales > Moraceae > Morus > Morus alba. The sequence continues at coordinate 2,495,291 of CP050234.2, forward strand.
ATATTAATGTTCGCTCAATTTTTATAGTCAACACCCACAACCATTGAGAATTCAGTTTGTTGATTTGGCTCTCATCTAATAAGTAAAAGTAAAACCTTGTTTATTTTATTGAGTATTTAATTTTAATTTTATTATAATTAAAAATTTTCAAAAAAATCTTATTTAATTTTTATATTACGGTAAAAAAATTTCACATAAAATTATATATCTCAACTCAAATTAAAAATTTAAATTCACAAATTAAATGAGATTTAAAATTTTATTTATTTTATCATATGAGTTTAAAATTTAAATTTTGTTATAATAAAAAAAATTTACATCAAACTATATCTAAATTCAAATTAAAAAATTCCAATTAATGAAAATGATCATGCGAATTTTACGGTATGTTGGACTCGGGGGGGCTGAGGAAAAGGAAATTTTGAGCTCTGCAGATTCTGAAATCTGAAGAACAGTGTCTGAATTCGTAAAGAAGACTACACGCATACCACAGCTCTGAAAGCCTTCGTAGGGTAAATATCAATTTCATTTGATGCTACGGTCTTCACTCTGTCACAAGACAGACCACGTAACGTAAAAACAATTCCATGTAATATTAAAACAGCGCAACACATAAAAAACAAAAACATAACCACACAGACTCTCTCTTTCTCTCCATTTAAAAGCAAAAGAAAAGCTTTTTGCTCTCTCTCTCTCTCTCTCTCTCTCTCTCTCTCTCTGATTACTCAAATCACCATTTTCAATGTTGAAAACACGACCATAAAACGAAGTGCAATTTTTGAGTAAAAGCACCTCTTTTATATATCTCACTCATATCTCCCCCACGTTACAATACTCTCTCTCTCTCTCTCTCTCTCTACATATCTCGTATAAAAGACCAACCATTAAACTCTATATCAAGTAGTACTTCCGTTTACTCTCGCTTTCTCTGTCAGTTTCTCTCTCTCTCTCTCTCTAAACCATGGAAGGTCTACATTTCCTCAAGTTCTGGAAACCAACCACCACATTTCCCACTCCTTTAATTGAAGTAGATAACGAAGAAGATGAACAAGACGAAGAAGAAGACTCGTTCTTCGACTTGGAGCTGACCGGACCAGATTTCGACACCAAGAAAAACGACAGCAAAAGCAGTGGCGATAAAACGACAAAAACCTTCGATCTTAACGAAGAAACAAAACCTGTTGTTTACCCAAAACCTTCTCTTTCACTCTCTCCGATCGATCCGATTCCCAAGCGGAAAATCCTCCCTCTTGAGCCCGTCCCCAAGCCCCAGTCTCCCATGGCTCTCCTCAAATCCGCTCCCACATTCCGAGTCTTCTCGTTCAAGAAATCGAAATCCACAGGAACGACGCAGAAAGCGGGAGAAACGACGGCGAAATTCAACGTCGGAGAATCTCCGAAGCTTTCCAGAGAAACCAGCTCGAGAAGAACAGAGCGATTCTCGAAGGACGTTATAACCAAGTACCTGAAGCTCGTCAAGCCCCTTTACGTCAAGGTTTCGAAAAGGTACAACGGCGAGAAGATGACCAACTCCTCGGCGGCGGAGGTGTTCGTCGGATTTTCGCCGTCGTCGTCGCCGGCGGCGGTGGCATCGCCGAAGGACAAGCCGGCGGGGATTCGGAAGAATCTGCGGAAGAGCAAGTCGTCGTCGGCGAGTGCCGTGCCACAAACGACGTCGAATCGGAGAGATGATTCGCTTTTGCAGCAGCATGATGGAATCCAGAGCGCAATCTTGCATTGCAAGAGATCATTCAATTCCTCCAGAGGTAACAAAAAAAAAAAAAAAAAAAAAAAAAAAAAAAAAAAGCTTAAATTTTCGTTAAATTTTAGAAAGAAATTATTAAAATTTCCATTTTTTTTTGGCAGATTCTTGTTCATTATCGCGATCAACAAGTGATTCTTCGTCCATGAAATCGTATTCTACCGGTACGAATCATATGATTGTTTATCCCCTGTTTTCAAGTCTAAATTTTGTTACTTTATTTCGCTTAATTATTGCGCTGAGTTTTAACATTTTCTGCTGAATTTATTCACAGATTCGTATCGATTATCAAACTCTGCTAGCGAGACTTCCCACGACAATTCTGCGAGAAATTCCATCGAGGATGTCCGTGGAATTGGCATTTGAAACTTTCCCAGATTAGTTTATTTTCTTCTACTAAATCAAACAAAGAAAAGAAAGAAAATAGAACTTTTTTTTTTTTTGTTTAATATTTGTTGAGTGGTAATGTAATGGTTCCTGTTGTAAAGAGAAAGAAAAACAAGAATTAGAGAGAAATGGAAAGTGTTGTTAATTATTTTTTCTTCTTGGATATTTGTTTGTTTTTTCTTTTTCATATATATATATATATATTTTGCTTTTAGCCATGATTACCAGTGAAGACCTTGGTTCTCTCTTGTTGCTGTCTGTAAAGTGATGGGTCAATTATGAGAAAATTGAACGAGACTCGGGTACGGGATCTTTTTGTTCTTATGCAATTTATTTACTATTTATTTATCAGTGCCTTCCTGTGCTCTGCGCTCCAGCATTATACGTTGCTTTTGAAATGCAGTTCTCGCAATTCATTTTCTTGGGAATTAAAATTTTAATCAAAAAATATGATGAAGTAATTGTGAATCAGATAGTTTGATAAAATAATAATAATAATAAAAAAAGCAAATGAAGAATATTGTTAAGAGAGTTGAGAGGTCATTTATTGATAATCAACCTGCAGATTTCAGGGGCGTTGATTTCATCCTGACAAGTGACCATACTTTGCTTTTGAAAAGTACTTTTGAATCGTAAAAGAAGCATTCTTTTTAAGACTCATTTCACTAATTTAAATTTTATTATAATAAAAAATTTATAAAAATAATTATATTTAATTTTTTTTATTATAATAAAAAATTTTCACATAAAATTATATCTTAACTTAAATTAGTGATGTTTAACAGAGAAATTTTTTTTAATTTAAATTATGATTTATAATTTATTACAATATTTTTTTATAAAAATATATTTAAATTAAAAATAATTCTAATTATATAACTCTAATTTTATGAACTAAATAAATTTTAAAAAATTTATTTTTTAATTTAAATTAAATAGTTTTTAACAAAATTTTTCATAAAAATTTAAATTAAAAATAATTTTAATTACATAATTTTAATTCATTTTAAACGGATTTTAAAAAATTTAAAATTAATTTTTAATGAGACTTTTTAAATTTATTTAATTTATTAATTTAAAATTTTAATTTTTAATTTTAAAAAAAAATTAAAGACGTTATTTTTATTTCTTTCTAAAAGGAAAAAAGACAATAAAAAAAGCATTCATATGCTCTATCTTCCAAGTCTCTGTGTCCATCCGTCCCATCTGCTGATGGTTTGGTTGGAGATTCAATTTTGACTGCTTGTTGCAACTTGGAAACTGCCATAAAGTCCATACATCTTTTTCACTCTTATTACACTCCCTTTACTTTTCCCATTTTCACTATGACCTCTCTGAAATCACACAATAACACACTAGGGTTGTAGATGAGTTTCTTTTGTGCTTCTTTATTACCTTCGATGCCCAGGAGCAAACCCAGCTAGAAAAGGGCTTTTTCAGGCTATGCAATGCGAATAATTTGTAGCAGTCAGGGTAGACCTTGCAAGTAAGAGGATAAAGTTTGAAATGAAAGATGTAGGATTTGTTTAGTTTATTAATTTGAGTGATTTTATGTAAATAATTTTAATTGTAATAAAAAAGTTAAATGTGATTTTTTTTTAAAAATTTTTTAACTATAATAAAATTTAAATTTTAAATTTAAATCGATGAAAAGAACGAAATTATCAAAATAATGCAGATTAACAATAGTTAAAAGATAATTTTTACTTTAAGGCCTGTCATTTTAATTACCTTTTGACCTTTTGATTAAGTTTTTCAACGCCTGATCTATAATTTATAGCTGTTATACGCAGTGTACTGTAAATTTTTAATATGGATACACATATTAATTTGTTAAAATCTTAATTTAATAATTAAAATAGTAGTACCTACTGATAGTTTAAAAGGTTTCCTACCGGCTAAGTTCTCGTAACAAAGATTCGGAAGTTTGAAGTTGTTCTATTGTGTTAACTTTAAGGGTTCTATAAGTAGGAGGTGTTGTTTAATTACTATTAAATTAGTTTTTTAATAGTTAAATTTGAGTTTTCCATTAAAAATTTTACATAACAAGATCTGCTTGTACTCTAAATTAGACTGTTAAAAAATTAATCTAATAATTAAAACACAATTTTTATCGGTGAAACAAAAATGCATGAAGCTTCGTCTAATTTTATTACCTTAAAATTAAAATAGAATTCTACAATATCTTATAGGTGAAAATAATTTCAAGCAAGGTGTAACAATTAAAAAATGTTTAAAAGGTGACATAGTAATAATAGAATTAATGACTGCTCTAGGCTCTAGCCATCACGTCTAAAATTAAAAACTAGACAAGTGACAGAATCCTTCCTAAAGAAAAACAAGAATGAAGACAAGAACGTTGAGCAATTGGCATTATTTTGCACCCCACAGGTTCAATGGCAACAAGACATGAAATTGGACAGTTTGAACATTTGAAGTTTGAAAATTCATGGGAAATAGAGGGAAGTGGATTGTCTGTGTAAAGATCATAATAGTCCATAAATGACGTGAGGACTACTGCCCTGACCGACAAGCAATGGTCAAGCAAAATTCCAAACCACCATCATCATAGTATCATAGTGACAAAATGCCAAACCAAACCACAAGCAAATGTGGGTCCCCCGAATATCTCAGCTTAAAAGTCCCTTAAAAATAATATAAATAGGAAATTGTACCAAGAAAAGACAAATAATACCCACCCCAAAAACATCAGAGTGAAGCACAAGACAATATGCAGGTCCCTCAACTTAACAGGATTTTCAGGTTTTTTTTTTTTTTTTTTTTTTTTTTTTTTTCTGAATTTCACACAGTGAAGGTCACTATGGAAATGGAACTATATGGGCATTGCTAGCTTGGACTGAAAGTGACTCTTTTGCTCTCTATGCCATATTTTGTGCCTTCATTTACTTTGTTTTCTCCAACTTGCCCAACATGCCATTAACTCATAAATGGTTATTGAACATGGTTTGCTTTTCCTTGTGAAACTTATTACACAAGTGTCCTAATATTGCTCTAAGAGCAATCTAGATTTTTCTTTATGAATTGGACTTAAAGTTCATACATGTGCATTTCTCCTATCTTTATCTATTTTTTTTTTTTTTTTTTTCCATTTGATTGGTAAGATCAATATGAACTTAATTTTTTAATGAAAGTAACAATTTGTAAACACGTAAAGGGAAAGATTCATTGCACCAAGTAGAGGACTTTTGAGGACAAAGAGGATATTATAACTAAAAATCTTACTAGCCTTGAGAAATTTTGGGAGAGAGAGAGAGAGAGAGAGAGAGAGAGAGAGAGAGAGAGAGAGAGAGAGAGAGAGAGAGAGAGAGAGAGAGAGAGATGAATGCATTCAATTTCATGCAATGCACCAAAGGAGACACTAAACAAACAAAGACCCGACACCGTGTTTTCGTCCGAGGGCCATAGATTTGCCCTGTTTCCTATAAATAAGCTGATTATGTGTCTCATTGCGTTCTTTTTAATAAGATATCCACAATTGCACCATAGATGTTGCTAACTACATATGTGTCATGTTCACCAATTTCCCAACATTAATATAAGCTCTTCTTGTTACTGAAAACAACAATGTTAAGGGAACATTATGATTGAAAATGGAGTTCTTGCTTTCGAGTTCACTGGACCTGTCTTAATCATCCTTTGCAAAGTTGATGAAGAAAAAGGAAAAAAGGAGATAATTTTACCTGTGAAAAACAGTGTCAAACCTCGGGGAGAAAAAAAATGGTTTCAATCAATTATGCATGAACTAGGATTAGAAGGTATTTATTATTATTATTATTATTATTATTATTATTATTATTATTATTATTATATAAATATGTTAATGGAATTGCTATATATGAAAGCAAGGTAGCTAACAGAATGTAATAATTATTACTTAATATAATGAGAGCACCAATAAGATAATCCGTGAGCCACGCATTTCAAGGTCAGTCCACATCATTTGTGGCCTGATGATCATGAGATCTTAATACATTTTTTGAAGTAAAGAATGAATGTGTCGGATATATGTTGATACAGAATCACAGGTCTAGAACTTGAATTATCCACTTTCAAACTAAAAATAAAAAAAATAAAAGAAAATTTGAATTATCCACGCAAAAAACAAAATAAAAATTGATTATGAGTTCCTTGTTTTAAAAAATGCCTACTTTCTTGTTTATTTACAAAACTATTTACTATCATACTGATGAGTGAGTTTTACTCATTCATTTAATATCATTTTACACTTAATATCTAGTTGGTTTTCGAGGTTTTTATTAGTTTTTATGTGTGTTTTTGTTCTTTGTTTAAAGGTTAGGTGAAAATCTATGATTTGGAAGGTTTTGGATAATTTTTGGTGGAAAAAGACAGCAAACATAGCGCTTAGGCGCCAATTTGTAGCGTTTTGGTGCTCAATTTTACAGAACCAAGACATTTGGACAGAATGGGCAGCGTTTTGGCGCCTAGGATTTTTCACAGCAGCGCCGCAACGCTAGGAACTCAGCGTTGCGGCGCTACGACGTGAGAAAAGACGCGTTTTGAAGGCCAATCGTGAGAAAACTTACTCGTTTTGACCTTAATGCTCCGAAACATATAAATAGATGATTCTAGGGCAATTTGAAGGACTTTTGGACTGTGGAGTGGTGACTGGCTTTTGAGAGAAGATTCAAGAGAAGAAAAGGAGAATTGGCTACGGAGAAGAAGAACGGCTCAAATCCGGAGACGGATACGCTTCAATTCAACTCCAAACAAGTTCTTTTCTTTCTTTTCCAATGATTAAGACTTTGTTTAGGGATTTATTTTGTTTAGAGATGAACTAATTCCTTTTTCTAGGGCTACGATGTAGCCAGATTATGAATGTTTGAATTCTCAATCTTCTTTTTAAGTAATTGATGTTTAATCCATATATGCTGAGTATTTCAATTTATTCTTAATGCTTGTGATTGTTTGGCCAACTATTACATGATTTTGTATTTGATTTGAGATTGAGAGGTGATAATTGAATAAGCTCTTAACTGAAATACCATGAGTTGTTCATAGGATAGAGATATCTATGATGCTTGTGCAGTTCTTTTGAATCTCTTGCACTTAATGATTTTCAACAGGTTTAGAAGTCTGACAGAAATGTAGATTTTTCTTATTGGATTAATATTATTGTTGCTTGAGAAAGAATAATAATTGCTTTAGAGAAATTGCTGTCAGTATATGATTGAATGTTAATTTTCTTGAATTATGAGAATTTGAACATGATTAATTTGCTGAAATCGGAACCCCTAGAATCTTAATCTATTGATTTTTCATCCATTGCTTAGCATTGTTTAATTTATTTAACTGTTTTAGTTTTGCTTTACTTAATTTAATAAACTCTCTTTTCAAGTATCCAAATAAAATTGGAGTTAATACAATTTCAGTTATTAGTAAACAACAATCCTCGTGGGACGATATTCTTATTCACTATTATATTACTTGATTGTGATAGCGTATATTTGCGTTACGATTTTTCACAACACATACGTATAAAGACATTTGTATCTTTATATAATAAAAAGGAAAAAGAAAAATAATGAAACAACAAAATAGAACAAAAAGTGAAATGCAATCTGAATATAAAACATTCTAAAGCCTCGTTTATTTTGCATATTTGAATTTTCAATTCGAGCTGAGATGTGACATTTTCTGAGAGCTTTTTACTGTAGCAAAAAAAAAAAAAGAAAAAAGAAAAAAGAAAAAGAGATATGATATTTTATGAGAATTTTTTACTGTAGAAACTTAAAACTAAAAACTCGAATCGGTGAAATGAACGAGGCCTAAATTTAAAATACAAAGTTAAATTATTGCATTAATAAAATCAAATCTAATTATTTTTAAAATGGAAAAGTTTCTTATGAAAAAAGAAAGAAACTCCATTGAATATTTTAAAAAATCTCAGTCTTAAAAGTCTACAACCTTGATAATTCTTTCAAATTGAGTCCCTATACCCGTAAATTCAAACAATATTTTCACTATTTAATGGTCAAATCATTATGAAACAAAATATATAATTCAAAGGAACACAAAAAATGTATACATTAAAAAGCTTCTCATTAGTCTAATGGTGATATCATTTTAATACACATTGAAAATTAAAAAAAAAAATTGCAACAAGTTTCAAACAATCAACACGCATGCATTCATGAACACATAATAGATCGTTTCATTATTGTAATGATTTCAAAATTATGAAAAGAATGAATGTAAAGTTTGAGATGATTAGGGTAAAATCAAACACCGAAATAAATCTATTTTTGAGTGGATGAAAAAACACAAAAATATATAAAATCAAATACATATTTTCACTAAAATTATGATCGTATCATAATGAAACAAATTTCTATAAAGAAGAAACGACTCATCAAAAAACATTTCATTATATGAGAAATTATAGTAAAGATATAAAATAGGCCATATACATGCAAAAATATAAAATAAAAAGCATTTTCATTATCTTAATAACGATATCATTATTAAAAACAATGAATACAAAACTTGTCCGTAATGAAATAATTAAAATGCACGAAAACATGAGTTTGCAATTTATCTATATTCATTGTGTGAAAGAAGGTGAAACTTATGATAAGATATAAAACAGCAAACAAAATAACAAATAAAAAAGTTTATCGCATTTTTATTATCTTAATGACAATATCATTATGAAAAGAAAATGAGTACAAAGTTTGTAAACAATTCAAAACAATCAAAATGCACGAAAACACGAGTCTACAATCTGTTTATTTTCGTTATGTTAAGGAGCGAGAAAATTATATAAAATAATGAAATCTCTCGCATTTTCATTATGTTAATGACGATGTTATTATAGAAAGTAATAAATATAAGTTTGCAAACACTCTAAGACAATCAAAATGCCCAAAAAAAATGAATATGCGTTTTTTATTTATTTTCGTTACGTTAAGAAATAAGAAAATTATGATAAAGATATAAAATAAACCATAGACTAAGCAAATAAAACAACAAATAAAAGAAAAAACCCTCGCATTTTTTTTTATATTAACGACAATGTCATTATGAAAAAAAATACAAAACTATAATATAAAACCAACACAAAAAACAACGGCATAAATGGTAAAAAAATGACGTACCCAAAAATCAAAAGGAAAAGAATAACAAGAAGAAGAAGAAGAAGAAATGTTGCACAACCCTTTTGTTTTTGAAAATCCCTCCCAAAATGTGCGCTTCATATATTACATCATTAATCCACCCCAAAAAAAAAAAAAAAAAAAAAAAAAAAAAAAAGAAGCACAAATACTTATCTACAGAACTCAAAAACAAGCAAATAAATGGAAACTAAATTCTCGTTCATTTCACCGATTTAAGTTTTCAGTTTTAAGTTTCTACAGGAAAAAGTTCTTAGAAAATGTCGTATCTAACTTTTTCTGTTACAGTGAAAAGTTCTCAGAAAATGTCACATTTCAGCTCGAATTAAAAATTTAAATCCGCAAAGTGAACGAGACCTAAAAAGATCAATCACCAACCAACCCAACCTTTAGGTCCACAACACGCATACATCAGTAGCAACATGGAGATGGAATCACTTCCGGCACAAGAACATATGAAAAGGAAGCGAAGAGACCGTAGAGACATGGGACGGTGGTCGTGTTCGAGTACAGGGAAAAAATATGGCCTAGAGATTACGGAACTAAGAAAAAGGAATGTTGAATTGTCAAATAACCAATTAAAGCTAAAAAGGAAAGTAAATATGTGGGAATATTATGAGAAAAAACAAACAGAATACATAAAATAAAAATTAACCATATATAAAAGGGAGAAAGAGGAAAATAGACCAAAATTTGAGATGAATTAAAATTAATAGGCCAATAGTTTACATAAGTTAATAAATAGGCCAAATTATTATTTTCGTCCATAACTTGTCTGGTTATGAACCATAACTTGACAAGTTATTATTCATAATTGTCCATAACTTATCCGGTTATGAACCATAACTTGACAAGTTATGGCCTATTAATTTCTATAACTAAAAATTAGCCTATTTCCTTTCTTAAGCTTTTCATATTGGCCTATTTTCTACTATTTCCCTATATAAAACATACCCCAATAACCAATAAGGATATATTCAGTAACATATATGCCGAAATCAGCATTTTTGTAATAATTGTACTATTAACCAATATTTTTAAAATTAAGAAGACATTTTATATAATTATTTCTTGAATAGGGCTTAGTCGGCTCACCCGTCAAAAATGGGCGTTGCGGCCCTGGGGGCGATTGAGGCCCATATATGAGTTTTTCTAGTAAGGTCTATACTTTTAACAAGCTGTAAATGTTTGGTAAACTGTACTTTCTTTAAAAATAAGGATTTGCCGTGCTATTTTCATTTCTTAATGGTTATCTTTCTATTTAGATTTTAATACCTCATGATTTTTTAAGCATTTTTAGTATTTTGTTCTTATTTATGTGATCAGATTCCTAAGTTTAAATGACATTATTAATAATTAGTGGAAAGACAACCATCAAAATAGAAAAATAATGACAATAAATCTGAACTCTACTTTAAATAATTTTTAAAATATGCTATTTAGTTAATTTTGTTTCATATATATGCTATTTACTACAATTTCTCCTACACTTTTTTTTTTTTAGTTTTAATATATAGTATATTATTACGCAAGAGCCGCCTCTTGTTTTATTATTATTTATAAAAATCAACGGAAATAGTAGAAAATAAGCTAATATGAAAAGTTTAAAAAAATATATAGGTCAATTTTTAGTTATAGAAATTAATAGGCTATAACTTATCAAGTTATGGTTCATAACCAGAAAAATTATGGATAAAGTTGTCAAGTTATGGTTCATAGCCAAATAAGTTATTGACAAAAAACGTAAATTATGGATAATAACTTATCAAGTTATGGTTCATAACCTAAGTTATTGTCCATAACCAGACAATTATGGACAAAAACATTAATTTAGCCTATTTATTAACTTATGTAAACTATTGACCTATTAATTTTAATTCATCTCAAGTCTTAACCTATTTTCCTCATTCTCCCTATAATCAATTGAGTATTTGCCAAGTAATGGCGCTGGATCCTGAAGTCTTTATCCTTGGCCAAAAATTTCAAAGTTATAGGATTAATTAATGCTCAAAGTCTTTATAGCTATGAAGTACAAAATCTACATTAATCAATAGCAAATCCAGCACGGAACCAACAACATTAGTATATATACTATGAAAAGTATGAACAACAGTATGCCCCAAAAGTTATTAACATAAATAAATAAACAAATTAAAGGAAAAAAAATTAAGAAAATCAAAAAAACAAAAATCCACGGTCCAAAACATAATCACTGGCATATCAAATTCTGAACCGAGCGTGAGGCGATCACAACATTCATGGTGCAATTCAGCCGCGAATACTTCGTCTTCTTGATGACCTTGAGAACCCGAACCGTCCCTTTCAACTCAGACGAACTCTTCAGCACCAAAACCCCCTCGCCAATATCCTTCCCCAGCTGATCAAACGCGCCACTATCGCCAACCAAACCACTCGAGTCCAGAACCACCGTGGCGTTCACCTTCTTCGTCGTCCGAGGCCTGACCCGCGCGTCGTCGATGTAGGCCTGCCCCACGGCCAAGCCCCTGTACTCGAACACGACCGTCGCGTCCTCGTACTTGTACCGACCGAAATTCCTGTTCCTGATCGTGAATTGGGCGTTCATGACGAACCTGAAGGAGGGGTCGGTCGAGTTTCCGACTTGGAAGGATGTAAATGAAGCGCTTCTGAGTCTGAACTTGGGGGTCTTGTAGCGTGTGACGACGATCACGTAGACTATTATGAGGATGGCTATGGTTACTGCGAAGGACGTGACGAATAGTAGGCGGTTTCTTCGCTTCTTTTTGATGTGTTCTTGTGCTGAAAGTGATTCCATTTCCATGTCGCTGCGGATGTATGCGTGCGGTGGAGCTAAAGGTTGGGTTGATCGGTGATTGATCTCCTCGGTTTCCATTTCTTTGCTGGTTTATTTGAGTTCTGTAGATAAGTGTTTGTGCTTGTTGTTTTTGGTGGATTAACGGTGGGATTATTGCGCGTTAGGACTTAGGCTTATAATTTATAGAATGTGGAAGACGCTAATATAGTTAGGTAAGAATATGAGACGAGGTAAAAACTGTCTCGTCTTCGTTTGAAAATTATTGCGAGAGATGGGGTTTTTCTATAGTTGTATTCCTTTTCCAAACGCGTTAAGTGGGCTTTAAAAGTTTGACCTTGGTGCGGAAACGTCTAGATGATCTTTTACGTTTCAAACAAAGAAAAAAGGTCATTGTTTAGATATGTCAAAATCATAAGAGAAATTTTCATCGACATGTGTTAGTTTATCAATTCATTTTAAAAGTTTAAACTATTAAGAGAAGGGCTAATAATAATTTTATATTTTAACACTTCCCTTCAAGTGTGGGCTGGATAATGGATAATTGTGTGGGTAAATTAATTAAAAAGCCTAACACGTGAATATTTAAACCCGAGATATATTGAAGACCCAACACATGATTTAAATAGGGATAAAAAGTGCAATTACGGGAGTTTGAACTCAGGACCTACCGTTCTGATACCATGTTAGTTTATTAATCTATCCCAAAAGCTTAAACTATTAAAAGGAGGGCAAATAATAGTTTTATATTTTAACAACATGTGTATTTGGAGTTTTGTGTCCTAATTAATTTCTTTCTGTTGTGGTCATTTACTTTTGGTGCTAGTGACATAATCAAGATCAGGAACACATGAAATGTTTGAAAATTTGCACATTTGGCTTTCTAATAATTTAGTTGAGTTAATTAGAATTAGAGGAATACCACTTTAGGGAATTGTGGTATTGGAATTTTTCTTCCTCTTTCGATGAAAAATTCACGTCGTTTTTACTTATTTGAGAGAAAAGCGGTTTGAAGGAAAAGGGAAAGTTTTACCCTGTAAAACTGGATATTGTTTAATTTCATTGTCGTATTTCTGTTAGAAAAGGAAAACCACTTGTACGTAATTGATTGATTCTGTAAACTACTTACAGACTAAAATAATAATAATAAAACCTAAGATATACAAAAGATTTGTAGCTTCTAGGTCTAAACTGACAAGCCTTTTCAGTTGATGTCATCTGTTCATTGGATAACAGCGACATGATGTTTTACACAGGTGAGCAAATGACAAATTCTTTGTTCCAGAGGTCCCAGGAACTGAAACGACGAATTTTGTTTTAGCTAGGAAACGATATGCGTTTAATGCAGTGTCGCTTTGCCTTGGGAGAAAAATGACTTGTCGTGTATGTGATAATAAAACGACATGTCGTTTTATGAGACTAGAGCGCCATGTCGTCTTTATGGAGCTCTTCTTTTCCATCATGCTTTTTTGGTGGTCACTTCATTATTTCTTATAAGGGAATTTAACCATCATTTATTACTGTTAAATATCCTAGTAAATTAAGAATAGTAGACAATGACAAATTAATAATGAATGTTCAAGTTATATGGTTTGGCACGCCATCTTAGACTGTTTCAAACGCGTTGGAGAATGTCAAACAGTCAAAGAGAGGTTGCTTGGTTTTACATCCCTTTTTCTTTCGTTTTTTACCTCCAAATTCGATCTGTCTTTTACCACATTTGTTCCCACACATTTACACACCACTATCGTCGATCTACAGTTGAAATTTCTGTAATTAATTATGAGAATTGTGTAAGATCATCCTAAATTAGCAAGGAAAGATCAAGTATAAGTCGCACGTCAAACTTTTAATATTTCACTTCAGCGTACAAAAAGAACAGAAAACGCTTTCAAAGTTCAAACTTAGTCGTGATGGGACAAAATCAATCCCTCCCTCATTCACTACACGGAATTATATTATTCTTTTCTTTTTAGGAAATTTTTATTATTATTTTTTATATTCTTTCGCTTTTCAACCAAATCAGCGACTGTATAGTACTACACACTCGAGATAATAAGTTGACTAGTCGTTGGCCTAATGTCTGATGTTATAAAAGTTCAAATTCGTCAACGCTTCTGGAACATGCATCAGACGCGTTTAACAAATTATATATCCAACACGTAAACAAACAATCACGTTAAAAAGTTATTTTTTAACACGCGCATCCTAATATATAGGCTTTAGGCCGTCTCAATAACATATCAACTTCACAAGGAGATCACTCAAAATCTATCTCCACAGACACAAATCAAGCAGCTTATGTTTCTTTCCTCATCAAAGTTACTCGAAGCTTATTAAGCATGGCAGAGAAAGATGATCAACCAGTTCAAGCTGAAACATACGACGTAGAGTCTGCATCGTCAGTAGATCATGAGTCCAATGCCAAAGAGTTGCAACACAAGAAACGCATGAGAAGATTGGGATGTGTCACTGCCATTGTAGTGCTCCTGACAGTAGTTATATTGGTGTTTCCGCAAACCGTAATGCGTATCAAAGGCCCGGAACTCCGAATTCGCTCCATCGCCATTGAAGATCTCACTATCAGCAACTCAGACACGAATTCTCCTTCAGTTAGCATGAAATTCGACTCAGAAATCGGCGTCAAGAACACGAACTTCGGAGAGTTCAAGTTTGACGAGAGCTCAATTACGTTTGTTTACAAGGGGACTGAGGTTGGTGACGCTTCTGTCGAGAAGGGAAAGGCCAAAGCTCGATCAACGAAGAAGATGAACGTGACGGCCGAAGTAAACGCGAATTCGAACTTGGCTAATGATGTGAGATCCGGGCTTTTGACACTGACCAGCCAGTCCAAGCTAAACGGGAAAGTGCATTTGATGAAGGTGATAAAGAAGAAGAAAACTGCTGAGATGAACTGCACTATCACCATTAATTTGGAAAACAAAGTGGTACAAGATTTCAAGTGCAAATAGAACTCAAATGAACTAAAATAACTAATAAAATTTTGTTCGAGTGAGTGATTATATGGGTTTTGTTTACTTATAAAGGGTAAGCGTGGACTGATTTTTACTGTATTCGCTGCTCGCAGCTTCCTGTCCGTGTACTTGGTTAATTTGTTTTCGTGGTGATACGTTTTTCAATCATTTATCCAAACAACATTTAAATTATTCAATTCTTCATCTATATATATACAACCATATGACAATTTATGGGATTAATCTCGAGGGTCCCTAAACGCCGCCTAAATCTCATTTTGTATGTTAGCATAACCCTTCCGTTGACACATAATATGTACAGTTAAAAATGGCCATTAAACGATGATATATCACGATTGGTTAGAAAATAAGCACACATTTTAGTGTTGCTCTTCTCGTCAAAGGAAAACGTTTGGCTTCATTAATCTAAAATTAAGAATCTTCAGCCATCCAAAAACAAACCCCAAAAGAAAAAAGGAAAGGAAAATTGGAATCATTAATTTCACTTGCATGACAAATCGTTGATCATTTTCGTTGAGGTATTCAAAACAAAAGAGCAGTTCATCTCCGTGGACTTCTTCTTCTTGAAATAATGAAGCAGATACACCTTCCCATTCAAATTGGCACGGGCACTAAACGTCAAGTTCTTCGAATTTATGTCGCTTCCCAATTGAGAATTCGACGAAACCTTGTCCGAATTCAACGGCACCGTCAAAATAAACTTACTTGGCGCGTGACGTAAATATGTTGGCCTTTCCAACCACAGTTCCTCACAGTTGCCTTGGTTTGATCGAACTTGTATTGGCCGAAATTGGTGTTCTTGACAGTGACTCCCTCGTGCAGTTTCAAGCTAAAAGATGGAGAGCTTGAGGATGACTTTACTCGCAAAACGAGAACCACAAGTAGGACTAGGATGAAAGTGAGTCTCACGGGTTTGAAATATTCGCAGACGATTTCTTCCCGTGAAGAGAGAGAGAGAGAGAGAGAGAGAGAGAGAGAGAGAGAGAGAGAGAGAGAGAGAGAGAGAGAGAGAGAATATTTATTCGCAGCAAAATAGATCCTTAATTATCTAAGTGCATCTTTAGCCAGAATCAGATTGACTACATATTAAGGTAACAGAAGGTCCCCAGTTTATAAACTTTATTAAACAACTCGTTTCCAATTAGATGCAGATACAATTATATGATCATTAGGGGAAATTTGCATAATTAGGTTTTTTTTTTTTTTTTTTTTTTTTTTTTTTCTCAACAAGTATTTATGCCAGAATATTTAGAGTCTACATGCTCAATTCCAGTTCCTTTGATTTAAGTGGATGAACATTTCTGCCACTTGCTACGTGCGCTTAGGGATCAAAATTATTAGAAAAGATGACGCGTACGAATCACAATGGGTGGGTTCAAGGAATTCTTCTAATTGGATAAACTTTGCATATAAAGAGAACACATATCGGTTCCACATTTCAGTTATCTAATTTTTATTATCTTATTACTATCACACTGCTATTCTTCTTTCTCACAATTGTTTGTTGACTTTAGCATTCTGAGTCAAGTAGCTAATGTTGAGAAATCTACTCCAATGTGAGATTGCGGCCAAAGTGAATAACGCTTCTAAATTTGGTGATCTTATAATATGTCATTTAATTGATTATTGATGAGAAATTGAAGAAGAAACTAAAAAACCCTTTATCTAATTCGGATCCTGGGAACCTTATGTAGACTTGGCTACCCATAGGTCAAGAACAGGATTTCAATATTGCATCTCATGATAATAAGTTGATGCACTGGTCGTCCACTCCCAATAACTTAGGCCAATGGTCCAGTCTACCTGATCTTGGCCTGATGAACAATCACCATAGCCAATTTTCTTAGCCGAGCCGAAATGGATGAAGAAGATGCACCAATATATCATTTCTGTAGAAAGATTTAAGTTCAATTCGTATGTGTGTGTATATATATATATATATATATATATATATATGAGCAATGTGGGAGAATAACTAGACTTATGTGATGTGCTGCAGGGACATATATATAATTTACTATATGAGCGACGCGGCGGGGAAATTGATCCGGGCTAGTAAGTTTCGACGCAAGGGCATGATGTGAAATTCTCATGAAATAAAAAGGTTTGCGTAACCCGTTTATTAATTTTCACGTCTTAACATGTTGACACATCATTAATAGACGGGTGAATTTTAGATCAACACGCCCAACTTAAAATTAACCATATAAGACGTTGTTAGGTTAATTAGATCGGAGGTCAAAATAATACGATAATAACCAATTCGATTTATGACTTGCCGATCAAATCTACGTAATTATGTTAAGTACTTATAACTATGGTTATTTCAGACTTTGACATAGTCAATTCGTGATAAATTGTTGTTAAATTTGAGTAGTTGTACCGGTTTTACTAATCAAGATAATTAAGTCATAAACGCATCAACTTTACATAATGACATGAACAATATATGGTTACATGAATTGCGACTCATGTTTGGCTTGAGCTACAATATATTTTGGTAGTTTAGAGGGGGAAAAAAAAAGATTGACCTTTTCACCTTGTTAAGAAATTCAATTTTCTAATTATGCTCAAAATACCACTACTCCTAGGTTTCTCTCTCTCTCTCTCTCTCTCTCTCTCTCTTGCAGGCTCACAGATATTTCTACTGGTTTTACATATTATTTACGTCCTAATTTAGAGCCCATTCACTTTGTTGATTTGAGTTGAGATATGATTTTATATAAGAACTTTTTACTGTAACAAAAAAATTAGATGTGATATTTTTAAAAACTTTTTACTATAATAAAATTAAAATTCTAAACTCGAATCGGTAAAGTGAACGACGCCTTAGTGTTAATCTTGAATGCTCGGTCTCCTTCTTTTTTCTTTTTTCTAAAATTTGTTCACCAAAATGACCGAAGAAAGTATCTAAAACGCTTATTAGAAACTTGATTGAGCAAATTAACTAGTTCTCTGTCCACTTTTTTTTTTTTAACTGAATTGTCCACTCATTTCTTTTGTCGTTTCTGTTTTGTTTGCATGGTTTCTGCATCGAGCTGTGTACACTGTACATGCAGAACTAATAATGCGGAGGAATCACGGACGTACAGCTATTTAATGCAAATGTTCGTCGTCAAGTGAATGGATGGACTTATGGTGATTCATCCAAGACTTACGACAAAACCCAAATATGACAGACAGAGAAATAAGATAGAGGTGAAACTAGCTTTGAGATAACAGTGGACTCGTGAACGAGGCGAGGACGATAGCCTCGTGTCTTTTTTTCTCTTTGTTTTTTCAATGACAAATTTCACTACTTCCAACAACTTCCTGATATTATCATCTTATTCTTTTGTGATCATCTTTTACACACACACACACACACACACACAAACAACAAACTCATTATTAAATGTTCACATGCTTCTTCGGTTGTTCCAAGCAAAAAGGGGGGAAAAAAGCAGCGGCCGTGATCGTGATAAGAACAGATTTCTCAAGGACATCAAGATTATTCCATCGGCCCCGCCATGGGGGATGAAGAAAGAGACTATGTTGGGGTTAGGTTAATTACAGATCAAAATTTAAGGACACAAAAAAAAAAAAAAAAAAAAAGAAACTGAGCATGTAGATTATTAGAAAATGAGAACGATACCACATAATTAGACGATGGATAAAAGTTGGGGTTAATTTCGACTTATAAAGTTTCTGTGAAAAATAGGTGTAGTTGTTAATTAGCTTATAGTATTATTGCCCCAAGTTTTTGTTTTTATATATATACTTAAGCTATTGCACCAATATTTTTATATAAAAACAAAAAAACTAACATGTACTACTAATTAGTTGAATTATTAGAGGTTACCACAAAACAAATAAAATTATTAATTAAGTTAAAAAATGAAAAATTAATATAAAATTATCAATATAGAGGGAATGCTAGACAACTACTTTTCTATTCTCACATTCTTATTCTTATCCTCCATTGTACTTAACTACATTAACTCATTAACTCTTATTTCTTATCCACTTTTAACTAATTAAACCTCTCAATAAACACCCATGATCTCCACAAATATTTCTCTCTCTTCAACAAAACTAGTACCCCTTTGATCATCTCTCTCTCTACCTCACTCCACTATACTCCCCCATGGAAGACCAATCCCAATCCCCACCACCCAAACTCAAAACCTACGAACTAACAGCCTCATCAATCTCCTACACCAAGTCAACCACCATCACCTCCTTATTCAAGCCAATATGCACCCCCACCCAACCCAACCACATCCTCCGCCACGTCACCCTCACCGCCCGCCCTTCCCAAATCCTCGCCGTAGTGGGCCCCAGCGGCGCCGGCAAGTCTACCCTTCTCGACATCTTGGCCGCCAAAACCTCCCCCACCAAGGGAACTCTCCTCCTCAACTCCTCCCCTCTCGTCCCTTCCTCCTTCCGCAAGCTCTCCGCCTACGTCCCCCAGCACGACGCCTGCCTCCCCCTCCTCACCGTCTCTGAGACCTTCCTCTTTGCCGCCCGCCTCCTCATCCCCAAGGCCTCCGACCTAAACGCCATCGTTTCCTCCCTCCTAACGGAGCTCAAACTCGCCCACCTCTCCGACACCCTCCTCGGCCACGGCCTCTCCGGCGGCGAACGACGCCGAGTTTCGATCGGGTTAAGCCTTCTTCACGACCCCGCCGTCTTGCTCCTCGACGAGCCCACCTCCGGCCTCGACAGCACCTCCGCTTTCAACGTCATGCAGATCGTCAAGTCCATTTGCGTCTCGCGTCACCGGACTGTCGTTTTGTCCATTCACCAGCCCAGCTTCAAGATCCTCTCCATTATCGATAGCATACTCTTGCTTTCCAAAGGAACTGTCGTTCACCACGGAACGCTTTCTTCGCTTCAATCTTTCTTGCTCAGCAATGGATTCACCGTTCCCTCGCAGCTCAATGCACTGGAATACGCCATGGAAGTACTTAACCAGCTTCCTGAGTTAAAAGCCATAAGTGACCCTCCTTCACCTAGTACTACTACAAAGTCTCCTTCTGATCATAATCATGATATTAAAGAGGCAAGAAATAGTTTTGTGAGATATAAAAGCACAAGAATCCACGAAGTGCTCACATTGTACAACAGGTTTTGGAGGATCATTTACAGAACCAGACAGCTTTTGTTAACCAACACGTTGGAGGCTCTAATCGTGGGACTTGTTCTAGGAACGATTTACATCAACATCGGATTCGACAAAGAAGGCATCGAAAAGAGGTTCGGTCTCTTCGCTTTTACTCTTACTTTCCTCCTCTCTTCCACAACCGAAGCTCTGCCGATCTTCATCAACGAGAGGCCAATACTTTTAAGGGAAACTTCTAGTGGGGTTTATAGGCTCTCGTCGTATCTGATAGCCAACACACTCGTGTTCTTGCCTTACTTGTTGGCCATTGCAATCATATACTCGGTCTCGGTCTATTTCCTGGTAGGACTTTGCACTTCATGGCAAGCTTTCGCCTACTTTGTATTGGTCATATGGGCCATTGTTCTTATGGCGAACTCGTTTGTCCTTTTTTTGAGCTCTTTGGCTCCAAATTACATTGCCGGGACTTCACTTGTTACAATTCTTCTTGGGGCTTTCTTTCTCTTCTCCGGATATTTCATCTCGAAAGAGAGTTTGCCCAAGTACTGGCTCTTCATGCACTTCTTTTCCATGTACAAGTATGCCCTAGACGCGCTTCTTATCAACGAGTATGGATGTCTCGTTTCGACGTGTTTTTTGTGGTACGAGGAGAGCAAGGAGTGCATGGTGACCGGAGGCGATGTGTTGCAGAAGAGAGGGCTTCATGAGAGGCAGAGGTGGACCAATATTTACATCTTGATTGGGTTCTTTGTGTTATATCGCGTGCTTTGTTTGTTAGTTCTCATCAGAAGGGTTTCAAGCTCAAAAAAATGAAAGAAATCCCAAAAGTCGAAGTATCAAGAAAAGTTTCATTTTTGTTTCTTTTTCTCAACTTAATGTTTGTAATGTGCATTTCATAATTGTTTCAAGAAATAAAGCAAGATACTTACAGACTCTACATGAGAAGAGATGGAAGAAAAAAGGTATACGGCTGCTCCATTGCTTCATTTTGTATTTTTGGAGGTAAAGAACGAAATAGATCGATCCATAAATTGTATCAAATCCAAATTATCCAATCACAGAGTTTTGTAAATTTAATTTTTCTATATCTCTTCCCCAAAAACCCGAAGAGATCATTGTTGTTTACCCTATTTTCTTTCTAATATACGACATAAGTGCCTGTTTATCCTTTCGGCAGAAGATGTGGCAAAGAACAAAATGAAAAGTCTCAATTTTTTTTTGGGGGCACATTGTACGTCGGATCTATTATTGATCAAGTGAAAATAAATAAATAAATATTGCTTGAGCTTGAATCATTGCATTTTAGAAAATTTAGATCAGTACGGTGAAAAGGCGCAGTGTATTTCTAACTTTTGATCTGCAAATAGGTTCATAATTATGATAGCAGCAATAATATTCGGTTAAGTTGTTCTTCATTTGATTTTCCGGACTTGCATGTAGTAGCTTATAAAATGCATGCTCTAAACTCCTCTGACTGATTGTGCATGTTTTCTTTTGCATGTAATCGATTATAATCTTAATTGGTGATTGGTGAATGAGATAGCTAGTGTGCTTACCCATATAGCTGTAAGAGCTGACACAAATAAATAAATTAATTTAATCGGTTAATTTGAATTGGTGAATTGTTTCTTCAATTATAATTTCTCTCTCATTTGGCCAATTTTTGGTACTTTGTTCGACAAATAATTCGTAGTCACGGGTAGTTTGAGCAAGTGATGGCCGGTTAGCTAGCAGAGAGAGAGAGAGAGTACTGATCATTGAGAAGGGAATAAGAATCCAAAAGTGTCAACCTCACAAAAAAGATCTTTGTCGGCTTCGGAGTTTTAATAACGTGCTTTTGTTTGCTTTCGATTATAATTCCCTCGAATCAGCGCCTATTTATGTCACGGGCTCGTCTTTAATTTGTTTGTCGCCCGTGAACTCATAATTGACGCCTTCTCTGTCAATGCTCCAATGAGACCATGACTACCTGCACCCTACTTTGCATATATTTTGCATTCCAGCTGCCTTTGCGGTTTTGATGATCATCTAATTATCGATTAGTAAGGGTGAGTTTGATAGATAAATTTAGAATTATAATTTTAAATTATAGTTTAAAATTAGTGTTTATTTACAGTGATTTAGAATTAATGTTTAGTTTGGATGATTTTGAATTATGATTCTGAATTTGATGTAATGTTTTAAACCAACTCAAATATGATTCTAAAACACCCCTTCTTGATTCAAGGTGATTCAAACTCCTGATTCTGAATCATAGTTTCAGAATCATAATTTGAACTCAAAATTATGAATTATAGTTTAATTTTAGAATCATGATTAAAATCACACTTATTTAAATCCTCATATCAAACGGTGTGCAAAAGAAAATTCAATCGATTGAGGGAGGGAAAATTGATGTACTTTCCTTTTGGGTTTTGTTCATATCAGCCTAATCAATGTTTAATTACAGAACTATATATAGGTCTATTAATTACTTGATCAATCGTAAGTTTCACTTAATCAACGTGGAGTATTTCAAGGTTTTTTTTTTTTTTTTTTTTTTTTTTTTTTTTTTTTAAATCAACTTAAACGACATATTGGCTTATATATGCTTTTGATCTTGATACTGAAGTTTTTTATTTTTTGAGGGATTGGTACTGAAGTTCTAATAATAATAATAACAACAATAATAACAGAGATGGATGATTTTCTAACTATTTTACTGCATGTAGCTTTTTACCCAAAATACCTCCAGTTATATCACCACCTTGATCTTTTGAGTAGCTTGAAAAAAATGAAAATACCGGGGGAAGGAAGCAGATGGAATCCAGCCGGACAAGCACTGGCTTTCAGCATATATATATATATATATATATATATATATATATATATATAACATTAAGTAGCTGGGGTGACGCGCTTCTCATCTGAGAGGTAAGATCTGTCTCTATTGAACATTCAATGAACATTAATCTTATTAATATTTGGGGATTCTTTTAATTATACTTATAAGGGAGATATGTTATTGTTGGTCGTTCCCTTTCGATCGGAATTATTTTTTAATGAAAAAAAATCAACATTCACCTGCAAATACATTACTTGAGGATATTATTCAACTTTATAGATGGTAAGGATGTCCTAACTTGGAGCTTTCACTTTTAACCGCCGGAAATTTGAGTTGTAGCGCACACAAAAACTCTGCCGTTTGGTATAGATTATGCCGGTGAACTATATATATAAGAACTTTGGACTAATTGCTGATGAAGGTATAACTGTCAGGATCTTAACCATCCCATTGATGGATGAATTATACCTTTTCCTATATATTGTGGGGTCGGGGAGCATGAAGATACTATTGATCATATTATATATTTATATAAAAACAATTCTAATATATTGTTAAGCCACCCTATAGAAGTGTTTTTTTTTTTCTTTCTTTCTTTCTTAAGAGAACTACTGAACTCACTCAAGAGTGAGTTTTGCCTTTTAATCTTTATTTTTTATTATTACTTTTTAATTAATATAATCATTTGATTAAAATGATATAATCAATAATAAGCATTAAAAATTTTAATTCGTGTATTATTAAAGGATATTTTTTTTTTTTTCTTTATCTTTTTTAAATGTCCTGGAAGTGGTGTTAAAACACCCTGAATTTACTCTCAACTATAAAAGGGTTGGGCTTGGGCTCTATCCAAGACAATCCACTTAGTAATGCGTGGACAACATAAACTACCATTGACCATGGTCTCTCTAAAATCAACCTTTTAGATTACAGTTATGTTTGAATGGTCTCTCTTTATTTCTAAAACAAACTGTAATTTGAACTTTTTATCACAATTCGAATTATCAAATGTTTTGGTTCAAATCGTTGAACCAAACATGGGGAAATTTTCTCACGAATGTAGAATTCAGAGCTACAATCTCAAAAACATCTAAATACATGGTATGTATTTTTTAATAAACTTAAAATACAATGTCCTCTTAATTAATCAAAGCTGATTTTTTTCTTCCATTGCTCAGTCAACTTAGTCAACGCAAGACGAGAGGACCCACCACTGCCCATCGCATTCACGGCAGCGTCTCTCATCATCAAAACCCTCTCCCTCACTTCCCTCCCCCTCTCCGACTCGGAGCCCATCAACTCTCTGACTCGCTCCTCCAACTCGGCCCCACTCACCAACCCGCCATCTCCCGACTCGTTCAGCGCCAAAGCAATCCTCATCTCCTCCACAAGGAACACCCTGTTCAGTCTCTGCTCCGCGTAGAGCGGCCAAGCCACCATCGGAACCCCGGCACAGATCGATTCCAGCACCGAGCTCCACCCGCAGTGAGTTACAAACCCACCCACCGAGCCATGACTCAGTATCTTCACCTGCGGGGCCCATTTCCTCACCACCAGTCCCCTCTCCTTCGTCCTCTCCAGAAATCCCTTGGGTAGTACCTCATCCAAGCTCCTTTCTTGATCACCATCTCCAGGTGGGTCCCTCACCACCCACAAGAATCTCTGTCCACTCTTCTCCAAACCCACCGCCATTTCAAACAACTGCTTCGCCGAGAACAATCCCATGCTTCCGAAACACAAGAAAACGACGCTATTACTCGGTTGCTGGTCAAGCCAACTCAGACAGTCATCTTGTTTACCGCCATCTCCATTATCTGAACTCTTCAAAACGATTGGTCCGACACAGAATATCGGCGGAGTTGGTTTCTCCGGCACGCAAAGCCCGTCACGTAACGCTTTCAGAGAAGTCTCTTCCAAAGACTCAAAAGTGTTGACGATGATCCCGCTCGACTCCGCCATGTGGATCGCGGTTTCGAAGAAGTACTTGAAGATCCTAGCCGTCCGATCCTGAAGCGTCGACGGAATATTCGGCGTCGGAATCGGGGGCAAGCCCGGGACAGACACGGGAGACTCCATGTCTTTGAAGCTCTTCCCGCTCTCGCGGTCTAGAGTGGGCAAGTGAAGGAAAAAGTTGAGACCGCTTCCACTTGTGGTGAAGAAATAGTACGTGGGAATGCTGAGACTTTTAGAGACTTCAAACGCTCCGTAGCAAAAGAAGTCGATGATAAAGGCTTTGAGTTTGGTTTTCTCGGAGAGTGCTTGTAGGGTTTTGCGGATATTAGAGCTGTGGAGACGAGGGAGCTCAAAAAGCAGCTCGAGAGGGGAAAGGCTTGGAGGGATGTCATGGTCGGGGATGGGAGGGAATGTGTGGAACGTGATGCTTTTGGTGGCGGCGGCGGCGAGGTATTGGTCGGAGTTTTGAGGCGGTTTGAGGAGGAGGATTGTGATGGAGAAGGTGGGGTGGTGAGTGAGGATGAGGTTGGCGAGCTCTATCGTCGGGACCAAGTGGCTGTTCATGCCTGGAGGTGGGAACAAAACTATAGCCTCCTCCATAATATCATAATATGATTACGTAAATTATGACTATTGAGGATCGGAACTTGCTACTAGCGACTAAGAAAAAGGCTTTGATTAGTTTCTATAATTATAGTTACCTGTATATTCGTCATCCAAATAATGGCAAGAAAAATGGAATTGCAGGTGACATATACAGGAAATTTTGTCAAGTTTGGCGTTCAGTTATTGTAAGTAGCAAAAAAAAAAAAAAAAAAAGCAGTCGGCTCTCTCAACTTATGTGTAGGTGCTGCCGGCCTCCTCGATTACCACTATGCATCCATTTACTGAGAATTTTAACACTGTTTGTTCTTAGAAAATTCGGATTTGGGACGATTTATAGTTTTTTAATATTTCTTTTAAGTAAATTTGTTATTTATTTTTAGTGATTTTCACCCTTAATTTTCAGATCGACAACGAATATTTAGAATTTAATTTAAATTATCATATATCTATCGTGCTATATAATTTTTTTTAATAAAATAAAGTCACATCAAAATTAAAAATGATCTTAGCTAGTCTTACTGTTTCAGAAATATCTTTAAAATTATAATATTTTTTATATGTAACTGGATTTGTAACGAACACGTGTCTATCTTACAAGTTGGTTTTAAAATTTTATTAATGTCAATTTTAAGAATAGGGACTATATAAAAATATAAATAAATAAATTGTTTGGCGATTAATAGATCTATCAATGGAAAGTTCTAGAACTACTTGATCACGGCATCAATGATTCAGACTTTATTAGCTCCAAGAATTTCTAGAAATGCATAGGACTATTGATGGAGGCCGGCAAATTCAAATTGGTTACCTAAATTATAAAATATACTTATATAGTAAGAGTAGGCACCGTTGTTTGACTTGACACCTATGCATATTTAAATGGGATGCGTGACGGAATGATAGTAGGAAAGCCGAAAAGAATCTCAATAGAAGCAAAAAGTACAAAGGTTGAAAACCTTTGTTTGATTGAGGTTAATTTGTTCTAACAAAATTAATTTTATTTTGGTAAAATGTGATGTTTGGTAGAAGGATTCGTTTCTTGATTTGAATCATGATTCTTAATTCTCTATAATATTTTCTCTTATAAAAAATACACGTAAATTAAAAATAATTCTAATCACATAATTGTAATCCATGAACTAAACGGACTTGTACCTCTATTTTGAAAACACCTAGCGAGTTTTTGTTTGAACTAGACAAGTACTTTTGCATTTTTTATACTCAAACTTCTTTAAAAAAAAAGTTTTAAAACATAAAAGGTCACGTTTCTTTTACAACTCAAGTTTTCAACTTGAATTATACATGTGAAAAAAAAATATTATAATAAAAAAATTAAATATAAATTTTTATAAAAAAAAATACTGTAATGATAGAAGTTGAATTTATGAAAAGAATCATGAAAACAATCAGATAAAAAACTATTAGAAAACAAGACGTTTATATTAAAAAAACTATAAAATCATTCCGCTATTTTTAAAAAATATACAAATACAATTCATACAATTCGTCTTATTCGATTATAGAGGTTAGTCTTTAACTTTTTTCCTTAGAAAAAGAAAAAAAAGAAAAAGAAAATAAGAGAAAATAAAGAAGAAAAATAAAAAGAAAAGAAAGAAAAAGAAAAAGAAAAGAAAAGAAAATAAAATAAAA
The DNA here is from genome assembly GCA_012066045.3 of Morus alba. Classification (NCBI taxonomy): domain Eukaryota; kingdom Viridiplantae; phylum Streptophyta; class Magnoliopsida; order Rosales; family Moraceae; genus Morus; species Morus alba. The sequence goes on from CP050234.2 coordinate 2,522,515, forward strand.
ATATAAATGTGTTCGTCATTTTAAATAATTAAGTGCCATTATGATTTTTTATTTTTTTATTAATTAAATAATAATTATTTATTTTTTAAATTGAGTGACATAAATAAAAAAATAATCGACACAAATAGTTCATAAATTATTTAGTGGGTGAATGGGGAATTTTTGAGAGTTTGAATTCTGATTCTATAAAAAAAAAAAAAAAAAAATAGTTGCGTTGCTAGCAGCTTGATCTTATTTTTAAGACCCCATTTACTCACAATGTCATTTTGGTGATGTCAGATGAAGGATTACAATCGTTTTCCATTAGAAATTTGGCGTTTAGGAACAGAAATGTATTAATTCCTTAGGTTAAGTAATTTAAGAAAAAGTTGGTGTAATAAAATAAATGAAAACCCTTATTACATAATTATATTTTTATGTAACTAAATAACAAAGAGTTAATGGCGTAATTGTGTATTAAAAATAATTGTTTTTTTTTAAATCTTAGAATAAAAGAGTTTTTTTTGTTAATTTTTGTATTTGATGTGACATTTTTCATTAAAAATTTTGTTGATGGAAAAAATTTATAAGAGTTGTTAAAGTTTGAAAAAAAATCTAAAATTAAATTTTGAGGGATATTTTATTATAAGATATACAGTTTGAGACGAAAATATGTAATTTGTATTTAAAAAAATGTGGACCAAATTATCATCTATTGTAGGAGCTATTTGTCGTTTTATCTTTTGAATTAATGCTCACTTTGCCGAGGTGGGCCTTCTTACAGAAAGGGACGCCTATAATTAATAATTAATCTATAATTAATTCAGAGACGTTATTCTCCGCTATAAAGAGTTTTTTTTTTTTTTTTGTTAGTTTTTATATTTCACATGACATTTTTTATTAAAAATTTAGTTAATGAGAAAAATTTATAAGAGTTGTTAAAATTTGAGAAAAAAAATCTAAAATTAAAATTTGAGAGATATTTTATTATAAAATCTATAATTTTAGACGAAAATATGTAATTTGTATTTAAAGGAGCGGCTATAATAGGCCTATAAGTAATTTGGAGACGCCATTCTCCCCCACAAAAGTTTTTTGTTTTTTTACTGACGTGAAAAGGACACAAGCCCTTCATATCAAACAGTTTTAAAAAGGACTTATATGTAAGAAAAAAAAAAGTTTTGAAAAGAACTAAAAAGAAGCATGGATGTATTACCATAATGAGAATTATCTCATCTTTACCCCTTTTTGCCGCAATTCTAAAGTTCCAGGCATTTTATTGAGTTAAATTTAAAATTTAAATTTTATTATAATAAAAAATTTTAAAAAATAAATATATTTAACATTTTTTTATTATAATAAAATATTGGTATAAAATTATATTTTAATTTTTAAATTAATAAATTAAACGAATCTTAAAATCACATCTATAGCTGGCATATGTGTAATTAAATGTGTAATTACAGATATATTAATTAGATGTATATGTGTTTATGGTATATTACTACTATGATTGATGCTAAACTGCAAGTTAATTAATGCCAGTTGGTACTGTGTATATGGCTTTGCGAGGTTGGAAGGAGATCGCGTAGGCACCTAAAATTCCATTCTCAGAAAGTTTTAGATCGGCCTATATAGGATTGCCAACAAGGCACGTCTGACTCTCCAAAATGAACTAATATATTAACAGACAAGTTCAAGTTGCGTGAATTACTGGGAATTTGTGTCTATTAATGTCCCGTTTACTTTTATTAATTTGAGTTAAAAATTTTAATTTTATTATAATAAAAAATTTTAAAAAATAATTTAATTTAATTTTTTAATTATAATAAAAAAATTCTTATATAAAATTATATTTTAATTTAAATTAAAAATTTAAATTAATAAATTAAATAGACTTTAAAATTCAGATCTTTGTAGTTTTATTTCTTCTTAATTTAATAAAGTGACCCATATCATATTAAAAAGAAAAGAAAAGAAAAAATAGCAAAGACTAGACAACCAAGTAAAATATGTGACTGATCTTTTATTCGCGATAATTTGCATCAACGAGAGTCTTCCATTCAATCTTACGTGTTTAATTTGGGATCTCTTTCGGGCTCATTAGAATTAACCATTTCTTCCCCACATCCAGCATCTCTGTATGTGAAATTTAATTATATCTACCGATTAATTCAAAAAGACGTTTAATTTATGTATTAAAAATTATTTTTATTTTATATATACTTTTTATAAAAAATATTATAAAAAATTATAAATTATGATTTAAAATTAAAAATAAATATAGAAAATAAATATCGTTTAAATACTAAAAAACGCAAAACATAAAGATAATTGACGCGTAATTTTCTAGCACACGCCACAAACAAATTTTCTCATTTTTACTTTTTATTTTTTTTTTCAAAAAGAAGCATTCACAGTTGTAAATTTAAAAACTTTAAAAGCAATAATAAAAAGGGTGGGAAAAACAAATGCTTTCACGTCTCTAAAACGCCGACCTTTTTATGTGTACTAGCAGTAGCTCGGGGATTATAATTGTCGTGTTCGTTTGATCCAACAACTCAGCCACGCTTCCACGACTCGGTGAGTTTGACTAACGCAGCTCGGGAAGATCCACCGTCTCTCAGAGCAGCTCTGGCTTCGTCCTTCATTACTAACGCACGCTTCCGTAACGAGCCTCCGTTTTCTGAGCTTGTCATCAACTCAGTGACCCGCTTCTCAACTTCGCTGGCGCTCACAAACCCGTCGTCGGACTCTTTCATGGGCAAAGCAATCTTGATTTCCTCAACAAGCACTACTCCGTTCAACCTCTGCTCCGCATAGAGCGGCCACGCCACCATCGGCACACCGGTACATATCGCTTCCAACACCGAATTCCAACCGCAATGGGTCACAAACCCGCCCACCGAGTCATGACGTAGAACCTCCACTTGTGGGGCCCAGTTCTTCACCACCAGTCCTCTGTCTTTTGTCCGATCCAAGAATCCCTGTGGGAGCAACGAATCCAAGTTCCATTCCGGTGAAGCCGACGATGGATTTCGCACCACCCAAAAGAACCTCTGGCCGCTCCTCTCCAAGCCCACCGCTATTTCATGCAGTTGCTCTTCCGAGAAAACGCCTAAGCTTCCAAAACAGAGAAAAACCACGCTTTGTCTTGGTTGCGAGTCCAACCATTCTAAGCACTCAAGTTGTGATCCTTTTTTCCCCTTGGCCGTAATTAACGGTCCAATGCAGTACACCGGAGGCGTGGGAGCATGCGGCACGCATAATCCATCCGATATGGCTTTGATTGCTCGAGGCTCCAAAGACTCAAAAGTGTTTATGACGAGTCCATCTGATTTCGGATAGTAGGTTGTCGACTCGAGAAAGAATTCATAGGCCATATCGCTACGGTCCAGAATTGGTTTTGCCATATCCAACGCGGGAAGCGGCGGCAATCCAGGGATGTCTAGAAGAGTGTTTTTAAGGTCTTTGAAGCTCTGTGGGATGGTTTCGTGAAGGGTCGGCAAGTAAAGGAAAGAAGCCAAGAAAGACGCGGGGGAAGTGACGAAGACGTAAGTGGGGATCTTGTTGAGCTGATGATCGGAAGAGAAGACGTCGATGATGCTAGCGCAGAAGAAGTCCATGATGAAAGTGTGAACGGTGTGGCTTTGAGAGATGGAACGTAGGGCTTCAGCCACGATGGGTTTGTTGCGAAGGAGGACTTCGAACATTAGTGTTTCGGGGTGGACCGTGGTGTTCAAAAGCTCGGGAGGGAGGGAAATGCGCGGGAGGTGGTGGAAGGTGATGGAAGGAGTCCAGGCGGAGACGGCGGCGATGTAGGGAGCGGTGTCACCGGCGTCGTAAGGCGCTGTGGTGACGAGGATGTGGATGGAGAGTGAAGGCTTGGAAGTTAAAATGAGCTTTCCTAGCTCAACGAGAGATACAAGATGGCCTATTGCTGGTGATGGGTATAGAACTATTGCCTCCATCTTTGAGTTTGTGTGGAAGAATTCAAGTGTACATTTCACCATGGTTTCCTTATCTCCATCTCTCTTTATAGCAAAATGACATACACCCTGGAAAGTGAAATTACAAAAATACCCGTTAAATGTTGACTTAAAGTTATTCTTTTATAATCAAACTCGTACAAAATTTAAATTCGAGTAATAAGTTTATTTAAATTCATATTTTTTTTATTATAAAATTTAAGTTTAAATTTGAGTTTGTAGTTAAATTTGAGTTTAAATTTCTTTTTCAACTCAAATTTATAAACTCAAACTCAAGTTAATAAATAATATTTTTTTATACTTAAAAATACAATAATTTTTTCATTTTAATTATGATTGAGATGATTTTTTTCTATACATTTACAACGAAAAGACGAATAAAACCTCACCGATATATCTTATTAAATTTTTTTATTACCATCAAATTTTTATTAAAATACTATTTAAATATAAATTTAACTTTTGATTCACCTAAACACAAACTCAAAAAAATTCTTAATTTAAATCATAATTTAAATGTGCACATCTAAATACAAATTAAAATTACAATTTTAACTTAAATTGTAACTCAAATTTAATTCAAAATAACTTAAATCATCCTAACTATCCTAGCTTAAAAATGAAAAAGAACAACTCTTTAATAAAGCACACGTCATTCTTGCGTATAGGATTACATATCAACCTTCCAAATACAGAAACAACGTTGCAAATGTGTTGACGATGTTTCCAGTTAATTCCGCCGGTTCAGTTGGTTAGCCTAGAACGCAGTGATCCGACCCTAATGTTGGGATATTTGGTCGGTTTTTGGTGGTTCAGAATTGATGATCACAAGTCATGGAAAAGGTGTGGTGCTGGTGAGCAAGTTGGATATTCCGCAAGCACTATACACAGTGGGGACCGCCGGTCAGCCCGCACGTACGGCTGAAGATGGAAACGGAACGAAAGTCTTTTCCTCGCTCACAGTAATCGTGACTCACGAGTATGAAAGTTTGCCATAGCGATCGACATAAATGTGAAATCATTGGTCCGACTTCGCCGTATTCTTTTAAGACATTATTGTCAGAATAGTTCTTCTTTTTGTTTCCACGTTTTTTAAAAAAGAAAAAAGGAAAGCGACTCTATTAGTACAATTAAAAATTAAAAATAAATTTTTTTAATTTAAAATAAAATAATAATTTAGAATAAAATAAAAAATAAAAAATGATCTTTATTTTTTATTTTTATTTTTTTTTTTAAATAAAAAAAATATTAATAAATTTTTTATATTAAAATAATATTTTAATAAAATTATTAAACACACATTTAAAAATAATATTTATTTAAATTTTTTTATTTTTATAAAAAAATTAAATTATTTTAAAATTTGTCTGACGTTTTTTATTATTTAAAAGACGTTTAATTTATAAATTTAAAATTATTTTTATTTTATGTATATTTTTTATAAAAAATATTATAAAAAATTATAAATGATGATTAAAATAAAAAATAAGTACAGAAAATAAAATTTTCCTAAATTTAAATAAGACATCTGCAGGAAGAAGAGCTTGGATGTATGATCGTCGTTAAGCCACGTCGAAAGAAATGGTAGATTGTACGAAAGTAATGAAAGGCAAATAAATATTTTGACTTGGTCAACTTTGTCACGAGCGCTACTGTAACACTGTAGTTCAATGGTTAAAACAACCCCGAGCTATTCTTGTTATATGTTTATTTTATGTATCCATCTTTAATTTAAAATTGTAATTCATAATTTTTTATAATATTTTTTTATAAAAAATTTAAATTATGAATTATAATTTTTAATCATGAAACGGCCTTTAATTGTTTAAAACCTCATTTTATGTCTGAAATTTTAAAAGGACCACTCCAAATTAAACACTTTTTTTTCAATATATTAAAAAAAACTCTAAGGCGCACGTACACAAACCCACACACTATATATCAATTTAGCATAGTAGTTTTTGAATAAGAATGAGATTGTATGAATGATTTGATTCATATCCCGCAGCGTTGAGATGTTTAATAGAGAAATTCATACTATAATTTAAATTATAATTTATGATTAATTATAATATTTTTTTTATAAAAAATACACATAAATTAAAAATAATTTTAATTTTATAATTCTAATTCATAAATTAAATATCTCCTATCATTAGTGTCACGTTACATTAGTATCTATTTTTTCAGACTGATTATAAGCTTTATTTTCGAATTCTTACACACAAAAAAGCTTATCTTTGAATTTATCTACTTAATAGCAGTGATGCAAAGAGAAAATAGAAAAGGTCTACTATCTGATAAAAAAAAAATAATAAACAAAGGGTAGACCTCCATTAATGTATTTCCCCTAGCTATTCTTCTTTTCGTTTTTTTACCCAAAAACAAAGGCAGGAACCATATAAAAAGTAAAAAAAAAAAAAAGAAAAAAAATTAACGTAAAAATAATGAGCTCTATAATTTTATAGGTAAGGAACAAGTAACTAACATAAAAATAGTCAACAATCAATTTAAATTAAACCCAAAACAATCAAATATAGTCTGTAACTAGCATTTGGAGAGGAATTTATTTTTATGTGTACATCTGGTCTACCAACTCAATGCCGCTTCCACAACTCAGTGAGTTTGGTTAGCGCAACTCGGGACGATCCACCTTTGCTCATAGCAGCTCTGGCTTCATGCTTCATTGATAAAGCACGCTTCCGTATTGAGTCGCTGGAGCTCGCCATCAACTCAGTGACCCGCTTCTCAACTTCACTGGCGGTCACAAACCCGTCGTCGGACTCGTTCAAGGGCAAAGCAATCTTTATTTCCTCAACAAGCACTACCCTGTTGAACCTCTGCTCCGCATAGAGCGGCCACGCCACCATCGGCACGCCGGCGCAGACCGCTTCCAGCACCGAGTTCCACCCGCAGTGAGTCACGAACCCGCCCACCGAGTCGTGACTCAGGACCTCCACTTGTGGGGCCCAGTTCTTCACCACCAGTCCCCTGTCTTTCGTCCGATCTAAGAAACCTTGTGGCAGTAACGAATCCAAGTCTAGTTCTGGCGATTCTGAGATAACCAAGCTTTGGTTCTTCTGCGACGGCGGATTTCGCACCACCCACAAGAACCTCTGGCCGGTCCTCTCCAACCCCACCGCTATTTCCTTCAGTTGCTCTTTCGAGAACATCCCTAAGCTTCCGAAACAAAGAAAAACCACGCTTTGTCTTGGTTGCGAGTCCAACCATTTTAAGCACCCGGAATCAGATCCTTCCCGCTCTTTGGTAGTAATCAGTGGTCCGATGCTGTATATCGGAGGCGTGGGAGCATTCGGTACACACAATCCTTCCCTCATGGCGTTGAGGGCTCTAGGCTCCAGTGACTCAAACGTGTTGACAATAATTCCATTTGATTTCACGAGTTCAGCGGCGGATTCAAGAGAGTACTTATAGGCCATATCATGACGATCGAGGAGTGGTTTTGGCATGTCTAGCGAAGGAATTGGCGGCGTTCCTGGGAAGTCGAGAGGAGTGTTGTTGAGGTCTTTGAAGCTCTTTGGGATGGTTTCGTGAATGGTTGGAAGGTAGAGGGAGGAAGCTAAGTTAGCCGCACTGGAAGTGTAGAAGAAGTAAGTAGGGATATTGAGCTCGGCGGAGACGGTAAGAGTGCTTCCGCAGAAGAGATCCATGATGAAGGCATGGATTGTGTGGTTTTGAGAGATGGAAAGTAGGGCTTTAGATACGGTTGGTTTGTTGAGCCGAATGACTTCGTAGGTTAGTGTTTCGTGGTGGTGCGAAGCGGACGAAATCTCGGGAGGGAGGGAGATGGGCGGGAGGTGGTGGAAGGTGATGGAAGGAGTGGTGGCGGAGACGCCGGCGATGTAGGCAGCGGTGTCGCCGGCTTTGTAAGGAGGTGCGGCAATGAGGACGTAGATGGAGAGTGAAGGTTTTGAAGTGAGAATACGCTTTCCTAGCTCGACCATAGCGATAAGATGGCCGATCGCCGGTGATGGATATAGGACTATCGATTCCATGTTTTGAGTTTGTGGCTGAGTTCAAGTCTAAGCTTCACTCGTGCGGCAAAATGAGAGCTCGCCGCAGTAAATTTGCATATATTGTTCTATAGTAAGTCTTTATTTAAAAAGAGTTCTGTTATTTTTCATTGTTTATTATTATTTCTTTTTTCTTTGAGGAATTCTGTATCGCTGTTGAGCCATTATGGAAGGCACCATATATGCTTGTATATATGCTTAAAAGAGTTGCACCGTTACTTTTTTTTTTTTTTTAATTTTTATTTTTAAATTTGCTCATATCGCTGTTGGATTAAGCATATATGCTTCTATCATATTCTGACATTCACATGTTATCATTTACTTTATTCTGTTTAGAAAAATAAAGTGCAGTAGTCCAAAAGGTGCCACTAATGTTAACCATCAAGATACTACCGGTGTTAAGCATAAGTCTAACAAAAAGTGAACTTTACTTGTGACTCATATTAGGAGACTCATTTTTTATTAGATGATGATGCTTAATATGCATTACTAGTAGTGCAAAATTTATAAACTTGCCATGTATGTTAGTGCAAAATCTATGAACCTGCCATGTGTGTGAGTAATTTTGCTGGTTAATTTAAAAAAAAAAAGCCCAAATTTCACATCAAATTCACGACGTTAAATGTTAGGGTCAAAATCAGTATTTTGATCATTATCGTACACTTGGACAACACTTAGAGAAGCAAGTCGGTAGAAATCAAATGGCTGAAGAATCGACTCAAGTGACAGCGTCAATTAGGAAAGCACGACGATAAGAGACTTGCGGGGACCACCACGAATAAATCAAGAAAGAGTTTTTCATAGAGGACACAAACTCACAAAGTCTAATATAGCCAAATATGATATTAAAGGGGTGTTTGCGATCAGTTGGGTATTTTTTTTTTTTTTTTTTTTTTTTTTTTTTTTTTTTTTGTAGAAACTACCAACCAAACTAAAAATAGTTTTTTCTTTTGGACGGATTGATATTTTTAACAAAAATCAAATTGAACTAAATCACTCATAAGCGGTTGGGACGGTTTGATTTGGGCGATTTAAGTTTAAGACTAAAAAAGTTTTCAATAATTCATAAAAATTACAACATTGTTAATCAATTAAAATAAAAATAAGATTCAAGTTTATAATATAACTAAAAAATAACAAATATCTAACAGTTCACCATTTAAAGTTTTAACAAAAATTAATAAAAGTATGATAGGGTGTATTTTAAAATTGTGAACCTTTATTATGACCAATAAAAATTAAAATAAATATAAAAAACATTTTAAAAATTAAAAAATTATATATGTATATTTTTAGATAAATTATTAAGTGATTTAGAGAGTCTAAAAAACAAATTAAACCGTCTTAAAAAAATTAGATTAAAAAACTTACTAAATCGCTTAATAATTTAAAAATAATTAATAATTTATTTCAGTTTAATTTAAATCGAGAAATTTTTACAATTTAACAGATTTTTTGAAACAACGAAAATTAGATCAATACTGAAAAGAAAAGCTACCAGAGCTGCCCCACATCCGCGGCCTTATTTAAATTATTTTTACCTAACAAAAGTTATGTGTACGATTGTCAAACTTTAGCAGGCTCATCCGCATCCTTATCCTCCGCGCGTGCATGATATTACCCTAATTTTGTTTTTTATTGGAAGAAAAAAGGTTATTGGTGTTATTTGATCCCCTTTAAAAACTTCTATTAGAAAAAATGTTATTTTTTTAATTAGTATTTAGACGAACACTTCTATTAACTTTTTGAATTTGATAATTTGATTTTTTTTTTTCTTGACAATTGATCTATTTGCAATTAAAGCCTAATTAAAAATATTGTCTATCATTTTTTTTATTATTCTCGTAAAAGTGTTTTAAGAAGTAATGAAAGTCATTTATCACCTTAAGTGGATAATGATAAATGAGCGTCATTGTCCTTAACAGATCCTGACTACACTTTTCATGTGATCAGAATTGTTAAAAAAAACGTCGAAAATTGGACTTCAATAGCAAATATTTTAAATAAAATGGGTCAATTGTCAAGAAAAAAAAATATAAAGACCAAATGGCCAAATTCAAAGAGTTGAGAGGTGTCTATACAATAAAAAAAAAAAAATCAAAAAACTATTGATAAAAATATTATTTTAACTGTTAAATTAAAATTTTAACTATAGAATTCATGCACATATAATGCACACTATAAAATTATTATGAATATAAATCTGACTCGTTGAAATAATAATAGTTATTAGTGGTTAAAAATGTTAAATACTATCAGAGACATCCCCTCTCTTACTTATAGGCTATAGCAAAAATCTTAAGGCTTTGTCAAGTGAAGGAAAAAAACTTGATCAATTTTACCAAAAGAATTAGCAAATCTTGATAGATGGAGAAGAGACATAATACTAATCACCACCAATCAACATCGCAATTAAAGCCTAATTAAGCAAATTAGAAAAGAAAAGCTACCATGAAGCAATTTATGCAACAAGGAATAGCAAAGTCAAATGAAAAAACTGAAACAACCCATCTCCAATTAACAACACATCAACTCAAGAAAAAAGAAAACTAGAGATGAAACTACCCATTCCATCATTCAAACCTCATACTTAATACTTGTTCTCTCTCTCTCTCTCTCTCTCTCTAGCTTATTCATGTAAAACTTGCTTTATTTAGATCTTTTGTCTCAAATAATATAGTACATGATGGTTCCATTCACACACCATCTTTACTTTCCACATCCCCTTTTAATTATGATTCTTTATTAAAAAAGACTCGTGTAAAATGATAAAAAAAAGACGATTATAATAGACTTAATTACATAATTAAATTTTATTATAAAAATAATGATATTTTATTTCCTTCACACATCCCACATGTCATATTCTCAAATTACAAACAATTACCATTTTGAAATCTATGATAAACTTTAATTTTTACCATTCAATAGCTATTCCAAACAATTACATAGAGGTATGTTAAATTTTTTTTACTATTTGTTCGATGGTGATTATTTTTTTGCCTCTTCTTTCCTTCGTTTTGTGTTAAATTTTATTGCCGTATTTTTTTATTTGTTTTTTATTCCTTGAATTATATTACTTTCAATTTTTATATTTTTGAGTGTCCTTTATGTTTTTTAAGAAAATATTTTAATGAATTTTCTTCCTGTACAAAAAAAGACGGCATGCCTAAAGCTTTAACTAAAAAAATAGAGAAATATAGAAATGAAAATATTAGAATAAAAATTATAATAAAACATTGTGTGTGAAAAGAACAATGAAATGATCAAGAATTAATAATTTTATGAAAATAGTTTGGGGTAATTTTAGAATAATAAGAGTGTGTAGAAAATAAATTCAACAATATTAAAATTATGTGGATGTGTGTTTAGAATGGGGTGTAAAGAGTGAAAATGGGTGTGTGAGTAGAACCACCCTATTGTAAAACACGAGACTCTAAAATGGATGTAAGGTACATTGAAGATGGACCACTATAAATTCGTACATTTATTTTCCACACTTTACGTTCTTAATCTAGCGCTTTATCGACTCCAATCGGCTCACCAACGTGATTGTCACTTGAAAATTGCCATTGATTCTCTAAACAAATTTAATTATAGAATTCGACCTTTACATTAAAAAATTACAAATTGATCCCACTCTATTTTTATTTGACAAAGTTAGTTTTTGTGCGAGTTGATGATTATTAAAAAGTGACATAAAGATAATCCCTAAATCATGTGCTGAGTAGTTGGATTATTAAAATGGGATGTAAATACTTTTGTAGCTTTATCAACATTATATCATAAATTTATAGGGGATATGATCGCCTGCAAGTGTATGGTGTCAAGTTTTGATAGTAAATGATAAGTGAGTATTGTCTCCATAAGAATAGGGTATTAAATTGTCACTAAGTACCAAGATTATTGTAACTTAACTTTATCTAGGCAACTAAACTCAATGAAATAAAAATAGTTTTAGAACAAATATAAAGACAAAAACAAAATAAAATATGGAAATTTCTACGCACAAATGTACTAAGGACTTAACCTCACCTTATCATTCCTATGTTCATTCTATCAAACCATTGCTAGCCAATTCCACTCAATTCATTAATCAAGGGATTTAATCTAACCTCGTTACCTCTCTCGAGCGTCTAAACGAAGTCACATGCATGAATACCAAATCAATATTCATATCTAACTTGTTTACTAATACACTTATTAAGTTTAACCCTTAAATTGAAAATCAAACGCCGATTGCCTCCCGACCTCACAACAATCGAGATCCTTATTTATAATCAAGGTTTCTAATAAAGGTTTTGATCACCTCCTGGTCTCACAATATCCTAGACTCTCAATGAGATTATTTAAGTGTCGATCTCCTTCCGGAGTCACAACAATGTATACTATGTTTTCCAATTCCGGACTATGAAATCAATCACTCCCGAGCATCAAAATCACAATCTAAATTAATCTAACTCATTGGCCACATAAATTAGAAACATTGAGTATAGAGGAACATAAATAAATTAAGATGAAATTTAACTAACAATTGATAAGATAATCAAATATGGTTCAAATAAAGCCACATCAATCCCTAGAATATAAAGTCTAGCTCAACATAGAGGAATTCATAACCAAAATCACAAATTTAAGAGCAAAAACTAAAAGCTACAATAAAAATATCTGACAACTCAGCCACGCTTCCACAGCTCAGTGAGTTTGGTTAACGCAACTCGGGACGAGCCACCGTCGCTCAGAGCAGCTCTGGCTTCATGCTTCATTGATAATGCGCGCTTCCGAACTGAGTCACCGCTTTCTGAGCTCGTCATCAACTCAATTACCCGCTTCTCAACTTCACTGGCATGCACAAACCCGTCTTCCGACTCGTTTATGGGTAAAGCAATCTTGATTTCCTCAACAAGCACTACCCTGTTGAACCTCTGCTCCGCATAGATTGGCCACGCCACCATCGGCACGCCGGCGCAGATCGATTCCAACACGGAATTCCATCCGCAGTGAGTCACGAACCCTCCCACCGAGTCATGATTCAGTAGCTCCACCTGGGGGACCCAGTTCTTCACCACCAATCCCCTGTCTTTTGTCCGATCCATGAACCCTTGTGGGAGTAACGAATCCAAGTCCGGATCCGGTGAGTACCAGATCACCACGCTTTGGTCTTTCTTGGGAGGCGTATTTCGAACCACCCACAAGAACCTCTGACCGCTCCTCTCCAAGCCAACCGCTATTTCCTTAAGTTGGTCTCTCGAGAACAAGCCTAAGCTTCCAAAAGAAAGAAAAACCACGCTTTCTCTTGGTTGCGCGTCCAACCATTTTAAGGACTCGATTTCTGTTCCTTTTTCCCTTTTGCGGTAATCAATGGTCCAATACAGTATAATGGAGGCGTGGGAGCGTCCGGCACGCATAATCCGTCCAATATGGCTTTGACGGCTCGAGGCTCCAATGACTCAAAACTGTTTACGATGATTCCATCTGATTTTGGATAGTAGGTAGTGGACTCGAGAAAGTATTTATAGGCGCTATCAGTGCGGTCTAGAAGTGGTTTTGGCATGTCAAAGGAAGGAATTTGTGGCAATCCGGGGATGTCTAGAAGAGCGTTGTTAAGGTCTTTGAAGCTCTTCTGGATGGTTTCATGAAGGGTTGGAATGTAAAGGAAAGATGCTAAGAAACCGATACCTGAGGTGATAAACACGTAAGTAGGGATAGTTTTGAGTTGTTGATCGGAGGAGAAGACGTTGATAATGCTAGCGCAGAAGAAGTCCATGATGAAAGCATGAACGGTGCGGTTTTGAGAGATGGAACGTAGAGTTTCAGCCACAATAGGTTTGTTAATGCGGAGGACTTCGAACATTAGGGCTTCGTGGTGGGCCGAGGCGGTCAAGAGCTCAGGAGGGAGGGAGATGGGCGGGAGGTGGTGGAAGGTAATGGAAGGAGTGGTGACGGAGACGCTGGCGATGTAGGTGGAGGTGTCGCCGGCGTTGTAAGGTGCAGTGGTCATGATGATATGAAAGGAAAGTGATGATTTCAAAGGGAGAACAAGCTTTACCAGCTCGAGCACAGCAATAAGGTGGCCGATGGCTGGTGATGGGTATAGAACTATTGCCTCCATGGCACACTTCAGGTGTAGAGCTTCTTCAGTGGCTCTCTCTCTCTCTCTCTCTCTCTCTCTCTCTATATATATATATATATATATATATAACGAGGGATGCAGCGTAGAAATTTCATATGATCTCTCGTTCAACGTTAATTGATTCTTTGTTTACAGTTGTGCCACTTTATTGCAGAAGAAGTAATGGGCGTTTGGTAAAATTTTTAAAATGATTTTGTTTTTTTAAGACAAAAGTATAAATAAGATTATTTTAGAATCTAATCTGAAATTGTGTTTAGTTAATTTTTTAAGATATTATTTTGAGTATAATAAAAAAAATAAAATCGTATTTAGTTATAATTATTAATTAATATATTATAACATTATTGATAAGTATTAAAAAATAAAAACAAAAACAGAAAAATAACTCTTAATCGTTTTTTAATTCATTCACAAAAATCATTTTGATTATTTTTTATTTTTAAAATATTTACTAAACAAACACAATTTATAAACTGTTTTTATTTTCATATTTTAAAAAACGCGTAAAAATATTTTAAAAAACAAACAAAAATTAATTCTAAACTAACTCAATATCACTCAATCCTATATGAAAATGAATGCTGATTATGTGCGAAACCTGTCGTTTATATAAACTATGTAATACATATTAGAGATATGTTATTATATATATATATATATGTGATTAATAATACTTAACACCCGCTCAGCAGCAAAACATATGTGCGCATGAATATATTTATTTGTTTATTTTATTTTATAAAGAAAAAATGATAAAGCTCACGTGTACACCTAACTAAAGGGTAGTTTTATTATCATATTAGTGGTAAAGCGTTAGTCAAATAAACGTCTAAACGGCATTACCTCAAACTGTGGTTGGTTAATAGGTTGGGTGTTTATGTTGTCGAAGTCGGGAGTTTATTTTATTTATTTTTGGGTCAATAGAGTATCAATGGAAATCCGAAGGCTCTCGAGAGAGAGGAGAATTGAAAAATTATACACCTTTCCCATCATTTATTTAGAAAAAGGTTGGAGTAATTTATCTCAAAAACTTAAGTTGTAACCCAACTGGTAAATATTTAAACATATATTAAAGACATGATGATAATTTAAATGGAGATAAATTGTATAATTATAGAGTTTGAACTCATAATTTTTTTTTTCTGATATCATGTTCGTTTACCAATTTATCCCAAAAGTTTAAACTGTTTGGAGAAGAGCCAATAATAATTTTATATTTTAAAAAATTCATAAAGCAATTTAATTAATAGAATCAATTTTTTATTTCCTTCTTTTTTTGCCCCTTATTTTCCTTTCAACTAAAATTTTTGAGATGGGTACTCATACCAAACAATAATGTGTTTGGTGACTGGTGTCTTTTTCAATTATGAATATTAAACAATAGTTTGTAATACCTACTACACTAGTTTGCTCATTCGCGCATTTATTTATATAAATATGTACGTTAAACATATATCCAGGTAATTTAAAAGACACAACTTAATTAAAGTAAATTTACTTAAAATATAAGTAAAGATAACATAAAAAGGAAAATTATTCTCATTAAACATTAAAGAAAACAAACTCTTTAAACAAATTTATCCCCCAAAAAAAGCATGAAGTGCTTCCTCATGAAGATTCAAATCAATTCAATTAATAGAATCAATTTTTTATTTCCCTTCTTCTTTACAAACTCCTTTTAACTAGAATTGTTGAGTCATTCTAGCAAAATAGTGTGTTTGCGTCTTTATCAATTACGAATATTAGAGAAGAAAAGGGATTTGTAATGCCTACTAAACTAGTTGGTTATTTATAGACTTATTCATATATATCCAGATAGTTTTAAAAAATGCAACTTGTGGTAAATTTACTAAAAATCTAACTAAACACAATAAGAAAGACGTAAAAACACTCGTATAGTGTCGGATTTAAGGTCTGAATTTAGTAAGGGGAATGAATAAAAATAAAAGATATAACAAAATGATGTATAACTTCAAAATTTTCTTTAAGACTAATTTTTATTGCACATAGTATGCATATTACTATAATATTATGTATATGAAAATTGAACTCAAACATCAAAATTAAGTTAACCTCCTAAAATTAAGAGTGCTCATAACTCTAAAAGATATTGCTACTAAATATAAGTTCACATATTCCTGGCTATTGAAGATAAACATTTTAAGAAGCATCCGAACTTTTGATATACAAATAATCAAATATTAAAAAATAAAGCTAAAGAAATTAAACTGACAAGAAAGAATATTAGATGGAAGAGGAAAAAAAATGACAGTTGGTACGGGATTTATGGAAAATGGAGAGAAGATAAAGAGATAGATAAAAGAAAAAGAAGAAGAAGAAAGGGGAATAAATAAAAATAAAGAGGACGGCTTCAAAAATTATTTTTTTAAAAAAGAAAATCATTTGCATATGAATAAACTCAAAAACAAAAGAATAAAAAAAGGAGAAATAATTATTGAAAAGAGCAGAAAGACAAAAAACCATAGATTACTAATACAAATTGAGATTAGAAAAGGGGAAAACAAGAGAGGCGAATATAGATTCCTTAACAAAAGTCCAAAGACAAGCATGTAGGGCTGGCTCTTGTTTGTTTTTTTGTTTGTGGGGGAGGTTCTCAACGGACTAAAAGTCTCGTTTAGTTTACCGATTTGAGTGAAGATGTGATTTTATGTGAAAGTTTTTAACTGTAATAGTAAAATATGACTTTTTGTAAGAGTTTTTAACTGGAGTAAATCTGAAACTAAAAACTCAAATCGATGAATTGAATTAGGCCAAAGATCGGATCTGTCTCTTTTTTATGGCCACTACTCTCTCTTCCTCTAATAATTTTTTAATACATCAGCTTAATGAAAATGATCACCAACTGACGTGAAGCCCTCCTCGAAACTCCATCAAATTGTTTTTTCCATTAACCTCAGTTACTTTTTTTTTTTCTTAAAAAAAAAAAAAAAAATTCGTGAAACTCCTCCTTTTTCATCTCTTTTTCTCATAGACTTTCTAACATTGTTTATTCCATTAACCTCAGTTACTTTTCTTTTTTAAATTCATTAAACACCTCCTCTTTCATCTCTTTTTCTCAGACTTTCTAAAATATAGATCAACTTGCAAACTTAGTCTTTAACAACAATGTGAATACATGGTAAAAATAGAAAAAGTGTAGTACTTGATTCATAGACCAAAAGAAACAGAAGGCAGTTGACTAAACCTAAAAAAACATTCAAAATATAAAAAGGATTTTTCTATCTTATTAGTCGTGCATTCCTTGCAACTATTTCTATCTTATTATCAGTGTCTAGAGAGGAAATTATTTTGTAGCTTATGTCCCAATATCTGACAACTCAGCCACGCTTCCACAGCTCAGTGAGTTTGGTTAACGCAACTCGGGACGAGCCACCGTCGCTCAGAGCAGCTCTGGCTTCATGCTTCATTGATAATGCGCGCTTCCGAACTGAGTCACCGCTTTCTGAGCTCGTCATCAACTCAATTACCCGCTTCTCAACTTCACTGGCATGCACAAACCCGTCTTCCGACTCGTTTATGGGTAAAGCAATCTTGATTTCCTCAACAAGCACTACCCTGTTGAACCTCTGCTCCGCATAGATTGGCCACGCCACCATCGGCACGCCGGCGCAGATCGATTCCAACACGGAATTCCATCCGCAGTGAGTCACGAACCCTCCCACCGAGTCATGATTCAGTAGCTCCACCTGGGGGACCCAGTTCTTCACCACCAATCCCCTGTCTTTTGTCCGATCCATGAACCCTTGTGGGAGTAACGAATCCAAGTCCGGATCCGGTGAGTCCCAGATCACCACGCTTTGGTCTTTCTTCGGAGGCGGATTTCGCACCGCCCACAAGAACCTCTGACCGCTCCTCTCCAAGCCAACCGCTATTTCCTTAAGTTGCTCTCTCGAGAACAAGCCTAAGCTTCCAAAAGAAAGAAAAACCACGCTTTCTCTTGGTTGCGCGTCCAACCATTTTAAGGACTCGAATTCTGTTCCTTTTTTCCCTTTTGCGGTAATCAATGGTCCAATACAGTATAACGGAGGCGTGGGAGCGTCCGGCACGCATAATCCGTCCAATATGGCTTTGACGGCTCGAGGCTCCAATGACTCAAAACTGTTCACGATGATTCCATCTGATTTTGGATAGTAGGTAGTGGACTCGAGAAAGTATTTATAGGCGTTATCAGTGCGGTCTAGAAGTGGTTTTGGCATGTCAAAGGAAGGAATTTGCGGCAATCCGGGGATGTCTAGAAGAGCGTTGTTAAGGTCTTTGAAGCTCTTCTGGATGGTTTCATGAACGGTTGGCAAGTAAAGGAAAGATGCTAAGAAACCGATACCCGAGGTGATAAAGACGTAAGTAGGGATAGTTTTGAGTTGTTGATCGGAGGAGAAGACGTTGATAATGCTAGCGCAGAAGAAGTCCATGATGAAAGCATGAACGGTGTGGTTTTGAGAGATGGAACGTAGAGTTTCAGCCACAATAGGTTTGTTAATGCGGAGGACTTCGAACATTAGGGCTTCGTGGTGGGCCGAGGCGGTCAAGAGCTCAGGAGGGAGGGAGATGGGCGGGAGGTGGTGGAAGGTAATGGAAGGAGTGGTGGCGGAGACGCTGACGATGTAGGCGGAGGTGTCGCCGGCGTTGTAAGGTGCAGTGGTCATGATGATATGAATGGAAAGTGATGGTTTCAAAGGGAGAACAAGCTTTCCCAGCTCGACCAAAGCAATAAGGTGGCCGATGGCTGGTGATGGGTATAGAACTATTGCCGCCATGGCGCACTTCAGGTGTAGAGCTTCTCTCTCTCTCTCTCTCTCTCTCTCTCTCTCTCTCTCTGTCTCTCTCTCAATATATATATATATATATATATATATATATATATATATCGCGTAGAAATTTTGTATGATCTCGCGTTCAACGTTAATTGATTCTTTCCTTACAGAGTTGTGCCACGTTATTGCAGAAGACGAAGTAATGGGCGGGTTTGGTAAAATTTTTGAAATGATTTTGTTTTTAATACAAAAGTATAAATAAGATTATTTTGGAATCTAATATGAAATTGTGTTTAGTTAATTTTTTAAGATATTATTTTGAATATAATAAAAAATAAAGTCGTATTTAGTTATAATTATTAATTAATATATTATAACATTATTAATAAGTATTAAAAAATAAAAATAAAAAGAAAAAAATAACTCTAAATCGTTTTTTAATTCATTCACAAAAATTTTGATTATTTTTTATTTTTAAAATATTTACTAAACAAACACAGTTTACAAACTATTTTTATTTTCATATCTTAAAAGACGTGTAAAAATATTTTAAAAAAGAAATAAAAATTAATTCTAAACGAACCCAATATCACTAAATTCGATATGAAAATGAATGCTGATCATGTGCGAAACCTGTCGTTTATATAAACTATGTAATACATATTAGAGATATGTTATTATATATATATATTTATATATATATGTTGACGGTAGAATTTCGCCAACAATAAACCGGCCAGGTTACCCTTTGCGACAGAAAAGTAAGTTTCTCTAAACTAAACATATATTTTTTCTCTGTATATACATATTCTCACATTCCAGATATATCGAGAAGAAATCCCGCGAGTAAAACCAAACAAATAAATAAAAAGAGGTTTCAAGAACTCACCGGAGGATAAAGTGAAGATGGTTCTGTGACGAGGTACACTACGGAGAATGGGGAGGGCAACGTCGGAAGTTCGACAAGTAGAGTTCCGGTACGGTGCAAGAATCTCGGCGGAAAGCAACAGGAGTTCGAAGTTTTGAAAGTTCTAAAAATGGCTCTCGAATTTTCGAATGGATATTTATAAGCAGAATCCATCCTCGACTCCAACCGTTGGATGAAGAATTCGAAATCCCACGGTCAGGGATTTCTGCGCAGATCTAACGGTCAGAACGTTAGGCGGGAAATCGAAAGGGCGCAGATCTAACGGTCAAGGGTCGACCTCTCGAGGAACGGATACCATCATTAAAGTCAGAGCAATCGACGTGACGGTTGCGTTCCCGAACCAGCCAGGCACTCATTGCGAAAGGAGGTTCGGGGACGGTTTCCCACACCCGAAGCACAAAAGGAAAGAACCGAGCCTGGAGGTCGAGGCCACCAAAAAGAGGAACCCTCGACCTGGGGGGTAGCTGTTGTGTGGGAAAATGTGATGAAGACGTGGACCACCAAAATCACGACACGTGGCGATATGCTCTCTCTGCCAGTTGCATAACTCTCGACGCTTCGACATTTCAAAATCAGGACGAGCCCAAAGCCAATGTCCAATTGAAGCGACGACTCCATGTGGTGTCGACGGATTCAATTTGCTCGAACTAAGGCGCTAGGATCCCTTGACTGCAGGAAGGGTCGCTCGGTGGAAAAAAAGGCTGAGGTGGTCGACGACGAGGGAGTGTTCGTCGAGACATAGCGGGTTGCGCATTTAAAAGTGAGCTGGCCGCAAGATTAATGGCAAGATTACAAACCGCCCACAGGGGACACAAAAGCATTACGGAGACTCACAGAGCCGTAATCGAAGACTAATCAGTAGAATGAACAGTGCTGATTAGTGGGCTACTGGGCTATCACTGGGCCTAAAAAGGAGAAACACTTGAGTGCAGAGGCCTACGGAGGAAAACCCCCAGCGAAGGAAGCCCGACTATATAAGGAGAAAGACCCCCAATGAAGAAGGGGTCAACAAACTGAAGAGAAGTGGATCTTAGAGAGAAAAAAGAGATAATTTGTGTAAATTGTAAACTCTCTCCAAGCAATATAAATGATACAGTGGATGTAACTCTGATTTTAAAAGAGTGAACCACTATAAAATTTCCTTTGTGTTTTTACATTCAGTTCATAAAAACACTAACTCTTTATCTATAAACAAATTAACCAGCCAGTAATCTAAAGGGAAACTAAGGATAACCTGACCGGTTTATTGTTGGTGAAATTCTACCGTCAACAATATATATATATATATATATATATGATTAATACTTAACACCCGCTCAGCAGCAAAACATATGTGCGCATGAATATATTTATTTGTTTATTTTATTTTATAAAGAAAAAATGATAAAGCTCACGTGCCTACCTAACTAAAGGGTAGTTTTATTATCATATAAGTGGTAAAGCGTTAGTCAACTAAACTTCTTAAACGGAATTACCTCAAACTTTGGTTGGTTAATAGGTTGGGTGTTTATGTTATCGAAGATTCGAAGTCGGGAGTTTATTTTATTTATTTTTGGGTCAACAGAGTATCGATGGAAATCCGAAGGCTCTCTCTCGAGAGGAGAATTGAAAAATTATACACCTTTCCCATCATTTATTTAGAAAAAGGTTGGAGTGTAGTTTATTAATTCATCTCAAAAATTTAAGTTGTAACTCAACACTTAAATATTTAAACATATATTAAAAATATGATGATAATTTAAATGAAGATAAATAGTATAATTATAGAGTTTAAACTCATGATTTCTCTCTCTGATACTATGTTAGTTTATTAATTCATCCTAAAAACTTAAACTATTTGAAGGAGAGGCAATAATAATTTTATATTTTAAAAGATTCACAAAGCAATTTAATTAATAGAATCAATTTTTTATTTCCTTCTTTTTTTGCCCCTTATTTTCCTTTCAACTAAAATTTTTGAGATGGGTACTCATACCAAACAATAATGTGTTTGGTGACTGGTGTCTTTTTCAATTATGAATATTAAACAATAGTTTGTAATACCTACTACACTAGTTTGCTCATTCGCGAATTTATTTATATAAATATGTACGTTAAACATATATCCAGGTAATTTAAAAGACACAACTTAATTAAAGTAAATTTACTTAAAATATAAGTAAAGATAACATAAAAAGGAAAATTATTCTCGTTAAACATTAAAGAAAACAAACTCTTTAAACAAATTTATCCCCCCAAAAAAGCATGAAGTGCTTCCTCATGAAGATACAAATCAATTCAATTAATAAAATAATTTTTTTTTTTTTTATTTCCTTCTTCTTTACAAAGTCCATTTAACTAGAATTGTTGAGTCATTCTAGCAAAATAGTGTGTTTGCGTCTTTATCAATTACGAATATTAGAGAAGAAAAGGGATTTGTAATGCCTACTAAACTAGTTGGTTATTTACAGACTTATTCATATATATCCAGATAGTTTTAAAAAATTGCAACTTGTGGTAAATTTACTAAAAATCTAACTAAACACAATAAGAAAGACGTAAAAACACACGTATAGTGTCGGATCTAAGGTCTGGATTTAGTAAGGGGAATGAATAAAAATAAAAGATATAACAAAATGATGTATAACTTCAAAATTTTCTTTAAGACTAATTTTTATTGCACATAGTATGCATATTACTAAATAATATTATATATATGAAAATTGAACTCAAACATCAAAATTAAATTGACCTCCTAAAATTAAGAGTGCTCATAAATCTAAAAGATATTGCTACTAAATATAAGTTCACATATACCTGGCTATTGAAGATAAAAATTTTAGGAAGCATCCGAACTTTTGATATATAAATATTAAAAAATAAAGCTAAAGGAATGAAAGTGACAAGAAAGAATATGAGATGGAAGAGAAAAAAAAAAAAGTCAGTGGTACGGGATTTATGGAAAATAAAGAGAAGTAAAAAGAGAGATAAAAGAAAAAGAATAGGGTGAGAAGAAAGGGCAATGAATAAAAATAAAGAGGGCGGCTTCAAAAATTATTAAAAAAAAAGGAAAGTCATTTGGATATGAGTAAACTCAAAAACAACAGAATAAAAAGATGAGAAAGACTAAAAACATAGACTACTAATACAAATTGAGATTAGAAAAGGGGGGAAAATGGCGAATATAGATTCCTTAACAAAAGCCCAAGACAAGCATGTATGGCTAGCTCTTGTTTGTTCCCAACGTACTAAGGCCTCATTTAATTCGTTAATTTTAGTTTTCAATTTGAATTGAGATGTAATTTTATGTCAAAATTTTTAACTGTAACAGAAAAAATTAGATGTGACTTTTTATGAAAGCTTTTAATTGTAGTAAATTTAAACTTAAAAACTCAAATAAGTGAAATAAACGAGGCCTAAGATTAAGACCCCATTCATTTCATCAATTCGAGTTTAGAATTCAAGTTTTACTACAGTAAAAAGCTCTAAGAAACAGTCACATCTAACTTTTTTGTCACAGTAAAAAGTTCTCACGTAAAGTCACATATCAACTCGAATTAAAAACTCAAATCAACAAACTAAACAGGTCCTAGATCTGTCTCTTTTTCTTGTCTACTACTGTATTCCTCTAATAATTTTTAAACACATCAGCTTAATGAAAATGATCACTAACTGACGTGAAGCCCTCCTCGAAACTCCATGAAATTATTCATTCCATTAACCTCAGTTACCTTTTTTTTTATATATATTCATTAAACTCCTCCTCTTTCATCTCTTTTTCTCATATACTTTTTAAAATATAGATTAACTTACAAACTTTAAGTCTTTAGCAACTACGTGAATACGTGGTAAAAATAGAAAAAGTATAGTACTTAATTCGTTGATCAAAAGAAACAGAAGGCAGTTAACTAGACCTAAAAAACATTCAAAATATGAAAAGGCTTTTTCTATCTTATTATTCCTGCATTCAAAATATAAAAAGGCTTTACGTCTGAAAAACTTTATTCATGCATTCCTCGCAACTATTTCTATCCTATTATTAGTGTCTAGAGAGGAAATTATTTCGTAGCTTATGTCCCAATATCTGACAACTCAGCCACGCTTCCACAGCTCAGTGAGTTTGGTTAACGCAATTAGGGCGAGCCATTAGAATTCAGATTTTTGGCTTCATATTTTCATTGATAATGCATGCTTCCGAATTGAGTCACCGCTTTGTGAGCTCGTCTGAGCTCGTCATTAACTCAGGAGACATTTAGTTCATGAATTAGAATTATGAGATTAGAACTATTTTCGATTTACGTATATTTTTTATAAAAAAAAATACTATAGCGAACCATGAACCATGATTCAAATCATAGTATGAATCTTCTTACCAAACGTCTCCTCAATTACCTGCTTCTCAACTTCACCGGCGCTAACAAACCCGTCATCGGACTTGTTCATGGGCAAAGCAATCTTGATTTCCTCAACAAGCACTACCCTGTTGAACCTCTGCTCCGCATAGATTGGCCAGACCACAATTCTAACTTCAAATTAACGTTTGGTTGTGGATTAGAATTATTTTCGATTTACGTGTATTTTTGTGAGAGAAAACATTGTAGTGAACCACGAACTATGATTCGAATCAGGCTATGAATCCTCCAACCAAACAAGATACATTCAAATGAAAATGTTTGGTTCATGGATTTAGAGTCATGATTCATAATTATTTTTGATTTATGTGTTTTTTTGTGAGAAAAAACATATAATGAGCTACGAATAATAATTCAAACTATGACATGAATCCTCATACTAAACACCCAAGTTTCATAAATGGGTCAGTTGTTATATTGTGTCTCTTTAAAATCGAAGTTTTTATGAATCCTCATTTTCTTTCAAAACAAGCAAAGGAGACGGATCTTTCTTTGGAAGATCCTTTTTGTTCCTATTTAGTTCCATTGGTTTGTGAAGTTTTTTCAACATTTGTTTCTTCCTCACTTTCCCCCCTTTTCTTTTGCTTCTTTTAGTTTCTTAGTAAAAATGGGTGACGGTATTTTGTCTAAATAATAGATACATATAATAAATAATAGAATACTAAAAAATAATTGAAAAATGCAATGGTCTCTAAGTTTTAATTTAAATGTCAAAAAACAACTCATGAATTGTCAATTGTTCCAAAAATATAGATGTTCAACGAAAAAATAGAGGGCATCTTTAAATCATGCCATTTTGTCCATTAAATTATTAAAATCTCAATAGGAACCGTTTAGCTAGTGTGAAAGACATTCTTTAAAATAGCTAATTATTTAGCTAATGATTAGAGTGGAAAAAAAAAAAACCCCAAATTACAAGCCATTTTAACAAAAAACATGAAATGTCTAGCATAATCAGAGTTGTTTTAAGAGTTGTTTTAAGAGTGGTTTCAAATCTCTACAAACATATATGATTGCTTTAAAGAATGCAAGTATTATATTGTATGTTTTGAATCCTTTCAAATTAAACAAAAGAACGAATAAAAAAAAAAAAAAAAAAGAAAGGACAAGTTTTATCGTTTTCCCAAATTGCAGGAAGCTATTCCCCATATATTTCTTTAATTATTATCACTAAGAAGCAAAACTTATCTCAAATTATAATTAACTTCGATAACCTCACGAGGGTCACATTGTCTTCCGCTCTGAATCACTAGATTTAGTTTCGCATTTACTGAAAACATTGTGATGCAAGGTGAAAATAGAAAAAAAAAAAAAAAAAAGTCTACTACTTAATTCGTGGATTAAAAGAAACATAAGGCAACTAATTATACCTAAAAAAACATGAAAAAAAAAAAACGTTTTACGCTTGAGCCTTTATTCATGATGGAGCCATTTCTGTATCATTAGTATCTAGAGAGGAAATTATTTTGTCCACAACTCAGTGAGTTTTGTCAATGCCGCTCGGGACGAGCCACCGTCGCTCAGAGCAGCTCTGGCTTCTTGCTTCATTGCTAACGCACGCTTCCGTACCGAGTCCCTGCTTTCTGAGCTGGTCATCAACTCAGTAACCCGCTTTTCAACTTCAATTGCACTCACGAACCCGTCGTCCGACTCGTTCATGGGCAAAGCAATCTTGATTTCGTTAACAAGCACTATCCTATTCAGCCTCTGCTCCGCATAGAGCGGCCACGCCACCACCGGCACACCGGCACAGATCGACTCAAGAATTGAGTTCCACCCGCAGTGAGTCACGAACCCGCCCACCGAGTCATGACGCAGGACGTCCACTTGTGGGGCCCAGTTCTTCACCACCAGTCCCCTGTCTTTCGTCCGATTGTGGGAGTAATGAATCCAAGTCCCGTTCCGACCAAGCCATACTTTGGTTCTTCTGCGACGGCGGCGGATTTCGTACCACCCACAAGAACCTCTGGCCACTGCTTTCCAAACCCACCGCTATTTCCTGCAGTTGCTCTTTGGAGAACAAGCCTAAGCTTCCGAAGCAGAGAAAAACCACGCTTTGTCTTGGTTTTGAGTCCAACCATTTTAAGCACTCTGATTGTGATCCTTTTGTCTCCTTGGAAGTAATCAATGGTCCAATGCAGTATAGCGGCGGCGTGGGAGCATCCGGCACGCATAATCCGTCCGATATGGCTTTGAGAGCTCGAGTCTCCAATGCCTCAAAAGTGTTTATAATGATTCCGTCTGATTTTGGATAGCAGATTGTGGACTCGAGAAAGTATTCATAGGACTTATCTCTACGGTCGAGAACTAGTTTGGGCATATCCAAGGAAGGAATTGGCTGCGGCAATCCAGGGATGTCTAGAAGAGCGTTGTTAAGGTCTTTGAAGCTTTTTGGAATGGTTTTATGAAGGGTTGGCAAGTAAAGGAAGGAAGATAAGAAACCGGCACCCGAAGTCATGAAGATGTAAGTGGGGATATTGCTGAGCTGATGATCGAAAAGAGATCGCTGATAATGGCGGCGCAGAAGAAGTCCATGATGAAAGCATGGAGGGTGTGGTTTTGAGAGATGGAACGTAGGGCTTCGGCCACGATTGGTTTGTTGAGATGGACGACTTCGAAGATTAGGTTTTCGATGTTGGCCGATCCTGCCGAAAGCTCGGGAGAGAGGGAGATGGGAGGGAGGTGGTGGAAGTTGATGGAAGGAGTGGTGGCAGAGATGCCGGCGATGTAGGCAGCGGTGTCGCCGGCGTTGTAAGGTGCTTCAGTCGTGAGGATGTGAATGGAGAGTGAAGGTTTGGAAGTGAGACTGAGCTTTCCTAACTCAACCATGGCGATAAGGTGGCCAATGGCTGGTGTTGGGTATAGAACTATTGACTCCATGTTTAATTAGTTTGTATGGTTGAGTTCAAGTCTAAGTTTCGTTATGGCTTGCTCTATATATATATATATATAAAGAAATGAGGGAGGCCCTATAAAATTTGTATCCGTCGTTTCAACAGTTAAACGTTCATTGTTCTAATATCTTGTTAATTAAATGATTAAGAAAGGCAAACCACTATTTACAAGGTGAGATTCTTTACAATTCTGAACTGCAATATTGTTAAAAAAAAAAAAAAAAAGCAACAATGTAATTCGCACCGAATCCAATTTGACAAGTAGTGCCGATGATATGTGATCATTTATTAGTAATGATGCGTTGCTCATACTTGACCTTCAGCAAAATCTACACACGCAAATGGTAAAATACATATATATATATATATATATATTTGTTCACCTGCCACTTGATTGATTAATATAGTAGGTACAAGTGTTAAAGCTAGCGCATATCAGGGAAAGGCCAGCATATCCATGATTTTAGTATCGGTGGTTGTCATTTTAATTTTTGTGACTGAAATTCATTTATAAACATTTGTGTTTATTTGGTAAATATAAAAATTTGATGATATGTCTAGTACACCGAGTTTTAACTTAATTTCTTATTAGTTTTTATTAAGTACTCTCTTTAGGCTATAGTTTTTATCTTCTTCTTAAATATTCACTTTGGTTATAGAGGGGCAACATGAGTGGGAGAGAGATCTAATCGATTTGGAAAAGCAAAGACAGATATCCTACTTTCATGAGTAGTTTTATTTTCTTTTATTGGCGAAGGAAACAAGAATATATGATGGGAAGAAACAAAGAAGGAGAGGATTTCCTCTCCAATTATTTGTTAGGTAATGAGATATCGAAGAAAAGAAGATAGTGATCCGTGAAAAAGAATTTTCCTCCATTTTTTTTTTTTTTGGTTCTTTTTTCCTTTCAACTCTCACTTTCCTACTCGGGGAAATTCTGATCAATATTAGTCCGACAACAAGAATACAGATCAATATATATGAATCCAAGTAGTTAGAGTCGACGCGAGGGAAGTTGTTGAAACTTGTGGCACTTTCCTCCATGTTTGAGTTTTGTGTGGCGCAGTACATTTAAGTGTACTATTTCAGCATGGCTTTGCTCTGCCTCTACGTATAAAAATGAGACACGCTACAGAAAATTTGTATAATCTATCATTCAACATGAGTTTATGGATTCTTGTTTTCGGTTGGACGTTTAATTCACGGGTTTAAAATTATGATTCAAAATCATTTTCAATTTATGTGTATTTTTTATAAGTAAAAATATTATAATAAGTCACTAATTATAATTTAAATTATAACACGATTCCGCATACCAAATACCGGTGTTGATCATGTGCAATTGTCTTAGGTTCCCTAGGAGAGGAGATCAGTTAAAATAATGCTTTAGGTTCCCTAGGAAGATATTCAAAGCAAAACAAGCTTGGGTAGCTGCATCGTGCTTAATATACAATGAATTAATTAATAGGTAAAAAAAATGAGTAAATTGCTCGGTTAGTTCCAAAAACTCCTTAGATGGGTGACCATTTGGTCCCGTACTTTTTTTTACTGTTCTTATCATTGATATGAAACTCTTAAAAAGGTTGCAATCAGACAATTATTACTTAAATAGTAGTTGGAAGAAAAAATTTCAAGTTTAATTTTTTTTTTTTAAATCTATTATTTACATCACTAAATAAAATTTTAATCTCATTATGAATAATAATTTATAGGATATAAAATGATAATATACAGATTGCGAAAGACAACTTATAGATTATGGCAGGGCATGGTTGCTTATGGACTTTTTTTAATGGTTTGATCTCTGAGTTTTTCTTATTTTTAACTTCTGATTTTTTTTTTTTTTTTTCTGATAATTTCTTCAGATGTGTTTATATTGGTTTGTTTAGTACTGAATTGGGTTTGTTTATGGAGGTTTCTGTGATAGTGAATATTACCAATAGTAATACATATTTTAAGAACATTAGACCAATTTACAACTTAATTCTTTACTTATCTAATGATTAAAAAAAATTAATCCTATTTGTGTGTGTGTGTGTGTGTGTGTGTATATATATATATATATATATATATATATATATATATATAAAGCCTATCGTCGAATTTTCCTTTTTTAAATTAACATCGTACCGTGAATTCTCCTTTGTAACCAAACAAAATATTCCACGACGTCACCAACAATTGATTTATTTTATTGATCTAGTTGCACAGAAGTCCTCACTTTAAGACAACAGAAAGAAACTTGTCAATGATTTAGCAAAGAAAAAGAATCTATTCAACTTCATGAATGTGGACACGTCTAATGAGGAAAAGGACAAAATTAAACATTTTTTTAGCTCTAAAAAGGACAAAACACCTACGATACGAGTTGATGCCTCTTCGTCGGTGCTTTTTTATTTATGCCTTTTTGTTTGTGCTTTTGAATGTGCAAAAAAAAGGAGATGAAAAATAGTTAGGAATCATGTAATTTGAGCGTGTTGTTGAGTTCAAGTGGTGATGTTCTAAGTGTAACGACAAGAAAACTTGACGAAAGTATTGAACAGTGAATTGTGAGATATGCTATAGCAAACCAACTCAAATTTCTGACATAGTTATAGAAAAATGAGCGACGCTATTTGTAGAAAATTTGAATGATCTTTCGTTCATCAGTTTATCGAATATTCTTTGCAATGCTGACGGCGTCATTACAATAGTCAATGTGTAATATATACCAAATCCTGTATGATTATTAATGGCGATCATGCCGATGCGTTGTTATTTACTATATTTATACATGAGATTATCGTGATATGTACTTTTTTAAAGGATATTATGCATAATTCAACCTAATAAAATTAATTTGTTAGGAGAGGATTATCATTATCTTATTAAGTGGATTATACTAATATTTCCAGCTAATGGTTGATTTTAATTCTCTCCCTCATGCACAGCGTAGACTATATCAAACCGCTGTGAATAAGTCGATATTGGGGGACCTAACATTGCAAAACTGGGTCTGCTCTGATACCATTTTACAGAAATCAAATAATATTAGACCTAACTCAACCTAACAAAATCGACTTGTTAAGAGAAGATAAAATTGTCTTCACTTTATTAAGTGGATCATGTCAATATCTCCGTCAATATAGGATTCTAATAGTAGTAAAAGTTTTTAACATCTGCTCTTTAACAAAATGTATACACATTTATATTTGTTTATAAGTTTTATTTATTCGGCCAAAGCATGCATGATTGATTATAATATGAGTGTGGAAACGTGTACGTATATAATTTCGTGGTCCAACTCTATTGGCATTGAGATGAGTTGTTGTGGTGTGTGTGTGTGTGTGTGTGTGTATCTGTGGTTAATAATTTTGCAAGTTTATTTCGGTTTCCTAGGGAAGGAGAATTAAAAAATTCTGCACGTTTTGTGCCCATTAATTTAAGCGAAGAAAGGCTTCGATAAGTGGTTCCTCAACGTGCACTCTTGTATATCTTCAGGGATGAATCTCATTTTCGTTTCTCAATAATTATGATGAATTAATTGATAGAATCAAAATAAAAAATCCCTTTGATCTTTTCCCCCTTTCAAGTTAATAATGTTTGATCCTAGAACTAGTAAGTTAAATCATGCGTCGATTTGTGATTTCATAGGATCAGATGAATAACGAAAGATAACGTGTTTGGCTAACTACTACACCACAATTAACACTAACAACAAACCACCACGCCTAGATGCAACTATCCTCTAATATTTTAAAATCTTTTCAAGAGTATTGTAATCGTTTGTGGAGATTTCTATAATGGAGATATTTATCAGTATTGTACGATTCTGAATATTAAATCTGATTAAATTAAAACAAAATAATAACAAAAAAGATATATAACAAACTTGTGATTTTTAAAGATTAGATTGGTGTGATCTAATTGCAGAGATGTCCTCGGTTTAATACAACAGAAAATAAATGGTCAATGTTTCAACAAGAGAAATGCTACTAGCATAACTTTTTATGTCACTATCTATATTTATTATTTAACACGTGAATTTTACTAAATATATTATTATTTAAACAGAAAATAAGATAGTAGAATCCACATTTAAACAGTGAACAATAAGAACGAACAAAACTGATGTAGTAGAAGCTTAATTAAAAATTAAAAATTAAAAAAAATAAAAAGAATAGATCAATTAACTTGTCGATTTAAACAGAATATCAGAAAACCGTCAATAAATTAAACTCAAATGTCTATTTCTATATTATGGCCTTATATAATAATAGCAAATAACCGTTAATTAGTGGACAAAATGACTAATCTTTTACACAACATGCAACATGAATTTTTTGTTTGTTAGCTAGGAAGTTGGACCATGAATTTTAAAATTTAGGACCCTAATTAATTCGTGTTTATATTGATGTTTGCTATCGAAAATTGCATTGTCAATATTATCAAATTTAGAGTAATAAATGCTAAAATTCAAAGCTTAGGATCCCACTTGCATATGAAAAAAAAAAAAAAAAAAAAAAAAAACTTCTACATTATATTCCTTGTTTAGATATCCATGTAACTTTACAGCAAACTCTGAATGTGATGGGGTTTTTTTCTCTTTGATTTTTTCGTTTCAAACTTAATATTTGAACAAAATATTAATAATGAGTTGAAGTATGTCTTCCTATTTTCTGGGATCTAATAACCTTCTTACTATTTCTAGAAGATAAAAAATGAAAAAAAAAAAAGGAGTAAGAGAGAGAGGTGCATGTATTAAATCTGAATTATTAAAAAATGGATTAATAAACAGCAATTCTTTAGGCATGCATGGAATAATGATACATCTTATCATATCATTTAGATCCCTTGCTAAAGAATCCAATTATTATCAATGCGAGATAAACACCCCCGCAGCTTCGTACTGCAAATAGCAACCAATTACTACATATATAAAAGAAACCTCAAATACATAAACAGTAGTTCTAGATCATAATCTTTTCTTGAAGGTTATTGGAATAATAAAACCACTTTTATTAAATTAAAAGTATTTATAGATAAGACCCTAAATTATACACTATAGAAAACACTCAAAATAATACACTAAAAAAAATTAATATTTTTTTAATTGCCAACACTTTCTCTCACACTAGACTCACACTTCTATTGCCTCACTTAAGCTTTGCTCATTTTCCATAGTTTTTGTTGAGCAAGTGGTCACCATCAACATCACACTAGCTTGGTATAGGCCTAAGACTCTTAAGCATATTTTCCACACGTGAGACAAGGGAATATGACTTTGGACTCATTTTGTTCAAACACTCAACTCACCCACGATTCCACAACTCAGTGAGTTTCGTTAGTGCAACCCGAGATGACCCACCATCGGTAATAGCAGCTCTGGCTTCATCCTTCAATGCCAACGCACGCTTCCGTATCGAGTTACCGCTTTCGGAACCCGCCATCAACTCAGTGACTCGCCTCTCGACTTCACCAGCACTCACAAATCCGTCCCGATTAGTCTCCATCATAGGCAAAGCAATCTTGATTTCGTCGACAAGCACGACCTTGTTGAACTTCTGCTCCGCGTAGAGCGGCCACGCCACCATCGGTACGCCGGCATAGACCGATTCCAGCACCGAGTTCCAACCACAGTGAGTCACGAAACCACCCACTGACTCGTGACTCAGAAGCTCCACCTGTGGGGCCCAGTTCTTCAATACCAGTCCCCTATCTTTTGTCCGGTCCAAGAACCCTTCCGGAAATAACGAATCCAAGTCCGGTTCCGGCAAGACTGATAAAGCCACGTTTCCTTTCTTCTGCGACGGCGGATTACGCACCACCCACAAGAACCTCTGGCCACTCCTCACCAACCCCACCGCTATTTCCTTCAGTTGCTCCTTCGAGAACAAACCTAAGCTTCCGAAACAGAGAAAAACCACGCTTTCTCTTGGTTGCGAGTCCAACCATTTTAAGCACTCAATTTGTGAATACTTGTCCTTCTCGGCAGTAATCAATGGTCCAATGCAGTATACCGGAGGCGTGGGAGCATCCGGCACGCATAGTCCATCGGATATGGCTTTGAGAGCTCGAGACTCTAAAGACTCAAAAGTGTTTACAATGATTCCATCTGCTCTTGGATAGTAGGTTGAAGACTCAACAAAGTATTGGTAACTATTATCACGGCGGTCTTGAAATGATTTTGGCATATCTGACAAAGGAATTGGCGGACATCCAGGGATGTCGAGAAGAGTGTTGCCGATTTCAAGATTTAAGATATTTGGGATGGTTTTTTCAAGAGTTGGCAAGTAAAGTACGTTAGCTAAGTTAGTCGCGGCAGAAGTGAAGAAGATGTGACTGGGGATTTTTTTGAGCTGATTATCGGAGGAGATCACGGAGAGAGTGCTAGCGCAGAAGAAGTCCATGATGAAGGCATGAACGGTGTGGTTTTGAGAGATGGAACGTAGGGCCTCAGCAACAATTGGTTTGTTGAGACGGAGGACTTCGAACATTAAGTTTTCGTGGTGCGCCGAGGCGGTCAAAAGCTCGGGAGGGAGGGAGATGGGCGGGAGGTGGTGGAAGGTGATGGAAGGAATTGCGGCGGATACGCCAGCAATGTAGGAACCGGTGTCGCCGGCTTTGTAAGGAGGGGTGGTGACTAGAATGTGGACGGTGAGTGAAGGTTTTGAAGTGAGAATGAGCTTGCCTAGCTCAACCATAGCGATAAGGTGGCCGATGGCTGGTGATGGGTAGAGAACTATTGACTCCATCTTTGAGTATAGTTGATTTGCTTGTCGCAGTTAAGGTTCAACGGTGTCTTGCTCTCTCTATATAGGCGTAGAATTAATTCAATATGATCTGTTGTTCAACGGATAACCGATTCTTTGCAATGTTGTAGCTCGATTCTTCATTACAGCATTGGACCACGTTTTTACCTAACATGACGTAATATAGCTAACCTCCATACGAAACGAATGCTGATGATCATGTGCCGATCGGCTGTTTATCTTTAACTTTCTACTTACATATTAGATATATGTTATATATATATATATATATACACACACACACACACACACACACACACACACACACACACACTGTTATTCAGATGCTACCGTCTACACACACACACACACACACACACTGTTATTCAGATGCTACCGTCTTTTCACACATGTGTATATATATATGTGTTAATAAGTTTGCAAGTTTATTTTGATCTTTTTTTCAAAATTCAAATTATTTGCTACAGGAGAGGAGAGTTAAAAAAAAAATAATAATAATAAAAAAAAAACTCTTTGTTCCGCACGTTTTGGGCCTGACTTAATTTAAAACTGAAAAAGCTTGGATAGGTTGAATTTATTAACAACATCAAAATAAAAAAATATCCCACTATGATCTTTTTACCATTTCTACTTAATATTTTTGAGTAGAACTAGTTTTTTTTTTTTTTTTTTTTTTTTTTTTTTTTTTTTTTAATGCAAGCTAGCAACAACTAGTAATTTAAATAATGTTTATTGTTTCTGATTTCATATCAAATGAATAGTAATTAACGTTTGTTAAGTTTTGCTTCTAGTACACACGACATTGACACATGTCCACGTCTCTATCTCTCACCACACCCACTACAAACGTCAATAGTATTCAAGGGTTCGTTTAGTATGAAGATTTAAATCAGAGTGATTCTAATCAAGATTCTAGGATCAGAACCATGATTCATAATTTTGGGTTCAAATTATGATTCTAAAATCATGATTCAGAATTAGGGATTTGAATCACCTTGAATCAAAGGGGGGTAGTTTTAAAATCATGAGTGATTATGGTTTAAAATACCACATCAAATTTTGAATCATGATTCAGAATCATTCAAACTAAACATTGATTTTGAATCATGATTCAGAATCACTGTAAACAAACACTGATTCTGAATCAGGATCCAGAATCATAATTCTAAATCTATCTACCAAACATCCCATAATATTTCGAAGCTTTTTGTAAAGAATGCCTATTTACCAATGGTTTACGTTAATTATTAACGTTACAGCTGATTAAAGTCGGATCAAATTATATAATTAAAAAACACACGTGAATGTGGGGTTTTGAGCATTATAATCTGGTGATCATCTAGTTGCAGATTGAAATCCTTAATTCAAGAAAACGGAAAATAAATCTATGGTCAATGTTCCAACAAAGAACACGATAGCTAATTATTTGACTGGGAAATGATAAAACCAAATTTTTTTACCACTGAAAATGACAGAACAGAGTGATAAGGGCTGATGCCTCTTTGAATTTGTTAAAGCTTTTGAATGTGCACGCGTAAGATTCCAAATTGTTAGGAGCCATGCTGGGGTTCCACATGGTTGGTGATGGATATAGAATTATTGACTCCGTGTTTTGACTTTATATGGTTGATTTCAAGTGTAAGTTTTACTAAAGCAGCTCTATATATGCAAAGGTGAAAATAGAGACGCAATATAAAATTTGTATATGACATCCAATTAATTTATTTTTGTTGATGTTTTGTAACATTGATCCCGAACTTTAGATGAAATTCATTGTAATTATATGGTTTAATAGCAAACAAAAGGACAGTTTTTACATGAAATGCAACTTAAAGTTTTTGTTTCTGGGAGGTTGGACCTAAACTCTTTTAATTTTAGGATTTACGACCGTAATTTCCGTTTATATTATATTGATGTTTGATATCAGCCCAATATTACCAAGTAGTATCAAATTTAGAGTGATAAGCGCTGAATTAAAAGCCTGGGGTCAACTCCACTTGCAGACGAAAAAACTTTCCACATATTCTATTCCTTGCTTCATATATGTCCATGTAATGGTGAAGAAACCTTTGCATTTTACGAGGTTTATTCTCTTTCCTTTTTTGCCATTTCGAACCTAATCTTTTATGTGCTTTAAATGGTCCAGTCTCGGTATTACTTCCAGTACTCACTTTGTGTGCGTATGTATACACTAGATGAGTGACGAAGATTTTCATTATGTGTTTATATATACACACACTAGATGAGTGACCAAGATTTTCATCAGTCTTTCTTTCTTTCTTTCTTTCAGTCATGATCTCTACTGAGCCGAATATTGTCACAAAAAAACTAGAAGATTAAATCAATCTTTCCCTGGCGTATATTGAAATCACGCAAGTTTTTTTAGGCTGATGATTTATGATACCTCAGTTTCCTTTTGTTTGTGTGTGTGTGTGTGTGTTTTTTTTTTGGAAGAAGAAGAAGAAGAAGAAAAACATTATTCCCGTGTTTCATCTGATCAAATCCAATACGGCATGGAGAAGATAAATTCGTTTGAGAAAAATAACGGGAAATTTGAGAGGGCAATCTGGGGATCAAAGATGAGACAAGTACATATTCCTAAATCAATAACACTAAAATATGTAAACTGTTATAAAATAATAGTAGAAACTACAATTGTATGAAACTAAAAGAATAAGAGAGAGCATAAGAGAAATAGGGACAAAGAAGCTTTGTGTTCTTTTTAGTAAGGAGTCATCATACAAGTAAATATCTCCTCTATTTATAGCCTAAGAATCATAATTAGAGGTCATAAGAGAAGACATAAGTTATATAGGTTACATGCAAAACTAAAGGATGAGTTATAACAATAATACACAATATTAAGAGGGAAAATAATAGAGTCTAAATGAGTGATTTAATATCCATGTACGTTATGGAATAACAAGATGTGACATCCAATGCAATTGATTTACAACACTCCCTCTTGGATGTCACCTACTAAGAATATGTCTCGTTAAAAACTTTACTAAGAAAAAATCTTGTGGGAAAAAAAATCTTAGTGAAGGGAAAAAGAGTACATTATTCTTGTAGGATTTGCGCTTTATAACTGCCTCATTAAAAACCTTACTAGGAAAACCTAATAGGATAAAACCGAGGCTAAGGGAAAAAGAGTACAGTATGCAAAAGTCTCTCCCTAATGTTGATATGTCTTCTTCAAAGATCTCTGAGCCGACCTATGCCAATCTTATGCACTAATTTCTCAAATGTAATAGTGGGAAGTGCTTTTGTAAATAAATCTGCCAAATTATCACCGGAGCGAATTTAATATCTTTGTAGGTTATAAAATACAACACTTGAAATTCAATGCAATTGATTTACAACATAAACAAAAAGTTGATGAGTTGAAGTAGTAGTTTTTATTTTCTCAAGTTCTTCAAATTCAAGCATCCAAAATGATCACCCAGAGCGTCAAAAAGTTTTTAAGGTAACCTTCCTACTTTTTTTGTAAGTTAAAAAAAAAAAAACAACGACGATACACATGCATTGAATCGGAAACATTAAAGTTGGAAAAAGAAACAACAATTCTCTTAGAATAGAACAAACGATACATCTTATTCTTGTCTTTTGATTTAGATCCCTTGAAGAGATTATTTAGTTCTGTTAGCAGATGTTTTCTTAACTCACCCACGCTTCCACAACTCAGTGAGTTTCTTTAATGCAACCCGAGACGACCCACCATTACTATAAGCAGCTCTGACTTCATCCTTCATTCCCAACACACGCTTCCGTACCGAGTTACCACTTTCGGAACCCGCCATCAACACAGTGACTCGCCTCTCAACTTCACCAGCGCTCACAAATCCGTCCCGATCAGACTCCATCATAGGCAAAGCAATCTTGATTTCCTCAAGAAGGACGACCTTGTTGAACCTCTGCTCCGCATAGAGCGGCCACGCCACCATCGGCACGCGGGCGTAGACCGATTCCAGCACCGAGTTCCACCCACAGTGAGTCACGAACCCGCCCACCGACTCGTGACTCAGAACCTCTACCTGTGGGGCCCAGGTCTTCAACACCAGTCCCCTATCTTTCGTCCGGTCCAGGAACACTTGCGGAAGTAACGAATAGTCCGGTTCCGGCAAGCCACGTTTCCGTTCTTCTTCGACGGCGGATTACGCACCACCCACAAGAACCTCTGGCCACTCCTCTCTAACCCCACCGCTATTTCCTTCAGTTGCTCCTTCGAGAACAAACCTAAGCTTCCGAAACGGAGAAAAACCACGCTTTCTCTTGGTTGCGAGTCCAACTAATTTAAGCACTCAATTTGTGAATGCTTTTCTTTCTCCGCAGTAATCAATGGTCCAATGCAGTATACCGGAGGCGTGGAAGCATCTGGCACGCATAGTCCATCGGATATGGCTTTGAGAGCTCGAGACTCTAAAGACTCGGAAGTGTATACAATGATTCCATCTGCTTTTGAATAGTAGGTCGAAGACTCAACAAAGTATTGGTAAGTATTATCACGGCGGTCTTGAAATGATTTTGGCATATCCGATAAAGGAATTGGCGGACATCCAGGAATGTCGAGAAGAGTGTTGCCGATGTCAAGATATAAGATATTTGGGATGGTTTTTTCAAGAGTTGGCAAGTAAAGTCCTTTAGCTAAGTTAGTCGCGGGAGAAGTGAAGAAGATGTAACTGGTGATTTTATTGAGCTTATTATCAGAGGAGATCACGGAGAGAGTGCTAGCGCAGAAGAAGTCCATGATGAAGGCATGAACGGTGTGGTTTTGAGAGATGGAACGTAGGACCTCAGCAACAATAGGTTTGTTGAGACGGAAGACTTCGAACATTAAGCTTTCGCGGGGCGCCGAGGTGTTCAAAAGCTCGGGAGGGAGGGAGATGGGCGGGAGGTGGTGGAAGGTGATGCAAGGTATTGTGGCGGAGACGCCGGCGATGTAGGAAGAGGTGTCGCCGGCTTTGTAAGGAGGGGTGGTGACTAGAATGTTGACGGAGCGTGAAGGTTTGGAAGTGAGAATGAGCTTGCCTAGCTCAACCATAGCGATAAGGTGGCCGATGGCTGGTGATGGGTAGAGAACTATTGATTCCATCTCTGAGTATAGTTGATTTGCTTGTCCCGGTTCAGGTGTAAAGGTTCAACAGTGTTTTGCTCTCTCTATATAGACAAGCGTAGAACTAATGTAACAGGTGTAAAAATTTCTTCACCTGCCACTCGATTGATTAATATAATAGGTACAGTGTTAAAGCTAGCGCATATCAAAGAAAGGCAAGCATATCCATGATTTTAGGATGGGTGGTGGTCATTTTAATTTGTGTAACTGAAATTAACAATTCGATGATACGTCGTTATATATATATATATAGTACACCGAGCTTTAGCTTAATTTCTTATTAGTTTTTATTAAGTAATCTCTCTAGGCTATAGTTTTTATCTTCTTCTTAAATATTCACTTTGGTTATAGAGGGTCAACATGAGTGGGAGAGAGATCTAATCGATTTGGAAAAGCAAAGACAGATATCCTACTTTCATGAGTAGTTTTATTTTCTTTTATTGGCGAAGGAAACAAGAATATATTGTTAGTGTATTTTGTTATTGGCTTATTTTTGGTAAACTATTTGAAAAACTATTTTAGGTAGATTGGTTGTAATTTGGTGGTAATCTTGGCTAGCGCAACAATTTGGGAGTTTCTTAAGAAAAGTTTTGGTGGCACAGCAAAGGTATTGATTTGATTGCAGAAAGTGTATAGGTGACTTAGTGAATTCATGGCTGACAGATTTGAATGTTGGTGATGATCTTTTGATTCGGGGATGCACGGTTGAGGCTGTACACACTGAATGAATGTTTTGAGTGAGAGTGTGCTGAGCATTGGAGAACCATGTACGTGAGAATGAGATTGTAAGGTCAAGAATAACTTGATGCGTTGTGACGGATTGTGAGAACATATTTTGTATTGGTTCTTCGGAAGCAGATTTTGTTGGTTTCAGGAGGAACCCATCAAGACGAGTGGTGCTCGCTGATCAAGTCTTCTAAGGAGGTTCTAGGCAACGGCAACATCTTCAAGGAGGGAGTCGTTGAGTGTGTAAGGCCGTTTCGGTCCTGGTAATCTTTTGAACTTAGTGGATTGATCACTGTCTGGGCGTGACCCCGTAGAGTAGGTGTGTGCACCGAACTGCGATACCATTTTCTGGTATTCTTTACGTTTCTGCATTTAGTTTCTTGCATTTCTAATTTGCTGACTTAATATCAAAATTTCTGTTATAACAGTGTTACAGTAAAGTGTTGTAACGCTTTCTGTGACACCAGTAATCAAAACAGACCTTTCATATATGATGAGAAGAAACGAAGAAGGAGAGGATTTCCTCTCCAATTATTTGTTAGGTAATAAGATATCGAAGAAAAGAAGAGACTGATCCGTGAAAAAGAATTTTCCTCCATTTTTTTTTTGTTACCTATCAAACACAATAAAACTAATATTTTTCCTCCATTTTTTTTTTTTTTTTTTTTCTTTCTTCCTTTCAACTCTCACTTTCCTACTAAGGGAAATTCTGATCAATATTAGTCCGACAACAAGAATACAGATCAATAGATATGAATCCAAGTAGTTAGAGTCGACGCGAGGGAAGTTGTTGAAACTTGTGGCACTAATTGCCTCCATGTTTGAGTTTTGTGTGGCGCAGTACATTTAAGTGTATTATTTCAGCATGGCTTTGCTCTACGTAGAAAAATGAGACACACTACAGAAAATTTGTATAATATATCATTCAACATGAGTTTATGGATTCTTATTTTGCGTAATTTATGCTGATCATGTGCAGTTGTCTTAGGTTCCCTAGGAGAGGAGATCAGTCGAAATAATGTTTTAGGTTCCCTAGGAGGATATTCAAAGCAAACCGAGCTTGGGTAGCTGCTTCGTGCATAATATACAATGAATTAATTAATAGGACAAAAAATGAGTAAAATGAAAAATAGTTAGGAATCATGTAATTTGAGCGTGTTGTTGAGTTCAAGTGGTGCGGTTCTAAGTGTAACTTCAGCAGGCCTCGTTAAGGGGTAAAAAACCGACAAAATAACTTGGCGAAAGTATTGAACAGTGAATTGTGAGATATGCTACTGTAAACAAACTCAAATTTTTGATATAGTTATAGAAAAATGAGCGACGCTTTTTGTAGAAAATTTGAATGATCTTTCGTTCATCAGTTTATCGAATATTCTTTACAATGCTGAACGGTGTTATTACATAAGTCAGTGTGTAATATACACCAAATCCTGTATGATTATTAATGGTGATCATGTGCCGATGCATTGTTATTTACTATATTTATACATGAGATTATCGTGATATGTACTACAAGATTTTAACATCTGCTCTTTAACAAAATGTATACACATTTATATTTGTTTATAAGTTTTATTTATTTGGCCAAAGCATGCATGATTGATTATAATATGAGTGGAAACGTGTACGTATATAATTTCGTGGTCCAACTCTATTGGCATTGAGATGAGAGTTTTGGGGTGTGTGTGTGTGTATCTGTGGTTAATAATTCTGCACGTTTATTTCGGTTTCTTAGGGGAGGAGAATTAAAAAATTCTGCACGTTTTGTGCCCATTTATTTAAGCGAAGAAAAGCTTCGATAAGTGGTTCCTCAACGTGCACTCTTGTATATCTTCAGGGATGAATCTCATTTTCGTTTCTCAATAATTATGATGAATTAATTAATAGAATCAAAATAAAAAATCCCTTTGATCTTTTCCCCCTTTCAAGTTAATAATGTTTGATCCTAGAACTAGTAAGTTAAATCATGCGTCGGTTTGTGATTTCATTGGATCAGATGAATAACAAAAGATAACATGTTTGGCTAACTTCTACACCACATTAACACTAACTACAAGCCACCATGCCTAGATGGAACTATCCTCTAATATTTTAAAATCTTTCCAAGAGTATTGTAATCGTTTGTGGAGATTTCAATAATAGAGATATTTATCAGTATTGTACATTTCTGAATATGAAATCTGATTAAATTAAATCAAAATACTAATAAAAAAAATATATACAAAACTTATGTTTTTTAAAGATTAGACTGGTGTGATTTAGTTGCAGAGATGTCTTCGGTTCAATACAACAGAAAATAAATGGTCACTGTTTCAACAAGAGAAATGCTACTAGCATCACTCTTAACATGTCACTTTGTACATTTATTGTTTGACACGTGGATTCTACTAAATATATTACTATTTAAACAGAAAATGAGATAGTAGAATCCACATTTTAAACAATAAATACAGAGAGTTACAGAAAATGTAATACTAACATTTCTCGTTTCAACAAAGAAAAAGACTCTTTTAAAGAGAGTAAACACCTTTAACTTTACGAACAAACAAAACTGATGTAGTGGAAGCTTAATTAAAAAAAATAGAAAAGATAGAACAATTAACTTGTTGATTCAAACAGGTATAAACCGTCAATAAATTAAACTCAAATGTCTATTTCTATTATGGCCTTATATAATAATAGCAAATAACCGTTAATTAGTGGACAAAATGACTAATCTTTTACACAAAATGCAACATGAATTTTTTGTTCGTTAGCTAGGAAGTTGGACCATGAATTTTAAAATTTTAAAATTTAGGACCCTAATTAATTCGTGTTTATATTGATGTTTGCTGTCGATTGAATTGCATTGTCAATATTATCAAATTTAGAGTAATAAATGCTAAAATTCAAAGCTTAGGATCCCACTTGCATATGACAAAAAAAACTTCTACATTCTATTCCTTGTTTAGATATCCATGTAACTTTACAGCAAACTCTGAATGTGATGGGGTTTTTTTTCTCTTTGATTTTTTCGTTTCAAACTTAATATTTGAACCAAATATTAATGATGAGTTGAATTATGTCTTCCTATTTTCTGATCCTGCACAAAATTTTTTTCCAATACCCTTCTTACTATTTCTAGAAGATAAAAATGGAAAAAAAAAAAAAAAATAGAGTAAGAGAGAGAGGCGCATGCATTAAGTCTGAATTATTAAAAAATGGATAAATAAACAACAATTCTTTAGGCATGCATGGAACAATGATACATCTTATCATATCATTTAGATCCCTTGCTAAAGAATCCAATTATTATCCATGCTAGATAAACACCCCCGCAGCTTCGTAGGGGAAATGCCTTTGGACTCATTTTGTTCTAACACTCAACTCACCCATGCTTCCACAATTCAGTGAGTTTCGTTAGTGCAACCCGAGACGACCCACCATCGGTAATAGCAGCTTTGGCTTCATCCTTCAATGCCAACGCACGCTTCCGTATCGAGTTTCCGCTTTCGGAACCCGCCATCAACTCAGTGACTCGCCTCTCGACTTCACCAGCGCTCACAAATCCGTCCCGATTAGTCTCCATCATAGGCAAAGCAATCTTGATTTCCCCGACAAGCACGACCTTGTTGAACTTCTGCTCCGCGTAGAGCGGCCACGCCACCATCGGCACGCCGGCATAGACCGATTCCAGCACCGAGTTCCAACCACAGTGAGTCACGAAACCGCCCACCGACTCGTGACTCAGAACCTCCACCTGTGGGGCCCAGTTCTTCAACACCAGTCCCCTATCTTTCGTCCGGTCCAAGAACCCTTCCGGAAGTAACGAATCCAAGTCCGGTTCCGGCAAGGCTAATAAAGCCACGTTTCCTTTCTTCTGCGACGGCGGATTACGCACCACCCACAAGAACCTCTGGCCACTCTTCTCCAAGCCCACCGCTATTTCCTGCAGTTGCTCTTTCGAGAACAAGCCTAAGCTTCCGAAACTAAGAAAAACCACGCTCTCTCTTGGTTGCGAGTTCAACCATTTTAAGCACTCAATTTGTGAATGCTTGTCCTTCTCCGCAGTAATCAATGGTCCAATGCAGTATACCGGAGGCGTGGGAGCATCAGGCACGCATAGACCATCGGATATGGCTTTGAGAGCTCGAGACTCTAAAGACTCGAAAGTGTTTACAATGATTCCATCTGCTTTTGGATAGTAGGTCGAAGACTCAATAAAGTATTGGTAAGTATTATCACGGCGGTCTAGAAATGGTTTTGGCATATCCGACAAAGGAATTGGCGGACATCCAGGGATGGCGAGAAGAGTTTTGCCGATATCAAGATTTAAGATATTTGGGATGGTTTTTTCAAGAGTTGGCAAGTAAAGTACGTTAGCTAAGTTAGTCGCGGCAGAAGTGAAGAA
This sequence comes from Morus alba, assembly GCA_012066045.3. Classification (NCBI taxonomy): domain Eukaryota; kingdom Viridiplantae; phylum Streptophyta; class Magnoliopsida; order Rosales; family Moraceae; genus Morus; species Morus alba. Next base: position 2,566,616 of record CP050234.2, read on the forward strand.
GATGTGATTAGGGATTTTTTTGAGCTGATTATCGGAGGAGATCATGGAGAGAGTGCTAGCGCAGAAGAAGTCCATGATGAAGGCATGAACGGTGTGGTTTTCAGAGATGGAACGTAGGGCCTCTGCAACAATAGGTTTGGTTAGACGGAGGACTTCGAACATTAAGCTTTCGCGGTGCGCCGAGGCGCTCAAAAGCTCGGGAGGGAGGGAGATGGGCGAGAGGTGGTGGAAGGTGATGGAAGGAATTGCGGCGGAGACGCCGGCGATGTAGGAAGCGGTGTCGCCGGCTTTGTAAGGAGGGGTGGTGACTAGAATGTGGACGGAGAGTGAAGGTTTGGAAGTGAGAATGAGCTTCCCTAGCTCAACCATAGCGATAAGGTGGCCGATGGCTGGTGATGGGTACAGAACTATTGACTCCATCTTTGAGTATAGTTGATTTGCTTGTCGTAGTTATTAAGGTGTAAAGGTTCAACAGTGTCTTGCTCTCTCTATATAGACAAGCGTAGAACTAATTCAATATGATCTGTCGTTCAACGGATAACCGATTCATTACAGCATTGGACCACGTTTTTACCTAACATGACGTAATATAGCTAACCTCTATATGAAACGAATGCTGATGATCTTGTGCCGATCGGCTGTTTATCTATAACTTTCTACTTACATATTAGATATACGTTAAAACACACACACACACACACACACACACACACACACACACACACACACACACTCTTATTCAGATGCTACCGTCTTTTCACACATGTATATATATGTGTGTTAATAAGTTTGCAAGTTTATTTTGGTCTTTTTTTTTTTCACAATTCAAATTATTTGCTACAGGAGAGGAAGTTAATAAAATAAAAAAATAAAAAAATAAAAAAAAAAACTCTTTGTTCCACACGTTCTGGGCCTGACTTAATTTAAAAACTGAAAAAGCTTGGATAGGTTGAATTTATTAATAACATCAAAATAAAAAATATCCCACTATGATCTTTTTACCATTTCTACTTAATATTTTTGAGCTAGAACTAGTTTTTTTTTTTTTTTTTTTATGCAAGCTAGCAAGAACTAGTAATTTAAATAATGTGTATTGTCTCTGATTTCATATCAAATGAATAGTAATAATAAAAAAATAACGTTTGTTAAGTTTTGCTTCTAGTACACCACTAGCGACATCAACACATGTCCACGTCTCTATCTCTCGCCACACCCACTACAAACCACCGCTATAAGATTAACGGTACTCTAAGGGTTCGTTTGATACGAGGATTCGAATTAGAATAATTCTAACTAAAATTTTGGAATTAGAACCATGATTCATGATTTTGGGTTCAAATTATGATTTTGAAACCATGATTCAGAATTAGGGGTTTGAATAACCTTGAATCAAGAGGGGTGATTTTAGAATCATGAGTGATTCTAGTTTAAAACATCAAATCAGATTCTGAATCATGATTCAAAATCATCCAAATCAAACACTGATTCAGAATTACTGTAAACAAACACTGATTCCAAATCAAGATTCAGAATCATAATTCTAGATCTATCTACCAAACCTCCCCTAATATTTTAAAATCTTTTGAAGCTTTTTGTAAAGAATGCCTATCTACCAATGGTTTACGTTAATTATTAACATTACAGCTGATTAAAGTCGGATCAAATTATATAATTAAAAAACACTCGCGAAAGTGACGGTTTTTTACATTATAATCTGGTGATCATCTAGTTGCAGATTGAAATCCTTAATTCTAGAATACGGAAAATAAATCTATGGTCAATGTTCCAACAAAGAACACGATACCGAATTATTTAACTGGGAAAGGATAAAACAAAATTTTTTTACCACTGAAAATGACAAAACAGAGTGATAAGGGTTGATGCCTCTTTGAATTTGTTAAAGCTTTTGAACGTGCACGTGTAAGATTCCAAATTGTTAGGAGTCATGCTGGGGTTCCACATGGTTGGTGATGGATATAGAATTATTGACTCCGTGTTTTGACTTTATATGGTTGATTTCAAGTGTAAGTTTTACTAAAGCAGCTCTATATATATGCAGAAGTGAAAATAGAGACGCAATATAAAATTTGTATGTGACATCCAATAGTTTATTTTTGTTGATGTTTTGTAACATAGATCCCGAACTTTAGATGAAATTCATTGTAATTATGGTTTGATAGCAAACAAAAGGACAGGGTTTTTCCATGAAATGCAACATAAAGTTTTGTTTCTGGGAAGTTGGACCTAAAACCTAAATTTTAGGATTTAGGACCGTAATTTCCGTTTATATTATATTTATGTTTGATATCAGTTCAAAATCTCACTACGATCTTTTTACCATTTCTACTTAATATTTTTTAGTAGAACTAGGTTTTTTTTTTTTTAATGCAAGCTAGCAACAACTAGTAATTTAAATAATGTGTATTGTTTCTGATTTCATATCAAATGAATAGTAATAATAAAAAAATATAACGTTTGTTAACTTTTGCTTCTAGTACACTACCAGCGACATCGACACATGTCCACGTCTTTTGAAGCTTTTGAAAAGAATGCCTATCTACCAATGGTTTACGTCAATTATTAACATTACAGCTGATTAAAGTCGGATCAAATTATATAGTTAAAAAACACACGCGAAAGTGACGGTTTTTGAGCATTATAATCTGGTGATCATCGAGTTGCAGATTGAAATCCTTAATTGAAGAAAACAGAAAATAAATCTATGGTCAATGTTCCAACAAAGAACACGATACCCAATTAATTAATTGGGAAAGGCCAAAAGTGAAAAATAGTTTATGTGGTTGATTTCAAGTGTAAGTTTTACTAAAGCAGCTCTTTATATGCAAAAGTGAAAATAGAGACGCAATATAAAATTTGTATATGACATCCAATAATTTATTTTTGTTGATGTTTTGTAACATTGTCCCGGACTTTAGATGAAATTCATTGTAATTATGGTTTAATAGCAAACAAAAGGACAGAGTTTTTCCACGAAATGCAACATAAAGTTTTTGTTTCTGGGAAGTTGGACCTAAACTCCTTTAATTTTAGGATTTAGTTCCGTAATTTCCGTTTATATTATATTGATGTTTGATATCAGTCCAATATTACCAAGTAGTATCAAATTTAGAGTGATAAGCGCTGAATTAAAAGCCTGGGGTCAACTCCACTTGCAGACGAAAAAACTTTCCACATATTCTATTCCTTGCTTCATATGTCCATGTAACGGTGAATTGACCTTTGCATTTTATGAGGTTTTTTCTCTTTCCTTTTTTGCCTTTTCGAACCTATCTTTTATGTGCTTTAAATGGTCCAGTCTCAGTATTACTTCCAGTACTCACTTTGATCTGGTAAGTGAAGTGTGCGTATATATACACTAGATGAGTGACGAAGATTTTCATTATGTGCTTATATATATTCCCATGTTTCATCTGATCAAATCCAATAGGGCATAGAGAACCTATTTTTTCGAACCTTTTTTTTTTTTTTTTTTTTGAAGAAAAACATTATTCCCATGTTTCATCTGATCAAATCCAATAGGGCATAGAGAAGATGAATTCATTTGAGAAAAATAACGGGAAATTTGAGAGGGCAATCTGGGGATCAAAGATGAGACAAGTACATATTCCTAAATCAATAACAATAAAATATGCAAACTGTTATAAAATAATAGTAGAAACTACAATTGTATGAAATTAAAAGAACAAGAGAGAGCATAAGAGAAATATAAGAGACAAAGAAGCTTTGTATTCTTTCTAGTAAGGAGTCATCATACAAGTAAATATCTCCTCTATTTATAGCCTAAGAATCATAACTACAAGTCATAGGAGAAGACATAAGTTATATATGTTACATGCGAAATTAAGAGAGGAGTTATAACAATAATACACAATATTAAGAGGGGAAATAATGGGGTCTAAATGGGTGATTTAATATCCGTGTACGTTATGGAATACCAAGATGTGGCATCCAATGCATTTACAACACTCCCCCTTGGATGCCACCTACTAAGAATATGCCTCATTAAAAACCTTACTAAGAAAAAATCCTGTGGAAAAAAAAAAAATCTTAGTGAAGGAAAAAGAGTACATTATTCTTGTAGAATTTGCGCTTTATAATTGCCTCATTAAAAACCTTGCCAGGAAAACCTAATGGCATAAAACCTAGGCTAAGGGAAAAAGAGTACAGTATGCAAAGGTCTCTCCCTCATGTTGACATGTCTTCTTCAAAGATCTCTGAGCTGACCCATGCCAATCTTATGCATCAATTTCTCAAATGTAGTCATGAGAAGTGCCTTTGTAAATAAATCTGCCAAATTATTGCTAGAGCAAATTTGATGGACGTCTATTTCTCTTTTCTTTTGAAGCTCGTGCATGAAAAAAGAATTTTGGTGAAATATAATTAGTTCTACTTCCTTTAATGTAACCTCATTTGAGTTGAGTGATACAAGCTACATTATCTTCATACAATAGTGTTGGACTTCCTTTGACGAATGAGAGATCACATGTTTCTCTTCCTGCACGAGGGATCTTAACCACACACATTCTCGACTTGCCTCATGAATTGCTAATATTTTAGTGTGATTTGAAGATGTAGCTATAAGAGTTTGCTTTGTGGAGCTCCAAGATATAGCAATACCACAATATGTGAACAAGTACCATGTTTGTGATCATGCTTTATATGGATCTGACAAATATCCAACATCTGCATATCCAATCAACTCTGACTTCGAGCCCTACGAGTAAAACAATCCCATATCTAATGTACCAAGAAGATAATGAAACATTTGTTTAACATCATTCTGATGTCTTCAAGTTGGTGAAGAACTATATCTTATTAGTAAACTAACTATAAATGCTATGTCGAGTCTCGTGCAATTAACAAGATACATTAGTGCTCTAACAACACTAAGATATGGTACTTCTGGACCAAGAATCTCTTCATTTTCCTCTTGAGGAGAAAAGGGTCTTTTTTCACATCAAGGGATCGAACAACCATAGGAGAACTCAATAGATGGAATTTATCCATATTAAACATTTTAATACCTTATCAATATAAGTCGATTGATGAACAAAAATCCTTCTAGATAGATGTTCGATCTACAAGCTGAGACAAAATTTTGTTTTACCCAAATCTTTTATTCCAAATTCATTTTTCAAATATGTTATCGTGTCATTAAGTTCTTCAGGAGTCCTAATAATATTCAAATCATCAACATAAACTGCAATAATAGCAAATCGAGACATTGATTTCTTGATAAAAAACACATGGGCAAATTGGATTGTTGATATATCCTTCTTTCAAAAAATATTCACTGGGACAATTATACCACATGTGTCCAGATTACTTTAATCCATACAAAGATCTTTGTAATTTAATCGAAAACATTTCCGGGTTTTGAATTGCATGCTTCAGGTATTTTTAGTCCTTCAGGGACTTTCATGTAAATATTACTATCAAGTAATCCATACAGATAAGCTGTTACAACATCCATTAGACGTATATGAAGTCCTTTTAAAATTGCCAAGCTAATAAAAAATCTGAATGTAATTGCATCCACCACTAGAGAATATGTCTCCTCATAATCAATACCAGGTCTCTGTGAGAAACCTTGTGTTACAAGTCGTACTTTGTATCTCACAACTTCATTTTTCTCATTACGTTTTTGCACAAATACCTATTTGTAGCCTACAGATTTTACACCTTCGGGTTTGGACAACAAGTCAGAAGACTTGGCGTTTTTCAAGTGAATTTAGTTCTGTCTTGATTGACATTTTACAACGAACTTTGGTTCAAGATCTTTGCTTTCTTTTGTAATAACAAGAGCAACTGCATATGCAAATATGTTGTCGACAATAATTTCATTTCAGTTCCATCATTTTTTTGAAGTTGCATAACTTATTAAGATATCTTCATCAACATCACTTTTAGGTACCTGACCCTCTTCTAGGATTTCTTGTTCAGTTATGTCAACTATTTCTCTCACGGGCTCTTCAGGAATATTAGTAACTTTAGAAGTGCCAACTTGCTTATTTTGCTCCTTTTTCTTTCATGGATTTTTATCCTTGGAATCGATAGGTCTACCACGCTTTTGGCGTGCCTTAGACTCGTCTGCTAATACATTAGTAGTTCGCCCTGTATGGACATCAATTCAAACATGAAAATTTTCAGCTGGTATATTTGATTTTCACTTTCTAAACATCAGTAAATGTATCAGGTAATTGGTTGCAATTTTTTGCAAGCAAATAATTTTCTAAGCTTCTAATTCACATTAATTCATACGAGGATCATAATGCAATAAAGACGATGCATTCCATAAATTTTTTTGTTTTTCCACCTGTTGTTTCTCTCCCCCTAATGCTGGGAAAATTGTCTCATCAAATTGACAGTCTGCAATCCGTGCAGTAAAAACATTACCTGTCAAGGGTTTGAGATATTTAATAATGGATGGAGATTCAAATCCAACATAAATTCCCAGCCTTCTTTGAAGGCCTATATTAGTGTGCTATGGTGGAGCAATTGGAATATAAACCGAGCAACCAAAAACTCTTAGATGGGAAATATTTGGTTCTCGACCAAAAATAATTTGTAATGGGGAGTATTTATGATATGCAATTGGCCTTATGCGAATAAGTGTTGATGCATGTAATATGGCATGTCCCCAAGCAGAATTTGGGAACTTTGTTTTCATAAGTAAAGGCATCGCAATTAATTTCAATCTTTTAATAAAAGATTCTGCTAACCCATTCTGCGTATACGTGTGAGCTATAGGATGCTCTACAATAATCTCAATTGATGTACAATAATCATTAAAAACTTGGGATGTAAATTCTCCTGCATTATCAAGACACATTTCCTTGATTGTATAATCTGAAAATTTTGCTCATAATCTGATTATTTGAGCAAGGAGTCTCAAAAAAGTAATATTATGAGTAGATAATTAAAACACATGTGACCAACGCGTCGATGCATCTATTAGTACCATAAAATACTCAAATGGTCCACATGATGGAATTATAGGCCCACATATGTCTCCTTAAATTCGTTCTAAAAATGCAGAAGATTCAATTGTAACTTTCATTGGGGACGGCCTTATAATAAGTTTTGCTCGAAAACAAGCAACACCTGAGAAATCTTTAGACAAAAGAATCATTTGGTTCTTTAAAGAATATCCATGTGAATTTTCTATAATTCTTCTCATCATTATCGACTTTAGATGACCTAAACAGTCATGCCAAAGAATGAATTTCTTAGATTATTTGACTTTTGATCCATCACCACATAGGATTCAATTAGATTTATAATTGTATACTATAATCCGGAATAGTATGATAGTAGCTTTTCTAATATATTTTTCTTTCTAGAGACAATAGACGTAATATAAAGCTATTCTATGTACGACTTTCTCATTTGTTGTCTCAATATGGTAACCATTATGACGGATATCTTTAAAACTTAGTAGTAGATTTCTTTTCGATCTACTTGAATACATTGCGTCATTAATTATAAGCTTTGTGCCACAGGGTAACAATATATTAGCTATTCTGGAACCTTCAATAAGGTTTGCAATACTAGATATTGTGTTAACATTAGATTCAGCTAATATAAAATGGGAAAAATATCTTTTTTCTCTAAGAATGGTGTTCTTTATTCCGCTATCTGCCAAGCAAAGAAAAACACCATTAACTTTAGCACCATCTTCGTCATCATTGAAATCCATATTTCTTCATAAAAATAAAATAAAGAATTATGAGAATATAACATACAAACCACAATCATTTTTTTAATAATTTTTTATAATAAAACAAACTAGAAATAAAAACACACTAAAAATTACGAAACAAGCCCAAAATAAAACACACCAAAAATTACAAAACACACTAAAAATAAAAACAACCCTTAATATAACACATTGGGTAGTATAGTGCGAGAACATCATTTTCAAGCTATGATGCTTCCATCGCCAATTAAATTCTCAAAATTCCCATCATTATTCTGAAAGAAATCCATAGCGTCCAAATGCGTAAAGTCCACAGGATTATGGTGTTCGGCAAGGTTTGTTCTACACCTCATCTACATACTTAAACGTATAACAAATAAGCACCAAAGCCTTTTTATATCACATTAGTAGAGACTAATTTTCATAATTAATGGGAGTTCGTAAACTTTGCAATTTCTCTTATAATTAGTACATTTCCGCACTCCCAATAGTACTTTGTGGCTTTATCTGATAAATGGGATATTAAGGAATTGCAAAAAGTCACACGACCATTAAATATGTAATATTCACTTCGGGGAATATGCAAAAATAATTAGCTAAATTTGGATGGTCTTTTCATACTAATGGTATAATAAGAAACCATATCACACTGTTATTTCCCATGATCTTGTCATCATTACACTCATAATTGTAATATAGGATAACATTGATTTTATAGAATGTGGAAAGCCAAATTATCATTTAAATAAAAAAATTATTGGCTACAAAATATATGCCAATACGTAATTTATATATATATATATATATATATCAATGTAAGACTTAAAGTTCAAGAATCTATGTAACTCATCAAACCTCTAAATAACCAAAATAATTATAATTGACAAAGCAGAAGCATATGACATAATGACTATTTAGTATATAAATTAATCTTATCAATGAGAAAAGGCATATGAAACGTTTTTTTTTAACATATTTTGCAAACAAATTATAAGGTGTCATACTATTAGTATACCAATAATCTAAAAACGCATATATAATACCTCACATAGATTTCATGTCTTTAAATTTCTAACATTTTGAACTTTGGAGGTAAGCAAACATGTGGAGGACAAACTATTAGGTCTACCTGATCCAGAAGTATCCGTATAACACCATCAAATTTCAACAAAATATATCTACCATTACTTATGAAATAAACAAGTGAATAAGTGTAAGATAATGAGCGTATGGAAAAAGAAAAACAAAACATGAGATATACCGTCAAATTAATCTCAATTGTATAAGTCAAGACCTTGAAGAAATTAACCATATAAGAATATGAACATATATATGCATATATAACAAAATCTATACAAATAATGTCAAAAGTCAATATGGAATCATATAGTTTATACGTTATGAAGAATGACATACCATAATTCATGAAGAAACCTAATATGAAATTAAATAATAACTTTTCTTTATAGACAGAGTAGTCCTTATACCAACATCACCGACAAAGTTTTAAATACATTAGCAAAAGATTAATAAAGGAAAGATGCTAGCAAGAAATTTATAGTATGGCCATTACGTATAAGAAATATTGCACTAAGAATCATGTAACATAGAAATGATGCTAGAACAATATTCAAAACATAGATTTAAGCATTCAAAAGCAAATGGTGAAAAATCAACTTTACCGGTATATCAATTTACCAATCTCCAAGTCTTGTTCAATTTACCAATCTCCAAGTCTTATAATAACCTCAAACTTTTCGTACAACAAATATGATTAAAGACTCGTGCTGATAGTGTGTAATAAAATAATAGAAAAAACTACAATTGCATGAAACTAAAAGAACAAGAGAGAGAGCATAAGAGAAATATGAGAGACAAATAAGTTTTGTGTTCTTTCTAGTAAGGAGTCATCATACAAGTAAATATCTCCTCTATTTATACCTTAAGGATCATAACTAGATGTCATAAGAGAAGACATAAGTTACATGTAAAATTAAGAGATGAGTTATAACAATAATATACAATATTAAGAAAGAAAATAATGTTATCTAAATTAGTGATTTAATATTTATGTAGGTTATAGAATATTAAGATGTGACATCCAACGCAATTGAATTACAACATAAACAAAAAGTTGGTGAGTTGAAGTTGTAGTTTTTATTTTCTCAAGGTTTTTAAATTTCAGGCATCTAAAATCATCGCCCAGAGCTTCCTACTTTTTTTGTAAGATTAAAAATAAATAAAAAATAAAAAAACGATACACAATGCATTGAATCGGAAGCATTAAAAGTTGGAAAAAGAAACAATTCTCTTAGAATGGAACAAACGATACATCGTATTCTTGTCTTATGATTTAGATCCCTTGAAGAGATTATTTAGTTCTATTGGCAGATGTTTTCTCAAGTACTCACCCATGCTTCCACAACTCAGTGAGTTTCTTTAATGCAACCCGAGACGACCCACCACGGGAGGTGGGGGAAGGTGATGAATGGAATTGCAGCGGAGACGCCGGCGGTTTCGCCGGCTTTGTATGGAGGGGTGTTGACTAGGATGTGGACGGAGGGTGAAGGTTTGGAATTGAGAATGAGCTTTCCAAGCTCAACCATGGCAATAAGGTGGCCGATGGGTGGTGTTGGGTACAGAACTATTGACTCCGTGTTTTCTGTTTGTGTGGCGGAGCTCTGTTAAAATTCATTAAATTTGATAAAAATTCATCTTTGTAATTTATTATTTTTTGTGTAATTTTTTTCAAACGCACCACGGCTTGGTATTTTTTTAAACCTTCCTTTACACTGATATAATATGAAAAATGCTTCTTAGCGGGGACTCTATCGTTAAGCTATTAATAAAATGTTTTTGAATGGTCAATATTTTTAAAAGGATTGGAAAAGATTCGTTTAATTCTAATTTGACGCAAGTTTAGTTTTGAACACCAACTTTTTCTTAACTTATTCAAAAGATTGTTTGAACAATGTCTGAAATCAAGATTTGGTGTTGACTCTTTATGTGATAACGAATATGTAAAAAATTTTTTTTATAGTAAAAAAAAATGTTGTGTTAAAAATTGATTGTTCCTTTATATTTTATCAATTTATTTAATTTTTTTTTCCCTTTAGAAAAAAATGCAGTAATCTTTTTTTACTATAATAAAACTCCAAATTTTAAATTCAATTTGATAAAATAGTTTAAACTAGACTCTTATAAATGTCATAAATTTATTTTTGTTTTAAGTTTATTTTTTGATCTGCAGGACTTATATTTTAATTTTAGCTCTAATAATATTGTTGCACGCATATAGACGCGGATGTTGTGCTTGATTATAATATAAAATTAATAAAAATAGAACTAGCCAACAAAAGGCTGATATCTAAGAACCAAATGCACAAATTTTTTTTTTTTTTTATACAGGCGCATCAATCACTGTTGTTACTTATTATATTTATTTTACTGGACAATTGGAGACTTGCAATGTTATAAAAGGTTTTTGAACGTTGGTCGGTCAGGGCATTACTTTTAAAATATTAATTTGAAAAAAAAAAACTTCGTCTCTTAAAAATAAATTAAAATCAATTTAATTAATAAACAAAAAATTTCATTTCTGCTTAACGTAGCAAGAAAAATTTTAATTTATGTCTCAAAACGTTAATAAAATAAAATAATCTAATTTTTTATTTTGATTGTACAAAATGATTTTTTATATCCAAAATTTGTTAAGATACTGGAAAAAGAATATTTATAAATCCGTTGTTCCATATAAAATGTTATGAATTTAGGCATCAATCATTTTCTAAAAGGATTAACAAAAATTAAAAAAAAGATTCGTTAATTCTAAAAAAGAATTTTCAAATACTGAAAATTGACGCAAAATTTCAAAAAGATAATTTATCAAAAAATTTTATTCAATTAATCTAAAAAAAATAAATTAAATCACATTTATTTTAGTAAAAAACAAAAGGGGACCTTTAACTAACTAACTTCCCGATGATTGTGTGCAAATGGTACATTCCAAACACTGATTTTCAGGCCCATCTAAAGAAAATTGCTAGTCTCAAAAGATAAAATCTTTTAAATTAGTTAATAATTGGAAATAAAGCCTCACAAGAGTAAGAAGTTTAATAAGAAATATTTTATCTATCATAATTAAATCATAAGTGGCTTATGAAAAATTTCCAAACCAAATCAAAATCAAAGTAAAATTATATTTATTCATGTGAACTTTTGTTTTGCATGTTTATGCTTGATGTTAGATAGTAACCTAAGATTAAAATTCAAGTGAAAAACTTATAAGAATAATAAGGAGGAAAGTTCATCCTAAAATATTTAGTTAAATCAAACAATGTTGTCTAAGATAAGCAAAAAATAGAAAACACCCAACATGTGAAAAATGAGTTGTTAACAGTGATAAGAAACTATCATAATTAATGGACTTGTGAAGCATATTCAAAAAAATGTGAAGCGGGGAATGAATAACTTATCTCTCATAATCATTTTTATTAACATGTGGTAACTCAATAAGTTTTAATATTTATGACTCTCAAAATTTTATGTTAAATAGTTTTGATAATTATGACTATTAAACTACATGTTATATAGTTTCTATTAATTATAATTTATAAGATTATGTAAGTAGTATGCCTTAAGAAACAAGTATATACGTTTTGGATAATGAATATGTTAAGTTATAATATTTTGTTACAACTATAGAAGTAATTTAAATTAGAAGCAAAAAAAAAAAAAAAAAAATGTTTTGTAAATTTTAAGTAATTTCAGTAAGTGTAGTACAAGCTACAATGACTGTCACATAGGAGGATTGTCACATATACACCCTTAGTAAATGAAGGATTTATTGGATAATTTATCATTTATAAGTAATTCTTGCGATCATTTATTTACAAGCCAGTAATTTAGTTTCTTTAGTAAATAATGAATTTACTTAGTAAATTCTTTATTTACCAACTAAAAGTGTCGTAAATAATGAATTTACTCAGTAAATATTTTATTTAATTACAAGTTAAAGAAATAAAACACAATCTTGGTGAATAAAAGATCTACCATTTAAGTATTGGTAAATTCTTTATTTACTAGCCAATAGTTATAATTTATGAGGTAAATGACAAGTTTACTTGCTAAATGCATTATTTACCAACTAATAGGGTTTTTTGTAAAGTTTTTAAACTTTTTAGGTCAAATTATAATTTCTTAAAAATTGAGAAGGTTAAATTCTAATTCTTTAAAAAAATTAAGTGATCAAGTTCTAATATTTTCAAATTAAGGGGTCAAATTTTAATGTTTTAAATATTTGGGTTAAATCATAAATTTCTTTAAAACTGAGAGGTCAAATTATTTTTTTTAAAATAGGGGTCAAAACGTGAAATTTAGTATTTATATTAAAAAAAAAAAAAAAGTAATTACAACCCCAAAAATGTTGAACAATTATTTTTGATCCTACTAAATTTTTGAATAATAAATTTTATAATTTTGATTATTTAGGGGTATTATTTGTATTTACGGATTGATAAGAATGCATTTACTAAAATTATGTTATTTTATTTCAAATTTCTAAATTTTGTGCCATTTGTTTTTAGTAGAAGCTGAGTTATTTTTTTCCCTCCTCTCAAATCTCCTTTGAAAATCTTGGCCTCCATTTACATGGGCTCCAATCAATCCGCTATCCACTCTTGGCCCACAGGATTATGGGGCCAGACTTGGCCCCCTTTTGTCTCTGCTGGGCCATATATGCGGAAATTTCAGTACCAGTTTTACCCTTGTTTTATGCAGAAGATGGACAAATATATTATATCTACGAGTTTAGATTTTTATCATTATTTTTAATTAATATCTTTTTTAATTAAATTATTATATTAGTTAAAAGATTACTAATTATAAAGGAAGTATAGAGAATTGTATAATTTATTTTTAAGAGTGTATATATTTAAATTTTTATTTATCATTCTTGATTAATATTCTTTTATTAATATAGTTATTTAATTAAAAGATTATTAATTAAAAATAAATAATAAAAATCTTAAAAGCATTTTTAAATAGTATTTGTCTCTTTTTCTCTTAAAAGAAATGAGTAAAAAATTTATACTCATGTATTCTAAGAATAATTTTAATAATTTTCTCTCTTTTTTCTTGACGCAATTATTATGATTAAACTGATTAATCCCTAATGATGACTAACTATTAATGATACATCTCACCAAATATGTTTTAAGCGCACTTACCCGACAGTGATAGATAGTCATATAAATTAAAGTCTCCAGATTAGCCAAAAAAACAAAAAAGCACTTGCCCGTTAGTGATAGATAGAGATATAAATCAAAGTCTCCTGATTTGCCAAAAATAAAAAGAAAAAAAAAAAAAAAAAAAAAAAAACACACACACACACACACACACAAATCTCCGTCTTGATTCTGACTAAACTTCACTCCACTCTTATCTTTATTTTATTCCAGTGACAAGGGAAATTAGTGCATTACAAATTTGCTGAAAAGAAAGCAACAACGCCCGAATTTATTGAAAACACAAACAGACAAAAGCTAATTAACCCTGCAATACGATCTCTTCATGTTATCTTGAAAAGCCATCTATTTGGATGTAGCCCACACACTTCATTTTATCTTGGATGAAACTCTCTTCATCTTATCTTGAAATGCCAACCTCGTGAATCACGATGAATCATGAACCTACTATAACCCCCGAGTTCCATAATAAATCTCAACTCACTGACGCTTCCAAAACTCAGTGAGTTTGGTCAATGCAACACGGGACGCCCCACCGTCGCTTAGAGCAGCTCTAGCTTCATCCTTCATTTCCAACACACGCTTCCTTATCGAGTCGCCGCTTTCGGAGCCCGTCATCAACTCAGTGACTCGCCTTTCAACTTCGTCGGCGCTCACAAACCCGTCCTTATCACACTCGTTCATCGGCAAAGCGATCTTGATTTCCTCGACCAACACCACCCTGTTCGACCTCTGCTCCGCGTAGAGCGGCCAAGCCACCATCGGCACGCCGGCGCAGACCGATTCCAGCACCGAGTTCCACCCGCAGTGGGTCAAGAACCCGCCCACCGAGTCCTGACTCAGCACCTTCACCTGTGGGGCCCAGTTCTTCACCACCAGTCCCCTATCTCTCGTCCGATCCAAGAACCCTTTTGGAAGTAACGAATCCAAACTCGATTCCGGCGATTCCGACGGCGGATTTCGCACCACCCACAAGAACCTCTGGCCGCTCCTCTCCAACCCTACCGCTATTTCCTTCAGTTGCTCTTTGGAGAACACGCCTAAGCTTCCGAAACAGAGAAAAACCACGCTTTGCCTTGGTTGCGAGTCCAACCACTTGAAGCACTCTGAATGTAAATCTGTTTTCTGTCTAGTCATAATAAGCGGTCCAACGCAGTATATCGGAGGAGTAGAATGGTCAGGAACGCATAATCCTTCAGTTATGGCTTTGACTGCTCTAGATTCAAGCGATTCAAACGTGTTTACAATAATTCCCGTCGATCTCGAGACATGGATAGAAGATTCGAGAAAGTATTCGTAAGTCTTATCGTGACGGTCGAGGTACTGTTTCGCCATGTCCAGCGAAGGAATCGGCGGCACTCCGGGGACGCTGTGAAGGGCGTTGTTGAGATCTTTGAAGCTCTTTGGGAATATGGTTTTGTGAAGAGTTGGTAAGTAAAGGAAAATAGCTAAGGCGGCGGCGGCGGAAGTGAAGAAGACGAAAGAGGGGATGTTGAGATCGGCGGAGACGGTGAGAGTGCTTCCGCAGAAGAAGTCCACGATGAAGGCGTGGATGGTGTGTGTTTGAGAGATGGAAACTAGGGCTTCAGATACGTAGGGTTTGTTGAGATGGAGGACTTCCATGATTCGGTTTTCGATGTGAGCCGAGGCGGTCAAAAGCTTGGGAGGGAGGGAGACGGGCGGGAGGTGGTGGAAGGTGATGGAAGGATTGGTGGCGGAGACGGCGGTGATGTAGGGAGCGGTGTCGCCGGCGTCATAAGGCGCTGTAGTCATGAGGATGTGGATGGAGAGTGAAGGTTTGGAAGTAAGAATGAGCTTTCCTAGCTCAACCATGGCGATAAGGTGGCCGATGGCTGGTGTTGGGTAAAGAACTATTGACTCCATGTTTAGGTTTTTGTGGCTAAGTTGAAGACACAGAGTAAACTCGCTATATACATATATATACAAAAATGAGAGAAGTCGCTTTTAAAAAAAAAAAATATATATATATATATATATATATATATATATATATATGAGAGAAGTCGTTGAAAAGTTGTGAAGGCGTTTTAAGATTCTATGCAATGTTGACCGACGAATCAATTAGTCCGGTGCTATTTAAAGGCTCCTTTAATTTATTTATTTAAAATTTTAATTTAAATTGAGATATAATTTAATATTAAATTTTTTTATTATAATAAAAAAATTAAGTATGATTGTTTTTTAAAATTTTTTATTATAATAAAATTTAATTTTAAATTTGAATTCAAGAATGCCTTGTTTATTTGTTTTTTTTTTTAAGCTGCCACAGGATTGATTATTATTATAGAATTATTTGTGTACAATCAACATGCGAAAGAATAGTATCAATGATTTTTGATTCGGTGGTTTTCACGTTTGTGAGCTCGAAATTCATTTTTAAAGGAAAAAAAAAAAAATAGACGTGCACAGCATTTCACTTAATTTACTTATTGACTTTTCTTATAAATCTCACTTTCTAGTTAGAGTGTCAACATGGGTGGGCGTGGACCAGAGACGGCTAGAGTCTATTCTTTTGTAATTCGAGTAATTTTTTCTTTTATTGATGAAGAACGAAACAATAATTTGTTGGTAATAAGGTATCGAATATGTTTAGTTCGCTGATTTAAGTTTTTAATTCGAATTGAGATGTGATTTTATGTGAGAGCTTTTTACTGTAGTAAAAAAGTTAGATGTGATTGTTTGTGAGAGCTTTTTACTGTAACAAAACTCAAATTTTAAACTCAAATCAGCGAAATGAACGGGATCTTAGACTTGTGTTTGTAGAGTTATGTACTTTTTTATTTTCATTCGGTACATTTTAGGAGATGGCATCTCCTTTCCCTATTAAACACAGTTAAATGACTCTTTCCGTCTAAGATCTCTTAATTTAGTGGTATTAAAGTATTTAGGTGAAGGGTTACGGATTAAATATTGTCTTGTATTTTAAAAAAAAAAAATCTTTTTTTTTTTCTTTTAATTATCTCTTTTTGTTTCCTCAATCCATGTACTCAAAGCAAGGTTTGGAGAAATTCCGGTCAATACATATCAAATTATCAATTAACTCACAGTGTTGCCCCACTGACGCAGCCTTAATAATTCTGCATTTTTGTTTTCTTGATTGTGCTAAAGAATCTTCTCGATTTTAGGAGATTATATTTTTTTCATATGTTGTTGTTATAGGGAAAAATTCCACGATCCACGTGGTCCACTAGATGATCGCGACGTGGCATAATTGGATGACTAATGACCGCGACAGCTGTGGACAAAGTATCCCACTATTCAATAGACGCCGACCGTAGACAACAATCACAATATGAAAATAAAGCCTTAGGGGCGATCGTATTGAGGAGTATATCGCAATACAAAGTCGACCGCATCATCATTTGAAGATGTAGACCGCTTCAAAGGACAGCCAAGCGCCAACCCTAACCACATCAGCCAAGATGTGACAGCTGCTCAGAGACTTGTTAGGTATTCAATGCAAGCAAAGTCAGTGGTGAAGTCGATGGGAAAAATCAGACAAACTAGCCAAAATCTCAGTCATCATAACTCATTGTTCCAAGAGTTGATAAAGCAATCTCAGAATATGATTAGAAGTTTGACAATTAGGATAATATGATATATAAATTTGGGGGCTGCGGACTCTCTCTCTCATTTTGTAATATTTTCTTCTAGACTCTCTCTCGCTTTGTAATATTTTCTTTTGGACTCTCTCTCTCTCTCCTGCTAGTTTGTAATATTTTTCCTCAGAATTTAGTGAAGCCCTCTGAATGTGGACATAGCCTTTGAATTCCAAAGGTGAACCACTATATAATTTATGGTGCTGATTTTAATTCTTTTTAGTCACGTTATAATCACATTTAATCCGCACACAAACCACCACAATCTTATTATTAATCTGTTGACGAATTTTTATCGTCAACAGTTGTTATATTCTAATATTTTTTTAAAATTTTCAAAAAGATATAGTTGTAGATATAGTCTACCGAACTCCATTGAATCCTCTCACCTATGAATTCAAAAAACATAAAAGTTATTAAAAATTGCATACAAGTTGCCATAAAATTTTTGCGATATCTGAGGCGGTATGTACAGCCAGCTTAAGAATACAGATAAATATATATCAATCAACGTATTGACGTAGCCGCACCGACGTAGTTGTAACCCTCAGTGATTCCGCTTTTGTTTATTCTCGAATTTCTAGGAGATAAGTTCTTCAAACTTCATGTAGTGTTATATTCTAATAATTGTCGTTTTCAAGTATTATCTCATGTCGATTTAATTTTCAGTTGTTTCTCTGCTATTGCCTATTGTCTTTTTCAATTAATTGTCGTTTTTATGTTGATCTCATTTTCTATAGCTTATCTCGGCTATTCTTGTTTATAGAATTTGTGTCGTTTTTTACCTGACACCTTTGCCTGTGTCTGCTTTAGATTCTTATAAAAATTCATCTCATTTGGGTCCTTTGGGAAATCGAATAAGTCGCAGGGCATGCACTTTGGGATTTCCTATTTTGAAAATCATTGGGTGCGTTTGAAATGATTTCAAAATAATTTTATTTTTTTTATATAAAACTGAAAATGAAAACGTTATCATTTTTAAAAATACGTTATAGTAATTTTATTAAGAGATTATTTTCAATTTAAAAAAAAAAAAAAAAAACTTAAACTCCGTTTAGTTATATAATTTTCACTTACCTGCCCAAAAAAAAGGCATCTGCCCACATAAATGAAAAACGACTCAAATCGTTTTCATTTTCTAAATTTTACACTAAACTAAAAAATGAAATTATTTTCGATTTTCTTACATTTTTTCCTTCAAACTCATTTTCCCCCTCAATCTCATTTTTTTGTCTTGAAAAACGTGAAAAATAAAAACAAAATTAGTTCCAAACACGTTGAATATCATTTAATTCTCTAACTCGAGTTTTAAATTTTAATTTGTTATAATAAAAACTCTCACAAAAAATCACATCTCAATTCGAAATAAAAACTCAAATCTTTCAATTATGTATTTAATTTTGTCAACTTTTTTGATTCTTTATAATTAACAGATTCTTCTCTTTGTAATTAATTAGTTACTCTATTTAAGTGTCCTTTACAACTATAAAAGAGAATTATCTTTTTTAATTGAAATACAGAAATCATTTCACATATATTCCTTGTCTTCCTTTATTTTTAACAGTTCTGTTAGCAGATGTTTTCGTAACTCGCCCACGCTTCCACAACTCAGTGAGTTTCTTAAACGCAACCCGAGATGACCCACCATTGCTAAAAGCAGCTCTGGGCTTCATCCTTCATTCCAAGCACACGCTTCCGTACCGAGTTACCACTTTCGGAACTCGCCATCAACTCAGTGGCTCGCCTCTCAACTTCACCAGCTATCACAAATCCGTCCCGATCAGACTCCATCATAGGCAAAGCAATCTTAATTTCCTCAACAAGCACAACCGCCCACCGACTCGTGACTCAGAACCTCCATCTGTGGGGCCCAGTTCTTCAACACCAGTCCCCTGTCTTTCGTCCGGTCCAAGAACCCTTCCGGAAGTAACGAATCCAAGTCCGGTTTTGGCAAGGCTAGCTGATAAAGCCACGTTTCCGCTCTTCTGCGATGGCGGATTACGCACCACCCACAAGAACCTCTGGCCACTCCTCTCCAACCCCACCGCTATTTCCTTCAGTTGCTCATTCGAGAACAAACCTAAGCTTCCGAAATAGAGAAAAACCACGCTTTCTCTTGGTTGCGAGTTCAACCATTTCAAGCACTCAACTTGTTAATACTTGTCCTTCGCGGCAGTAATCAATGGTCCAATGCAGTATACCGGAGGCGTGGGAGCATCCGGCACGCATAGTCCATCGGATATGGCTTTGAGAGCTCGAGACTCTAAAGACCCAAAAGTGTTTACAATGATTCCATCTGCTTTTGGCTAGTAGGTTGAAGACTCAACAATGCATAGGTAACTATTAACATGGCAGTCTTGAAATGATTTTGGCGTATCCGACAAAGGAATTGGCGGACATCCAGGGATGTCGAGAAGAGTGTTGCCGGTATCGAGATTTAAGATATTTGGGATGGTTTTTTCAAGAGTTGGCAAGTAAAGTACGTTAGCTAAGTTAGTCGCGAGAAAAGTGAAGAAGATGTGACTGGGGATTTTTTTGAGCTGATTATCGGAGGAGATCACCGAGAGAGTGCTAGCGCAGAAGAAGTCCATGATGAAGGCATGAACGATGTGGTTTTGAGAGATGGAACGTAGGGTCTCATAAGGCAAGTAATATGGATCACGATACGACAATACAACTCAAAAATGACACAAATTTCACAGGTTTGGGTTGAAAAAAATAGTTCGGGTCATAGTTGAATTAATCTGAAATTGACACAAAAAGTACGGGTCAATTTCAAGTTAGACCCACCTAATCCGAACACGACACGAAACTCGTAAAAAACTAAATAATACATATATTTTTCATTACATATTTTTTATGATAGTTACACTCAAAGTTGTATACTGTTATTTACTTAATTTCAATGGATTTTATTATAATTTTGTGTATTATGAATTTTAAGTTATTTTTAATATGTAAAAAACTAAATAAAAGTATGCAATTTTTATGTCAATTTCGGGTTCATGGGTCAATTTCATGTCAATGTTCATTTTCATGTCATGTCATGTCAACCTATAAAGTGGTCCAGTCATGTTCGTATTGCGATTTTTAAAAAATTTAATGTCACAAATCGTGTTTAGGTTGACTGTAAATTTAAAAAAAAACGATCAAAACACGACACATGACACGAATTGTCACCCTTAGGGCCTCAGCAACCATTGGTTTGTTGAGATGGAGGACTTCAAACATGTGGACGTTTGGTTCATAGATTCAGAATCATGATTTAGAACTATTTTTTATTTACGTGTGTTTTTTATGAGAGAAAATATTATAACAAACCACGAACTATAATTCAAATTATGACACAAATACACCAACCAAACATACAAACTTTTCGTGATGCGCCGAGGCGGTCAAAGCTCGAGAGGGAGGGAGATGGGCGAGAGGTGGTGGAAGGTGATGAATGGAATTGCGGCAGAGACGCCGGCGGTGTCACCGGCTTTGTAAGGAGGGGTGTTGATGACTAGGATGTGGACGGAGAGTGAAGGTTTGGAAGCGAGAATGAGCTTTCCAAGGTCAACCATGGCAATAAGGTGGCCGATGGGTGGTGTTGGGTACAGAACTATTGACTCCATGTTTTATGTTTGTGTGGCGGAGCTCCAGTGTAAGTTTCAAATTCACCACGGCTTGGTCTGTACCTTCCTTTACACATATATACGAAAAATGCTTCGGACATTACCGGCTATTAAAAAAAGATGGTCTACTTAATGGGTTTATTTTTTATCTGCAGGACTTATATTTTATTAGCTCTAATAATATTGTTGCACGAATATAGACGCAGACGTTGTGCTTGATTATAATATAAAATTATGTAGCCAACAAAAGGCTGATATCTAAGAACTTTTTTTCCTTTTATACAGACGTATCACTGCTGTTACTTATTCTAACTTTACTGGACAATTGGAGACTTGCAATGTTATAAAATGTTTTTTGAACGTTGGTAGGTCACGGCATTATTTTTAAAGCAAAAAACTTCGTCTTTGTACACCCGATCAATATAATTAATAAACAAAAAATATCTGCTTAACGTAGCGGATTTATGTCTCAAAACGTTAATAAAATAAAATAATCTCATTTTTATGATTGTTTGATTCGTTAAGATACTGGAAAATAGAATATTTATAGATCCGTTGTTCCAAATAAAATGTTATGAATATAGGCATCAATCATTTTCTAAAAGGATTGAAATTAAACAAAAGATTCGTTAATTCTAACGAAACGCAATATAATTTGTGGAGAATTCTTAAGAAACACCAACTTTTATCTTAACATATTCAAAAGATTGTATCCTTAAATGATCAACTTCATAATCAAGAATTGATGCAACCACTTTGACGACTTTCTCCACAACAACGTCGTTCCTGAGGCTACGAATAGTGTAGACGACCAGGCATTCTTTAAATCATTATGTATTATAGTCAAAAATGTAATAATCGTTTTTTCTTGCCAAGTTTTATCCGAATTGATCTTTTTTTTTTTTTTTTTTTCTTTGTAAGATTTGTAATGAGACAGTTATGATTCCATAAATAAAATTTAATTCCCTAATTCCTTATCTTTTCTTCTTTTGTTCCTTTATATTTTATCAATTTATAATTTCTTTTATCGATTTAATTTATAATTTTTTTATTTTTATTAATAAATAACGTGCATAAAAAACAATCATTCAGAAAAAAAAAAAAAAAAAAAAAAAAAAAAAGAGCTATGTCGACAAATATAAAAGTTCATAAAATCTGTTAAGAAATTGTAACAACATATAATCCATTTTGATTCGTAGTAAATACCATAATTTAAAATAGTAACAATAAAGAGCATAAAATTAATTAAAAGCATGATGTTCCAATTTTACTCTTATATAATTTTTATGTCGTAATTAATGTATTCATCGGTAAATGCTTTATTTATTAAACATTAATTTTAAAAAAATTATATTTTGATCTTTTATGTTTTAAAATATATTTTGACCCTGAAAATTTTATAAATTTATATTTTGATCCCTCAATTTTTAAAAAATTACATTTTGACTTTAATTTTTTTAAGTTTTTTTTTTTCATATACTGTAATAACCGATAAAATCCTAGAATAAAATAATATAATTACATATTTAAGTTAAGGATTTTCCTAGAAAATGTCATGTTATATTTTGTGATTGAAGGATTTATGAAATTCATATCAATATTCTAAAATTTTGTAGTAAATTTTACATGAAGTTCATGTTTTATGATCAAGTAAATTCAGTTGATAATTCTCACCGTGAAGTAAGGCAGAAGAAATTCAATCTGTGAATAGCTTGAGAATTTCAATTATAAGAATTTTCAAGTACAGTATGGTGTTAGTAGCATACCGAAAAACACTCTAATACTCAAGAATGTCCTTAATTGCTAAACAGTGACATTTTTCAATAAAAAAAAATGCTATCTAAGGTCAGAAATTAACAATGTCGTTAACCGTGTCACTTTTGAGATATAATGTAAAAAAAGCTGAGTTTAAATTTTATTTAGTCTAAAAATAATTTTAAGACTAAAATAAATGTCCAAACTTACTTCACAATTAAAAATTTAATTCGGTGTCAAATTATTCAGAAATTAGTATCAAATTATTCAGAAATTAATATCAAATTACAAAATAAATAGTAATAAGGGACCCATTAAAAACCCGAATTCCCTGTTGACTAAGTTTAGTCCTTACAGTCAATATAAAATTCATCTGTGTTGAAGTAATCTTAAAGGGATAAGACTAAGTACAAGAGATGACTTGATTTGACGGTGATAGGTGGAGGTTAATTATGAGATTCTTTACTCTCTTTTTCCTAAAGCATTGGCGCAACATTAGTGAGCAATTAGACAAATGTTTATCTAATTAATCTAGCCTAAGACACTTAGTTAAGAATTAAGAGCAAATATCCCACTACTTCATATATAGAACCTTTCATGACCTAGTACTAATTTTTGTTCTCTTTTCCTCCCATTTTCACTCCACTGTCGATGCCGACTCCTCCCTTGTATTTTCTCTCAAAAATTTATCTCATTTCCTCACCACAAATCCCTAGCCATTTTCTAAGAAGGAGAAGGAGCCTAGAAGTTTTCTCAAGAGTTCTTAAAGGGAAAACATTTAATCTTTTCTCCTTCATTTTTCTAGCAAGTTTAAGTTTGAAGATCATAGATGTGATTTGTGACTCCTTGAGGTTATGGTTTGTAATGAGGGTGTGTGTTTTATGACGGTTTTGGTGTCTTTGAAGTTATTTTATTTTGTTATGATTATGTTTAGTTTTAGGCTTTTAGCTATGCATGATTTATGTTTGTAATAATTTTTTTTCGTTTTTTCCGGTTACTTTGAACGTAAAAAAAGAGCGTCGTAGAGCAAGATTTTTCAGTTATTCAAAACATGAGATTTTTAGTTCTCAATGTTGTGAATGTTTTTCTGTGACTGTGAAAAAAACTCATTTTTAACTCTAAATACAAGTTTTAAGCCATTTTTCAACACACTGCAAAGCTATCCAAAACTATTTCAAAAACTGAGCAACAGCTGTTTGAAGCCAAACGGGCCCTTTAGATGCCGAATCATAGTAATCTCAAAACACAAAAATTTTAGATCTCAAAGAAACGAAGAATTCTCGTGAAGAAAAGTTTTTCAAAATCCAACTCTAAGATATAGCAAAACACATATTTTAGAAACTGCATAGTTTAAATCGAACAAAATTAAAACAGTTTTGGTTTTTAAAGAAAAATCTATCAAAAAACCCGAGACGTGATTTCTAAAAAAATACGAAAGTTTTAGATCTCGTTTTAAATGGAAAATATTCTTAAAGAGAGTTTTCAAAAAAAAAAATGTTCATAAGACTTTGTCCGCCTGTAAGTGTACGGTGTTAAATTTTGATAGTAAATGGTGAGTGAGTATCGTTTCCACATGTAATGGATAGTAAATTACCACTGAGTACCATAATTATTATAACTCAACTTTATTTAGGCAACCGAACTCAATAAAATAAAAATAAAACTATAATAAATATAAATACAAAAATAAAATAAAATATGGAAACTTCTATGCACAAATGTACTAAGGACTTGACTTCACCTTATCATTCATATGTCCATCCTCTCAAACAATTACTAGTCAATTTCACTCAATTTATTAATCAAGGGACCTAATCTAACTTAGTTACTTCTTCTGAGCGTTAAACGAGGTCATATGCATGAATACCCGAATCAATATTCCTATCTAATTTGTTTACTCAAACACTCATTAACTTTAGCCCTTAAATTAGAAATCAAATACCAATCGCCTCCCAGCCTCACAACAATAGAAATCCTAGTTGATAATCTAATACTTGACCACCTACCAGTCTCACAATATCCTAAACTCCCAACGAGATTATCTAAGTGTTGATCTCATCCCGGACTCACAATAACCTAGACTATGTTTATCAATTTCAAACTATGAAATCAATCTCTCCCGAGCATCAAAATCACAATCTAAAATTATCTAACTCATTGGCCACATAAATTAGAAATATTAAGTATAGAGAAACATAAATAAATTAAAATGGAATTTAACTAACAATTGACAAGATAATGAAAACATGGTTCAAATAAAGCTACATCAAGCCCTAGAGTATAAAATCTAGCTCAACATAGAGGAATCCATAACCAAGATCACAAATTCAAGAACAAAAACTAAAAAACTACAAAGAAAATGGAGAAGGAAGAGAAAACTCTTGTGCAGATGAACTTTAAGTCTTCAAATCTTCAAGAATTTCAAACTCCAAGCTTCTCTCTCTAGGAATTTTTGTGTCTCTCATCCTTTCCAAGTTGGGAACTAGGGTTTCTCTTGCTTAAGTATACCCAAAATTGGAGAATAACATCATCTAAACTTATCCAAGGGTCAAAAATGGCCAACTATAATGATTAAGGGGTAAAAGAACACCCAAAAACCTCTTTACTGCCAGATGCGCACCAGCCCCTGCCCAAGGCTGCTCTTGGGCATTTTTCACCCCGTTTCGCGCGGATCCTTGCCCTCATCTGTGGCTCATCCCAATAGCTTCCAAAGCTCCAATTTTTTTCCTTACTTTCAACTAATTTCCCATTTATTAATGATTCCTACAAAAACACATCAAACTAACAAAAATTCTTGAAAGCTCACAAATATTTGAACTCAAAGGTACTTGATTTGTCATTAAATAACCTCCTCATCAACATACTTTTATGGTAAACTTACAAACTAACATTAAAAAGACTACTTTCAATAGTTTTAAAAGTAAAAGCATCAGTTATCGACAAAAATTTTATTTAGAACCGATAATGGAATTTTAGTACTTGTAATTAATTAAACAAGCAAACGCTTTCATAAAACTTAGACATTTTATTTTTAGTACAAAACTTTAGTAACAGTTTCTTTTAAAACCTTAAAAGTTTTAAACAAACATCCAAACGAGGACTTACGAACCCAATATGTTAGGCCCTTAGAATTACGGCATTAGATGCAGGTCCAACATCCGTATGAATTCAAGAACCCTCACTCAAGTCTAAATTGCGACTATCTCGAGATAGAATGCCTTCATTAAGTCTTTAGGCCGAATTGGGCCTTAATACTAGAACAAGCCCAATAAAATAGCAAATGACAGTTAATCTCATACTCTTAATGGGTGTCTATTTTAGAAATAAGCAAGTAAGAGAATAGATTGTTTGGCAATTAGTAAATTCCAGCTCTGTGAAACAGGTAAGTAGGAATCTTGCTTATAGTATGAATAGTTTTTAAATAAAAAGTTACACATGTTATAAATACATTTTTATGCTTGATGTTATAGTATGCAATGTCATGCCATACTGTTGCTACCCTAATAAGTCCAGTGAAACTTATAAGAAAAATTTTAGTTAAATGTCGTACCAGCCTCCGTGAGGGAGCTAACCAAGACTCCGCGCGGGAGATAAAAATATAATAAGTTAAATCACAGTGTCGTTGGGGACCTTGCAAACACTAACTTCCCGATGATTGTGTGCAAATGGTATGAACACTCAGGCCCATCAGTTAGTAAGATAAAATCAGTTAATAAGAGTTTAATAAGACATTATCATAATTAATCATAAGTGGTTCATGCATATTTATACATGTAAACTTCCTGTTTTTTGCGAGAGATAGTTCATATTTGTTGAGCGAAACCTCATTCTATAATATTTATACTGTAAGTAAGCAAACTACGCCTAACGTGTGGTGGACTGTTAGCGAAGCGGCAGACAAGCGGTGTAGAGATTAGAGAATGGATACCGCTCGCAATCATTTTCGTAACTAGTTTTGATATTTAAGACTATCAAAATTTTATGTTAAATAGTTTTGATAATTATGACTATTAAACTAAATGTTATATAGTTTCTATTAATTATAACTAATAAGATTATGTAAGTAAGTATGCCTTAAGAAACAAGTATATACGTTTTGGATAATGAATATGTTAAGTTATAATATTTTGTTACAACTATAGAAGTAATTTAAATTAGAAGCCAAAAAAAAATGTTCTCCAAATTTTAAGTAATTTCAATAAGTGTAGTACAACGGTCACGTAAAAGGATTGTCACATATACACCCTTAGTAAATGAAAGATTTACTGAGTAATTTATCATTTATAAGTAAATCTTGCGATCCTTTATTTACAAGCCAATAGTTTAGTTTCTTTAGTAAATAATGAATTTACTGAGTAAACTCTTTATTTTCCAGCTAAAATTGCCGTAAATAATGAATTTACTCAGTGAATCCTTTATTTTATTACAAGTTAAAAAAATAAAATGTGATTTTGGTGAAGGAGAAAGAGGGAAATATGCCAAAAATTGAGATGAATTAAAATTAATAAGCCAATAGTTTATGTAAGTTAATAAATATGTCAAATTACTATTTTCGTCTATAACCTGTCTGGTTATGAAATATAACTTGACAAGTTTGTCTATAACTTATCTGGTTATGAATCATAACTTGACAAGTTATGGTCTATTAATTTTTATAACTAAAAATTGGCCTATATACTTTCTTAAGCTTTTTATATTAGCCTATTTTTTACTATTTCCCTTAAGATCTATCATTTAAGTATTGGTAAATTCTTTATTTACTAGCCTATAGCTATAATTTATGAGGTAAATGTTGAATTTACTTGCTAAATGCATTATTTACCAACTAATAGGGTTTTTTTGTAAAGTTTTTAAACTTTTTAGGTCAAATTATAATTTCTTAAAAATTGAGAAGGTTAAATTCTAATTCTTTAAAAAAATTAAGTGATCAAGTTCTAATATTTTAAATTAAGGGGTTAAATTTTAATGTTTTAAATATTAAGGGGTTAAATTATAAATTCCTTAAAAATTGAGAGGTTAAATTATAATTTAAAAAAAATAAGGGTCAAAACGTGAAATTTAGTGTTTATATTAAAAAAAAAAAAAAAGTGATTACAACCCCAAAAATTTTGAACAATTATTTTTTATCCTACTAAATTTTTGAATAATAAATTTTATAATTTTGATTATTTAGGGGTATTATTTGTATTTACTAATTGATAAGAATGCATTTACTAAAATTATGTTATTTTACTTCAAATTTCTAAATTCTGTGCTATTTGTTTTTAGTAGAAGCCGAGTTATGTTATTTCCCTCCTCCCAAATCTCCTTTGAAAATCTTGGCCTCCATTTACATGGCCTCCAATTCGGCCCAGCCCCTTTTTACCTCATTTACATGGGCAACGGGCAATCAATCCGCTATCCACAGTCCTGAACCAAGACCTGTAATTGGCCCACAGGATTAGAGGGCCAGACTTGGCCCCCCCTTTTCTCTGCCGGGCCATATATGCAGAAATTTCAGTACCAGTTTTACCCTTGTTTTCTGCAGAAGATGATAAATATCTACCTAGTTGAGAGTTTTACCATTATTTTTAATTAATATTTTTTTTTAATTAAATAATTATATTAGTTAAAAGAATACTAATTAAAAAAGAAGTATAGAGAATTACAGAATTTATTTTTAAAAAAACATGTATTTAAATTTTCATCTATCATTCTTGATTAATAACCTTTTATTATTAGTATAGTTATCTAACTAAAAAGGTTATTAATTAAAAATAAATTATAGAAATTTTGACACATGCACTTTTAAAGAGTATTTATCTCCTTTTCCCTTAAAAAAATAAGTAAAAAATCCATACTCATATATTCTAAGAATAATTTTAATAATTTTCTCTTTATTCTTGACTCAATTATTATGACTAAAGCTTTGTTATAAGCTCTTTATAATTGATGGTCAAACTAATTAATCCCTAATGACGATTAACTATTAAAATACATCTCACCAAACATGTTTTAAGCGCACTTACCCGATAGTGATAGATAGTGGTATAAATCAAAGTCTCCTGACTGGCCAAAAAAACAAAAAAACACACAAAGCCTCCGTCTTGATTCTAACTAAACTTCACTCATCTTTTTTTTTTTCCAGTGACGAGGGAAATTAGTGCATTATAAATTTGCTGAAAAGAAAGCAACAACGCACGAATTTATTGAACACACAAATAGACAAACGCTAATTAACCTCTGCAACACCATCTCTTCATATTATCTTGAAAAGCCATCTTTTGATTTTTGGCCCCATTTCTCTTTAATACTAAAATAAGATTGGGATGTAGCCCACACACTTCACTTTATCTTGGATGAAACTCTCTTCATCTTATCTTGAAATGCCAACCTCGTGAATCACGATGAATCATGAACCTACTGTAACCCCCGAGTTCCATAATAAATCTCAACTCACTGACGCTTCCAAAACTCAGTGAGTTTGGTCAATGCAACACGGGACGCCCCACCGTCGCTTAGAGCAGCTCTAGCTTCATCCTTCATTTCCAACACACGCTTCCTTATCGAGTCGCCGCTTTCGGAGCCCGTCATCAACTCAGTGACTCGCCTCTCAACTTCGTCGGCGCTCACAAACCCGTCCTCATCACACTCGTTCATCGGCAAAGCGATCTTGATTTCGTCGACCAACACCACCCTGTTCGACCTCTGCTCCGCGTAGAGCGGCCAAGCCACCATCGGCACGCCGGCGCAGACCGATTCCAGCACCGAGTTCCACCCGCAGTGAGTCAAGAACCCGCCCACTGAGTCGTGACTCAGCACCTCAACCTGTGGGGCCCAGTTCTTCACCACCAGTCCCCTATCTCTCGTCCGATCCAAGAACCCTTTTGGAAGTAACGAATCCAAACTCGATTCCGACGATTCCGACGGCGGATTTCGCACCACCCACAAGAACCTCTGGCCGCTCCTCTCCAACCCCACCGCTATTTCCTTCAGTTGCTCTTTGGAGAACACGCCTAAGCTTCCGAAACAGAGAAAAACCACGCTTTGCCTTGGTTGCGAGTCCAGCCATTTGAAGCACTCCGAATGTAAATCTGTTTTCTGTCTGGTCATAATAAGCGGTCCAACGCAGTATATCGGAGGAGTAGAATGGTCGGGAACGCATAATCCTTCAGTTATGGCTTTGACTGCTCTAGATTCAAGCGATTCAAACGTGTTTACAATAATTCCCGTCGATCTCGAGACATGGATAGAAGATTCGAGAAAGTATTCGTAAGTCTTATCGTGACGGTCGAGGTACTGTTTCGCCATGTCCAGCGAAGGAATCGGCGGCACTCCGGGGACGCTGTGAAGAGCGTTGTTGAGATCTTTTAAGCTCTTTGGGAATATGATTTTGTGAAGAGTTGGTAAGTAAAGGAAAATAGCTAAGGCGGCGGCGGCGGAAGTGAAGAAGACGTAAGAGGTGATGTTGAGATCGGCGGAGACGGTTAGAGTGCTTCCGCATAAGAAGTCCACGATGAAGGCGTGGATGGTGTGTGTTTGAGAGATGGAAACTAGGGCTTGAGATACGTTGGGTTTGTTGAGATGGAGGACTTCCATGATTCGGTTTTCGATGTGAGCCGAGGCGGTCAAAAGCTCGGGAGGGAGGGAGACGGGCGGGAGGTGGTGGAAGGTGATGGAAGGAGTGTTGGCGGAGACGGCAGTGATGTAGGGAGCGGTGTCGCCGGCGTCATAAGGCGCTGTAATCATGAGGATGTGGATGGAGAGTGAAGGTTTGGAAGTAAGAATGAGCTTTCCTAGCTCAACCATGGCGATAAGGTGGCCGATGGCTGGTGTTGGGTAAAGAACTATTGACTCCATGTTTAGGTTTTTGTGGCTAAGTTGAAGACACAGAGTAAACTCGCTATATACATATATATATATATATATATATATATATATATATATCAAAAAAAAGAGAGAAGTCGCTTTTCAAAAAATAAATAAATAAATAAGAGTTAGATTTGTGTTTGTAGAGTTATGTACTTTTTGATTTTCATTCGGTACATTTTAGGAGATGGCATCTCCTTTCCCTATTAAACACGGTCAAATGAGTTTTTCTGCCTAAGACCTTTTAATCCAGTGGCATGAAAGTATTTAGGTGAAGGGTTGAGGATTAAATACTGTCTTGTATTAAAAAAAAAAAAAAAAAAGTTTTTTTTTTCCCTTTCAATTATCACTCCTTTTTTTCCTCAATCCTTGTACTCAAAGCAAGGTTTGGAGAAATATCGGTCAATACATATCATATTATCAATCAACTCACAGAAATAGCCCCACTGACGCAGCCTTAATAATTCTGCATTTTTATTTTTTTAATTGTGCTATAGAATCTTCTTGATTTTAGGGGATTATATTTTTTCATATGTTATTGTTGTAGGAAAAAATTCCACAATCCACATGGTCTACTAAATGATCGCCACGTGGCATAGTTGGATGACTAATGACTGTGCTAGCTGTAGACAAAAAATCCCACTATTCAATTGGCGCCGACCGTAGGTAACGATTACAATCTAGAAATAAAGTCCTAGGGCGCAATACGAAGTTGACCGTATCATCATTTGAAGACGTAGACTGCTTTAAAGGACAGCTAAGCACTGACCCTTACCACGTCAGCCAAGATGTGATAGCTACTCAAAGATTTGACAGGCATTTAATGCAAGCAGGTTTAGCGGTGAAGCTGGTGGGAAAATTCAAGCAAACTAGCCAAAATCTCTGTCCTCAGAAGTCACTGTTTCGAGAGTTGGTAAAGCAATCTTAGAATATGATTAGAAGTTTGACAATTAGGATAATATGATATATATAAATATGGGGGACTGGACTCACTCTCTCATTTTGTAATATTTTCTTCTGGACTCTCTCTCTCTCGTTTGTAATATTTTTCCTTAGAATTTAATGACGCTCTCAGAAAGTGGACGTAGCCTTTAAATTCTAAAGGTGAACCACTATAATTTATGGTGTTGATCTTAATTCTTTTTAGTTACATTATAATCATATTTTATCCGCACACAAATCACCATAATCTTATTATTAATCTGTTGATGAATTTGTACCGTCAACAGTTGTTATATTCTAATATTTTTTTAAAAAAAATTCAAAGGGATATAGTTGTAGGTATATCCTACTGGACTCCATTGAATCCTCTCACATGTGAATTCAAAAAACATAAATTATTAAAAATTGCATACAAGTTGCCATAAATTTTTTGCAATATCTGAGGCGATATGTACAGCCAACTTAAGAATACATATAAATATATATCAATCAACGTATTGACGTAGCCGCACCAACGTAGTCGTAACCCTCAGTAATTCCGCTTTTGTTTATTCTCGATTTTCCAAGAGATAAGTTCTTCATACTTCATGTAGTGTTATATTCTAATAATTGTCGTTCTCAAGTATTGTCTCATGTCGTTTTAATTTTCGGTTGTTTCTCTGCTATTGCCTATTGTCTTTTTCCAAGTAATTGTCATTTTTCTGTTGATCTCGTTTTTTATAATTTATCTCAGTTGTTCTTGTTTATAGAATTGTGTCATTTTTTACCTGACACCTTTGCATGTGTCTGCTTTAGATTCTTATAAAAATTCATCTCATTTGGGTCCTTTGGGAAATCGAATAAGTCACAGGGGCATGCACTCGGAGATTTCCTATTTTGAAAACCATTGGGTGCATTTGAAATGGTTTTAAAATAATTTTATTTTTTTTATATAAAACTGAAAATAAAAACGTTATCATTTTTAAAAATATGTTTAGTAATTTTATTAAGAGATTATTTTCAATTTAAAAAAAAAAAACTTAAATTACGTTTAGTTATATAATTTTCACTTACCTACCCAGAAAAAAGGCATCTGCCCACAGAAATGAAAAACGACTCAAATCGTTTTCATTTTCTAAATTTTACACTAAACTAAAAAATGAAATTATTTTCAATTTTCTTACCTTTTTTCCTCCAAACTCATTTCCCCCCTCAATCTCATTTTTTTGTCTTGAAAAACGTGAAAAAAAAAAACAGAATTAGTTCCAAACACGCTGATTATCATTTAATTCTCTGACTCGAATTTTAAATTCCAATTTGTTATAATAAAAAACTCTCACAAAAAATCACATCTCAATTCGAATTGAAAACTCGAATCGGAAATAACTTTCACCCTTACTTGAAAAGGACTATAATTTTAATAAGAACACAAAACTAAAAGAGGTGACCTTTCACTCACCTCTCACTAAAAGGTAGCACATTTTTAATTTTCTCTAAGTTGCGCATTCTTATTGCCGTTGGGCCATTTATTAGAATGTGTCGTCCTGTGACTTTCACTGTAGCGTTTGAATGAATAACTTTTTCAAGAAAAAAAAAAAAAGAAAAGTTTAGTAGATAGTAGTGATTTCACAAATACAAGTGCAACCAACAGGATGCTCAGCTACTAAAAGAAAATACATGGAATCTACTTTCTTGTTCTTTTCTCCCAACAGCCTAATATTTTGCGATATCTGAGGCAGAATTTATAGGCAAACTTCAACCCCTGTAAAAAATGGATTCATAACACCGACTTGGAATAAGGTATTTGACAGCTCATTGCCCAACTAAAGCTTGCAACCATGATGAGAGAGAGTGCTGCCAGAAAGAAGTCAACACGTTAAGACATTTTTTGAATAAACCAGAAGCAAACTGAATAGTTGAAGACAAGATGGCAGATCTTTTGGACACAGATAACTTGGAAGAGAAGGAAAAAATATCCCCTTCAAAATCGAAAAGTGTCTCCACTGCTGCAAGGCCTGGATAATGGCATAAAATTTGAATACGATGTTGAACCTCATTCAATTTCTCGTTGTAGAAGGCAATTGGTCTACCTTCTTATTAGCTAAGCACTACTCCAATCCCTACTTGACACAAGGGCTCTTCGAATACTCTCAAGAAACATATCTATATGTGTGTATATATATATTTGATAATTCAAGTTGAAGTTTTACCTTTTGGGCTTCTAAGCAATGCTCCTTAAATATTGGTCCAGAAATGTGTTAAAAAGCTCACACCTAAAAACAACAATGATAATAATTACTACTATTATAAAATCAAAGAGGCTACATGAGTTTTTTTCGTGAGAATGACTAATAACCAAAAGACTGCCTTCTCCCAAATAAAGATTGTCTGAAATGGTTATATCTAACCCAAGTAACAAGACAGGAGTCAAAAACCTAACAAGCATCCTAGATACCTAATATTGAGCAGACCTATTCATGGATAGGCGTGCCAATGTCCTACAAGCAAAAACATAAGCTTTCTCTCTTGAAAATATCATACTCCTTACAAATACAAATACAAAAATGAGAAACCCAATGGTCTTTGCTGCCCCCCTTTTGAATAGTTGATTGTGCAGCAGTTATCACATTTGTGTGATACAAATTACAATGGAGAAACAAATCGAAAATGCTGGCAACTCTTTGAAACCTCAAAGAAAATGGTACAATGAGTCTATTTTAGTAACAAAATCCAAACACGTTAGTTACCAATGGGGTGGCTGGTAATGATGCGCTGGACCAAAATCGTCAACATAGATAGTCATTCACTATGGTCAAATCAAATCTATAAAAAGAATTAACAAGTTAGTTACCTAATTGGAGTCCCAGGAGAATAAAGGGGGTTTTTGACAACATAATCAACGTACAAGTTGTAAATGTGCTTCAAGGATTCCCTTAGGTCACCAGTCCTAGGATGAGTAACCAATATAATCTGCACATAATAATAGCACATAATGTATCATCAATTATGCAGTAGAATATAAACAAAAAGATTCAAACCAATTTGGCAAGCCTCTATAAACTAAAGCAAGAGGATTATTTCACTAGAAACTTCTTTCCAAGACACCCATTTCCATAAGGGGATGTTTGGTTTCTAAAGGACAACAAATTATGATTCATGCTCATTTTTTCTACACTAAAATTGTTCAAAAATGATTTGAATCTATGAACAGAGGAAGAAAACAGAGGACCGAAGTGACAATACTATCATATACATGAAAGGCTCTAAGACAGCAATACCATTGCAAACTGCTCATAATGAGAATTGAACATTTATTTTTCGATAAAAGAGAAGTTTTTTACTTTGAGTTTGACCCAACAAATCAGATCAGATCGCACGGCCAGAAATTGACAGGCAGAAATAAGAAAATGCAACCTTCAAACCAGAAGGAGTTTCCATGAAAGTGAGCTTGTAGGTATTAGTACGGAAGCTGTGAAAGGAGCAACCTTGACCTGGCAATTGAGGAACCCCTAGATTCCCTCTATCCGCACTGAAACCACGAAAAAAAAATCCCAATAACATCAATAAAAAAAATAAAAAGAGAGACGAAATTGCATCAATGAAATTGAGATCGCGAAGAAGAAGAAGAGGGTACGTGGTGGGGTCCATCTTGGCGGTCAAGGACTTGAGGGAGAAGAGCAAGCCGAACATGAGCTTGTGGTCTTGCTGGGGATTGAGGGTTCGAAGAGGACGATTCCATTCTCTGTAAAGCAGGCACACGCCGTTCCTGTTAAACACGTACATCATGTGCGCGTTGTTCCCAGACGCCGTCGGCACCGGCGGCGACGGGCTGATCTCTGAACCGCCGAAGAATTGCATTCTTCCCTAATTGCGATCACCGATTTCGATTCCTTCCAAATGATTTCCGAAAAATTGGTAAATAGTGCCTCCAATTTAGTTGTACGATGTTGCGTTTCGTGATTAGAATCTGGATCTCGAAGGCTGGCTTAGAGAGAGCAGAGATTTTGCTGCTAGAGGAAAGGGACTAAGGAGCAAGAATCCTTCATCTAGATGATACGCGGAGGACAAATGGCATACGACGTCGTATAGTTTGTAAAAGTCTAGGGATCTGGAGCAAGCATCTGTGCCATAGTTCAGATCATGAATCGTAACTCACTATAATATTTTCTATCATAAAAAAATATGCATAAATTAAAAATTATTTTAAATTATAATTTTAAATTTATGAATTAAACGACCCATTATAAAAATTCTCGTATGATAATGGACAGCAAAGGAGATATTTGCATAAATGAATCCAATTAAGAGTCATTTCTAAAAGTTTTCATAATTTTTTGGATTATTATTATTGTTACTTCAGTCTGAACCTCACACTTTAAAAATTTTTACTTTTTATTTCTTAAATTTTAAATTTTTCTCACTTTAACTCTTTTTGTTATAATTTTTATTAAAAACATATAAAATAAAAAGTAATACAGTCACGTAATATTTATGTTTGAATTTAAGTTGAAAACAAATAGAAAAAAATCACATAGTTAAACTTAAACCCCTCTTTTTTTGCATTTGATTTTAATAAAAATTCTTACAAAAGAGTTTAAATGGGATAAATTTGAAATTTAAGGATAAAAGTGATAATTTTTAAAGTTTAAGAGATAAAGTAAGAATAATTTCAAAATTCAGAAAGTACCAATGAGATTAATCCTTCTTTTTTCTTTTGATTTACATGTTTGTTCAATTTTTACCCCAGATTTATATTTTTGTTTTATGCTATAGTAGGTCATTAATGTTTCTATCACTGATTCACAAATTAATAAAATCAGATACACCAAGGACCTATTTAGTTCGTTGATTTGAGTTTTTAATTCGAGTTGAGATGTGACTTTATGTAAAAACTTTTTACTGTAGTAAAAAGTTATATGTGACTATTTTTAAAACTTTTTACGGTAACAAAATTTAAATTTTAAATTCAAATCGGTAAAATAAACAAGACTCAAAACTCTAGACAAATAAGGAAAGCCATTGATTTGCCTTAAACAAAAAGGACTCAAAATTAAAGAAAGTAGAAACGTATTCCTCGGTTTAGCCGGCCTCGGCTTAAAACTGTACATGGTCTTGGTTCATTACCTCTGTTTATTTATTTGTTCTTTATCTTTTTCTTCCTTTGATTGAAAGAACATAAATTCTTCAAAATTCCGACTGATTTGTCGATCATACTCGTTTACCCCAAAAAGAAGGAAAAAAGAAAAATGAACTCAGTTTTATCGACTTTAGGAAAACGAAATACCAACACGTTTCACACCCTAATAGATCTACTTCAATATTTTTCTTCTCATTTTAGTTACCATTTGATGGTTTAATGCAAAGGACTAATCAATAGGCACTTTTTTAAGTCAGGATAGCTTAAACAGCATCGCAGTAGATCATCTTTTAACTTGGAAAAACAATAATAATAATAATAATAATAATAATACCAATGTTTCAAAGACAGCAGCATGAGAAATTTTTATGAATATGGTACAGTTTTGAGCAACTTCAAGTAATTAGACAACTGAAGGCGACGAAACACATATTCCAATTGAAAAAAGAAAAAAAAAAAAAAAAAAAAAAAAAAAAAAGGAAAAGAAAAGGTCACTCAAGCACAAGGGTCACCAGTTTCTGAAGAACAAAAATACTAAGCAACGCTCCTCAAGCAAAAATCGAATAAAACTAAAGTACAGCCAAATACAGAAAAATCTAGTATTCCCATTTCTTCAACTCCATGCCATCAGGAGGACTTCCCTCCACCTTCTTCGAACCGACTTCCTTCCAGTTTGTCGAAAGCACTGTTCCATTAGACTCCACCTGTATATCAAGAAGAAAAGGACAATGTTAAAAACTTAAAAAGTGATTAAAGGAATAAAAACCAATATCAAAGTTTTTATTATTATAGGACACATTTGAGTATCATTTTAAATCGCTACATAGATATTAACGAACTACGAATAAAGACCAAGACCAATGAGTCTTACAAAAGATTTGCTCATGGCTCTTCTTGTGTCCTCGTCAGCATCCTGATATATATCCCTGAAGAATTTGTTCAAAGCTGCATCCCCATCCAGTTTCTCCTCTTTCTCCTGGAATCAGAACAGAGTAAGGGAAAAGAAAAAAAAAAAAAAACACTCAACTATGAAGAGAGTCCCCAGATCAAAATATTAATTGAAAAGGTTAAGTGCAGACCTCCTTTTTCACTTCGGCTTCAAGCTTATCCCAGTCTACCATTTTTGGTTTTGAGGATGGGTAAGTTGGCCTTTGACATCCAGGATCTGCAAATCCGGTCACAAGAACGAAACTCAGTAACAAGATTGAATAACAACACAATAACCGCATCGATAAGCATAAATATGAGTAAAGATCCTTGAAACAAATTATGATCTATAGTAAAATTTCAAGACAATGTAAATGAAAGGTACCTACCTAAGGCAACAACCCTTTGTGGAACAGAACTCTCCTTTCTGAATTCAAGAGCTGCCCAATGTGTGCTTTCAGCTTTTGCAAGGCGAATTTCAACTTTGGTGGCT
Source organism: Morus alba (assembly GCA_012066045.3). NCBI lineage: Eukaryota > Viridiplantae > Streptophyta > Magnoliopsida > Rosales > Moraceae > Morus > Morus alba. The sequence continues at coordinate 2,604,899 of CP050234.2, forward strand.
AAAACACTGTATCTGCACTTATCTGGTATTATCTGCGCACAAACGGTCAAATACAAAGATCATTTTCTGATCTGAAATAGATGATCCAAAGATTATGTGAGCCTTCAATACTACAGAAGACTAAACTAGCAAATGATTAAGGATATACCCATTAGTCATGCTTGAGCTAAAAGAATTTTGATAGTGCACTACCATATATCAAAGAAAGAAAGAGTAAACATGAATTTAAGTACCCAAGTTTGTCACATAAGTTCCTGCTTCAATTAATATATTAAACCATGCATGATGATGCGTCTAATGATAGTTCCACCACGAATCATCTCTCAACAACATGGGGTCATTACCTTCCCAAACAAGCGTTGCTGAAAATGATATAGATCTTCACCAGGAACAGAAATGCTAACACTTAGCTGCACACAACAAGTAAAAGTTAGTCATTCGATCCTATAACTTGTTTCCAAATATCTAAACTACAAGGAAAACAACACGCATGAATACAGACAACACATTCATTCAGGGATGCATATCATACTATTTGTTCACCAAACTCGACTGCAACACTGTCGGCCGGTATGCCCTTAGCAAATATAGTCACTACCACTTCTTCTGGCTTCTGGTAGAATTCATGCCTATTTGTTCACAGGAAGAAACGTGTTCTCAATTTCAAGGACTCTTTTCAAAACTACAAATATCTCATATACTCTCATGTAAAATGAAAAAATAAAAATAATAATAAAAGGTGCAGGCACAACTCTACTGCTGGAAAACTTTATAAAACAAATTGACATCAGCATCCAAGTTGACTACTCATTCAAATCAATCAAGGAAGCGCGCAAAGTCACACACTTACCTGTATTTTGGTCTGGAAGATGTTGCTGTCACCTGTTTGGGAATATCATTCACAGTCTCAACAGGCTGAACATCTTCTGTGGACACATTTGTTGTACTGGATGTTTCCAATGACTGCTTTTGTAGATCACCAGATTCCTCTGCATAGAAATGCGATATTATTAAATAACATAGAAAGGCCATTAAAATATTTTTAATACCATGTTTTACCCTGCTATTTCCTCCCTTCCAAAGATGAGTTTCCATCACAATCATGAGAAATCTCAAACATCAGATTATGGAGAAACTTCACCAGCTCCACAGGTTACTAAAAGGTGAAAGTTTGTAACAAGAAATTACCCACCTTTGATGCGCACATCACATTCTTTAATCAAAATTGCAAATCTAGTGTCTCCTGGTTCCAAAGCTGCTCCTAATTCCAACGCAGCTTTAGCAGTCTCATATTCTTCAAGTTTCATGCAGGCAGTGCTGTAACCAAAAGTCGCAAGAATTCGCAAACATTATCAAGACCATAATACGAAACACAAAAATCAACATAATGGAAAATGACACACAATCAAAGTACATGAATTGTGGAAGTAAATAGTGGACTCATGCAGAAGAGAAGGGGACAGGGGGACCGTGTTTAATCTGGACATGTATTGTACGTAAGAAGCTAAAACCCATAAACTTAAAAGAATATTTCCACATTGATTGAGATCCAAGCATAGAAAAGTTAAGAATCAGCTTTTAAGACTCAATTTATAAACCTTAAGGATGTTAGCCACATCATTTACGGAATAGGAGGGACTGTCACGCATTCCTTCAAATTTGAAAATTAAAAAATAAAAAATAATAGAAGGATTGCGGAGATTCAAGCCCCTTATAAAGAAAACATATGAAACCAACATATGTAGATTATAGATAACCAGAAATTGGTGAAACAAGCAACAAAATTGACAAGCAAGTGCACACTAAAAATATTACGCTTTGGTTGCAACATATGTTACCCTTTTCTCAAGTATGCTTTCGAATTTGATGGGTCCAACTCAATCGCCTTGTTTGCATCTGCAACGGCCTCTGCACAGAGAATTTCACAACACTAAGCAACAAGCAACAACATTTTGAATTCAAAAGATAACAGAAAAAAAAAAAAAAAAAAAACACACACACACACACACACACAAAACAAAACAACAGTCCTAAATCATGTATACTTAATCTCACTGAACTCAATATTAACACGAAAGGAAAAACACGCGAATATGAAAATAAAGAATGAAGCATCAAATCTACACAAAATCCACACTAATTTTCACTGAGGAAAAATAAAAGAATTATTCTTGAGCAACATAAATCAAATATCACTGGTGACATACTAGGGATACAGCTTTACCGATTACCAATCTACAAAATCAAATTCTACTACTAGGGAGCTCTAAGATATAGCCTTGTACAGTAGACTTTAGCAAGTATTTCACTCATTAGAAAACAAAATTAACAAAAAAAAAAAAAAATTGCTAATCTAAGTTCGACACCATGAAAGTTCACAGTTTCACACACAAGCTAAGAAAAAACAAATTCACCGGTGAAATTGTTGGATTTGATGTTGGCCTGGGCACGGTCGACGTAAAGATCGGGGTTTTTAGGGCTGATATTGATAGCCTCCGTGTAGAGGCTGACGGCGAGCTCGAAGTGATCGTCGATGAAAGCCTCTTTGGCCTTCTTCTCGAGATCGGACGCCATGTCCGCCGGAGATGTAGAAAAAGAACGAGAAGCAGAGAAAATCGAAGGGTCTGGAAGAGAGAAAACTGGGAAGGAAAAGACTCGGACTTGTCTAACTTATTACGACTGAAAAAGAAGGAAAATTGACTTTGAGCTGGCAATAGCAAAAACCAATCCCTTGGCCTTGTTTATAAGAGAGAATTGTTTATTTACACATAAGTTGGTACTCAAAAAGTATTTCCTAAATCTAATCTGATCAAAATTTTGATAGCAATACACAATTTCCTCAATAAGAGAAAAAAAAAAAATGAAAATTTTCATTAAGAAAAGATAATCAAACTAAAACATAAGTATATCAATTTAAAGAATTATTATAAGCATAATTTGTATGAATTTCAGTTTATCATTTTCTTGACCACTAAAAAGAGAAACTTAAAGTTTAATAGGAAATTTCCTCAATTAAAAAAAAAAAAAAAAAACCTTTTAAAAAGGTAAGAAATTAAAATTTTATCAAAAAACAAAAAGACAAAACTAAGAAAAATAAGTAATATCAATTTAAAGAATTATTATAAGCATATTTTTTATTTATTTTAGTTTATCTATTTATTGCTTTCAATAAATAGATTAAATAGAAATAAAGTAGGGTGTAATTTAGAAGTATTTTGTAACAAGACTTATAGTTTATAATTTGCTAAACATAAAACAGATGCAACATTCTCTTTTTCAAGAATCTGATTGTTAATAATTCAAGGAGATTTTTAGGACACTATACTGATTTGTAATAATATATATATATATATATATATATTCCTTTTCAACTGTGATTGCACAAGAGAAACTCCAACATTTAGCAAAGGGTGAATTTTCTTCATAGTATGAAATGTTGGGGCGTTTGGTTTATAAATTAAAATTATGTGATTAGAATTATTTTAATTTATGTGTATTTTTTATAAGAAAAAATACTATAACGAATTACAAATTATAATTCAAATCATGAAACGAATTCCTCTACTAAACATCACAAACTTTGATTTTAATTTTCTTTCTTGTCACTGATAGCTAAATAATTATCAGCTGTTATTATATTGCACACTCTAATATTTTTGTAGTAATTATAATAATGATTTGTAATTACTAAGTGTCAATAAAATAAACTTGGGTATCATATTTTTACTTCGGGGAAATTAAAAATTAATGAATTTATGAAATTTTTTTTTCTGATATTGGCAAAAAAAAAAAAAAAAAGAAAAGAAAAAGCAGACACTGCCAAATTATTACGACAATATGAAAAAGGAAACATCCAATGATTATTCCACAAACAAAATAGTCAATTATTTTGACCACGCCCGAGTGTTTTTCCATTTATTTTTCCTTCCTCTTGCTGCAAGGTTGCAGTGCAACTACTGCGAATTGAGTAAGAAAGTTTAAAAGTTAGTTTAATATGAGCATTTAAATTAGAGTCATTTTAATTATGATTGATAATTTTAAATTTAAATTATGATTTTAAAATTATAATTTAAAATTAGATGTTTGAATCACTTTAAATCAAGATGAATGGTGGTTTTAAAATCATGAGTAATTTTAATTTAAAACATCACATTATATTTTAAATCATGATTCAGAATCATCCAAATTAAACACTGATTCTGAATCATTTAGAATCATAATTCAAAATCATTATAAACAAATATCGATTCTGAATCAGAATCCAGAATCATAATTTAAAATCATTATAAACAAACACCGATTCTAAATCAGAATCTAAAATCATAATTCTAGATCTATTTATCAAACTAACTCTCTAATGATTACTTAAAATACCCAGGATACGTAAACCATTATCAATTGGTCTTGTTTTTGTGCTTAGTGTTAGTAATTAGTATAATAATGAGAAAATTTTTGGAATGTAACAGTACTACTTTTTGGTGCAGGCATTACTTCAACATGACCTATTGGAATCCCTCCACACCTAACATAATTTGACGTCTTTTGAACAATTAAAAAAAAAAAAAAAAAAAAAAAAGTTTCAGTTGTTATGTCACTAGCAAAAGTTTCTACCAGGTTCTTTATCAGAAATGAAGCACACCGTTTTGAAGACATATGCTTGCGAGTTCTTTCCTTATGCAACTCAAAGTCCTTGGAAGAAGGTCTCTGTGTCCACAGCCCAGTTATCAAACTGGGTCTTAACTGTAACTTGTTTTTAAGTAACAATCTTTTGACATTATATGCTAAATGCTATGGAGTTGAATACGCGCGCCACTGGTTCGGTGAAATGCCTCATAGAGATGTTGTGTCGTGGACTGGATTGCTGTCTGCTTATACCAGGGATGGGAAGCATGGTGAAGCCCTTGAATTGTTCAATTCAATGGTAACTTCTGGGGAGAGCCCGAATGAGTTTACGTTCTCGAGTGTCTTGCGATCGTGTTCTGCTATGGGCGAATTCGACGAGGGAACTCGCGTGCATGCCTATGTGATAAAACTCGGGCTCGAGTGTAACACATTTTTGCTTAGCTCTTTGATTGATTTTTATGCAAAGTGTGGCTGCAGCGAGGAGGCTCATGACATGTTCAGATATATGGACAGTGGTGATACTATATCTTGGACAACTATGATATCTTCATTAGTCCAGGCTCAAAAATGGAGTCTGGCTTTAGAACATTATAATGATATGATCTGTTCTCGTGTTACTCCAAACGAGTTCACTTTCGTGAAGCTATTAGCGGCATCCTGTCATCTTGATTTGAATTATGGGAGACTACTACATGCCCATTTGATAATGCTTGGAATTAGGTTTAGTTTGGTCCTGAAGACAGCTCTTGTGGAGATGTATTCAAGTTGCAAAAGGATGGAAGATGCTGTTAAGGTCTTGCATCGGACGAGCGAGTATGATGTGACGTTATGGACCTCTGTTGTTTCTGGTTTCAACCGAAACATTAAAGTCAAGGAGGCTGTAGCTGCAATGCGCAAGATGGAAATCTTTGGGTTTGTGCCGAATAGTTTCACGTATTCTAACATACTGACGGCTTGCTCAGCAGTTTCTGCACTGGAATTGGGAAAGCAGATCCATTCGCGAGTTATTATGACTGGTCTGGAGGCTGATGTTTGTGTTGGAAATGCACTTGTTGATATGTATATGAAATGTTCCCAACTTGTAGAGGATGGTTTGAGAGCCTTTTGGGGGATAACCTCGCAGAATGTCATCTCGTGGACTTCTTTGATTGCTGGTTTTGCTCAGCATGGTTTTGAACAAGATTCTTTCCGGTCTTTTCTGCATATGCAAGCAGCAGGGGTGCAACCAAATTCGTTTACCCTATCTTCCGTCCTTAGAGCTTGCAGTACAAATAAATCGCATAGTCAAACGTTGAAGCTCCACGGATATATAATAAAAGCTAAAGCATATTCTGATATAGTCGTTGGGAATGCTCTTGTAGATGCTTATGCTGCACTAGGATTGCTGGATGATTCATGGCGTGTTATAAGCATGATGAGGCATAGAGATACTATCACATACACAAGTTTAGCCACGCGAATGAATAAGTTGGGCCGTCATGAAATGGCACTGGATGTCATCAATCGCATGTATAGAGACGGAGTTAAGATGGACAGATTTAGCCTGGCAAGTTTTTTATCTGTGTCAGCTGCCTTAGCAACAATGGAAGCTGGTAAGCAACTTCATTGTTATGCGATTAAATCCGGATTTGGGGGCTGCACTTCAGTTTCTAATGCCTTAGTTGACTTGTACTGGAAGTGTGGTTACGGAAATGATGCTTACAAGGCTTTTGCGGAAATCTCTGACCCTGACGTTGTATCATGGAATGGGCTAATATCTGGATTGGCATCAAATGGTTATATCTCCGGTGCTCTTTCTGCCTTCGATGACATGAGGTTAGCAGGACTCAAACCCGATTCTGTCACTTTCCTATCAGTGCTTTTTGCTTGCAGCCGTGGTAATTTGGTTAATTTGGGTATCGAGTATTTCCATTCAATGAAAAGCATGTATAATATGACCCCAGACATCGATCACTATATTTGTTTAGTAGATCTACTTGGCCGAGCGGGCTTGTTTGAAGATGCCATGGAAGTGATTGACAGCATGCCCTTTAAGCCAGATACTTTAGTATATAAGACATTATTGGGTGCTTGCAAACTCCACAGAAACATACCTCTTGGGGAAGATATGGCAAGACGAGGTCTTGAACTTGACCCATCTGATCCGACTTTCTATTCGCTACTTGCCAACTTGTATGACGATTCTGGCCGGTCCGACTTAGGCAGGAAGACCCGCGAGCTGATGAAAGATAGAGGAGTAAGAAAGAATCTGTGCCAGAGCTGGATAGAGGTTAGGAACAAAGTTCATATCTTCAATGCAGGAGATAGGTCACATCCACAGATAAATGAGATCCATGACAAAATAGTATCACTCACAACCGAATTAAGAAAACGAGGATATTCGTATGGAGACACAGAAGGTTCTTTCTATCACAGTGAGAAGTTAGCTTTTGCATTTGGTCTTCTTAATACACCCTCAAAGGCTGCTGTACGGATAAGCAAGAACATGCTTATTTGCGGCGAGTGTCATGACTTCATAATGCAGGTAACCCGATATATTGACCAAGTGGTAATTGTTAGAGAGAGGAACCGAATCCATGCCTTCAAGAAGGGGGAATGCTCGTGCAGAGGCTGCTGATAAATTTCCCAGTCAGAGTCTCTCTCTCTTGATATCGGCCAACACGAGCATTCTAGGATTAGATGTTTCACCGTTGCTGTATTCTTTGCCTGAACTAGCTTGCATCTTGTTAGATTCATTTCTTATATAATTATATTGCTTCTTAATTGAATTTGGCCACCAAATTCCGGAGTACGAGATTTTGGTAAAGCCTTTAGTATGGTGTAAGAGATGGGCACAACGAGGATGCTAACTATCAGAATATGGACGTCAGGAAACAATACAAATGTGAATTTGTATTTCTACCAAAAAAACAAAACAAACGAACAACAGCTACTGTGATTAAAAAAAAAAAAAAAAAAAAAAAAAAAAAAAACAACAACTACAGCTGTTGTAACTTTGTAAAGTCTAATCGCAAGTAATACAAAAAAAAAAAAAAAAAAAAAAAAAAAAAAACAACAACAACAACAGCTGTTGTAACTTTGTAAAGTCTAATCGCAAGTAATACGGTGGGATAAGGTAGCAAAATCTATAAAAACACCATCTCCAATTCTTTTTTCTGTTAATTATGATTAGTCATTGTCCAACTATATATGATAATATATATATCCCTGGCTCCCCTATACTTTCTCATGAATTCGGGTAAACAAAAGAGCCTTTATCAATTAATTAAGAAGATAATGAACATTACATGTTTTACATCTACCTATTTTGAACAACCAACAACTCAACGCATTTCATTAAACCTCGTTTATAAAGTAATAATTACTCTTTACATCCAAAATATGAAGTCAAGATCCAAAAGAACCCTTTGTCCTGCCTGCTTACCGCAACGGAAAAGATGCTAAAGATAGACAAATCCCGCATAGCATTACAGTTTTAAATACACATGCAAAGGGCAGAGATCAATTCAAAAGGCAAAAGTTGTTGTAAGGCCGCCAGTCAAGTATATTCTTTCTTAAGATTTTATTAAAAACGCAAGCCTCTAAAGCCATAATTTAAACTCTGTTTAATATAGCAAACATCTGAGGAAAGGGGAACAAAGACAGGACATTGAAGAAGTCCTCGAACACATGCTGGCATAACTTTACTTCGATGGTGACTCCTTAGAGGTGCCTGACGGTGGTGGATCCCTTTTTGAGGTCTCTTGAAGTCTCTCTAGCGTCCCGTAAAAGGATTCGGGAATAGGAGGCGGTATATGACGAGGAACATGCCTGGGAACTGGAGCATCGTTCTCAATCACCTCACACTCGTGGTCACTTGGAATATCCCACGGTTGCCACTCTGCCAAGCAAAAAAGTTACAAACACAGTGAACATCTTTTATTGATTGAAGAAAGATTCAAAATTTAAAGAACAATTGTGAACTTTACCAAATATGAATGCATTTTAATGCGACATCGCTCTAAATTTCTTCAGAGTAATTGTCACAAAGTAATTGTCATTATGTGAAGAAAACAAAACACATTAACGGAATTTCCATTTCAGTGGATCAAGCAATCCAGTTCTCCAATATGTAAATTCTCAAGCCTTTACAATAAGCAAAACTTCACAAGGCTTGGAAATCATATTCCTCCTTTTTCACCGTTAAAATCCTTCATACTTCTTCAGAGAATCCGAGAAAAAGTTTCCTTTTCCATTTCTGTTTCCTCTTACACGAAAAACCAAACGAAGATGTAGAAGTCAATAAATTAAAAAAACCTATTTGAAAATGTGATTTTGACTAATTATCGAGCATCATCGAACAAACAACCCCAAATTTTCATTTGCATTTGAATTATTCAAGTGTTTGGCTTACCACTAGAAAGAATAAAAGAATCCAAACCTTTTCCCTTTCAATTCCTGGCTTCTATCAAACTTCAAACGATGGACATGTATCATTAACGAAGTCAAAACACAAATATTGAGACTTCCATGATCAGTCACATATTCAACAAATTTTTCGAACAGCAACCAAACAAAGATCAAACGAACAACATGATTGAGAATAAAGATCACATTCCTAAAGTTCCAAAAAAAAAAGAGTAAAAATATTTGAAATGTAGCATTAACGCAGACAAAACACAAATATCGAGATTTTCATGATCAATCACATTTTGAATCCATCTTTCCAACAGCAAAGAAATCACATTCCTACAATTCGAAAAAAAAAAAAAAAAAAAAAAAAAGGTAATTACGAACCGATCATTTTGCTGATGAGGAGGAGCTCGTCACGAGCCTCCTCGATGAGCTCCTCGACCTGGCCGCAGGCGAGGCGCTTCTCGATGACTTCCCAGTCGTCTTCTTCCTGGCAAATCTTGAGACGGTGGCGCGTGAAATGCTCCACCGCCTTGCGGTAGCCCTCGTCCTCAGGGATGACCTGGACCTCCTTTAGGGTTTTGTTGTAGAGGTCGATCAGGACCTCCCTCGCGTTGGGGACCACCGCCAGCCCCACAATCCCCGTCGACTGCTTCACCCTGGCCAATAACGGCCGTCCGATCGCTCGGAGGAACTCTCTCTCTCTCTCTCTCTCTCTGGATCTTGGATTTCCTCTCACCCCCACCGCACTCGCAGAAACTTTGTAGACAGAGAGGTTTACTCTCAGAATTCGGAGAAACGCGTATTGGGGTTTGGGGTTTCTGTCCGGTGAGATCGGTACTGTTAGTCCGGTCACTTCAACTCCAAGTATGCCACATCACTGTGGACCCATATATAAAAGGGCTTTCTGCCGACGTCATGAATCCAAGAATGTTAGGCCCGTTCCTAAAAGAGATGAATGCCGATTGTAGAGTGAAAATTACGGCATTAAATTGAATAACAAATTCTAAAATATTTTAAGAATAATATAATTATCTAGTTATTTTAATGATCTTAATGCTACAAAATTAAATAGTAATTATTATAATTATTTTAACTTTTGTTATTTATATGTAGTATTTATATATAACATTCTATATTCTTTTGTTATGTTTCAACATAACGTTTAAGCTTTTGTTTTATGGTTCACTCACTCCTAGAATTAACAGGTCACAATACATGCAAATCGACAAATCTTTTGTGTCATCTTTTATTTCATAAGATAAAATCATAAAATTGTATTTATTTACACTTTACTATTAATTAATAAAAATATATTAATCAAGAATAAAAAATAAAATTAAGACTCATGCATTTTTAACACATTATTAATCAATAAAAATATATTAATTAAGAATAAAAAATAAAATCAAGACCTATGTATTCCTAACTATAAGATCAATTATCGACTCCATGAGATAACATAGTGGATCAGGGTAGTAATCTACTAGATTTCCAACGTTGGAGCCGACCGGTGATTTGTGATGATTTTGGGAAATAATTTAGTAGATCACTAGTGATAATCTACCAATTTATTCTTTACATTATTCAACCAAAAAAAACTTTACATCCATAGGCAAACTTCACGGATTTAAGTTTACAATTCGAGATAAAATGTGATATTTTTTTAAAACTTTTAATGTAACAAAAAAAATTAAATGTGACATTTTTTAAAAATTTTTTACTATAAAAATTTAAAACTAAAAACTCAAATAAGTAAAATGAACGAAATCATAATATAATATAAAGTCTAAATCAAAAAGAACCCTTTGACCGCTTACCACAGTTGGAAAAGATGCTAAAGGTAGCAAAATCAGCATATCATTACAGTATTGGATAAAAATGCAAGGGCAGAAATCAAGTCCAAAAGCAAAAGCTGGTGTAAGGCCACCAGTTAAGTATAAATTTAAACACCCATTTAATTTACTAATTTAAATTTTTAATTTAAATTAAGATGTGATTTTATATAAGAATTTTTTATTGTAGTAAAAAAATTAGATGTGATTATTTATGAGAGTTTTTTACTATAATAAAATTTAAATTTTAAACTTAAATCAGCGAAATAAATAAAATCTTAAGATACGTTTCGGCGTAACTTTACTTCTACGATGACTCCTTAGAGGTGACTAGCGGTGGTGGATGCCTTTTTAAGGAGTCTTGAATTGCCTCTAGCGTCTTGGTGACGAAATGAGGAAGTTGAGGTAGTATAGAAACATCAATTGTAACTCTCTGATGGATCTATTTAATTTACTTATTTGTATTTTTAATTTAAATTAAAATATAATTTTATGTGATAATTTTTATTATAATAAAAAAATTAAATATAATTATTTTTTAAAATTTTTATTCTTATAAAATTTAAATTTTAAATTTAAATCAATATCACTATAAAAAAATCACACGTCATCATCACTCTTGATGTCACTACAAAAAGGCAACACATCAACGTCATTGTTGTTGAGTCCCATGGTCGCCACCCTGCAAAGCAAAACAAAGTTACACAGTCCATATAATTTTGCGTATTGATTGAAGAAAGAAATGGAAACTTTAATGTACTGAACTAATTTACAGAAGAATTGTGAACTTCACCAAATAAATGTAAGCGAATTTTAATGCAATGACGCTCTGTCTTCATAACAATCTGAACAACTAGTAAGATACATGGACTTGAGATAACTAGCACTCGGTAGAACTTTTGGCACAAATTTACTAGTTAAGTGTTCTTTTGAGCTTTGACTCGTAACTGTGATTATGTAAATAAAACAAAATGGGTTGACTACCATTTCAGTGAATCAGGCAAAGTGTTAAAAGGCATGGAAATCACATATTTCTCCATTTTTTTCCCACAATTCCTAATTTTCATACTTCTTCTAGAGGTGTCAATTGGGTCAAGGCGTCCACCGATGGCCCGGCCCAGCCCGCTACAGTGGTTAATTCGGTATGGCCTAGCTATGTACTGTTATGGGCCGGACCGGACCGGCACACCAGTAAGGGTCTGGGCTGGGTCTCATGTTTGAAGCCCACAGCCCAAGCACGGCCCAGGCCCGCCAAGGCCCAGGCACACGAAGGGTCAGGCCCACAACATGAAATTTTAATGAGGCTTGAGACATTGGGCCGACTGGTCAACCTATGTCGTTCGGTCAACCAGTCATTTTATTGTAATTACTCATATTATTTCAATAAAATCACATTTTTTTAGGCATATGATATATTACTTTTTTTGTCATCAAATTTGAAATTATAAAAAAATCCTAAAAAAAAATTGTTAATCATAAGTGAAACTCAGGTACATTAAGAAAATTAGGTCAACATTGAGTGTAGACATAACAGAATTTTCTGAAAGCACTTAAGTTTTGTAATTTCCTTATCCTAGAATATTGCACTCTTTTTTCTTTCGCTAAGGTTTTGTCCTGATCTCCCTATGAGTTTTACTGAGCAAGATTTTTAACGAGGCAGTCATTTATGTGTACTTATTCGTATTATCTCAATTCAATAAAATCACATATTTTAGGGGCATATGATATATTTTCATTTTTTGTAATTAAATATTGTAAAAAAAATTAAAAGAGCCAGGGCCGGCCTGTGAAGGGCCTGGGCCTAGGCCCAGCCTTGGCTCTTATGGACTAGGGCTGAGGACTAGTACTGGGTCTGAGGGTTTCTCCACAGGCCCAGCCTTGTCACGGCCCAGGCCCGCCCCGTGCCTGGGATTAGAAGGGTCGTGCCAGTCCGACACGACCCTTTTGACATCTCTAACTTCTTTAGAGAATCCGAAAAAAGCTTCCTTTTCTTATTTCAATTTTCGCTTCTTACTCAAAAAACGGAACAAAGATGTAGAAATAGAAATCAATAAATTAAAACAACTATATGAAAATGTTACGCTAGCTAATAATCAAGCATCCTCATTTCCCATATTCTGAGAAATCATCAAAGAAACAAGCCCACATTTTCTTTCACACTTGAAATTGCTAATGTGTTTGGCTCACCACTAGAAAGAAGAAAAGAACCAAAAACTTCTCCCTTTCAATTCTTAAATTATGGGCTAATTTAGGATTTGTGCTTTTAACGTATGAGTTTTCAGTAGGATTATTGCGCTACTTTTACTTAAAGTAAAAGCAGAAGTAGAATTTAAAAACTACACATTCAAACTCTTCAAAATAACTTAAAAATTGCATTGATTTATGTATATAAGTGTTTTTGTGCACTTTTACTAAATACTATAATTGCATTATTTATTGTGCAGAGTGCTTTTAAGAGTTTCAAAAACAATCCCAAACACACCATCAAACTTCAAATGAAAGAAATGTAGCATAAATGCAGTCAAAACAAAACAAAAAAAAATAGAGACTTTCATGATCAGCATTTAGCCACATCTTGAATCAATTTTTCGAACAACAACCAAACAAAGGGCCTGTTTAGTTTGCTGATTCGAGTTTTTAATTCGAGTTGAGATGTGACTTTATATGAAGCTTTTTACTGCAGCAAAAAAGTTAGATGTGACTATTTATGAGAACTTTTTACTATAGCAAAACTTGAATCAGTGAAATTAACGGGACCAAAGATCAAACAAAATGATATAACATTTCAAAAATTTGAACAAAAAAAGAAAGAGAAAGTGTTTTTACGGACAAATGAATTTGCTGATGATGAGAAACTCGTCGCGAGCCTCCCCGGTGAGCTCCTCAACCTGGTCGCAAGCGAGGCGCTTCTCGATGACTTCCCAGTCGTCTTCTTCCTGGCAAATCTTGAGACAGTGGTGCGTGAAATGGTCCACCGCCTTACGGTAGCCCTCGTCCTCAAGGATGGCTTGGACTTCATTTAGGGTTTTATTGTAGAGGTCGATTAGGATCTCCCTCGCGTTGGGATCCACCGCCAGCCCCACAATCCCCGTCAAACTGCTTCACCTTGGCCAATAATGGTCATTCGATCACTCAAAGGAACATATCTCTCTGGATTTTAGATAATACTCTCATAGCCACCATACTCGCCGTAACTTTGTAGAGAGGAGGGGTTTACTTAGAAATTCAGAGAAAGTGTGTTGCTGTTAGGGCTTCTGTCCGGTGAGATCAGTACTGTAGTACTGTTGACCCAGTGACTTCTTGTCTGAGTTTTCCACGTCTTTATATGCTCATATATAAACGGGCTTATCTGCCACGTCGCGAACCTAAGAATATTAGGCCCATTGTGCTAGTAAAAAAATGTCATAAGATGAAAAAAGAAGTAAAATTTTTAAAATAACCTTAAAAATGAGCTTTTTATTTCTATCCCTTAATATTAGTTCATATATTTTTACTTTTTAAACTAAAATTCGTCAAGTAGTAGAGTTTTTTAAGAAATGAGTATTTTTAGTAAATCAAGTATTTAAAGAGATAGAATCTGTAACTTTAAAAAAAAAAAATGTTCGTACCTTAATTATGTATATGTCTATTATGTAATAGATGAAAAAAAGAATGTCCTATAAGTTGTATTATTTGCACTAAGTCTATAAAATAATATTAATGACATTTCTATCATTTATTAACTATTTTAAAGTTAGTTATACAAATTTAAAACCACCCACAAAAAAAAAAAAAGTGTATTTAGAATGAATTATCTCAATAATCATAAAATAGACATATAAATAATATTGTTTAATTAAGAACATATTCTGAACACGTAAAAACTTCTTAGTGAAAATTACACACACAGTGAATATTACTAAACTTATTTTAAGAGTGCACGAGTCTTAATTTTTATCCATTACTCTTTATTAATATCTTTTTATTAATAATTATATTAGTTAAAAGAGTATTAATCAATAATAAATAATAAAATATAGACTCACAGATCTAAAAATGTATTTACCTCCTTTCCCCATTACATAGTTAGTGAAAACTTTAGTTACATAATAGTTATTTTAATGATTTTAATGCGATAAAATTACATAGTAAATATTATAAGAATTTTAATTTTTGTTATTTATAAAATATTTTAAATTCCCTAGCTATATTTCAAAATAACTAGTAAGATTATATTATATGTCTCACCCACCCCTAGAATTAACATGGTACAATACGTGTCAATTAAATTTTGTAATAGTTCTACAAACGAAAGAAAACTTTAGGACTTGTTTATTTGTATTTTTTGAGTTAGGGTGATTTGAGTTCAACTTTTGATTTGAGTTAAGGTGTATTTGAATATAGTTTAAGTTGAGATTTGAGTTTGTGTTTGAATGTGCATATTTTGAGTTATGATTTGAATTGAAAATCTATTTGAGTTTGTGTTTAGGTGGGTCAAAATTTGAATTTGTATTTTGATAGTATTTTAATAAAAACTCAATAGTGATGAAAAATTTGAATAGAGTATATGGGTGAAGTTTTATTCGTTTATTCATTGTGAACGCATAGAAAAAAAATCATTTCAATTAAAATTAAAGCGAAAAAATTATAGCGTTTTTAAGAATATAAAAAATATTATTTATTAACTTGAGTTTGAGTTTAAAAACTTGAGTTAAATGAATAATTTAAACTCAAATTTTAACCATAAATTCAAGTTAAAATTTAAGTTCAAACTCAAATTTTATAAAAAAAAAATAACTTAAATTAATTGTAACTTAAATTTATTTTTTTTTTTAATTTAAATGTAAATGAACACGCCCTTAATTATAGATTTTATGAGTTCCGGTGGCATTACTATGGGCGTCTTCTCTGCCATCTTTTCTTTCACATGATTTGATTAGAAAAAATTGTACTTTTTTTCAATTCCAATTATTTTTCAAATATTCTTTGATCAATTGTTTTCCGGTTATGTATATTAGATCAATAATCAATTCCACGAGATAATGTAGTGGATCAGGATAGTAATCTACTAGATTACGCTTGCATCCTGGAACGATAATCGACGTTGGAGACCACTGGTTATATATGCTAATTTTGGGGATTAAATTTGATAGATTACTAGTGATAATCTACCAATTTAATCTGTCCGCACCGGCAACTACTGGTAATATCTATTGAAATAAGCGACATAATCTCGCAGATTACACTAGTAGGGCACTTTGACAACTAGCAGGAACAATTTCAGACAAAATTAGCAATTTCAATAAAACCAATCGTGCAAAATATGTCTCGTTTTCTTGGTTGAAATCATTAATCATTAATATAGTTGAAACCAATCAGTCTTGTTCTTTCACAACACAACTTCTATTATTATAGTCATACAAAAATTTAAACCTAACTTTTTTATTATAATATTTTTGTTCTCAAAAAAACATACAAAACCAAAATAGCATATAACGTTATTCTTTAGCTATAAAAAAGACGTTTTTATTTAGTTTCAAATGGGCATATATGGGTCAATTTAATTTAATAATTTAAATTTTTAATTCGAATTGAAATATAATTTTATATGAAAATTTTTATTATAATAAAAAAATTAAATGTGATTATTTTTAAATTTTTTAATTAAACTTAAAATTTAAATTAATAAAAAGAACAAGACCAACGTATTTCAGCGGATAACGACCATAATTTGGCCTTGAGAAGTATTTGATTCACACTCAGAATTGGAAGATTAAAGAAGATGGATAAAGCTAGTGTCCATATGTAAAGCTGCGCTGCTGCTGTCTACATTGCCCAACTTGCATTCCTGAATTGAGCAACAACAGTTTCCTTTATACACTGTAAAAAAAAAAAAATTATATATTTTCTTGTACTATTCATTATTAAAACTTTATTTATGATTTTCTTGTGCAATTTTATGCGTTTTTTTTTTTTTTTTTTTTTAATAATTTTTTCCCTCTCTCTGACACTTTCATATGGATGGTTGTATTAGACTGAGCCATGTCATTAATCATTGAGGGAACTATCTCCAATTGAGACTAAAGTGCACTTCTCTTTTTTTTCTTTTGATAAAAGAATTTTGCCTTTTGTAAAGTCCAGTGTTATAATCCTAGCATAGCCCAAGCAAGGAATTATGGAAAAATTCAAAAAAAAAAAATTTAAAAAATAAGTCAATATGAAAAATTTAAGAAAGTATATAGGTTAATTTTTAGTTATAAAAATTAATAAGTCATAACTTGTCAAGTTATGATTTATAATCAAATAAATTATGGATAAATTTGTCAAGTCATGGTTCATAACTAGATAAATTATGGACAATTATGGATAATAATTTGTCAAGTTATGGTTCATAATCATATAAATTATGGATGAAAACAGTAATTTGGCCTATTTATTAACTTATGTAAATTATTAACCTATTAATTTTAATTCATCTCAAATCTTAGTCTATTTTTCTCTTTATCTCAAAAGTCAATCGATGTATTTTTTCATTTGATTGATCTACATTCTATAAGCAGGCACAAATAAAATCAACCGTATAACGTTTTTTTTTTCGTTACGTTATATGGCTAATTGAGGATATGAACCTTTGCACGTATTAGATTTTTCGTGTCGTATAATGTGATAATTTTTTAATTACAAACTAGAGATTGAGCTCATAAATCTTCTTATTTTTGTAATTTTTCATGTCTCTCAATAAAATTATATCATATTAATAAATTATTATGATCTTAATTGACGTAATATTATATTATTAGAAGAGTATAAAAAGGAACATGAGAGTTAATTCCACAAACTAATATCCAATGTAATTGTTTAGAGATTAAATGTCATATCAATTGGTGTGATGACTTGGTATCTCAATATTACTCATTTTGTGTAAAGCCTTTATTTAGAAAATGTTTTTCTTTAGAGTTATGTATTAAATGAGCATTAGTAAATGCCATGAGGAGATAATAATTAGATATTGATGACATTCATTGGTTTCGATTAGACTGCGCCTAATCAGTTATAATAATTTTTTGAAATAGAAAATTAATTTAAAACATTTTCACTTGTTTTTTTTTTAAATATCTTTCAAAACACGTATTAAAAACACGCGTCAAAGTGTATAATTGATGAGAAAGAAAATGAAAATAAAATACCATCGAAATTTTCGAGACTTTTATGGTTATTTTAATAGAAAACTGATTAAAACATTTTCTTTCGTCTCTCGAAATGTCCGTCAAAACATGTATGACTGATGAGAAATAAAATCGAAATAAATTTCATCGAAATCTTGAGAGTTTTATGACTTCTATACTATCAAAGTTGTAAAAGAGATAGAATCAATTTTGTAAGATTCTGGAGAAATCACCAAGAAATTGCAAAATCAACTAAACCTGGTATGTACAGAAATTCATTTTTTTTTCTCTTATGAATCATTCTCATTTAATTTCAATATTTTCATAGTATTTTTCAGATCATACAGTTTTTTCAATTAAGCATTTTTCTAATGGCATGATTTCTCGTTTTCAATAGAATTTCAGTCATTCGTTTTCAATGAGATTTTTGCATATCCTAATCGACACACGAACCAATTGAATTAAGGTAAGAGTATTTCTTTCCTCATGAGATGTGAAAAATAAAAAAAATAAAAAAAAAAATTTTTTTTTTTTTTTTTCTGTTCGCTAATTATGAGTTTTCCAAGTAGGGAACACTGATTTTTACCATGTATATGAGCACTAATGCCCTTTTTTTTCCCCCGACTGTTATTTGCTAATTGATAATCAATTGATAGGTCCATATATATAGATTTTCTACCCAAATCTGATTACTTCTCAATGATGTTTGTTCTTGTTAGCCCAATAATTGTTATGCTTGTAAGACAACTAACCAAACTAATATATTAATTACACATATTAATTACACATGGGAATTCTTTTACTTGTAACTTTTTAGCCAATTCATGAACATTTTCCGCCTAAAAAGTAGGGCAATCAAACCATTCTGTTTAAAATAACCATTTTGGAGCACAATGCTTTTTCTAGAATCTAAAATAAAATAATAAAGTTTTTATTTTCAATTGTAAAATTTATGTCAAAAATTATTTATTTTGTATATTTTTTTTAATCTGATGTGATTTTAATCATGTTTAATAGTCATGAAATTGTCTCTAGCATAAGAAGACACATAAACTCTCATAAAATAAAATAAAACAATAACCATAAGAGAATCTTTATCATTTTCTCGTTCACTTTACGGATTCAAGTTTTTAATTCGAGCTGAGATATGACATTTTTATAGAGTTTTTTACTGTAGAAAAAAATTAGATGTGACATTTTTTGAGAGTTTTTTTCTGTAAAAACTTAAAATTGAAAACTCGAATCGGTGAAATGAACAAACCTTAATTAATACAAGATGACCTTTTGAGATTTGTTTTTTCCTCTTTTGTTTTGTTTCTGTTTTTGCTAAAGACGTTGTTTGAGGTTGGTTTAGAGATATATTCGTCATCATTCCTCATAATGTAATTTGCCTTCAATAAAAGATTAGATAATCTACCAACTTGCATAATTGCATTAATAATCTAATGCTTTGGATATTATTATTGGATTACCCGCACTTATGAATGCCCATTATTTATAGATTGTCCAAATAACAACTAACACTAATAACTTATAATTTTCCTCGTCCGGAAGAGATTAGTTTATTACAAAGCTTTTATCTATTAATTAATTAATTGGAATAAAATATATTTGACCAACTCTTACATCTAAGAATAAAAAACATTTTTCTTTAGAAAAAAAAAAAAGAATAAAAAACATTTGACCTTAGAAACCACGAGCCGCGCAAGTCTCCTAGCGTGAGCCACAATATTAACATATATATAAAAAAAATAAAAAAAAATAAAAAATAAAAAATAAAAAAACCGACATGTGATATATTCATAGGGCAAAAAAAATAAAAAATAAAAATAAAAATAAAAAGACAAAAGAGGATCTTGTGTTTGTCTCGTGAGAAAGGCGACTGAACGGTAGCCGGTCAACTCTCTCTCTGAAAAGCTTCCTCCGAGCCGACAACTGTCATTCAACCCACTTGATTGTCCCAAAATACATCACGCTTCTCTCCTATTTTCTCGTAATTAAAAATTTTTACCGTAGAATATTAACATTTTATTCATTTCACTAGTTTAAATTTTTAATTTTAATTTTATTATAATTATATTTTTTATATAAAATTATATTTTATTTTAAATTAATAAATTAAATGAAGATTAAAATTTCTTTGAAATAAAATTTTAATTTTTACATTACAAAAAAAATATATATTAAATAAATTGTGTTTTTCTTTTACTAATGCCATTCAAGATTCACAATCTTAAGTGCGGCCGACCAAACATAACTCGGGTTTGGACTCATGCTTATATCATATGTGTGATGTGTCATAACAAGTTCATCGAGCCCATTAACATTAAGTTTAAATTTAATTATTTTATGATAGAGTGCATATTATGTAGAAAACTCATTTACATTGAAATGAAATAAAAGGATGTGTATGGCATCTACAAATACTATTTTTTTTTTTTAAAATTACAAAATGTATACTATCATCGTGAGTTAAGTAGATTGATCGGGTTGAACATAATAAAAAATAAAAAATGAAAATAAAATAAAACTAATCATTCAACTCAAAATAAGAAATATACAAAAATAAAGTTAACTTTCATCATAATATTAGTCTTATAAAACTCTAAAATAATATGATAAGTTATAAATTAATATGAAAATAAAACAAGTTTAAATATATAAGTTGTAAACTAACATAAAAAAACAAATATAAAAACTGATATAACATATATAAAGTTAACTTTCATCATAATATTAGTCTTATAAAACTCTAAACTAATTTAATAAGTTATAAATCAATATGAAAATAAAATACATACAAAACAAGTTTAAATACATAAAAAAAAACAAATATAAAAACTGATAAAACATAATAGGATGTTAAGTAAATAATGTAAAATACAAAACAAATATAATATAGTATGAGGTAGGAAAATATTTATTATATATATAAATAATTTGGATGGATTCGGGTTAAGTTGGGTTAAGAAAAACTCAACCAAACCCACCTAATTAATGATCGGGTTGGGTTAATCTATTAATCATATTGGTCAAGTTTGAGTTATAATGAGTTAGATTATGTGAGTTAATCGGGTTTGTCGGGTTGTCGAGTTTTTTTATTCACCCCCAGTACCAACTTTAAAAACTAGTTGTTCACTATAACGACTTTAATGTAAATATTAGGCTTAAAACGCACCACATCAGTGTTCTATTCGAATATCAATGCTCTAAAATTAGTAATCATCTAATTCACTCCTGGTGCTTCTGCATGCTAGTCCATTGTGCCAAAAATGAGCCTAATCCTGACCTACCATTTAGACCTATTTATTTCACCGATTCGAGTTTTCAGTTTTAAATTTTTACAGTTAAAAGTTTTTAGAAAATATCACATCTAACTTTTTCTGTTAAATTTAAAAATTCTCAAAAAATATCACATTTCAATTCGAATTCGCAAATCAAATTAGGCCTTAATATCGTGGTCAGCATGGTCCAAAACAATCTCATGTTGAATCATACTCTAACCACAAATTCTCGTGGCAAGTTGCCGTACTTCATTGACAGTTCGACTCAATTAATATCTTTAATTAAATACGACAATTAAAAAAAACTGATGAATATCAAACGATCCATAACTATAGCATCTTAATTAACAGGACTGTACTTTTTATATCAAATAATAACATAAAATTATCTTTTTAAAAAAAAAAATGAAAACAAATATTTTTTGGGCCAGCAGGTCCGATGACATGGATGCTAACCTAAAAAAGTCAAACATTTGAACATAAGAGCCGTCAATCACATCATCCACGTAGGATTCTCTCCATTATATATAACCAAGCAGGCCACTCTCTTGCGTTGAGCGCGAACTAATTATCCAATTATAGTTAAAAGAAAACCATAGAATTCTTTAAAAAAAAAAAAAAAAAAAAAAAAAAAAACCAGAGAATTCCATCGCTTATGTGAAGCATATTTTGTCTTTTTTGCTGAATTTGTCCTTTATGATTGTATTATTATTATTATGTTTGATTAAGCTATAATACAGTCACCCCACAAAAAAAAAAAAAAAAAAAAAAAAACAATAATCTTAGTCATTTGGCATCATGGGTGATGATGCAAAAAACTGTTCCATGTGGGGGAAACAAACAAAAATACGGTTTTGCTAATGCTAAATACGTGGCATCTTATAATATATCATAAAATCATAACCAAAGTTCTAAAAAAAAATATTATGCAAATATCATATTACGGGTTTATTCTTTTAGAGTGTAACTTGAATGTAATTTTTGAGTTAAATTTAAGTTATAACTTGAGTTAAAATTAAAATTTGAATAAAGTTGAATAAAATTAAATAAAATTAAAATTTAAAAAAACGTGAATTTAAATAAAATTAAAATTAAAATTGTATTTTTTAAAATTTTTTAGACATAAAAAAATATGCCTTACATTTTACCCCATCACGTCATGTATGGTAAGTTTTTCCTAAATTCCGCAGGATCAAAAAATGACTTTGTTTTAGAATTACTCCATTTGGTGATAAGTAAAAAAGGGGCGGTCAAACATTGACTGTTCCATTCCATGCTGGAGTCACCATGAGAGCAACATTTCATCATCCCCATGAAAATGGAAAAGAAATATAAACACCAATTATCCTTTCACTCAAAATTAAACATAAAAATAAAGAAATAAATTCTAAAAAAAAAAAAAAACATATTGTATTGCATTTCCGAGAATTTAAAACGAACCTATATGGATTGTGGGTGGAGGAGTTTAAAAAGATTCCTTCTATATCTTTCTATACAATCTTAGAATCTCTCAGCTCTCTTTCTTTCAATCTCTTTTTTTTTTTTTTTTCCATTTTCTTTTAATAAACAAAATGAAAAACCCTATGCCGGCTCACCAACTAGGTAACAGCCACCGCTACGGCGGCTCTGGAGACGGCACACCTGCTTCTCGACGATCAGCATGCAGCACCGGGAGGGCTATAACTGAGCTGCTGAAAACCATAGAAAAACTCATCCGACAATCCCATAATATTGTTGTTGGGAATCAGAATATTCTCATCATCAATATCTTCCTCCCCGCCCTCCACCAAGCACTCTTCTCCGCCGTCGCCGATCTTCTCGTTCTCCTCCTCCTCCTCCGCATCCCGCTTTACCGCCACCGACACCGCCTCCTCGTCCGCAATCCGCGCCGTCGAAAGCGGCGTCGTTGGGGATTGGCTCGCTCCGGACTGCGGAGACGAGCACGAATTAACCGCCGCCGTAGTTGTGGCGGCGGCGGCGGTGGTGGTCTTGGCTCTGGTGCTGCCGGCGAGGGAGTTCCGGTGAGCCGGACGGGGGTGAGTATGTTCGCCTGTGTAGGTGACGATGAAGAGGTCAGGATCCACGTTGCTACGCTCCACTTGCTTCCTCGCCGCACAACCCTTTGAGCTGCTGCATCGGTAATAGTTCCTTCGTACGGAAAAAACGACAACAACCAAAAAACAAAAAAAGGAAAGCAAATATAATCAACCAGAAGAAAGAGAAGGCTATATAATATTGTGCAGTTTTAGGTGAGTTAATATATATGATACCTTGGGTATGGAGAGCCTTTAATTGGTTTTTGGCCGTATTTGCGCCAAGCCCATAAGTCAGAGTTAAGATTCTCGGCAGTTACTTGACACACCTGTTTCTTCAGCTGATTCTTCCTGTAAAAAGATCAAGCAAAAGGGATACATGATCAATTTAATTTCTTTTCTTTTACCATGCAAACGAAATAATGGTTAGATTTAATTTAAAAAGATATACATAAAAATAAAACCTTTTTCTTGATCTGGGGTTTTGAGATGTTGGAAGGTTGGGCGGTAATGGCATTTGTAAAGGTAGAGTGGTGGGAACGAAAGTGCCATCAGAAGCATGAAATCCGGGCTGATGAACCTGTCGCGGTAGTAGTAGCTGATTATTCCGCTCTTGCTGCTGCTGCTGTTGTTGTTGTTGTTGCTGCTGCTGCTGCACTTGTGGTTGGCGTTGTTGGTCAACATGGAAATTACCCCCAAAGCCAGATTGGGGTGAGACCAATTGGGCAGTCCCAACGACGCCGTTCTGAGGCATTAGATGCTTGTATTGCTGCTCACGATGATGATGTTGATGATGATGATGATGATGATGATCATCATCATCAGTTGTTGTTGGCCACTAGATCCTCCAAGATTGGGATTAATGGAGGAATTTGGAATAATATCATGGCTAGTAGTGGTGGTGGTGGTGGTGGGGTTGGGGAAAAAGCAGGCGGGTTTGAAGAAGAATTGCTGCAATTCTTGGAAAGCATTGTTTCTGGGCTCACCCAGCTTGGGAAAGGAAAACGGGTCGTTTTCCTCCTCGAATGTCAAAGAGGCCAACAAAGAAAGGGTAGTATTAGTACTATTACTACTACTTTCTTCCTCCTCCGACGACGTCGTTTTAGCAGCACTCACCATGGAAGATGCCGTGGCTGATGATTTGCAGCTCCGAACCACGGCATAGAGATCCCAGTCGTCTGCCATTTCAGCCGTTTTTCTGGGGGGAGCTGGGGTTTCAGTTTTCGGTTTTTTAATTTTTGCCTAGAAAGTCTCGCCAACACCGCAATTCCGATAATCTTTTATTTTTTATTTTTTAAAGGCACTGCTTTTTGGCGATTGAATAAGGCAGCTGGGTTAAGCAACAACGATAGGGGGAAGAGAGAAAGGATGAAACAAAGGACGGCGCTGACTTTTGGGTGTGAGTAAAATCACAGAGACGATAGAGAAATAGAGAGAGAGAGAGAAAGAGATTGTGGTGAGAGGAAATGGTGGAGCACTGACTTGGTAAATTATTAATTATTTATAGTGAAACAAGACCATATTTCTTTTTATTTTAAGAAAAGGGGAAGAGAAAATTTTTTTTTTAAAAAAGTAATGGGTATTTGTACTTTTAAAGAGAGAGGGTGTTATTGCAAAATAGAAAAAAAAAATTAAAAATCTGTTTATTTTATCAATTTAAACTTAGAATTTAAATTTTATTATAATAAAAAATTCTTAAAAATAATAACATTTAGTTTTATAATTCAATAAAAAATTTTCACATAAAATATATTTCTATCTAAATTAAAATTTTAAATTAATAAATTAAACGGGTTAAAAATAAAAAAAGAGTGATTTTATCATTTATGGTTTTTTTTTTTTGGGTATTCATGGATTTGGAGGGTGATGAGCCTCTGAAGGGAAGAACCTTTACCCACCTTTCAGCCTTTTGGCCTTTTGGGTTGACTTTTTAAAATTGTCAAACTCTTGTAAAAATGGCGTACATGCATAAGTGTAGCCGACGAGTACTCGCAATCTGATTGGTCACTGGGCGCCTACGTGGAACTTTCACTATAGTGGAGAGTTGCGCCACGCTATTTGTGTAATCGTGAAAAGCACCACCCGAGGCCATCGGGTTGCTTTTGCGCAACATGTCTGACTAGTGGCCTACATTCCCTTCCAAAGTGTTTCCAACAACCACCTCCGCCGGTGGGGCCTAGTCTTAGAATTAGTCGCTTAAAGACAAATTATCTCTTGCCAATGTCTAAATCCAATTGTACTCTACCATTAGCATATAATGAAGTGTCTTATCACTTCTCTAAAATAAGTGTTTTTATACTTTTTTTTTTTTTAGAAATTATACTAAATAATAGATTTTTAAAACTAAATTAAATAAATAATAAATTTTAAAACTATTTAAAATAAATAACGTATCATTTATAACAGGTAAAAACTTTTTTTGTATGAAAAAATCTTTTTAGTAATCATAAAAAGATAATTTCCTTGAAATTTTTTTTTTTACTTATCGTAAATAAAATAATTACACGATAAACTATTATTTATTTTAAATAATTATAAAATCTATTTTTTTGCTTAATTTAATCTCATAAATATGTTGTTTATTACATTCTTTTTTTAGCTAAATAAAGCGACATATTGATTATTAAATAGAGTTTATCTTGTAGCATACATGTAAGTTTGTTACATGAATAGCATGAAAATGTTTAAAACGATAATATAAAAACAATACTAGATTATTTTGAACTTTTTTTTTTTTTTTTTTTTTGGTAAGAATGAACTGTGTTTTCCTATATCTTGACATTATTTGCTTGAAAAAGAAGTAGCTTAAGTTTTTTTTTTTTTTTTTGATGGTATAAGTAGCTTAAAGTTTATTTAATACTGTAATACTAATTTAAGGGGCATAAATTAAGTCGTGTGTGAAGGACGCGCCTCTCTGCGGCTGAACACGGGAGTACGAGTACGCGGAAGTCACCGTCTATACCGTACGCGCTTTGAGGTAGAGTACAACTTAAGATGGGCCCCACAAAAGATCCATACGAAGACCCCAAATTGGCAATCTCTCCATCCCAAAAAACGCATTATTTTCGATTATTATTTTCTTTTTTCTCTGGAATTCAATGCCAATTCGCCATACATAGCCAAGCAAACAAAGGAAAAGGAAAAGTAAAAGAGAGAAAAAAAAAAAAAAAAAAAAAAAAAAAAAAAAAGAGAAATATAAATGGAAATTAAATGCAAAAGCACCTCTGTGGCACGCTGCAGTGGGAAGCCTCAGGGCTTTCAGAAGATGTACACGTGGAGATGTGCTCAAACCAATCAAACGTTGAATCGCAACACGTTGAAAGAAAATTTCTAAGTGTTTCTAGACATTTCTAGCTGATTTGGCGGGTTCCACGTCACTTCGAGAGAGGGACAGAAAGGGAAAAAAGAGTGGACGTTTGGTTGTTTTTTTTGAGATTAACGCCCGTTAATTCGATGATTTAAATTTTTAATTTAAATTGATAAATAATTTTATGTGAAAATTTTTTACTGTAATAAAAAAATTAAATGTGATTATTTGTGAAATTTTTTATTATAATAAAACTTAAATTTTAAATTTAAATTAATAAAACCATGATTCGAATAGGAAAACAAACAACTCAGAAAAATGTCCTTCCGTTGGATTTGTTCTGTACATTTACCTATGGTGATTTCAAGTACTTGTCGGTTTCAATTTTTTTCTGATGCGGTGATGAATCTGGAGCCGTTGTTTGCTCTTCAAAAGTTGCTTTCTTTTAATTGATGTCCGAATCTTTTTGCATTTTTAACGGTGACTGATTTGGTTGTTGGTGCTATGCATTTTGAGTGAAAAGTATGTCAAGTCGGTAGCCCAGGAAAGATCCAGTGCCTGGCGATCAGAAATGGTAAAAAGGACAAAAAAAAAAAAAAAAAAAAAAAATTAACAATTTAAATGAATTAAAATTAATAAGTCAATAATCTATATAAATTAATAAATAAATTAAATTATTATTTTCATTTATAATTTATTTATTTGTGAATATAACTTAATAAGTTATTATCTATAATTGTTTATAATTTATTTACTATAAATTATAACTTGATAAATTTGTCCATAATTTATCTAATTATAAGTCATAACTTGACAAATTATAGTCTATTAATTTTTATAATTAAAAATTAACCTATATACTTTTTAAAATTTTTCATATTGACTTATTTTCTACTATTTCTAAAAAAAAAAAGAACTCGACTTATCATACAGACCATGCACGTTTCTATATTTTAAAATTTCTCAAAATCTCATTAAAATACATCAAATTAAGAGAGTTTGTTGATTGATACATATACTCAAAAAATCAATTCTAACTTTTTATTACAAAGAAAAAATCTCTCACATAACTTTTTTTTTGATACATGTTCAAAATTCAATTCATAAATCTATTAGAATGTTTTTTCTTATAAAAAATTTAAATAAAAAAATTCTTTATTAATAACTCTCACACAAAAAATTTAAATTAAAACCTAAATTATAGTTCAAATACACTTCTCAAACAGGCCTCAATAATTTAAAACATAGCGTTAATGATTTTTAAAATTTTTCATAATAAATTCTAAATTAAATAACAACTCCATGCCATGACAATTCAGGTGGTTGCATGACCATTTATTTTTTTTTTTTTTTTCATATAATCATTGGCTAGAACATAACAAACAGAGTTTGATCATGTTAAAGTAACACATAGGGCGTATTTAAAATTCATTCTAAAATAATTTTATTTTTTGTATGAAAATAAAAATGAAAATGTTTTTAATCTCAGACATAAATTATTTTTAAAAATGTGTTTGGTAGTTATCAAGAGATTGTTTTCAGTATAAAAAAAACCTATTAATGTGTGTATCTCTCTCTCTCTTTGCTTGAGAGAGGAGAAAACAAAAATAAAAAATAAAAAACGACTAAAAGTCGTTTTTCATTTCTCTCTCATTTTACACTAAACTAAAAAATCAATTTCATTTCTGTTTTTTGTCTTTATTGCGTCAAACGCCGTTTTAAAAACGTTTTCATTTTTTCTTTCTCGAAAAACATAAAAAATAAAAACATGATAAATTCTAAACACGACCATAGTTTAATCTGAATAATAAATAACATACCATATTTGCAAGTGGAAGCACATATTTTCATGGATTTTGTAGACTTAAATAAGTTTGTTTTGCCGATTTAAGTTTCTTTTGCTAATACCTGTTTGATTGACAAAGACTGATCAATTATAAAACATTCAATCTGTTTCCATTAACACACTCGTTCCTGATGAGCACTTAATAAGCATAATCTAGTAAAGTTTATTCTCCCATTTTGAGTTTTGGTGTTCATAAACACATATATAGTTTATTTTCTGATTCTTTAGTTGCACTTAGGGATTTAAAATTGCTTTGTCCAAAGGATTTAACTGTGAGCAAAAGTAATAACACAATAATATTCGCAGTGCAATTGAAAAAAAGTAGAAAAGGATAGATGCAATAATGAGGGTCACCAAAGATGCACCAATTGACATTTCTTACTAATTAACTTGACTTTATAATTAGTAGTATAAGCAAATAATTGACTATGTTACCCATGAGATAATAGTAAGATTGAAGAAGGAAAAAAGTGCTCTAAAAGTGTTTTTGTTTGGTAACAAAAGCAGATTAAAAACAGTAAGCAACAAGAGAATAATAAGAGAATAATATTATCATAATAATAATATTATGATTACAAAAAAAAAAAAAAAAAGGAACACGAGAAACAATAAGAGAATAATTATGCTTCTAGAAACGAAGGAGATCTTCGTACATGATGTTCTATTCTTTAGCCTGCCTTTTGTTTTGGGGTTTTAAAAACATAATTATAAATGGGTAAATATTTCTTAAGGTACTTTATTTAAATTATTGCTTTAAATAATTAGTGTACTTACATTTACATTGCGTTTAGAGTAAGGATCTGTGATATGATTTGGATCACGGTTCATAATTCGTTACAGTATTTTCTCTCAAAAAAAAAATATCGTAAACCGAGAATAATTCTAAATCTATGAACTAAACGACAATTGGGTGATTAATTGTAAAACCCCAAGGAACAATTAGGCTTTAATTAAAATAAATAAATAACATGAACAAAGATGTACAAAAATTTCTATTTCAAAAAAAAAAGAAAGATGTACAAATTCTTATATCATTTTATATGTCAAGCATAAAGTGTGAGCCTCTCTCTCTCTATGCTTGCAAAATTTCCAACCGAAACCACGAGAGAAAAACGGCTTTGATGTCATAATTAATCTTAAACTACATACTAATTAATTAATAAAATATTTCCATATATATACATACGCATTTTAATAAATGTAGAATGTATTCATGTGTTTCATTTTGTTACAACTCAGAGAAAAAAAAGAGTAAAATGTGACTGTTTCTGAAAACTTTTTACTGTAACAAAACTCAAATTTTAAACTCGAATCGGTAAAACGAACGAGATATTTAAATTTTTTCAATGTACCGTATATGGGATTTTCAAAGCAGGATGAGCAGGACCCTATTTTGAACTAACAAATTTGTATAATACATAGCGTTCTAAGAAAATCCAATCATGAATTATGTATAGGCAGTAGGTTATTGTTTGGACTAGGTTGTGTTCTCTTGGTCTACGCTTAAAGTTAGATAAGATTAGATTGATAGGGAAATGAAGATTCAATCAAGCAAGACAAAGAAAAAGGTATACATGGATCGACTTCAGCTTCACATCCGGTGTGGATCAGAGGCTTTAAAAAGTTGGATAAGATGAATGATGTATATGATTGTCATTATCATGGGATCTTCTGAAGAATACGGTTTCTTCATGGAATTGGCAACTTCTAAGATAAATGAGAGGAGGAAAAAGGAGACCCTAAAAGAAGATGAGGACCGGAGGGGTTAAGTCATTAAGTTTGGCAGGAGAACATGTTTAGTGATTGTCATATGAGGATACCTTTGCTATCAAGCAAAAGCAAAAAGATTGTGATCTAGAGGCAATTCAGATCCCACTACCATTTTTTTTTTTTTTTTTTTTTTCCTTTTTTGCTTCTTTATTGAAACAACTGATCTTTTCCATTCATTGTTGTTAGTAGAGAGAGAGAGAGAGAGAGAGAGAGAGAGAGAGAGAGAGAGAGAGAGAGAGAGAGAGAGAGAGTAAACCCACCATCACTTTTATGGTGTGGGGGAATGGGAAATGCCACAAACTTGGAGATTAGTAGATGGCACTCACAGCACCAAGTGAACTATCTCCACCAATATCACAAGATTTGTTATATTCATTGTACATTTGGGTTTTCTTTCCATGCATGATTATAATGTAGCCTTGGTTTGTAGAAATTTTGTAGTTGTGAACGTTATTTTCATTTCGGGGGATACATTTTTGGCCTATCTTTGTGCCATCACCATCACTGCCCCTGCAACTCCTGTTGCCCTTAATGGAAAGCCACAACGACACATGATTCTCGACTTTCTACCACTCGGTTTGTTTCTTGAGTTATTTCAATTCAAATAAACCCATCCCCATGTTAAACAAACGAGAAGATAAGAAAGGAAAAATGACCCCAAAAAAAAAAAAAAAAAAAACGACAATGCATGTACAATACACACTCATTTCTTCTTATGCAACTAGCTTGAGGGCACGTCCCGTTATTATTATTTTTTTTTTTTTCACTTTGCAAATTGTATTTTGTTCATATTATTTAAAATTATTAAATAAGTAACATTTCAATACAAATATGCCTTTTAATTGTTTCTTAAAAAAGAAATTAATAAATATGTGAACAATTTAACTTTTTTTTTTTATGTTAAATCAAAATACGACATGTTAACGATGTTTTTTAAAGAATGCCAATAATGGTTTAACAATGATAAAAATAAGTAAATATAGCCAATTGATAATTATTTTTCAAACTAAAAAATGATATTCATAAAAATTTTCCAATACCGGTGTAAAATTATTAAAAAGTTTTGAAATTATGATTCGATGAAAATCAACAATTTTATGTTTTGTTGAAAGAAAAAAGTTGAAAAAATATACATATCTTCTCTATTATAAGTATAGATACATAATAAGAGTATAGAGATTAGAGATTCATGGGCGACAATATTTATGCAAAAAAAAAAAAAAAAAGAAGAAAAAGAACAATATTTATAATACAATTAAAGAAAATGAAGAGAAAAAAGAGTAGAAAATGACAATTTAAAAAAAAAAAAAAGCTTGAAAGAAAGCAAAAAAAAAAAAAAGGTGTTTAAAGAGAAAATTAATGGAAAAAATATTTTAATGAGAAACAATGAAGAATACATGATTTAAAAAAGAAGGAAAAGAACAATATTTATATTACAATAAAAGAAAATGGAAATTAAAAAAAAAACTGAAAAAAGACAATTAAAAAAAAAAAAGCTTCAAACAAGTAAGCAAAAAAAAAAAAAAAAAAAAAATAAAAAAAACTTGCAAGCAAGCTTCCAAATTCATAAATGCTCATTCAATTACAACGGCGAAAATTTTCCGAATTACTAGTTATGTCTATTCTCATTTATCAGTTATTTTTACAACAAAGATCAGGCGGACAGATCAAGAATTCTGACATTCTGTCTTTTTTTTTTTTTTTTTTTTTCCTTTCTTTTTTCATGAATGAATATTCACAATCGAGCAAGAAAAAAAAATATACGCCCTGTTGGTTGGGCTTCTAGTTGGTTCCCCCACGAACCCATCGAGCTGAACCCGACTTTGCAACACCAGAATAGTAATCGCCCACATTTGCCACAAAAAGCGGATCCCTATCTTCGGCTTCAAACTCGTTATTCCAACTACTGTTACAGCCATTGGCATTTTCCTGATCAATATGCTCCAGTTCTTTTGTTAGATCCTCCATCGTCTTTTTCAAACTAGCTTTGCTCATCTGCCCGGTTTCACCAGTTGAAATACCAACCATTGTGATTTTTGGAAGAAACATGTTTTGCTTTGTGCATTCCTCAGACAAGGCTTCTTTTCGGTGCTTTTGTTTTGATCCCTGAAGATTAAACCAATCTCCGAAAGGAAGCCGCAAATCGGGTCTGGTTCTTTGGTTGGTTTGAGTATCATCTTTAAATTCAAGCTTTGAAGTGCTCGGGTCCTGAAAATCTTTGGAATTGTGTTCCATTTCAGAGTTGGCTAAGCACGCCATTGATGAGGCTCTCAGAAAAGAAGCGGCACTCCTGCAGTAGAAAATGCAACTCATTTTATGTGTATCCCACACACTATTATCATGCTATTCAATCGATTTTTAAACAAGTGAACTTTATATCTAGAAAGGGAAACGTCACGCAGATGCATCATAGTAAATTGAGAAAATAAGGATGCGTTTGGGTAAGGATCCGTATCATGATTCGGATCATAATTCATGGCTCGCTGCAGTATGTTCTCTCTATAAAAAACACATGTAAATCAAAAATGGTTCTGAATCATAATTTTAAATCTATAAACTAAAAGTTCTCAAAATATATGGGATGAACTATGAAGTGTACCTTTTCTCAAAAGAGTCAACCATATAAGGGAATTTTGGTTGAATGCCTGTTGCTTTCCGCAACCACCTATTGCCCAGGAGTACTCTATCAACAGTGTAAAGGAGCTGCATTTCAGCAGCCTTAGAAATGACACTCAAGGGTATTCCTGGATTCCCCATCTCATCCATCACTTCTTGAACCTGTCCAAAATATTATGTTGCGGTTACCAAACTATATATATATATATATAGAATGTGTTCCAACAAGATTTCGCCAATCTTTTTTAAAACTATTATATGCTTGATCATTTACTTTCACAATGGACAAAATATAAGTTTCACTTATTGGAAGCATATCATGGAATATACATAACCCAGCATCATGCTACACGCTTGTGAAATTTAGATCTTAATGAAAAGCTTGACTGCTGCAACTTCTTTCAAGTTAGTTCCTAGGTATAGAAACCTAAATCTTCGAATCCTTGGGCCTTGGCCTAATACTGGCAATTTGCTGGGTTCCAAGGACAAACAATAGACCACTGATTTTCTTACCTCTGGAGGCTCCCATAAGTTATCTCCCATCTCTTCAATCACTTCTGCTGCCAAGTTATCATCAATCACGTCTCGACGGCGCTGCATGTGCCGAGTTTGAATTAAAGCATGGAAATGCTGATCAACAGATTCTTGAAGAATGTTATCAAGCATGCCTTTATCAAAGAAGTAGGGAGTATACCTGATGAAATAAACAGCAACCAATAAAGCATCAGATATTCTGAACTAAGTTCAAATTATTTGGTTTTGATGATTGGGAAGAAATTCAAAGTGGCGAACTTTAAGCCTATTCAGCAAGCAAGTAAAGAAATTTCCACAAGATGTTAAAAAAAAAAAAAAAAAAAAATGGCCTTGATGGCAAATAAGGAAACACAAATGAAATTCTAGAATTCATATTTAATGCACAAACTCAAAAAGAGCAGCGAGAACCCACCATTTGATCCCATCTGTAGTTGCTATTGCAATATCCAAGTTTTGAGCACTAAAAACTGGAACCCCTTCAACCCTTTTGCATCCAGAATTCTGAGGCATTGTCTTAAGAAGCTTGTTCGCTTCCTTGATCTGCAGGGGCAGCATAGTTTCAGGACAAGTGTGGAATATATCAAAAAGAGACAACCACTATATAGTCTTTTTCCTACCTGTTTCTCATTTGGAACAAACTGGAATAAGTGAGGTTTTTCCTGCATAACACAACGGGTAAAAAGTTTTAAAAACAATCCAAAGAAAATAATGTGCGTGCAAACACAAAGCACGGGTACAAAGAACGCAATATGAATGATACAGAACTCCAAAGTACAGAATATCCCGGATAACATAGCATCATATTTCCAAATACCAAAAACATGTTATCACTGAAGTAGCAACAAATTATTTCTAGAAATTTGGAAAGTTACACAAACATGTCTTTACCTATTAACAAGTTGCCATCCAAACGTAAAAGACTAATATGATTTAAGACCAGTTTCTCATAAGAAATGTTGCAATACGATACGCAACACCGGCATTGTCGAACGAATTAAAGCACATAAATGAAATTAGAAAATAAAGAAGTATAAAAGCATATTTGAAATTAGTAATAAAAAAATTGTACATATCCAAAACATGCAGAATTGTCCATACGAAACAATAAAAGCGGTACCTTGAAATGCTCATATGCTAGATCAAGGCGACAAGCACCCACCACTCCACTTGGAACATTCAGCCGTTTGACATATGAAACTAAGAACACAAGTTGCAATTTACAACTAACGCAATGTATAAAAAGGGGGAAGAAAAAGAGAAGAAAGAACGGAACAGAAATAGGAGCTTGTTAAGTTTATTACTTAAATTCAAACAAATAAGAACAGACTTGCCACTACTCTCATCACCATAGAATAACTGAGTCACTTTCTTCTAAAAAAAAAAAAATTAAATTACCTATAAAAATAGAGAGAGTTGTGTTGTGTTTAAAAATAACGTAAGAGTGATCGACTGACCCAATCAATCAATCGCTAAGCGGAAAGGGATGAAGTTCGGGGAAGGGGAAGCCTTCTCAGAAATTATCCTCCATAGAATAACTGAGTCACCCTTTTCTTTTAATTAAGTTACGTATAAAAATAGAGAGAGCTGTGTTGTCTTTAAAAACGTAATTAAAGGCATAAGTTTTAGGATTTGTAACCAAACTCCTATATTATCTTAAAAAAAAAAAAAAAAAAATTGAACCGGACATACCTGCATCACCTAAATCCAGAAAAAACCGGAACACAGGACCCTTTCTCTCACTCCTAGTAATTGTTGCAAACATCTTCTTGAGCCACTCAGGTGTTCTACAAGTTGTATTAAAACAAGAATCAGTCCAAAACCCCATAATCAGCTAAAACAATGTCAGCATCTTCAGTTCATTTTCAGTTATTACTTTCCAGTTTTACAAGCTCGAAACGCGCAAATTCTATAAACTGTACATCAACCCAAAAACCAGCATCCTAAATAAATTTATCAAATTGAAACAAAAAGCCAAAAAAAAAAAAAAAAAAAAAAGAAAGGTGAAATTTTTGGCCATGTGAACTTAGAAAATCTTTGGACTTTAAGCATACAAAATCACAAGCAGGTACAAAAAGAAAATAGATAAATAAGAAGAAGAAGAGAAGAATGAACCTCTGGGAAATAAAAGGAATATCGAAGTGAGTGGAAACGGCCATGAGACCAGTGCCGGAGAGGTCACACATACTGAAGACCTGGCCCACAAAAGCGGGCCCACCGCCTTTAAGATTGGAGTTGAGCCCCGCAATCCTGACCGCCGACGGGAACGCCGAGCTGGATTCCGGCGCCGGAGAAACTCCTCGGGCGGCCGATTTGGACGAAACCGAGTCGGGTTGGGACGATTCGAAGGCGAGCGGTTTGGGCGAGTCGGGGATTAGGAGAGGGAAGCAAAGCCGAGAAGGGGATGAGGAGGAGGAGGATGACGGCGTCGTTTTGGGGTTGAAAAGGGAGAGGAGATTGGAGGTGGTGGAGTGAAGGATGTGAGAGATGGGTGGTCTTCTTTGGCGGGTTGTTTCGTTTGAGGACGCCATAGACGGTCAGAGACGGAGCTTCTTCTTGCTGTTCTTCTACTGGTTTTTGTTCAAGTGTCTCGTGAGACGGACGACGAGTGTTTGCATTGGAAGACGAAGAAGGGGAAGGAAATATATTAGGGAGAAAAATAAAAATAGAGGAAAAAAATTGGGATAATAAAACGAAAATGAAAAAAAAAAAGAATTGTACAATAAAATAAAGATGATGAATTTATGGATTTCTTTCTTTTTTTTTTTTTTTTTTTTCCTGATTTTGTGATCAATTCTCGTTTTATGCCTTTTTGTGATTGTTGTCGTTTTCATTTTAATAATATACTTCTTAAAGCCACTGTAATGTCTCCATTTGATGTCGTTTTTAAGTGTCAATCTGCTTTAGTTCATTTAACTGTCGTTTTTTAGTAGTGTCGGCTGTGCTTCTTAGCTGTTATTTAATTTCATGATTGATCGATTTTCATGTCGTTTTTCTATTTCGCATCGCTTATCGTTTTGGCTGTGCAAAAAACATAAATAGAGCACGGATGATTTATCAACAAATCTAAATACACAAAAAAAGAGAAAATTAAAAAAAAAACAAAAAATAAAAAACAAAAAATTCTAAATATACGTTCCTCGAAAAAGAGACCTTTGTATAAATAGTCTAAGTAAAATGTGTTTTTAAGTAAATAAACCACGAAAAAAATAAATTGAGTAAATAACCTAACTTACACATCAGCATTCCACGTCATTAAGTATGCTTCCACATCAGCACTCCACGTCATCATTATGCTTTTAGGTTTTCTTTCTCTTCCTCCCCCGGCCATTTTGTTCTACCGCCTTCAATTTCTCCTCTCTTCTTCTCAAGTCATTTCAAATAACCTCATTAACATTATTATCTTGCCCATTCAACGCTTTTTTTTTTCGTCCAAAACGAAGTTTGAAGAAGAGCTAGTAAGTAAGTCTTTCATTTTCTATATCTTTTGTGGTGTTTTTCGTTGTTGTTCATATGTTTTTTAAGATGAGAATGTAGTTAAAAATGTTAAAAATCCATTAAAATAGTAATTTTACATGTTAAAAGACTAGTTTACAAATGCGATATGATGAAGATCTGGCGAGTTTAAAAAAAACAGGATGGTCGGTTCGTGGTTCGTGGTCCATTCTTATAACATGGTCGGCCATCAAACATTCTATAATATGGTCGGTTCGGTTCGGGTGGTTTGTATCATTCTTGATTCATTCTTATTGGTAAGCATTCATATATAACATGGTCGGTTCGTGGTACTGTTCTTGAACATTCTTAGTCTGTTCTTGGTACATTCTTATTGCACGGTCGACTTTTAGTCATTCTTATTGCACAATCGGTTCTTAGTCCGTTCTTGATCATTCTTGGGTTGTTCTTATTATATGGTATGTTCTTGGTTTGTTCTCATTTTATTGTATGGTTTAATGACGTATTATTTTCTTGCTTAAATTTTGCGCAGTTTTAAAATCTAAATAATGGCTCGGTGGAGGATTTTTTTTTTTGACATTGGAGGAAAATGGAATGAGACCGAAAGTTGTTGGGTGTGGCATCTGATTGTAATTTTATTGGCATATATATGGATGAGAAGGATACTAAAAAACCTTTGTTGATAAGATTTGTAGAAAATGCAAATTGATGGACAAAAACATTCTTTAAACTATCATGGGTACCGAATTTGAACAGTAAATCGTTGTCCGTTGTAATAAAAAGACAATGATGATTTGTTATTCTTCGGGATATAGCCCAAACACGTGATAGTGGATGAGAAGTTTATCAATCCCAAGAACATATTGATGGAGAACGCATGATGATTTTTTTTGATCGTGATTTTATGGGTAATGTCTTGATGAGTTGTCGAGTCGTAATGATAAATCCACAACCACAACGAGTCACCGACTAGAGCCACAACCGCTTGCCATTTTAAATGAAGTATATGGTCCTTTAGTTTGTATGGACAAGACCGAGTTTGGATCATCTCATGGATCTAAAAAACGGAAGTTGGTCAAGACTTTACAAGTAAGAATGATTTGAAGGAAAAATTTAATAGCTTTGAAAGGGAAGTTTGAGTTTCGGACAACAAAATCAAATAAAACGTGCTTGTAAGTGTGTGGATAAATGTGTGTGGCGAGGGGAACGCAAATTGAAAATGTTTGTAAAAAGTATAAACGTTAGAAAAATAAAAGCAACGTACTGTTATTGGAAGTTGCATTCAATTTGTAGGCGTCAAAACAGGCCCGGTTAAAAAATTCAAATGCCCAAATAATTCGGGACGGCCTTGATTATCAAAGGATGGAACGTGAGCATGCACTTCAACTACTCTCATCATACCATATGGTGTCTCTTACTAAATAACCAATATTCATTTTGATGAACAGAACTGTTTTATGTATCTTTTCCTAGCATATAAAAAAAAAAAAACGTGGTTGAAGGGAAAATTTAGAGGTACGTTGTTAGTTGCCACCGCACAGGATAGTGAACGTCATTGTTATCCCATCGCATGGGCCATTGTAACAAATAGAGAATGATGCATCCCGGACATGGTTCTTCTCGAACTTGAAGGTGATTGTCACCGAAGGAATTAGTTTTTATTTCGATAGGAATATAAGTAATGCATTGTCTCGTTTATTCATTAGCACATCACGGTTGTTGCACATGGCATGTGTCTCAAAACATCAAAATTTCAAGCGGTGTTCGCCACTATTCTTTAGAACCCGGAGGCCTACCGCATTGACGAGTTTTTTGTCTTGTTTGATGAGTTGTCTGCAAGATTCGGTGTTGCTAGATACCCACGGGGAGCAAGTTCGTTTTGAAATGTGGTCTCGTGCTCATTTTAAAGGAAATCGATATAATATTATGACCACAAACATGTACGAATCAATGAGCGAATGCTCAAGGATGTTGGGATTACCCTGTCATTGCCCTCTTTAATTTTATACAAGCGAAGATGTCGAGTGGTTTAATAACAAGGGGTGAAGCTTCTAAAATTAAAACATTGTTAACGCCAAGTGTGGAAAAACTCTTCGTGAGAGGCACAACAAAGCGGGATTTCTAACGGCCCACAAGACTTAATCTTTGTTGAGTTCAAAAAAACGTAATTGTCAAAAGTTGCATAAGTCGTGTGGATTTGCAGATACCATGCGAGCATGCAACTCTATGATTTATGCTAAAAAAAAAAAAAAGAAGTTTGGGCTTGGATCTTGGAGACAATCTATTGCGGATACTTCGCAATGGGATATTCGAATCACGTAAAAAATTCTACTTCTTCCACAGAGTTCAACCAAAGGGGTAGGTCAAGAAAAAACGCATTCCCAAAGATAGGTGAGTTCACACGAAGAAAGAATCGATGTGCTTTCGGAAGAAATGTAAGAACGCACCGATGTAATAATCATGACTTATAAATTTCTTGTTTACAATGTAATATGGACACTATCATTAGAAATTTGCAAACATCTTCTTGACATTTTTTCAAGGTGTTCTACAAGTTGAATTAAAACAAGAATCAGTCCAAAACCCATAATCAGCTAAAAAACAATGACCAAGAAACCTAATTGGCAAAATCTAAAATTTGTGAAAAATATAAAAGATTATTTTTTTCATATTCCTCGGACTTCTTGGGTAATTCTAAACTTTTTAGTTTAGAAATGGAAAAAAGCTAGAAAAAGACTAAGAACAGACCAAGAACAAAATTTGTGAAAAAAAAAAAAATATTTTTTCATATTCCTCGGACTTCTTGGGTAATTCTAAACTTTTTAGTTTGTACAAAAAAAAAAATTTTCTTAGAAATGGAAAAAACCTAGAAACAGACTAAGAACCAAAACAAGAAGAACAAAATTTGTGAAAAATATAAAAGATATTTTTTCATATTCCTAACTTCTTGGGTAATTCTAAACTTTTTAGTTTGTACATGAAAAAAAAAAATTTTCTTAGAAATGGAAAAAACCTTCTTGGGACCAAGAAAGACCAAGAAGGACACCAAGAACAAAATTGAAAAAATAAAAGAAACAGACTTCTTGGGTAATTCTAAACTTTTAGTTTGTACATGAAAAAAAATTTGCTTAGAAATGGAAAAACCTAGAACAAACCAAAAATTATCAAGAATGTAGGACCAAGAACAAACTAAAAAATTATTAGAATTAAAAATAAAAATAATAAAAATAATAAATAATAATAATAATAATAATAATAATAATAATAATAATATAATAATAATAATAATAATAATAATAATAGTAATAATAATTATTATTATTATTAAGTCATATAAGTAAAGAGACCTATTCATTGACAATTATTCATTATTATTATTATCATTATTGTTATTACTATTATTATTAATTATTATTATTATTATTATTATTATTATTATTATTATTATTATTATTATTATTATTATTATTATTATTATTATTATTATATTATTAGTTTTAATATTTTTTTATTATTACTATTATTATAATTATGATAATAATTATCATTATCTTATTATTTTTTTTATTATAATTTTTATTGTCATTATAATTATTTTTATTTTTCATATTATTACACTTATTATTATTATTATTTATTATTATTATTAATATATTTATTGTTATTGTTATTATTTTAATGATTATTATTATTATTATTATTATTTTGATAATTTTGGATTTTTATTATATTATTATTGTAATTATTATAATTATTATTATTAATAGAATTATTTTTATTATTATAATATTTATTATTATTATTATCATTATTATTATTATTTTCAAAAGCCAACGTTGGTTTTTGACTTGAAACACTACATCAATCCCGAGCGATGAGGCCGGCGTCGTTTTTAAAAGCCAACGTTGGTTTGAAATAAAGACTACATCAACTGAACAAAATGTGGCGGCGTTTTCAAAAGCCAAGTTGGTTTTTGAACCAAACACTTCATTAATGTGAACAAGGTTTTGCTTTTACATAAACCAATGTCCTTTAAATTTTTTCACAAGATCGTTTTTGCCAAACATGGAGGACAATGTTTCATTTTTGTTAGTCGGTTCTTGGTCCGACCGCCTTTAAGATTCCGCCGGTTGCGCCCGGCCGGCGAATGTTTTCCTAAAAAAATAACTTATTACACAATAATTTGATTTTGCCGAATTTGATAAATTTAAATGCAACTTAATGAACATATTGTAACACCAACAACCAAAACAACCAAAACAATGTTAAACAATGTCTTGTTCTTATGTTACAACAACCAAAAACAAACAAACATTTCATATAGTTGGGCTCGGGGCTTCTTCATCCTAAACTCGCTGGGCGGAGAAGGTATTCAATAAATTTGTAAGTGAAAAGGCCGCGATCGCTGATCTTTCGTTGTGCACCAACCCTTCACCGAATCATTGGCCATGTACACTCAAGTTTATCGCCTAGATGTTTGAATTGTGCTTCAAGAACATGGGTTGATTGGCTCCACTTCTTCGCATCTGTGAATCAGTACAAACACACCTTTAGAAGATCAACATAAAGCGCGACCCAATGCTTCATCCGAATGTTTAGAGGCAAAGTGAAGACGGCGTCATCCCATTTTACGCTTCTCTCCACGGACATATTCATCAAGGTCGTCATCAAATGTATAAGTTGCCAATTCCTTTTTGTTGATGAAGTAGGCGCTATCTTTTGGCAAGGATTCGCCTAGGATGGTGGACCGCCTTTTTGGAAGGATGTGAGTCATAACAAATTAATTGAGTATAATGATGGTATAAAAAAATAAGACTAGGACGGGTGGTCCTTTGGCCATTTGTTGAAGGGTTGTTTCGTTTGCGTTTGATGGAAGACGATCAGAGACTGAGGAGTGAGGGAGCTTCTTCGTCGTTTTGTTTTTGCTAGGCTTAGATTGACCCTAAAACGGATTGGTCTAGCGAGAGCCTCCTATTGATGGCATCAAAATGTCTACCATTGTACTCTATCATCTTGTGATTGTTTTCTTTACTGGTTGTTTTGTTGTTGTTGTTGTTGTTGTTGTTGTTGTTGTTGTTGTTGTTGTTGTTGTTGTTGTTTGTTTCTTTGTTGTTGGGGAATTCTTTGTTGTTGTTGGGGAAGTAGTTGGAGACGACCAAACTTTTTCGGGGCTTGACTTTTGGACATGGACCATTTGTGCACGAGTCCAAAATTGATTGGATCTTCTTGGTCGACATAAGGCATAGACCTCATGCACATCTTGTTCATTTCCTCCTCGATTGGGATAAATTACGGTCATTCCTCGTACATTAAAAAAAACATACATTCAATGATTATTTAGGTAGAAACATATTGTAGAAAAAAAACCTATTTTTAAAATTTACACAAACAAAAACTTTGTATTCAAACCCTTACCTCGCCACTATGCATGAGGTCGTCTATTTGGAAAAAAATTGGATTCGGGAAGACGTCCCTCAACCATCTTTGCAAAATGATGCTTGGAAACGTTTGAAAAACTGCGTTAAACCAATTTTTTAAAGTCTAGTAAACCAATTTACTATAATGCATGAAAAGTTATTAACATAATAAACTGGAAGGCCCAAGGAAACCGCATAAAGGACGCTTTTATTGCGCCCTTTCCGAAATTTTTTTCTCAAGAAAATGAAAAAAAAAAAAAAGATTCTAAGTCATCAAAATAAAGATGCCCAATGAATTGATGGATTTTTCTGATAATAGTACTTGTGCTAAAAATTTTGATGATCAATTCTCGTGTTAGTTGCCTTTTTTGTGAGATTTTGTATTTTCATTTAATTGAACCACAACTCATGTCTTTTCCTTGTTTCTATCATTTAAAAGCAAGATAGTGTGTCAACACCCCACAATATGTCATATTTTCGGACATAAAGCGGGGTCACTGTAATGTACCTCCATTTGACTTGTCGTTTTAAGTGTCAATGTCTCCTTTAATTTCACCAGTGTTGAGGTTGGGAGGTCATTTTTGTAAAATAAAAAAACATAGGTCAGAACCGACCATTCCCGGCGAGAACAGACCAAGCGAAAGAACCGACCAAAAACTGTCGACCATTTAGTAGTGTCGGCTGCGCTTCTTAGCTGTTAGTTTTTTTAATTTCATGATTGATCGATTTTCATGTCGTTTTTTGCTATTTCGCATCGTTTATCGTTTTTTGGCTGTGCAAAAACATAAATAGAGCACGGATGATTTATCAAGAGGGTCGGTCGAGAGAGAAAGTTTTTGAAAAAATGACCCATTTTGAGACTAAAGGACCCATTTTTTTGCCACGTGTGAACACGTCATCATCATTTTTTTGTTATAAAAAAAAACGGCCTATTTCCCCAAATTTTGATTTTCTCCGGTCTCTTTTATCAAATATTCTCCTCGAAAAAAGAGTCCGAACGATTCCCATTTATTTAAATATCCATTACGTAAGGGATGGAAAAAAGATATTCATAAAATTATGATATTAAATTTAATTAATTTAATCCTTTTTCTCTCTCGTTTTTAGATTTGTGTTATACGAAAAAAAGAAGAAGGTATTTATTCAAAAAAAAAAAAAGAAGTAGAAAGAAAGTTTTCTTTATAATTTATTCATTTATATTGTTAGATTAGATCATTATCATCAATACTGAACCATCACCAACGATTCAATTTGGGAATATCAATAAAAGAAATATAAAACTAATAAACCTACAAGTAAATGAAATCTTAAATCTTAAGTCTTAAAAAAAAAAAAAATCTCAATGCCAAAGAAAATCCAATGAGACACTTTCTCTAATATATATATATATATATATATATATATATTTTAAAAGGAACTCAGTCTCTCTCTCTCTCTCTCTCTTCAAGTCTCAAAGTTGCGACACCCATTGTACGGACAAAGCTACCTCCGAATCAGATCGGAAGCTCATTTTTTTTTTCCATCTCCAGGTAATACATGCGCCAACAATTTCACATATACTTTTTCCATCTCTCCTTCTCCGAATTGGGTATTTGTAGTCCTTTCACAAGCCGCGCGCGCGCGCAATTGAGAATTGGCTGATTCTTCATTGCTTTTCATTTTAATTATTGGGTTTGGGTTTTAACTCAATTTCCTTTTTTCATGCTTATATTTTAGGCGATTTAAATAGGTCTGGAGTATGTTTTGCGTAATTCGATTGATTGCTAAATTTTTAGAGCTTTGCTACTCAATTTTGGGGATGCTTAGGTCTATTTCGCTATTAGTGTCTAAACGGGTTCTTGTTTTTTTTTTGTTTATAAATTTCAGGAGAATTTCCCAATTGTTGTTTTGATTGGTCTTTCAGTAGCTTATAGTAGTTTTGCAGATTGATAATTGATCGAGGCTGATGTGATTTTAATTTTGTATTTCAATTTGGCAATTTTGATGTCCAAAGAAGCTTCAAACTATTTAGTTTCCCTTGTTAGGTGTTAATTTAGGATCAAGCTTTTATTTTTATTTATTTTTTTTTTATTTTTATATGATGCATCGATAGGGTATTAGGGAAGGGTACATATGCGTTTGAATCTACGACTGCCCTTTTTTGGTAGTCTATTATCCTGTTATTGTTGTTGTTGTTGGGTTGGTTTATTATGCACGAGTATGGGATTCTTTAGATTGCTGCAGCAGTCCATTGACTGACCCTTTTCTTTTCAGAGTCACTTCTGTCTGCATAGTATTTGTATACGAACCCTTTTGGGCAGAAGGTACCGATGGCTGCTTCCGAGGAGAATAGCGCTTTGTTCCCAATTTTTATCTTGACAATAATGGCGCTGCCGTTAGTGCCTTATACAATATTAAAGCTGTGCCGTGCTGCCT
Source organism: Morus alba (assembly GCA_012066045.3). Taxonomy (NCBI): domain Eukaryota; kingdom Viridiplantae; phylum Streptophyta; class Magnoliopsida; order Rosales; family Moraceae; genus Morus; species Morus alba. The sequence continues at coordinate 2,649,569 of CP050234.2, forward strand.
CAAAGAAAACAAAGACTATCCACTGCCAGTGCTCCGAATGCTCTCATTCAGGGAAGTATCGCAAATCCATATTTAAGCGGGTGAGGTTTTATTTTTATTTTTATTTTTATTTTTATTTATTTATTTATTTATTTTCATCTGACTGTGGTTTGTCTGATTTCATCTTGTAGATCTCGAACTTCTCAACGTATAGTAACTTGACACTAGTTCTTCTCTGGGTTGTTATGATTGTGCTGGTTTATTACATTAAAAATATGAGCCGTGAGGTAAACATTTTAACTAAGCCTCAACTACGATGGAAAAACTAATGATACGATCCTGTCATTTTTGTGTTACTTTCCGGTACATAAAACACTCATGTTAGTTTATAATGGTTAATGGAACTTCATATTAGGTTCATTGTCTTACCCATAACTTTTGAGTGCTGTGTAGCCTTTTGATCGGAAAAAAATTGTAATTTTTTTTTTTATCCATTCAATTTCTCAGATTCAAATTTTTGAGCCATTCAGTATTCTTGGATTGGAATCTGGAGCTTCGGAATCAGAAATAAAGAAGGCATATAGAAGACTCTCTATTCAATACCATCCTGATAAAAATCCAGATCCAGGTATAAGGTGTTTTAGCGTTTTAGTTTGTGCATGCTTTGATATATTGCATTCTATGTATCGCTAATGGTCTTTTTTTTTTTTTTTTTTTTTTTTTTTTTTTTTTTTCTCCAGAGGCACACAAATATTTTGTGGAGTACATATCTAAGGCTTATCAAGCTTTGACTGATCCAATTTCTCGTGAGAACTTTCAAAAATATGGTCATCCTGATGGTAGGCAGGTAATGCAAATTTTACTTATCTGAGAGAATTGCAACTTGTTCTTGATGGTTCCCCAAGGCTGATAGTATGAACATATAGAATCAACAATGTTATTGCAAACTAAGATGAACCATTTTCATAACAGGGTTTTCAAATGGGCATTGCTCTCCCTCAATTCCTTCTAGATATTGATGGGGCATCGGGTGGAATTCTTTTACTCTGGATTGTTGGTATTTGTATTCTCTTGCCTTTGGTGATAGCTGTTGTATATCTTTCGCGGTCAGCAAAATATACTGGCAATTATGTGATGCATCACACACTATCCACTTACTATCACTTCATGAAACCTTCGTTGGCTCCAAGGTATGTAGTTTCTTTGAAGATTTGTTTTATCATTTAGAACAAAGCTCGGTATAATTATTATCTAATCCTTTGAGGTAATTTGATCTTTCAGCAAAGTTATGGACGTCTTCATAAAGGCTGCTGAATACATGGAAATTCCTATTCGTAGAACTGATGAGGAGCCCCTCCAGAAGCTTTTTATGCTAGTACGTAGTGAGCTGAATCTGGACCTTAAGAACATCAAGCAAGAGCAGGCAAAGTTTTGGAAGCAGCATCCAGCCCTTGTTAAGGTAATTCATCCTCTGCGATTGGATCAAGGAAAATAGCTAATGAGGAATATTGTACCGACTGATTGTTATCTTCTGCTTTTGCTTATTCAGACGGAATTGTTGATACAAGCTCAATTAACTCGTGAGTCAGCATCACTATCTCCTTCTTTGCATGCTGATTTCAGACGTGTTCTAGAACTTGCACCTCGCCTTCTTGAAGAATTAATGAAGGTGATTTTGATAATTCTTATCTTGCATTCTTCTAGTAGATTTTCGGCATCGTTGCTGCTATGTTGGACAATAGCGTGAAGTCTTGTAATGAAGGTGAATTTGTCAATCCTTCATGTCTAAACTCAAGTTTTTGACAATATACTTGGAAAGCAAGTTGTGGAAGTTTGTGGGGCCTGCTTCTTTGGAAATTGTTCCATAAACTTCAAGCTCTAATTCATACTGGCATGCAATTCATCTGCCTCGTGCTTCTCAAATGTTACTGGTGGACTTCTAAACAATTTTCTGTATATCCGCTTTTCTAGATGCAGTCTAAATATATTACCGAAGATCCTTAGGCAACTCTCATGTCATTTGACGTCTTTATATATGTGTGTATATATATTTTTATGTACGTATATTTGTTTGTTTGTTTGTTTTTTTTTTTTTTTTTTTTTTTTTTTTTTTTTTTTTTTTTTTTTGTGGCATTCTTAGTTGTCAGGTTTCAGTCAATTCTCGCGGCTGCTCTTTTACTTCTCATGAAGTGGTTTGGCCATTTGCTATCATGATTTGTGTATCTAATTGTCATTCTCTCTTGTGATTTACCTGTAACTTGTGCAGATGGCAGTCATACCAAGAACCACTCAGGGGCATGGATGGCTGAGGCCTGCAGTTGGGGTGGTTGAGCTTTCTCAGTGTATCATTCAGGTTATGCATTTTAAAGACATTGCTAAGGCGTTTTTGTTATTTTAATTTTCTGGTTTGTAGTTTTAATAAAAACTTGAATGTATTGAGATCGTTATGCATACAAAATTGATACTTTTGAATGGTAAAAACGACGTTCAGGCAGTGGATGGTAATTTTGGAACTTTTTTGTTATATGTCATTTTATTTTTGCTTCCTTTACTAACTTTTGAGTTGTGTTCCGTACCAATGTTATTATGCAGGCTGTTCCTCTGGGTGCAAAGAAAGCTACAGGAGGATCCAGTGAAGGCATTGCACCTTTCCTGCAGCTGCCACATTTTAGTGAGGCTGTTGTGAAGAAAATATCTCGCAAGGTAACTCAACACAACATTGTTTTTGGTATCATTTTTTGCTAGATTGCACTGCTTGCTGCCAATATGTTTCCTCCGAAGGTTTTAACTAGAAAATGCTTTAGTTAAGAACCTCCGTGTACCTTGTTTCTTTTTTGTTTAGCCATTCATTATCCTGGATCAACTTTATTTGGGTGATTTTTTTTTTTTTTTTTTTTTAATATACTCTGGAAACTTAATGTGGAAAGGCAATCTCATTCTGTCCAACTGCATATTCCCTTTGTGCTCTTCTTTTGCGTATTGTTTTGCCTATTTTCTTTGTAGAACTCAATTTAGAATCTTTACCCATTTTACACTGGCACAACTTAATAAGATTCTTTTTCTTGGTGCTGAAAATAATTCTGCAAAATACAAACATGTTGAAAACGTGAAATTGTTGCCTTTATTTTAGGACGCAATTCTACTGACCTCAGCTACCAAGATTGTGAATGCATAGCAATTATTTGCATAGCCCTGATAATTGGTTGTCCTATTTTCTTTTAGTTTTCTACTTCACACCATCCTATTTATCTTCTTTTGATCTTTGCCCAAATCTTTTTTTCATTTCTATGTCTGTAGAAGGTGAGAACATTCCAAGATCTTCAGGATATGACCTCAGAAGATCGTGCTGAGCTGCTCAGTCAAACTGCTGGTTTCTCATCTGCTGAACTACAGGATGTTGAAATGGTTATGGAAATGATGCCCTCATTAACAATTGAGGTGAACTGTGAGACAGAAGGTGAGGAGGGTATACAAGAAGGCGACATCGTCACGCTCCAAGCTTGGGTATCACTTAAACGCGGTAATGGCCTGATTGGTGCCCTCCCGCATGCCCCTTACTTCCCATTTCACAAGGAGGAAAATTTCTGGTTTTTGCTAGCCGACACCGTCTCCAATAATGTGTGGTTTTCCCAGAAGGTTAGTTTCATGGACGAAGCTGCTGCCATTACAGGCGCTTCGAAGGCGATTGAGGAGACGATGGAGGGTTCAGGAGCAAGTGTGAGGGAGACTAGTGCTGCAGTCAAGGAAGCAGTTGAGAAGGTGAAGAGTGGCTATAGACTGGTAATGGGCAAGCTCCAAGCCCCAGTAGAAGGCAATTACAACTTGACTTGTTATTGCTTGTGTGATTCTTGGATCGGCTGTGATAGAAAGACACCCTTGAAGGTAAAGATTTTGAAGCGTACCCGGGCTGGCACTCGGAGTGGTCTTGTGGCAGAAGAAGGACCAATCACAGAGGACGGGGTTGAAGAGGAAGAAGAGGATGAAGAGGAGGAATATGATGACTACGAGAGTGAGTACAGTGAAGACGAGGCAGATGAACGACAGGATACAAAAAAGAAGGGCCCTGCTGCCAATGGCACTGCCAATAAACGAGCGTCAAGCTCAGAGAGTTCAGGCTCAGACGAGGAGTGAAAAACAAACTGTCATATGACACAATAACCCTCTTTTTGTTTGTTGTTCATTTATCCTTATTTGGTGAAAAGAACTTGACGACCACCATAGCGATACTTAGTTTTGTTTTTTTGGCCAATCTTTTTTCTTTTCCTTTTAATCATAGTAGACCTTGAAAGTTCAGAAATCCATTTTAAATTATTACTAGACACATCTCTCTCTCTCTCTCTCTCTCTCTCGACAAAAATATAACCACGATTCAACGTAATGAACTAAAGCGTAAAGCAGGCTAGTAAAGAAAGCAACTTTTGTTTCAAGCGAAAAAATAAAAAAGAAAGCAACTTTCGAGAAATTACATGCCCATGTAATATTTTCCCACATATCTTTTTCGGCCAAAAATATGATATATCATTATGTTCGTATATTGTCGTCGATACAATTTAATCTCTTCAAATACACCCGGGGCTGGTAAAGCAGCCCCTCTCTCTCTCTCTCTCTCTCTCTCTCTCTCTCTCTCTCTAACTGGAGTCTTGAATCTAATTCTTTTGTCACTTGTCTAAAGAATGAAAGGGGAATCCTTGTTTCCTTCAACACCTTCCACTCTTAAGCACCAATTCGCTGCCATGTGATATGAGACTGGGGTTTGTACACTGCACTGTAATAGATCTGGTTAGTAACGAATGAATTTTTTTAGGTTCAACTCTGACTTTCATCTGTACTCAGTTCAGCTTCTTCAAACACGTCATTAGACTCCGGGTCTACTTCCTCAGATTCAGCATCAGAGCCATTTGGACTTGATTCGGCTATGTCTAACGGATCATCTGAACCATGTTCTGATTCCTCATCCTTGCTCACTCCTCGGTCAGTGTCACCATCGTATTTAGCAAGATCTTTTGCTCGAATCCTGATACGCTTTCCTCGAATATACCGGTATTCCCATTTTGGCAGTGGATATTTCCTCTTCAATTTTTTGTGTTTGTCCAGCATGCCTAGCTCCAGGAAAACTTTTCCAACCATTGTAACAATTGAAACATTCGGCCGAATGCCAAGCTCTTCCATGTCAGCAAATATCTGCAGAGAAAAAGAATTTGAGAAGTCAAATCTCCTAGATAGATGGAATCTCACATAACGTATCCAATGTTGTTTCGCAGTTTTATCGTCGACAGATGCTATCCTAACCCCATGACATTAGCTGATTGATGATCTTAATCTAGCACAATGAAGAAACAATGGACATGGAATTACAATACCTCAAACATCTGGTCATGCATGCGTCTGTGATAGTAAATAGAAATCATTTTGTTGAAGAAATTTCGAGGTGTGCTTTCCAAGTTCTCCGAAAATAATTTTGTCCAAAGCTCTTCAGCTTCTTCAAGTCTCCCATCTTCTGCTAAAGCATTCAAGAGTATGAAATAGGTCCCCATTGTTTTGCCTTGACCTTTGCTTAACATCCACTTTGTCACCTAAAACTCCACATTTGAATGCTTCAATAGATTGGGAAGACTTAAAATGGATAAATGAAATTGGGACTCTAATTAACTAACTTACTTGAATTATCCTCTTCCATTCTTTTTGCTCCTCCAAGGTTTTTATTGCCTTCTTCACTGTAATTAAAGGGAATTCTAGTTCCCATGCAATAAAAGAATCAAGAGCTCCATAAACTTCCTCTTTGACATTTGACAATTCCTTAATCTATAAAAATGGCCAGACAAAAGTATCGATTTAAATAATTCATAATTTAAAATGGTCGACAAAGAAAAACAGAAAATAACAAGCCAAAAAAAAAAAAATAATAATAATAAAAAAAGCTTACACTTTGAACAAACTTTGCCGATTTGGAAACAGTTCCAATCCTTTTGTTGGTTTTCCACACTCGGGCATATCTTGGTCTGGGGCCTTTTGCAGCACATACCTTCAAATTTACCAATACTTTTTCATATTAAATTTTTTTAAAAAATGCTCAGGTTCTGCATTCACAGTCTTTCTGTTCTTCCAAATGTGATAGAAAAAACATATTTATAGGTACAGAGAACTTCTACAGCACAAATACACACACACATATATATATTTGTGGTTCATTTTGATGAAACAAGCTTACCACTACACTGCTTCTGGTTTTACTCCTGGGAATTTGGAGTGATTCAAGTCCTCTAATAACAGGAGGAAACCATCTCAATGCAAGCATCCTGAAAAATCTGTGTCAAATCAACAACAGATTTTAAACACACACACAAAAAGAGAAAAAAAAAAAAAAAAAAAAAAAAAATTTTTAGCATGACTATAGAGAGGAAAGAGATAAGAAAGCTACTTAATTCCAAAATTCTTGAAAAAAAATATGGGAACAAGATTTCCACACGTTTGCAATGAACTGAACTTTCCCATATCCTCCGCTTTTCCCCTTCTCAAACCAATTTCATGGTTTCCAGAAACGAAGAACGGGGTAGGTTGATTGATATAAAAAAAAAAAAAGAAAAAAAAAAGCAACAACAACAAACAAACTTGTTTAGCAGGACAAATTCATAAAAGAGGAGGATTTCTTTTACCCTAAAAACTCCTTTGCCCTTACGTTTTCTCTCTTCCTCCTCCCCCGTGCCAAAGCTCGTCGTCCTCTGAGAAAGAAGAGGATTTCTTGGGGAAAAACAAAGATTTTACTCTCTGAGGAGGAGGAAGAAGAATTAGCAGAGCGTGGCTTGAACAAAGCGATCGATGGCGGTGACAGAGATAAAGGATTTACTTACTAAGGTTGTTGTCGTTTTTTTTCTTTGAGTAGAAGTTGTTGTCGTTTTTCCTACACAAAGATGATCTTTTTTTTTTTTTTTTTTTTTTTTTTTTTTTCCTTTTCCTTTGCGTTGATTTATTATTAAGTGGCCGTTTGGCAGAGTTTAGAGGAAGAAAATCAAAAGCTATGGCTTTTCAGGATGTCTTTAGACCAAAGAGTTTAATGAGTAAAAATAATTTTTTAATTTTTTAATAAATAATAAAAGTGTTAGAATTAAATATATAATGCATTAATTAAATTTTGGTACAGTAAAGTATTTTTTTTTAAGTTACAATTTTTGACTTTAGTGGAAGTACTCTTAACATATCATATAAACACTTTTAAAAGTAAATTTTAGACCTAAGAAGTTAAAAGTAACTTTTAAGAAAAAACTCAACCATGTTTTTTGTTTTGAAAGTTGCCTACCCCAGGAGCTGACATGCCGTTGTAAAGTTACTTATGTTTGATTCGTTTCATAAATTTAAATTTTTAATTATAATTAAGATGTAATATTTTTTAAAAATTTTTAATTATAAAAATTTAAAATTAAAACCTCTTTTAAGATACATTTTTTATCTCTAAATTTGACGGCGTTTGTATGTCCAACTAATTCACATTCGCATTCAAAAAGTTCTCAGGTGTACTTGTTTGCTCACGAAACGAACATATTTCTCTTTTTTTTTTTTTTTTAATTTAAAGTTTGTATTTACAAAAAAAAAAAAAAAAAAAAAAAAAAAAACTGGTTGTTTATACTTAAACGACAGAAAATTTTGTACGATAAACGAGTGGTCGTTTTTGAACTCAAACGGCAGTAAACTATAGACAACTTTTTGTTAACAGGGACAGGGGAAACGACAATTTATATTTAGGAGTAATTTGTACCGGTTGTCCTTTAATTTTTTTAATAAGGGACACTGATTATTTAAAAAAAAAAAATTGGTGAGAAAGTCCCTTATTTTTGCTGAAGTATTCATTTCATTTTTTGTGGACAAGAATTATATCACCAACCATCAACATTTACTCTTACCCCAATATTTTATTGGAACATAGGTATAAATTTGGAAATTTTGAAAAAAAAAAGAAGAAAAGTGAGAAATAGGTTAAAACTTGAGATGAATTAAAATTAATAGGTCAATGGTTTACATAAGTTAATAAATAAGCTAAATTATTATTTTTATCTATAATTTATTTATTTATGAACCATAACTTGACAAGTTTTATCTATAATTCATATTTTTTGTTTATAATTTATCTGATTATGAACTATAATTTGATAAGTTTATTTATAATTTATCTAATTATAAATTATAACTTAATAAATTATGACCTATTAATTTTTATAACTAAAAATTAACTTATATATTTTTTTAAGCTTTTGATATTGGCTTATTTTTTACTATTATTTCTCAAAAAAAAAAAAAAGGAAAAAGAAACAAATTGGGCTTGATGATTGGACCACGCAACATGGCCCGCATCTAGGAACTGGATTGTATTGTAATTAGAGAGAATCCAAAAACACACGGAGCCGAAGAGCACCTCATCCTTTCCTTCCATAGACACAACGTTCAGCGAGGAGTAAATGCTTTTTGGATCTTACAGAGAGAGAAAAAAAAAAAAAGCATAAAAAACAATAATATTCTTATTCTTCTCCTTCTCCTCACCAAACGACGATGATGATCGACTCCACCGTGACCCTCCGCTTCTCCGCCGCCGCAACCAACCTCTGTAACTAATTAACTAACTAACTCCTACCGCCATGGAAATAAGCTCCAAAGATTCTAGCTTTACGCGTTTCCGTTTATTTTCTCGAGCTTTACCGGTTTTCTGATGCTGCTTTTCGATTGTTTTTTTTTTTTTTTTTTTTTTTTTTTTTTGTGGTTGTAGATTATCGTCCAATGTGGAGTTCGGAGGACTTGTCTGGAGTTGTCCACGTCAGCTCTTGCCGGATTTCTCGCGCCTGCGGATTCGACGTGCCGTGGTACTGAACTGAAGCCTGATTTTATTTTGTTGCCGTTTGTTTGTTTTTTTGGGAAAATTCTGGATAAAGATGTGAGGGTTTTTTAGTGTATTCTTAGAATCTGAGAAGAAAAGGAAAAAGAAAAGAACTTGACATTTGAATAAACTCTGAGTTCAGCTCAGAAGAATGTGTGAAGTCGTTATTGTTCCGTGTGAAAAATGCTAAAGACTTCATTTTTATACAGTTAGTATTGGAGATTAATTGTGAGTTCTATGTTGACATTGAATCCAAATTTGATTAATATTTGGTTTTTGTTTTGCTTTGTTTGGTCGAAACAACAAAATTTATAATCTTTGAAGGAAATTGAACAGATGCTTACTGGGAAATAAGCACTATTCAAATGGTTTTCAGTCTAGAATTGGATGTGAATTGGAAGGGGAAATGAAAACTGATTTTATCGAAATTGGAGTTGAAATATTTTGAATTAATTTAGAGGTGGTTGTTAAGATTGGATATTTATGATTTAAGGATTAATATGTGGAATAGATTGTTCTCATTTATGCAGGAATAGATTTCGAAGTGCAAACAGTGGTTCTTTCAGAAGGTGCAATCTTATAAAGAATCGGATTCGAGCATCTGCAAAGCATTTAGGACCGGGTTCAGATCCTATAAAGAAGAATGGGAAGCCACAATATCATCCATTTGAGGAGTTTGCTAAATCAACATCAGAGAATGGTGGAGAGGCTACACTCACATCTGAAGAAACTGCCAGGACAATTATCGAGGTACTATCGCATTCCATTCACTTGCTGTTCAGCGAAAGTAATTTCCAAAGAAGAAATTAGAATGTGCATGTCTTCATTTGTGAATAACCATTATTTACGTTTCTTCATATGGTTAGTCTTAAACTTGGTCAGTTTAAATTTATTTTTTGTTTCCCAATATGTGACAAGCCATTGAGAAAGTACTTAATAATGAGGTCGTGCCCAAAAGTTTAGTCATGGTTTCAACCTTTAGATGTGATTCTGCAGTTGTTTATTCCAGATTATTATTATTATTATTATTATTATTATTATTTTATTATTATTATTATTATTATTTTATTTTATTTTATTTTATTTATTTATTTATTTATTTTTTAAGTTAATGGTGCATAAGTTTTCTTGTTCAGGTAAACAGCAAGGCGACAGTCATGTTTTCAAATTTGGTCAATGATCAAGTCCATGAAAATATCATCTGGCCTGAGATGCCTTATGTAACTGATGAACATGGAAGTAAGTGATGTGATTAGAGTTTGTTTTGTTACTACTTACTACTAGTGGTAGTAAATGCCCTTTTTGCTTTCTTTTATGTTGGGCTTTGTAGCCTAGTCTTTCTTATTGAAATGTTAATTTGTAAAGTGTGTTACAGATATATATTTTCAAGTGAAGGATGGTGAAGATACCATGCAAGCTCTATCTTCGGAAAATAACTTTGTGGTATGGAATGTGCATTGATTCATACATAATACAAACTTTTTCTTTAATGAATTTTTCTCATCACGGGTGTACTTAGACAATTCTTGTTTGTAATTCTGTTTTTGATGGCTTTGGTCCTATATGCAGCAAGTTATTATAGGCTTGGACACTACGGAAATGCTCCGTGAGATGGAGTTATCAGGTCCATCAGAAATTGATTTTGGAATTGACGAGATTGAAGAAGATAGTGATGTTGAAGATGAGGATGATGAGGAAGATGATGAGAACGATGATTATGATGAGGTCTGATTTCTTTTATTTCTTCTTTTTTATTTTGTTTTTTCTCTATAACATATTTTTCTCTTGAATTTTGCCATAAAATCATTCCCATGACTTGTTAGATTTTCATTTACAGGATTGGGTCGCTGTTCTTGAAGATGAAGATGATGAAGATGATGAAGATGAAGCACTTGGAGACTGGGCTAAGTTAGAGACTATGCGTTCTTCTCATCCTATGTATTTTGCCCAAAAACTTGCAGAGGTATTCACCTATTTTTAAATTATTGGCTCTGTGATGGGACGTAGAATAATTCCGGGAAGATTTGACATGATTTTTTATTTTTTTGATTGAAGGACATTATATGTTATATACTTTATATTGTTGCATGCTTGAAATATTAACTGTTTATATCACTTTCTGTTAACAATTATAATAAGCCAACTTAGAGTTCTCCTTTTCATTTGTCTTCATGATTTAGGTTGTTTCAGATAATCCTATAGATTGGATGGAGCAGCCTCCTGCCAGTCTGGCTATTCAAGGTGTTGTAAGACCTGCTTTTATTGAAGAACATTCTGTCATCCAAAAGCATCTATCGAACCAACAAAGCAGCAATGCTGAATTAAATCAGGTTGGAAAACCTGTAGAAGGTGGATCAGAAGATCCTATTAGAATTAATGGTCACGAATCTGAATCAGAATCTTCCAAGGATAGTTCAACTTGGGAAGAAGAATTGGAGAAGGATGAAATCACACCAAATGGAGCTACGTTTTACAAGCTGGAGATGATTAAAATTGAATTATTTTCTGCCCATGGACGTCAGGTATATTTGATTTCGTGGTTTTAGGGTGTGTTTATTCGACACTTTTGGTTTCTTGTCAACTTTATTTAACGTGTTACTTTGACATGCATGATGCGCTTTCTGATCTTAGTTTCTGGTGTTTTCACCGAGAAAAGTCTATTGCCACCTATTTCTTAATCTGACGATTAAGAACTATGACTAGAATTTCATACTCCGTTCTGATAAAAGACAGTTTTCTTACACTTTTGATCTCTAGTATTGCATATCTACCGTAGGTACCAAACTGTCTTTGGAAATATAAATTTCACTTTGCTGTACAGTCTAGTAAGAAACATGCAAATTTTACTGGAGTAACTCCAGATCTTTAATGGAGTAGTTCAAGTATGACCATTTGATTTTGATCACGAGGGTGTTCCCTTATTTGTTATTACCGAACATGAAATTGTGTTTCACACAACAAAATATTTGACATTCTTTGTGACTTTTTGTCATAATTTTTCCTTAGTCTTTCCTTTTTGGGCATGTAAATTATAAGTCCAACCAAAGTTCTCTTTCCCTGTTTCTCCACAGACTCTTGTTGAAATAGAAGACTTCATGAAAGCTCAACCCGATCCCATTGCACACTCGGCCACTAAAATTATATCTCGCCTGAAAGCTGGTGGAGAAAAGACTACACAAGCTCTTAAGTCTCTATGTTGGCGATTAAAGGGTATTCAAGTGGAGGTAAGTTAAGAGCCGTAAAATATGTTTCTGAATTGTTTTTGAATACTGGTTCTAGGATTTTGAGGAACCTTATATGTTTTTTAGCATCAAGATTTAAGCCCCTTTTACACATAAAATAGTGTGAAAAGTCATTTTGATACCAATTATTTACAATGAATGAACTATTATATGAGTGAAGAATTTATGCCATTTAACTTCAACCACAGGAGGCAGTAATTATTGGTGTAGATTCCCTTGGATTTGATTTGAGGATTTGTTCAGGAACACAAGTACAGACCTTGCGGTTCGGATTTGATTCTCGGGTATGCTAATTATCGTCGATATGTTTTTAATTACAAATGTACAACTTGGGAAAACAATCCACCATTGTCCCAAGAATCTTCCCAAGTCATCTTTCTTGCATTATGAACCATATAGCACAGTATGCCATTGTTTATAGGTGACATGGCCAATGATTGTGCAATTAATGCTTCTTTCCAGGCGACCTCTGAGTACAGTGCTGAGAGACAACTAAATGATATATTATTTCCAAGGATCCACCAAAAGCCACAAAAGATCAAGCAAACTCAGCAAAATGAATGCTAATATTGGCAACAATGTCAACAGTCACCTTGTTTGGTTCTATCTGGATTGTCTGGCCCCCAAGGTTGCAACTTGAATATAAGTAGTAGGGAATGACATTGTAATGGTTAAGCAGGGAGAGAGAGAGAGAGAGAGGAGAGAGAGAGAGAGAGAGAGAGAGAGAGACGGGGGGTTCACATGCTGGGTCAAGCAGCTCATGAATTTGTAAGTTGCAATCAACGATTATGAGCTTGCTCATGAATTTGTAAGTTGCAATCAACGATTATGATGATTCATTCTTTTCAAAGATCCGCTTTAATCTTCACCTTTTAAACTGCTTTATGCTGAAATCTTAGCAACTAGAGAACACGCATGGATATTGGATAGTGCCAACTAACTAAAATCTCAGCTGCAATAATATCTCACTATTGCAGTATCTACAGACACCAGCAAGTGTTATTAATACTCCATTTCATCCCCAAACATTTTGCTCAAAGAAGCTACAAGACAAGAAATTGAATAAACAAGTTTATAGTCGACATATCAGAAAATCAAAAGCAAGAAAACAATACTAGCTAGTTATTTTGCTGCAAATAGGTCTCATACACCAATTGTGCAGCAAGAATATCCACCGCTGCGGATCCAACGGACTTAAACACAGTAACCTCCTCAGAATCTCTTCTTCCAACCTTCTCCCCCATTATAAGTTCCACCAAATTCCCTCCAATGTCTTCTTTCGTAATCACACCTCTCTCAAAAGCACCCACCAACTCTCCTGCCTCCACCAACGCAGCCTCATTGTCCACAAAAATTCTACCTCTCTGAATCGCCTCGTCATCACACTCCCTCATTGAGTGCTTGAATGACCCAACCAAGTCAAGATGTGCCCCTGGCTTCAGCTTCTGGCCCTTCACAAGAGGCGCCTCCGAGTTCGTTGCGCAGCTCACAATATCTCCCATCCCAACAACTTCCTCCAAGCACCCATTACTCTCGAAACAAACCCCGTCAAGCCCCGAACTTTGTTGCAGTTGCTCAGCCAAGTTTCTAGCTTTCTCCACCGTGCGGTTCCAGATGACAACTCTCTCCAAACCGGGTCTCGCGGTGAGATGGGCCTTGATCAAATGCGGCGCCAAAGCGCCCGCACCGATCATGACGAGGACTTTGCTGTCGTCTCTGGCCAAAATCCGGGAAGCCAAGCCAGAAACACATGAAGTTCTGAAAAGGGTCAGTGCAGTTCCGTCCATGGAAGCCAAGGTCTGCCCAGTTGCGGAGCTGAAGAGGACGTAACTGGCGTGAATGCCGGGTAAACTTAAGGTGGAGTTTTGAGGGAAGTAAGTGACTAGCTTGACGCCAATGTAAGGGAGAGAAGGAGAGGTGGACCAAGAGGGCATGAGGAGGAGAGAGGAGGTGGGTGAAACGGCGTGGTTTTGGCGGAGTGGGGTAGAGAGAGAAGCAGAGACTGTGGGGAGAGACGAATGGAAGTGGTCCATAAGAGTTTGGTGAGAGAGGATGGTGTGAAAGGATTGAGTGGTGATGAAGATTGGGGATGTTATGGCGGTGGTTGTGGAAGCCATTGGCGAGGAGGTAAAGGTCTCTTGGTGTGTGTTTGGGGACGGGAGAGGAAGGAGAGAGAGGGAGGACAAGGGAGATGAAGACTGCAAGATATATGTCAATAAAGGCTGCTCGAGCTGTGAATCATGCCTAATTCGAAGACAAACGGAGTCTATTCCTTGATCGGAACGGCTTTGAGCCTTTAACGCTAACACTTAAAAAAAAAAAAAAAAAACAACAACAACAGCAGCAGCAGCAGCAATTTTATTTAGTAAATTCGTTAAATGAATGTATAACAAGAAAAACTGCTTGGTTGACTCGAAAGCTTGCTTAAGAGCAACTCCAACTCCAACTCCCTCGTTAGGTTAAAAGAATCCCAAAAAAAAGACATTTTTTTACCATGACTGAAAAAAAAAAATCGCCAATAGAGCACTATTTTTTTACTGTTAGATTAATTTTTTAACCGTTAAATTTGCAATATGAACAGTTTTATGTGGTGCGCTGTAAATTTAATATAAATCTATACAAATCTAACCATTGAGAAATTAATCCAATGATTAAAAATGCAGGTTTTACCAATAAGGTTTTTAAGGTTCCACCATTGAAAAAAAAAAAAAAAAAAAAAAAAAAAAAAAAAACTATATATTGATAAACTGCATTTAATCGGATTAGTGAGTTGATACTTACTATCAAATTGAAGGGAAAATGTTTATTTATATCCTTTTGTAGCACTAGTATTAGTAGCGGTGGCATAGCAACAAATAATGATTTATTAGTGACTGAAATATGCAGATTGACTAGTTAAAAAAAGTGGTTTTTTTTTTTTTTTATAATTTTTTTTTAAAAAAAAATTTCGTAGTTTCCTTTACTTTTTGTTTTTGCCTAACAAGACGAGAAAGACATTTCTTGTTGCGAAAGGGCATCAAATGACACTTTTTTTGGGTGTCAAATGAAAACTTTTTTTTTTTTTTTTTTGGCATTTCAAGGTACCTATTTTTATTATCAAGGACCCAATCCAACGTAGTTTTCTAGGGGGGGAAAAAAAAACTCTCTATGGTAAACATATTGACATGTCGTTTAGTTATTCGATACTGGTCCAGAGTGATAAGTACATCTAGATGCTTAAGACTTGGTGAAAACACAGTAGACCAGAGAACATGACATAAATATCCAACCGTCGGGGACACTTATTTGTATATTGACATAATGGCCTAACAAGTTGGAACCGAGCAGCTTCCTCCGAGAAGTCACAATGCGTACAATTTTATGCCTTTCCAATTCAACACGGTCTAACTCTAGGCGCAAGATAAGGCATAACTTGCATATGCAGTTGCTTTCACACAAGAGGAGGAGATTGAACTCCACAATCCTTTGAAGAGAGCAGCAGAAACTTCACTTTGTTAGTAAGCTACTTTTCTCTCAACAGGAAGAATGCTACAGAGAAAATTACCCTTTGGCTAAAGCATTCATGTTCTTTGGCACTGAATGTACCTGTTGTCGGGCCACAACTCGAGTATTTACATCCGACTGTACGGGATCTTAAATTAATACGTGGGAAAGTTCAGTCTGCGAAACAGCCCTCTCCACAGCAAGCCACCAATTCTCATCCTCATCATCACTGATGTTTTCCTGTTTGGTGTTTGCAGAGAAAAGGAATAAGTTAAACTCGAACAAAAAGGAACAAGGATGTTTTCTTTGCCATTTCAGCTTCCAAGCCAAAGAATATCTGACCGAGTTTTTTGCTAGAGAGTAGAGAAGGCTAACCATCTTGCTGAGCTCTGATAAATCTGGCATTCTTTCAACATTATCTGCAAATCTCATGGCTTCAAGCCACCATGAATCTGGGGTGGAATTGTTAGCTGTATTTTCATCGTTGTACTGCTCCAGGTTATGAACACCAGAGCCTTCATGATGCACAGTTTCGGGTATAATATCCCAAGGAATTGGACGCAAGGGAGAACGATAACCTGTTGCAAACAATGAGCTGAGAATAAAACTATTGCCCCATAGCTTAGAATAAGAAAAGCTGAAAAAAAAAAACGACACTGGTTTATGCTATCACCTCTGCAATCAGGGTCATAACATTTCTGATAATAATCCGCTCGTCTCAGGTCCACAACGTACATCACTAAGCAATAAATTAATCACGCAAATAAATAAGATTCGTCAAATTTTAAAGTGCAAAATATTAGATAGAGGATGTTGCAACAGAATGATTACGCATAAGCTTAGTCACATTTTAACAAGGAAAAAAGAGATTGATGTTAAGAAAATGCCGCTAAAACTATTATCTGGGGAACAAAAAGGAAAGGAAAAAAAAAAGAATAACAATGTATTTATTCTGGGTATTGGGTATTTCATGATTGATGTTTCTATCAGATGAACGATGAATGAGAACCATTACTAAAGTGGACTCAAGACTAAAGAAAATACTGCAGCAAAAAGATGCTTTACCATGATTACTTTTATGCTCTCTACCAATTCGCTCACAGTATCTGTTTCTTGACATGCTGTAGACCATAAGCCCATATTCTGAGAACAAGTACCAGGAGCGGATTTTTCCTGGAATTGCAAGTTAACAACAATAAATATTGGAAATTTCGCTACAGGTTAGTTTATTCATGAGTCATGGTGCAGATTATAAATAGCAGTTTTTTGAGAAAAATAAATAATTAATTAAATTTAGGAAAAGAAAAAGAAAGGGATAGTTTTGGGCCCAGGAGACCAATCTTGAAGAAGCTCACCAACACAGCATGGAAGAAAATGAAATTGGATTTGCATACATTAAAGTTTAGCTAACTGAATAGAAGCAAATTGAAAATTATGCTACCACCTGGTGTGTTTCCAATTGAGGCGACAGATTCTATGAATGCATCCAATGCAGGGAATGGAGATTTCCCCATAAAGTATGTTGTTGAAGCAGCAACTCTACAACCATCCAGTGTCAGCTCTTGAGGGAAACAATAACGTCTTCCGGAACTATGGTTTACCTGTATTTGAAAGGTATTGGCTATGTTTAAAAGATCAAAGTTGACATTAAAATTTAGATACCTGCTTAAGCATAACAGAGATGTAATCCTCACGCTAAAAGATGAGTATTAGAACTTCCACGACTGAAACAAATCACATACCTCCGTATCAAATTGAAGTGTCTTCATGCAAAGAACATCCATTTTGCAAACTAGAAGTTTGTCACAATCAACATCCATATTACAGATCAAGGACGCCATAAACATCTCATCTTCACACTGTAAGAAAAAAAAAATAAAAAATTATACACACTTTTTCAAAGAAGCAAATGAGCCAGCTCCTACTACTAAAAACAAAAAAGACAAATAAATTCGCCTTACCAACTTACAAGTTTCCAAACATGTAAAAAGACTGTCTTTACATGAAAAGCCTTTTAAATTATAGGGTCCGTTAGTCGTATATAATAATTTAAAAGGATGAAAATTGTACTAAACCACAGGACATCTCCAGTTCAAAAAGCACTTTTTTTTCCCCCTAAATCCACTTTGCAGAAAAAACAAAATCAAATGGCTAGTTCAAGCAAGTCCCATTCACGGTATGCTTTGAGATCGAGTGAATTAGTGCAGAAGTATAACATCGGGAAGCATCTGAACTATCCCAGCTTTTGTAAAAATTACTTTGACTAACCTATAACAAGATAGCTAGTGTACTGAAAATAGTCTTCATAAGAAGAACAACATACCATATCTTTAGCTTTGTAGCGCCTAGTAGGTAAAAGTACAGAACTCTTCCCTGCCTTTGATGAAAGAGCTAAACGAAAGCAGCGATTTCTGGAATAGACAGCAGTGTCTACAAAAAGTTGACCAGGGGAATCAACAGAGGTTGACTCTTTTCTAACAAACAATTTTTCAAATTGCCCATCCTTTTCCCTTCCATTTATTATCCGCGAGCATATCTGATTACAAGTCATCAGATAATGACAACAATCGAAATAAGAGAGAACTTAATAATTTTTGTTTACAGAGGAAAACAAAAAAGACAATGTGCCAATGTAGGCTTGTAACTCACATGAAATTATCGTTTTACATAGGATCACTAATTGATTTATAAGCTAAAAGCAAGTAAACTCAATTTGAGGTTTAGCCGATATATGCTGAGAGTTCGTCATACATATGAAACACAAAAGAAAAATCAATTTTAAAGTCAAAGGTTAAGTTACTAGTTCTTTGCTCAAGTTTATCATGTTAACCAAGCAATAAATAGTCATGGGCCATTTCTTCACCACCAAGACATACCTCATTGACAAATGCACCTGCATGTGAGTTGTCCTTAAAAGCTAACTTTGGTATGCGAATGATTAAATGCCGAGAGAACTTCACTGCAAGTGAATATGCAAACGGATATAGAACAAAAATGAACAATCAGTTCAAAACAGAAACGCTCACAATATAATTACATGTAATGTAGCCATGTTCTAAAATCAAAACAAAACTCATGTCTTTTGTTCATGTATGATCAATTCAGAGATTTTATCATTATCACAAAGTACCTCGGAAACTTTGAAGAAACATTTTTGGATACATAAATACAAAGATTTCATCACAATGGATATGGGAAGGACGGTAGACCATTGAATCTCCTAAGGAACCATACCCTCAGTAGAGGAATCAAGCTCCAAAATCCATTCATGATTTCCTTTAATTGAGTATTTATCGTGCAAGGCTTCTAAGATGACAGATATCAGAAGATCCACCATTTCATCTCCATCTCTTTCTGCATTCTCCCTCCTACTAAACTCCAAGTCGAAGTAAAGATGGCAAGGTAGACCCTGAAAGCAACGCATATTCAAGCTTTAGTAACTGTAAACCAAAGGGTTAAGTGGGGTGGGGTGGGGTGGGGGGTCGGAACCTAGAGGTTACTCACCTCCTGAATCACTTCATAATGGTGGCGGAACTTGGAGTCCATATTCTTGTATCTGAAATTACAAAGAGTGAAGCAGAATGACTTTGACAAAGATGTGCAGCTATTATTTATCGACTATTTCAAAATAACACGGGTAAAGACAAGACAACCTTTTCCAAAATTCCTTATAAGTTGAAACAAGGAACCTTCTTTGCCCATTATAGTGATCTTGATAACTGAAAACGCGAGCATTCTCATGCCCTTTAGCAAACTTCATTGCTTCATCCTGCCGCGGAAATGTAGACCATATCTCCTCACTGAACAAACAAGAAAAAGACCTGAGACACTTCACATTGGAACAGAATACAGCAGATTAACTGGAATCACACAAATACCTTAAGCTCGATTTACTTTGTTCAGTGAGATCAGCACGAATTTCATGCAACAATCGCAACAAAAACCGTGACGGTCGTTTAGGAGGCACACCTTGTGGTGACCCATAAAACACAACCGGAGAAATCTGCTTCCCACTATTAAAGTTGTTCGCTTTAACTGTTTTTGAACCACTCTGAACAGCATAGATTTTAGCATAAATCAGTGTTACGGATTAGACGCTCCAATCTTTTAGTAACAAATCAGTAATATAAAAGAAAGACAATCAAGAACACACAAAATTTATAATGATTTGCTCTCAACGTGTGAGCTACGTCCACTTTCAGCCACCGCAGAATTTTCACTCTAACAAGAAAATCGAAATCATAAGCCTCAAGTCTCTCGAACTCACTATTATTTCTATCTCATCTAGTTTCTAAAACCTGTTCCTTCTAATATATGTATAATTAGGGCGATAATTGATGATATGTTTGGTGGGAAGAGGGAGAGATGAAGGGAAGGAAAAGAGTGGAGAGAGAGTGTGTGAATCTCTTATTTAATAAGAAGAGGAAAAAAAAAAAAAAAAAAGAGAGAGAGAGATGAAGAGAAAGATTTTTTTTTTTTTTTTTTAAGTCTACTATTTTTGATTTTTCATCAATGGAAAAATTTAATTTATCCACTCAAGATTATAATATAAAGTCTATTTTACTCTTTACAAGTAACTTTTAATAAATAATATAATAATTAAATAAAAAATTGTCATCTATTTATTTAATTTTTTTTTTATCATACTAAACAATATAAATAATTATTATAATTTTCTTTATTTTTTATATTTTTCATTCCTCCAACCCTCTTCATCTCTTCTCCTCTCCGCCTCTCCTATCAAATGAAGTCAAGTTCCACGCACCCAATAATCAGTTTTCAGTTCTGTCAAAGATGCAAATGAAATAAAGGCATAAAACGAAATAAATCAAAAGCTGAATACTTTGTCTAAAGAAGGTTGTATGTTAGCTGTTTTCTTATGTTTTCGCGCTGCTGATCCTGGAGATAGAATTTCGGATTCTGCAGAGAAATCGTGTGAAGAGCTCGCCTGCTTCTGCTTGCTTCTACTTCGCTTTCTCTCTCTTACAGCAGATTCTGAAATTGACAACGCAAAGAGGATTTCTTTTTCATAATTGAAATAAATGAAATCAAGAAATTGCTATCAGGGATACAATGACTAGGATTCATGTACAATTTTTTTTTTTTTTTTGTGGGTTCATTTTCTTTTGTTTTCCGAGCAACCAAACAGGAAAGAGGGAGACAGAATGAGATGGGAATACCAGGAGGAGAAATGCCGCACTTGAAGCACTCAAACAGCCGATCAATATCGTCCATGGCAACCGAATTGCTTATTATTCTTGAAGTTTTCTGGGTTTTATTATTTTGAATTTTTTTTAGGGAGTTTTCTGGTATAAGTAGCGGGAAGTTGAATTTTGACGGGAGGGAAGCCAAAGGCAACAGAGAACCAAAAGATTTCGCTGTAAGCCAAAAGTACCTTTTCTATTTATAGTTTATTTTCCGTGATTTGGAATCGCATAATTTCAGCCTTATTCTGCTTGATTCTAAACTCACGTTTAAAAAAATTAACTTTTATGCATTTATTAATCTTCTTTAAGAAGCTTTTTTTTTTTTTTTTTTTAAATATTAGAAGCTTTTCTATACTATTAATAGATGATAATATTCAAAGTAATTAATAATATTAATAGTAAATTAATAATAAGAGTATTTTGTTTCATATATTTAAACTTAAATAATTTATTCTATTACATTATTCTCACGAAAAATTTAATTTTTAAATGTTAAAATCATGGTTCAAATATACCTTTTAAATGAATTCTAAAAAAAATGGGATAGTCAAAATCGACCCTCACCTAATTTTCTATATGAGCATCTCCACTGAAGTGTCAAGGTCAAATTTTAATATTTGTATTACGTTTTCTCTTAAATTTTAATAAATACTACATTTACCACAAAATATAACAAATATTAAATTTAACATTTAATTATTATTAGTTTATATTAAACATTTTATTTAATCATTAAGCTATTATTTTTTAATAATTATTTTAACATTAAAAGCTTACATTTATAAGTTTCAAATCCTAATAATCATCACAAAAAGTATATATGACCTTTGAAATGTGATTGCACATCAGAGTATAAAATAGAATAGTATATCAAGTGTATTGTTTTTTTTTTCATTTTTCATTTTTCATATATTGTATTGAAATTAACATATTCAATGCAGATAGTGTTATTATAACAAAAATAATCAAGGACATGATAACAATTAATTCCCTAAAATTTTTAAAGTGATAGTGTTACTCGAAACAACAATATATATAAAAGAAAGTTTTTAGTATAATTATTCCTCGAACTTATTGTGGTTAACAAATTACTCCTTAAATTTTTAATTTTTGCAATCAACTTCCTGAACTTATAAAATTATTGTAATGTATCACATTTTACTAAATTTGCTCGAATTTTTTTATTAAATTTAAGATATTTAAAAGTTGAGAAATTAAATATTTGTGTTACATTTGAATAGAGATGTTAGAATTTTTCGTCAAACGTGTTTTTTGACATTAATTTAATACAATCATCATTAAAATAAGACATATTACAATAATTTTACAAATTGAGCGGTAAAAAGTTCAAGACATAAGTTGCTAAAGTCATGCAAATTCATTAGGCAAATGTCTAAAATAACCCAAAAGGCTAGATAACGTGCTTAATCTCAATGCAACAGGTGATTTCTATTTCAAAAGTTTGAAGTGTACTATTGCATGCATCCCATATGCATCAATTAGTTGTTATTCGTTTTAACTTGTCACATTCCAAGTCGTTCTTTACATTCACATGGAATTCCTTGTTTCTTATACTACGTAATGGTAAATTTCTTAACTTAGAACTAGTTTCTAGCCCGTCGTTGATGTATGAAAGGCAGGTATACCTGATTTTTCCTCTAATGGCTATGGTGCGTTGACTTGTCCTAGTGTGCCATGTGTTGGAAAGCAGGAGTGTTGTGATCAACCAGACTTGACTTTCAACAATATCAATCCCATTTATTTGTTTATTGAACAAGAAAAATGCTTAAAGGCACCACCGGTATTAAACACCATCACTAATAGAAAATAAACCCCACTTATAAGTCTCATTATAAGACTCACATTTTATTAGTGGGTGGTGTTAAACGCCGGTGTTTTATAACATTGCTCATTAAACAAAGGTATATTCAATGTCTTAGCTTTTTCCTACAGTAAAAGCCTCTAACAAATGAGGTTTTTTCCCAACATGAACCTCCACTGAGTTAAGCATCCAGTAGAAAATATCCAATAACATAGGACTGCACGCGTGCCATGCGTTTTCGACTCGTCACCTGACAGAAACTGGCTTCTCATCTCTAGTCTTAGCCAGCTTTTAGTTTAAGATTTTATAATCTGAGTCCCGCTAATGATCCGGCAGAGTTAGAGACTGAGAATCAGCAGACCTTCACTGGTTATGAGCTACCCCAGTTGTTCATCTATGCATTTGAGTGATTATAACTTTTTGTGATAGGTTATGATATACACACCCATTATTATGCTCACTATTAAGAAATGCTTGCCTCTTTAAACTCTATAGAGGCATGCATCAACTTTGCTGGTCTTGGACGTTGAATCTTTGATGTTACAGTTTTCACTACCTACAGCCAAAATTCGTATCCATTTGGCTACCATTTTGGCTTTTGTCTGTCAATAACCAATGCTCTTTAAAGCCAGTCCTTTTGACGACCTCACGCCAATACAATCTTTTTTGTTGCATATTTCCTCTACATCTCATTATTTCATTTGCGATTAGCGATGAAAGAAGATGAAGATCCATGTTGTAATCCTTTGTTTTGGGCATATCTAGGCGTAAGCTTGGCCCTTCTGGTGTTTGCTGGTGTCACTTCAGGACTTGCTTTAGGTCTGCTGTCTTTTAACCAAGTTGATCTTGAGGTCATAATTAAGGCCGGGAAGCCCGAAGCACAGAGAAATGCAGGCTTTTAACTTGTTCAATTTTGTTAAAAAGGGATCAACATTACTTCTAATATCTCATAATTTTTGCTCATTGATACAGCAAAGATTCTGCCTCTTGTTAAGGAGCATTTACTTTTATGCTAGCTTCTCATAGGCAAATCATTGGCAATGGAGGTATGCCAACCCAGCAACGCCATATACAATTTTATCCGTAGTATGTACTTCTAAAGTTATCTGATCCTAAGTAAGTTGATTCAATTTTTCGAGTTGTTCCAGGCGCTTCCCATTTTCATGGACACGATTTTTCCTGTTTGGATTGCTCTCATTGTTTCGGTCCTCATGTACTTGCATTTGCGGAAGTAAAGTTTGAACCTCGAGTTTAATATAATTGTGGTTTGAGTTCAATAGGACTTTCTTATTGTGAATTTTTACTGCCATGGTTTAGATAATCCCTCAAGCAGTGTGTTCAAGGTATGGATTTAGTGTTGGCGCAAAACTGTCAGTCCTTGTTCGGTTGCTTGTGTTGTTCTTCTTTCCGATATCATATGCAATCAGTAAAGTAATGCCTATTTAAGAAACATTAAAAGAAGATTTTCTAGTTGTAATTTCACTGATAATTAGCTTGAGACCAAGGAATTTTGGTTAAGAAAATGTTTGGATTCCT
Source organism: Morus alba (assembly GCA_012066045.3). Classification (NCBI taxonomy): domain Eukaryota; kingdom Viridiplantae; phylum Streptophyta; class Magnoliopsida; order Rosales; family Moraceae; genus Morus; species Morus alba. The sequence goes on from CP050234.2 coordinate 2,673,698, forward strand.
TTATGACAGATGTTGGATTTCATTCTTGGAAAAGAGCATTCTGTACTGCTAAGACGGGCAGAGCTAAAGACATTAGTTACTTAGATTTGTTATATGAAAATTACAAAATCCCCCCTTGACTTTGTCACTTGTGTCAACTTATCCCCGACTTTTCAAATGTGTGAAGTACACCCTCTAAACTCAGTAAAAGTGGCAACGTTGGTCCTCACTTTGGACCAACATTGCTTAGGTTTCTCAAGTCAAAGAGGGTGTTGTAGGCACATTTGAAAAGTCATGGGACAAGTTGACAATAGTGACAAAGTTCAGAAGAAATTTTCGTAATTTATCCTTCTGTTATATGGCAACTAAAACTTACTCGTAATATATTATTAGGCAGGGAAAGGTGGAGAGTTATCACGTCATGAGACCTCTATCATTTCTGGTGCCTTGGACTTGACACAGAAAACTGCTAAAGATGCAATGACACCCATATCTGAAACCTTTTACTTGATATTAATTCCACACTCAACCTCTATGTTTACCACGTGATATTGCTCTTTACATTTTCACCCCCAAGTTAAACGATAATCACATTTCATATCCATCTCCAGCCAAACTATGGGATTAATAATGAGCCAGGGTCATAGTCGTATACCTATCTTCTCTGGAGACCAGAAGAACATTATTGGCCTAGTCCTGGTAAGCAACTCGGGAAGCTAAACTGGTTTACAATCATAAAGGACAGTAAAAAGTGTACAATTCGATTAATTACTTGCTTACTTATGAAATGTTTAATTATATTACATTAGTAGACTTTTTTTTTTTTTTTTTTTTAATTCATCATTAGGTGAAGAATTTACGCTTCTGTCACCCTGAAGATGAAACTCCAATTAAATTCATGACCCTAAGGAGAATACCAAGGTATAAAGCTGCTGAAATATTCTATTTAGACAACTTTTTTGATTATCAATATGTCAGTATCGTTGCTGGTCTTATTTTTTATTTTATTTTATTTCGCTGAAGATGTCTTAACTATTAAATTGGCTTATTCTGCAGCAGGGTTTATGAAGATTGGCCATTATATGATATCCTAAATCAGCTCCTGATGGGTCACTGCCATATGGCTGTTGTTGTGAAGTGTAAGGACACTGAAAACACTGAAAATAATGCAACAGGCAAGTCTGGCATGCTCAATACGAATGCGAATGCTGAATTATATCAAAACTAATCTGTAAAGAAAGGTAAAACTTTATTTTTATGCAATTTTTTTTTCTCGAGCTTAATGTGAGCAATGAAAAGAGATTTCTGACTCGTTCTTTTTAGATTTGAGTTGAGAACTTGAGTTGAAAAGTAAATTTATGTTAAATAAAAGCAAAAAAGTTGAATTTTTAAATTTTTGTGAGAAAATACTGTAGTAAAAAGTAAGAATTTGATTTTTGGAAAAAAAAAAAAAATGGGCCTTAAAATATTCAAGCCTTTTGGCTTTTGAATGCACAGGAATTGTTGCTCAGGAGGAGCACCTAAGTACCTCCACAGAACTCCCCTTTGTATTCAAGTGAAATCGAGCTTCAAAGCGCGACGCTGAAGAATGTAATGGAACAAGACAAGAATTTCCAACCACATGATAAGAGATGGAGAGGAAGATCAGGAGGAAAAGTATCGTTGAAAGATTTAGAGGAACAGCCTAGTAATTTGGACGAGGAAGTTATTGGCATTATAACATTGGAAGATGTTATGGAGGCCTTGTTACAGGTTGATAATTTCATGTTCATTAATCTGAATTTTACATCACAAACTTGCTCAATTTACGACACTAGACGACATAGACAGCTAATGAAAGCTTTATATTCTGTTTTGTAGGAAAAGATATTGGATGAAACTGATGCATACGTCGATGTCCATAATAAGTAACTTTAGTCTTTATCTTTTTCCTTTTTAGTATTGAATCTGTTATCACCTATTGGTATTAAGTTTAAATCCTTTCTTATTTTCCAGACTAAAAATCAAACCTCTATATGCAAGGAGTTCTGTAGGATCAAGATCTCCAAGAATTGCTTCCTTGTCGACCCTAAACTTAGAGCAGTATCCGTTATCTGCGCGTGCTTCAGCGATTGGTTCGCGCAGTTTCAGGCATATTAAGACGTCAATGAGAGGATCAACTTTGTCTTCTTCAAAGGGAAAGTCCCTGCCAAGTTCACCAACTGCATCAACAAGCCCTGCAGCTCGCATCTTGTGGACCTCCCGTCGACATCGAGTATTAAAATCTCTATCCCTCCTCAATCATCTTATTGATGTTTTCGTCAATTTGTTTTTGTTGTCTCTGTTAGATCACTGTACACACACTCGCACACACCATTCTTATTCATGCCAACTGTTTGATCTGATTTTAGGTATGGTATTCTAGATGATGTTACAATACAGCTTAATTAATTAAGATCTGGGTTAATTACGTTCAGTTGCTCGAGCGGAATAAAGTGCAAAAAGTAAAGGAATACATAATATGATATCGCAGTTCCGTGCGCACACCTATATCTGCAGGGCCATACCTAGATAGTAGACAGTTCACTATGTTTCAGAAATTACAGACACCTGACGAACTTATTCATTCAAGGACTCCCTCCTAGACAATGACGCCGCTATGATGAATCTCCACAGTGATTATTTAGCGTGCACCACACGTATTCTATTTACCTGACGAACTCCCTTTGACTGGCAGAGCTTTCTCCCAAAAGCAACAAATCTCTCACCTGAAGAACGGTCTAAAAAAAAACTCACAGACGTCTCTCTGAATATTTTCTCAGTATTAAGCTCTCAAATTCACAGATTTTTCCTCTGAAGATGTTCTATTAAAATCGTCTCCCAAATACTTTGAAATAAAGCTTTTAAATAAAGCCAAGAAAATCTCATTCAATTCCACTCTCGATAAGATTTCTATTAACTCTATGATTTTTTCTCCTAAATAGACTCCAAAATATCTTCACATTATCTTCTCAATCTCCGATTCAAATTATGCAACAAACTTTTAAATCCAAATTAATTATTGTTGTTGCAAGATAACACTTGATCTTCGAATGTCTTATCTTTCATTATAGCAAGTTATATTTAGATTATCTTTGACCAAGTTAAATTTTAAGTTCCAATCACACGTGCAGCTCAAGTTTAATCTTCTTTGTGTAGCTCATGTGAATGCGCGCGCGCGCACGCGCGCGCACAGATATATATATATATGCTATTCAAATTTTAAATCTTCAATTTTGAACAATTCCTAACAATAATCGGATGAAGTCAAGAATTTGAATCCAAAGACAACTTGATTTTCATACAAGCTTTATCTCTCATTTAAATTTAAATAACTAATGTATTATCTTCATTTAACCAATGTCTTATCTTTATCTCTCTAAATCTCAACCAATGTATTATCTCTTTAAATATGATTCTGAATGTCTTTTTACAATACAAAATCTTTTTAAATTGTTTTTAAAATTTTTACAATATTATCAATAAATTACCGACTAATAAAAATACCTAACACTAACAATTCTTTCTCGGCAGCTCTCGAGAGTGTCGTATGATAATCTACAACTGCCTAGTGATTTTCCGTAATTAACACTCCTCTACTCATTGACAAGATGGTGGTCGCCAAACATATGATTACAAGCATAAAATTGTATTCTGGTCTCTTGTTTGATCAAGCGTAAGGAGTGTTGGAAAATATTCATGTTGGTCATTTGTGTCAAGGAGCTATGTAAGATCATGACTCGCATCCCATAATGTTAAAATAAATTGCATCATTGCTCCCCATAAATGTTCTAACCTCGCTATATGTCGTTTTTGTGGTTTTGATGACAAACTTTTATGTGATCAAAGAAGATATGTCATTCTTACATTAATAAAAATGACACGTCGAGTAATAGCTTTTAACATAAAATATCTGGCTCAAAAACAACACATCGTTTTCCGAAAGAAAGATAAATGATTGTTTTTTGTAACAAAATTTAAAAAAAAAAAATACAATTTAAGTTACAATTTTATTTAAATTTACATTTTTTAAGTTCTAATTTTATTTAATTTTATTTAAATTATAACTTCAACTTAAATTATAACTCAAATTTAATTTAAAAATTACACTTAAATCACACTTTAAAAAAAATAAATCCAAAAACTTTTAATCATTAATGCCTTACTTTTTCTGACGTATCTAACTCAAAATAACGTGTAATTTTTCCCTTAAAAGACAAAAGCTTTTATACCATTGGTGCTTAATTATATTTTATGAAGACGTACGACGCGTCATATTTTGAAATAGATAAAAACACAACGATATCTTGTATCTTTTTAAAAATTAAAACAAAAATTATTTAGATCCTTATATTTTGTTCACTAACCTATTTGCAAATTTTTTTTTCTCCTCAAATTTAGGATTATCAGAATTAGAGTCCTAAATACCATAAAAGTTTTTTTTTTTTTTTTTTTTTTTTTTTTTTTTTTAAGAATTAAAGTTATATAACGTGCGCCAGTCCAAATTATTATTATCTTTTATCATAATTTGGCAAAATTTGAAAGGGAAAGCTACACGTCGTGTCTGCATTAAACGATAGCAGGCCTCATTGAAACGACATGTCGCATTATCATGTACAAACACAAACTTCAAAATATAAATGACATATGTTGTTTACAACAAACAAAGTGTCTCTCTTTTTTTTTTTTTTTTTTTTTTTTTTTGGCTTTAACTAGGTCAGAAAACGATATGATTCTATACGAGCATTTTCTTTTTGATAACAAAAAAAAAAAAAAAAAAAAAAAAATCTAATAATATGAAATATAACCAGCATTTTTTTTAAGAAAAAAATCTTAGAAATATCTTAGGATATTACAGGAAAAATGATCTCCATTCATTTAGTTTTGGATAAGATATACAACCATAATAACATAAAGACTGTGTCACCTGCTATAATGGAACTACAATATTAGTTGCTGACTTTAGTAAACCATGAAAACTCTAATTTCGTCCACTGAACCACCTCTCTACATCTCAAACTCTCAACCATGGAAACCCAAGAGGCCAACATTTCTCCGCCCTACAGGCGCCTCACAAAGCCTAAACCATAGCAGAAAACCAACAAGCACTCAACACAGACCAAATGCGAACGCCAAAGGCTTCGGTCGAATCAATACGACACCACCGGCGCCGACCATTAAGGAAAGCGCCGACAAGCTGGGAACCAACAGAGACGACGAAGAAATTCCACAGGTCGTGTTCGAGAGAATGATGGTTAGAATCGCGGTCTCTGTGGGGGTCCCATTGGCCGGTGGCTTGGCGGCGTTGAAATTCTTCGACGTGGTTAAGGAGCGGCACTTGTGGGATATTCCGATGTGGCTGCCATTGCTGACGGCGTTTTTTATGTTCTCGGTGTCGGCTCTTGGGCTTGCATATGCGGCTTTGTCTACCAGTTGGGATGCGGAGAAGAGAGGTTCGTTTCTTGGGTTGGAGGAAGTACAACAAAATTGGGTTGAGATGTGGAGAGAGGAGGATGAGAGCAATAACATGTGAAAGTCCTCAATTTTTTTTTTCTTTTTTTTAAAGAAAAAATTGTGGATCTAATTTTGGGGAGTCTACTCAAGTTTTAAGAAGTATTATACATTTTCAGCAAAAAAAGAAAAAAAGTATTCTAGTTAATATTAAGCCATTAAGTATAAGGTTTCTATTTTCATATTCTTATATATTGGTTTTCTTCAATGTTGTTGTTATTATTGATTATTGTTGTTGGCGGTGAAATTTAGTCAATTAAAATTAACTGTCTGAGAATATTCACAAACGTCTTTCATGGATTAATTAAAGATTATGATTGCAGGGAAAATAAAGAACATATAAATTTATAGTGGTTCGGCAAGAATTCTTTGTCTACGTCTACTTACGGATGCACTAATACTTTGTTGATTACAATTTCTGAGTAGTAGAATAGTGCGTCAAAAAACTTAATGAATCTAAATGGCTCTATTTATGGGTCTTTTACATATGAGAGACCTCCTCTACATTTTCTGAGGAAATCATTCCCTTTCCCTAAATTCTGAGATTTGGCAGTTGTGTTTCCATAATTTCAGCTTCAAGGTCAGGCCAACTACCCTTACTGATTACCTGATTTTCTAACCTGAACCTTGGCAGATAGTATAGTGTATCATTGATGAGTTAACGAGATATGGTTTAGTTTTGACTGAGCTGCTCTCTCAACGCTGTGAACCTCACAGCTCAGGCGAAGTTCTCGACGCATGTCCCCCTGCATGAACTCTTGTCGTCTTGAAGGCATCCTATATATGACCTTTTCCTCGACGTCAGCGACTGAGGATGTCTCGGCACTTTCTAGTCAAAGGAACGATCGATTGCTCGACTGTGGTGTAACAAAGGCTATACAACGTCGAGAGCATCACGTGGCAACATCTTATCTGCAGATCGTGGCGGCTGTTTGTCAATACAGTGCCATCATTGTAGCAAGTTTCTCAGGCAATGAAGTAGTCTTGTCGATCATGTCAACAGTCACGTCTCCCATACCCTGGTGACACGTGGCAGTCGAGGGAAAAGTTACAACCATTCGATCAAATTCACCTATCCCACTCATTTCCCAACCGTTAGATTGCGTCTTTTCAGATTCACCGTTGGATGAGGTCAGTTTGGATTCAGCGGTCGAGATCTGAAGTCCTTTGGATTTCCCTGAAACGTCTGGGCTCTCACTCCAAGAATATATACCCCTCGGAACAGTCTTATGGTTGTTCATTTACATGTCACCGTTACTCTATCGAATTTCCACCAGAAGTTCCCTTCTCCGACTTCGCCAGGTGGATGAATATACCGAGGGGTTGATCTCGACCTCTCAGCCCAACGAGCTTATTCTCCTCGACGATGAGGACGATGGCCTACGGGTTGGTCCTGCTGAAGGTCGTGGCTATGGGGTGGTGTCGACCAATGGCATCTCAGGGATGGTGACCAACGTTAATCTATTAAAAATAAAGCCCTGGGTTGCCATGAAGGCATTCCGCGATGCGGGGATCAACGTCAATAATTTTTATTTAATTATTCTGACTCCCAATAATTGAGCTCGCAACCCCCTCTGCCAACCACATGACTGTGTATACCCGGTCCCTCAATTTTGGGCAGACTCTGCCCTTTCACCTGTTTGTGAAGACCCTTTGTGGCCTTCATAGGATTTCTCCTGCGCAACTGTTACCAAATTATTGGGTGACAATAAACTTCATGATTATTTTGTGGAGAAAATTTTTGAACCTCGACATAACCATTGTGCCCCCACTCTAAATCTAAACATTCAACCCTTCCCGTCATGGTCGAGAAGACCTCTAGTTACCACGGGTGGAAGCCTCAATTCTTTTTCCTTGGTGGCAACTTCAATTTCCACTCGCTCGACGACGAGTGTCCCCTAGGAACGCAGACAATATTCAACAAATACTTTAGGTCTCCACTTTATTGGATTCTTGCATAATTTTTTTCGTTTGCCGAGCTATCTTACATATTTTTCTCTTAAATATAGGTGAAGTTTCTACTCGATCGAAGCTCTCGTCGGCCGCTCTAGCATGGGTCGAGCAAATCCTATCTCTTTCTGACTTCAGTCGTAGCTTTACCATTCTCAATACCCCAGAGAACTGCTGGTTGTACGGTTTGGTAGTCACTCTAGCTTGTTGCCCCTCCTGCAGATCTCATGCCATCCACCATGAGGTACGTTCTCCCCAGCAAGTCAAAAAAGAACAAGGAAGATGCCTCATCTAGGTCATCGGGTTAGCTGATGACCCAAGCCGCTCCAGCTTTTGGTGTCCCTAAAGTCCTTGACCGTTTGAGGTTTGCCATCACTCTCTTTCCTAAGAGACAGAGGGTGGACGAGCTTCAAGGCCCACCAGCGGTCGATGGGTTATCTCGGGGCTCTCGGTGCCTCGACAAGGGGAAGAGCGCCGAGGTTGTTGCCGATCTGGAGGTTCCTCATGCGCCTGAGGAGCCCCTTATGATGCTGGGGTCAAAGATTAACAAGCTTCAATTCTTGGTCTCTAATGTAATCGACCATAACCTCAACGAGGCTCTGCGGCTCCCTATTCGCTTCAGTCTCCCCATCTAGGCCATCTATATGCACTTCCATGACGACTCCTGGAACAAGTTTGCTGGGATGAGCTAGAGATGTCAAATGGGTCGGGTCGTCCATTGATGGCCTGACCCAGCCCATAATAGTGCCAAGTTCAGCACGGCCCGGTTCGCTATTGTTACGGGCCGTGCCGGCCCGGCACGTATACAAGGCTAGGGATGGGCCTCAGTTTCTCAGCCCACGGCCCAAGCCCGTAAAAGCCCGCACCGGATTCCACCTTTGTTCTGCTCGGGACAGGCTCGTAAAACAACCCGCGAAACGACCCATTCTAAATGCTACTGTTGGGCCTTCGCTGGCCGTGGTTCATAACTTTTTATTATGTAACGAGGTATTCATATTTTTATGATATATTTTCTTTTTTTAATTAAATTTTAAAAAAAATATAATTTGTTGGGCCGGTCCGTGAAGGGCTTGCTGAGCCCAGGCCCGGCTCTAGCCCTTATGGACTAAGGTCACGAGCCTGGATTAGGCCTGAGTTTTTCTACTTAGGCCCTGCCCAGGCACGACCCTGCACCGTGCAGGGTCGTGCCAAGCTCGGCCCAGGCCTGGTGTTGGACGTGTCATGTCAGCCCATCATGGCATGTTTGACACCACTAGGATGGGCCTTCTAGAGCGCCAGCGCATAGTTGTGATACACCAAATCTCGATATGTTTTGCGTTCTCACCCATTGACCTTTACTTTTAAGTACCCGAACTTCATGCCTTAACATGTCCCCTCTCTTCTTTTGTTGTCCAGGCTCTCGAAGTTACACTTCTAAATTATGTAGCGCTCGACATTTCATTGAAGCGGGACACCTGGTCGAAGGCTTTTGAAGAGGAGCTTACCACTCCGCACTGCTCGGACTGAACTTTCCACGGATTTAGAGGTCGAGAAGGCCAAGGTCTGATCCCTCGATGAGAAGATCGCCAAGGAAATGAACAAGAGTTTCCATAAGGGCTTTAACGAAGGGAGCTCTAAGGTGGTCGAGGCATATCTTTCCTCTCCCAACTTCCAGTAGAAGAAGAAGGAAATGGTCGAGGAATTTATGGCATCTGAGGAGTTTCGTCGATCGGTCGACACTCAACTGGACACTTTCAAGTCATTTTAGGAGTTTAAGAATTTAGTCGACCAACAGGTGGAGCAATTTAAGAATTTAGCCAGAATGCGCGTCCATAAAACTCAAGAGCTCATGCCCGTCATGGCATCGACCAGCTAATCTATCCTCGGGAGCGGAAAGCTGTCCTTAGGACAAGTTTTGTTTAGGTCGTTGAAGTCGACACAGGTTCGCCACTTTTCGCTGGGCTTTAATACCAACACGGGATTTGAAACCCACTCGGGAAACAGAACTTCCTAGATGAAGTTGTTTCTTATCAATTTGTCGACCTCCTTCTGTAGAGCTTCATATCTCTCGGCATTCATTGGTCGACACTTCTGTCTTTTAGGGGGATACTTATGTTAAGTATGTGGCTCATTAGGTCCGGGCTTATCCCTTCCATGCCGTTGTGAGTCCAAGCAAACATATCGAGGTTACTTCTGAGGAATTCTATCAGTCCCTCTCGACTCTGTTCTTCAAATTATGAGTCTATTATCAACTTTCTTGTCGGCTCCTTCTCATCAATGGGGACCTCGATCAATTCTTCGACCGGTCTCGTCCCCGTTTCTTCACCCGAGAGTCTTGGATCTTGATCGAACTCCTTTGCTCCGGTCACCACCATCCTCATCTCTCTTTTTGCATGTCTCGGCTTAGCATAATGGCAGACCATCTCCGAATATGTAAGCCTAGACTCGTACTGGTTTTCTCTAACTTTTCTAATCCCATTAGGAGTCAAAAACTTCATCATTTGGTGATAGATCGACGTTATCACTTTTAGAGCTCTCAACGGCCCGCCCTATGACTGTATTGTACTAGTCACCTCTCTTTACCATAAAAAATTTTGACATGACAATCGAGGTGTGTTGTCGGTCACCAATTTTCATCGATAGTTCTATTATCCCCTCAGGGATGACACAATCCCCAGTGAAGCCGTATAGGGGTTGTGTATTATTCTGCAATCTCGCTCGAAGGATTCCCATTTTGTCGAGACAGTCGACGTACAGAATGTCTACTGAACTACTGTTGTCAACCAGGATGCGGCAAATCGTATGGTTATCAATCATGGCTTCTACAATAAGAGCGTCATTCTGGGGGAAATGTAGGTCGTTTACGTTTACCTCTGAAAATGTTATCTCAACCTCTTCATATCTCGCGGCCTTTACTTCTCTACCGGACACATTTATGACCTTCCAGTTGAACTTTTCCTTCGTTTCCCTTGCATACTCCTTCTGTGCGGGCGAGAGGGACCGCCGATGTATGAACCTCTAAAGATTGTTCTTATCATGCCAACAGGTTTGGGCGGATGGTCCTGCCTTTGATCTTTCCGTCCGTCATTGTTTCACCGATAATTGTTGCTCCTTCGGTTGGCCCTGTATTTATTAAGCATTCCTTCTCAGATCAGCCTCTCGACTTCATCCCTCAGATCGAAACATTCGGCGGCCGTATGTCCACTATCACCGTGAAATCTGCAATACTTGCTCTGATTTCTTCGCGTTGGGTCTGACTTGAGCGGTGGCGGCTGACACAGTACCTAGAGGTGACTTATCTCATGATAAACATTCTCGATCCCCATGGTTAAAGGAGTGTAGGCGTTGTACTTTTATGGCTTGAGTCGCTTGGTGTCCCCTTGCCCTGTTAATGCATTGGTACACCTGTTATTTGGGGCTGGATTATACCTTTGCTCTGCTTACACTTGAGGATTACCTCAGCGCTTCTTGCCATTGTTATGGTTGCTCGGTTACCCTACTTCCTCTTTGGTGGGGACCACCACCTTGTTCTTCAAGGCCTTTCTGGCCTCTTTTACATTAATGAATTCATGTGTGCTCATCTGGAATTCTTGGTAAGTCTGCGGTGGCCTTCGGTCGAGGTCTTTGTTGTAAGGGATGTCCTTCTTCATACTTGATAGGGCCTCCATCAAAGCCACCTCGTCAGAGATCCCTTTGGTGGTAGTCACATGTTCCCCGAATCGGGCTATCCAATCTTTTGGGGACTCATTTGGCCCCTGATAAACCTTCCAAAGGTTTTGCTTAAGTGAGATGTACTTTTTAACACCTATGAACTAAGTCAAGAAGGTGTTCTTCAAGTCATCTCAGCTAGTAATGGACTTTGGTTTTAAGGGCATGAACCACCTTTTTGAGGAGTCAGAAAGATGATTCCTGAATGCCTGACACATGACCTTTTCGGAGTACTCGTGAAGGACCATATGGCCTATGTAGACTTTCAGATGGTCGTCCAGATCACTCCTTCCATCATATAGCGGAATAGGGGGCGGCTTATACTTATAGGGCAGCGGCACCTGAATGATGTTCTCTGTGAATGGGTGATCGTGAGATGTGTATATCTTGGCATCGACATTTACGGCCTCGACCACCTTTCCCACAACTTGCTCAAAGTTGTTTAGCCGACTCCCTATCTGTTTTTCTAGTCTGACCATCTTCTCAGCTAGAGCCTTATTCTCAGCCACGAGCTCTTCCTCCTTAGTCCACTGCACATCTCGATCGCGTCGAGCATTCAGCTGCTCCTTCAGGTCTCCGCCGCGTGCAGATTTAGATTCTACCAGAACATTGTTTCTTCGGCTCACATTCATTTCTGGTCGAGGAGGCAACTATCTGTTATTCACTGTCTGGGCTGCAGCCCTCTCCTGGGCTCTCCTCCTGGTAGCACGTTATCTGCTCCCTACGAACCTATTCGACTTGGCTGGACGGGGGTTGTTAGCCCCACTGTCACCGACCCCCTTAGCGTCACCACGTTGGTCACCAGTCACTTAGTTCTCGAGCATCCTCCAACGACGACATCAAATTCAGCCTTTGATCTTGTTCAGCGAAGTCTGTAGCCATTCTTTCCACGGCCACAACGAGAGTTTTGACTTGCCTTTGGAGCAGGTCAAGGCGATCTAGGGGGTTGCCAACGGCCAGTGGGTTCACCCTGCGGTTGGGCCGCGCCTCCGCTGGTTCCTAGCTACCATTAGGTAGATTTGTCAAATTTCTCCCACCAACGCTAGGATTCTAGCCATCTTGGCTTTGTGATTAGCTGTCATACTGCGAGACTTTCTCGGAGGAATATTCCATGCTTTCTGCTGGATTCGATTTTTGAGTTTTTGGCCCTCCTTATAGCGCCAATTTTTGACTGTGAAATTTAGTCAATTAAAGATTAACTCTCCAGAAACACTCGCAGACGTCTTTCACGGATTAATCAAAGATTATGGTTGCAGAGAAATAAAGAACACAGAAATTTATAGCAATTCGGTAAGAATTCTTTACCTACGTCCCCTTGTGGATGCATTAATACTATGTTGATTACAATCTTTCTGAGTAGTAGAATAGTGCGTCAAAAAACTTAATGAACCCAAATGGCTCTACTTATAGGCCTTTTACATATGAGAGACATCCTCTACATTTTTTAAAGAGATCATCCCCTTTCCCTAAATTTTAGGATTTGGCAGTTGTGTTTTCATGATTTCAGCTTTCAGGTCAGGCCAACCACCCTTACCGATTACCTAAGTTCCTGACCTGAACCTTGACAGTTGGTATAGTGCATCATTGATGAGTTGATGAGATTTGGTTTAGATTTGACCGGGCTGCTCTTTCGACGCCGTGAACCTCACAACTCACGCGAAGTTATTGACGCATGTCCCCCTACATGAACTCTTGTCGTCTTGAGGGCATCCTATATAGAACCTTTTCGTCGACGTCAATGACTGAAGATGTCTCAGCACTTATCAATAAAAGGAACGATCGATTGCTCAACCGTGGTGTAACAATTGCGTATGTTAAACTCAACGTGACCATACAAAGAAATCATCTATATATTACTTGTTTTTGAAAATTTTGTGGTAAGAGTAGAGAAAACTTTTCCACTTATTAGATAAAGTTATGAATTACACATAAACCCGCATTAGAAAAATTCACTACATAATAGAAGAAGAAATATAATACTCTGTTGAATACAATTTTTTCAATTATCATGTCATCAGTAAATATTGTGTCTAATAAGCTGAACGCGATATCTATTGACATTATGGGCCTGTTCTTTTAGAGTGTAACTTGAATGTAGTTTTTGAGTTGAATTTGAGTTATAATTTGAGTTAAAATTGTAACTTGAATAAAGTTGAGTAAAATTGAATAAAGTTCCACCTCGAATGGCGGGAACCGCATGCGGGGAGACCTGCACGTACAGTTTTTAGGGGGGTCTGGTCAAAAGACCGGCCGACGCCCACCCAACTAGAGGGACTGAGAAATTAATAAAATGCAAAACTTATCTTCAAGCTTTACCTTATTCTGATCGTTCAGAGGGCGATCGCGGAGTCACTGAATGAAGTCCTCCGTTTCTTTCGGAAGTGCTAACCCGCAGCGAGGCAGAGATGACTAAGTGACATATTCCATATGGCGACGACAACAACATGTCATAGAAGGAGATAACAGGTGGAGCCAACGACCCACTAAGACTAACGTATCTACAACTACATCCCTGAGCGACAGTCAAACAGGGGCGTGAATGCAAGATGCTAGCGGAATGATTGGCCGGATAGAGGCTAGGGTTGCTTCCTTCCAACCGCGTCCTTCCTTGTGTGTCGGAGATATAAAGTGAGTGCACTGGAAAAGAACGGGTTAAAAAGGGGGAGTTAGCAAAGTTAGACAAGATTGGAATGGGCATAGGAACATGTATTGATGTACCAGATCGGCTAATGCTCCCAGGTTGATGCGATGTATTCCACCAGTTGACTGAAGACTTGATTGAACTTAAAAGAATATGAACTTGAATAAAATTGAAACTCGAGTTGTTGTTTTTTTTTTGAGTTTTTTAGACAAAAAAAAAAAAAGGCCCTATGATTAGGGCTGTAAGAAATCACCCCGAACCCGACGGACCCGGCCGAGCCGAGCCGACCTTACTCGAAAATCACGGGTTTCCAATTTTTTATTTAATTGTCAGTTTTAGTTATGCCTAACCCGCACTGCGCGGGTAGGGGCGCGGAGTGAGGCTACATGAACCCGAGGTAACCCTACCCGGCTGAACATGTTCAAAGTAGGTAAAACAATGTTCAACACTTCAAATTCTTACTTTCATAAGTTTATGGACTTTATGCTTTTAAACTGTTAACTTATTTATGTTTTTGGATTCACGGTTTGTGTAAAAAATGCTTGTATGCCATAGTTGTTAAATTAGGACATTCTTTATTTATATTGGAAGTGTTTGATTTCAAAGTGAGTGTTTTAATTGTTCACCTTACATTTAGACCCCCTTTTGAAGGAAATACATGTTCTGTTTGATAATGATTTCTTCTGTAACAAGCACAGATTAATTGACTAAAAAGTGATCATGTTGTCCTTGAGATCACTCTTGCTTTATGCATATTGTGATAATTCGAAAGGTTTGGCCATGCTTACATTTGGGGAGAAGATGCAAAGTATTTTCGGCTAGAAAGATGGCTCAATAATGGAGTTTTTGAACTACAGTTTCCGCCATACAAATCCAATATCACCACAGCCCATTAGAGTCCACCAAGTCTTTCACCTAAGAAACTTGAGTAACCCGAGGTCACCCGACAAGTTACGGGTTTGTAGGCTTATGAGGGTGTCGTAGCCTAAAGTTTTCTCAACCCGCACAGTGCGGCTCGGCCAAAATTTTCAGCCCAACCCGAGCCAACCCGGCCGAATTACACCCCTAACTATGAGTTATTAGTCTTTATATTTAGTATGCCGTAATTTTGTTGCGTAATTATTTACTATAATAGTATTTGCATATATCATTTATTTCTCATTTACTACAATAGTATTTTATCATTTATTTACATATAAGAGCCTCTTAGATTAAAATTGATGAGGTCATAAATTAAAATTAGTTTTCACCAACCCGAGTAACCCGACCCTACCCGAGATCACTCGAAATGTTACAAATTTATAGACTTAAGAGAGTGTCACAATCTAAAATTTTCTCAACCCGTACTAATCAAATAGACTCAATTTTTCAATTTAACCCTACTCTATCCAACTAATTTACACCCCTACCTGTGATAGCTGAAAAAATTGTGTTCAATAATTCCGTCTTGGTTTATGTCAAAGTAGTTCATACCTTAGTTGACCTGCAAAATATTCCACGCCTTCCATGCTGACAAGAGATTAACCTTGGGTTAAGCCCGGCCCCACTATCAATTCTCCATTAATGGAGTCAACATTTTGGGCTGGATTTGTCCCCCTTTTGTTTTCAAGACCAGAAGACTGATCATATTTATATTGAATAAAGAAAGCACTTAATTTGACGGTCTTTTAATTATTTGTTTTTCAAATATAGTCCCATTCCACTGCATCTTGAGCTTAGCAGAACTTGGCTTACAATATATACAAGTAGGCGTTAATTAAATGTTTAATTCCTCACTGTATCTTTTTTTTTTTTTTTTTTTTTTGGGGTGAATCCTTTTACACTTTAGTTCCTTCATTTTCAGTGCCAACGTTTTTATTGGTTCGTAATGTACAAACAAAACAGGTGGATGATGTTAGGGACGCGCCAATAAAGATGACAAAATATAAATGGTGGGGGCAGTTTTTGAATCCATGGTCTAAAAACGACAACAAAGTGGGCCAAGTTATTTAGAATATAAGACGACAGAGGAAACGACGAAATGTCTACATACACGTCTCTATAATTATATATTTTATGCCATTTTTAATTGTTCTTAAAGATACGCTTTGCTGGACCCAACGACTGCTTTTGACGATAAAACAAAGTTTCTTTGCAGAATTGTTTATGGTTTTATACACTTTCTACAAAGAAAATAATTAAATAACAAATAATTAATCTTTACTCTGAACTATTTAATTCAATTAAATCGTTTTCTCGTAGTCTCGTCTTTGTCACAATGAATTCAATTAGACTACGGCACGACTCTCCTTCAAAGTTTGTGATATGGATTGACTGAAACAAAATTTTCATTAACATATATGTTATTATAACTGCGTACTAATCATATTATGGACGGAGTCATTTTCTAGATGTTGTCATGCTATTCTATTTCGTTGAAACAAGAATTGGCATTTTCTTTTTATTTTTTATATGATATTTTCTCCTTTAGATTCCTTTAGTATTCTACGTACATTTTTACGTGTGAACCAATTCTTGGTAAAAGTTTTACCATATTTTGTCATCTCATAAATCTAAACCAAAGATATATAAATATATCCATTTGATGTCAAAACAGATCCTTTATTTATTTTTATTTTATTAGTATTTAATTGGATATTAGGTCCTTTAGATTTATGGAGTTTCTTTCCCCTTTTTAGGGCTGTTCATAAATCCGAACAACCCGTAAACCCAACCCATCCCGCCCCAACCTAAGCCGAAAAAAGTAACCCGCAGTATTATTTTTAAATTTGCGACTCATTATATCTCTGGGCCGAAGTGTTTGGGGCGGATTGCGGGTTGAGCCCATAACAACCCGCAGTCCCCAACCCAACCCGCACAACATACCCCTAAGCTTTCGACCCAAGCTGAACTGCCCAAGTTCTACCCTAGGCTCGCTAACATTAGGGTTCACAATCTCATTCTCAGTCTCCCCTCTCTTGAACCCCCTCTTCTTGCCTCTTCCTTTTCAGTTTTCCCTCTTCCTCCCCTCCCGTGAACCCCCTCATAACTCTATCCTCATTGCTCAGTCCTCTCGGCCACCGTCTTGCCTACTTTCTCCGGTGCTCTCTCGCCCGAACTGACAAAGATGGTTGTTATTTATGTTTAATGATAAAGTTTGAATATTATATTGAACTTTAAGTCTTTAATTTTTTGAATGTTGAAACCGACCACCCAACCCATCCCGCACCGCCCTAACCTAACCCGAACATCGTTGGGTTGTGAAATTTTTTTAACATCGTTGGGGTTAAATATGTGCAACCCGCACCCTTTGAAGAGGGGGAAAAAAAATCCTACCCCGCACCAACCCAACCCATGAACAGCCCTACCCCTTTTTATCTTTATATATCTTTTTATTTTTATATTAAGAAAAAATATGGTAGACTAACTAATATTTCTATCGGTTAATGAAGGAGCCCAATGCAAAAAGATGCATGTTAGGTCTTTGAAACAGTTCAAATCAATTTGATAATAATAAGTTTGGTATGTTTTATTGAGAAGATTTACGATTCAGTTAAACGATTCATAAATTTAAAATCATAATTAAGAATTATTTTCAATTTATGTATATTTTTTTAAAAAAAATACTATAATAAATTATAATTTATAATTTAAATCACGATACAAATACACTAATCAATCAAACGCTAAAAAGCAAAGAAAATCCCAAAAAGTCTTGCGGCTTTCAAATCAGTTTTTGTTATCTCATACAATAGTTCATACTCTGGATAAAAATCTAGCTAGCATAGGATGGTCCGGAGATGTTGATTAAACGGACTAGGGAAAATTGCTAGTATTATTTTGATTCATATTTAAAAAAAAAAAAAACACGCGCGCACACACACACGTTGAAGTGCAACTCAGCAACTGGCAATTCTTTGTACTGTACATATATTGTACATACTAAAAAAAACACCCGTGACACAGCAGTAAACGAAGATCTTAAGGATAAAATAAAAAATAAAAAATTAAAAGTACAATATTTCTTTTTCCATGGCTTATCTTATAACTCATTCTAAATCTTAAACTTAGCAGATGACACAAGCATTAGGATCTTCCTCTACGGTTCTGGTGTAATAATGCGGAGGATACTGGCTGGCCTGCTGCAGGTATGCCAGCTGCCACAGCTTCTGCAAATCTTCAGCCTTTTGATCTTTCTTTGGTTCTTCTTTCTTGGCCGCTTCTTTCTTGGGCTCTTCCTTCTTCTCCGCTGCTTTTGGAGCTCCCACCGAAACAATCTCCGTGTTGCAAAGCTTCCGTAATTTGCTCACTAAACTCACGGGATCTATGTCCCCTGTCACTGTCAATTTCTTGTCCTTCGTGTCCAACGCAATCGACACAACACCTAAACAATTCACCCCCAAAAAAAATGGAAATCAGTAAAAGTTTGTCATAAAATATATGAACTTGATTGAAGCTTAGCACAGATCAAATAAATACAGAAGCTATATGTGTGTGTGTGTATATATATATATATATATATATATATATATTAGTTATATATAGTACCTGAATGACCAGAGACTGTCTTCATGACTTTCTTCTGGCATTTCTCGTCATGGTAATCGATTTTCAGCACCACCACCTGTCAAAAAAAAAATCCAAAATTACGATGAGAAAACTAAAATACACAATCTAACAGAAAGAGAAAGCAAAGAAGAAAAGAAAATTTAAAACAGAGTTAAATTATAATCACTAACCTTCATTGTCACAAAGCTTGAGAGATCTGAGACTGAGAAGTTTCAAAAGAACACTCAAATGAGAAACGACAAAATCACTAATATTTTAGAGAGAACAAAATCCAATAAGAAATTTGGAAAGTTGGTTTTTTTTTTTTTTTTTTTTTTTTGGGTTTTAAACCTTGGTGTATGCAGTGGAAATTCGTGAGACGGGTATTTATAAGGGAGATCAAAGCAAGAACAGTGAACAGTCGGTCAATTTATCAAGTCGAGAACGTAGCAAAGTCTACGGTCGTAAATTCATCATCATTTGTTTGAAGGACCCACGAGCCGCGAACGACGCCGTTTGAGCTTTTATGAACTTTTGAAAAAAAAATTAAAAATAAATAAATAATAAAAAAAAACACTTGCTTTGCAAGTTTCCACTTTCCCGGAAGAAACCATGTAATGGGTCTTTGTCTTCTGACGTGCTTGGATTCATACCGTGCGTTGGCATGGTCAAGTTGTTGGTCAAATTTGGCTTCCAGAAGTCTCCTTCGCCTTTCGTTTGTCTCCTTTTTGCGCGTGCCATGTTCACTAGTATAGAGAAGACGGTCTATACGGTCAATAGAGATATTACAAACAAAAGAGAAAATATATAAATAAATAAAAATTCTTACTATTGATTGGTGTTCTAGGTTTTGTCACATGAGATTTATATCATTTAATTAGATTTGTTCAGTACTTCAGTTCATGGTGGGTACTTAACTCTCATGCCAAGTTTAATGCCAAGTTAGATGTTACCTGAATCTTTTTTTTTTTTGAAAGTTAGATGTTACTTGAATATTGTGTTCATTATTTTGATGAATGAAGTTTTTTTTTTTTAAATATTTGATTATCAGGATCCATCGAGATTCTTGGATCTGTTGTCCATTTAATTAATTAATCTAATTACTTTTATTTAACTTTTATAAATAACAACGTGGTAAAAGTTAATCACTTCTATTTTAACTTCACATGTGACTTGATTTATTCGCTTTAATATAAACTTTGATGCTACCATTTATAGTAAATAAAGTAAAACCTAAGAAAGCTTGATTATGTATTTCTGTATTGTATGTAAATATATATTGGTTGATTTTTTTTTTTAGGTCATATTGGTTGAATTATTCTATATATAATGTTTAATATACGTGGAATTACTTTTCAAGATGTTTAGTGTACGTAAGATTTTGCTGCATATACTTTTAAAAAAGGATTAATGAGACATAACGATTGTTGAATTAAAATATGACTCAAGTTTGTGAATATTCACGATAGTTATTGTCCCACATTTTTTATAGTGGTGGTAGGTTTATCTTGTTAGGTTTCATTTTTTGCGGCCTTATGAGTGATTTTAGTGTTCTGGGTCAGTTGACTGTTTTTATTTTTCGATTGTAGTGGTTTTGTTAAACGACTTTTTGTTGCGCTCGATTGTTAATGTGCTAAGCGAGTCTTTTCTCGTTAGGATTTGACAGTCAAATTCATCTTTGTGCCTCATTTGACTTTATTAATGGATCCAATTTTTGGAATGCCCTTATATTAAGTTGTCATTTGTTACTATTTTAGATAATGTATTGACTTAATCATTAAAATGAAAATTTTCTATTCAAAAAAAAGAAAAGATATATCCGGAGATGGTGTAAATATTGTATCCCACATTTTGTCGGATTATTAACCGTCTTTAAACATTCCAAATCAGTAAAGAATGACATTAAATTGTCATTGTTTCATACTCACCATTTAAATTACATTAGAATACTGACAATATAATTATGCAGTTGATGAGAATCTATACATATAAAAATCACAATTTCATTAAATAATGACAATATAATTATACAAATATTCATACAACGTCACAAAACAAAACTATTACATATTATTACAATTTAACATGTAAAATTAAGTCACACACTAAGGAATGCGAGTTTTTCATTTATCATAACCATCCTGGTATGTAAACCAAATAACAAGTAAATGACAATGTATATACCAAACAAGAATAAAGAAATAGTAAACTATATGCGATATAATGCATTAATGTGTTAAAAGTAATTTAAAATCTAGATGTGAATTATTTTAATTAGCAATTTAATTATGAGAAAGAAATGGGAGCTAATTAGGTACCAATAAAAACACAACACGATCTTGAAACGATATTTTAGAGGTGTCAACAATTATAATTTAAAAGATATTATAAAAATAATAAATTTTAATTCAACTTTTAAAAACACAGTCGTGTAATTTTTACCTCTTCTTAAAAATGATACACATGCCCAACAAGTAAAAGCAACTCTTTCACAAAACAGTGTGCGTGTTCTTTGTAAAATATTAAGGTCTGTTTAGTTCGTTAATTTGAATTTTTAATTCCAGTTAAGATGTGATTTCATGTGAGAGTTTTTTACTGTAGCAAAAAAGTTAGATATGCTTATTTATGAGAGCTTTTTACTATAGCAAAACTCAAATTCTAAACTTGAATCAACGAAATAAACGGGGTCAGTACTAGTGTCACTAACAGTCCTAACACTTCAAAAACGTCCCTAAATAAGTTTGTAATATATGTTTGACTTTCATTTTTGAGATAAGCATGTAAAACAATACTACTGGCAAATAAACATTCTTGAAAAATAAGGACTTGTTTAGTTTATTGATTTGAGTTTTTAATTTAAGTTGAGATGTGACTTTATGTGAGAGCTTTTTACTATAGTAAAAAAGTTAGATGTGACTATTTCTAAGAGTTTTTTACTGTAACAAAATTCAAATTCTAAACTTGAATCGGTGAAAAGAACGAAGCATAAGTATATAGTGATATGCTGATGTTTAGACACAAGTTTAGTTGGGTGGTCGAAGACCACTTTGTCAACTAGTCTATCCACATTAATTTAGAAGTACAAGTTTCTTTTTTATTAGGCGATTTTTCCTGTAGTCTTCTTTACCAGTAGTGTCAGTTTTTAACCGTAAAATATAATTAAAATTACATCAAATTAAAAAAAATACAAAATATATATATATTTTTATATAAATTAAAAAGTAAATAATTATCAGTAATTAATTTTTTTTTTTTTCTGGTTCTACGATGAAAACTCCCTTTTGTTAGTTAATCTATAAGCTTTTTCTATAATAATAATAAAAAAAATTTCCAAATCTAAATTGACTGATAAAAAAAACTTCTACTAGAAGGTTTAGTTCATGGGCGATGTGACTTTCCAACATAGGAATTCTTACTCAGGTACATACAAGAGTTGTTGTCACAACCCTAAGACGCTAAAGACAAGAAGCGAAGATCACCTTAACACCTTTGAACAACGTTGGAAGATTAATTAATTATAAATTTAAAAGTAAGAAGTGCTAGATTTTAAATGATCTCAACACAATCTAAACAATATAAAAAACAATAATCTAGTTATAAGTCTAAAAATACCATAAAACTTATTTGAGATTTAGGCATACATTAAGGTGGACAAAGAAAGATTACCTTTTCCGGTAGACAGCGAAAGGCGTCGTCCACGGTCACCGGAATCCGCCAATGGCCCGGCCGGAATCAATGGAGAACCTGGGACCTGCAAACATGAGGAAGAATGGCAAGAGGTGCTCTTGAGCTCCTCCCTATCCCTATCCCTATCCCTCCCTCTCTTTATGTTCGGCCACACCCCAAAAAATCCCCACAAGCACACCAAAAAACAAAAGGGTGGCTAATTATATAACCAGATAGGCCTAAGGGCTTTAAGCAATATATAATTGAGAGGGTATTTAATCCAACAGACTGATCAAATATTATGAGATAGATAGAGTTTATATGCCTTAAACGAGTTAATAAAACAAGTTTTCATCCCATTATGGACTGATATTTAACATACATGCATTCATTAATTCATATTAACACAGTTGTCCATAAGATGCTTTAATTAATTACAGAGTGAATTATTATGATTATGGAAGTCCACATAAATATATTCCAACAGTCTCCCACTTGGACGACATAATCATACAATAGACATTCACTCATCACAACATAAGCATCAACTAAGGATCTCACATAATAAACACAAGCCCAAAACAATCATGCATAATAACATATTGATAAAATACAATCATTATAGATAATCAGGCATTGGAGATTCATCAACACATGACGACAACTTTAATATATGGATCAAAAAATAATGATAGAGACTAATAACTAGATGTATCGTTTCAACTTGTCACTTTGCCAACTAATAAGTGTGTCAACACAATATCACACATAAAGGGACAGATCCATGACTATGCATATATTATTTAAGGCATAAGCAGTCTTTATCAATAACAACATGTCACACACAAATAGCAGTAAACTCTCACTAACTCAATACAACTACAGACACACAAATAGCAGTAAATTCTCACTAATTCAATACAATTATAGACTCTTTACAGTCTTGAGTTGGGATGCGTGTTCTTAAAACACTTAATAGGTAGGTTTTTAGTGAAACTATTGACATGCTGTTTATAAATGTGTTTTCGGTAACAATGAAACATTTTATAATTTGTCTTCATAAAAATAGAATACATCATTATTATGCTTAAACGGACAATGTTTCTTGTGTTCTAGCATAGGATAGTCCGGAGATGTTAATTAAACGGACTAGGGAAAATTGCTAGTATTATTTTGATTCATATAAAAAAAAAACAAAAAAAAACACACACATACACACGTTGAAGTGCAACTCAGCAACTGGCAATACTTAGTACTGTACATATATTGTACATAAAAAACTCCCGTGACACAGCAGTAAAGAACGATCTTTAGAATAAAATAAAAAATTAAAAATTAAAAGTACAATATTTCTTTTTCCATGGCTTATTTTCTAACTTATTCTAAATCTTAAACTTAGCAGATGACACAAGCATTAGGATCTTCCTCTACGGCTCTGACGTAATAATGCGGAGTTGCGGGGGAGGATACTGGCAGGCCTGCTGCACGTATGCCTGCCACCACAGCTTCTGCAAATCTTCAGCCTTTTGATCTTTCTTTGGTTCTTCTTTCTTGGGCTCTTCCTTCTTCTCCGCTGCTTTTGGAGCTCCCACCGAAACAATCTCCGCGTGGCAAAGCTTCCGTAATTTGCTCACTAAACACACCGGATCTATGTCCCCTGTCACTGTCAATTTCTTGTCCTTCGTGTCCAACGTAATCGACACAACACCTAAACAATTCACCACCAAAAAGAAAAAATGGAAATCAGTAAAAGTTTGTCATGTCATAAAATATATGAACTTCATTGAAGCTTACCACAGATCAAATAAATACAGAAGCTATATGTGTGTGTGTGTGTGTGTGTATATATATATATTAGTTATATATAGTACCTGAATGACCAGAGACTGTCTTCATGACTTTCTTCTGGCATTTCTCGTCATGGTAATCGATTTTCAGCACCACCACCTGTCAAAAAAAAAATCCAAAATTACGATGAGAAAACTAAAATACACAATCTAACAGAAAGAGAAAGCAAAGAAGAAAAGAAAATTTAAAACAGAGTTAAATTATAATCACTAACCTTCATTGTCACAAAGCTTGAGAGATCTGAGACTGAGAAGTTTCAAAAGAACACTCAAATAAGAACGACAAAATCACTAATATTTTAGAGAGAACAAAATCCAATAAGAAATTTGGAAAGTTGGGTTTTTTTTTTTTTTTTTTGGGTTTTAAACCTTGGTGTATTCAGTGGAAGTTCGTGAGACTGGTATTTATAGGGGAGATCAAACCAAGAACAGTGAACAGTTGGTCAACTATAAAGTCAATAACACAGTAAGTCTACGGTCTTAAATCAATTATTTGTTTGAAGGACCCACGAGCCCACAATATTGCGGCAACGAGGAAGGCGGACTCCGCGGACACGGTAAAATACTTTTAAGCAACACCATTTCATACAGGCGAACGACGCCGTTTTAGCATTTATGAACTTTTGAAATTAATTAAAAATAAATAAATAATAAAAAAAACTTGCTTTGCGGGCTTTCCACTTTCCCGGAAGAAACCATCTAAAGGGTCATTGACTTCTGACGTACTTGGATTCATACCGTGCGTTGGCATGGTCAAGTTGTTGGTCAAATTTGGCTTCCAGAAGTCTCCTTCCCCTTTCGTTTGTCTCCTTTTTGCGCTTGCCATGTTCACTAGTATAGAGAAGACGGTCAATAGAGATATTACAAACAAAAGAGAAAATATATAAATAAATAAAAATTCTTACTATTGATTGGTGTTTTAGGTTTTGTCACATGAGATTTATATCATTTAATTAGATTTGTTCAGTACTTCAGTTCATGGTGGGTACTTAACAGTCTTAACTCTCATGCCAAGTTTCATGCCAAGTTAGATGTTACCTGAATCTTTTTTTTTTTTTTTTTTTTTGAAAGTTAGATGTTACTTTGAATATTGTGTTCATTATTTTGATGAATGAAGTTTTTTTTAAAAAAAATATTTGATTATCAGAATCCATCTAGATTCTTTGATCTGTTGTCCATTTAATTAATTAATCTAATTACTATTATTTAACTTTTATAAATTACAACGTGGTAACAGTTAATCACTTCTATTTTAACTTCACATGTGACTTGATTTTATTCGCTTTAATATAAACTTTGATGCTACCATTTATAATAAATAAAGTAAAACCTAAGAAAGCTTGATTATGTATTTCTGTATTGTATGTAAACATATATTGTTTTTTTTTTTTTTTTTTTTTTTTTGTTATATTGGTTGAATTATTCTATATATAATGTTTAATATACGTGGAATTACTTTTCAAGATGTTTAGTGTACGTAAGATTTAGCTGCATATACCTTTAAAAAAGGATTAATGAGACATAACGATTGTTGAATTAAAATATGCCTCAAGTTTGTAAAGATTCACGAAAGTTATTGTCCCACATTTTTTATTGTGGTGGTAGGTTTCATCCTTTGCGGTCTTATGAGTGATTTTAGTGCTCTGGGTCTTCAGTCGACTGTTTTTATTTTTCGACTGTAGTGGTTTTGTGAAACGACTTTTTATTGCACTCGATTGTTAATGTGCTAAGCGAATCTTTTCTCGTTAGGATTCGACAGTTAAATTCATCTTTGTGCCTCATTTGACTTTATTGATGGATCCAATTTTTGTCTGTGATCGAATGCCCTTGTATTAAGTTGTCATTTGTTACTATTTTAGATAATGTATTGACTTAATCATTAAAATGAAAATTTTCCATTCAAAAAAAGAAAAGATATATGCGGAGATGGTGTAAATATTGTATCCCACATTTTGTCGGATTATTAACCGTCTTTAAACATTCCAAATCGGTAAAGAATGACATTAAATTGCATTGTTTCATACTCACCATTTAAATTACATTAGAATACTGACAATATAATTATGCAGTTGATGATAATATATACATATAAAAATCACAATTTCATTAAATAATGACAATATAATTATACAAATATTCATACAACATCACAAAACAAAACTATTACATATTATTACAATAATGACAATATAATTAACATGTAAAATTAAGTCACACACTAAGGAATGCGAGTTTTTCATTTATCATAACCATCCTGGTATGTAAACCAAATAACAAGTAAATGACAATGTATATACCAAACAAGAATAAAGAAATAGTAAACTATATGCGATATAATGCATTAATGTGTTAAAAGTAATTTAAAATCTAGATGTGAATTATTTTAATTAGCAATTTAATTAAGAGAAAGAAATGGGAGCTAATTAGGTACCAATAAAAACACAACACGATCTTGAAAGGATATTTTAGAGGTGTCAAAAACTATAATTTAAAAGATATTATAAAAATAATAAATTTTAATTCAACTTTTAAAAACACAGTCGTGTAATTTTTACCTCTTCTTAAAAATGATACACATGCCCAACAAGTACAAACAACTCTTTCACAAAACAGTGTGTGTGTTCTTTGTGCAATATTAAGATCCGTTTAGTTCACTAATTTGAATTTTTAATTCGAGTTGAGATGTGATTTTATGTGAGAGTTTTTTACTGTAGCAAAAAAGTTAGATGTGATTGTTTGTGAGAGCTTTTTACTGTAGTAAAACTCAAATTCTAAACTTGAATCGGCCCGATATGAGCGGGGCCACTAGTGTCACTAACAAAGTCCTAACGCTTTAAAAACGTCCCTAAATAAGTTTGTAATATATGTTTGACTTTCATTTTTGAGATAAGCATGTAAAACAATACTACTCTTGGCAAATAAGCTTCTTGAAAAATAAGGACTTGTTTAGTTCATTGATTTGAGTTTTTAATTTGAGTTGAGATGTGACTTTATGTGAGAGCTTTTTACTGTAGTAAAAAAGTTAGATGTGACTATTTCTAAGAGTTTTTTACTGTAACAAAATTCAAATTCTAAACTCGAATCGATGAAAAGAACGAAGCATAAGTATATAGTGATATGTTGATGTTTAGACACAAGTTTAGTTGGGTGGTCGAAGACCACTATGTCAACTAGTCTATCCACATTAATTTAGAAGTACAAGTTTCTTTTTTATTAGGCGATTTTTCTTGTAGTCTTCTTTACCAGTAGTATCAGTTTTTAACCGTAAAATATAATTAAAATTACATCAAATTAAAAAAAATACAAAATATATATTTTTTATATAAATTAAAAAGTAAATAATTATCAGTAATTAATTCATTTTTTTCTGGTTCTACGATGAAAACTCCCTTTTGTTAGTTAATCTATAAGGTTTTTCTATAATAATAATTAAAAAAATTTCCAAATCTAAATTGACTGATAAAAAAAACTTCTACTAGAAGGTTTAGTTCATGGGCGATGTGACTTTCCAACATAGGAATTCTTACCCTCAACTAACTCAGGTACATACAAGAGTTGTTGTCACAACCCTAAGACGCTAAAGACAAGAAGCGAAGATCACCTTAACACCTTTGAACAACGTACGTTGGAAGATTAATTAATTATAAATTTAAAAGTAAGAAGTGCTAGATTTTAAATGATCTCAACACAATCTAAACAATATCAAAAACAATAATCTAGTTATAAGTCTAAAAATACCATAAAACTTATTTGAGATTTAGGCATACATTAAAGTGGACAAAGAAAGATTACCTTTTCCGGTAGACAGCGAAAGGCGTCGTCCACGGTCACCGGAATCCGCCAATGGCCCGGCCGGAATCAATGGAGAACCTGGGACCTGCAAACATGAGGAAGAATGGCAAGAGGTGCTCTTGAGCTCCTCCCTATCCCTATCCCTATCCCTCCCCCTCTCTTTATGTTCGGCCACACCCCAAAAATCCCCACAAGCACACAAAAAACAAAAGGGTGGCTAATTATATAACCAGATAGGCCTAAGGGCTTTAAGCAATATATAATTGAGAGGGTATTTAATCCAACAGACTGATCAAATATTATGAGATAGATAGAGTTTATATGCCTTAAACGAGTTAATAAAACAAGTTTTCATCCCATTATGGACTGATATTTAACATACATGCATTCATTAATTCATATTAACACAGTTGTCCATAAGATGCTTTAATTAATTACAGAGTGAATTATTATGATTATGGAAGTCCACATAAATATATTCCAACAGTCTCCCACTTGGACGACATAATCATACAATAGACATTCACTCATCACAACATAAGCATCAACTAAGGATCTCACATAATAAACACAAGCCCAAAACAATCATGCATAATAACATATTGATAAAATACAATCATTATAGATAATCAGGCATTGGAGATTCATCAACACATGACGACAACTTTAATATATGGATCAAAAAATAATGATAGAGACTAATAACTAGATGTATCGTTTCAACTTGTCACTTTGCCAACTAATAAGTGTGTCAACACAATATCACACATAAAGGGACAGATCCATGAATATGCATATATTATTTAAGGCATAAGCAGTCCTTATCAATAACAACATGTCACACACAAATAGCAGTAAACTCTCACTAACTCAATACAACTACAGACACACAAATAACAGTAAACTCTCACTAATTCAATACAATTATAGACTCTTTACAGTCTTGAGTTGGGATACGTGTTCTTAAAACACTTAATAGGTAGGTTTTTAGTGAAACTATTGACATGCTGTTTATAAACGTGTTTTCGGTAATAATGAAACATTTTATAATTTGTCTTCATAAAAATAGAATACATCATTATTATGCTTAAACGGACAATGTTTCTTGTGTTCTAGCATAGGATAGTCCGGAGATGTTAATTAAACGGACTAGGGAAAATTGCTAGTATTATTTTGATTCATAAAAAAAAAAAAAACACACATACACACGTTGAAGTGCAACTCAGCAACTGGCAATACTTAGTACTGTACATATATTGTACATAAAAAACTCCCGTGACACAGCAGTAAAGAACGATCTTTAGAATAAAATAAAAAATTAAAAATTAAAAGTACAATATTTCTTTTTCCATGGCTTATTTTCTAACTTATTCTAAATCTTAAACTTAGCAGATGACACAAGCATTAGGATCTTCCTCTACGGCTCTGACGTAATAATGCGGAGTTGCGGGAGGATACTGGCAGGCCTGCTGCACGTATGCCTGCCACCACAGCTTCTGCAAATCTTCAGCCTTTTGATCTTTCTTTGGTTCTTCTTTCTTGGGCTCTTCCTTCTTCTCCGCTGCTTTTGGAGCTCCCACCGAAACAATCTCCGCGTGGCAAAGCTTCCGTAATTTGCTCACTAAACACACCGGATCTATGTCCCCTGTCACTGTCAATTTCTTGTCCTTCGTGTCCAACGTAATCGACACAACACCTAAACAATTCACCACCAAAAAAAAAAAAATGGAAATCAGTAAAAGTTTGTCATGTCATAAAATATATGAACTTCATTGAAGCTTACCACAGATCAAATAAATACAGAAGCTATATATATGTGTGTGTGTGTGTGTGTGTATATATATATATTAGTTATATATAGTACCTGAATGACCAGAGACTGTCTTCATGACTTTCTTCTGGCATTTCTCGTCATGGTAATCGATTTTCAGCACCACCACCTGTCAAAAAAAAAATCCAAAATTACGATGAGAAAACTAAAATACACAATCTAACAGAAAGAGAAAGCAAAGAAGAAAAGAAAATTTAAAACAGAGTTAAATTATAATCACTAACCTTCATTGTCACAAAGCTTGAGAGATCTGAGACTGAGAAGTTTCAAAAGAACACTCAAATAAGAACGACAAAATCACTAATATTTTAGAGAGAACAAAATCCAATAAGAAATTTGGAAAGTTGGGTTTTTTTTTTTTTTTTTTTTTTGGGTTTTAAACCTTGGTGTATTCAGTGGAAGTTCGTGAGACTGGTATTTATAGGGGAGATCAAACCAAGAACAGTGAACAGTCGGTCAACTATAAAGTCGAGAACACAGTAAGTCTACGGTCTTAAATCAATTATTTGTTTGAAGGACCCACGAGCCCACAATATTGCGGCAACGAGGAAGGCGGACTCCGCGGACACGGTAAAATACTTTTAAGCAACACCATTTCATACAGGCGAACGACGCCGTTTTAGCATTTATGAACTTTTGAAATTAATTAAAAATAAATAAATAATAAAAAACTTGCTTTGCGGGCTTTCCACTTTCCCGGAAGAAACCATCTAAAGGGTCATTGACTTCTGACGTACTTGGATTCATACCGTGCGTTGGCATGGTCAAGTTGTTGGTCAAATTTGGCTTCCAGAAGTCTCCTTCCCCTTTCGTTTGTCTCCTTTTTGCGCTTGCCATGTTCACTAGTATAGAGAAGACGGTCAATAGAGATATTACAAACAAAAGAGAAAATATATAAATAAATAAAAATTCTTACTATTGATTGGTGTTTTAGGTTTTGTCACATGAGATTTATATCATTTAATTAGATTTGTTCAGTACTTCAGTTCATGGTGGGTACTTAACAGTCTTAACTCTCATGCCAAGTTTCATGCCAAGTTAGATGTTACCTGAATTTTTTTTTTTTTTTTTTTTTTTGAAAGTTAGATGTTACTTTGAATATTGTGTTCATTATTTTGATGAATGAAGTTTTTTTAAAAAAAAAATATTTGATTATCAGAATCCATCTAGATTCTTTGATCTGTTGTCCATTTAATTAATTAATCTAATTACTATTATTTAACTTTTATAAATTACAACGTGGTAACAGTTAATCACTTCTATTTTAACTTCACATGTGACTTGATTTTATTCGCTTTAATATAAACTTTGATGCTACCATTTATAATAAATAAAGTAAAACCTAAGAAAGCTTGATTATGTATTTCTGTATTGTATGTAAACATATATTTTTTTTTTTTTTTTTTTGTTATATTGGTTGAATTATTCTATATATAATGTTTAATATACGTGGAATTACTTTTCAAGATGTTTAGTGTACGTAAGATTTAGCTGCATATACCTTTAAAAAAGGATTAATGAGACATAACGATTGTTGAATTAAAATATGCCTCAAGTTTGTAAAGATTCACGAAAGTTATTGTCCCACATTTTTTATTGTGGTGGTAGGTTTCATCCTTTGCAGTCTTATGAGTGATTTTAGTGCTCTGGGTCTTCAGTCGACTGTTTTTATTTTTCGACTGTAGTGGTTTTGTGAAACGACTTTTTATTGCACTCGATTGTTAGTGTGCTAAGCGAGTCTTTTCTCGTTAGGATTCGACAGTTAAATTCATCTTTGTGCCTCATTTGACTTTATTGATGGATCCAATTTTTGTCTGTGATCGAATGCCCTTGTATTAAGTTGTCATTTGTTACTATTTTAGATAATGTATTGACTTAATCATTAAAATGAAAATTTTCATTCAAAAAAAAAAAAAAGATATATGCGGAGATGGTGTAAATATTGTATCCCACATTTTGTCGGATTATTAACCGTCTTTAAACATTCCAAATCGGTAAAGAATGACATTAAATTGCATTGTTTCATACTCACCATTTAAATTACATTAGAATACTGACAATATAATTATGCAGTTGATGATAATATATACATATAAAAATCACAATTTCATTAAATAATGACAATATAATTATACAAATATTCATACAACATCACAAAACAAAACTATTACATATTATTACAATAATGACAATATAATTAACATGTAAAATTAAGTCACACACTAAGGAATGCGAGTTTTTCATTTATCATAACCATCCTGGTATGTAAACCAAATAACAAGTAAATGACAATGTATATACCAAACAAGAATAAAGAAATAGTAAACTATATATGATATATAATGCATTAATGTGTTAAAAGTAATTTAAAATCTAGATGTGAATTATTTTAATTAGCAATTTAATTAAGAGAAAGAAATGGGAGCTAATTAGGTACCAATAAAAACACAACACGATCTTGAAAGGATATTTTAGAGGTGTCAAAACTATAATTTAAAAGATATTATAAAAATAATAAATTTTAATTCAACTTTTAAAAACACAGTCGTGTAATTTTTACCTCTTCTTAAAAATGATACACATGCCCAACAAGTACAAACAACTCTTTCACAAAACAGTGTGTGTTCTTTGTGCAATATTAAGATCCGTTTAGTTCACTAATTTGAATTTTTAATTCGAGTTGAGATGTGATTTTATGTGAGAGCTTTTTACTGTAGCAAAAAAGTTAGATGTGATTGTTTGTGAGAGCTTTTTACTGTAGTAAAACTCAAATTCTAAACTTGAATCAGCGATATGAACGGGGCCACTAGTGTCACTAACAGTCCTAACACTTTAAAAACGTCCCTAAATAAGTTTGTAATATATGTTTGACTTTCATTTTTGAGATAAGCATGTAAAACAATACTACTGGCAAATAAGCTTCTTGAAAAATAAGGACTTGTTTAGTTCATTGATTTGAGTTTTTAATTTGAGTTGAGATGTGACTTTATGTGAGAGCTTTTTACTGTAGTAAAAAAGTTAGATGTGACTATTTCTAAGAGTTTTTTACTGTAACAAAATTCAAATTCTAAACTCGAATCGATGAAAAGAACGAAGCATAAGTATATAGTGATATGTTGATGTTTAGACACAAGTTTAGTTGGGTGGTCGAAGACCACTATGTCAACTAGTCTATCCACATTAATTTAGAAGTACAAGTTTCTTTTTTATTAGGTGATTTTTCTTGTAGTCTTCTTTACCAGTAGTATCAGTTTTTAACCGTAAAATATAATTAAAATTATATCAAATTAAAAAAAATACAAAATATATATTTTTTATATAAATTAAAAAGTAAATAATTATCAGTAATTAATTCACTTTTTTCTGGTTCTAAGATGAAAACTCCCTTTTGTTAGTTAATCTATAAGGTTTTTCTATAATAATAATAAAAAAATTTCCAAATCTAAATTGACTGATAAAAAAAACTTCTACTAGAAGGTTTAGTTCATGGGCGATGTGACTTTCCAACATAGGAATTCTTACCCTCAACTAACTCAGGTACATACAAGAGTTGTTGTCACAACCCTAAGACGCTAAAGACAAGAAGCGAAGATCACCTTAACACCTTTGAACAACGTTGGAAGATTAATTAATTATAAATTTAAAAGTAAGAAGTGCTAGATTTTAAATGATCTCAACACAATCTAAACAATATCAAAAACAATAATCTAGTTATAAGTCTAAAAATACCATAAAACTTATTTGAGATTTAGGCATACATTAAAGTGGACAAAGAAAGATTACCTTTTCCGGTAGATAGCGAAAGGCGTCGTCCACGGTCACCGGAATCCGCCAATGGCCCGGCCGGAATCAATGGAGAACCTGGCACCTGCAAACATGAGGAAGAATGGCAAGAGGTGCTCTTGAGCTCCTCCCTATCCCTATCCCTCCCTCTCTTTATGTTCGGCCACACCCCAAAAAATCCCCACAAGCACACCAAAAAACAAAAGGGTGGCTAATTATATAACCAGATAGGCCTAAGGGCTTTAAGCAATATATAATTGAGAGGGTATTTAATCTAATAGACTAATCAAATATTATGAGATAGATAGAGTTTATATGCCTTAAACGAGTTAATAAAACAAGTTTTCATCCCATTATGGACTGATATTTAACATACATGCATTCATTAATTCATATTAACACAGTTGTCAATAAGATGCTTTAATTAATTACAGAGTGAATTATTATGATTATGGAAGTCCACATAAAAATATTCCAACAGTCTCCCACTTGGACGACATAATCATACAATAGACATTCACTCATCACAACATAAGCATCAACTAAGGATCTCACATAATAAACACAAGCCCAAAACAATCATGCATAATAACGTATTGATAAAATACAATCATTACAGATAAACAGGCATTGGAGATTCATCAACACATGACGACAACTTTAATATATGGATCAAAAAATAATGATAGAGACTAATAACTAGATGTATCGTTTCAACTTGTCACTTTGCCAATTAATAAGTGTGTCAACACAATATCACACATAAAGGGACAGATTCATGAATATGCATATATTATTTAAGGCATAAGCAGTCCTTATCAATAATAACATGTCACACACAAATAGCAGTAAACTCTCACTAACTCAATACAACTACAGACACACAAATAACAGTAAACTCTCACTAATTCAATACAATTATAGACTCTTTACAGTCTTGAGTTGGGATACGTGTTCTTAAAACACTTAATAGGTAAGTTTTTAGTGAAACTATTGACATGTTATTTATAAACGTGTTTTCAGTAACAATGAAACATTTTATAATTTGTCTTCATAAAAATAGAATACATCATTATTATGCTTAAACGGACAATGTTTCTTGTGTTCTAGCATAGGATAGTCCGGAGATGTTAATTAAACGGACTAGGGAAAATTGCTAGTATTATTTTGATTCATATAAAAAAACAAAAAACAAAAAAAAACACACACACATACACACGTTGAAGTGCAACTCAGCAACTGGCAATACTTAGGCCCCGTTCATTTCGTTGATTCGAGTTTAGAATTTGAGTTTTGTTACAGTAAAAAGCTCTCACAAATAATCACATCAAACTTTTTTACTACAGTAAAAAGCTCTCACATAAAGTCACATCTCAACTCGAATTAAAAACTCAAATTAGCGAACTAAACGGACCCTTAGTACTGTATATATATTGTACATAAAAAACTCCCGTGACACAGCAGTAAAGAACGACCTTTAGAATAAAATAAAAAAATTAAAAATTAAAAGTACAATATTTCTTTTTCTATGGCTTATTTTTTAAGGTTCCGTTCATTTCGCTTATTCGAGTTTAGAATTTGAGTTTTGTTATAGTAAAAAACTCTATAAATAATCACATCTAATTTTTTTGTTACAGTAAAAAGCTCTCACATAAAATTAAATCTCAACTCAAATTAAAAACTCGAATCAGTGAAGTGAACTACCCGTAACTTATTCTAAATCTTAAACTTAGCAGATGACACAAGCATTAGGATCTTCCTCTACGGCTCTGACGTAATAATGCGGAGTTGCGGGAGGATACTGGCAGGCCTGCTGCACGTATGCCTGCCACCACAGCTTCTGCAAATCTTCTGCCTTTTGATCTTTCTTTGGTTCTTCTTTCTTGGGCTCTTCCTTCTTCTCCGCTGCTTTTGGAGCTCCCACCGAAACAATCTCCGTGTGGCAAAGCTTCCGTAATTTGCTCACTAAACACACCGGATCTATGTCCCCTGTCACTGTCAATTTCTTGTCCTTCGTGTCCAACGTAATCGACACAACACCTAAACAATTCACCACCAAAAAGAAAAAATGGAAATCAGTAAAAGTTTGTCATAAAATATATGAACTTGATTGAAGCTTAGCACAGATCAAATAAATACAGAAGCTATATGTGTGTGTGTGTGTGTATATATATATATATATATATTAGTTATATATAGTACCTGAATGACCAGAGACTGTCTTCATGACTTTCTTCTGGCATTTCTCGTCATGGTAATCGATTTTCAGCACCACCACCTGTCAAAAAAAAAATCCAAAATTACGATGAGAAAACTAAAATACACAATCAAACAGAAAGAGAAAGCAAAGAAGAAAAGAAAATTTAAAACAGAGTTAAATTATAATCACTAACCTTCATTGTCACAAAGCTTGAGAGATCTGAGA
Organism: Morus alba; assembly: GCA_012066045.3. Classification (NCBI taxonomy): domain Eukaryota; kingdom Viridiplantae; phylum Streptophyta; class Magnoliopsida; order Rosales; family Moraceae; genus Morus; species Morus alba. Next base: position 2,709,355 of record CP050234.2, read on the forward strand.
CTGAGAAGTTTCAAAAGAACACTCAAATAAGAACGACAAAATCACTAATATTTTAGAGAGAACAAAATCCAATAAGAAATTTGGAAAGTTGGGTTTTTTTTTTTTTTTTGTTTTGGGTTCTAAACCTTAGTGTATTCAGTGGAAGTTCGTGAGACTGGTATTTATAGGGGAGATCAAACCAAGAACAGTGAACAGTCGGTCAACTATAAAGTCGAGAACACAGTAAGTCTACGGTCTTAAATCAATTATTTGTTTGAAGGACCCACGAGCCCACAATATTGCGGCAACGAGGAAGGCGGACACGGTAAAATACAAAGCAACACCATTTCATACAGGCGAACGACGCCGTTTTAGCATTTATGAACTTTTGAAAATAATTAAAATAAATAGATAAAAAAAAAAAAACTTGCTTTGCTGGCTTTCCACTTTCCCGGAAGAAACCATCTAAAGGGTCATTGACTTCTGACGTACTTGGATTCACGCCATGCGTAGTTGTTGGTCAAATTTGGCTTCCAGAAGTCTCCTTCCCCTTTCGTTTGTCTCATTTTTCTGTTTGCCATGTTCACCCCTGTAGAGAAGACTTACTATTGATTAGTCAATAGAGATATTATAAACAAAAGAGAAAAAATATAAATAAATAAAATTCTTACTATTGACTGGTGTTCTAGGTTTTCTCACATGAGATTTATATCATTTAATTAGATTTGTTCAGTACTTCAGTTCATGGTGGGTACTTAACTCTCATGCTAAGTTAGATGTTACCTGAATCTTTTTTTTTTTTTGAAAGTTAGATGTTACTTTAATATTGTGTTTATTATTTTGATGAATGAAGTTTTTTTTTAAAAAAAAATATTTGATTATTAGGATCCATCTAGATTCTTGGATCGGTTGTCCGCTTAATTAATTAATCTAATTACTTTTATTTAATTTTTACAAAATTACAACGTGTTAATAGTTAATCAGTCTATTTTAACTTCACGTGTGACTTGATTCTGTTCGCTTTAATATACTTCGATGCTACCATTTATAGTAAATGAAGTAAAACCTATTGTTAAGAAAGCTTGATTATGTATTTCTGTATTGTATGTACACATATATTGGTTGATTTTTTTAGGTTATATTGGTTGAATTATTCTATATATAATGTTTAATATACGTGGAATTACTTATGTTTAGTGTACGTAAGATTTAGCTGCATATACCTTTAAAAAAGAGTTAATGAGACATAACGATTATTGAATTAAAATATGACTCAAGTTTGTGAATATTCTACGTACGGCTTAATGTAGATGTATAATGACATTGTTAATTTTAAGAATGATACTAATGTTTTTAAATTTTATTTTATACAGCACCAGTATTTAACGTTTTTATTATTTAATGATAATGATAAGTACAAGATGATTTTCTCTTTCCATTTCTATCTCTAGGGTTTCCTTCTTTTCTTTGTGCGTTGCTCGCTTTAATTTCTTTTTAGGGCCGAAGTCTGAAACTACTCTGGGCTGGTCATTGGACCTTGACCGTAGATATGGGGCTCTAGGTCTCATGGCCAATGATTATGGTAGTGGTGGCGACTTTGTAGACTGAGGGGAGGGATAGGAGGTGCCAGTTTTTTTGATGACCATATTGTGCATGCCAGATTTCCGGCATCTACTCTCAAGATATTGCTTTTCTCATCACAGTGATCATAGAATGGGGAGTTGTGCATGGATGAATGCTCAACGGCAATGGCCATGGAGTTGTGTGGGTCATCACCGGTCTATTCTTTATGATCTTGGTGGCCAACTTATCGCGCGAGGATCTTGTATGTGTGGCTGAAGAGTTTTGTTTTATTTTTAGTTTATATTTTGATGTAATAAAGGAGATGTTGATTTTGTCTTCTCAGTTTTTATGTTTTGGTCATGTAATAACGAGAGTTATCATCCCACAATTTTTATTGTGGTGGTAGGTTTATCCTGTTAGGTTTGATCCTATGCGGCCTTATGAGCGATCCTAGTACTCTGGGTCTTTTAGTCTCAGTTGACTGTTTTTATCTATCGACTGTAGTGGTTTTGTTAAATGGGTTTTTATTGCGCTTGATTGTTAATGTGCTAAGCAGGTCTTTTCTCATTAGAACTCGGCAGTTGAATTCATCTTTGTGCCAAGCCCCAGGTCGCGAGTTCCAATCACGCACGCGTAAGCCAGCTCCTCCTTCTTCTCCGCGTGGGACCCAGCTATCCCCTTGTGCACGCGCGCTTGGCGCGCACCACCTTTCCCCCTGCGCGCGTCAGGTCGATCTGCATTCCTCTCCGCGTGGGTCCCGCCGTGCAGCCGTTGTCCAACCCGCTCCTGCCACGTGTTCTGAGTGGGACCTAACTGTCAGCCATCTCCTCCTTCCGCCTCTCACCTTGTGCCACGTGTCCCATGCACAATAACGTTGCCTTCTCAGCTCGCGCCACGTGTACTAGATGTTGCACTCTTTAGTTTTTCCGGTTTCAAGCGTTTCTGGTGGTTCTTTCTCCACCATTATCAGCCTTTACCACAAAATTGAAGCCTTGTAAGTCCATTTTAATTGGAATACGTTCCCTTCTTTCTTGTTGCTGATTGTAACCTTTGGCATGGCCCAGAAACTCTATAAATAGGGCCATTGTCAAGGTGATTAGGTTGTTGATTTTTAGTCTAAGTTTAGACACATTTTTCTCTCTTTGGTGAGGTTAGAGAAAAACCTATATGTGAAGTTATCTTGAGTGGATTTTGATTCTCCATTTGTTCTTCAAAGTTTATATATTTGAGTGATTAATTTTCTTCTATCTTTTTCTAATTTCTCATATTGATATATTTTATTGTCAACTTTTATATAAATCTAGTCAAGCTCTTTTTATGTAATTGTTGCATGATACTATATATTGATATGTATTATTTTATGAGTAGTTTTTTTACTGTAATATTACCAACGATATATTGTCGCTTTTAGAATTCTCATAAAATAATTTTTCTAGTTCTAAACGTAAGGATTTTACTCACTCAAATACATTTTTATTCACAAGTTCTTCAAATCTTATTTCCCGATTGATTGTTTAGGATGTGAAACTTTCAATTAAGTAATCTCAAAAATCAAAATCCATTCGGGTGAATCGAGTATATAGGGGAATCTCGACGCCTTACCGGTTTTAATTATATAATTTTCTCATACATTTTTCTTACGCTTAAACTTCTCAACAAAAATTACATTCTCTTTTATTTTTACTTTATTATTTATCTACTAAAGTTTATTATTTGCTAATCGTTTCTTGTTTAATTTGTCACTTCCTCATAGGATCGACCGTCTTAATTATGCTACATAATCACATTTTCACTCTCCTCAATCCCTTCTGAGGCACCTTGTTGGTCACCAGTATTCTGGTTCCCAGCCACACGGCTCCTGGTGGTCTCAGGGCGTCTTCCAGGTCATCGAACCAAGTCGGCCAGAGAGTTCAACTGGGTCTGCATCTGTACTGGGTTAAGTTGTGGCATATCCAGGAATGGAGGAGGTTAGCCCGACCCGGGGAACCAACCCCCGGTAAGGGATGAAGCCGCAATTGTTGTATGGAAAAATATGCGCTAACACGTCAAACAACGGCCATGCCCCACATGGCCCTACGTTTGCCACGTCAGATAGTTGTCGACGCCTGAAAACTCATCTCCCCTTCATCTGACGAAGAGGTTGACTGTAAGAGGCGATTCATAAGGGCATCGACCCAATGTACGATTGACCGAGATAGAGGCCACGCCCCGAGAAGGAGTGTAGATGCCGAAGGAAAAACGAACGCAAATGGGCCTACGTCCCACGTTAAACCTCAGAGGTGACAAGCAGGAGATCCCATGGTTGCGTCTGGATTGGAAGAAGGTCAGTAGAACTGGGAATGATTACAAACCCCTAAACTGCCTGGAACGGACCAATATAGATCACCAAGGATTTGCAGAGCCGTAATAGGGGACAAATAGGATGAGTGAACAGTCTAAAAGCTGCTAAAAAGGCTACGGTATAGGTAGTTAGAATGACATGCTACTTGATAAAAAACATCATTAAGCCCCATGTGACTGCCCATCCTGAATGGACCCACATATAATTCATGGGCTATAAAAAGGGGCAAAAGCCCCAGAGAGAGGAGGAGGGATTTTTTATGTAACCTGTGAAGAACCAAAAAGAAATAAAATACGCAGTAGATATAGCTCTTCTTTCATAAGGGTGAACCATTATAAACTTCTATGCATTTTTACTTCCCTTTAAACACTCTTCTCAATACATCGAAAACCAACCGTCAACAGTACCAATAAAAACACAACACGATCTTGAAAGGATATTTATAGAAGTGTCAAATAATATAATTTAAAAGATATTATAAAAATAAAATAAATTTTAAGTCAAAACAGCGTGCATATTTTTTTGTGTAATATTAGTGTCACTAACAGTCTTAACACTTCAAAAAATGTCCCTAAATACGTTTGTAATATATGCTTGACTTTCATTTTTGAGATAGCCATGTAAAACAATACTACTGCCAAATAAGCATTCTCGACAAATAAGTATATAGTGATTTGTCGATGTTTAGACACAAGTTTGGTTGGGTGGTCGAAGACCACTCTATCAACTAGTCTGTCCACATTAATTTAGAAGTATAAGTTTCTTTTTTATAAGGATTTTTCCCGATAGTCCTCTTTACAAGTGGTATCAATTTTTAATCGTAAGATCTGATTAAAATTACATGAAATTAAAAAAATATATATGTAAAATATACAATTTTTTTATATAAATTAAAAAGAAATAATTACCAGTAATTAATTCATTTTTTCTAGTTCTACCATAAAAACTCCCTTTTATTAGTTAATCTATAAGTTTTTTCTATAATAATAAAAATTAAAAAAAAAACCTCCAAGTCTAAATTGACTAATAAAAAAAAAACTTCTACTGTAAGGTTCATGGGCGATGTGACTTTCCAATATAGGAATTCTTACCCTAAACTAATGGAATTGTTACCCTCAACTAACTCAAATACATACAAGAGTTGTTGTCACAGCCCTAAGACGCTAAAAACAAGAAGCGAAGATCACCTTAACACCTTTGAACAACGTTGGAAGATTAATTAATTATAAATTTAGAAGTAAGAAGTTGGATTATAGACGGTGTTAACTCAAAATATAATGTTTTTTTTTTTTTTTTTTTTTTTTTTGGGGGCTAGAAAACTCTTTAACATATTATAGTTGATTATCACAATTTAACACGCTGTGAAAATTGGCGTAAGTGTAACAGTAAGGCACACGTTGCTCAAGCGTAAGCAAACTTATCTAGTTGATATTGACATCTACGTTTAATGTTACAATTTAACTTTGCACTGACTTTAAGTTTAAATGTTGGAATATTCCTAAATTTAAATAATGCAACTTAGATTCAGGATCTTCTGTTCTATGTTTTCTGTACCAACTCATGTCTTGCCACACAATTCAATACGTATAATGTTACAATATAATTCTGCACTGACTTTAAGTTTAAATGTTGTAATATTCTCAATTTTAAATAATGCCACTTAGATTCAGAATCTTCCGTTCGATGTTTTATTTGCCAACTCTTGCCACACAATCACAATTTCTTCTTCTTCAGAATCTTCTACAATTTCTTCTTCTTTTTCTTCTTCTTTCTTTTAACGAAGTGAAGATTTTTTTTTTTTTTTTTTTAATGAAGTGAATGGATCATGAATTTTTTTTTTTTTTTTTTTTTTAATGAAGTGAATGGATCCTCCTCCTCTTTCTTAGGCATGCATTCGAAAAGAATTTTTTTTTTTTTTTTTTTTTTTTTTTTTTAATGAAGTGAATGGATCCTCCTCCTCCTCCTTCTTAGGCATGCATTCAAAAAAGAAAAGAATTTTTTTTAACGAAGTGAATGGATTTATTAGCCATGCATTCGAAAAGAAAAATAGAAATTTTTTTTAACGAAATGAATGGATTTATCCTCCTCCTCCTCCTCCTTCTCCTCCTTCTAACGAAGTGAATGGATTTATTAGGCATGCATTCAAAAAGAATTTTTTTCTTCTTCTTCTTTTATTAGGCATGCATTTGAGAAGAAAAATAAAAAAAAAATTAACGAAGTGAATGGATTTATTAGGCATACATTCGAAAAGAATTTTTTTTTAACGAAGTGAATGGATTTATTAGGTATGCATTTAAAAAGAAAAATAGAAAAATTTTTCAACGAAGTGAATGGATTAATTAGGAATGCATTCAAAAAGAAAAATTAGATGAATGAAGTGAGTCCATGCTATTTACACATACACGAATACTATGATGTTTGGAAACTAGTTGTCATCAGTGATTATCACGACTATTGTCATGTTAACCAGTAAGAAGTACATGTAAGAATGTGTGTGACATGATAAGGTTGTGAATACTTTGTGTCATAATTAACAAGAAGTTTCATATTGATATGTAAATTTGTGATTAGTTAAAGATATACAATAATAATTATTGTGATACATGCTAGAATGAAATATACATGATTGTTTGACTCAAGTTAATAATAATATATTATTTTTTAGGGACCCAAATTAATTGAAATAGTGAATTCAACTTTTACCTCTTATCTATGTTTCAATAAAAAAAAAAATGCTTGTATATTTCTTACTATAAAATTACGTGAGAATTTACATGTTAGGACCATTCTCTTTAATTACTGATAAATATTACTGTTTTAATCATTAGATTAAATTTTTAACATCCTAAATTGTAATATTGAATATTAATTAAGTAATTAAAATAATAATTCTTACCAATAATTAAAAAGTACAGTTCCTATTGTAAAATTCCCGAATTACGTACCCATTACCAAGATAGATTATAGAATTTTTCAAAGGCAAATTACAAGAAAAGCAAAAAGTTAAGCAGGTCCCACAAAAAATATTGTCTGGATACCATATAAAATATCTAAGGGGATGTTTGGTTGGGGGATTCGTCCCCCGATTCGAATCATGATTCGTGGTTCGCTACAGTAATTTCTCCCACAAAAAATACACGTAAATCGAAAATGGTTCAAATCACATGATTCGAATCTCTGAACCAAACGGACCCTAAAAGTATCGCCTAGTGGAGGTGATGGGCACCAAGTGATTAGGAAGCTCGGCCGGTACGAAATCTTATAAAGTATTTAAAAAAATAAAAAAATAGGAAAATAATAAAAAAATATGTCAATATGAAAAGTTTAAGAAAGTATATAAGTTAATTTTTAGTTATAAAAATTAATAGATCATAATTTATTTAGCTATGGTTCATAACCAGATGAGTTATGGATAAACTTGTCAAGTTATAGTTCATAGCTAGATAAATTATAGATAATTATGAATAATAACTTATCAAGTTATAGTTCATAACTAGACAAGTTATGGACGAAAACAGTAATTTAGCCTATTTATTAACTTATATAAATTATGAACCTATTAATTTTAATTCATCTCAAGTCTTAGTATATTTTTCTTTTTCTCCCTTAAAAATATGATATTTAGGTTGAGCCGGCTTAACTTGAGGCCTAGTCCTATAAGAACTAACTCAGTCTGGCTCTAAACTTAAAAAAATTAAGATAAAGAGATAAATAACATAATTAGTAAAATGATTAGTAAATTATAACATATTTTAAAAAAAATAGTAAATTAGAGCATAATTTGATATTTTAAGTTTTAAACATGATTAAAAACCTAAAAATACCACTAAACTTCATTTTCACCTCACTTCTCCCCTCTAAACATCTATTTAAAAAAAAAAACAGTAAATTATAGCATATTTTTTAAAATAGGTAGATTATAGTCAAGTCTACTATGGCCGAGACCGGTGGCCAGCAGTTAGCTCCGGCGATTAGCTCCGGCAACCTGCGACTATTTTCCAATGACCAGTGACTATTTTCCAATGATTATTTTTCAACGACCTTTTAACACTATATTTACCAGTAAATACCACATTTACCATTTAATACATTATTTATAGTAAATACCATATTTACCTGAAAAGTCAACCACCGACTCCAGTGACCGTTTACATTATATTTACAAGTAAATACTGTATTTGCCAATAAATACTATATTTACTAGTAAATATAATATTTACCTGAAAATCTGGCCATCGACTCTAGTGACGGTTTAATATTGTATTTACCAGTAAATATTATTTTTTTGAGAAAATTCAGGCACCGACTCTAGAAACCATTTAACACTATATTTACTAGTAAATATCATATTTACTAGTAAATCCGTAATTACTAGTAAATACCATATTTATCCAAAATTCAGCTACCAACTCCGGCGACCGTTTAACGATGTATTTACCGATAAATGCCGTATTATGAGTAAATATCATATTTATTTGAAAATTTAGACACCGACTCCAGTGACTATTTAACACTGTATATACTAGTAAATACCGTATTTACTAGTAAATATCATATTTATCTGAAAATTTAGTGACCGTTTAACACTATATTTACCGATAAATATCATATTTACTAGTAAATATCATATTTATATGAAACTTTGTGTCCCACTCCAGCGATTGTTTAACACTGTATTTACCGGTAAATATCGTATTTACTAGTACATATCGTATTTATCTGAAAAATCTATCACTTACTCCGGTGACCGTTTAACACTGTATTTACTGATAAATAATATTTATCAATAAATATCACATTTACCTAATAATTCAATCATCTATGACCAAGACCAGGAACCAGTAAATATGATATTTTTCTGGCACTGGAAACCAAATCACAACATAGAATCAATCAAAATTTTGGATTATTATAAACTCAGAACAAATCAAATCTAAAAACCAAAAATCATAACAAATCAGATCTAAGAATCAACAAATACCATAATTACACTTATTTTATGAAAACATTCCATAAATACATTATCAAACAAAGAATGTCTCTTGGTTCCCGTTGTTGCTGTTGGTTGCCGAATCAAATTCGGCGGCGGAAACGCAACGGAATAGCGGATCGTGTATCACAAAAATTTTCATAAAACTTTTGAGATACTCTATAGATTATATTAATTTATGCACCAATAAATTAATCTCATTAATTTATAAGATTCAAGGATCAACCGAAAAAATACCTTGTAGCCGACTCGGATGATATCTTGATTTTCTTTGACCACGAACAGTCCTAGCTCCAAGCTTTTGTGTTTAGAACACCAAAGTCTTCCACGTCAATTCCTTGATTCTACGTAGACGTGTGTGTGGGCATACGTGAGACAAAACGGTTTCTAAAACACTCAAATTTCCACAAACACCAACGCATGCACGATGTGGAATTTTTGGAGAAAAAATATTTCACTCTCTTTTTTGCTATATGAGAATTCTGGCCACACTAGGAAACTAGGGCTGAAAAGTGTTTCAAAAATTGTCTCACAATTTTCCATTTATCTCATATTTAAAGAGAAGAAGTCAAACTTCAAAATAGGATCAAATCCTTATCTCCAATTTTGAATTTGGAACAAAAAATCCCTTCCCCTTATCTCTCTTGGGTGGCCGGCCACACACTAGGGTTTTATCCCGTGTGTGGCGCCTAAACATGATAGGGAAGGAGAAGATATTTTATCCTTTATTCAAGTAGTTCAATTTTAATTGATTCAAATTCAATTTAAGTCAAACTTAAATTAATTTGAATTCTAAATTAAACAACTTATCAAATAAGTTTAAATGGATAAATCTAGATATGTTCAAATTCAAATTTAAATAATCTCATTATTTAAATAATAATTAATTCTCAATTAATTATTCTTGAGTATTTAATTTTAGAATTCCGTAATTCTAAAATTCCCATTTTGCCCTTTTGTGTCCGGTAGAATTACAAGGACGACGCGGGGACTAATGGACCTATAATTTCGAGCTCCAATAAAATTAATAATTAATTAAACACTTTAATTAATTAATTAATTCTATTAATTCCAATAGTTACTCCACTATAAACTTGGAATTGCACTCTCGGAATTATAGACATTAATTACTTCTAAACCGTGAAGTGTCCATTTGATATAGTCATTGCATATAGATCGATCCTCCATAAATAATTCATAATTAGAGTCGGGTAGAATCCGTTAACCTCTCTAATTACATCTTTATCCTTGAGTACCATTGATTCTCTAATGGATAGTGATTCATAAAACACATTCATGAACGAGCGCTCCTACTAATCCAAGTACCGAATCAACACTCAAGAGAATTATTTATCTCGCTTCTTTCTCAAGAAGGAATGGATTCCATCTCGTATAATAACATTCCCAACTACCTATTTCATTATGTCTCCAAAATACAAGGAATAGGATTCAGGGTCTCGGAATCCGTGCCGAGTAAATCAAAAGACATAAATCCATAAATAGGAGTTTGTTAAGAACTCGGGATTAAGACCATTCTATATATGACCATCGGTAGACTCAATTAGAATTTCTATGCTTAACGGAAATTATTAGAAATTCATATTGTGTTCAAGGTCCATGTTCGACATAATCTCATTATGCGAAATACACTCATTCAATATCTCGCCATATTAATAAAAGCCGGATAACACCGTTCCATTCTAAATGGGAATGACATGTATTAATAATGTTTTAATTAAAGATTCCAAACTTTAATTAAATTCATTATGAACGATTATTTTTGATTATTATCCTTAAACATTATCCTCTTGTATATAACACTTATATACCATGTTTAAGGTTACATAAATAATCAAGGAATTTTATTTGATATTCATAAAATATTCATAAATATATGCACATAAAATGATGAATAAACTATTTTATTAAATAAATAATAAATATCCTTTTACATCTCATGCTTTTCGGGACACTATTCCCAACAATCTCCCACTTGTCCTAAAGCAGGTGTGTCATGTCTCTAATCCCAAATCCATCTAAGTGCCGATCAAAAACATTCAATGGCAATGTCTTGGTGAACGGGTCGACAAGGTTGTCCTCCGACGCGATCTTCACAACCGCTACATCGCCTCTATCCACAATGTCTCGATCGGGTGATACTTCCTTTTTATATGTTTCGCACTCTTATGGCTTCTAGGTTCTTTTGAATTAGCCCTTTCGCTCCTTTGTTGTCACAAAGAGAGCTTAATTGGCTTATCCATATCTGGAACAACTTCCGGATCGGTTAAGAACTTCCCGAGCCATGTAGCTTCTTTTGCGGCTTCACAAGCTCGCAACATATTCAACTTCCATGGTAGAGTCAAGCAACACACTTTTGCTTTATACTTCTCCATACCACGGCTCCTCCATTAAGAGTGAACACAGATCCGGATGTCGACCGTCGACTATCTCTATCCGATTGGAAATCGGAACGTGTATCCGATGAGAGACAGATCTTCTCCGGAATATACCAACATATAGTTTCTCGTTCTCCTAAGATACTTGAGAATACTTTTTCGCAACCCAATGATCCAATCACGGGTTGGACTTGTAGCGATCGACTACTCCCAATCGCATAGCGTATATCCGGGTCTTGTACACAACATGGCATACATAAGGCTTCCCACAGTACCAAGCGTAGGGATACCTTCTCATATCCTCTTCCTGCTGCGGGGTCTTTGGACATTGCTCCTTAGAAAGATGAATACCATGCCTAGAAGGCAATTTCCCTTTCTTGGAGTTTTGCATCGAATACCTAGACAACACTTTGTCTATATAAGATGCTTGTGATAACGCTTAAAAGCTTTTTCTTGCGATCTCGAATAATCTTGATCCCAAGAACATAGCTTGCCCTCCTAAATCTTTCATTTGGAATTGGTGGCTAACCACTCCTTTACATCTGTCATCATTCCCACATCATTCCCTATGAGTAGGATGTCATCGACGTAAAGAATTAAGAAGACCACTTTCTCTTCTTTCTTATACTTGTAGACGCATGGTTCATCAATGTTTTGATCAAATCCATAAGACTTTTGCCTCATCAAACCCGATGTTCCATGATCTAGAAGCCTACTTCAGTCCATAAATGGACCTTTGCGGTTTTGCAGGACTTTTCTGCTTTGTTGGCCTTCCTCTATGTAACCCTCTGGCTGATCCATATAGACGGTTTCATCAAGATAGCCATTCAGAAAAGCTGTCTTGACGTCCATCTGCCATATCTCATAGTCAAAATATGCTGCAATGGCTAGGAGAATCCGGATGGACTTAAGCATGGCTACTGGCGAGAAAGTTTCCTCATAGTCAACTCCCTCCTTTTGGGTATAAACCTTAGCCACTAGCCTTGCTTTAAAAGTCTCTACTTTTCCATCCGCTCCTCTCTTTCTCTTGAAGATCCACTTGCATCCAATGGGTTTTACCCCTTCGGGTAGATCTACAAGTTGCCAGACTGAGTTAGAGTGCATAGACTCCATCTCGAGTTTCATAGTCTTGCCATTCTTCCTTATCGTAATCATCCATCGCATCCTTAAAGGTCGATGGATCCTCCTACTAAATCATCGGCCAGTGACGATTTGGGCTTCCCTCGTATAACGGTCGGGTAACCCGCTTACCCTCCCACCACGACGAGGTGCCGTAGGAGTCCGATCAGAACTGTGGTCTTTTCTCTGAGTGGTCCGACAACTCTTGTCGAATGTGGTCCGATCTCGCCGGAAAGTAACTCTTCTAATACTATCTTACTCGGGCTTGAAATCTATCATATAGTCATGCTCCAAAATGTGGCATTTGTCGATACAAACACCTTTTGATCCGCTTGACTATAAAACAATCCTCCTCTTGTCCCTTGTGGGTATCCCACAAAGATGCATACCGACCTTGGTTCCAACTTCCCGGTCTTTTGCCTCAAAGACGCGTGTCTTTGGACTCCCCATATGCGAATGTGTCTCAAACTAGGTTTTTGACTATTCCACAACTCTAGGGGTGTCTTAGGTATAGATTTAGATGGAACTAGATTCAGAATATACATAGCGATTTTTAGGGCATAACCCCAAAAAAAAAGAAGTAGGTAGTGAAGAATAACTCAACATTGATCTTATCATGTCGAGCAAAGTCCGATTTCTCCTTTCGGCCACACCATTCTCATTGTGGTGTACCGGTGCGATCAATTGGGATACCACACCTTCTTCAATCAAGAAATCCCGGAACTCTTGGTCCGGTATTCACCCCCGATCCGATCAAGTGTCTTGATTGGTTTACCTAATTGTTTTTCAACCGCCGAATTCTCTAAACTTTCTAAAAGTTTCAAATTTCCGTTGCATCGTAAACATAACCAGTATCTCGAATAGTCGTCAATAAAAGTGACGTAATATTCGTAACCTCCTCTAGCTTGGACGTTTAACGGTCCACATACATCCGAATGTATCATTTGTAGGGGGTTACGTAGCTCTCACTCCTTTTTGTTTGTAAAAGGTCTCTTGGTCATTTTACCTTCCAAACAAGATTCACAAACTGGAAGCTCGCCAACTTTTAGCTCACGCAAAGGACCATCCTTTACCAGTCTTTCAATCCTATTTAGGTTAATGTGACCAAGTCTAAGGTGCCACAGATATGTGTTATTTTCGTGAGAAATCTTTTGCTTTTTATTCTTAGGTTCGCAACTCTGAACATTTTAGTATTAAGCAGTGAGTTAGGTATTGGTTTTATACAATATAAACCATCATCCAGACGTCCAGAACAAATATTTAAACCATTTCGAGAAATATGAACAAATTCATTATCAAAATAAACTTTAAATAATTGTTCAAATAATTTGGCCACAGAAATCAAATTTCTGTGAATGTCTGGAATAAAATAAACATTGTTCAAAACTAAAAATTTATTTTCCCTAAAATGAAGTCTAACTTCTCCCACTGCTTTTGCCGAAACTCTTCCGCCATTGCCAACTTTCATCGTGTAGTCCCCATCGGCTAACTCAGTGTAAGAACTAAGACTTTGCAAAGAAAAACAAACATGATTAGTTGCTCCCGAATCAATTATCCAGGTTGAGGTATCACCCTCTACTAAACATGTTTCAAGAACTAGTAAATCTGATTTACCTTGTTCTTTTTTCTCATTCGCTTTTCCCTGGTTCTGGTTTTTTCCTTTTGTTTTTACCAGAACTTCCTGCAACTACAACATTTGCTTCTCCTCCCCTTCCTTTGTTGGTGGATTCAAAGTTTTGCAGGTCATTCATGAGTTCAGTGAGATTGCACTTCTTTTTGTTCATAACAAAGTTGTTCACGAACTCATGAAAGTCAGGGGATAGGCTTTCCAGATGATGCCAACTTGGGTGGCTTCATCAATTCGGCACCATTGAGCTCCGTGATCGTGGAGGTGATCAATCATGTTCAAAACATGTGCCTTGATCAAGAACCTTTCTTCATCTTATTGTTCATGAAAGCCCTTACGGCATCCAAACGAGCCTTTTCGGAAGGAGCGCGAACATGGCTTCTAGAGACTCCATTATCTCATAAGCGGTCTCCATCTCCTCATGCTTCTTCTGGGTTATTATCGCTCATCTTGGCCAAAGATAAAGCACTTTGCTTTATTGTTGGCCTTGATCCGATGATCAAAAGGCTCCCTCGCGGTTTTGGATGCAATTGCAGCGGGTTCGGGAGGACATTCCTCCGCTAGGACAAACTTATAGTCTTCGCGCAGACCAATAGTATGTTCATGTTACTTTTCCACTTAGCATAATTATCACCGTCTAATTTTCGATCGCTAGTAGTGTGATAATGGGATTCGACATATTCTTTGGAAATAAATAGAATATTCATCTAATTAATTTATGTGCATGAATATCAAGGCATGTTAATTTAGGCACAATTAAATATGATGCATGATGCACATGAAAATACATAAATCATGTTTTAATTTTAGGTGCCAACGATAATCCAATTTTCCACATATAAAGTGTACCTTTGGGTAGTCAAGTTATATGCCAATTAGACCGAGACTCTTCTCAGTTAATAAATATAGTCAAAATATCTCATATTTTCATATTTATTAACTCATCGTTATTTTCGGTCAAAATATAACCAACAAATTTGATTATATTTTATGAGTGTAACCCACCATTTCAGATCCCATAGACTTAACTCCGGATTGCTACCTTTGGGTAGTCAATTCGGACATCCTGAAATCTTATCTCTAGGAAGCCAACCTTGTTATTGATCCGGCAAGGACACTCTCCTTTGGGAGGGCGATTAATGTCGCCGCAAAGCCCCTTTCCGGATCTCACGGTGTTGCGCTAACGGCGGAGACTAGTGGGTCGTATTGTCATACAACCCTCTCCCACTCATTATTTTGCAAACATGTATTTTGTCTGAAAAGCATCTCATGATTTTCAAATCGAAAAATAAACAATTTATTTTTCGGATATGTGAAATTCCAAAATTTAACTCTTAAATTTAATTTCACATGTAACATTATTTTGCAAATCAATTTTGCAACCTAAATCAATTTAATCATATTAAATCAATTTTCAGCGCATAGTTCTTATTTTTTTATTTTATTTTTCTAAAACACTTTTATAATAAATAAAATAAACAATAACAATTGCGCATGTATGCATGGCATGTTATAAAAACATATGAGTAGGCACATTATATCTACATGGCATGTTATATGCATGGACATATATAATATATAATTATCAACATAAAATATAAATATATGCAATCAACTATTGAGATGGATTTGATCGGGTCCCATGGAAAAATAAATTACAACTCAATCGAATCGAATAAATAAATAATTACAATAATTATATTCTTCCGTTACATCAACGGGTCTTGATTCTTGAATTCTTTATTCTTGGCTTCATTCTTTGTCTCTCGGGTTGGATTTCACCTTCCTTGGGATCCGGAACTTTTCCGGGCTCGTCGGCACGCTTTACGAGGGTTTGAAACCCGGGCCCGTTCGGGATCAAATCCCGAACTTGGGCGCCAGTAGCCTTGGGCGCGACCTGGCGCGGCGGCCTGACCGGGTGTTGGGGCGCGGCCTGGGCGCTTTGGGCCACGTCCGGGACGCGCCTGGGCCGCGTCCTGGTCGCGCTTAGGCCGCGTCCGGGATGCGCCTGGGCCGCGTCTGGGCCGCGATTCTGGAAATTTCTGGGCAGTTTTCTTTGAAGGCTTCATCTTTGAAGGCTTCAAACATGATCTTCATGGCCTCCTTCTTGATTCAAAAACCCTAATTCTACCCAAATCCTAGAATTACAATAATTCTAATCCCGAATTAAATTACAAATAATTTATTAACGAATGAATATAACCGATCCATGGAACCATATAATTAACGACCAAATCCATCATCCATACATTCATCATCATGAATAAAAATAAACATCCATAAATGCAAGTGCCCACTCATCACATACATACATATTTAAATATCACATATTTAATATTGATTATGATTATCAAATAATCGAAGCATAAATTAATATCGTCTATAGACCGCTCTGATACCAATTGTTGGTTGCCGAATCGAATTCGGCGGAAAAATGAGCGGAAGCGGATCGTGTATCACAAAAATTTTCATAAAACTTTTGAGATACTCTATAGATTATATTAATTTATGCACCAATAAATTAATCTCATTAATTTATAAGATTCAAGGATCAACCGAAAAAATACCTTGTAGCCGACTCGGATGATATCTTGATTTTCTTTGACCACGAACAGTCCTAGCTCCAAGCTTTTGTGTTTAGAACACCAAAGTCTTCTACGTCAATTCCTTGATTCTACGTAGACGTGTGTGTGGGCACACGTGAGACAAAACGGTTTCTAAAACACTCGAATTTCCACAAACACCAACGCATGCACGATGTGGAATTTTTGGAGAAAAAATATTTCACTCTCTTTTTTGCTATATGAGAATTCCGGCCACACTAGGAAACTAGGGCTGAAAAGTGTTTCAAAAATTATCTCACAATTTTCCATTTATCTCATATTTAAAGAGAAGAAGTCAAACTTCAAAATAGGATCAAATCCTTATCTCCAATTTTGAATTTGGAACAAAAAATCCCTTCCCCTTATCTCTTAGGTGGCCGGCCACACACTAGGGTTTTATCCCTGTGTGTGGCGCCTAAACATGATAGGGAAGGAGAAGATATTTTATCCTTTATCCAGTAGTTCAATTTTAATTCAGATTCAAATTCGAATTTAAGTCAAACTTAAATTAATTTGAATTCTAAATTAAACAACTTATCAAATAAGTTTAAATGGATAAATCTAGATATGTTCAAATTCAAATTTAAATAATCTCATTATTTAAATAATAATTAATTCTCAATTAATTATTCTTCGAGTATTTAATTTTAGAATTCCGTAATTCTAAAATTCCCATTTTGCCCTTTGTGTGCGGTAGAATTACAAGGACGACGCGGGGACTAATGGACCTATAATTACGAGCTCCAATAAAATTAATAATTAATTAAACACTTTAATTAATTAATTAATTCTATTAATTCAATAGTTACTCCACTATAAACTTGGAATTGCACTCTCGGAATTATAGACATTAATTACTTCTAAACCGTGAAGTGTCCATTTGATATAGTCATTGCATATAGATCGATCCTCCATAAATAATTCATAATTAGAGTCGGTAGAACTGTTAACCTCTCTAATTACATCTTTATCCTTGAGTACCATTGATTCTCTAATGGATAGTGATTCATAAAACACATTCATGAACCAGAAGCGCTCCTACTAATCCAAGTACCGAATCAACACTCAAGAGAATTATTTATCGCTTCTTTTCTCAAGAAGGAATGGATTCCATCTCGTATATAATAACATTCCCAGCTACCTATTTCATTATGTCTCCAAAATACAAGGAATAGGATTCAGTGGTCTCGGGAACCGCATCGAGTAAATCAAAAGACATAAATCCATAAATAGGAGTTTGTTAAGAACTCAGGATTAAGACCATTCTATATATGACCATCGGTAGACTCAATTAGAATTTCTATGCTTAACGGAAATTATTAGAAATTCATATTGTGTCCGGGTCCATGTTCCACATAATCTCATTACGCGAAATACACTCATTCAATATCTCGCCATATATTAAAAAGTCGGATAACACTCATTTCCATTCTAAATGGGAATGACATGTATTAATAATGTTTTAATTAAAGATTCTCGAACTTTAATTAAATTCATTATGAACAGATTATTTTTGATTATTATCCTTAAACATTATCCTCTTGTATATAACACTTATATACCATGTTTAAGGTTACATAAATAATCAAGGAATTTTATTTGATATTCATAAAATATTCATAAATATATGCACATAAAATGATGAATAAACTATTTTATTAAATAAATAATAAATATCTTTTTACATCTCATGCTTTCAGGACACTATTCCCAACAGTTGCCATGTCAGCTTATAAAAAAAATTACTTGCACAAAACACATAAATTGACAAGGCCAAAGAAAAAAAAAAGAGAGACAAAAAACAGAAATCATTGGCCGGGATCTACTCCATGGAACCAACGCCAGCTGAACTGGTTCGTGGCGCATCTGGCGGTGCGAGATCCCTCGCTGGGAGGTCACGACAGCTTATTAACAGAATCTTGTTCACGAGAACCAAGAATGAGGTGACAACCACTGCAGTTGTTGGAGTTTGTCATTCGTGAGAATGTCACCTTCGTCATATTAGCATTGCAACGCCAATGGGAGAAAACCAACAGATAAAGAAGAGAAAAGCAAGGAAATCGCGATCTCACTTTGCGATCTCTGATTTTTTGTCACAGATCGACAACGAGAGAAGAGAGAGAACCGGAGAAATCATGATCTCTAATCTTTGGCGACAACGGCGGTGAGTTATCCTCAAATAGAGAGAGAAATCTGGAGGTGGTAGAGAGAGGTTGTGGAAGAAGAAAGAGATTGGGGGAAAGAGAAGCATCTAATAGAAAACTTAAAAAGGATTGGTATATTTGAAAAACCATAAATCAAAAATCAAAAAATGCTATAAATTATTTAGTTTTAAAAAAATGTTATTTACTTTAAAACTATATTAAAAAAATGTTACTTAGTGCATTTAACTAAAAAAATTTAAGGCAGTATCGGATCAGATCGACAATGACGAATCTCAGACTGACCCATTCAGCTTAGCCTAAATTTACAGCTCTATCTCCACCATATAAATTTTCAGACAATTTATAAAAAAATAAAAATAAAAAATAGATCAGCAAAAAAAAAAAAAAAATTTAAAACATGAGTCGATTTTCTGAGGGAAAAAAAGTAGCGATTATTGCATTGCCAAGTCCAACTTCCTCGGATCTCCAAGAGGAAACGTGGCGGGCTTTCATTGGTTAAATACCCGTATTATCAAATCCGTTGCCGCGTGTAATCATTGCCAAATCCTGGCATTTAACGCCTCTCCACAAAAAAGAGTGGTTGTACTGTGAATTGTAATTCTTCGCTACACTTTGCTTTGAACTGAACAAAGTTGTGTATGGTATCCAAAAACCCAAACCCGCAAGAGGGCTTTTACCTTGACCCGAACGGAATGGCGCTGCCCGGCCTCGGCCCTTTCGCCGCAGTCACTGCCACGGCGGCGGCGGCGGCCTCGACGACGTCGTCTTCGGAGGATTTGTCGAAGAAGATCCGAAAGCCCTACACCATCACCAAGTCCCGAGAAAGCTGGACCGAGCCCGAGCACGACAAGTTTCTTGAAGCCCTCCAACTGTAAATTCTAACTTTCCCCTCTCGATTTCCTCTTCCTTTCTATCTCTATTATGTGTATATGGATAATTTGTGCGAATGTGTTGTAAATGGGGAAAATAGGGTTTTAGGGTTTTTTAATTGGGATTGATTTGTCGGGTTTGGGAATTCGTTTGGTTCTGAGAATCTATATGTGAGAAAAGGTGTAGGAAAACAAAGAAAGGATTGGGATATATAGCTTTTTAGTTGTAAAAAGGAAACGTGTGACGCCCATTTTGCCATCTTCTAAAAATTTGGAGACCCCTGTGGTAATGTTCAGTGTTTCATTTCAATTCAGAGCTAAATTTAATATTGATTAAATGTGGAGAGAAGGAAAAACAGATAAAAAATTTGAGAGAGACAGAGAGGAAGATACAAACTACCCAGAAGTTCTCTCTCTGTAGTGATTTTCCTTTTAAGGCGAGGGCATTTATCTTCTATAAGTTAGGAAACTTGGAATAGCACTATGGATAAAAAGAGTGTATGCCATATGTTTTTAGATAACTGTTGGATAGCCTACTATATGGCTGTTATGATAGGTTTTTTTGACATCCATTTTGCATCTAATTGCGAGGGAAGAATTTTATTTGTACTGTTTAATCAGTTGAGATAGAATTTTCCGGTCAAACCAGCAATTTTTGACTAAGGATAAATTCGTAACAATTTATTAACGTGTAATACTGGGATAATAGTCCCCTACTTACGACAGGATGGCTGACCACGATCACGCCAGAGATGACACCAAAGTCATCGAACCTATTGCTCCTCACATACAAGAGCTGCCTCGCACAAGTCTTAGCAAGGCCACTGATTACTGACAAGATGGATATCGAATCTATCTGCAGAAGGATCATCAGGAGAAGTATAGACGCTACGCTTTATTGCAAGCGACTAACATCTTTAACGCTCTCATAACTCTTTACTCGACTTTGTTCCATGAACAGTGGCAACATTTTCGTAGATACTTGGAACAGTTTGACGTTCCTGCAGGTCTCACACAATGGACCTTCACAGCCAGAGTCTACATTTCATGTTGGATACATGATTTGTACCCACCAATTCGAGAGGCCGTCAAGAAGCTCACGCCCTTGGCATTTCAACAGCATTTCTCTATGGGCGAACCCCTATATAGTCTGTTTTATGACGAGTATCTCGTCCGATTGAATGCATCAATACGTCCAACTCACTTGAAAGGAATGATGGAAGATACCTTGTATATTCCGATCTTTTCTGAACAACCAGTGAATTGGAGAGCAGATAACCCTTTAGGTATTGTCGGTTGGAACACCAACTACACATGCTTACATGGACTTATCGCTATCATGTAGGAGAGGAAGTTTTAATATGACTCCTCTCATCACAGACACATTGGGCCGACCCTTTTGGCTCTTTGACTGGCATGCTAATAATACCTGTTGTGCATGGTTTCCCGCAGAAGGCAACTTCAGCATGGAAGACATCACACTTGGGTATATACTTGGAGTAGCCTGTACTCCAAGGCTTGGACCACGAGATGTGGATGATTGGCAAATCTTCCCAGATGGAATCGTACCGGTATAGATTCGAATTGAAGACTACCAGCGCGTCACAAAAAGACGCTTTCATGGAGCCTTCGAAGTTAGAACAATTCAGCTGAATGATATCACCACTACCGCACTCCGACCGATACAAAGAACTCGCAAACCAATTGTTCGTAGAAGAACTACACTTGGCCGCACCAAGCGCACACGCCCCGAAGCCCTACCTACACCAGGAGAAGGAACGCACACACCAGCTCCGGCTCCAGCTCCCCAGCAACCTACCCAACTAGAGCATCCCACAGAGGAACCAAATGCACCGGAACTCCGTATCATCGACTGGACCTATTATAACTCTTGCATTTTAAATGTGGACATCCACACTCGCACAGGGGCACATCGAATGATAGTTTTAGGATCATAATTAGTTTAGTTTCAGACTTTAATTCAATTCATTTTGGATGACTGTAATTGAACCTAATTTCGCGTACTTCGTTTGTTAGACATTCGCTTGAATTTGAAACATTTAGTGGACGTTTGATTCATGGATTAAGAACCATAATTCAGAACTATTTTCGGTTTACGTGTGCTTTTTGTGAAAGAAAACACTGTAGCGAGCCGCGAACCATGATTCGAACCATGGCACGAATTCTTATACCAAACACCCCATTAGTTGTTTTGATTATAATATAAACATTATATTATCTTCTTAATTAACTTCCTGTTACAGATAGCTTCAACAGTGCTTAACGGACATGCTTATAACCATTGGAGGCCTACACTATAATGAGTGTAAGAGCCCCACGATTGGTTAATAACCTTTCTATGTGGAAAAGTGAAATTCATATAGCCGACCCCAATTAAGTTGGGATTAAGGCTTGTTGTTGTTGTTGTTTAATCAGTTGAGATGTTTTAGGCCTCGTTCGTTTTGCTTGTTCAAGTTGAGAACTTGAGTTAAAAAGTGAAATCATGTGAGAGAAAACACTTAGCAAAAACTTGAGTTATGATTCGAACTAGTGAAATGAACGGGGCATTAGTTTCAATAAGTGGAGTTAGAGGGTTTTGGTTGAAAGTTTCTTTCTTGGGTAATTGTAAAGCTGAATTTACTTGTCCAGTGACAAGTATTTTTCTTTGGCCTTGATTCGTTAGAGTGTTTTGGTTTTCAAGTTTCATGTTGTTTCTATTTTCATTTCCTAATACTTTAATTCTTACATTTTTTTATTTTTCACTGTTTTTATTCAGGTTTGACCGTGATTGGAAAAAGATTGAAGCATTTGTAGGATCAAAAACAGTTATACAGGTTAGCTGTATTGCATATATGATCTACTTGTCAAGATTGTTATTCTTTTATAATTTATTGTTATTTTGTTTGATTTTTATTTTCCCAACAAGAAAAGCACGGAATTTATGTGTTTACAATCCAATTCTTTAAATTCATGGAGTGTGCCTCAGAAGAGATATAGTGCATATAGGATTGAATGGCAAAAGAGAATTTAATGGTAGGTACTGTTAGTTTTGAAATAGTATTTCTGTAGTTCAGTTCAAAAACTTGGACTGATATGAATTATTGGAAGGAGTTAGAACAACATCTTTATGTTTCCTGTTATCTCCAGTTACCGTTCTTGGTTCATTCATTTTAAGGGCACCAACAGGAAGCAATAGGCAATATCTTAATAATGTTGTCTTAAGTTTAGTAGAAAATATCAATTAGTTTACAAATATTTTTACCCACGAGATATTGTTATTATTATTATTATTATTATTTTGCAGATACGTAGTCATGCACAGAAATACTTTCTGAAGGTCCAGAAGAATGGGACGAGTGAACATCTACCTCCCCCTCGGCCGAAGCGTAAAGCTGCTCATCCATATCCTCAGAAAGCTTCTAAAAACAGTCATGGTACTTGTTTTTCTAAACCATAAGTTGATAATAAAAAAATTATGAAACCACAATCTTATTGCAACCTACCTTATTGGTGTATTTTGCTTTCAGCGCTCGCACTCACACAGGTGTCTGGAGCTTTTCATTCTTCATCTGCAGTACTTGAACCTGGGTATATTCAAATGCCAGATTCCTCACTCAGGAGTCCGCGCAATGGTGCTTCTATCTCTTCATGGACTAACAATTCTGCACAGACAGTCAACTTGTCACATGGAGCCAAAGGTTTGAATTATTAAATAATGTGTTTACTGACATTGGTGTGATCTAAATGAATACGTTTATGGATGTCAATGATGTTCTTTCCCAAACTTGGCATCTTAATTCTCCATATATGTTCTTTGCAGCCCCAAGCGCGGCAAACAACTGTTGTAGTAGCACTGAAAGCACGCCGGCAGCACGAGCGATTGGTGAGACAATTGATCTGGGAAATCATAGTCATCAATTGAGAGGTAAGAGCATTGCCAAATTAACGCCAAATTTTGGGATTTGGGTAGGAAAACCACTTTCAATACAATGCAATTTCTGGTGCTAAGTTTGGCACGTGCCAAATCTTGGTGTTTTGTTGCTATTGGTTGGTATATTATCATTTCATTTAACAATTACAACATTGTCATCTTCAAATTATTTAAAAATTTTGAATCTACTTTTACCAGTTCCGAAGCTTAAAATTTATGACAAAACGTAGGCATAGCATTTGAATTAATATTATGGGTTGTAGTGGAGCTCAAAAGAGAATAACATATCAGATATGCCATTTTAATACTGTGCCAAATATAACATTAGTATTGGAGATGGTCTAGGGTTTCAATTCCTTTGTACCTGTATTGGTAAGAATGCTTCATGATGCCCATTTTTCCTTGTGCAGTTCTTCCAGACTTTGCTCAAGTATATAGCTTCATTGGCAGTGTCTTTGACCCGAATGCTTCAGGTCATCTACAGAAACTAAAAAAGATGGACCAGATAGATGTTGAGACGGTACGTTTCCTTCAAATGTTGTAAGTTTGTTATTGTTTGATGTTTAACTGTGTATCCAGGTTAGTGCTTAAACTTTAGGCAAAATCTTCAGGTTTTGGTTCATAAATATTATTTTGAGTATTCTTTTGCAAATATTGACAGCTGTAGATTTCTGTAATCTGAATATTTTGGTAAGCCCACGTCATAATGGAACACGTAACATGTATTCTATTGTTTGCTCTTCTTCAGGTGTTACTGTTGATGAGAAATCTATCCATCAATCTAACCAGCCCTGATTTTGAAGATCATGTAAGTATCCGTGCCACTGAACTTTAGCATATGCTTTGACCGAGAAAATAGCCTTTTGGTTCAGCAAGTCCTTTTGCAGTTAATGGTTCAATGTACACAAACTGGGTCTCGGTACATCTTAAATGGTTAAAGAATCAGTTAGGCGTAACGATTGCTCATGGTAGTCTTTCTTTTAGTTGCCGTTTCTCAAATTGAATGATTAACGCTGCTTGCTGGTCGTTGGTAATAAGTTTATTTTGAACGAAAATAACAAATAAGAAATAGGTAAGGCTAGTTCATTTAGTCCGCCACTTCCTCCAAGTATAACCTGGATTTGTTTCATTGACACAGAGAAGGTTGCTTTCATCCTATGAGATTGAATCGGAGACTACAAATCACAATGAAGCAAACAAAACCATTAATAACGACCAACCCATGAACGTTGCTTCGTTTGTATAGCACCTAAATTGAAGCTTCCCCATCCTGTCTTGGTGGTTTTGCCTGCAGAGATTTCTCATGTGGAGAAGAAGATGCATAAAAGCAGGCAGATAAATTTCTAAGAAAGGGTGTGAATTTTGAAAATAAGAGCTTCAAGTCGCACCCCAACTGTCAATTTGATTTTGTGCCCTACACAAATTGCAAGTGTTATCAGGCTACTGGTACACGTACTGTTAATGAATTTTGCCATTCCAGTTTATGTATATATGAACAAAAGCAGAGAAAAAAGGGCTTTGAATGTATAGTTGTTCAGCCGTACAGTCAAGCAGTACAAGCTTCCGTGTATTCAAGTTTTGACTCATCATATGTTTTCTTGTTTGTGCAAGACAGGCACAGATATTAGTGTGCCTTGTAACCTAATTTTGAAACTTCTGATGTTGTGCGCTGGTTTTGGCAGCTTATCTCCTTTTTCAATGCATATTTCCGGTTGTTGTTGTTGTTGTTTGATACAATTATCTTTCATGTCTATATCTATAATCTATGCTCCATAACATATGTCTAGTGTGTTCCCTCTTCAAAAGCTTCTACAGCCCTTATTTTTTTTAAGAATAAAAAATCGTAAATTTTTTTGCACGTTTGAGTGTGGAAGGATATGTCAAGTGATAAAGAAAACCTCTTGTTCTAGTGAATGATGCAAAAATGCTAATGTCGCAAGATATCAGAATGGTTCCCTTAAAAAAAAAAAAAAAAAAAAAAAAGACACAGAATGGTCAGAAAATTATTAACGAAAAAAAGGTGGGTTTGTTGTTCATTTTTAGCGGGGGGTGAATCGTGATACTACTACTAGCTACTGGCCAGTGCCTAGGGTTTTTCACATCTCTGTAGTACCGAGCAAGTGCAACCCAACGTGACAAGGGCTTGGTTATTCGCGTCTTCTCCAACCATGGTACCATTCGCCTCCCTCTCCACACGCTTATCGACAAGCTACTTTTTGCTGTAACTTCTTTTTTTGTTTTTTTATTTTTTTTATTTTTTTACTCAGATTATACCAGAGAAGAATCGACGAGAGATCTGCAAATATTTCTTTCAAGGTCGCTCCTATATCTTGTTGAATTTATGGTTCTCACTTTCTATTCTCTGATTTCTGTTCTTTTTTTTTTTCCTTTCTTTTTTAAGTAGAATACAAGGCCCTGCTCAACCAATTGCGTTTTTTTTTTTAATGGGAATTTTTCAGCTTTTCATTTATTTGTTTTATAGTCGAATTATTGTCTGAATTCAATAATGTAGGCGTGTAACATGGTTTTGTTTTCTCTCGTAAAGCATTAAAAAGGAAAAGAGATTACTGTATGGGTGTTAAGTTGGTGTTGCCAAAAATCTTACATTGTTTTGTTTTGTTTTTTTTAAATAATGTCTAAAGAGAGAGTTTGTTACGCGAAGAAGGATTTTAATCTCCTGAAGCACCCCGAGATCGATGTTCCGAATCTGCAGGTCATCAAGCTGATGCAGAGCTTGAAATCTAAGGAGTATGTGAGGGAGACATTTGCGTGGATGCACTATTACTGGTACCTTACCAATGGTGGAATTGAGCATTTGAGGACTCACTCAATCTTCCGTCTGAAATTGTGCCTGCCACTTTGAAGAAATCCGCAAAACCCCTCGGTCACCCTACGGGTGGTCCGCCTGGTGATTGTCCACGGTAGTGCAAAGCTTTACTTATAATACTCGCTTTTCGGGTCGCTGTGCCAATTTTCTGTATGATTAAGCGTTAATGCTTGTAAATGATTTTGTGTTTCTAGAGGCCCACCTCGCTTTGAAGGAGGTTCAAGGTTTGGTGATCGTGATGGATACCGAGGAGGTCCTCGTGGGCCTTCGGGCGATTTGCTGGTGACAAAGGAGGCGCGCCTGCAGACTTCCAGCCCTCTTTTAGGGTAAAAAATCTACTTCATTTGTGAATTGCCAAGATTGCGTTGTGAATGCACAATTTTTTACATCATGTTTGGATCAAATCTCATCATGTGAATAAAGCTGTTGACGTTGACTGGAACTATTATTGTTTGAGAGTCTAGACTATCAATAATAGAACTAACATTGATGGGATCTTTAATCTTTCTGGTTTGCTGGCTTAGACTCCAAGACCGGATATTTCGATTGCACAAAATATGCTTTCTGTTAATTAAAAGCTACTAATATAGTTGGTAAAGATGAACAAATATTATAAGGACAAATGAGGAAGCATTTTTCAGTCTAAACAACTGATAAGTGATAACGAGTATGTGACATTTGATGCACGGAGAGAGCAAATATCTAATGCGTTTCAGATGTGGCTAGTACCAATTTAATTCCTGTATACTGTTTATGAACTTTGGCTTTTATGAAAGTTTGTGAATTTCTTATTTGCTGTTGGGTTTGCAGAACCTCCTAGTTCAAGTTTTACTTGATTTTTGTATGTTGTTTTGTTTTGTTTTGTTTTTTTTTTTTTTTTTTTTTTTTTTTTGTTTTTTTTGTTTTTTTTGTTTTTTTTTTGTTGTCTTTACGGTCTAGTTTAGCAGCAAACCAATTCAGTGTTTGAGAACTGATGTAAGCAGAGTTTTTGAAGACAGAGTTGGACTGCTTCTTTTATTTTCTTCACTTCTTTTTGAAAGTGTTGGTAGATCAGCTGTTAATGAAATTGGCTTTTTGGAATTTTATAGTAGTCCTAACACTTATATTTTACTCTTTATAAGCCCTCTTTCATTGGTTTATTTACCTCTTTATCGCACTGGTGAGGTGATGTTTAGTAAAATGATTTGTTTCCTGATTCGAATCATGATTCGTAATTCGTTACAGTATTTTCTCTTATAAAAAATACACGTAAATAAAAAATAATTCTAATCACATAGTTTTAATCTATAAACTAAACGGACTTTAAAAATGGCAATACAAAACTTTTTTTTAATAATCATTATCACCTAATTTTTTATTATTAAAGAGCCATGTTACACTGAGGTACTGGCCCATGGAGTCTCTAATGATCCGTATCACTTGATTTGCAAGTGCCAATAATTTTTTCATTTGCATGAGAAAATAAGCTTTAAAAGTTCCAAGAGTTCAAGTGTACGCTTCAATTTTTATATCAACTTCCATGTCAATTTTTAAAAGTGTAGAACACCAACTTGTGAAAAAAAAAAAAAAATTTAATAACTTTATGTGATATTAAAATCATCACCGTTATGTTGTATATTTTTTTATTTTTGATTCGAAGGTGAGAAAATTCGAACTTTACATTTTATAGTAGTCTATTAGGCTATATCTATCACTATATCCTCATGTATATATATACACACATACATATATATATATATATATTTATACCCTTTTACATGAGTATTCTGAGATTACATATTTCTTCTAAATTTTTTTCTGAAACACTGAAATTGGCTAAATTACGGACTTAAATCATCTGCCAATTCTAATATACACATCTCTATTCAATAATATCATATAATTTCAAATATGAAAATGTTTTTTAATTGGTTTTACCATGTCTGTTTTTTCAATTATGTCATGGCATTATGCCATATCACTTAAAATTAAAATTGTTCTTTAATTGATACTATCATATTTGTTACAATATATCGTCGTTTAGTGTTTATTTAGCATGATCGTGCAAACACATAATTTTAATTATGTTATAATATTATATTTATATAAAAAATTAAATTTTAAAAATCATAATTAAAATTACTAAATTAAACTTATATACCAAACGAGTACTAGACACTGTTTAAAAAAAACTAACTATTAACAATTCATTTATTATCATTATTATATTATTAAAAGTTATTACGGTGAGACATCTTACAAAATTTACTGATAGAATATTTTATTTTAATTGTTAAATTAAATTTTCAACAGTTAAAAATTTAGAACGCCGTAAAAAATCACGATAAGGAAATCCATTATTATTATTATTATTATTATTATTATTATTATTATTATTATTATTATTATTATTATTATTATTATTATTTTGTTTATAAAAGCTATCGTCGGAGTTCTGAATCTGGGCCAGCATTCCAAACTTCAAAGTCAGCGAACCAAAGGCGCCTGCGCATTTTAGCGCGAGTTTTGTACCTGCAATTTCCCTGCGCAGTACGCACCCCTGAAGGGCCTTTATCCATTTATTCATGATTAACTCTCCATTCCATGGCCTCGTCGTCGCAATCGCATAGAAAGAGACTGAACAAGCGATCCAGCTCCAATTCCTACTCTTCCATGGCTTCCAGGCCTACGCCTCCAAATTACCGAAAAATCTCTCTCATATTCTCTGTCTTCCTCATTTTCTGCGTCGTTCTTACCCTCGGCATTTCCTCCAACATGTGGAACAAGCTCAATTCCTCCTCTGTGTCGCCCACAATTTACTCGATCGAGGTCGTCAATGAATTTCCTCACGATCCCCAAGCATTCACCCAGGTAATTCTCTTCCCTGATTGATTTCTACGACGAAAGAAATAATTTTTGTTTAGATGTTTCCTTTTTCCCCGTTTCAGATCGTTTTCTTGCGTATTCAACAAAACAAATTCGATCTTTATTGGTTTATTTTGATTACTGAGTGACACTTGAACTGATAGTTAACATTAACCGGTTCTTCTGTGTTTCACCTTATAATTAATTCTCAGATAGTCCTTTTGGAGATATGTAATTTTATCTCAGAAAACAATTTGATGCGTATTTTTGTCTTCAGGGGCTTGTTTATGCTGAAAATGATACCCTTTTTGAGTCAACTGGCCTCAAAGGGCGGGTGAGTTTGTTTTTTTTTTTTTTTTTTTTTCAATTAATTATCGATTTTTTTTTTCCACTACAGGTTTTTAGGGTGCATCCATAGCATAATCTGCATGTTCTTTTTCAGGGTTCACTATTTTCGTATGCATGTATGCAGACACAAATTGATTTTTTGAAGTATTGACTTGGTGGCATATTTTGCATTACATGAATTACTTTCATGCTGTTGTTACATAACAGAGTGATTTTGAGTGTTTCATAATTTGACTTCATGAATTTTGTTGTTCCAGTCAACGGTGCGAAACGTAGCTCTTCAAAATGGGAAGGTATCGTTCTTAGTCGCAAAACCCTTTTCTAGATCGGTCGTTTAGTTAACTGCATAATGTTTATGCCGAGGTAAACAACTTTTGGAAATTATATAGATAGCTGCAAGTCTTAGATCAATAAATGATGTCATTGGCAACTTCATTATTGATATCACTTAATAAGGCTCAAATTCTTGTGCTTCCTAAGTAGTCGTTTTTATAATGTAGATTTTTAGTTTACCAACAAGACAACTATATGTGGTGGAGTAACACAGTTGAATTAAATTCAGTTTTAATGCTTGGTTCTAGTACCGTGATGAGCCAAAATCTTAAATCCGAAATTGATCGCTATTTTTGTATTACAGGTTGAGGTTATTCAAAGGATGGATGACTCCTATTTTGGCGAGGGTTTAACTCTAATTGATAGAAGGTATCGGAGTAAAAAGTGTATATTGCATTTTGTTCTTTTTATTTGCTGAAAAATGGAGTAATGAGAATTCAGAGGTGGCATTTTTATGCTCAATTGTTTGATCATATAAATTGCACAAGTAATGCCGCAGAATCCTCAAGTAATGCTGATTTAGAAATTTATGTGTTCCTTTGTAGGCTGTTCCAAGTAACTTGGTTGACGAAAACTGGTTTCATATATGACCGATATAATTTAAGCAAAGTTGGTACTTTACCTTTATTGCTTTCCAAATTATTTTCCTATCATTTGACTTGGTATTATTCTTGTGATTACTATTTTAAACTTTTTTCTCCTTTGCATATCAGTGAAATTTCCAGCTGATCTTGAGATATTAGTATCAGTTTTCTAGGATTTCACTTGTCAATAATATTTACTTCGGATGAAATGAGACATCGGTTAGGTAATCTCAACCATGTTTCAATTGTTCCTTTGTATATCAATTTAGGTTGACCAAAATGGGATATATTTCATCCTTTTTCCCCCCTTAAAGATGGGATATATTTCTTACTTTTTCTTATCTTGCAATAACCAATTTACTAACCTTTAGCATGCGGTTTCTGTTAACATTTTGCTTGCTGAAAAAGTTGTTTTGAATGATGTGCCTCCTCTTCTTAGTGCTTAAAGGTTAATTTCCAGGTCCGGGTTTGTGATGACTTTTATTGCTTCGTGTTTAATGCAGTTCAAGAAATTTACTCACAAGATGAAAGATGGCTGGGGACTGGCAACTGATGGAAAAGTGATGTTTGGAAGTGATGGGACGTCAATGTTGTACAAGATTGACCCTCAAACACTGAAAGGTTTCTTTTGTCCATAAAAGTTAACCTTTCTTTCTTTCTTTCGTTCTTTTCATTTCTTTTCTTTTTTTTTTTTTTTGGCCCCCTTGGCAGGTGATCTGCACTAGATCGAAAATCCTGCTCCTGGAAGTTATTAATTGCAGTTTCTGTTTAGATATTGATGAACAAGTGATTTTCCCATTGTATGGGGACTGTTCCGTTTTGATCTTATTATTCTCTCATGTGCTCGCGTTTGTTTGTTGCTTTATTTTATTGTCTTTCAAACAGTTACTGATAAACAAATAGTCAAATTCAATGGTTATGAAGTGCACAACCTTAATGAGCTGGAGTTTATAAAAGGTGAAGTTTGGGCAAATGTTTGGATGGTAAGTCTTTTCATCACTGTACAGTGAAACAATATATAATTCTTTCCTTGTTCTATATTTTTCAGTGCTGCGCTCAATTGCATTAAGTTAATGGCTCAGACATGCTTCAACTCTTCATAATGCTACAACTTTTACATCTCAAATATATTGCTATATTCATGCTTCATTCTAGCAAAAAAATATCTGACTTAAAAGCAGTTTTTATTTTGAAATGTTCTATATTTCTTTAACATAATGCATTCTTAATGCATAGACGGACTGCATTGCTAGAATCTCACATGAAGATGGCAGCGTGCTTGGGTGGATTCTCCTTCCAACTTTGAGGTCAGACTTTCATTTTGATTTCGTTCTTATTGTTCAAGTAAACAAGTCTACCAATCATGGAACACATCAAGGTGTTTCCTTTTTTGTTCAGAGTTTCATGGTATTTTCCTTTATCGTTTGCAGGGAGGGACTTTTACGGAAAGGCTATACTGTAAGTTATTAGAACCAAAACTATGCTTTCTATCTACTACATTTTTTAATGCGAAGTGATTAGTAAAGAGTTATTATTTCAATTGAAAAAAATACAAGTTTCTGCATATAGATTCCCCAATTGAAAAATGACAATTCACCTATGTTTCACTTTGTATAAAAATTTGTTCTTTCGCCAGTGGACTTACCACAAAAAAAAAAAAAAAAAAAAAAAAAAAAAAAAAAAAAAAGCAGAGAAAAGTGAAAGTTTGGCCTTTTTCGACTTATTTTCGATTTTGCTATGTTCCAGGGTATTGATGTTCTTAATGGAATTGCATGGGATAGCGTCAAAGACCGGATTTTCGGTAAGTCCTGATTTGTTTTTAAGATGTCATTCTATCATCTCTGTGATTTTTGTTTTTTGGTTTTGTTGTTTTCCGAGCTGTTATGTTCTGTCAGTGTTTTAGATTCATGTTGTTTTCACGAAATGTTTGAATGAATTATGTCGTTTAGGTGATGTTATCGTCTTTTTTAGTTTTGCATTTCTTATTGGTTTAAGATGATGACAATTTCCAATATGTTGTTTAGTCGTTGGCTCGTTATAGTTTGTCGTTTTCGATGCTTCATATAATCCCGTCACTTACCATCATGTTGTCGTTTTTCTTATTTTTGTGATTCTTATTATTTTTCTGGATGATGCGTGTTTTTATCTTTTAAACATGTTATCGTTCCGTTTTTTTTTTGGGGGTGGGGGGGTGTTTTGTTTATCTAGGTGTCTCTTTTAAGGAACTTTGTCGTTTAAAAGTTTTGCAGTTGTGTTTTCTTTTTCTTTTTTCCCCTGAAAGTACGATGTCTTCTTTAGAGAATGTTGTCGTTTTTCTGCATTTTGTACTCTTGTCGTTCTTAGGATTCTGCCGTTTCTCAGAATATTGTCGTTCTGTTATTTTCATAGGTATGTCGTTTTTATGTTCATGTCTGTGTCGTTTAATAAAATATTACCGTTTTGTTCGGTTTTGTGGTGGTTTTTCTAGAAAATATCATATTGTCTTCTAGAGATTGTCGTGTTTTCTGAGTCCTTTTTTGTCGGGTTTTTTTTTTTTTTTCGGTGTGATGTGCGCTCAATTTGTACCGTTTACTAACATTGTCGTTTTCTTCAATATTGTAGTTCCTGTGTTGTCGTTTTGCAGGTTGTATTATTTTTCAAACTTTTTGTCGTTCACTTGAATAATTGCTGTCGTTCACTTGAATAATTGCTGTATTATTATTTCTTGAAGAAAAAGAATTTTCTTTTTAAATCCTTTCTATATAAGCGTTGTGCTGTCTAATTTGTATGTTTATGGCCATAAAAATTTGCAGTGACAGGAAAGTTATGGCCGACGCTTTATGAGATCAAGCTGCATCCAGTCAAGAAAAAGTATGAGCCTCGTGTCATAGAGGAGTTGTGCTTGCGGGCTCCACATGATTTTGGGAGGGCGTAGACTGATATTTATCCGAAGATCTTGATTAATTCCCACTCCCACATTATGAGGCTTAGCACGGGTAGGCCAAACGTATACCGGGGTTACCTTTACGACGAGTTGTATCTGTTGTTTAAAAAAAAAAACCACACGAACATTAAGAGGAACCATTAACTGGTTAAGCAAAATTATTGAAGTTTTGAGTGGTGATAACAAAGTTATATATTTAAGTATATGCCAGTCAATTGATGGGCACATTCTGGTTCATGATACTGCTATTTTTGTAGCACTATGTGTAATATACTAATACAACATTGGTTTAATTTAGCACAAAGAATAGTACTGTGTTGAAGAGTGATTTTCTTTCGCTATTTAAATGTTAACATTTTGTACGAGCACGTTAATTTGGCATTGTATTAGATATACTCTTCGGAACCAAGACCGCATGCTCATGCTCGCAGAATTGTTCGTCCCAGATTTGTTTCATTTACGAATATGTTGTCATTGTCTTCGGTTCTTTTCACTGATGAGATCAGTTTTGACTTTTCGGGGTTCGTCTTTTTGTGAGATAATATTGATGTTCAGTTGTTTTTCTAGGCGTTTCTTTTTTCAGGTCATTCCGTTTCTTATGATGTTTGAAAAAATATGTGGTTTTCGAAGATGCCGTCGTTTTCTTTAGTTTTGTGGTTCTTGTCGTTTTTGATTGTGGTGTGTGTATATATATGGTCGTTTTTTAAGATGTTTGCCATTACGTCGTTTTCCTAGTTGTGCTGTTTTTGTTTTTTAATTCATGTCGCTACCTTAAAATGTTTTATACAACTGTGTCGTTTACGGAGATGTTGCTTTTTTCTTCAGTTTTATGGTTTTTGTCATTTTTCTGGTTCACTATTTCGAGATGTTGCCTGTTTAGGTATCTACTTATGATGCTGCCGCTTTCTTTAGTTTTCTTCTTCTTGTCGTTTTTCGAGGATGACGTTTTTTGTATTGTCGGTTTTTGAAATGTTGTCATTCTGACATTGTTAAGTTCATGTCGTTTTCTTGAATGGTTGAAAAATAAGAAGGGTAATAGTAATAATAATTAGCGGCGCGAGAATTCTGATCTATTATGGGTTTGGAATTGTAAACAATACTCTGATTTTCAGTGGGGTACGTTCAATATGTATAGCAAAATTAAGTGAATTTTCTTTTATTGTTATTTTTCAACCAAACAGTTTAAAAAGGGATTACGTGATGTTAAAAATGAAATATCAAAATTACTTCAAAAAAAATGAACTATCAAATATTTTATCGGAAATATATATATATATATAGTCAATTCTTAAATGAAAAAAGAATAAATACTAAAAATTAATTTGAGAAATAATTTTTTTTCTTTACTAAAACTTAAGAAATAAGATTTATTTTTTTAAAAGAAAATGAAACTAATTAGGCTCCGTTCACTTCGCTTATTCGAGTTTAGAATTTAAGTTTTGCTACAGTAAAAAGCTCTCACAAACAATCACATCTAACTTTTTTGCTACAGTAAAAAGCTCTCACATAAAATCAAATCTCAACTCGAATTAAAAACTCAAATCAGCGAAGTAAACGGACCCTTAATATGTTAAATATTTTTAGGTGTAAAATTAATTAGTTAATAGTTCTAATAGTAGGGGTTGAAGAAAGAAGATTTTTTTAAAAAAAATTAAATACTAATTAATAATGTTCAATATTTTGAGGTGTAAAGATAATTAGTTAATAATTTTGATAATTAGGGGCCTTGACTTAAGGGTGGCAGTTGCCTTAAGTCAAGGCAATCTAATAAACTCAAATTTGTATATTTGAATATCATCGAACAGATAAAGTTAAACTCCATCTCACCTCTCATAGAAACAGCCGAAAACGCTTAAAAGTTTAAAACCCTAAACTCAAGAATATGCAGTCTGCCAAAGTAATATTATCATTCCTCAAGCAAAAGCTCATGAATATCAAGCCATGGCTTTTAATTACACTCTCTTTTGCATTTTTAACTCTCATTCTCATCATCCTTTTTCTCTCCTGCAATATCCTAATTCGTCGGAGACGAAAATTCTACAAACCCTACAAACCCCAAGCTCTACATTTCCCAGAAACCATTTTGTCTAAGTACTTGAACAAAAATAATGCCTATTCTAGAGCTTCATCCCTAAATAGGAGCCTCCTCTTGGAAAGTGGGATGAACTCTAGACAATATGATCAGCCAGTCATGTTGTCACGCCAGTGGTCTACCAGAACCAGCAGTTACACGGGCGATGTCGAGTCGGCTGGTGTCCCGTTCTCGCCGGTGATTAAGGATGCGTGGAGGAAAATGTTTAGTCTGCTGGAGATTGAAGTAGCAACAAATGGATTGGCCAAAGAAAATGTGATTGGGACTGGAGGTTGTGGCACTGTTTATCGTGGTGTTTTGTTTGATGGTACTCGTGTGGCAGTGAAGAAGCTACTCATAAATAGGTAGTCATATTTAACCAATTCGAGTTTTGTTACAGTAAAAAATTCTCACATAAAATCACATCTCAATTCGAATCATAGAACTAAACGAGTCATTAGTTATTAATTGAATCTACACTCTGGAAGACGAGTGTAATTACTAGGTCTTGAGAATCATAGAAAATATGTTTTAAATGGTCAATTAAGGAAAAGAAAATAACCATTAATATAATTTATATTGTTGCCCAATTTGCGAAATATGTTATTCTATTAATTTTCTACAAGGTGGGCTCAGAAATCAAAATTAGTACCCGTAGAACCGGTTTGGAGATTTTATTAGAGAAAACATACAGAGTCTAAGATTGTAGGCATCGTTCATTTCACCGATTCGAATTTTACTACAGTAAAAAGCTCTCAGAAACAGTAACATTAATTTATTTTTTTTACAATAAAAAGCTCTCACATAAAGTCACATCTCAATTCGAATTAAAAACTCGAATCAGTGAACTAAACGTACTCGTAATCTTCTTTTTCATCATGGTGAAATTTCGTAGCAACGAAAAGTACAAGTAATTTTCACATTGATAACGAACTATTAAAAATTTTATATTTGCATTTCTCGTCTTCTTCTATATCATTCCGGGTTTAATCAGTAATAGTAAAGGCCACAAGTACATGATATTTTTACTTTAAAATTCAGTGTTTTTTTTTTTTTTTTTTTTTTGCGTTATTCATTAAGCTGACAATCAGCCAGTTGCCAAGCTGAGGAATTTATAGCACAAGTGGAGGCAATTGGACATGTTAGACACAAGAATCTGGTGAATCTGCTCGGGTACTGTATGGAAGGAGCTCACAGGTATACCAAATTACGATATTTAACAAAAAATTGTGCCTTCAAATTATAATAATGAAAATAAATTTTGTTATTAATTAATAATTCATTCCTGTTAGGATGCTTGTGTACGAGTATGTGGATAATAAGAATCTGAAGTATTGGCTTCGTGAATATCCTAAAGAATTCGGCCCTCTTTCTTGGAAAGTTCGGATGAACATAATACAAGGAATTGCAAAAGGGTGAGAATGTGAGAAATCATATATGTGTGTGTGTATATATATATATATATATATATATATATACATTTTTATATAATCTTCTAATTTCCAAACTATTTTTACAATACATAACTTGGAGTGAATTTGTTAATTCAGATTGACCTATCTTCATGAGGGCATTGAACAAAAAATTCTCCACAGAAGCTTAAAATCAAGCAACATAATGCTTGATCACCAATGGAATCCTAAGATTGCTGATTTTGGCCTTGCTAGTCTCTTTGGTCCTCAGTGGGTATCCATGATAATGGAAGCGTTAGGGTACATAAGCAATTTCTTTGCTCTTGCTTTTAAATTGATTCTCTATATATGCTTCTTTGTTTTGATAAAGAAAATTGTTGGTAATATATACGCATGATTTCACTATACTAATTCTGTGTGGACTATATTTAGTTACATACCTCCAGATAATTGTGCATCTCCCGGGGCTTTCACCGAAAAAAAGGATGTTTATGGCTTTGGAATACTTATAATGGAGATTATAACAGGCAGAAGCCAAATAGATCGCAATAAAAACCAAGTATGAAATTCCTTATAACCTTGAGACACTTGTGTGTGTATGAGTGTGTGTGTATATTATATATTATGTATATACATAATATATATACATAATATATATATATATATAGAAAATATACAACCATATCGGTCCAGCAGTTTTAACATTTTTTGTATGCACTGTGACATTGTTTGTTCATCCATGTAATATACAATACTCAGTAAATAGTCTATCATTAAAATAGATTAAATTTGTTTTAATTTTACCATGTTATACTAAAAAGTTACAAGTCTAAATAAAAAATGTTACACTTGTCGTGTCATATGGCCGCCGGACTTAAAACCTTACCTATCTAAATTTGAATAGATATTGAATCATCCGCTCTAATATTGCAGCCATATCTAGTGGATTGGTTGAAGTCTAAGGTTGCTAGAGGAAAAACTGCTGATGTCATAGATCCATGTTTGCGGGAGACGCCTTCTTCGAAGGAATTTAAGCGGATTCTATTGATAGCTCTTCGTTGCGTTGATCCTGATGAGCAACATAGGCCTAATATGGGACATGTTATTCACATGCTTGAGCCACGTGACTTGCTACTCGGTGAGGAAGAGCTATTATTTCTCTCCAGCTAGCTAGTATATCTGAAATATATATTTCGTGTTGTAATTATTTCCTTCCTTATCTCCTGACAATTACTTGTCATAATTGAGAATTGTCGGGTAAAGTGGGAGACTACTTTCTTATATCCGAATAGCCCACAAGAGACAATGAGGGAAACTCCAACAAAGATAAAATATGCTTTTTCTCCTTGAAGTGAAGTTCACATTAGATTCACACATTCTTTAGAAAAAAATAAATAAATAAATAACAACAATAATGAGAATGGATCAAACACTTCGTGCCTAACCAACAATGGGTATTGGATGGTGTGGTGATTAGGATATTGTTTCTTCTTCTTCTTCTTCTTTTAAAATGGTTCAAGAATTCATTACTTTAAAATCCCACTTTAAGTTCTTTGTCCGGTCAATAGATCGTATGGTGCTCGATTCGTAGTGGTGTCAGTAAAACTTAGCCATTATTTAAGTGAAATTGAGTGATCATATCCTTGCCGTCCTATTAGTGAGCCATTAGATTTGTTTTACAAACAATAAACACAAAGACGTGGTGGCACCAATAACCTTTTTTTTCAGCAAAAAAAAAAAAAAAAAAAAAAAAAAAAAAAAAAAAAAAAATCACATTAGGACAAGCCGATATCTTTAGGAAGCAATATGCTTGTAATCGCTATGAGTTTGCTTTCCTTTACTCTCACTTCTTTGACAATGTCCCAAAACATTTTGGTTGGTTTAAATTTTGAAACCATACACAGTGTCGGACGTCCTATCTCTCAACATGGGAAATCAACATATATTTATTCATATATATATATATATATATATATTATATCCCACATTGTATAACTCATAATTTGATATTTATATAGATATATTTATATATGTCTCTCAGAAGAGACTAATTGAAAGAACAAGCCTTCAAAGGAACACTCTCAATGGGCAACCTGTCCTTAGGGAAAGGACAGTCAAAGTTGCCTTGCTTCTCCGGCAGCAAATCGCAGGCCTTGGGAGTCACGTTGCTCGTAACTCCCTCAACGTTAGTGCAATTCCATTGCAATTTCTTCGGCGTCTCTGTCAACGTAATGGTCGCATTCGATATGCAAATCCCCTTAAACGTGTCGCCGGCAATCCCATCTAGCCTGGCCGAGTACGTCACGTTCTCTGCCACTACGTCTCGGTAGTTTATCCGGTCGATCACCGGCAAGGCGTTCGGGTCGAACCCCGGGTCGGGGTGGGACCCGTAGTTGCCCGTCATCCAGAAGGCGTACTTCATGGTCTTGAGAGTCATTCTCCTGGCGAAGATGTCCTTGACGTAGCCGCCACGGCCGCGCCCCGTCTTGATCCTGATGCCGGACTGCGTACTGAGGGCGGTGATGTCCTCGACGCGGACGTCCTGGATCCCGCCCGACATTTCGCTGCCAAGGGCGATGGTGGCACTGTCGGGGGAGATGCACGTGAGCCTCCTGATGACAAGTTGCTTGGTCGGCATTCCGAATTTGATTCCGTACTGGTCCCAGCCGCTCTTTACGGCTATGCAGTCGTCGCCGGAGACAATGAAGCAGTCCTCGATTAGCATGTTTGTGCATGAATCTAGAAGAAGAAGGAGAGAAAATAGTCAATAGATTAGTAGAATTGGAGTTTAACATTATTGAATTAATTAATGTTAATAAACGATTGATTAATATTGTTAATAATGGTAAACTGACTCACTCACCTGGATCTATCCCGTCTGTGTTTGGAGAGGTAACTGGCGCAACAATCGTGAGCCCTTTGACAATTATGTTGCTGCAGATCATTTTAATTAGTCACACATTAGAAGCTAAACGGGTTATTATGTACAAGCTTAACCACTGTTCTATGAAAATGTTATATTATTACAAGCTTCTTTAATAACTATTTCCACTAAATAGTGCATAATTATGACGCGCGCTAGTATCAAATTTATATAAAAATTAATAATACACATAACACCAGTACGAAATTGCAACTAGTCAAGCACAAAAAAAAAAAAAAAAAAAAAAAAAAAAAGTATCTTGACGATTTCAAAACTTTAATTGCCGATAAGATATTTTGTCATATCACAAATCAGTCTCTCTAATGCTATTTTGGCAACTCATTGAATTGTTTAAGTAATTTCTTATTTAGTATCTCTATTATCTGACAAAATTATTCAATTTAAATGACGTGAAAAATAATACTGAGAGGACGGTCAATAGATCAGGAAATTTGGAATTACATTGACTCAATCAAAGCCATTAATACTGCTCAATAGCATGCTAATTACAAGATTTGTGTGTGTGGGATAAAGCTTTTTTTTACCTAAGATTATTACTATTATTATTATTATTATTATTATTATTATTATTATTATTATTATTATTATTATTATTATTATTATTATTATTATTATTATTATTATTATTATTATTATTTTGGATGCTTAAAGCTAAAAATTAGACATTCGTTTCGATAAATGTAGAAGAGAGTATAGAGGTTTATAAGATGATCAAACCTGCTGTATATGGGGTGGACAAACCATGAAGGAGAATTGATCAAAGTGAGATTGAAAATCTGGATCTGATCAGAGTACAAGATCTCGATCATGTAGGGTCTGGTGGCGTTCAATTGACCGGCTCGGAACTTGGTCCACCAAGGAGCTCCTTGTCCATCTATTGTCCCGTTATTACCTAATTATCGTATCAAAGCCAAATTATTAACTCTGTTGTCTATGATAACAAAAAAAGAAAACTTAATTTAAAGATTAAGACAATTTAATTACCAGTAATTACGACATCTGTGAGGTTTGTTCCGTATATGAGACTGCTGAACCTTGCGTTAGGGGCATCTCTACCTTTTCCATAAGAAGGGAGTAGAGCAACCAATGGCCACTCTGACTCATCCTGTCCATTTTCATTAATCATTTAATTTGAATAATTACTTGGCATGAAAATGAACGTTCATAGATGATGATGATGATGATGAAATACTTGGCAAACAAAAGAAAAAAAAAAAAAGGACCATCCTATGAAGTATTCTCTTATATTTCCTTCTATCATCGTCGTCATCTCAACTCCGGTAATTTTTATACTAGAGAGGTTTTGGTAGGATTCTCCTATTTGATAATGTGAAAGAATATATATATATATATATATATATATATTTTAATAAAACTTGGATTTTTCTTATTTGGGAAGTTATATGGACATCAATCAAAATTAATCATGTAAATTCAAAAAATTGAAAATCAAGGTTAATTATTATACTAACCCTTGCAAGCGAGGACAATAGAACAAATATCCAATTATATTCATCGGTTTTATTTCGTCACTAGCTCATTAAATCGCTTTTGTCCATCATGTATATTTTTCTAATTGTTTAGCATGTCAAATTTCTTGGGATCATTAAATCCAGCGAGGTGCAATATGTACAAAACTGCTAAATGCACAGGTGACCATAAGCAGCACCGCCGTAAACAACCAAATTAAAGTACCAAGACAGAAAACAACAATCTTCAAAGTTACAAGAACATGCTTAATTCTTCCTTTCTTTTAAAAGAAAGAAAGAAAGAAAGCAAAATGCTTAGGCCTCGTTCATTTTGCAGATTCGAATTTTTAGTTCGAGCTAAGAGCTTTTTACTGTAATAGAAAAAGTTAAGTGTGACATTTTCTGAGAGTTTTTTACTGTAAAAACCTAAAATTGAAAACTCGAATTAATGAAATGAATGAGACTTTAATTCACTGGGATTTTCTCGGAACTAGGAGATGACATAATAATAAATAAAAATTCACAGCGTTTTTGTCTCATTGGTTCTCAATTCTACACGTCGACCAAAAGTACCTTGGCCTAATCCCTAAAATCTTCTACCACAGAAAAAATAAAACAGATATAGTAGTAATAATAATAATAACAAAAATGACAAAAAATTTGGCCTAGTTGTCATTTATTTTAGCAAAATCTAAAGTTGTCATTGTGGCCAAAGGTAGATGAATAAGGAAAAAAAAAAAATCCAAAACAACTAGGTAGGACTTTGACGAAAGTTGACAACAAAAACGAATTGAAAGTGGTCTAAAATTTTGATGGTGACAGTTAACCGAATCCTTAAAATAATCTTTGAAAAAAAATATATATTGAATCCTTAATGAAAAATTTTGTGAGTGAGAGACAATTTGATAAAAATCCAAAATTTATAAAATAAAATAAAATAAGAAAACTAATCATTTGGAATTATGTATCAATTCTCACGTAAAATAGAAAAAAAAGGGTAGATGAGTGGTTACCTGGGACCCAAGAATAACGGCATCCTTATGGAGGAAAAGGGTGAAGTGGCTGGTAAGATTGAAACTGCCGGTTAACCATTTACCGGGTGGTACAATTAGCTGTGCTCCGCCGTCCGATGCGAATCGGCTGAGATGATCAATGGCAGCTTTAAAGGCCTTTGTGTTTGATGTTTTTCCATCACCAACGCCACCAAAATCAGTCAACACCGCGCTGTGTTTTCGCCCACATTTTGCCTCACAGGGGGTATGGCCCACCTTGTGCAAGTCCCGGGCCCCGTATGCTGTTCTGGTTTCGGTCAAAATTAACACTAATCCAAGCATAAAAATGGCTGACGCAATTTTAATCTGCAATTAAGAAGAATATTAAGAGAGAGAGAGAGAGAGAGAGATTAAAACAACTGCAATGTAATTAGTAATTAATTAAACGCAAAATCATGGTACAAAACAAGAAAAAAGACTTTAATCCATGAGAATTATACTAGCAAAAGAGTTCAAAAAGAGAAGTTTGATGTAGGAGAAGAAAACTACATGGGCTTTTCTGGGATTTAGAAGAGGCTCCATGATTTTGCAGAATGAATTGTTTCTGATTTGGCAAATGGTGAAGTGTATTATTTATAGAGATATTGAGGAGTCTAATTATGGGGAGTTTTCACATTTGGGGGCTGCTTTTGACTACCGTTAGGGGCATGAAAATAGCTAACGTAACCGAATCTTTTTAAGATGGAAAGATATCAAAAATACGGTTCGAGTTTTTTAGTAAATTTTGACGTGGAAGCAAAGTTCATATCTACATTCTAGAACTTTTTAGAAAACACAGATATGAAAACCTTTGCAATCTCTCTGGAAGGATAACTTCTTGAATAACTTCAAAAAAGAAAATCTGGCATTTGTAGACTATATATGTTATATTTTTGTAGGGGATATATATATAAGTATGGTCTCAAGTCTGACGGTAATACGGTAATGGTAAACATAACGTTTTTCATATAGACTTATAATTTTTTAGTGTGATGACGATATACTGTATTTTATTGAGTGTTACACTTACATAAAATGAGTGTTACACAAATGTACAAATAATGTTACATTGATGAACAAAAAATATTACATTTTTTGGACAAGTGCGGTTGCCGGATTGAAGACATTTCCGTATATATTAATACAAGGAGGCTGCAACCTCCTCTAAAGCCCTTGTACTTCAATTCCCAAAAGTGATGTGAG
The DNA here is from genome assembly GCA_012066045.3 of Morus alba. Taxonomy (NCBI): domain Eukaryota; kingdom Viridiplantae; phylum Streptophyta; class Magnoliopsida; order Rosales; family Moraceae; genus Morus; species Morus alba. The sequence goes on from CP050234.2 coordinate 2,752,927, forward strand.
GAGATTTGGTTATTAGTAGTCGTTTTTTACATTTTATTTATTGTTTTTATAGCTTGCTAATTTAGCTTTGTTTTATTATTAGTTTGTCGTTTATCTTAGAGGTTATTTTGTTATCGTTTTGTGTGTGATTTATAAATAGCCACATTACTAATTGTAATATGAGAGTTGAATATTTTAAGAATTAAATACTAGAGTTGTGTCTTCTCTTCAAATTAGAAATGTTATACTTAAAAGCCTTGAAGTCACTGTGTTAGGCTTTTAAACAAGATACTATTCCATATGGAGTAAACAGAGAATCAATATAAAGAATTACAATATAAAAAGTTATCGTTAACTTTTCAAAAATATTATTTAATTGGACTTAAATTTTTATTCAATTTTTATGTATAAAATGATATTTAACCAGTTAAATCATATCTTATCATTTAAAACTTTGAAAATATTTTTTAATTGACTTTATCATAATTTTTCATTAAAAACGGTCATTAATAATTGAGGTACAAAAGTTGTCATAAAAATTAGTTTTCGGCCTATCTTATAGATATATAAGAAGGGAGAATACATTGTTTTGGGGTTTTGCACTTAACTGCTTAGTTGCTTTTTTTTTTTTAAAGGAATCTTGTATTTAGAATGGATAAAGTTTGTGTGTGTGTGTGTGTGTGTGTGTGTGTGTGTGTGTGTGTGTGTGTGTAAATATATATATATATATATATATATATATATTACTTCAACCAAGTAATCCAATTATCCATAACCCAATTCCTTTTGGTTTTAAATGCAATAGTCAAGATTTATACTCATGGCTTATAAATTCTCTCAGACCACATACTTTAATCTTGTTTGTTTACTTTATTTAATTCATTCTACTTTCTTTTTAAACCTTGTTTGTTTAGCTTTTTGAATTTTAATACTATCATTTGACTTGTTATATTAATGTATGAATAGATGACTAACATATAATATTAATATATTAAAAGTATATTTTTTAATTGTTTTTATTGATTGGCTATACTATGTTAATACTAATTGGACTTTAATATTTATTATTAAATATAACCCATAATTTAACACTTTAACATTAATTTTATATCAAGATCAATTTAACACTTTAACATTAATTTTATATTAAGATCAATCAGTGGAGTTTATTGTAATTCACTCTCTAGTTTTCTTAATACAAAAAAAATTAAGATAAAAAAAAGTAAAAATGTATATTTACTCTTTTCCTTAACAGATGATTAAAAGATTCAGAGTAATTTCATGAAAAGAGATGATAAATGGAAAGAAATAAAAAAAGAAAGTAAAAATGTATATTTACTTTTTTCCTTAACAGATGATTAAAGGATTCAAAGTAATTCCATGCTAGTTCATTTAAAAGAGATGATAAATGGAAAGAAAGAAAAAAGAAAGTAAAAATGTATATTTACTCTTTTCTTAAACAGATGATCAAAGGATTCAAAGTAATTCCTTACTGTATTCTTTCAAAAGGAAAGAAAGAAAGGAAAACAAATGTATACTTTCTCTTTTCCTAACCAGATTATTAGAGGATTCAGAGTAATTCCCTTGTTGTATTCTTTCGGAAGAAAGAAATAAAATGCAAAACTCTCATTTTATAATAGTCATCTCTTAATCTTAACTATATTTTTATCAGAATAGATTAACTTAAACAAATTAAGAAGAGGCGATAATGAACACATAGGCAAAATTGATTTCACTTAAATTTTAAAGGGTCAATTTTAGATTTTTTTTTTTTTTTTTAAGTATACTTACTATTTTCCTGAAGAGATTATTAAAGGATTAAAAAAAAAAAGAGGAAAAAAAAAACAAATGATTAAAGTCTCATTCATTTTACCGATTTGAGTTTAAAATTTGAGTTTTGCTATAGTAAAATTTTTTAAAAATAGTCACATTTAATTTTTTTATTACAGTAAAAATCTCTCACATAAAATCACATCTTAACTCAAATTAAAAACTTAAATTAATAAACTAAACGGTACTAAAAGTATATACGTGTGTGAAGTGCATCTGGGATAAGGATATCTCTGTTTTCTTTTGGCTTTATCTTTATGTTTTTTTTTTTTTTTTTTTTTTTTTGTGGGTATTTATCATCTTCTTTTTGTGTATGTGTTTTATATAGAATGAGATGAACGGTGATCTCACAATTGCATGGTGGCATGGTGGGTAATTTCCGTGACGGCTTAATTAATTCATTGCATCACGTTGACTCCATTAATTCCTTCCAAAAATAAGAATAAAATAATGATAACACTAATAAAACAACAAAAGGAGTTTCCCAACTTTCCCTCTTGTAATGATCGGTTTAATATGAAAAACATCATCTGTACTCAGCACCACAGTAACCTTATAAAATGATTTGCAAATTGCAATATTCAAGGACTTACCCAGCCTCCTCGCTTTAGTGCGTTTAGAATTTATTTTAAAATAATTTTATTTTTTATATAAAAATAAAATTAAAATTTTTTTTAATTTTATATATAAATTATTTTTAAAAATATATTTGATAATTTTATTAAGAGATTATCTTTAGTATAAAAAAAAATTATTAATATTTTTTTGTCTCTTTCTACTCAAGAGAGAAAAAAATAAAAATAATTCTTATTTTATACTAAATTAAAAAATTATTTTTATTTTTATTTTTTATATTTATTGCACCAAACGCTGTTTTAATAACGTTTTTTTTTTAAATGTGAAAAATAAAAACGGAATTAATTCTAAACAATAAACACAGCCTTCATTTTTCCCTAAAACTAATTTTCATTTTCATGAATGCCAATAAGAGTAATTACTTTCAAGTTTCGACTATAAAGGCAAATATTTATTGGGGATCTAAATGCTTATAATATGAGTTCATTAATTACATATCTTTTACGTTTGATATTCAAGAACTACCAAAATCATATTAAAAGGCGTTCACACATGGGCCATACTATGCTGACATGTTCTCGCAACTTACACAATCGTTGATAACTTTGGCAAAGGCATTTATGAAAACACGGCGACCATACGAGGCACGTGGAAAATGTGCACAGCCCAGGTGTGTGCGTGTGCAGCGTGCTCTCTTGAAGGTGGATAGAAAAACTACAAGAGTTGTCATTTCAAAATATATATATATATATATATATATATACACATATTAAGGTTCAAAATCATGATTTTAGATTCATATTTAGAATGTGATTTTGAATCAATCAGTTTGATTTAGATGATTCTAAATCATGATTCAGAATCTAATGTGATATTTTAAACTAATTTAAATTATGATTCTAAAACTACTTTCCTCTTGATTCAAACCTCTGATTCTGAATCATAGTTTTAGAATCGTAATTTGCACCCAAAATCATGAATTATGATTCTAGTTTCAGAATTATAATTAGAATCACCCTGATTTAAATCCTCATACAAAACAAACCCTTAGAATTTTTGGATAATTTAAGTCATCGACCTCAATCATACTATCCACTATGCTTATGAAGTGAATATAGTGACACTGTTTTGGAAAAGAAATACTTACAACATTTAAACAATACAACACGCATTGTCTGTTGTAAATCTTGTTATCGCGATTAACAATACTATAAACCCTTATTCTCCCACCTTAGAATTAGAATCTCAAAAAATTTTAAATGCAATCAAGCTTTGCTCCCATGCCAGAATAGTTTGGTGACACCTAGTTGAGAATGATCGACTTAGGTATTAAAATGGAAACTAACATTATGTTTGGTTAGAGAGATGGAGATTAGAAAAGAAAGAGAAAATAAAAACTCAGGCCAGAAAATAAAGGAACGAACTATTTTTCTTTTATATTATTTGGTAGAAAAATAAAAAAGAAAAAGGAGAGATTGTATATACAAATTTATTTTACCAATACCCTTTATATATATATATATATATATATATATATATATATGTGTGTGTGTTTATAGTGAATGAGATGTGATTAAGAGCAAAGTAGTTATTTCATAGCCATGTCTTTTGTGTCACAGTTTGTCCGATCTGTTTTTTTTTTTTTTTTCTGAATCTATAAAAATTTAAAAATTTATCGATCCTACATATTTTTCTAAACTTTCCAACAATTTATTTTCGTCCACCTTTCAAGTCTACCAAACAATAGCTTAAACATAGTAAAATCTTATCTTATTAAAAACTGAATATGAACTTATTAGTCTCTAGTAGGGTTATTGTACTAGTAGTGTTTGCTTATTAGTGCTAATAAATATTGTTAAAATTCTATCAAAATAATAATAATAAAAAGCGTGTAAAACTAACTTGATACAGATTTAATAGTTCCAAACATATTTATATTGATAAGTTATTTTTCCTATACCTTATGTAGAAGCCTATACTCATATAAGAAAAGAATTTTTTTGCTTGCTAATAAAAATGTTATATTGATAAAAGTTAGTGCGATTAAGGCGATTGATTCGTAGAATTAGAAAGCCACCTCACAATCTTTGCATCGAGAACTTTCCGCACGACAAAAGTAGATCATTTTCATAATTAATTCCATTTTTTGAAATTCATCATTGCCTCAATGCATAGGTACGACAGAGACCAACTTAGGCACACTGGTTGTTTCATCGACTGGCTGCATATTGATTTGGAACCTTCATTATGTGCCACACTTTGATAATTTTGATTCCAGTTTGGCTGCCATTGGTACTTTGAACTTCATTATGTGCCACACTTTGATAGGTAGTTTTGATTCCAGTTTGGCTGCCATTGGTACTTTGATTTTCTGCATGGGGAGTCGGAACTTCTTACATATATAGCAATTAATTAAGTTTGTATATTTCAACTTCTTACATATATAGCAATGAAGTTTGTATATTTCAATAAAAGAAGTAATGAAGTTTGTATATTTCAATAAAAGAGTTTTCTTAATTATCTTTCGTCTGTTTGTAAGTTGTTGCAAATTAATGAAGCTAGCATAATTTAGTCGGGAAAACATTCTGGTAGAGGCAAATTAAGATGCAGAACATAGTGATGAAGGTTGATGATTAAGTTAACAATGATGGTAACAGCAACAATAAAAACTGGAGATTCAGATATTACAAGTTATCGTTTTGAGCTTCCAGTGTTGGCCTATTTATATAGACCAAAGACTCATGCCCCCTTCATACACGTTCAATGCGGGACTCCTACAAATAAGCCAAAACTCAACATTCTGGTTGTGTTAAATACAAGGGTTTCGCTTGTTTAGTACGAGAATTTGTATCATAGTTTGAATTATAGTTCGCAGTTCGTTACAGTATTTTCTCTCATAAAAAACACATGTAAACTGAAAATAATTCTAAATTATGATTTTAAATTTATAAATCAAACGTCCACAAATAAAATTGCCATAAAAGTTGTGTGCAGTGAAGTTACCGTGCTTTTATTTTTTAATGCGCCACAGGCAGTTCTCTTTGATCGCATGGAATGTATTGTTAGTGCAAGTAAGTTGATTTTTATGGCCGTAAGTTTGTCAAATGTTTACTGTTCCGCTACAACTTATACTATGGCCGTTCTCTTTAATCACTTGGATTATTGAGATAAGTCTCCAAGTACGAACGTCATCAATCTTCTCCTACCTTATAAAATCAACACATGCAAGTTTTGTCAACCACCTAAACCATTAACATTGTGGCGGAAAACATGAGAGTTTAAAAACTATAAGCAAGAATTAGTGCCTTTTTATCCATAATTAGCAAGAAATTAGTGCGTCTTCGCTAATATTGGAATTAATTTGGTCCTTTTGGTCACCAATTATTATCACTCTCACATTAGTAGCAAGATGGGCCAATCCGTGAGGCATGGAACAAAGGAGAGACTAGACGCTCAAATCAATTAACATCATGAAAAAGGTACAACTACAGCCTTCGTTTGTTTGGTATAAATAGCGCGTAAGTGGTACGTGGCTTTACGCGACAGCCAATAATATTTGAACAAGTAGCCGAATCAAAATAGAGAGAGAGCTAGATATTGGAGTTGGGAATTATCTAGATATTATTGTGTTTGAAATTGATTTTAGATCGTTTTTAAAAATATTTTTATATATTTTTTAAGACATAAAAATAAAAATAGTCTCTAAAATTTATTTGTTTAGTAAATATTTTAAAAATAAAAATAAAAATAATGAGAATGAGTTTTATAAAAAAAAATTAAAACACAGTTTAAATTTTTTTTATTTTTTTATTTTTATTTTTTTAGTATTTATTAATAATGATATAATATATTAATTAATAATTATAATAAAACATAATTTTATTTTTTTATTATACTCAAAATAAATTTTTAAAAAATTAATTAAATGTAATTTTAAAATTAGTCTTATAATAATTTTTAAAATAATCTTATTTTTATTTTTGAAGTGAAAATAAAATCCTCTTCAAAATTTTTGATTTGGAATTCTGCGATGTGATTCGCTATCACCGCACTCGCAAATCCTCTAACTCCGCGTGAGCCTCACATTCTTCACTCTCGGCCTGACATGTGTATCGTCACCCTTTTCTTCTCTTTAAATTACGGGAATGACACTCCAGTTGTTTTGAATCTTTTTTTTTTAGTACATTCTATACTGTTGTTGTCCTTGATTGTCTTTGAAAGGCAACCCCACTTTCCGGCCTTCCTCCACCAATGTGTCTCTTTCTTTTTTCCCAAAGCACCGGCCCCGCCGCCCCGGGGTCCAAATTCAACAAACCAAAGCTTTTTCGCATGGCTCTAATAGTTTGTCTTATTGTCTTTATTTATATATATTTTTTAAGATTAATCTTATTAGTGCTCCTAATCTTTAAGAGTCATTTTTATTTTGCTCTTAAATTTTAAAAATTCTTAATTTTTTCCTAAATTTGTCATATTTAAATTTTTTAATAAGAATTTTTGATAAATTTAGACGAAAAAAATGAGTTAAATGTGGTCATATTATTTTTATTTTTTTATTTTTAATATAAATTCAAATAAAAGAATCACGAGACTACATCACTCTTTTTTTTATGTTTATTTGTTTTTAACAGACTTTTAAATAAAAAGAATTAAGTGAGAATAATTTAAAATTTAAAAAGATAAAATGAGAATTTTTAAATTTAAAGATAAATTAAAAATATAAGAGACATTAGTAATAATAATTTTTTTTTTTCATAACTTGTGTTGATGAAGCTCATCTTGGATGTAATTTTCACAAGTACAAATTACATTGTGAATCTCCCAACCACCCCTGTAATTAGATTATTTTCTTTTACGCATTGTCATTGAAAGATTATTGATGTGAACTTTAGATGGGGCTAATGACAAACCTCTTAATCTATCCGTTTAAACTAATGATTTTTTATTTTGACATTTAAAATTTAAAGTTTTTATAAAAAAAAATATTATAACAAAATTAAAATCATAAATTTAAACGCATGAAACAAGCAAGACATATAACTTTCATTATGCAAAGTCTACACTTTATTTACACTTGTTTTTTGGAGTATAAAAATCTCAAGTAATAAATAATTGCTCCTCATTTTGCTTACTTCAGAAGCACATACTACTTTACAATTTTGAGCTGAACTTCTGAATTCTACAGTGTGTGGCTGTGTGCTATGCTACAAACATTAGGGGTGATATGGTAATAGTGATATGAAAAAAAAAAAATAAATAATATGATAAAAATCTTAAAGCTTCAAAACAACGTCCCACCGAGAGAAAGTATGAAAATTACCCTACCAAAAAATTTTCATGTAGCTAAAATAAGATCATACCAAACTTGCCTACAACCAGTCATAGCAATACAACCATAAAGGGGCTTTTTTATTATTTTTTATTTTTAAAACCAACCAATTGGCATTTTTTATCCAATCATAATGGATATATATTTTGGTTACGTTTATTTTGTGAATTTGAATTAAAACGTGATATTTTTTAAATATTTTTAATTATAACAAAATAAATTAAATGTAATATTTTTTAAAAATTTAATTTTAAAAATTAAAAATTTAAAACTTAAATGGTGAAATATATAAATTAGTATTATTTTCTCAAAGTTATTTTTCCGTCATTATTTCCACGCGAATTCGTGGGTCTATATAACTCCCAGGAAGTCCACAGACACAAATTGTGGTCTCAGTTCAGCCACAACTCAGACTCCTCGAGGCCCGCACAGTCTATAACCACCCCACCACCACCACCACAACTACACCTTTCCATGGCGGCAAGACTCACGGCCGCCGCAGCCCCCAAGCCCTTCCGCCTCATCCAATCCTCCTACCTCCTCCCCAAACACTCCTTCCTTCCCCTTTCGAATCTCTGTCCCCGGAGCGAGGCGGTTCTAATTCGCGCTCGGCCGAGACTATGCTTGACGGTTTGCGTTCTAATGGAGGACAAGAAGCGGGGCGCTTCTCCGGCGGAAAAATCGGCTGTCGAAATCCCCGTGAATGTCGATCCTCAGATCTCACAGCGCGTCGCCGAGAAGCTTGCCAGGAAGAGATCGGAGAGGTTTACTTATCTCGTCGCCGCCGTTTTGTCCAGCCTCGGAATCACTTCCATGGCGGTTATGGCGGTTTATTACAGGTTTCACTGGCAAATGGAGGTAGCGTATATACTTTCTCTTTCTTCAATCACAAGAAGAATATACCCCCCTCTCTCTCTAAACCATAAAAATTTTTTTCTTTGGAGCAGGGTGGAGAGGTTCCGTACTCTGAAATGTTCGGTACATTTGCTCTATCTGTCGGCGCAGCTGTAAGCTTCATCTTCTACTGACCAAACTTTTGGGTCGTTTTTTTTTCCGAATGCTAAATTGAATCGGGTGTTTTGTGATTTTAGGTGGGTATGGAGTTTTGGGCAAGATGGGCTCACAGAGCTCTTTGGCACGCTTCCTTATGGAACATGCACGAGGTTCGTTTCCGATTTTCTTTTCCTTTTTTTTTTTCTGTTTGGATGTTGAGAAAATGAGAGTTTTGCTTGCTCTCCAAAGAATCCGAACACGAAAGAAACATGACCAATATAGCATTCGATTTCTCAACCACCAGAATCACTAATTAATTGGAAATTTTGCAGTCTCATCACAGACCCAGAGAAGGCCCTTTCGAGCTCAACGATGTGTTCGCCATAGTCAATGCAGTCCCGGCCATAGCTCTTCTCTCATACGGTTTCTTCCACAAAGGCCTCGTCCCAGGACTCTGTTTCGGTGCGGTGAGTTTCTTTTCTTTTCCTTCTTTCTCTCTCAATATCTTCCAAATCTGAATTTCTGACTTTTCTTTAACGGCTTCTAATCATTAATTAATTCATGGGGATTATCAATAATCTTTTTTTTGTCACTAAAATAACCCTGTGCATTTCCCGTATTAACATAGTTGACCACTCCATGGATTGCTGCAGGGTCTTGGAATTACGGTTTTTGGCATGGCCTACATGTTTGTCCACGACGGTTTGGTCCATAAAAGATTCCCCGTGGGTCCCATTGCCAACGTGCCTTATTTCAGAAAAGTGGCTGCTGCCCATCAGGTTAAATATAAAAATATACACACACCACTTCCTTACTTCTAACACAAATTTATTAAATTAATTTTTGTGAACATTTTTCCCTACTAGAATCCAACGGCTAAGATTTTTTCTGATTTTTTTTGGCTTTTTTAGCTCCACCACTCAGACAAATTCGAGGGTGTACCATACGGCTTGTTTTTGGGACCTAAGGTTCGTTCCTTCTTTTTTTTTTTTGTGGGTGATTCAATTTATTTATTTATTTTAATGCAAGAGACTGAATTGAGTGTGGTGAGGTGCAGGAAGTTGAAGAAGTTGGAGGTCTTGAAGAGCTGGAAAAGGAGATCAATAGGAGAGCCAAATTGTACAAAAATTCATGATTGAGAAATGTAATGACTTTTGAGAGCAATTTTGTATTACAAAGTGAACAAAAAAAGGAGTCCTATTTGGGTTACTGTCATAATGCTATACCAAAGTCTTTTTTACTAGAGAAGTACAGTATCTATGGGATTTGTGTATTTACTTTTAAGAGCTAAAAGTTATCAGTTCTAAAGCTTAAATTCATTTGCTTTATTTTCTCTTCTTCTACAAATATCAAATTACAATATATCTTTTTTTGTCTTTCTTCATTTCTGCTTGCTGTGAAAGTAGCTTAGAATGAACAGAAAAACAACTTAAGTGAATCAACAAACCCAAAAAAACTAGAGGTCCATTGCACTCTCTTGCAAATGGAGTTCTGTTGATAAAATGGATAAGTAATCGAACGCTCGAATAAAGATAGTTGACTTCCATTTCGGCATTTCCCAATCTCAATTATGTAGCCCACAACTATTTTGCCTTTTTGCTAAAGATTTAAAAAAAAAAAAAAAAAAAAAAACACTATATTCGGATTACCTATTTAAAAACACTGTATGCGGATTACCTATTTCTTATTAAGATTATGTTCATTTTACTTATTTGAGTTTAAATTTTGAGTTTTATTATAGTAAAAAACTCTTAAAAATAATCACATTTAATTTTTTTATTATAAAATTACATATCAACTCAAATTAAAAACTCAAATTAGTAAATTAAACGGGCCTTAAATTATTATTAACCTACAAAGATTCGAAGCAAAACAGAAAATGAATAATAAAGCGGTCAAATTTTTAATTCTAGTCAACTATGGTCGTCTTTGATGTTTGTTTGACAATTCCTTTTACGCGTTAACAAAACTTCTCCAAATAACAATGCAATGTTTCTTGTTTTGATTAATCGGCCAAGTTAGGAAATTCCAATAGTTACTTTACGATGTTACTGTATGTTTCTAAATGTCAAACGGGATTAAAATGATATTAAAAATAGAAAAGTAAATAAAACTTATAATTTTAACGATTATTTTAATATTTTATTTTAATATTTATTTATTAATCATCAAAGTAATTAGAAATTTTAACACATATATAATTAATACATTAAGGATAAATATTTGATCTTTAATAGCCTTTTATAATAAAAAATTAGATGCAAATGTTTTTTTTAAAGATTAACAAAAAAATTTTAAATTTAAATGTGAAATGAAATAATGAAATCCAATTCTTATCCTATCACATCATCAAATTTCTATATTCGAGAAAACGAAAAATTTTCTACTAAACGTCAATTAAATTTAAAGCAATGTCCCATAGTAACTACTAATAGTATCTTTATGGGATAGAGGATAAAGTTTTAACAAAACATAATTAATAAAAACATTTGGGGAAATTTTTCATCAACGGTGTGCATGTCCACAGGAATTGAACATATCTCAATTAATACACATATATAATTAATACATGAGACATAGGTGGAATTCAACATATTTAATGGGCCCTGACTTATTTAGATCAAATTTTAATTTTCACGATTGGCAAATTCTTGAGTATTTTTTAATTTTTAAAGTTTTTTTTAATTCAAGAGCTTTACATCAACTATTTATGTGAGAACTTTTTTTTTAATAATGGAAAATAAATAAAAAAAAACATTAGATGCATTGGCAACAATTTTAGATGTTTTTAGAAAATTTTTTACCGCAGAGAATTTAAATAAAATTCAAATTTTAAATTTAGAAAAAGTTTTTTAGTTGAAAGTAAAATATAGCAGTCAAAAAGAACAGGGAACGTTTAGTTGGAGGAGTTTCTTGAAGAAGAAAAGAGAAAACCATGTGACGGAACTAGTCAAAATAATTATTTATTTACAACGTGTTTATTTTTGTGGACAAAAAAAAATCGCCAAGCAACGCAATCTTGGAGGGACTAATGTGCGTTAAAATCGGGAAGATAATTTAAATCAGAAAATGAAAATTTTCTACTAAACGTCAATTAAAGTTTAAAGCAATGTCCCACAGTAGGGCAAGGTTTTTCTCCCAATTCAATAAAATATCTTTTGGGGGGAATAACTTTTTAAAAAAAAAATACATTTTGAATAAGTTTTTTAAAAAAAATCATTTTTTCTTTTTTTTTTAAAAATATCCTATCTAAAAATTGTCACATTACCAAATGCCCCCTCTCTTTATTATTATTATTATTATGTGAGGGGTGAAAAGACGTGTGCTAAAAACCAAAAGTCTACACGTTAAGCACTTTGGTGGAGGTGAGTCAACCAACCACATAAAACAACAGGCAGTACTGCTGTTCCCTCACGAGCCTAAAAAGCCATTTTGTTCGGTTCGTAGACCATGGTCTCAACTAGAAGGGGGGCTACGTGTGCTTTCCATAGCCGATCTCTGTTTAACGGACCCTCAAACTCAACGTCATCTAATGCCAAAAAACAAAACGCGACCTTTTTAGTGGCCCATGCACTTAAAAAAAGAATTATTTTTTTTTTTTTTTTATAAATAATTTCATTTTGCTAAGTCCAAATGGATAAGGAGTCGAACTTGAGCACCCGCCACTTTCGGTTTTTTAAATTTTTTATAATTCTTTATTCCCCAACTCTTGAGTGGGGTTGTCTAATTAGTTTTCTGTTACCCGTCAAATCATATCAAAAGAATATCTAATCCACTTTTTTTTTATGAAAGTTTCAAACCTCAAAACTGCCTGGTCATAAGGTTTAAATCGTATTTTATTACGTTAAGCCATGTTCTCTTTCGGTTGGTTCCGACATCAATGTGCACTTTTCTTTTCTTTCTTTTTTTTTAATGACGAGGAGATTTATCTTATTATCTTATCTTTTGGAGTTTGATCTCAACCCGCAAATGATGTATTGGAGACAGTGATGCCAATTGCCAATATGTAATTCAATGAATTGTGTCATCTCTTGTCAATAATTATCTGGATAGGATTATTTGTCATGGTGTTGTTTACTTTTAAGGATGTTTTGATCAATCTTCGATGAATTTTTTGTGTTTTGATTCTGTATGTCTAATATATAAAACAAAATCTCAATGAATTGTGCTGAGGAAGTAGTTGAAATATCAAGAAGTTTGTACTGTTTTGATGGAAATAAGCAATGTTGAAGCAATTAAAAAATGGGAGAATGAAGTAAATAGTATATTTATACTAAACAATTAAAATATATAATATATTTTAAAATTATTTAAAGTAAATAGTAATTATCGTGTAAATGTTTTTATTATTTTAATAAAAAGATTTTTTTTTCCACATAAATTTTCTTTTTCAGACTAATAAAAGATAATTTTTCACGTAAAATATTTTTTTTTTTACCCATTGTAACTAAAAAAATTACACGTTAAATTGTTATTTTTTAAAAATAAATATGATAATTTACACGTTAAACTGCTATTTATTTTAAATAGTTTTAAAACGTATTAAATTTTAAATAGTTTTAAAACGTACTATTTACTTAATTTAATTTTATAAATCTATCATTTATTACAATTTCTCTTAAAAATTTTAGTATAGTAACATTAGGTAATTTAATTAGTAATATTAGATAATTTAAATTGCTATTTGTTAAGAAAAATATGACAATTCACACGTTAAACTATTATTTACTTTAAATAATTTTAAAACTCATTATTTATTTTATTTACTTTTATAAATTTTAAAATAATTTTAAAACGTACTATTTACTTAATTTAGTTTTATAAACCTATCATTTATTAAAAATTTCAGTATAGTAACATTAGGTAATTTAATTAGTGGAGGCCTAATTGTCAACAATATTAAAACTAACCGTCTCTTTCAGAGGAAAGGGGGGACGTCGGCAGGAAATGTGAAAACAAAAAATAAAGTTCTATGAAAGTGTAAAACATTATGATGTTGGATCTTTGAAGTATCATCCTCTTTTGTTATGGTTGGTTCTTTTTTCGATGTATTTTCAATTTTAAATCCCAAAATTTGTTTCCTAATTTCTGAATTTTGACTTGGTACACGTGTACTGTATTCTCAGAAAAACAAAAGGAACTAATCAGGGTCTAACACTGTAACCTCGTTCATTTTGTTAATTTAAGTTTAAAATTTAAGTTTTATTATAGTAAAAAACTCTCACAAATAATCACATTTAACTTTTTTATTACAATAAAAAAATTTCATATAAAATTACATCTCAACTCAAATTAAAAATTTAAAACAGCGAACTAAACGGGCCTTATAATTATCTGCCGCCGGGCCAACCAGAGATTTCGACAGACATCTATTTCACTAATGGATTGGTTGCCATTGGGGCCCCTTCTGGTTACCTGGTCTCCCATTTTCTGCTTTAGACAATTCCCTTTACATTATCTAACGAGCCACGTGTCCTTCTACAAATATAATACAGAAAAATAAAATGAAACACAAAAGAATCACGACTCAAAACAAGCCTTAATTAATCAGTGAGTTTTTGATAGTGCGTGTGCTTGCATAGAATGAGAAATTGTATAGTGTGTTGATTAGTTTAAGCATAGTAGGCAATAAAGAAGAGAGACATTGCTCAATAATGCTCAACATCAGTCAATACATATTAATCGAAAGTAGATCTCATAATATAAAATTAATAGATAAGTTTTATTGTAGTGCTTAATTAACATCGATGATGAATATTTTTAGCCACTAAAGTTGAGTCACGACTTACGAAAATATAAGACTTATTATTTTAGATTAAAACTCAAAAAAAAAAAAAAAATTAAACTCAAAGTATAATTTTATTTTTCTGTTCTTTTGTAAAATTTGAGTTTTAACTTGAGTTTGGGGTTAAAATCTGAATTCAAATTTTCCTTTCAACTCAAGTTCTTAAACTCAAACTCAAGTTAATAAATAGTGTTTTTTCTATTCTTAAAAACACCATAACTTTTTCATTTTAATTATGATTGAGATGATTTTTTTCTATGCGTTCACAACAAAAAGAAGAATAAAATCTCATCCATATATCATATTAAAATTTTTCATCACCATTGAGTTTTTATTAAAATATTGTCTAAATACAAATTCAAGTTTTGACCCACTTAAACACAAACTCAAATAGATTCTCAATTCAAACTATAACTCAAATGTACACATCTAAATACAAACTCAAGTTATAACTCAAATTTAACTTTAAATCTACACTCAAATCATCATAGCTCAAAAATACAACAGAATAATCCGGTAGCATCTTATACTGAATGATAATATAGTGAGGACAACGTTAAGCAGCAAAGGAAATGAATGTGGAGTCTGGGAGGCATCATTGGCCTCATAGATTTGGCCACGATATTGAATCGTGCAAGCATTCAAGTCCAACCCTTTTGGAATTGGAGGTTTTAGAGAAAAATAGGAAAATAAAAATTAGAGTAATTTGCAGTGAAGTCACAAAAAGAACTCACTTTTGGATTGCCCCCCACAAAAATTGAAACTTAAGATCTATATACCACACAATCTACGGAGTATTACGGTTGATTGAACTGTTACGTCTAATGTTTCAAAAAAAAAAAAAAAAAAAAAAAAAAAAAAAAAAAAAAAACCTTGTATTTCCAGTGGAATGCTGTTATAATATTCTCTCCTGACCATATTCAATACTATGATATGCATTCTTTGTTTGATAGATTTTAATATTATAGGTTGATATATACATTTTCCAAACTTTTACGGTACGATATTTTTACTAGTAGTGTACATATGTGTATAGTTAAAATTAGATTTGTTTTTAAAGAATATTGTGACCCACAAACACATATCAATTTAAGAGAACTTAGTTTTGAGTTTTGAGTAGTGCTGTAGTTACATGCATTTTTTTTGTAAAAGAATCGGTAAATTTTAGAATGTTATGATTTTAACAGAACAAACCTACTAATTTTGCTTATTCGAAGTACTCAAAAACGAAATCTCAGAATTACCAAAGCGCCTATGAGTTTCATACAATCCTAAACATACTAAGGACGTTTGGTTAGAGGATTTAAATCATGTGATTCGAATCATTTTCAATTTACGTGTATTTTTTGTGAGAAAAAATACTGTAACGAATCACGAACGAATCTCTCTACCAAATATTTCTCATCCTGTAGGCAGCTAATCTTGATCAATAAGGTCAAGTGACAGATTGAGAATTTCATTGATCTTTTTTTTTTTCCCTTGATCTTTTTTTTTCCTTGATTTTGATTTCAAACAGTTATTTCCCACGCTATGAATTCTGAAAATCCTGAAGACTATAGAGTATACACTAACAATATTAAACTCCTTATTTAATTGGTATAACGTGGAGATAACCTTTACAAACAAACATAATCATTTTGTTGCTTCTGGTTGCAGATGAGTAATATTGGAGCACATTAATTAACCAAATTAAAAAAAAAAAAAAAAAAAAAAAAAAAGAGCAACAGATCTTTTTCCTGAAATTTTGGTTTCAAACCTAATCAATGCTTTCTCTTCTGCTCAAAAAAAGCCAAAAACAAAAATAATGAAAAAAAACGCTGAAAAAAAAGACTCGTAACGAATGTACAATATGTGTGGATGATCTGCATAGCTAGCCAACCCCATTCTTCAGCTTTCTCATCCTCTTTAATTTATCACCAAGGGAGGTTAGATATTCCAAAGTACATATATCCATGAATTAGCATAATTTAATTCGAAAAAAGAGCATAAATTAAAAATGATTAGCAGGGTCTGCCAATGCCACACACAAGGGTTCCGGCGTAGCGAGTGAGTCTGGTGACAAAGGTGCCGGGCTTGTACTTGATCATGTCCGGCCTCGAGTATCGCCTTTTCGAAAGGCGCTTCCCCGATTGAACAAAGAATGCCCCGTTCATCAATAGGTCTCCCTCGGACCTCCATCTCCAGTTCTTCCACTCGCTCTCCGGAGAATAGTCCCTCTTGGTTACCTTCATAATTAATAATGCCATGCAAACGAAAGTCATTGATATTTATCAAATCAAATCATGTGAAAAATCAAAGCAAAAAATTTGAGTTATTATTGATTCGAGTTTAGAATTTGAGTTTTGTTACAGTAAAAAGCTCTCAGAAATAGTCACATTTAACTTTTTTACTACAGTAAAAAATTCTTACATAAGTAAAAAGTTCTTACATAAAGTCACATCTCAACTCCACTTAGCAAACTAAACGGGCCCTAATTTGAGCCATATATATATATATATATATATATATATATTTATATATATAAACCTTGTAAACACGTGAGATGTTGCGACTTTGATAGGATTTTGTAGATACCTGTTTAGCATTTAGATCGAAAGGGGCAATGAACCGGTTGCCCTGGCTGATGATGGTGGGATGCTGGCTACCACCAATGGCGTACATGAGCCAGTGGGTGTAGTCATTGTTTACGACATGGAAGAATCCCCATCTGCACCTTGGCATTCTCTGCACCAATCCTTGCCCAAAGTGGTTGAACGCAACCGTCACTTGCATTATTTGGTCACCCGAATAACTGTCGCTTGCTCCAAACAACATCACCTGAAATAATTATATGCATATATATATATATATATATATATATAAGCAAAACCTACAATTAATCCAAGGTCATATATAGTTGTATACTATGGTACGCATTCATTAACAATTCTTTCATGAACGTGCTTTCATTTGTCAATTTTAATTCGTCAATGGTTTTAACTATGCACACATATTCATATGAATCGATTCTGAAACTCACATATTATTATTTTAAGAACTAAAATTGCTGTTTCACCACCGATAGCATATAATCATTACACAAAAACTTAAACCTAGACTATTTATAAATAGAATATTTTATTTGTAATAAATTAACTAGGACTGTGTTGTCCTAAAATTTATATAATATATTCACGCGCTTCTTGTTTACAAATTCTAAAACGTTTATAGATCATGATCATTGTCAATTATGTTATTAATTGTTAACTTACTAACTAATCATTTTAACAACGATACATAATTTAGTACTTATATATGTTAACTTATAAAGTTTATAATTAGTTACCTCGTTGTGGTGAGTGAAGTGGCAGTTGGAGATGGTAATGGCGGTGGACCCCATAATGGCGTCGATTAGGCCATCTTGGCAGTTAGACATGGAAACGTGGTCGATCCAAATGTGGGATGATCCGAAGATGGAGATACCATCACCGTCACTCTTAGTCCTGAAGCCAATATGATTAATAGAGTCTCTAATGTTGCCACCACTACCCGCATTGATGTCATGGATGTGTATGTTGTGGATTATGACGTTCTTGACAAACTGGATCGTGATGCCAGCACCGTAGGCGATGCGGACATTGGCTCCTCTGCCATCGATGGTCTTGTCACCAGTCATGATGAGCTCCTCGGAGAGGCGGATTATCATGCTACGGGCGAAAATGATCCACAGAGGCTGCTTCTGGATGACGGCGTGGCGGAGAGTCCCCGGCTTAGGGTTTACGAGGTCAGTATCGGAGGAGTCGGTGACGACGTAGTAGCCGCCGAATTTGCCACCCACGGAGCCGCGGCCGAAGCCACGGGCGCAGTCGGCGAGACGCTTGCGGTTGCTGGCCCAGTTGGGGTCACACCTCCAGCAACGGTCTATTGGGTTAGTGGCCATGCATGGACCTCCCTTCTTGTTTTTCTTACCCCGCAACGCTCTTCTTGTGCTGTTTTTCACTGTAAGAGCCCTGCATGCACATATAATATTCATGGATTTTCTATTGCAATTCTGTATCGCAACATTCTTAATTAGACTATGGACAGTGATATATATATATATATATATATATATATATATAGTCATAATATTCTTTTGAACACGTCAAACGATAAATTATGTGGATTTTTACGTATCGACAATCGTATAATTGGCATTGTTAGTGTGTGAATTGTACGTAAATTTTTTACTTGTAAAAATGTATATTCTACGATTGAAATGTTAAATTTTTGGACCATAACTATAATACGACCCGCCTTTTTTTTTCTTATCATAAGTTGCAGATAATTTTATCGTGTGTTGGTTGATTTACGAAGTAATTATTTGATTTGTTAAAACTTGAGCTACTTTTATTACATAGGATTCAATAATAAAAAAAAATTACTCTCTCAAATTGACTAACATCCAGTGTTCAAAAAAACGTTGCATTGGTATATATAGATAACACATTTATATGTGAATTATGACTACTAAAATGATTCATGCAGTTTTAGATGACGGATGATTTGTTTTTCTTCACGATAAACATGTACAGATATATAAGATATATGGTTGGACTCACTCCTCCACATCATAGTTTAATTGATTTGTGACTTCCTCAGGATGAGGGTTGTAAGCTTGGAGAGCATCTTTCTGGGCTTGCTCGGCTCTACTTTTCCAATAATCATCAAACTCGGCAATGTGGGCATGAGCCATTAGTGCAGCCGAAGCCAAGAAAAACAAAAACACAAACGTTTTTGTGTTAATTTTTATTGCCATTTTTTTTTGTCTTTTTGTTGCCCCCTCTCTTGTCAATGAGGAAGCTGTTATTGGTGAAGGCTTAGGTCTATCTTTCTGAATCCAGGACGAAGGAGACCCTAGCCAGCCCTAGCAGCTCCGACAAGGTTTATGAAACCTGCAAGTAATAAACCGGTTTTTGTTGAGAAGAAGGGGGTCTTAAATCATAAGGGAATGACTTGCTTAAATATAAAGACAATTAGAAAGAGCAATGCCGGTAAGGCCATTAAAGCAATTGCCTAAGGCCACCCTTAAATGAAGGCCTCTTGTTATTATTAGGATCATTAATTAATAACCGCTATTACTCCTTTTACACCTCAAGGTTTGTTAGAAAACCCCGTAGCTAATTACGCCTTTTAAGCTCAAATTAATATTGATGAACACATTGATTACAGTTTATTCTTGTTTAACAAAACAAATCACATTATTTAGGTCTTAGTTTGATTCCCTAATTAAAACTCATAAAACAATAATTAGTATTGAAAGATGTATATTTATACATAGACCTAAACCAATCTGTTTACGAACCTTTCCACCAATACATGATGTGTACAAGCACAAACTATGGACCCGTTTAGTTCGTTGATTCGAGTTTTTAATTCGAGTTTAAATATAATTTTATGTGAGACTTTTTACTGTAATAAAAAAAGTTAAATATTACTGTTTTTGAAAGCTTTTTACTTTATCAAAACTCGAATTCTAAATTTAAATCAGTGAAATTAACGGAACCTATATATATATATATATATATATAGTATGATGTATATATTTGCCACCCGTTCTAGACCGTTGTCCATTGAGATCCTTTTTAAAATTAATTTATTTCAGAAATCAAATTTTACGACTAAAAATAATTAAAGGAACAGAAATCTTGTTAAAAGAATCAAAAAGCAAGAAAACTCAATGGGAAAACCACAACTAAGGCCCTGTATAATTGCAATGTTTTGCTCCCTATAGCTTTAATAATCCATCAGCCTCTCAGCTTCAGGGTTTTCTTGCGTGGATTTTTTTTTTTTTTTGGGGGAGAGAAACAGTTCTATGTTTTGTCCATAACTTTGTCTATTTTATAAACCATAAAACTTGACAAATTTATCCAAAACTTTAAAGGAATTATGAATTTTTGTTAACTTAATAAGTTTAATTGTCTAAGTTTTGGTTATAAAATAATTAATCTATATATTTTCTTAAAGTTTTTCATATTAACTTATTTTTTACTATTTCCCGATTCTAAATTGCAATGTTTTGCTCCCTGCAGCTTTAATAATCCATCAGCCTTTCAGCTTCAGGGTTTTCTTGCGTGTATGTTTTTTTTTTTTTTTTTTTTTTTTTAATTCAAACAAATTTTGATTTATTTTATTCTTTGTATAGTAATTTAATTGGAGGATAAATTTGACAATTTATATTGCAGAGGGACATCTGTCAATTATAACGGGGTCCAATAACTCATCCTCTCGGCCCATTACGTAGTTCAACTACCGGACCAATTACCCAATCCGAAGATGCCATTTCCCGCGAAAACCACATGAATGGAATTTCGGGCGATTTCACCGTCGAAAACCCTCAATTTTCCGGCGAATTTTCTCGGAAAATGCAAAAGCCAGCCACATACAACTCTCAGAAGTAAGTTCTTCCGGTGCGAATCTCATTGCAGTTGGACCTCCATTGAAGCATTCAACGATAACAATGGAAGCAACTCGATATCAAAAGTTCCCGAACCAGTAAGCTCCAACAATCAAAAGGAATGGCTTCATTTCGTCGGCGTCGGAGGCTGTGGCATGTCTGCTCTCGCCATGCTTGCACTGAAACAGGTAATTTGAGAAATTCTTGAAGAATTTTTCTCGTCCGCCATACAGGGCGTGATGTTACTGACTTTTATGCTTTCTAACCAGATTGTTAATGGCAACGAGTAATCGGTGAAAAGGGTGATAAAATCAACCGGAGATGGAAAACTATTGTGTTTTTCCGAGTGTTAATCTTTGAAATTTGTTGTAGGGTTATGAAGTTAGTGGCTCGGATCTCGAATGGAGTAGCTTCATGGACAGACTACAAGAAGCAGGAGCTCGTTTGTGTACCGGTCATTCGGTGTCGAATGTGCAAAGAAGAATTGGCTCAAGGTTTCCTAATGCCGTAGTTATTTCAAGTGCTGTTCCTCAAAACAATGTAGAGATTTTACACGCAAAGTCTGTTGGAGTACCTGTGTGAGTACATGTTGTTGTTTGTTGCGGGTATTTAGTTTTGCATCTTTTTCCATGAGTATTTTCAGATATTGTTTTATCATTTGACCTCCTCTGTAAATTTTCTAATAGCAGATGTTTAATTTTATCCTGCTTTCGTATTTTATAAACCGGTTCAATGTTTTTGTTACATTGGTGATTCTGCTGAATTTGTTATCTCAGATACAAGCGAGATTACTGGTTGGCAAATCTGACACAGCACCACAAGCTAATAGCTGTAAGTGGTAGCCATGGTAAGGATGTGAATGAACACCTACCATTTAGTTCTATACTTTTAGTATCTGCAAGATGGTGGAAAATTTAGTAGTGTGTTTATATATACACACATTCGTGTAAATACCTCCCTTGAGGGACAATCCCACATTAAAATTATGATATTTAAGTTAGTTTACTAGTTTGTCCCCCTTTTCTTTTACATGTTTTGTAATACATTTTTAATGATTGCAGGGAAGAGTACAACTGCAGCTATGCTTGCTTCCGTTTTAAATGCAATGGGTGATGATCTTACGGCTATAGTTGGAGCAGATGTGCCGCAGGTACTTTGGATATGGTAGTGTTTCTATTTCCTGCATCAGCCATTCGCTCGTGCTTAATAAACTATAGTTTCTCCTTTTGTTGAATTAGTATTTGCAGCAATATCTTTTGCTTTGCTTGGTTATAATAGTTGAATTAATTTTGGTGGAAAGGATCTAAAGTTGTTGAAAAATTAATACTCAGACTCTTCTTGTGTGCAGTTCCCAGATGGTAACGTTATCTCAGGAAGCAGTGAAACATTTGTACTAGAGGTAATAACCTTCGTGATGAGTTGACTTTTTTAGCAGATCTTTTAAGTTTTTAAGCTATATATATGTTTAAAACATATAGATACTTAAAAACACGACCTTGCCTTTTAAATATTGAACGGTTCATGTAATATTTAGCCTTAAAATGGTGAATTGTCCTGCCCCTCCAAAGAAGAGGGCCTAAAAATGTGGAAGGATGTAGTCGTGTATGGAGACTGAATATGTAATACATTATTCCTCTAATATCGATCAGTAATAACAGAAAGCTGTATTTATCATTGGGAACATGGTGAGGTTTTACTGGTTAATCATCATACTTCAAGTTTCTTCTTTCTCTACTAAGGCTGAAAATGCTTTTCCATGTTGTATCTTTACTTATTTCATATTCCCAAGGATTTTGGTCCTATGCTTTTAAATTTAATATCATTTGGTAGGCTGATGAATATGATGGTTGCTTCTTGAAATTATCACCTTATACAGCCGTTGTTACGAATCTGGACTGGGAACATGTGGATATTTTTCCAAATGAGGTTCGACATCTTATTATCCCTACAGTACAGAGCTTCTTTTGGTATACGTGGAACATTATGTGTTTGGTTGACTTGGCAGATTTTCTGTCAATTAGGAAGCCGTTAAAACCACTTTTAGGACATTCCTGAACCGAATCAGGAAGAATGGGCATCTCATTATATGCGGGGATAGGTAAATTGCTAATATGCTATACACTTTTGAAATGATCTATCTTCAGCTTTAGTCGAAGTGAACATTAATATCTTGATAATGCATTTTGGGTAACGTAGGTTACAAAAGGTCATTTTTTTTCCCTAATTTTTTCCTAATATGTCTGAAAATGAAATTTCTGTGGAAGGAGAAAACAGTAAGGGTGCATGTTCCTTGCTAAATCACAGTAAACAAGCAATTGGATCAGATGCTTTGGAGGGTGCAACATCAGTTCTAAGCTCAAAACAATTTGGCGATAGCTATAACATAACAACTTTCGGAATTGCAAGTTCTAATGAATGGCATGCGTCATCAATTCATCAAAACTCAGAGGGTGGTAGTGATTATACACTGGTACAATTTTTCATCCAATGAATTCTCAAGATCAAAGATGTGGAAGTGTTGTGAAACGATGATGAAAATTACTTTAACAAGTAAAACATACAACTACAAGAATTTTGTGCATAACCCAATTAGAGTTATGATTCATTCATATCAAAATAATCCCTCATTATGATATTTGCTTGGCTTTTCTTTGTTTCATTTCCAAGGATAAAAGGGCTGGAAAAGTTTAAGTTTGGAGATTCTAGACTCTTTACGTATATTAGCAATTAAGTTGGCATATTAAGGTGTCCCAAGTGCTTGTTTGATTCCTAATTGTGTACCAAATTTGCTAGGAGTTCACGTTTTCAACCTTTCGCAACCATCACGCACTTTTTATTTTATCTCCTCTGCTAGGATATTTGAAACCTTATTTTCATACATTTTACCTTCCAACCTTGTATAAGCAAGAAAATTCGATTTCCTGCAGTGTCATTGGGGCTGTCCAGTGGCAGACATCAGTCTACAGATTCCAGGGATTCATAATGTCCTCAATTCATTAGCGGTGAGCAACTTGCAAGTTGTTTGTTGGTTTGTTGATTCATAAACACTTTCCAATTCCAGCATCTTGAGTTTGTAGAATCAATTTTTTGTTAGATACTAATATTTTTCTTTAGTGACAAAGGCTTATGTTGTAATGCTAATTGAATTGCCCTCTGTCATTCCATTTCAATGTTGTCTTACTCTTTATTATAGGTCATTGCTGCGGCGGTGACAATGGCTGGAAATGAAAGACAAGTTTATCATACAGTCAATCGTTTGAGATTGCACTTACAGAATTTTAGAGGCATTTCAAGACGTTTTGAGATGATTGGCAGTATATGCTGTTGCTATATAGTTGATGACTATGCTCATCATCCCACAGAAATCCGTGCAGTTCTTCAAGCAGCACGGCAGAGGTTCCCCTTCAAGGCTTTGTTGGCTGTGTTTCAGCCTCATACTTACAGGTATTCACTCTTGTAAAGTAATAACGAGAAGAGTTTCTTTGTGTAGAAAACTCTGCATAATTTAGCACAAGGCATGTCTTGTGAACTTAATTTTATCTTTTTTTTTTTTTTGATAAGGCGAATTTA
Source organism: Morus alba (assembly GCA_012066045.3). Lineage (NCBI taxonomy): Eukaryota > Viridiplantae > Streptophyta > Magnoliopsida > Rosales > Moraceae > Morus > Morus alba. The sequence goes on from CP050234.2 coordinate 2,777,401, forward strand.
ATTTATCATAATTTCTGCAGTCGTCTAGCAGCACTAAAGGATGACTTTGCCATTGCCCTTAGTGACGCGGACCAAGTTGTTATAACAAGGGTACCGTTATCTTCTAACAGTGTTCTTGCATCATCCTATTGCTAGAGACCTCTAACAGTTAGATTGTTCAGGTTTATGCGTCTAGAGAAACAGACAGTTGGAATGTCAATGGAGATGAGTTATCTAATTCGATAATTGGCCCACCATCTGAATACATTCCTTCGCTGGTAATAAAAAATTTCCTTTTTAATTTCCCTACCATTATGACTACCAACAATGTGTAGATGATGGTTGTTGAGGGAGTGCATGACCAATTATGTGTTATGTTCTGCTATCGATTTATTCTTGGGGAATCCCTTTGCTCCATTTTTTTTTCCCCTCAAATCTGGAAAATCATGTAATAACGTTGGAATGGGGACGTGTCAATGATAACCAAAACATATTGGTATCAATCCCAATGATCAGACTCATTAACTAGAAAGAATTCCCTAACCAAACCTGGATATTTCTCTCCTTTCATCAGCTGAAAGATTAGTAGTTGAATGCATTTGTTTTTTTCTATGTTTGCTCCAAACTCTGACTAGTTTGGTGGATTTTTTTTGCAGGCGGATGTGGTTGATAAGTTAGTGCTTCAGATTTGCGAGGACCCCAATCAAGATATTGTTGTTTTAACACTCGGAGCTGGTATCTTTCTATCTATCTCTATAATTTATGTAGAGTTGAATACCTTCAATGGCATCGTGAGTATAACTCTAGCATCATATTAAAGGGACAAATCATCCAATTAAACTTTCTCAAATCTGTAAACTATGTTATTAGGTGATATTACCACTGTGGGGCGAAAACTGCTCAAGAAACTGCAAAAGAGACTACAAGTAAACTCTTAGCTTGTTGTCGCCAATGATACTTCCAGAGACCAGACAACATGTCGAACTTATGGGCAGATGCGGAGTAATTTTATACCATTTTAGATATAATCGCCTCCTGCTGTTTCTTTTAGCTGGGTGTGAGTTGAATATTGCATACTGGTGTTACTCAAAATCACTGAAAATCAATTCCTTGGTTATATTCAAACTTATTTTTGCGTAGTTTGCTCTTGGACAATGTGTTACGTTTAAATTTGGCAAATGTTTGTTTACCTGCTGTTTCGTTTCGATTGGGCAAATTTTTTTTAAAAAAAATTATTATAACGAGTATGTTTTGTTATTTATCTTAGATTATTATGATTTTAAATTTTAGAGTTACCTTTTTTTTAGGAATTAGACTGATATTGTATTTGCTTTTAGAATTTGGTTCTTATGTATAGGACACCTCATGTCAAGATTAATATTGATAACAGTTTGATTAATAAAATCGTTCTTTAAAGTTTTACTCCAAAGTTCTGGAGTTCAATTATCGGTTTTTCATTACAATCAACGAGTTTTGTTTGCATCTCTTTTTTCTTGGCATTCATGAATGGATCAACATAATAGACGCCATAGTTTTCGGTGCTCTGCACGAATCAACTAATTTTAGTATCCTATCGTGGGCGTCTTTCTCGCTTCCGCACTGCATCAACAAGCCAAATAATTTTGTGACCATCTAATATTCTCGTATAAAAGATTTGGCAGATGTTAACTTTTTTTTTTCTTTTTTACCAAGAAAAAAGTTTTTTCCTTTTGAAGGTTGCTTGATTCTAGATTTCGTTGATCATGAATGATTCTATAATTAGCAAATACGCGGACTAGCCTAATATTAGAATAAACGTTTAAAAACAAACGGAAAAAGAGATGAATTAGTGTCTCTTCAGACAAAAGCACATAACCTCAAACAGTCCTCACTTACTAATGAGCATTTGCCAGTTACCAAGTTATCCCCGTATCATATAGTTTTCCGGTTTTCTCCATTAATATTCACAGCAACCGGTACACTTCTCACTTGCCACCAACTTAAAAACATTTGAATATCGCAGAATGTAAACCCTGACGTTGGCCTACACATCAATGAGGATCCGGTCCCATAAATTGGCTTTACTTGATAGAAGAAAAGGCGGATAAGGGGCCAGAACTGCCAAGGAGACTACCGGTGAACTCTCGGCTTGTTACGGCTGAATCCAATACTAGTTCCTGAGACCAGACTTTTTGGTGTTCAGGTGAAGTCGCCAAAATATAAAGTCAATGACTGCTATATGGTGTTTCTGTTTCATATGCTTTGGTAACTCCATTGCTCATCAAATCACGTTGGCATTTTCGTGGATTTGGTATGATGGGCAGGAAACACGATGAGGACTAGAAGATGACTGCTAAAGAAATAATTCAACTAGATACCTCACGGGAGTCATTAAGATCACGTTGATAAAGTATGTCTAGTCTACAACATAATGAAACCACCAAACCAATGATGCAAACTTTGTTACATCTTGTTCTTTGTTATAATTCAAGACATTCATGCGTCATTGTCATTTGATGCTATCATGAATCATAATAAATGACTAGCTCTAACATACCAAATGCATTGCAAAATGCTCTGAACATTAGTTAGTTCACAAATCTTCTATATTTTTGGTCCATGAAGCTCAAGATAAAGGATATAAATTCATTGCAATAACCATTCCATTTTCCTTCAACGATAAGTAGAACAACAACTAATCCTAGAGCCACCAATCTTCCAAACTGATACTAAAGAACAGAAACCATTGTTCAGCCGATCTCAACTATGAGCAACAGACACAATCTTCAAAACTAATACTACAAAACCAAACAATCGAATAGATCAAAACAAATAACAGAAATCAAGACAGGGCAAACTTTGAAGACCCACTGTACAAAGCTTCTAACAAGCCTAGCTCAATAACACTTGCGTCAATCCCTCATCAAATTTTCAAAAAAAAAATTCTCCAAAACTGTCAACAACAAAAGTGTTATATATAAAAATAATAATAATAATATTTGAATCTTACCCACCAAAGAAGGAGAAGAACCCTTTCTTCTTGGGCTCTTCCTCAACCATAACAGCCTTCATACTATCCTGCTCAACCAGCCTCCAAGCAGCTTGCTCAAAAGCCAACCCAGCCAATGTCGGCGGCTTATTCAACACCAGAGGATACCCTCTGTTTGTGCTCCTTATGACCTCCGAATCCTCGGGAATCACTCCAAGCAAAGCCAACCCCAACATCTCCTGCACATCCAGCACCGACATCATATCCTCGCCCTTTATCATATCCGTCCGAACCCGGTTCACAATCATCTTTATATCCCTTATTCCGTCGCATTCCAGAAGCCCGGTAACTCTGTCGGCGTCTCTCAAGCTGGTGATATCCGGGGTGGTGACGAGGACGGCCTCGTTGGCCGGAGTAATGGCGGTGATGAAGCCGGCGTCGATGCCGGCGGGGCAATCGATGATGACGAAGTCGGGGCAGCCTTCTTGGCGGGACTTGAGGGCGTCGACGAGCCAGATTAGGGCTTTGCCGCCGAAGCCGATGGGGAGTTTCGACCTAGGTTTTGAGATGCAGAGGAGCTCGAAATTGGACCAGCGCTTGTCCCTGACGAGGGCCTGGTCGAGGCGGCAGTCGCCGTTGAGGACCTCGACGACGGTGTAGTTGACGCGGTTCTCGAGGCCGAGGAGGAGGTCGAGGTTGCGGAGGCCGACATCGGCGTCGATGGCCACGACGGAGAAGCCGAGGCGGGCGAGGGAGAGCCCGATGTTCGCGGTGGTCGTCGTCTTGCCGACGCCGCCCTTGCCGGAGGTTATGACGACCACGCGGGGGGTTTCTCCGGCCAGCTCCGGCTTCCTATTCCATTGGAGGACGGACCGTACGGCCAGGGGTTTTGGGGTTTTGGGGGTGTGGAACTGGAAGTTGGTGGAAGGGGGGAATCGGAGAGAGAGCATTTTCTAGGGAGAGAAAGAGAGGAGAGAGAGAGTTTTAGAAGTTGAAGAGGAAGAGATTCATTTTGTGGGGGAAGAAGTGAAGAGAGTTGGACTGTCTGTGAGTGTTCCCAGTGATAATTTTGGACTCTGCAATGGTTGTTTATTTGGGAAAATATCGAACAAATTTCAATAAATTTCCCCAAAATTTATTACTTTTTCTTCTTCTTTTTTTCCCTGATTGGGAAAAGTCCATAAACCTGAATTTGGAGTTGGAGCGGTGGCCATGGCAAAAAAGGGATGCATTAATTTCAAATTTTCCACTGAACTTTGGACCTTATAACGATTTACTCTTCCAACTTTAAAACGTAGCATTTGTTTCATTTCAATTTTAAAATTTTAATAGCATGTTTACTTATTAAGAGTCAGAATTAATCTCAGGTTTATTTATCTATTTTTATTTTAAAATAAAAATAAAAATATATAAGTCTCACACTAATTTAAAATTGAGAAATAGAATTAACATTCTTTCACTTCTCATTAAATTGGTACTCTTAATCCTGATAGTAAACGTGAATTATGATTTTATCCTTAATTCTACTAGCAAATTTGTGAATAGAAAAGTAAAAAGTAAAAAATTGAAAATGCTCTAATTTATTTTCACGCCTCTCATATCTCCTTGCTCACTTCATCTGATATTTTCTTCTCCTCAAAACACAGTATTACATCCACAACAACTAAGAGTATCCCTATTCTCTTCAAGGTGAGCCAATAACATAAATTACTGTAGTTCTTTTTTATTGAATCGCAAGTTTTTTATTTTTATTTTTATTTTGTTGTGTTTATTTGTTGAATCTGTGATCAAACCATGCTATGCCCTTTGATTGCACAACATTATTTTAAAGATTCATGGAGATCGAGACCATTACAATTTCTAATTAATAATTAAAAAAATTTAGGTGTGATTAAAAAAATTAATTACTAATTAGTTATCCTAATATTAAGATAGTTAGCATAATATACAATTTCTTTTTTTTTTTTAAGTTCAACACACAAAAATCTACTAAAAGGGTAGGTAAGTAAATTTATAACAGTTTATTTCGATTTTGGGTGTAAGTAAATGTATGAATGGGATTGAGACTGATTCTGATTCTGATTCCTAGAACCTAAAATAAACAGTTTATTCTTACTCTGATTCATGTCCACTCTGAATCATGTCAACTCTGATTCATGTCTACTCTAATTACGAATAAGTAAACATGCCATAACAACTTTAATCGTTTTGTTAGTTTCGTAAACGGAATCATGACGTGTCAATGTGTGAAATGAAGAAGACTTGTGTATATCTTCATCAAATGAATCAGGATCATTCGTGTCCCCAGTAAAAATTTTATATTTTGTTTCATATTGATGTGCTTCCCACTTACTAACGTAAAAATCGTAAGGACTTATTACGGTGACACTCCTTGTATTTTATTAAAATTATAGTGACACCTCCTTAATCGGATTTAATAACAGCAACACCCTTACTTGAAACACTATTAAATTTTAGTGGGAAATGTCAAAACTACCCTTGTGTTAAATTTGTTTGCTTTCTTTTTTGTTTTTTTTTTTTTAATAAAAAATTGTGTTAGGATGTGTTGTAATATTTTTTAAAGACTTAACGTAAACATATGTTAAAAAATATGCATCCCCTCCCTTTTTTACTCTCAACACTCCTTTATAACTACAGACTCTATATAATTTTGAAATAGTTAAATTTTCTTTCTACGTACTCATATTATTCTAAAATTACTTCTAACTATTTTAATAAAATTATTAAGGATAGTTTTATTTGCACTCTCCTCTTTTCTTTCAACACCCATTTTTTTACTCTTAACACCTTCTTTTGTCTTTTGTTTACATCTCTTTATTTTCTATTATTTACTGTCTTTTGTTTTTTTTTTTTTTTTTTTTTTATAATGAGCAACTTTTATAAATCAAAGGCCAAAAAAAAAGCCAACAAAAGCCACAGCCAGGGCCGCTAATTCTCATCTTGATTTTCTTCACAAAAAAAAAAAAAAAAAAAAAAAAAAAAAAAACAAAAAAAAAAAAAAAAGAAGAAAAATCGTATTTTAGTTTTTGTCTCCTGAGAGAGAAGTGGTAAATTTATTTGTGTAGTCTATTCGGTAATCTGAGGAAATATTATTACATTAAATAGAAATGTCATCCTTTAAAAAAATCTAAATATAAAGCAAACAAAAAAAAATTAAACAATTTACAATAAAAACTAAAAATAATAAATAAAAGAGTAAATGAAAAAAAATTAAAAAAAAAAAAAAACAAAATGTGAGTTGGTCAGTCCTCAGATTGCATAGCAGACAAAAAAAAAAATATATATATATATATATATATATTTAGTGCAGGAAGATATATACAACCATGTACGCAAGTGTTTGGGCAAAAAACTGACGACCACAACCAATATCTTTAGAGAAGGGAGAGAATAGACCAAAAGGAAACCATAATCTCACGTTACAAAACAAATGAGAATAAAATGATTAGCTTAAAAAGTGATTAGTAAACAAATATAAACACAAAATGAAAAAGAATAATAAAGAAAATTTGATATACCTTCATGTAATTTTTAGAATCGTGATTGAAAGATAGAAATTTAGGTTTTTCTATAGATTTTTGAAATATAAATAATTTATAATTTGTTAATAAGATATTAAGAGTGTGCGGAGAAAAAAAAAACCCCCTCAATCATTAATTTTCCTTTTGTAATAAAATTTAATCATATAATTAAATCTATTATTCTTTTTAATCATTCTATTTAAGAGTATTTTTGTAATTTGAAATTTTTATTTAAAGGAGGTGTAGAAAGTAAAAAAAGATGTGCATATAAAACCGTCCTTTAATTTTTTTTTTTTGTATTATATATTTTTTTGTCATTATTGTTTTAAGTTTAATTTAAACTATATTTATGTTTCAATATTAAGATAAATTTTCTAATTTAATTTATTCTTTCTATTAATTTTCATTATAATATAGTTGGTCCTAATAATGCACCGACTATTGAACAGTTTTTTATTTAATATGTTAGTTTAGTGGATGGAGAACATTATTAAAACAAATGATTTTTAGAAAAAGAAAATCGAAAAAATATTTGTTTTTAACTTTTTTATTAGAGTGAAAATTATAGTTATAAATGTGTAAAAATTAAATAAATTCATTTTCTAATTCTAAATAAGGGTATAAACCTCTTTTCTAATATTATTTATAACTTAGAAACATTTTTTTTTTTGGTAAATAGAGGGTTATTTTTGGCATTTTTAAAAAATTTAACGATCATGATTGACGGTCAACTAACAGATGAGGTATCCGTCTAATTTTTATTTTAAATTAAGAGGTGTTAACGTGATTAATTTCAGTTAAAAAAATATCTCTATTATTTTGACAAAATACAAAAGGTGTCACTAAGCTCAAACCGTAATGAACAAATAATAATTAAGAATGATTTTAAAAAAAAAAAAAAAACACTTAAACTAATAAATACTATGCGTGATTGTGAAGATCGGAACAAAAAATTTTCCAACTTGGTGCTTGGTGAAGATGAGAGCTTCGTTATTGTTTTACGAGCACTGTTGACAATTTCTCTATTGTTGCAATCTTCTTCTGAGATCGGGGAGAACTCCATTTAACTCGCAGGCTTGGAACTCTTTGAATTGCGACAGCCTAGTGCTTTTCTTTTACAATATTTGTGAACATTTGGTTCGTGTATTTAAAATTATGATTCATAATCATTCTTATTTTATATGTATTTTTTATGAAAAAAATATTGTAGATAATCATAAATCATGATTCAAAACTATAAATGAATACGAGAAACAAACATTCATACTAGATTTATATACCCTTGGGACTTCAACAAACATTTATGGCTGTTTAATTTGCTGATTTAAATTTTTAATTTAAATTGAGATGTGATTTTATGTGAGAATTTTTTACTATAATAAAAAAGTTAAATGTGACTGTTTTTAAAATTTTTTACTATTATAAAACTCAAATTTTAAATTCAAATTGGTAAAATAAATAGGTATCGATTGACTTAATAAAATTAATAACTTTCGAGCTTGTAATAATTAATTAAAGTGCATAAGAGATGAATCCTTAAGGTCTTATTACATAACTACCACTAGTTCTTTCCTGAATCTATCTAATTTTCTAACATGTTAAATGTGAGAATTACTTTTAAACCACTGTTCAATTTTTACTGAATTAGTATCTTATAAAGACATGGTTCTACTTCTCCATATTAAATTCTCCAAATCCATTTATTTATGTTATTTGGTAGACTCAAAACATTAAAATATGAAAACGTTAATTAAAAAGCATTTTATTTTGTTTAAATGACTTGACACCTTTAGTTAGATATCATAATTAAATATCAAAGTTGAACCGGTAATTTGAATTTAAAAATAGTGAATTTTTTTACTCTACCATACCATGAATGAGACATATAAGATTTAAGAATGAAAAAAAAAAAAAGTAAAATCAAAGGAGTATTTATCTTCTTAGACTTGTTTGTTGTCTCATGGTAATGAACTAATGATTGCTTCATTAAAAGAAAAAAAAAAAGAGGAGAAAAACAAAAATGCCACTCATAATAATACTAATTAGTTTATACGAGGCACAAAGTTTACTAAACGCGGGATTTCATTAGGCCTGCCAAAACATCACCCGAATCTCAATCCTGAACTCTGCACTTTGATGCACCTCGTACGACACGAGAGGATTAATTATGCATTGTTCACTTAGTAGATTCGAATTTTCAATTCAAATTAAAATGTGACATTTTTATAGAGCTTTTCATTGTAACATAAAAAATTAGATGTGACATTTTTTTAAAACTTTTTACTGTAAAAACTTAAAATTAAAAACTTAAATCGATAAAATAAACGAGACAATATCTACATAAATATATATAATCTCTGATTTATTTAGCTTGGTTTAAGTTACATTTAGTATGAGTGTTATTATGTCTATATAAATATATAAACTCCGATTTATTTAGCTTGGTTTTAGTTGCATTTAGTACGAGTGTTTTGGTTCAAACATTTATTTGTTTACAAAAAATAAAAAATAGTTATTAAAAATTATTGTTTGGTTTGAATGGTTCTGATTTAAAATTTAAATTATAATATGATGTTTTAAATTAGATCCATCATAAAAAATAAAACCACCTTCTCCTTGATTTTAGATTGTTTAAGGGCCCGTTCATTTCGTTGATTTGAGTTTTTAATTCGAGTTGAGATGTGATTTTATGTGAGAGGTTTTTACTGTAGTAAACAAATTAGATGTGATTGTTTCTGAGAACTTTTTACTGTAGCAAAATTTAAATTCTAAACTCAAATCGATAAAGTGAACGGGGCCTAAATCTCTAGTTCTGATTATGATTCCAAAACTATAATTTAGTCCCCAAATTAAAACTATAAATCATAACAAACGCAACCTTAATTTCCCTTTATTTTACTTTCACTTTTCTCTTTTTAGATATATTTATTGACCCGTTGTGAAGAGGAATATTTCAGCAAATTTAAATCAATAAAAAACTTATCCTTTACGGAATTATACAATTAAATATTTAATAAATACATCAATGCATATATCTCGTTCACTTCACTGATTTAAATTTAAAATTTATATTTTATTATAATAAAAAATTTTTAAAAATAATCATATATAATATTTTTATTACAATAAAAAATTTTCATATAAAATTATATTTTAACTTAAATTATAAATTTAAATTAACAAAATAAACGGACTGGTGTATTATAAAAAAACCAAGAGGGCAGTGTCATTGCGGTTGAGCAAATGCTTCCCGAAGCAAAGTTGCAATATGGCCCACGTAATCTGGAAAATTTATAGTAAAGTCCTTCTATGTAGTATAAGACCATAAATAGACACGGATTCAATACAAACGCTTTGCATGGCCCACTTAACATCGGAATTGTTTTTAACCACAAATCTCTTAAATCTCATTTGGATCTGCAATCCAAGCCGTTGAATAGACCTTACAACCGATCGAAATCGAAAGAAATTCCAATCGAGTGGAGCTGGGCCATCTTGCTGAACTGGGCCCCACTTAAATGACCCAATCCATAACAAAAACTGATACCACGTTTCATGATATCAGAAGCGAAACGGTTCCCAAATTGGAACCAAAGACGCACAAGAAAAGTCCAGATATTCTAGATTTACCCTCTAGATCAACCCCACCCAGCGCCCGCCACGTGTACTGATGCTATTCGTGCCTTACACGATTACCCCTTCACTCTCTTATGTAATCGGTTATTCCCCCTTTTCTCTCTCTCTCTCTCTCTCTCTCTCTCTTGAAATTTTCACTTTCTACTCCCACACAACCACGTTTCTCTCGATCCAAACACTCTGAATTCCAGACCCTAATCCAGTACTCCCCTTTCTTCCTCAACGGATAACGCAGAAATCTGGAGGGCCTTTCCTCTTCCTATCATTACAGCCAGGTTCGTGCTTTCATTTTTTTTTTCTTTTTATAGTTTCTAATTTTATTAGTATGAATTTGATCTCAATTACTGTTCTCTCTTTTCGATTTGCGTTTTTGGGATTGGTCGGTGATTGGATCTGGTACTAATTTCGTTATAGAACTAGTTGATACTGTTATATAATTGTGTTCTGCATCTGGATTTGGATCACGTGCTTACAGATATGGGTACGTGCTGAATTACTGTGTTCGTTTCAATCTCTCTTATGGATCTTCTTTCAGAGATATGGACTAATTTGATGTAGGATTTCTTTCTGTTTGGTGGATGACAAAATTGATGGAAGATTGAGAATTCGCATAATTCTTATTCGATCAATTAGTATTTTGGCCCAATTATACGAAATATAAGAAGATTGGATGTCAATTTTATTGTTTTTATAATATTTCGGTGAGGAAATAAAATATTGGTGAATCTGACTTACTTAGGTTGGTCTTTTTTACTATTTAGGTTGAGGATTTTGTTAACTTTAGACTTCTTATCTATGAAATTGTTGTTGATTTGATTCCTGCAAGAGATTTCGAATCTCATTATGCCTTATATTGGGCTGGAATTTTTAGCTGTTATGTTGGATTGATGTTATCGTCTCTTGATTTGGTTTCTTATATAATTTCTTGTCGATTAGAGGATACCTTAAATTGCTTAATGGCATTCGATTTTGTTCCGTCGGTGATCCTCGTTGAAATAAAGGAGCTAGGTCAAAACTCCTTGGTTGACACTTTAATTTTGTTTCATGTGTGTTGTTGTTTTAAACCATGTTAGAGTTGGGTTACTGTGTTATTTATCGTCTTTTCCGTCTTTTATCCCTTATTTTTGAATTCTTGTGGAACATCGTTTTAGCTTTATAGTGACATGTTGAGTTTTTTTAATTCCTCTGCAGTAGGGAAGGCCATGTGAGCTGTTTGAAACAGGTTCTAGTTGTGGCTTTACAATTATTAGCATTGCTGTTCATTTGGCTTCCTTAACATGGGTAAATGCAAGGGTTGTGGAAAATTAGGAAGAATGGTGCCAAGGGGTGGATCTGTTAGTGCTTATCTGTTTGCTCTTCTGCTATCTCCTGTTGTTTCTGTCTGGGATTGCGTTGTTCGTAAGATGAGGTACTCCTTCAGACCTGAGTGGGTGTAGTTGTCGGAATTACAACATTATATTAGTTTTCAATAAGGTAATTATTTGAATTTACTTAGTGCTATAGGAAAAAAAGAAGGAAACAAAGTTATAGGGTTATGTATACACTTTGGAGGAATTCTCTTTAAGTAAAGAAGTTGATTAAATCCAACTTAGTAGTTAGAGATTGTTAGTCTGATGGATAACGTGGCATGTAATAAAGCGCAACCTGTTGTGAGAAAAGTGAAAAAGAAGCAGGTGAAAGACGAGTTAGATCGTCAAAAACAGGCCGAGAAGAAGAAGAGGCGCCTGGAGAAAGCCCTGGCTACTTCCGCAGCCATCATTTCTGAACTCGAAAAGAAGAAACAGAAAAAGAAAGAAGAACAGCAGAGGCTCGATGAAGAGGGTGCTGCAATCGCCGAAGCTGTTGCTCTGCATGTCCTGATTGGTGAAGACTCAGAAGAGTCGTGTAAGATTGTGCTAAACAAAGAAGAGGGATTTAACCCTTGGGATTGCTCTAGCAGCATTGATCTTTTCATGGGTGGAAGGAGAACAGGCTTGCCTTGTCAGGATTCTTCCATGTGTTCACTTGAAGGGATTGGATGGGTCTCCAATGGTTACAGATCAGGATGCAAATGGGGTGGCTTGGGAAACGGTGAATGGTCATTTTCATCTGGGATCTATGAAAGGGATCTTCATGGGCCGTATCTTGACAAAGCTGAATGGGAAACTGCAGGGTTCTCTGCTGCTGGTCTCATTGCAGCACAGGCTGTTTCATCTCTTCAAATAGCAGAGGATGCGCATGAAGACACAATCGTGCTCAACGGAATGCTAAGACGGTAGATGGCGAGTTTGCAGTCGATTTATCTAGTCGCTGAGGGAGCCTTGGTCATATATTATCTTATGATGTTGTGTATATACTTTTCGTGAATGTGCTTTTGTGGTTTGTTGTATACACACACACATATATATATTTTGCTTCTGTTTGAACAATGTTTGTAGTTGTCTCTTCATGTTGATAGAGGCTGCTACTTTTTCTGGCGTTGATTTTGGCGACTTGAGACATCAGTTGATCCGTCTTGGTATCTTGCCAATAATTTCCTTAATTAACAGACTTCTGACAGAATAATTTATACCTAATCCTTAATGCCCGGTTGTATTCATAAATTTAAAGTCCGTTTATTTCACCAATTTAAATTTAAAATTCGAGTTTTATTATAATAAAAAAATTTTAAAAACAGTTATATTTAATTTTTTTGTTATAGTAACATTTTTTTTACATAAAAGTACATTGTAACTCAAATCAATGAATTAAACGAATTCTTTTAAGTATTTTTTTATCTGTGATTAATGGAGAAGAAAAGAGCTTTTGGACATGTTTAGTTTGGTTTACCATATACAGCTTTCTTTTATTTAGTTTGGTTTACCATATGCAGCTTTCTTTTATAGTATTTGTTGGGCGGTATCTCTCCCGAGCCTAAGCTCTCTCGAGCACAAGCGCTCCTAAGCCCAAGCGCTCCCCAGTCTAAGCTCTCTCAATTCCAAGTTCTCTCGAGCTCAAGCTTGCCCGAGCCCAAGCTTGTCGGAGGCCAAGCTCTCCCGAGCCCAAGCTTGTCGGAGGCCAAGTTCTCTTAAGCTGAAAGTTCAAAGGTCGCGTGATGTTATCAAGTAAAGTAACCGACGCTAATTGAAGACATTGAATGGTTGAAAGTTAATTCTCATTGATTATTTATCAGTTTTGACTCACAAAAAGGTGAAGAGCCTCATTGTAATTAAGAGAGAATAAACTCTCAAATTATTGGGAGAATTAAACTCCCTCAATTCTAATGCACTAAAATTTCTTCAATTTAAGAGGAAAAGACGGACACTTATTTCTGAATATAATTGCCTTGTGATTATCTTCATTTTGTTTTTATTATTCTTTTAGAGATTCTTTATGTTTTTTTAGTGTTCTTTTAATTTTTTTAGATAATTTATTTATTCAATCAAAACTATTAGTTTAGAGACGTTGAATAGATATTGGATGAAATTTTACTCCAACGGCAAGTCCCTTTGAAATTGAAACTCGGAAAAGGTTTTTACTAGTATAGTCAATAACGAAATACCAGGTAATAATTAGTGCTATTATATACCTCAATTCCCAATTACTTAGCGGTCTTGAGTAATACCCTTTTATAATTAAGCTAAGCTTCAGCCACTAAAGGATCATTTGTGCTTATTTTAGGAAAAGTAATTTTATGATGAGGTATAATTCCGAACCATTGTTAATGTCGTATAATTTTTTTTTTCTTTTAATTAGAAGGATCGACTTTCTTTAAGAAAAAAAAAATTATGACAATTTACTATAACTAAAAATCTTACAATTCAAAATTGTAGTCTGTTGGAACATAATCATTTATCCTGCCACAATTCTCTATTTTAAATTAGGGTGGGCAAATTTGCTTGTTTCATATGGGATTAGTATGAATGACACATTATTATATATACTAAAAGAGACTCAAGATTTACTATTCACACACCACATTTTATTGTTCTTTGTATAGTAACATTCTTGAAATTTTGTTTACGTCATTTGTCTTTTGAGTGTGAATTGTTAATTTTATCCTTTTTTCCTTCTCTTTTTTCCTTCTCTGTGCATGAGCTTTTGCGTCTTTTAATCTAGAATTGTCACGTGTCGATGCCCGGCTATCTGAAAAAAAAATGGTGGGGTCCACCATTGCAAAGTTACTCTCTTCCCTCACTGAACGTGCTTCTTTTGTGCATGTTTTTCATACGCGAATCACAGCCATCGAAATTTTTGATCGGACGATTTCAAACCATTTCTGGTTTATTTTTAAAATTTTTTCTTTATTATAGTTATTTACTATTTTGAATTGATTTGGAGTTTAATTTTATCCATTTTACCACCGTTTTGTGTTAAATTTTTATATTACTTAAATAAAAATACCATGAATAATACAATAAAATTAAATAAAAACATGTATACTAAAGGAAAGGAAATGTACACTATTCATTGTGCAGTGACATTCCTAAAATTTCGCTTTTGTCCCTTGTTCTTTGAGTGTGAATTGTCAATTTTACTTTTTTTTTTTTCCTTCTCTTTTCCCTTCCATGTGCATGGGCTTTTGCATCTTTCGTTCTAAGATTGTCACGTGTCGACGCCCAGCTGGTCGAAAGAAAAAGTGGCGAGGCCCACTACTGCAAAGTTGCCCTCTTCCTCCAGTTGAACGCACTTCTCTCGTACGCGACATTCCCAAAATTCTACTTCTGTCTCTTGTCCTTTAAGTGTGAATTGTCAATTTTACCATTTTTTTCCTTCTATTTTCCCTTCCATGTGCATGAGTTTTTGTGTCTTTCGTTCTAAGATTGCCACGTGTCGACGCCCGGCTAGCCGAAAGAAAAAGTGACAGAGCCCACCACTGCAAAGCCGCCATCTTCCTTCCGTTGAACGCGCTTATCTTGTATGTGTTTTTCACGTGCGAATCACAGCTGTCAAAATTTTTGATCGGACAGTTTCAAACAATTTTTGATTTAGTTTTTAAATTTTTATTCTTTATTATAGTTATTTATTATTTTGAATTTATTTAGAGTTTAATTTTGTCCGTTTTACTACTATTTTGTACCAAATTTTTTTATATTATAAAATTTTTTAACTTTTTATATAATACAACAGTGTTTTTGGCTAGTTTTTTTTAACTAAAACTCAGTAAAAAGGCTTTCCCAACTCCAATATGCTCTTTCTATCAAGCATGCTGCCTTCTCTTAACTGTTATGTGGATGAATAAAGTGATCCTCACAGATCAAGACCAAAGTTATAAAAACACATTGCATACCCAAAACGACTGCGTAGAAGGCTTTGGCCACTCGCCATAGGGAGGCTTACAAACAGGTTCAGATTCAAGCAATCATGATGCGAACAAAAAAATAGTAAGAACAATCTAAATTTTAAATTTCTTGGAGCATCCATGAACAGATTTCAGTTGTACAACAAATGAAAATTTTACATTGATACAAAAATGAATAACAAAAGTCAATCGTGTTGCATGGTTACCGCTAGTTTGCATAACAAGCATGTTTCGTGGACTGTATCCTCAAATGTCATGCCGCGACTGTGAATTTTGTCGCAATGGTGACGATGCATCTGATAGCTGATTTTGCCGAAGAGCATCCTCTTCCTGGTTCTCAATTGCTGAACTACTAGAAGGTCTAGCACCCGAAGTAATTAGGTTCTTGAACCAAGCTCCTTGGAATCCAGGGGAAGCGCTGCCTCTGTTCGAATTTCCAGAGGGCTCAGTAGAAGCCCCAACATTGTTAGTAACACCCAAAAGGAAACGATATGCCACTTTGCTCACTTGCACAATCTCCGTCTTGGCTTGTCTAAACTGCAAACACCAATAGAAACGAATACATCTTAACTGGACTAAGGCAGCGCTCAAACCCACAGATAGGGAGGCACACATGAAAACGAGACGGAAAATTGAAATTTTGGTCATATAATATCCATGTCTGCAAGCAAAAAAGTGGCCCTGTGGCAATTACAATCTCCAGTAATACTTTTACGTCAGTAGATGTAGAATGCACAGGCATCCACTATCCTTAAAAAACTGGTGAAATTAACTATTCCTAAAAACTGTAAATCATATTAAGATAGGACCTATTAGAAATTAAAGATGTTAACCCTTATACAAGCATATGACAGTTTGACGTTGGAGACATAACTCAAGAAGATAAGAATTTAGAACATTGGCTTTTTGCAAGAGAGCCACTTACCCGTAATGCTGTGTTTCCTGCTACTTCCATGGCGGTATCACCAGCATGAGCAAAACGATTGACCCAACCTGTTATAAACAAACAGGTTTATGATATGATCACTGGGTATTTTAAAAATTCAATTTGAAATTAAAGAAAGGCGATGGTGACACAAACACATAGGCCGTAAACTCACTAACTAAACTGAATATAGTAGAAAAGTTGTCGTGATCTTCCCTACAACTACATATGCCTACAATAGCAAAGTCCTGTCCTGTGCATCTAAAAAGCTCGTGGTGTTCTTTTATATGTATGTATATATATAAAAAAATATATGCATGTAATATAATTTTCCAAGGCGAATATCCCAGAAATCGAGTGAAATTATTCTTAAGGAACATAATTCTGTTGTCGTGTAAGTTGGTCATGATGACTAACTGACCAACTTTTGAAATCCAATAACCATGTAAGAAATGCAGTTCTGTCAGCATGGTGGTAAATGTATTAAATATGATGCATAACGGTATAGGACAAGTTGCACATACGTTACTCACACCCTACATAATTATAACGTGCACATGCACATGGCAATGACCACACATGAAAACTGTAAAATGGCAAAACATGACAATCATATATGCTTTGATAATTCCAGTTCCAGACACCAAAGTTCAGGTTGACATCAAAAAAATCTTCAGCACTCAATGAGTAAATGTTAGCAGCAAAGTTTGAGAATAGCTGGTAAAAAATAAAATCTAGTACAAGTTACCTGGTAGCTTTGGCACACCAAGCCTTTCACAGAACACATCACAGAAGTGATTGCAGTTTTTCGATAACAAGTCATATGAGTTTCCAGGCCACTCTCTGCTAAGCTCCCTCAAGATCTGATTAACCTTCAAGTTTGTGCAATTTGTCGTACCAAGGACAATAGATTCACGATACGTGTACATCGGATTCTTTCCAGATGGGCAGCTAAAAACTCCGGTTCCTTGTTCACAGAACCCAAACGACCACTCATCCTCTCCATAAACCTATCATGTAGCATAAATTATCTCATTTACTCTATTTACGCTTCTCTTTGCCCCAACAAATACATGAAACACAATACAACTTAAAAATATGTTTTATTCTTTAGTTCATAAACAATCAGAAGGAATTAGCATACAGAAAACCACTGAAATAATTTAAAGCAAAAATGACTCAAGCATGAAGGGAAATATGAAAATGTTAATAAATAACAAAATCATAGCCAAACTCTCACTACACACACACTAATCTAATAAGAAAAAGATTCCATACAAATTGGATCACAAAATTTTTCTCTTTCGTCAAACTGAAGAACCCATTAGATATAAAATTCATTCTGATGGGCACCTCAAAAGATATAACAAAAATGCACATGAGAATAATACAAACTAATTTATCCATAAACCAATATTAAGATCCTCGAAGATATCTAAACCGCAGCATCAGAATCTCTATCCATTAAAAAAGTGAAAAAAAAAAATACAGGTTAGTAAATTACATAAGCCCTAGGTAATCAACCTGAGTCAAAATCTTAAGTCACCCCTAAAAACAATCAATATCCGCAACAAACTTCAGACATGTTTAAATAGCTACAAAGTCGAATGCCCAACCACCCGAAAACCAAAACCCTAGATCTCTGAATCCAAAATCATAGCTCCCAATAAATACACCACCAAGAATTCACATTTAACCAGAGATTCACATACACATGAATGAAAAAGGCGTAGAGAATAGAGACGAAAGGGAAACCTGTACGGCGCTGTGGAAAATACCGCCAAGGCCAATACCGTCCTTGAAGATCTTGTTGATCTGAAGAATGGTGTTGTTCGTCTTCTCCGATCCGCTATTCGTCACGTCGTATATATGCAGTTTCACCTCCGCCATTTTGCTTGTCCGAAAACCCTAGCCCTCTCTTTCTCTCTCTAGAATTCAAATCTGAAAACCCTAATCTTCCAAAATCTTGGATTCAATTGGTTTCAAAAATTTCCGCCACTCTATTTCTTTCCACTTCTCTGCTTTTTCACCTTTCGCGCTCTCTCTCTTTCTCTCACCTCGTTTTCTCTCTCTAGAATTGCAAGTTTTCGAAATCCTCGTCTCGAAATTCTAAAATTTCCCAGGCATTTTTGTCTGGAATTCTTGAATTTAAACAGTTAGTGCAAGAAGAGTTATTTTCCAGAATCTGAAATTCAGAAACTGGAGAGCCAATCCATATTTGACCCATTTTCTGTTATTTAGCACTTTTTTTTAAGGATAATGATTAATTTAGTTACCAAATTACCCTTGACTTTTGGTGAAATTACGGTGACTGACGGTTATTTTGACAACTACTTTTTGACGGTGGGTCTGATTTTTGAGTCCCGCCCAGTGATTAGTCGGAGTACGATAAGTGGGCCCACGTGGACATGCAAACGCAATTATTATCGGCCAAGATGCCGACACCTTTTTCCAATTGGATAATGCCCTCCCAAATTGTGTCCTTGTCGTTCATCATTTGAGCATCCAAAAGCCCATAAAACCAACGATTAGTTTTCATTTGGGCCCGTGAGCCCAGAAAAACATTTTTTTTTTTTATAAATACTATTGAATTTTTAACGATTAATATCTTTTTAATTAAATTATTATATTGTCAAAGTGGTATTATTAAAAAATAAAGGATAAAAATTGAGATTCATATATTTTAAGCTCATCAATTTTCTCATCTTTTTTAGACAAATACCCCTTAAAATACACGAGTCTTAGGCCGTGTTTGGAATTGATCCTGTATTTATTTTTCACGTTTTTTCAAAAATAAAATATGAAAATATTTCTAAAACGGCGTTTGACACAATAATAACAAAAAAGGGAAATGAAAACGATTTTTTGGTTTAGTGTAAAATGAGAGAAAAATAAAAAAATGATTTTGAGTCGTTTTCATTTTTTGTTTTTGATTTCTCAAAATATAAAGACATTAATGGGTTTTTTATACTGAAAATAATCTCTTGATAAAACTACCAAACGCATTTTAAAAAATGATTTTTTTCTAAGATTAAAAACGTTTTGATTTTTATTTTTATATAAAAAATAAAATCATTTTAGAACGAGTTCCAAATGCGCTCTTAGATTTCCACCTTTACTCTTAATTAATATTATTTAATTAAAGAACAATACTAATTAAAAGGGTATTAATCAATAGTTAAAAGTAAAAATCTTATAACAATGTATTCATAAGGCAAATTTACTAATTTTCTCAATTTCTTTTTTTAAATTGATCCTTAAAATTCAATGGAAAATTAACATTGAATCTTTTGTATTGCCTCATTTTTTCATTAATTTGTTTAATTGATCTATTTAAAAAAAAATTGGTGTTTTCTCTTTTAAAAAAAAGGTGTTATCTCAATAGTCATAAATGGACATATATTATTAAGATAAGGACATGCCAAATTTTATGAGTTATGATTTGTGTAATCACATTTAGTATTAGGATTCTTGCCACTTTTAATTGACATGACTAATTCTTGTGGCCCTCCTCAATTTTCTCTAGAAAAATTAAAAGTTTTGACGACCCTCGAATTTTTTATAAAATAGTTGAAAGTCAACATAATACATATATTATACATATATGGTTTGATACACGATGATAGATTATCAACACCAAAAGGAACTTCTAGGAGGTTGGAATGTATTTTGAACACATTCTTAATTTAAACTTGTAATGATACCAAGACATGGAGTTTGAATAGTTCCCTATATAATTTTAGACATGCTATATTTTTTAGATTTTTTTTGAAAAATAAAATAAAAATATGATATAAAGTTGCAGAAATTTCTACAAAAATTTACTGATATTTTCACGAAATTTCCGTAAAATTTTCATGATATTCGGTCATTTAACACTACATTTTATTCAAAAATAAAAATTTTGGTGACAATATCAATATTTAAGAAAATATATGTGAAAATTTCAAGATATTTTACAGAAAAGATACTACACCCCTATTTTCATATCAGTACTTCTAAAATATGAAAATTTCCGTAAAAATATCAATTAAAATGTCAATATTTTCATCTTTACCTGTCATCCTAACATTATGTGCTCATTTAATTGATCTATTTAAACTTATTATTCTAATTTTACTACAATATTTTTTTCTCATAATTTTTTTTTTAAAAAAAAAAAACTTCTTACTAATGCTTCATTTACAAAGTTCCTATCGATAAATGAAAATTACTAACTTAAACGCATGAATTAAATAAATTCTATACGTAAAATCATATTGGAATTGCTTCAACAAAGCAAATGGATATTCCGTTGGACCGAAATTGGCCTTGTTTCCATCCAGCTAGGGTTGGGACCACCCACAGCTAATCTGCACTTTAGCAAACTGCAATCATTTCCATCAAAATTTGCAGTTTACTGTTCCAGCCACTAAAAAGAAAAGGAAAAGTTTCTGATAGAATGTAAAAAAAAAAAAAAAAAAAATGACTTATAGTTTTGAACTGTTATATTTTTATCAAGTTTATAGTGTGATATAATTTGGAAGTAATCCGAAAGTCTTTTTTTTTTTTTTTATACCCTATCACGTAATTTTCAAAAAAAAAAAAAAAAAAAAAAAAAAAAAAAGGTTTATGTTCACCTTAAATGCCGTGGGGTACTTGCTTTCCATTCCACTTTAGTAGTTTATTATTGAGATTCAATCGATACGAGCTTTAAAAATAAAATCTGTCCTATTCAAACAAATTTAGAAGTCAATATCTAGGCTTAGTTTTTTCTATAATTATAGGTTTGTCTATGATACTTTATTCCCAAAATGCAACAAGCTAGGTTAGTAGGTTTGTTCATTTTGCATTGTTCAATATACAATTCCAATCGCTTCAAAGCTTTGCTCAAAATTGATGAAAACATCAGTCCATCACTCTGGTCATATGTCCCAACAAAGACAGTTATATAATTAGAAATTATGTAAGCTTCTGATGAAAACAAAATAACAACCAAAATAAAACTTGGTACCAGTCCGGTAAATTTTGGATCATGGAGTCTAATACATACAAGAGAGAGAGCCACGTACAAAAATACAGATACAATATTTAGGCACTGAACAAATAGCCTATCTAGTAAAGAAGGCCAATTATTATGTTCCATAGAAATTTGTAATATGGAAGTATGCATTGCAATCAAAAAGGAAAATGATGAAAAAAAAATGGTGAAACAAAGGAATAAAACTTCAGGTTAAATATTATACTGATACCTCTAATATTTGTTGCTCAGCAAGATATGTGATAGATGGATTGGATATTGGAGCATACGAGAATAGAGTTATCTGCCATCATTGGTCAGCAATTGGGAAAATACTTGGCTGGAATTGATTTCTAAACTGCCATTACCATTAGTTTCCTCTGTTCTAGTGTTGCTGTGAGGAGACTCATGATCAGTTCTAGTTGATGATGGAAGCTCATGTGAATCAGCATTGGCATCTTCTTCCCTTTCCCTGCTTCTTGGTTCAGCTTCTTGAAGCTGAAGAGCATGTTCCAAATTCCACAGCACATCACCCATGGTTGGCCTATCAACACCATACTCGGCCAAACATTTCTCAGCCGTTTCTCCGAATTTCTTCAAAGAGCTCGGTTTAATCTTTCCAACAAGGCGGCGATCGATGATCCTCTCGAGCATGCCTTTCTTTTGCCATTGAAGTGCCCACTCAGCCAAATTCACCTGTTCTCTTGCGAGTAACGGATCGACGGCCGGTCTAGCACAGAGAACTTCTAAAAGGACAACCCCGAAAGAGTAAACATCTGACTTGTCTGTCAGTTGCTGCCTGCGGAAGTACTCAGGATCAAGATAGCCAAAACTGCCTTTGACGCCAGTGCTTACATGCGTTTCATTCAGACATGGACCGGATCTTGAGAGGCCGAAATCAGCCACCTTTGCCACGTAGTTTTCGTCCAGCAAAATGTTGGTCGATTTGATGTCACGGTGGATGATTCCCTGTGCTGAACCGGTGTGGAGATAGTGAAGGCCTCTTGCTGAACCAATGCATATTTCAAGCCGTTTCTTCCATGACAAAGGTGGAAGACCTGAGCCATACAAGTGATTTCTCAAAGTTCCCTTTTCCATGTACTCATAAACTAGTATCATTTCCGATTGTTCTTCGCAGTATCCAACAAGTGAAACGAGATGAAGGTGGCGAATTTTTGACAAAACTGTTATCTCGGTTTGGAACTCGGGAAGGCCCTGCCTAGATCCTGGCATACCTCTCTTCACCGCTACTTTTGTGTTGTCCCTAAGATCCCCTTTGTACACAACACCAAATCCACCAGAACCTATAATCCGACTTTTGTCAAAATTGTTTGTCGCCAATAGTATATCAGCGAAAGGAATTCTCAGACCAAGATATCCATTTGGAGATGCAAGTGTGGTTCTCTCAGACATTCTACTAAGTGAACTCCCTCCAAACACTCGTAAAGGTGTCCACCCCACGCTTTCTGCAGGCCTCGGTTTCGGCTTCCTCTTCTTTCGTCTCAAACAGCATAGGATCCCAATTACTGCCAAACACAGGAGAACAACACCTCCAACAATTGAGCCCACCAAAATCCAAACAGTCTTCTTATTGTCTCCACCATCCCCCGGTCGCGAACCGTCAACATTCACCATCCTCATGATCTCTGCGCCATTAAGAATGGCGTTAATCCTCGAAGGAGGACTAAGATCAGAAGGACCAACACTGATTTGCATAAACCCCGAATCATCCGAATCCACGATGAAATCGATATAAATAGGAGATGCAAGCACATGAACCGTAAGAACCGACAAATCAAGATCCCTATAGGCGGAATAACCATTGATGTACACATTAAAGTAGAGTAAATTAAGCCCAGGGCTAACTATATCACAAAAATGCAAACGAACCAAGTGTCTAACACCTCCAGAACCTACTGGAAACTTCCACGTGACATTGAATCTCGCGTCCAAAATATTAGTCTTGTTCATTTCCTGAGCTGTCATGTAAACATTATCAGGAGCAATCTCCCTACTCGCACCTCCTTCCTGATAATTTGGAATATCAGTGCTAATTACAGGCTTAGCAGAAGATTCTAGAACAAGATATTCCTTATCAGGAAGCCAAGTCCTCCACAGAGTGTCATTAAAAGGCGTCAATTTTGAGCCTCCGACATTAATCCTATGAACAGTCTCGAAAACCTGTGAAGACAGATTCTTGTGCTCCTCAACTCCCTCGGAGCTAACAAATTTAGCACCGTAATCGACAATAAAGTCGTCGGGAGCAGAGAAAACTTCGATTCCATTAACGTAAGCAAAACCAGAATCACCGACAGGAGTGAACAAAATCTCAAGCTTGTCTTCATTTACTTTCAATATGTACTCTCTGACCAGAATGTCTGAATCTCTAACGTTGAAAACATTTCTCAAAACCAAATTCCCATAAACAGAAACCGTGAAATTCGCAGACTTTAAGGAGAAAACTGGGGCAACAAAAGGAGAGAAGTGGAAACGTACTATGTGAGTGCCGTTTTTCCGGATGCGGAAGGTGTAACGCGACGCCGTTTTGAAGACTCTGGCGGTGCTGTAGAGAGCCGACGAGTTCGGCGGCGGGTTCCGGTTCTTGAGCTGGACGGAGGGCCGGTCCGAGGAGATAAAAGCGGAACCGGGTTTGGACGAGTCGCCGAGGAAGACCCGGTTGAAGAGAGTTGCGTTGGAGGGGGAGCCACAGTTGAGGAGGTAGTTGTCCGAGGGAGTGAAGGAGGCTTGAACGATGGAATTCAGGAGGAGAGAGAAAGTAGAAAGAAGAGAGAGAAAGTGGAGGTTCATAATAATCCTTTTCTTCTTCTTCTTCTTCTCCATTGACGAAGTTCCAAGATCAGGAAGAGCTCGTTTGCTTGGAACTGTCACTTTTGGGGTTTGACTTGTTGGGTGAAAGATTTGGAAAAGTGGACTTCTTTTAGTGGGAGCGTCTTTAATTAAAGGATTTTGGAGTGAGATGAAATTTATGGTGGAAGAAAAAAAGGTTGATAAGATGGACAAATATTAGAGTTGATTTCATTTTCATACTGTTTTTAGTCACTGCCCGACTGGAGCACATTGTATATGGTCATTGTGATCTTATATATATATATATATATATATATATATATATATATTTGTTCCAAAGTCCATAAAAGTCTTCAAAGATGAAATAATGAACCTACTATATACACTTGCTAAGGTTTCAATTCTTCAGTAAAATATGAAAAAGAAATACTTTATAGGACATAATTCTGAAATTTATTAGTGGATTCGGTTGGTTATCACGTTAAATTTTTTAAAAATTATGTTGCATATCTTTTTAATTTGAAATATAATTATCTTAACAATATTGTCATAATTTTTCAATTAATATGATTGTGATTTAGTTTGACAATCCGTTCATTTCATCGATTCGAATTTTATTACAGTAAAAAACTCTAAAAAATAATCACATCTAATCTTTTTGTTACAGTAAAAAATTTTCACATAAAATCACATCTCAATTCAAATTAGTGAACTAAACGACCTTACAATTGTGTCTAGTAATGAAATTTTTTCGTACCTATCACATAATTCTCTGAGCTTTAATTGGTTAGAGTTGGTCTTTTTCATTTCTGTCGGTTTTGATAAGCAGGGGAACAAGGCAGTGGATGAGCCATTAAATGGTTGTTAAAGAGAGTGAGTTTCACATGTGCAATATTGAGCATGGTAAATTTGACTTATTGGAACAACACCACAAAGTGCCGATTTATATTTATTAGTTTTGGTGTAATGAGTAATGCTGTAGTTCATGGTTGTCGACAATTAAGAGCAAGTTGGAGAACCAGAAACGCCTATCATCTTCTACTACCTTCGTTTGTACCAAAACGTTTTTTTTTTTTTTTAATGCAATTTAAAGCTTATCCTTAAAAGAAATAAAAACTGTATTTTATTGAGAGGAAAATGAATATTACACTTGTAAATATGATAAAATAAATAAATAAATAGTCTATTTTTGTTTTAATTTTTACATAATAGGGTCAGAATTATAAGTTTATGACAACCATGTTTCTGAAATGGGCAAGAAAATTCATAGTGTAATTATTCTTATCTAGTTAGGTCTCGTTCATTTTGTTAATTCGAGTTTTACTACAATAAAAAGCTCTTACAAATAATCACATCTAACTTTTTATTACAGTAAAAAATTCTCACATAAAATTATCTTTTAATTCGAATTAAAAACTCAAATCAGTGAACTAAACGGGCCTTTAGAACTTACACTCCAGCTTTTAATTCTTTATAAGCGCCTGACTTTCATTTTTGGCAATACGAATTTATTGATTCTTGAAGCAAAGATTAAGAACCAGCCAATCCATTCTTTACTCCAAATTAAGCTATAAAATCTATTAATAAAATTTGTCTCAACTTCCCAACAACCGAATCTCGTACGGAATAATATAGCTTAATAATTAAAAAAAAAGAAAAATAATTATTGCGTGCCAGGCGAATGCTGAGTTTTGAGTGCACTCCAGCCATCCAGCACAACCTTTCTTTTCTTCTTTTATTTTTATTTTTTGCTAAAATGGCACGCACAAATCACGTATTTACGTTCATATATATATATATATATATATATATATATATTTCCTTTCTTTCTTTCTTTCTCAGAGAAAGAGACGCTTTGGTTCCAAAATGAAGGGCTCAGTGACAAAGATTCACTTAAGACGTTATTAAGGTCCAGAGTTGTAACTTTCTCCGGACAAGAACACCTAAAAAAAAACAAAAACAAAAAGATGCGCCTAAACTTTTGTTAGTGACGACAAGTATCCTATTAAGATTGATATGGACCTCGTTTCTTATGTGATAAAAAGCTTCTGGGTTCATCGCCGTTTCGGCGGTGATTGTGGGCCGAATTTTTTTGTTAAAAATATTTTATACATGGTGGAAGCAGGTGCGTGTCATTTTCATGAAATATTATTATTCTTTTTTTCTTGGTAAAAAAAGGGAAGAAAATCTTACGCAATCAGAATATCATCTTGACGTATTCCTCTTATTTTATCTCAAAGATGAAAACAAATAGGTGGAATGGCATTTAGGGCTTATTTGATAGGAAAGCCGAAAAGAGAGAAAATTTGAAAGGATTGAGAAATAATAGTTTTTTATGAGAGAAGTTGATCGAGAATGAGCTGTAAAAGTTTTGAAATCCAGTTACTCACAAGCACAATTTTGATGTGAAAATTAAGAGTGAATTTTTCATATAAAAACAAATACGTTTGAAATCCAACCCTTTAAAAGTGAAATTCACCTGAAAAATAAAGAGCTAAGATCTCTTATTTTATTTTTATCTTAAGATATTGAATATAATCCAATCTATTAGTATAAGACATGACATGACACAGTATATATTTAGCACACTATAATACATTTATGAGAGAAGTTGATCAAGAACAAGCTTTAAAAGTTTTGAAGTTTAGTTACTCACAAGTACAATTTTGATATGAAAATTAAGTGTAAATTTTTTTTTTTTTATTTTTATAAAAACAAATATGTTTGAAATCCAACCCTTAAAAGTGGAATTCACCTGAAAAATAGAGAATTAA
Source organism: Morus alba (assembly GCA_012066045.3). NCBI lineage: Eukaryota > Viridiplantae > Streptophyta > Magnoliopsida > Rosales > Moraceae > Morus > Morus alba. Next base: position 2,804,292 of record CP050234.2, read on the forward strand.
GGTCTCTTGTTTTATTTTTATCTTAAGGTGAATATAATCCAACCTATTAATATAAGACATGACATGGTACGGTACATATTTAGTACACTATAACATGTTATTTTTATGTGTTTTGTTTGATGAGTCGTGCTAGGTTTAAGTTTTGAGCACATTAGCCTAAGCATGTTTCAGTATTAAGAGTAGCACAATTCTACTCAACCTACATGTATGAGGCAACACAACAAGTCGGCCACAAACACGATATATTTGGCACGTAAAGCATATGTATTTTTGTTCCATTTGTTTTTATTTTTGATATACAAAAGAAATTTATAATACGAATACGGGAAAATTATTACTTAAACTTGTTCCCTTAATAATTGTTGCAAATGACTTTAAATAACAATAAAATATATATATATATATATATATATTCACAACCATATAATAGACAATAGCCAAATATGTTCTTATCATTCTTATTGTTATTGTTATTATTATTATTATTATTATTATTATTATTGTTATTATTTATGTATCGTTCACTTTACGGATTTGAATTTTTAATTCAAGTTGAGATGTGATATTTTTTGAATTTTTTACTGTAATAAAAAAAATTAGATGTGATATTTTTTAAAAAATTTTTACTGTAAAAATTTAAAATTAAAAATTTAAAAGTATTACATTTTGAGAGCAATTATTCAATAATGTTTGAACATTCTAGTAGTCTTTTCATGTAGAAGAAAAAGAGTCTTTTTACCGTAAAATCTTGTATGGGCCCATGTACGTTTTTATAGGTGAGTTTGAAATAAAAATAAAAATATGCCCATCAAGTAGTTTTTAATACAAATCTAGTTGAAAACAGAAATCGTCAATCGCTAATTTATTTTTTCAAATTTTATTGTAATACTTAAAAAAAAAAAAAAAAAAAAAACTTTATAGTCGTTGCTCAATAAAAGGAAAGAAAAAACTTATCTAGTGATCAACAAATCCGTTATCACTGTTTCACTTAAAAAAAAAATCCAACGGATGTTCATGATCACTTCGCTTCCGTTAAGTTCTCTGTTTAAATATTGATTTCAACTTTTTAATTTAAAGAGAAAAATTTAAATTATATGGTTTAAATTATAGTTTAAATTGATATTTAGATGTATAATTAAAATTTTAATTAAAATAAGAAATAAAATTTAAATTTATGTTTGATAAGTGTGAAAAGTAAAGAGAAACACCTTATTACTATTAAAAAATAGTCTAAACAGTTAAATTTTAGGGAGAGTTAAACTCTAAGTGACCGTTTAGTTTACTGATTCGAGTTTTTAATTTAAGTTTAAATTTAATTTTATGTGAGAGTTTTTTACTGTAATAAAAAAATTAAATATGACTTTCTGAAAATTTTTAATTATAATAAAACTCAAATCAATAAATAAATGAGGTTTAAATTAAACAGTTTAATTTAATTTAAATAAATAATATAATTTAAATTGTTTATTTATTTAATATGAATTTAAAATGTATTTACTGTTTAAACTGAGTTGAGCTAAACCACACGGCTCGTTTCATGGAAAAAAAAAAAAAGACGCGCACACAGTTTCCTTTCTAACTGTGCCTGAACGACGTCGTCACAAGAGTCTTCCTTCTCCTTCTCGTTGGGTTGTTCATTCAATCAAAACGCAGTCACAAAACAAGACGCCATTTTTTCGCCTCAATCAATCAATCTCTCACGACGAACCTCATTCGATTCACCGTGACCTCTTCAACTCGCTTATCGAAGCATCAATTTGTAAGTATTAATTTCTAGTTTCCGTAACTCCTTTTAACTTTTAGGCTTTTCAAAATTGTTTTAGGGTTTTCTCTATCCACTCCCCGGCAATCGCTTTTCTTATTTCGCTTTTCCGATATCCAAATTGGCCTATAATTATCTTATTTCTGTTTCCGTTATGTTATTTGATCCTTTTCAAAGTTAGATCTTTTATTTACTTTTAGTGTTGTTGTTGTTGTTATTATTATTTTTTTTTTTTTTTTTTTGGTTCACATGCAGGCTAATGCGGATTTCGATGCTGTAATTTCCTCGTAGGGCTTTTATTTGCTTTGTGGGCGGAACATTCAGTTTTTAATCACGTTTGCTTTGCTGTCTCATGGTATGTTTGCGTTCTTGATGTGATTTGGAACATCTGAATTATGTAAAACTGATTTTATTTTATTTTTTGAAATTTTGGCTTATAAGGACCAGAAAAATAAAAGGGTCTTTGAACATCTATGTATTTCGTATGCCCCATCAGATTTATGTTGTTATTCGTATTTGTTTTTGTCACTGGCTCAGTATGTGTTTTTAACATATATTGTTGTTAAGACTTATTTCAAAGACAAGTAATTTGACTGAGTGCAGGATCATAATGGTTTTAATGATGAAAAGCGTGAAAACAGGCTTTACATTGGTAACCTTGACCTCAGAATAACAGAGTGAGTAAATCTATTTCTTTTTGGAATTTAGTTCTTTGTTTGTTGATGAGTTTCTGTTTCTCCCAGCTAATATAATCCGGTTGATTGGTGTTTCTTTCAGGGCTGCTCTTATTAAAATGTTTTCCCCGTTCGGGAAAATTGTATCCGAGGATTTTCTATGGCATACTCGTGGTCCAAAGCGCGGAGAACCCCGGGGTTTTGCTTTCGTCCAGTATAGCACCAAAGAGGTAAGTTGCTTGCAATCTTTTATTTTTGTCTCTTGTGATTTTCAGGCAATTCCTGATTTCCACCATTAAAGTGAGCATGCAGGAAGCAAGACTGGCCAAGGAGAAAATGCATGGGAGGCTAGCTTGTGGTCGGCCATTGGTTGTCCGACTTGCCAGTGAGAAGTTTTTGGCTGAATCGGAGGGAAGTTCTCCTGCAGGAGTAGGCGAGGCAGGCAAAGCCAGCGGTGCTGGTAATAGCTTGGGACAGATGAGCCGGAGTGCAAGAATAGCTGCTATCAAGAACAAATTAAAGGATTTGGAGGAAGAAGGCTCTAGTGCGAAGAAGCAGAAGAATGCAGAAAATTAATTATAAAAAAAAAAAATCTCTTCTTGCAGTGATAGTATTGACAGTAGTGGACTTCCATCTGCCAAAAGATAGTTACAAGCTCAGACAGTGAAGAGAAATTTGCAGGCTCCTGAAATATCTCCAGAATCAACTGTGATCTACTAGACTCAGTTTTGGGATTTTCTGATAGTAAAATGACATTTGAAGATTCTTTTTCATTTAGTTTTTGCTTTCAGATTGTTGACTTAATTCTCTCAATCCTGGCCTTTTGGAAAACTAATGTTGCACATGTACTGGCATTGGGGTTGTGGGTAGCACAAAACAATCATTGCCGTAGGCATCAATCTTTGTTGGTTAATTTCATAAATAATGGTACGGTTATGGGCATCAACTTGTTACACTAAGGCCCCTAAGAGTAAGGTTAAGGTCCTTAAGGACAAAAAAAAAAACTTTGTACACTGGGTCACCATGCCATTTATTAAATTATAGGACATTTTGTCACTCGTGTGGTTGAAAATTAGCTGCATGGAATTATTAACATGTTTAAAAGGGTATGTTGTACTTCTGTTTTATCACATTTGTTCGAATGACATATAGCCACTACTCAAGAACCCCCGTCGAGTATGGCCGGGGTTAGAGCGGAACTGGAGAATGCTTCGTTGTCCCCATTCCTGTCTCCCGAAACCATTCTTGTCCCCGCTAAGGAGCAGCAGCGGGGACGGAGCAGTAGCAGGAACGGAGTCGGGAAATTATTGCTGGAAGAGCTTTCTCCATACCCAATAGTTATTGTCGACAATAATTTCCACAAGTCAGAAACAAATGTTGAATTTCATACTAAATTTAGTCCAAATTCATTGTTTTCATAGAACAATCAAAATTCACCACAATATGTATAGAAAAATAATGTTACAATTAAATATTTATATAATATTATTTAAATATGTAAAAATATTATTTAAGAAAAAACTCTATAATATATGTTTTTAAAAATTTATATAATATTTATTTTTTAAAAATATATTTAGGTCATGTTCATTTTACCGATTCGAGTTTAGAATTTAAATTTTGTTACAGTAAAAAATTCTCAGAAACAGTCACATGTAATTTTTTTGTTCCAGTAAAAAGTTCTCACATAAAGTCACGTCTCAATTCGAATTAAAAATTCAAATTAACGAATTAAACGAGTCATTAGTATTAACTGTAATTCTAAATCTGTTTTTATATAATTTGTTTCAAAAAGATAATTAATATATATATATATATATATATATATATATATCTGGGTGGAGACCGGACACTGAACGGAGAGTGTTCCTTCAGTTTCTTCCTCGAGCCTGATTCCGAGTCACAAGTTGTTCCCATCCGTACCCCAAACTCCCTTAACAATGCTCCATCCTCTGAAAAAATGTCATCACTAACCCCAACTGTTTGACAATATTTTTATTTTTTATTTTTAAATAAAAGACCTATAATATAAAAAATTAGAAAAAAAAAAAAAAAAAAAAAAAAACATGTTTAATTTGAGGCGTTGAATGTTTAGTTGACAAGAAAGAAATAGAACTTATTACCAAAAAAATAACAAAATAAAAAGACTAGAGAGAGTTATTGCCAAAATAGACTACGCATGTGTAAGATTCTCTTTTCTGATTCACATGCGTTGTAAGATTCTCTTTTCTGATTCACATGCGTGTTCGCAATAAAACAAGGCAAACGCCAGCGAAGAAGTCAACTGCAAGTCTGCAACCACTGAGCCGGAGTCCGACCTGGGAACGGAGTGACACAAGCGTCAATGGAATCGAAGCTTCTCTTTCCGACACTGCCATGGCCGTCATTCTCCATCGCCTGGCGTTCCAATCTTCGCATCTCTCTTCCCGCCAAGACTCCATCGCCGGTTTCCTTCACAGCTCTTCAGTCACTAACAAAACTCAAATCTTTCCTTATCTTCCTCGCATTCCTTCTTTAAGAATAGCTACAAACAAGAAAAAGAAGAACTCGGTTCATGGTTTAGCAGTCAGATCGCAGTTTACTATCCCTATCATTGCTCCGCAGGATCAATGGGGTAATTGGACCACTCTCTTCGCAATTGGCGCTTTCGGTCTTTGGTAATTACTTCGCACGATTTAGTTCTGTTACTTTTCCTGGATTTTCTCAGCAAACAAACGGGGAGAATTCATACAATCTTATGTTGGCCTGTGGATTTAGCGCCATATATATGCAATTTCCAATCCCAAAAAAAAATCTTTCTTTGTAGGAAAACATTTATCCCTTCATTTTTCATTCTTAATATGTAATTTCCGTTTCAAATGACTAAAAAGCTCATGTCAAGAAAATGAAAGCATCATAAAGGCTCAATTCCGTGGATAATGAATGAATCTTTGGGTCTTTCTTTTGGTTTATTGGTATTCTGTATATTGTAGTTATGCTCCTTTCTTCTGTGGGATTGAAGGTCGGAGAAGAAGACCAAGATTGGGGGTGCACTGAGTGGAGCATTGGTGAGCACTTTGGTAGGATTGGCAGCTAGTAATTTAGGGCTTATTTCATCTGAAGCTCCTGCATTTTCGATTATCTTGGAGTATCTGCTCCCAGCGGCTGTTCCACTCTTGTTGTACAGAGCCGATGTACGTCGGGTGATCAAATCAACCGGGGCCCTTCTCTTGGCTTTCTTACTGGGGTCAGGTACACAAATCACTTTTATGTTTGGTTGATTATGCAAATGAGCAAGAAAATGGCCTGAGGGCCATGTTTTTTGTGCTTGGAAAGTAGCAAAAATGCCATAGCATAATCGGTTTTGATAGCCACAATCATGAAATCCCTTTCTATGTGGTAATGAAATGAAATGGATAGTAGAGCATGCATTTGTTAGTAATTATGATCAAACAGGAAATTTATATGGGATTTTAGTTTTGTTTTTGGAGTCTTTTAATATCCGCTTTTTCTTTTGACAGTTGCCACAACAGTTGGTACAGTGTTGGCATATCTGATAGTGCCAATGGGATCACTCGGTCAAGATAGTTGGAAAATAGCAGCTGCGCTTATGGGAAGACATATTGGTGGAGGTATCATCTACGATGCACATTTTGCCTGTTTGTTTAGTTTCTGCTAGTTTCTTTTAAGCTTAATTTACTTGCGATGTATTTTCTTTATACTCCTTTTCTTTTCCCAAGGTTTTTACTCGTTTTTCTTTATTGATGCATTTGTAGCTGTGAATTATGTTGCCATATCCGATGCTCTCGGTGTTCGGCCATCAGTTTTAACTGCTGGACTAGCTGCAGACAATGTCATTTGTGCAGTATATTTCACCACATTGTTTGCACTAGCTTCTAAAGTACCTCCTGAAGCTTTAACATCAAGTGATGGTGAGTCCGCTTCTATTTATTGTTAAACGCCTTATTCTTCTTTGTTTATTTATTTATTTTTTCCTTTTCCCTCCTTTTACAGAGTGAGGAACCTTTTTTGGTAGTCATGTTAGCTCCCTTGTTCCCAGTAGATGCATTTATGATGTATGAAATCTTTTCAACCTTAGTTTTACCTTCTTTTGGAGAATTGACACTACCCTTTGGATTGTGATGGCATTTCAATTTTGAACAAGAGCTTCAACATTTTCCATAACTTCGCCTTTTTTTTCTGCCACTAGCGTATAGAAAGGCATTATGTTGTATGTCCTATAACGATGAGGCCAAAACACAAAAGATGATAGTGAAAGATGAATGCTACCACAATGCTAGCTCCTAATTGAAGCTCAAACTCTGGCAGGTGTTGCGGTGGACACAAAGTCTGAGCCTGGTGGCAACCTTCCCACTTTACAAACTGCTATGGCCCTTGCTGTGTCATTGGCTATCTGCAAGCTTGGCTCTTATCTCACAAAATATTTTGGAATTCAAGGAGGTAGCCTGCCTGCTGTAACGGCCATCGTTGTTATTCTATCGACTGCATTTCCAAAACAATTTGCATATCTTGCACCATCTGGTGAGGCTATGGCTATGATTCTGATGCAGGTGAATCTTCTCTCTTATCCCTTTACTTTACTTCCTTATCCTGCTTTATTGTAGGTAAGGTTTTGCAAATTTGTGTCCATATACAAAGTTCAGTCAGTTTTAAACATTACTGGAACGTGGTTTCGCTTGATTATGTCCTTTCATGAGAAGATATGCATTTATCCTTACATGCATCCACCTATCAGAAAGAACTTGTCTTGGAAGCTCTTTTCTTTTGATGTCATTAGAAATTCGAGTTTAGTTGAAGTAACATGTTTTAAGTGACTTGCTTTTGCAGTTGTTTTTCACGGTGGTAGGAGCAAGTGGAAACATCTGGAGTGTTATCTATACAGCACCTAGCATTTTCTTGTTCTCCTTTGTCCAGATTGCCATTCATCTCGTGATTATCCTCGGATTGGGCAAGCTATTTCGCTTCGACTTAAAGTTGTTGCTTATAGCATCAAATGCAAATGTTGGGGGTCCTACAACCGCTTGTGGGATGGCCACAGCAAAAGAGTGGCATTCCATGATTATTCCTGGTATTCTTGCTGGCATTTTCGGCATTGCCATTGCAACTTTTCTTGGCATTGGATTTGGGCTGGCGGTGCTGAAATACTTGTAGGGAAATTTTCCACGTTTAATCCGCATAAATGAGCTAATCTTTAACGTATTTTGACTCCATTTCTTTGTACTCAAAGAAACAGCACATTGTGGGGGAAGGAAATAGAGTAATTTGAAAGGAAACCACAGTGTACTTCCTGGTTGATAAAAACAATTTAATAGACCAATGAAGACCTAAAATAATGAGGGCTGCCTCAGGTGAACCAGATTGTTGACATGCCACGAAAACATAAGAACTCAACAGACGGGTAGATCTCGTTGAGCTCTTAATAATATGTATAAACTTTTATGTGAGAGAAAACACTATAATATTTTTTGTAAGTTTATTGAAGTTCTATTTGTTCAGTAAATTATCTCATCCTTTTGTTTTTTCCCCATTACTAATTTATGCGTTATAAATCTACAGCGTGTTGATAATCATATGCATTTAGTTCAACTCTCAGATAGATTTGTTGGGAATCGCTCTTTCTTTACTGGAAAAATCTAGCAACGCCTTTTCTTGATGCATCAAAGAATAGGATTGGTTAATCCTTGATTATAAAATAAGTCAAGAGAAGGGCTTTCTATATATGAAGAACTGTACCAGTTTATCGTGTAGTGTTTCTACCTTAAATAAATAATAATAAATGAAGAATAGCGTTTTCCCCTTGGTTGCTATTTAGCAACAGGAATCACAACTATTATGATAACAGTATTGTTTTGGCAAAAACAATTTCGAGACATGAACAAAACAAAGAGAGTGCTCTATAGACTCTAGTAGTTGATCCGTCAACCTTTTCAATAACATTGCTAGCTAGTCGGCAGGTAAAGCTACTTCTGGTTGTTTTTTATGCGTCACTAGTTCATTACTCTTGTTTTTTCTGTTGTTCTTAGTAACTTTATCATAGAGAGAGAGAGAGAGAGAGAGAGAGAGAGAGAGAGAGAGAGAGAGAGAGAACATGGTTGAGGTTTTGACCGTCACGTGTGAACCGCACGTGCTCAGCTTTCCAACACTCCCGTACTAATAAGAGCTAAGAAGTACGAACCAAGAACAAGAAGTGGAACGGCATTTGAGAAGAGAAGGAACAAGCCCAACAATCAATGGCTTCTTTCAGATTACTGTTACTCCCCACGACCCTCTCCCCTCTGACTCTGTCACCACCAATCCCCTCTCTACACGTGTCACGTCTCCGTTGTCGCCTTGCTCACCTCTCTTCTCCTCACCGCCGGGTGTCAAGTTCAAGACCAAAGCCGAAGCCGAAGCGTAATTTGGTCAGCTCACAGCTCAGGTATCCTATCATTGCTCCGGACGACCATTGGGGCACGTGGACCGCTCTGTTCTCCGTTGGTGCTTTTGGCCTCTGGTATCACCCCACTTTCCACTTCTTCAGTCCATATAATATACCCACACACACACACACATACATACATATATATATATATATTTATTATATTTTTGTGTATAATTGAAAATAGAAAGGTTAATTAGATCAGGTAGGAATTTCCTGTAATTTTATTTCTTTAGTTATGTACTGGCTGGTTTGTAGAAAAGACAGCAGACAACAAAATATGATGTTTTTCTGGATGTTGTTCTGTCGACTGACAAAATTGGACTAAAGCCACTAAACACAATGGTTTTTTTTTTTTTTTTTTTTTTTTTTTTTTTTAATAAATGGAATAAGGTCTGAGAAGACCAAGATTGGGAGCATGGTGAGTGCTGCACTTGTGAGCACATTGGTTGGACTGGCAGCGAGTAATGCAGGCGTAATTCCTTACGAAGCGCCGGCATATTCCATTGTCTTGGAGTTCCTTCTGCCCTTAACTATTCCGTTGCTATTGTTCAGAGCCGACTTGCGTAACGTCCTTCGCTCAACTGGCACACTTCTCTTAGCCTTTTTGCTTGCATCAGGTAATTAATTCTTTGCGAATGAAGACTACGCTTTTTTAATTTCGATTTTTGTTCCGCAGTTTTAGTCTTTGAAATGCCTCTAGAACACGATCGATCATACTTGATTCCGAAGCAAAACACTAATGTGTTATTCTTTTGCAACGAAATTCAGAAAAAATTTAAATTCCAGTTATAATTTTATTTAAATTTATATTCTTTTATAAAATTTGAGTTTGAAGTCGAGTATAAATTCGAGTTTAAACTTGAGTTTAAGGTTAAATTCGAGTTAAATTTTCTTTTCAACTTGAGTTTATAAACTCAAACTTGAGTTAAGGAACAATATTTTTTTCTATTTTTAAAAATACCATAACTTTTTCGTTTTAATTCTGAATGAGATAATTTTTTTTTTTATGTATTCACAATGAAAAGACAAATAAAACTCCACCCATATACCTTATTAAAATTTTTCATCACTATTGAGTTTTTATTAAAATACTATCTAAATACAAATTTAAGTTTTGACACACCCAAACACAAACTCAAAAAGATTTTCAATTCAAATCATAACTCAAATGTGCACATTTAAATACAAACTCAAGTTACAACTTTAACTCAAGTTATAATTCAAACTCAACTCAAGATCATCACTCAAATTCTTAAGAGACAAGTTAGTGAAATTGTACTCTTTGCATAAGAAACGAAAAGGTCAGACAAGCAATAAGCAGCATAAGAAAAGATTTTTCCCTTTGCATTTTTATGGAGCCCTTTTTCAGACAAGCAATATTCTGGTTTTGCCTAATTCCACTTAAATCTAGTTGTGATTAGAAGTTTTGTTAACTGTGTTGTGTATCGCAGTTGCAACTACAATTGGAACTTTAGTGGCGTTTCTCTTGGTCCCTATGCGTTCACTTGGTGCAGATAACTGGAAAGTAGCTGCTGCCCTCATGGGAAGTTATATCGGTGGATGTGAGTATCAAGATCTGTTGTTTGCATCTCACTTTTTTATATGGAGATTACACAATATCTTGTTTGATTATATTTTTTCTTTGGTTCATTGTTGTAGCTGTTAATTACGTTGCAATTTCAGAGGCCCTTGGTGTCTCCCCATCGGTTTTGGCAGCAGGAGTAGCAGCGGATAATGTTATTTCTGCAATATATTTCATAGTTTTATTCGCAATTGCCTCTAAAATACCTCCGGAAGATTCAACAAGAACTAACGGTATGTGTTCTATAGCCATCTTTCAATTTGCCTTTGACCTTTGCTCGTCTGTCTTTTGATGTCTTTCGCAATACTTAAAAACTCAATTGGCAGATGCTGCCATGGAAACGGAATTTGATTATGGTGGTGGTAAGCTTTCGGTGTTACAGATCGGTACAGCTGTTGCTACATCTTTTGTGATATGTAAAGCTGGTACATATCTCACAAACTTGAGTGGAATTCAAGGAGGCAGCCTTCCAGCAATAACTGCTATTGTTGTCGTTTTAGCCACACTTCTCCCGAGACATTTCGGTCGCCTTGCACCTGCTGGCGATGCGATTGCTCTCGTTCTGTTGCAGGTAAGCAGAAATATCCGGATTTTACTACCATTTCACCATATGGAAGCCGATTATCCTAGAAAAGGGTTCTGTTGCTTAAATTTAAAGGTATGACGGAGGGTAATCTTCTATTTTTAAAAGAAAGAAATGAAGATAAGCTGTAAAGCAGTACAAGTATCATAGAGGCATTGGTTTAGTACAACTTTCCAGTACAGCATGTTGTTGCAATTGCCTGGAATAATTTCTCAAGTCAACTTCTATCTACTATGCCCACCCCAAAAAAAAAAAAAAAAAAAAAAAAAATTCTTAGGTCAACTGATGATCTTTTAATCATTTAAAACAGAAGGTCTAAATTGCCAACGCATTTCGCTTCCTTATATTTGAATAGACTTATTAGTTAACAATATCCCTCTAGATTAGCTCATGAAGTTTTGGACAAAACCTCTGATAAGTGATAATTAAAAAAGGTAGTTTTTTGGTGATTATATTGGATAGAGTGATGTGAATTATTCTAAACTTTAAGGGCTCATATACTTCGCAGGGAAGAGAAAGGGAAAAAGAGTAGTAGTTCCTTTTCCTACCTTAACATGTGTTTACTTACAAACTGAGTAATGACTATTTTGTAGTCCCCACACAGTATAAGAAATGAGGAAAAATAATAACAAGTCTTATAATTACTTATATACCCTTAATAAATTCCCATATTATAAGCCAATGATTATTTCTGTGTAAAAGAATATTTTAGTAATTACATTCATAGGATTACTATACTCAAAGTTCAGTAGATACTAGAAAAGAAATTTGACTATTTTTCATTACACTATCTAATAATTAAGGAATCAATGATCCCCACTTTATTACTTTACCTTTCTTTTCAATCGCAATATTTTTCTCGTTACATTCTTTTATAGTGTGGTAAACGCGCCTTAAATGGCGATTGGAACAGGTATTTTTTGCTGCGATTGGTGCAAGTGGGAGCATATGGAATGTGATTAGCACTGCACCTGGTGTTTTCTTGTTTGCTCTAGTTCAAGTAACCGTCCATCTTGCTTTAGTTCTTGGCTTGGGAAAGCTATTTCGGTTGGACTTAAAGTTGTTGCTTTTGGCATCAAATGCCAATATTGGAGGCCCAACAACAGCATGTGGAATGGCCACTGCCAAAGGATGGGGGTCGTTGGTTGTCCCTGCAATCCTCGCAGGCATTTTTGGGGTTACAATTGCAACTTTTCTTGGCATCGGTTTCGGAATAACGGTTCTCAAACGCTTGTAGAAATTGCAATTTCCATATCTTGTAACTCTATCTTTCTGTAAAAAATTGTTTGAAACCATAATCCAATTTTGTGCTTTCTCAAAAGACTTGATTCCATATTCTGAATTTTCTTTTGTTGTCTGAACGTTTTCTATTGATGGCTGAGTTTACCTTATCAGCTGATTAGCCAGTTGAGGCAAGAAGATATGCAAATTAAGGGAAGATATATTCCACGACATATTACTTTACTAACATCCATAATGTCAAAAGGGATTCTGTACTACATGTACTAGAAACCTATTTAGCCTTTGGTCAACTGTACTTGCATTACCCTAAAACTATATTATCAAATGTTAATCATACATGCAAGTTATGCAAATATTATAGTATCCTTGCGTGAGCTTTTATGGTCATACGGATTTGCTCGCTATAATCATGACTAAATAATTGGAGATTAGAAGGGAAAAAAAAGGAAAAAAATGAAAGAAAGAAATTGGCGGCTAATGATGCGTCACATGACGTCCTGAGCGTTGCTTCAACTTTAAAGTAAGAGTAATATTCAGGGACCAACTTTTTAATACTAAATTGGCGTAACAATGAATTGTTATCTTTTCCATAGTGACAAATTTTTTAGATGTTAATTGACATAAAAATTTTATGAATACTTATCAATAAAAAAAAGTTGGGATTGTGAGCATTATTGTTAAAGCAATGATGAAAATTTGATCTTCCATTTATAAATTTGCACTGCCCCTATAATTATAGCATCCTGATATCATAACATTCTCATGCATTTTAATAATGATTATCGATTTATTTGTCAGAATAACATCATGGTTGGAATCCGATGATAGTTTCCAGATTTAGAGGATTTGTTTCCTCATTGAAACTTTTTATTTTCAAGTTGGTATGCACCAACTCGAGATGAAGTGTTGAGATTTGTTAATTATTCTGATTGATTTTGAATTTTTTGATGATTTGTACATTAGTTGTCAATTAGGTGTCATTAGTTTGATTGAAGGAAGTTTAGGAAACTTAGCCTAATGGAGGGAAATTATCATTAATTGATACTTTATATTTTTAGAGAATGGTCTCTATTTATATCCATGTACAACCTAATTGTAAATTATCAAAGAATAAAAATAAACAAATAAAATATTTAATCCTGTGAACGTAGACGAATTGTCTAACCACCTAAAATCCTTTTCTTTTTTTTTTTTTTTTTTTTCTTATTTTCTAGAGAAATTTACCTTTTGTTGTATTGCATATGACAATTGCATTGTAAATAATGAAAAAGCCATGCGTGTGCCGTTCTAAATACCTTCCGCTGTCTCATTATTCCTCTGGCAATATTTGACATATAATTTGGCTTGCAAAATGACCCCTATATATGTGAATTCCTAGAAACTTGACATGAATAAATGATTCTTTCACCACAATCCATGGATTAATTTTTTGTTGGCTACATTTTGATTTGGTTCATGATGCCACTGCCAACCAATACCTTTTATCGTCATTGGTTGTCTGACGTTCAACTAAAAAATGATTCGACCTATTTTGGGCAACAAGGTTCTCTATTTGATAGAACATGATTTTGTTTGGTCAATAGTATGTATCTTTAGGACTAGTATTATAGAGTTTAAGCATTTTTGTGTTACTCTTTGCTTGACAGGTACAAACATTCTTGTTTATACATTTCCTGTCTTTTTCGTAAAAAACTGAGTTGTATATATCTTCGTTTAAGGGAGAAAATTGCTGAAAATAACATAGAAAGATATTGGGATTCAAACACGTCTCTATTAATGAAAAAATGCTTGAGGACACCAGTGATATTCAACACCACAACTAATAAAAGATGATCCCATCTGTTGAATCTGTAACATGGAATAGTGTTTTATTAATATGTGGTGTTGAACACCGCTTATATTCTTAGAATTATTTCTTTTTATATGACAGAGAAAAACATGAATTGAAGATGAAAATGACTCTAGTTATTTTTGTTATAGGATCACGGAAAATGTAAATTTGGCATCATGGATGCGACTTGTACTCGTCAAAGGTCCTCCTGGAATTGTTTCGTAAATGGAACTATCCTTTTTACTTGCATTTAAATGTTTTTCAATATCAAACAACAGGCAGAACAAATGTTTCCCTGGCAACCGCAAAGAAAGAGAGACTATTTGAAGTATTCCAATTCATTGAATTTGGCAGGTCGGGAGCAGAGTTAAGAAGCTCAGCAATATTGCCAGGCCAAGTAGGTAATATTTGTCTAGCCTTTCTCTTCTTTACCGTGACAAGAGAATCTTAAAGTTTGCAGGTCCTTGGCCACACTTCAGAATTAAGCATTCATTTTCTAATCCAGGACAAACCAAATTTCAGAAGTTAAGAATTAGAGTTCTGCAAGCCAAAAAAAATCTGCGTTATTTGGTAACTTAAAGCTCCATTTGTTAATTTCAAAAGCTGTAAACACCAATTAGTTATGGTGGAGTGCAGATGTTGAAATGGGACAAGAATTGGCATAGGAAATGTGGCTGGAGAAGTGGCATTGATCTCTGGAGGGAACAAGCTGAGCCAAGAAGATTATGTGAAATAAGAAAAGATTTATATGTTTGTTTCATAAATTTGAATCATTGGTTTGAGAGAAAAAAATGTAGCAAAAACGGTGAATCAAACATCATGTTAGTATGTTCCACGATGTATTATTGTACTAACATTCACAATGTTAACAGTGTTTGATCTGTACTACATGTACTGAATACCCATTTAACCTTTGGTCAACTGTACTGCATTACCCAAAACAATATTGTGAATCATACATGCAACTAGTATAGTATCCTTGCGTGAGCTTTTATGGTCATACAGATCTGAAAGCTATAATCATGACTTAAATAATTGGAGATTACGAGGCAATAGCAAAAAAATTGGAGATCACAAGGGAAAAAAATAAAAAAGAGAAAAAAAAAAAAGAGAAATCGGTGGCAAAATGCGTCACATGACGTCCCCAACATTGTTTCAACTCCAAAGCAAATAATAGTTATGTTTAAGCATCCCAACCTTTTTATACTAACTGCCGTAATAATGAACTGTTATATTTTCCTTATAATGCATTTTTTTTTTACATTAATCGAAAAAATACTTACTAATAAAAAAATAACAACTCATATTCTATCTTAGATGGTATTAAAAAGTTGAGATTGTGAAACAATATTCTCAAGGCAATTCATTGAATATTCAATCCTGGATTATCACTTTGCACTGCCCTAAAAATTATAGCATCCTGATCTCAGTACATTCCTTTTTTTTTTTTTTTCTTTTTAACTCTGATTATCGATTATTTGTCAGAATAACATCATCAAATGTCAGTGTCATACTCCTATTTGAAGCCGGAAAAGAGGAATATTACAAATTCCATTAGCGTGATGAAACCGACTCTTCTATATATAAGACGTAATACATGTCTCATTCTTTATATTTTGACTTTTTTATTATTGGCTATGACAGATTAAAGATTTGCAATTTACCAAAAATACAGTTCTAGTGTATTTAAGCATGAATCACGCTCTTCCTCTCTATGACAATTAACAGATGACGTATAACGCAAGAATCTTATATATGTATAGAGATTGGTCATAGCCTTTCAGAACCGCAATACATTAATATCTCTTCTCATTGAGCAAAAGCTTCTAAGACAAATTAAACGAGGAACAATATGGGAAACTACAGAGTCCTCATGAAGATGATTTTTCTTGTGGTGTTTGTTGGGTGGCTACTGGTTTGGACATTGTTGCCAACAGAAAATTACAAATATAAGTGGACTCCAAAATTAAAAAGCAAGCTCAACTCAACGTACTTCAGAGAACAAGGTTAATTTGCGCTTAGTCTGCAGTTAAATTAATATGATCATTTCTCTTTCTGTTAATATTGTTTCAGATATCATGTTACTCACACAATATTTTATATCTACATATATCTACATATATATCTATATATGTATATATCCTTGGTCTTTTGTAGGGATAAATCTTGTCCTTTTTTCATTCCCCATTATGTTCATAGCAGCTTTGAGCTGTGTTTATCTCCATATTCAGATCAAGAAATCAAGCAAGTCATCGAAGTCCAAAAGGTTACTAACTTTTCCTCAACTTTCTTATAATGTAAATGCCATTATCACATTCACTGAAATAATAAGTTAGATTCTGAAACGTTATAAATATTTGCAGCAGTAATGTCATCACAAGTGGTTTGGCCTCTTGGAGACGTCCAGTGTTTGTAAAAGCACCTTTGGGGATTGTTAGCGCAGTGGAGCTTTGTTTTGTGGTCATGTTTGTTGTTCTCTTAATATGGACTCTTGCAAATTACTTGTATGTCAGCTTTGGCCATCTCCACATGCATGGAAAGAGCGTGAAAATGTAGGTTTTCTTTTTCTTTTTCTTTTTCATTTCCCCAAAAAAAAAAAAAAAAAAAACATAGACAGTAAAAAATTGGTACAACTAAGAACAAGAGCGATCATCAAACCTTTTTAAAGCCAGCGATATTTATGACACATGAATTTATGTCTAATATTAATTAATATTATTATTAAGAGTCTTTCGAAAATGGAATTGTTTATATGTGGTAGATGGCAAACAAAGTTCCGGAGTGTGGCACTGAGACTCGGGTATATTGGAAACACATGTTGGGCATTTCTATTCTTTCCAGTAACAAGAGGGTCTTCAATTTTGCCTCTTGTTGGCCTCACATCGGAGTCCAGCATCAAGTATCACATCTGGCTTGGCCATCTCTCCATGATCCTGTTTGTTGCTCATACCGTTGGTTTCATCATTTACTGGGCCATGACTGACCAAATGGCTGAGGTATATATCTAGTAATTATCACTAACTTGGCATTAATTATTAGTCAGCTTCTATACCAATTATTCTTATAATTTTCTTATGGCTATGGTTTGTGTGAAACATATACGTGGTATATAGATCAAATATATACGTGTATAAATCTTGTTAGCTTTATTCTTCACACCCCTCTTGTTTGATACATACATACATATATATGAAGATTCCTCATGTCCTTTCATGTTATTTCTAAAGGTAGAGTGAATGGTCCAACATATATATATGTATACGCATGTTATTTCTAATGATATATAGTCACGATTAGTGCCACTTTTCATGGATCAGCGTCCTATATCTAGGGCTGATACTAAACAACAATGCTATATAAGAAAAAGATATTGACAACTCCTATGCATAAAAGTAAAAAAGACGAGGGAAATCCTACTCAATCTTATGATTTGTACTGTATTCATGCAATTCCTTATTCACAGAAAATTAATATATGTGTTTGTGTGTTTATTATAATGAATTAATGCACGGTGCATGCAGATGCTAGAATGGAGCAGCACTTACGTGTCAAACGTAGCGGGGGAGATTGCAATAGCAATAGCAATAGTGATGTGGGTAACGAGCATTCGTAGAGTAAGAAAAAAGATGTTTGAGTTGTTCTTCTACACGCACTATCTCTACACAGTCTATATCCTCTTCTACGTACTCCACGTTGGAGTTGCCTACTTCTGCATGATTCTTCCTGGGATCTTCCTCTTCCTCGTCGATCGCTTCTTGAGATTCTTGCAATCCCGCCACCATGCAAAACTGCTCTCCGCTCGCCTTTTACCTTGCGGCGCTTTTGAACTCAACTTCTCCAAGAGCCACGGTAATTAGGCCGCCTTTATCGATCATCCTATCATCACCAATTGATTTTTTTTCTTTTTTTTTTTTTAACTGTCAAATTAAAATATATGCATGAATGCCAGGGTTGACATGACAAATTATAATAGTTACAACGGGTGTCTATATTTACATATCCATACGACCTTTATAATCGTTCAAGATATAGTGGAAGAACCAGATCAAAAGATGATTATCCTATGCATTAATACACTATAATATAAGTCATATACAAATATTAGAAAAATATAACATTTATTAAAATTTGAGCACTTAATCTATTTGGAGCTTCTAGTGGAGACTTATGGCTCGTTTGGTATATGGGTTCAAACTAGGATTCTTGATTATAACTTTTAAAATTTAAATTTTTCTGTGAGAGAAAAATAATATAACAGAAATAGAACTGTGGATTTGTACTGTAGAACCTATATACCAAATATCACTAATGTTAAGAGAAGAGGAGAGTAGGAAATAAAGGATATTCAAAGAGGCTGATTTTCTTGCAGAGAATGTACGTTTGGAAGCTCTTGTATGGAAAATGTGTAGTGTCCCTCTCATATTTTTGAGATCTATGAATAAAACTTCAAAATGCACTGTGTCACCTATACTATAGACGAATAACATCATTATGACCGGTATCTACAATTTTGACAAATCCCACAATCATAATGGTCTTTTTGATATTTTAGAGATTCTTTTTCGTTGAATTTCACTATTACGTAGGATGAATCCTACTACCATATGAGCCTTCAGCTTTTTATTAAGAATATTTCCTTTGAGAACATTACTTCTATAAGTATTGTTTTTGGATCCGTCTCATTATCATCTGGATCTTCACATGGATTCTAACAGAATTTCTATTATCAGCAGGATCTTCACATGTATATATACATAATACATGTATGGAAATGAATATACAATAATTTCTCTCTTTAACCAACATGCAATTTTGTTACAGGGTTGCAGTATAATCCAACAAGCATTATGTTTATAAACGTGCCCATAATTTCCAAGTTGCAATGGCACCCTTTTACAGTCACTTCAAACTGCAATTCAGAGCCACATAAGCTGAGTGTTGTCATCAAGAGTGTTGGAAGTTGGTCTCAAAAGCTCTACAAACAACTTTCTTCTTCTTCACTTGATCAATTGGAAGTTTCCGTTGAAGGACCATATGGGCCATCTTCATTTTCCTTTCTAAGGTCCATTATGCACAAATTCAAAATGCCATATTGTAATATTAATATTATATTATATTTTAAATGTTGATGAGCTTCATTGGATTGGTTATTTTTATTATTAATAAACATTTTGTTGAGAACTCTTTTTTTTTTTTTTCCTCTCATGCAGGCACGAGGCTCTAATAATGGTTGGTGGTGGTAGTGGTGTTACTGCTTTTATTTCCGTAATTCGTGAGATTCTCTTCCAAATCACAAAACCCAATATCCATATTCCTCGGATTACTCTCATTTGTGCCTTCAAGAACTCATCTGATCTCAGCATGTTAGACCTCTTGCTTCCTATATCAGGCGCAAACTCTGATCAGATTTCCCAAATACAGCTCCAAATAGAAGCCTACGTGACCCAAGAGAATGACCATCCCAAATCAGAAGCCCAAAAGCCCCTACAGACCATTTGGTTCAAGCCCAGCCCACTAGACAGGCCCATTTCTGCAACTCTAGGCCCAAACAACTGGCTGTGGCTTGGTGCAATTATAGCATCCTCGTTTGTCCTTTTCCTATTAGTTTTGGGCCTAGTCACTCGTTACTACATTTACCCTTATGACCAGAAGGATGGTCAATTTTACCATTACTCTTACAGAGTTCTTTGGGACCTGTTTTTGGTCTGCTCTTGCATTTGCCTAGTCTCCAGTGTAGCTTTTGTTTTGTGCAAGAGAAGAAATGCAATGGAAGATAAGCAAATCCAGAACGTGGAAATGTCGACCCCAACGACGTCTCCGGCGGCATGGTCTCACGTGGCAGCCGAGAATAAGGAGCTTGAAAGCCTTCCTAATCAGTCACTGATTGAAGCTATAAAAGTTCATTTTGGTGCTAGGCCAGATCTCAAGAGTAAGTTCCTCATAACAAACATTTCCACGTAAACTAGTTTATTGTAACCGGTGTATTGAATATTGATTAATCATTTTTGTGTGCAATGTCGGACATTATCCTGCAGAAATTCTGTTTGATTCCAAAGCATCTGATGTTGGAGTTTTGGTATGTGGCCCGAGGAAGATGCGACATGAGGTTGCGAAAATTTGCGCATCCGGATTGGCGGATAATCTGCACTTTGAGTCCATTAGTTTTAACTGGTGATTTCTGATACAATAGGATTTGTATCAGTATGAGACTCATGTTATCTCAATGTTTGTTGCGATGATACACATATTGTATATAAACAGTTCATTACTAGTGATGAAATAACGGTGTATCTATGATAATTGTTCATGTTGTATAATTAGTCTGAAGTGTTGTTTGTCGATTTTCTTTGTAAGTTGCCTTTAGATAAATTACTGTTCGAATAATGGGAAATGTCATTCTCATTGTGTATATTTTTTTTTTTTTTTTTTTTTTTGTCATCTTTGATGAAAAATATAATGTCAATTATTGGATTGTGTTTATAGATGCAACATTTCCTTTATTGGCAAGACATGTCTTGCAATACTTATTAGTTGGCCCATCTTGCTCTCTTACATCCCGACTCACACGAGTCAAGATGTTTATCATTTTTTAAGTTAAAAACTGAAACTAAGTTGGCAACCGGAACGTATGAATTGACATGTTAGAACAAGTTGAATGAGCCAAAGGAACATTCTTTTCATATTAGGATAACTGCAATTAATTAGCACTTGATTTTCCTAAGCAAACTTGAAGTGACAATGAAGCGTATATCAGTACATCAACAAATCCAAATCAATCAAATCCTTGCCAGCATTCAAACTACCTAAAGACTTAATTCATTTTATTGAGGAAAGAGTTTGAATGCAAATTTCTTCCTTTAATTTATTACTCACTACCCATTTGTAGGGATAAAAATCTACAAGAGGTTTTAACTATTTATAATAGAAGAGAAGTATGTATTTTTAAATAGAGAAAAATTGCTGTAATGCTAAATGACAAATGTACAATGTGGTCAATGTACCGTTATTGCATATGACGATTACATTGGAAATAACGAACAAGCTATGTTCGTGCATTTGTAAATACCTTCCGTTGTCTTACTATTCCTCTAAGAATAAACGTCAGATCTATCATATTTACACATCCTCTCCTTATATTTTACATATGACTTTAGCTTGCAAAATGACACTAACATGTGAATTAATGGAAACTTGACATGAATTATGATTCTATCCCCACAATACATGGACTACTTTTTGTATTAATTCATACTCATGGTACTGGGGACTACTTTTTTGTATTGATTCATACTCATGGTACTTGTTTTGTAATAATCAAGCTATATATGTGTATATAGAAAGGAATTAAAATATACAAGTTACCGGGAAAATGGTGGAAGACAGTGATTCTTTCAAAGGAATGAAGAAGCTCAAATCAGCAATCCTCTTGTTTCTGATGATGGTTTTTGTTGGCTATATTTTGATTTGGTTTATGATGCCAACCAATACCTTTTATCTTCATTGGTTGCCTGACATTCAACTAAAAACAGATTCAACCTATTTTGGGCAGCAAGGTTTTGAATTTGATTGAACATGATTTTGTTTGGTCAATAGTACATATCTTTAAGACTAATATTATAGAATTTAAGCATTTTTGTTTTATTTTTTTGCTTGGCAGGTGCAAACATTCTTGTCTACACGTTTCCCATCCTTTTCATAGCAACTTTGAGTTGTATATATCTTCATATAAGAAAGAAAATTGATGGCAATAACACAGAAAGGTATCCGGTTTCAAACTTACCTTACTAATGGAAAAATACTTGAGGGCACCAGTAATGTTCAACACCACAACTAATTGAAAGTGGGCTCCATTTTTGGTGTTGGATACAACTGGTGCATCTTAGTATTTTATTCCTATTTATATTGCATGTCGAAAAACATGGAATTTTGAGTAGGAAAATGAATCAAGTTATTTTTACTATAGCATTGCGGAAAATGCATATTTGGCATCATGGATGAGACCTGTGCTCGTCAAAGGTCCTCTTGGAATTGTTTCCTGGACGGAACTATCCTTTTTAGCCATGTTCATTACTCTGCTTGTCTGGTCTTTCTCTTCTTACTTGCATGGTATGTTTGCCAATATCAACCGACAGGCAGAACAAATGAGAGAGAATGTGTAAGCAAATCTATTTCTAATTTTTCAAATTTTTGTTTCCATATGTTTTCCTCACAAAAAAAAAAAAAAAAAAAAAAAAAAAAAAGACTATTTGATGCACTCGAAGTCAATGAATTTGGCAGGTGGGAAGCAAAGTTAGGAAGCTCAGCACTTATGCTAGGCCTAGTTGGGAATATTTGTCTAGCTTTTCTCTTCTTCCCCGTGACGAGAGGATCTTCGATTTTACAGCTCCTTGGCCTCACATCAGAGTCAAGCATCAAATACCATATTTGGCTGGGGCATATTTCCATGACCTTCTTCACTGCTCATGGTTTATGTTACATCATCTTTTGGTCCAGGACAAACCAAATTTCAGAGGTAAGAATTCGAATTCTGCAAGCGAAAAATCTGCGTTATTTGGCAACCTTAAAAGCACTATTCGGTAATTTCAAAAGCTGTAAACTCAATTCAATTGTGGTGCGGTACAGATGTTGAAATGGGACAAGATTGGCGTATCAAATATGGCAGGGGAAGTGGCATTGCTCTCTGGATTAGTAATGTGGGCAACAAGCTTCCCTCGCATAAGGCGAAAGATTTTCGAGCTCTTTTTCTATACTCATCATCTCTACCTTGTCTTTGTTGTCTTCTTCGTTTTCCATGTGGGGTTCTCCTATTCTTGCATCATGCTCCCTGGCTTTTACCTATTCTTGATTGATAGGTACTTGCGATTCTTACAATCCCAACAAAGAATTCGCGCGGTTTCAGCTCGGATTCTACCCTGTCAGGTTGTTGAATTGAACTTATCCAAATGCCCAGGTGAAGCATAGACAAATAAATTTATGTGACCCTGCTATATCAATGTCCACTTAAAGAACATTTTCATATGGCAAACGCATGAATTCCTGAATAATGAAGTTGTTGTGTTTTTTCTGTCAAATTTAATTTCTAGGATTGAGTTACTCTCCAAGAAGCATCGTGTTTCTAAATGTACCTGCAATTTCCAAGCTGCAATGGCATCCTTTTACTGTTACTTCAAGCAGCAATTTGGATCCTGAGAAACTAAGTGTTGTCATCAAAAGTGAAGGAAGTTGGTCTCATAATTTGTATGATTTGTTATCATCCTCTCCACGTATAGATCGGCTTGCGATATCTATTGAAGGACCCTATGGACATACTTCAACGAACTTCCAAAGGTGCTCAAACACTTAAGACTAGATTAGTTCTTTCAAGGGACAATTTCAGGTGACTTGTGGTTTTAAACATTTTAAAATCCATGTAAAATCTCCATTGCAGGCACGAAATGCTAGTGATGGTGAGCGGAGGAAGCGGCATCACTCCTTTCATTTCCGTCATTCGCGAGCTCCTCTTCAGGGCCAACAAGGCGACCGGAAAGACTCCAAGCATATTGCTTGTTTGCGCTTTTAAGACATCTCTAGATCTCACCATGCTAGACCTCATCCTCCCAGTTTCAGACACTAACTTCGATACCTCTTGCTTATTACAACTACATATTGAAGCCTATGTCACAAGAGAGAAGCAGCCCCCAACGGATAGCTACAAATTCCCTCAAACTATATGGTTCAAACCCGACACTTTAGATGTGTCGGTTTCTGCAATACTGGGACAGAACAGTTGGCTGTGGCTTGCCATGATTGTTTCGTCTTCTTTCGTTATTTTTCTTCTGCTCATCGGCGTACTCACACGATACTACATATACCCGATTGACCATAATTCTAATATAACCTACTCTTTCCCTTCCAAATCTGCACTGAACATGTTATTCGTGTGCATCTCCATAGCCACAACTGCAACTCTGGTTTTTCTATGGAACAAGAAACGGAATGCAAACGAAATGAGGCAGATTCAGAACACGAACACACGATCACCGATAAATACCTCGCCAAGCGCATGGTTCTACGATGCTGAGAGAGAGTTGGAAAGCCTTCCTCACCGGTCTTTGGTTCAAGCCACCACAGTTCACTACGGTACAAGACCTGATTTGAAAAGTAAGCCATTTCTTAAACCAAAAACTAATCTCCTTGCAAAGGACTGTTTTTTCAAATTTGTTTTAAAACACAATTTATTGCAGAAATACTGTCGGAGTGCAAAAGCTCAAGCGTCGGGGTTCTTGTAAGCGGCCCGAGGAAAATGAGGCAAGAAGTGGCCGCAATATGTTCTTCTGGTTCCGCAAATAATCTACATTTCTACTCCTCAAGCTTCAGCTGGTGAACTGAGCTGTAGAGAAACTGCACTTTCTACGTTTCTTTGAAAGTTCGGTAGTCTCGTTTTACCTACGTCTTCCTTAGATGGTTAGTTATATTTCGATGGAAGAATGTACTAAGCAGATTTTTGAAACTAAGTAAATCACAAATTTTAAAATTATTTAAAATAAATAGCAGCTTACCAGATAAATGTTTTATTTATAATTAGTAAAAAGATTTATTTTTACATAAATTTTCCTTTTTAAGATTGATAAAAAGATTTATTTTCATGTAAAGAAAGATTTTTTATCACGAAAATTATTTTTTACTAGTTAAATGAAATATTTATACAGTAAACTGCTATTTATTTTAAAAAAAAATTAAAAATATACCATTTACTTAGTTTAATTTCAAAAATCTGTTATTTACTATAATTTCCGTATTTTTTAATTTGCATTTGTAATAGGTTTGGCATAACGTTAAAGTCAAGGTTTTAGGAGTCGAGTAGTCCAAGGTTGCTTCGATCATTTGCCTGTCATTTTTACTATATTCCGCCAGGAAGATTAAAAGGAAAATTCACATGATTTCCTTGTTGTGGAATTAAAAACAAAATAAACAAAACAAAAGAGTTAAACTCCTATCTTAACTATAGAGAATTGACCAACAGAAGGAGAAAAACGAGGACTGACAAAGGCTAAAAGCTCCAAGAGTTTTCTACGTCTATGCATCTTGCAAATTGAAATCTCTCAAAACTTCAAGAGCACAATAAAGTAATCATTTGTTTTCCTCAATTGGCCTTTCTCTTCACCAACTCGCCCCGGTAGACATTCCTTGGCCGTCTAGCAGCAACACCGTTACTATCACTATTGTTATTGTGAGTGTTACGTGACACAAAACTGTCTTTTGCCTCGAACCGAAACCGCCGCACAACACCATCAGAGTCGTAACCCTTTACTCGAGGAAAGATCTCATACCTGCCGTCATGTTTTCGTCTTTCCTCATCGCTGCCATCATATCTACGTGGCCTTCCTCTACCCATTGTAGGTTCGTAGTAATCATCTGAAGTAAACCTTTGAAACAAACAACACATGGCAAACCTTAGGCCCTGCTGGAATATTCTTGCAGGGAATCTCCTGCCCTCGAAATGATGATCCGCAGCACCATTTTGATCGTCAAACCTTTTGGAATTGTTACGTTGCGGGAGCAGCGACAGAGTCCAACAAAAGAACCGGAGCTCTTTTCGAAGTAGGAGTCCAGACGAAGCCGTTTCGCATATTAACAAAGGCCCTTGACAGCAACAGGTACTCCCCAAGTTTGCGCTTTTTCCCACGTGCCCCTCAGTTTCCCATATTTTACTTTTTCGTCCCGACGTGCAAAATCGACCTCTACATATTGATGTCTGATTCACATATAAATGGTTGACCTGTTCACAAGCACTGAGGATAATGCCTATCCAATAAGCATTTTGAAAATTAAGAAATTCAAACATATATTTTTTTTTTTTTTTTCTTATTAGATTAGAATTTAAATAGTCCCACTTCACTGTTATAGAGCTGATTATATAAAATACCTGGGGATATCTATCTGTTTACATGTCAAATAAAAAAAAAATACAAAAACGATCAATAGAAAGACAAAAACCAACCAATAAAGATTACTTTCTTGCTCAATCCCCAAAGTTGAGAGAATAATAATCAATTATCAATGAAGATTAAAAAAAAAAACAAAAAACAAAAAAAAACAAACAAACAGCTTTGAAAAATATCCGGATTGCAAGAAAACAGGTTGCCAAAAATAGAAATCATGCGGGACAGTATAAGGCAAGCTTTCCAAGTTTTAGTAAGATTTTGCAAAAATGGCAACTTCCTTGGCGGGATTGCCGGTCATCAGGCATGTCTTAATCCCTTGGGGCTGTTCAAAAGGGAAACACCTAATAGTTGCCCCTGTTTCTTCTTTCACTTTCAACTCATCTGCGTCACTGTGACAATATAATCAAATATTTCTAATTAGAATTGCAATTGAACTAGTGAATATAGATAACGATACAGGCTTATAAAGCTTGTATTGTAGAGATAATAGTAACAAGTCAGTTTATATGTACCTAGCTGACCAAGGTCCCCTTGCCCATTTGCCTTCGGAGATTGCCTCTTTAAGTTCATCGTATGATGTAACATCCACAATGTTGCTGCCCTCAAAAAAAAAAAAAAAAAAAAAAAAAAAAAAAAAAAAAAAAAACACTTCTTGTCAATGTCTTTTCAGACTTTGGCAAACACAGTGGGATGGATTCTGACGTTGTACTAGGTTATACAGTCAGAATACATAAGATCTTGCCCAGTGCCGAATCTAAACCCCACATATAAAGCAGTTGCTAGAATTTCTTTGAGTGAAAAAACAGCGATTATGAGGGTGTAGAATTTCTGAGTGAAAAAACAGCGATTATGTGGGCGTGTGTAAAAACATATCCCACTGATGGGACACAATTTCGAAACGCTAGACCACATTAGGATCACATTACAGCAAAAAAAAGTATTGACAATTTAACAAAATTTAATGAAGATGTGACGATTTAGAACTATGCCCATCAATAGGAACCTAGCACATGTCGCTTTACAACCATGCAAAGGTGGCAAATACTAGAGTACAAGAATGCACCTATCTCGAAATGATGTTGCCTTCCCCAAAAGAGATAACTGGATCTCATCCAATTTGTCTTTGACATAAGCCTCCAATGTTGCAGGCTCCATCGATATTCCAAAAACCTTTCCTTGCTTCCCAGGAACATCCCTCCTAGATATGACCACACTCCGGCTTGCAACATCACGCGGACCAATTTCAATTCTTAAAGGGACTCCCTACAAGATCAAGGCCTGTTTTTGAGGTGACTGACAGTAGTAAAAGTATCAATAACACATTTTCAGGGGGAAGATTAATACGTAATCATAGATATTATGATGGTTAATTTTTGTTTCCTTTTGGGATCGGGGGTCCCAATAAAATGCTAAATGAAAAACAACAAGCCAAAACTTAACAATCATGTTATTTATATTCAAGAATAAAGGACAAACCTTCATCTCCCAAAAATTGAATTTCCATCCTGGAGTTCTCTGCTCAGAGTCGTCAAGTTTAACTTTAATTCCGGCAGTTTGGAGAACCTCTTTTACAGATGATGCAGCACTACGAACTCCTGCCCTATCATCATCTGTCTTCCAAATTGGTACAATCACCACCTAAAAGTGTGCAATACACAATCCTTTTAGGGGCAAAACAAAAACACATGCAAGCACGACCAGGTTCAAGCACACACAAATACAAATCTGCTTCCCAGAAACAACAATGACGTTAAATTGAATGAAAACTCATAAGATTAAGTTAATTAACATATGAAATAGGAAACAAAGATAATTCAATTTTTGGACGCCTAAAAAGTGAACAGATTGAGCATCTTAAGTAAACAAAAGAAATAAGGCATCTCAAAATCAGCATAAATTTTTATTATAAGTAGGCAGCAAATTTTATTCTTTTTTTTTTTTTTTCTTTATGTCCATTTCCTATGGCGTCTAAACCCTGTAATCACATATTAAAACTCACATAAGAGTTTCTTTTAGACAAGTCTATTTCAGCACACAAAATATGTGTGTGTGGCTGCGATCATTGGCTCTCTGATGATTCAACTACAACCACATATCCACAGAAAAGTTTTATAGCGTTACCTGGATTGGTGCAACCCTTGGAGGAAGCATTAAACCTGTATCATCTCCATGGGTCATGATTATACCCCCAACAAAGCGAGTACTGATAGCCCATGACGTTTGCCATACATGCTGTCTTTCACCTCCTTCATCAGTGAACTGTAAAAGCACATATTTGGACAAATTTCTCCATGATTGATAATCCCATAAACGGATAGACAAGGGGCACTGAATGAATCCAAGGGAACATTTGTATGGCAACTACCTGCGTTCCAAACGCGCGGGAGAAGTTCTGCCCAAGATTATGGCTAGTTCCAGCCTGTAGCGCCTTCCGATCACCCATCATAGCCTCTATTGTATAAGTCCTATCCGCACCAGCAAATGTCTCAACTTTTGATTTTCGACCTGCAATAACAGGTATTGCAGTTTGCTCGTAAGCAAATTTTGTATAGACATCAATCATCTGTATAGCCTGCAAGTTCAGCAGTACCAATACATTAAAGAAATAAACATAATACTACAACAGAAGAAGCATACATACAACAAGATACAAACCTCTTTTTCTGCCTCTTCTGGAGTGGCATGGGCAGTATGGCCCTCCTGCCAAAGAAATTCAAGAGTCCTCACAAAAGGTTTTGTGCGCATCTCCCATCTCGTGACATTTGCCCACTGACGCAAACATGGAAAGCATACAAAGAATACGGGATTCAATTGCTTAAGTCTTTGCAACTTTAAGCATTATAAATGAGAAAACAACAAATCGAACCTGGTTAATCATAAGAGGAAGATCACGGTAACTATGAATCCACTGAGTAAACATGTGATTCACTATGGTTTCACTTGTAGGTCGAACCTGCCAGAGCCTCAAGAAGTGCAAAAATCAAACCCAAATCTTAGGTCATAGTTTTATAGAACCTCAAACAGAAAAGCACATCAAATTACATCTTCAATACACTCAAAAGAAAACTTTTCGAGAATCAGAAACCAAAAATGACAGTAGTTATTCAGGATGGTACATACCACAAGTTTTTCTTCAAGTTCTTTTCCTCCTCCAATTGTAACAAGTGCTAGTTCCGGACTGAAACCCTCAACATGGCTAGCTTCTTTCTCTATGAACGAGTACGGTATAAACTGCATTTTAAAAAAAGACACACACACAGACAACAACAACAACTGAATTTTGAAAACAATGCCAGGTGAAATTCTGATATTGCATCAAAACAACCACACATTTACGAACTTCTTTGGTGCAATTATCCAAATTCATGGACTTAGAAACCATTTTATTCAAGTTCAGCTCTTAGACAGTGAGAAATAACATCTAACTACAGCTTTCATGACAGAATTTTCATAATAAAAGGTCACTTACCTGAGGGAAATACATATTACTATGGCCAGTCTCCTTGAACTTCACGTTCAAATAGTCCTACGAAACAAGCAAAAAGCCTCACACAAACTACAACGTAGAATTTAGAAAAAAAAAAAAAAAAAAAAAAAAAAAAAAAAAAAAAAAAAAAAAAAAAAAAAACAAAACAAAACAAAACAAAACAAAACAAAACAAAAACAAAAAAAAGGTGTTTCTTTTCTTCTTCAGATACCTGAATGGCTTCCCAAATGGCGTAACCGTAGGGACGAATGACCATGGTGCCTCGAACGGGACCGTAATCAGCGAGCTCGGCGGAATCAATGACGTCGAGGTACCAAGCATTGAAGTCCTGCGACCGAGGCGTGACGGCTCGGTCCTGGACGCGGCTCCTCTGGCCGCCGTCGACTCGGTTCTCGGTCTCCGCCGCCGTGCTCTGTGCCGAGGCCCTGACGGAGAACGGCGGAGGCCGGAGATGGTGGCGCCGCCACGGAGCCGCCGGGTACCGGGCGGAGATGGAGGGAGAGAAGAAGGAGGTGAGAGAAGGCAGTCTCAGAGTGACCACCATTTTTGGGGGTTTTTGGGTTTTTGGGGCTAAGAAAACTTGGGGATGAATAAGAAGAAGATGCTGAATCCTGATCACGTTCCAATGCATTGTAGCTGATGGTCGTTTCGTTTGCTTCTTTCACCATTGGGCTTTATTAACATTGAGAAGCCCATGTTCTTTTTATTTGGCCCACAAATCAACTTTACGTTGTGTGTGAGGAATGAGAAATTTTGAGCAGAAAAAATTAGAGAAAATTGTTATAAAATAATAGTAAAAATTATAATGGCAAGAAACTAAAAGAACAAGAGAGAAATATGAGAGATAAAAAAAATTATATATTCTTTATAGTAAGGAGTGATCATACAAGTAAATACCTCCTTTATAGCTTAAGAATCATAACTAGAGGTCATACAAAAAGGCGTAAATTATATAAGTTACATGCAAAATTAAGAGAGGAGTAATAGAGAATAATACACAATATTAAAAGAGAAAATAATAGAGCCTAAATGAGTGGTTTAATATTCATATATGTTATGGAATATCAAGATGTGACATCCAATGCATTTGAATTACAACAAAAATCGAGTAAATGGTTGTTTTTCTAACCACGGTCGAGTTTTTTTTTTCTATAGCAAAATGACCGTTTTTCCTAATAGTCAATCAATAATTGACCAACACTATAATTTATGAAAAATTTATCATTACTATGTATGTAATTTGTTGATCAAAATTAATTAATGATTTACCAATGATTAATTTATTTAGGGGTAAAATGTGGAAAATATCGTTTATTAATCAGGCATATAAGAGTCATATAGTTGGTAACATCTAGCTTTTAATAAATAATGATTTTGCAAATAGATCAGGGTTTGCTTCAAAACATTTTGTAAGTCAAGGGCCCAAAAAAAGAAGATGTGCGTAGTTTGGGGGTCAGAAAGAAAATTGATCCCACGTGTTTTTTGTTTCATTTTCTCTAGTTTTGGAATTGGTGGAGAGAACTTTCTGATTGTCGAGATTTTTGATTTATCCAAAGAAAACGTCAATATATAAATAAACTATTATTAAAAGAAAAGATTCTACTTGTTGAGAGAGAGAGAGAGAGAGAGAGAGAGAGAGAAAGATAGAGAGGGCCCAAAACTGAAGTGAGATTAGTGGAGGAAAAAGAAAGAAGAAAGAGAAGAAACCTACCCCAACCCACCATACAGCTAGTTATCCGAATTGCACAGAGATGTTTTCCTTAAAGTTCTCTACTGTATAACTGGACAAACATCGCTTTCTAAATAAATACACTGAAAGTGTTGTAATGGCATAAATGGCCATTACTGCCAAAAAAAAAAAAAAAAAGAAAAGAAAAAATGCTGTTTTTTAAGGGAAAAACGACGTTAAATTTCAGCACAAGACGTAGAGAAATTGCAAATTCAAATTTATTATGGCTTTGTTCACTTCGTGGATTCGAATTTTTAATTCGAGTTGAGATGTGACATTTTTTAAGAATTTTTCACTATAACAGAAAAAATTAGACGTGACATTTTCTGAGAGCATTTTACTCTAAAAACTTAAAACTGAAAACTCGAATCGGTGAAATGAACAAGACTTAAATAGTTAAAGATGAGATTCGGATCTCAGAAACAGTAATGACAAACATTAAATGGAATGTGCCTAAAAGTAAGAATGTGTTCAAGGGTAAATTCATGCTTTAGTACCAAAAAAGAAAGATAGAAACCACAAGTAAAAATCAGACTTCGGATTCATCTGTAGCCCCGTCTGCATTAAGAAGAGAGCCAAGTTTTTAACAAATAACAAACTAAAAGAATGTGTTTTTACACACACAAAAGGATATTCAATATCTGGGTCTATTTCCAGCAAAAAAGAATTCAAGTTTTATAACAAAAGCATAACAATGCAGTTTAAGTGGTGTTGGGCAATTAGGGTGAGTCCATCAACTTGAAATTGATGCTGTCACAGTCCTTCCAGAAAGCACTGCTGTAAATTGGTGATTTCGGACTCCTACAAGGTGGAGAGTTCATCTCCTGTTTCCAGAGGCATTCATCTTCAATTAGATGCTTGGTGATCTCCTCCGGTTCCAAAGTAGACAGAGGATTCTGAGGCTGTAACAAAGGTAAAAGAATCATGACCATTTGTCAGGTAAGAAAGAAGTATGGAAAATAACAGAAACACAGTGGAAAGAAAAAGAGTACGAAATAAAAATTTACCATCATCTTGCTCAACTTTACAGGAGGAACCCGTGGAGATTCAACCTGTTGTGAAAAACCTAATAGAAAAAATAAACCGATCAAAATGACAGACAAAATCACATGTGCAAGTTTATGATAATGTGCAATGAATTAGTCCAAGCTTTTTGTATACCGTTGGTTAGTCCAATTGAAACCAGAAACTGTTCCACGTCCATCGGCTTAGTCTTCGCTTTGATGCATTCTTGATGGTCATGCAGAAACTGCTCCTCTGCAATACAACTGGGAAAGAGATGTTCCTCTTCTACAGCGCTCAGCTTCAGGGAAAGCTTGTTCTTTGAAGCCTCGTGAAGATGTGCTTTCCCTGAGTTTGAAATATCGGAGAGTGCTTTTCTGCTACGAGTCTGCACTTTTTCTGAGGTTTTAACAATGCTTTTTCTGTTGCTTTCTTCACGAGTCACTTCTTTGATGAAACCAAAATTCTTGGAGTTCTGCTTCTTTGATGCCTGAGTGGGGGCAATGTTGGTTGAGTTCGATATTTCACCAAGCGGTTTCCTTCCACCAAGCCCCCCTTTCTTCTGTGATTTATTTGCATGCATCTTTCCCCCAGCAGAAGCTCCTGCAGTATTAAAAATTACCCATGTCAAATAGCTTTAACAGCAGAAGTGAATCAAGGAAACAACCAG
Source organism: Morus alba (assembly GCA_012066045.3). Taxonomy (NCBI): domain Eukaryota; kingdom Viridiplantae; phylum Streptophyta; class Magnoliopsida; order Rosales; family Moraceae; genus Morus; species Morus alba. Next base: position 2,837,199 of record CP050234.2, read on the forward strand.
TAAGTAAACAAAGAACTGGAGTAATACCACTATATTGAACATTTAAGTTCTGATCATGAAACGGGACACCAATTGTCGATGCCATTGTGCTTTTTCTGGGAAAACTCAGCTCAGTATTCTGCAAATATTGTAAATAAATAAATATAAGAAACCACACAAAAAAAATTAAGCACAATTCATATACAAGCCCCATTGGCAAAAAATGAAACCATAGATACAAGATCCAAAATGTTAGAAACTTAGATACAAGATCCATATCCATGTTTATTGCCAACTTAGATGCAAGATCAAATGTTAAAAATATTCATATCTTGAATAGCGGCGGTGGTCAAATACCAAACCAAATCTATGTTTATTACTTTATTTCAACTTAGATAGAAATGTTGGAAGATTCATATCTTGAATGGCGGCGGTAAAATACCAACCCAAATTCAAGTTTATTGGCAAATAAACCAAGTATGCAGAAGTTAGCATTTTTAGAAAATACTAAAACAAACGAAAACTTTCTACTGCGCACAATTGTTAAAAAGATTCATATCTTGAATAGCGGTGGTCAAATACCAAACCAACTCTATGTTTATTACCTTATTTTCAACTTAGATAGAAATGTTGGAAGATTCGTATCTTGAATGGCGGTGGTAACATGCCAACCCAAATTCAAGTTTATTGGCAAATAAACCAAGTATGCAGAAGTTAGCAACTTTAGAAAATACTAGAACAAAACGAAAACTTTCTACTGCGCATCATTGATCCTCCTCCAACATAGATTTTCAAACATTGTAACTGAACTGGGTGGGGAAATTTTAAGTCGAAATCTGGAACACCAAAAAGCATAGCAAACCCTAAACTTTCATGAGAATCTGAGATAACAATATTAATTTTCCAAGTAGCCACGGAAAGTAACGATTGGTGGATCAAGAACCCTATATTTAATATTACGAAACCCAAATAAAAGGGAAAGTTTCACGAACGAAACCCTAACTTGAGTCATATGATGATTTTCTTCTCGGTTTCAGAAAAATGGAAAACCAAAAAAACAAACAGATAGAAAAGTCACAATACAACATTCCATATCTCAAATCTCTCACATTTTTTCGCAAACCAAACGGCCAAGTAGTTCGAACAAAATCAATTTTTACGGCAAAATTCACAAAAGGAAAAAAAAAAAAAAAAAAAAAGGAAGAAGAAGAAAAGAAAAGCCAAAGCAGTTTTCAGAAAATGTGAGAAAACTTACAGAATCGATTTTGAGGAGGAAAATCCTTAGTGATTTCGACTTTCTTGCGTTTTCTTGGAAGATAATTTTTTTCTCGCTTTCTATCTCGTGTGATTTCTCTCTGAAAGTATTTTACTGGTTAGTTTTTCGATTTGGGTCTTCTTTATAAAGCGCGACCATGCTCCAACGGTAACATTATGCGTTTTCACGGAAATACCCATCATTTTAACGCATAATTACTAAAATGACAAAACCGTCTTCAATCGTCCGGTTTGGGCGCGTGATCTCGAGTTGTAAATCAAGTTGGGCCCTTCTCTGGCCCCTTCTTTGGGCCCAAGATGGATCATGGAGCCTTGTCCGCATTATTGGGACAGATTTTTTGTTGGAAAATAATAAAAAAATATGTCAATATAAAAAGCTTAAAAAAGTATATACGTTAATTTTTAATTATAAAAATTAGTAGATCATAACTTATTAAGTTATGATTCATAACCAAATAAGTTATGGATAAACTTGTTAAGTTATGGTTTATAGCCAGACAAATTATGGACAAAAACTGTAAATTATGGACAATAACTTGTCAAGTTATAGTTCATAACCAGACAAGTTATGGACAAAAACAGTAATTTGGCCTATTTATTAACTTATGTAAACTATTAGTCTATTAATTTTAATTCATTTTAAGTTTTAACCTATTTTTCTCTTTCTTCTTTTTTTTTTTTTTTTTCTTTTTCTTTTTAAGAGATGGGAAATAGCCTTCTAAATAATAAAAAGGGGGATCGAGAAAAATAAGCATGGTTAAGGGTAATAAAAATAAGTAGGTTAAGATTTATAATGAGTTATTTAATAGGTCTAAAAGGTGTAAATTCAAATTTATACTAAATTAATTTCAAAAACATCCTTATTTAGAAAAGGAAATAAAATTCTAAAATTTACCATGCCTCTCTTTCCACTCTCTATCTTCTCGCTATTTATATTGTAAATTTAGGATTTACAAATAAACATAATGTGTATTCTTACGATAATTCTTATGTATTCATAATATATATATATATATAATGTCTTCTGACAATAAGAGTAGCGTAAAAAATATAACTTTTTCCATACTAGTGCGCGACATCATTTTTTTTATATGTAACAATAGGTTCGCTTAATTATAATATTTAAAAAATGTAGTAGAACACATGTAACATTGAATCTTACACTTAAACACACTAAAGTTTAAACAAACTTTTGAACAACATTACACAAAAAAAAAAAATAAAAAAAAATGACATTTGTTAGGAGTTCTCAAGACCTATAAGGCTGTCAGATTTAACACTTTACCTATATATACTAAATATACGAGAAATTTTCAAGAATATTATAAAATAGAAAATACTATTTTATTTATGCTATTAATTTTAAATTTATCATTTATATTGTTAATATTCTGGTATGATATCATTTACATTCTATCAAAATATTTTTTTAATAGCATAAAAATAAGATGATGAAAAATAGTAGTTATTTATGTAATTTTACTATAAGAACATTTGAGATTTATAACCTTCTCCCCTAAAAGAATAAATTTTATAAATGCCCTTTAAAATATCTATCTTGTTTTAAAATGTCTTCAATTTTTTTAAAATTGTTCGAAACACTCTTTAATCTATAATAAACAGTTCATATTACGTCCAGTTCGAAGCATAAATTTCCATTTTAAAATACCTCCAATTTTTTTTAAAATCTTTCAAAGCATATATTTGCATTTTCTCCGAGATCTCATTTTGAGTCGGACCCATATCAAATTCTATAAATTTTATATGGTTTTTATTTTATGTGTGTCCCTACAGTAGAAAAGTTGTAAATAATCTATTTGTTATTGCATTTGGAAAGTGGAAATTCCTTTTCTGATAATGACAACCAAACTCGTTTTTTTTTTTTTTTTTTTTTAAATCCTTGTATTTACCTTTTCCCTGTTTTTTCCAACAAAATGTAATAAGAACGTCCTGATTATATATCCAATACATGATACCTGGTACTCTCATTGTGCAACATTAGCCAATAAAATAAAAACTGAAATTACAGGAAATTATTTTCCTAAAAAATAAATTCAGGAAAAATCCGCAACCCTTTTGCACACATCATTAATCAATTCGTGATCTGTGTAATTGGAGTATTGGAAGATGTATGTAATACATATACAGTTCGTGCCTAATACTTGACTTTGCAAGGAATCCAAACAGGCAAACACACAATCATAGATCATACGTAGGTCCATGTTTCTAACGTGAAATGAGGACCACTTCTCTCATTAAGATAAATGGTACAAGAAGCATGAAAATTCTCTTTTATTTGCCTTAAAAAAATGAGATTTATAAAATAATAAAATAATAATAATAATAATAATAATAATAATTTAATACAAGGATATGAAATAAATAAATAGTAATAGAACTTGATAAAAATATAACGGTTGGAAAAGTGCTATAATCTGAGATGATACGAGGATTCAAATTAGGATACGAGAATTTAAATTAAGGTGTTTCTAACATAATTCTGAAACTAAAATTATCATTCATAATTTTGGGTTCAAATTATGATTTTGAAACTATGATTCAAAATCAGATTTGAATCACCTTGAATCAAGAGAAGAGTGGTTTTAGAATCATAATTTGAGCTAGTTTAAAACATCACATCAGATTCAGAATCATCCAAACCAGACATTGATTTTGAATTATGCATCTGAATCACTGTAAATAAACATTGATTTTGAACCAGGATCTATAATCATGATTATGAATCTATCTACTAAACGCAATTACAAGTGATTGTACAATTTAAAATATAATTAATCTTATCCCTCAAAAGATTGGTGTCTGTTGCAAGCCACATCACACATATAAGCAATATTAGCTAGAAATACGCACCAAATATATATATTGCTAGGATGGGAATTTTTACACGCATCATATTTTGTTCGGTACTCAATAGCTAGAATAATTGGCTTTCTTTAAGTAGCTGAACAAATGTTTACCCGTGTTTCCATGCATGGCATGAGATCATAGGACAAAGTAGAAAAATGCAGCCATAATTATAGGTAGCTTACAAACACCAAACTTCTCAAACTCATTTTTATGACCTGTCCTCTGTGGAAATAACAAAATATTTATACGTTTGGTTGGTAGATTCGTATCATTATTTGAATCATAATTCGTAACTCGTTATAATATTTTTCTTTATAAAAAATACACTTCAATCGAGAATAATTCTGAATCATGATTTTAAATCTACCAAACGTTAACTATTCATTAAATTTGTTTTCCAATTAATATAGTTTTTAGAAGAACATCTTTTCACATTAATATCACGGATTTCTTGTAGATCTTTTCCCCCCCGTTTATGCCTGCCATTATTTGACCAAATTTACTGTTTCACATTCAACTTGGAAGTTTGGCATGAAACATTGGGAAATTTGTCTTTTATAGTTTCTCAATCAATCTTTTGAATTACTTTACATAGGACTTAATCACCAAGTTGTCCGATCAAGGAAAAAAAAAAAGCACCAAGTTGACCCTAAGATCCTACCCAAATTAACTTTGATTTTCTGATTAGGCACATATTTAACATGTTTAGTTCATAAACTTAAATAAAAATTAAAATTTTATAAAAAAAAAATACTATAAGAAAAAGATAGAACGAACTTATAAGATAAAACCTTGTCACACAAACAACGAAAATGCTGACTTGCTTCATCACCAACGGCATGGTAAAATCACAAAACTGCAAAAAGTAACCGGTAAAGTCATAATAATTAGAGGTTCTTCTAACCAGAAAAAGCAAAATAGAAGGTTTTGACTTTACGTACCATGTGGATACCCTTTTGGCCTTTTGCAGTTCTTCGTGCCTTGCTTTTGTTGAAGGAATATTGAATAATTGTGATAAATCTATTCAACTTATCAAATCCAACAATCTCCTTTAATCAATATTTCTCCCTCTCTTTTTTTTTTTTTTTTTTTTCCCTTAGATTTTTCAGCAGTACTTGATAAAATAAATTATCATTAGTTTTTTTTTCTAATTATTAAACTTATATAAAAAATATTTGTTCCCTAATTTTTTTTTTATTTTTATTCGACTTTCATCAGATCTAATAATTAAAAATATTAAGATCTAACCTTAAATTATTATTTTTTTCGTTTTAACATTGATTACTTCATCTAAAAGGGTAATCTATTTCTCAAATGTCATTTATTTTTTTTTTCCGTGAAAGTCATTTATGCTCTTTTTCCACTTGCATATACGATCACATATTATGACTAATCGTTTTTGTCTCACCCCTTTGTCCCAAAGGCCTAGACGGCCACCCAACAATAACTGTTTACTACTGCCCCTCATGATGGGAAACGCTCTAGCAATGAAAGTATTATTGTGCATTTATGTTTCTTTATAGAAGATGCATATTGCGCAGGTCCTCATCTATTTGTCTCCCACTGACTCTTCCCATGAACCTCAACGCTTAATTAAAGATTGGCATGTTTATGCCTATGACAAGCATAGAGTGAGACTTTATATATATATATATATATATATATATAGAGGAAATTTTTTTCATTCAGTATCATGAAAAACTATCGTACACAGATTAAATCTTCATCAAATTGGTGTCAAACTATCATACTTTTTTTTTAATTGAATTCTCCTATTTTATAAATGAAGTAGAAAGTCTGAATTTGCAACAAAGTTTTTTTCTTCTTCTTCTTTTAGACTTTCATTGATATGCTTCCTTACCGGACGTAATTTATCTTCTTAACCATTAAATATGATTAAAATCACTTTAAATTTTAAAAAAATATATTTACAGAACATTTGATACAGATTTAACGACTAAAAATAAAAAATTACAGTAATTTATTTTTTTTATCTCTGTTAGTGAAACTCTCTTTTCATTTTCTTTTCCTCTTTTGTTATTTTTCCGAAGAGAATTGCAAGTGTTTATGAGAAAGAAATATAAAAGGTAGAGCATGCTTTAGACTTTCATCGATAAGCCTTCTTACCGGACGTAGTTTATGTTTTTAACCATTAGACATGATTAAAATCACATTAAATTTTAAAAAAAAAAATTACAAAGCAGGATTATTTATGATACAGATTGAACGGCTAAAAAATAAAAAATTACAGTAATTCATTTTTTATAGTTCTGTTAAAGAAACTCTCTTTTCATTTGCTTTTCCTCTTTCGTTACTTTTCCGAAGAGAATTGCAAGTGTTTATGAGAGAGAAATATAAAAGGTAGAACATGCGTGTATGCTCAATTTGAATATTAGAGCAACTTTGGGAGAAAGCTTTTTAGTGAGATAGAGCTAGCGTTTCTTTCTCCTTATAAACTTTGCTGGATATAAATGAGATTCCATTTGCAGGTGATGAAAATAAAAAAGTATTTAGTGGCAAACACAAGTCTAGAAGAACGTATATCAAGCACAACCACGTTGTAAATTCCATACACAATGTCTGATGAAGTATAATTTTTTGAACTGTCAAATTACATCAGAATCTCAAATGCAGAGACCAATTTTGGAAGAAACGTAAACATTGTTTTAGGATTAAAAAGGTAGACTCCCATGCAGAGCCAATCCTGAAGCACCAGAAGGTTTAAAAAATAAAATAAAATAAACCCTTATCTTGTATCTTTCAATCACGTGGAACAAATTAAGAAAATGATTTTGACAATTGCATGTCCTAGATGTAGAGGCAAACGTCTGAAGAGTACTACTTTTTGAAGAAACCTGCTACAATGTTAAGAGGGTAAAATGGTACTCACGAACAAACTATATAAGAAACCAATTATCACAATCCCTTTCAACCTCTACTTCTATAAGGTACAGATAAAACATGCCACCATTGAAATAATTGAGTTCTAGAGATCACGATCAAAACAAAGGAAAATGTAAAATGAATCTCTTCTAAAAAAACCCATATCATAAAATGAAAGATTAAATCATGACAATGGCCGGAAAGCGATGATGGAGATAGAGTTTTACTTGCGTCGCATCGCATGATGAAAAATCTTTGCACATTTGGGGTAATGCAATATTTTCACTTTAAATAATTGTGTCACTTATTATTTTGAAACATTAATTAGTGACGAACATTCTTTCTCTAATTGAGATTAATAAATAAAATAAAATAAAGTAAAAAACACTTTCTAGTTTCTAGCTAGAGTTAGCTAGAGGGAATATGCCACTTGAGATGTGATTTTTTTAGCATAAAAGAATCTCCAATTTCATTAATATGGACGGCATTGTCAAAGGGCAAAGTTCATGATATAGCAACGAATTCTAACCTACATCGAGATAGTAGGCGAAATTTAGGATAACGCGAGAGAATAAAAACGGAGGAGTAAGTTTGATGTGTTCGTATTTTATCAAAGAACAACATTATATTTTATTATTTTTAGAAGAATAGACCAACCTATCATCCTTGAGATTGGAAAAGAGACGCAACTGTATTAGTTTATTTATTTATTTTGGTGAAAGTGAAAAGCAATTTGTGCAAATCTTTTGAAGCTCACCCATACATCTATTTGTTGGATAACAAAAAAAAAAAAATATATATATATATATATATAGTACAATCATTTGGAGAGTTGTTGAATTATTTTACAGATTTTGAAGCTACAATCAGCAAAATAAAATAGTGCAAAAGTTTATTTCACAACGACAAAATACATAAAGATGTTTTATGTTACATAACGTAGGAATCCCAAATACCAAATGAAGATCCCTCTACGTATTAACAATAAGATGTGTACTCTATGATGCTCGGCAAAAAGCCGAATCAAGTTTCATACATGCGCACGTGAAGCCCCCCTACCCTATCCCAAATTCAAGCAATAGGCAAAGAAAGTGCTGTAATGGGACCCATTGGGAATTGGACACGTAATTTCCCAGTAAATAACCACATTTTCCAAATAAATACAAACGAGAGCAACAAAAGGGGAAAAAAAATAATCTAGAAGTGGAGCCCGTCCATGGTTGGTACTTGGTAATGTAACGCAAGCTTCAATCCACACGACAAATCAGCGAAATGTACCAAACACCACCTTTCACACACCCAAAACTGATGATAATTAATGAGGTGCACGGGAATTTTCTCGGAATCCAAACACTCGGATTTTTATTTGTTTCCGTTTGGTGGGGGTGGGGGTATTTCTTTTTCTGTTTCCTTTTCTTGCCAATTCTTTCGGGAAAACGTCAATAATACTTTCTTTTATAACAATTAATATAACATTAGTAAGAAAGTGAAGTAAGAGACATAAAAATGAAAAAGAAGAAAAAATAATAAAAAAAAAAGGGGAGAAAAATGAGTGAAGTTAACGCCAAGTAGATGCGACGGTGAGAGTGCGACCCATCCAACCAAAGCAAACTCCTCCATTCTCTTCTTTAACAGTAAAACCCGGGGGGACTCGGTTAGAACTCAGCCGAGTCTTGACGTTTTGACCCAGCGGTTTCAACTCGAACCCGGCCATCCCCATCCGTGCCCTCCACTTCCCAAACACCTCGCATCTCTCGACCCGGTCCCTCCCCTCGCACGCGACTGAGTTGCCAAGTTTCCGACTCAGCGCCTCCTCCACCGCCTTGACTCGTTCCGAATTATCCCTCGCTGCGGTGGACTCGATCGAGTCCAATAGCGCGCCGTAGTACGCCCACGACTCGTTCAGGCGCGCCATGAACGGCGCCGTGTTGGTGTTCAGCTCCTGCTCCACCAGCACCACCACGCGCGGCCCCATCGCCTTCACGCGCCGGAGGAGCTCGTCACGTGGGTTCTCCGTCGACACGCTCTCGTCCGGCGTTCTGTACAGCTTGAAGGCGAAATTCACGGCCAGAGGCTCGTCGGCCTCGCATCCAAGCGATTCGCGACTCAGCTCGCCGATCTTCAGACTCACCACGTTGAATTCAAGCACAATTCCAAGCCCCTCGGCGAGTTGCCTCAACTTCTCTCCGACGGCGTTGAGTCTTTCACGTCCGCCGTTGCTGTCGGCGAGGGTGGTGATCTTAACACCCCACCGGAGGCTTGCCGTTCTGATGACGCGCAACAAGCGCGCGTAGGAGACTCACGTACTGCCCGCCATGACCGATGTCGAAATCGATAACATGAACCTTGTTGCTCTTAGCGACCGGCTGGTCCGGTAATGTCGCCTCGAGAATCGCGAGGTTGGCCGCCATGAGGCCGAGGCTAAAGCAAGGCGAGAGATCGTGGAGCGACTGGACCGCCGCGGCGTGCTCCAGCGAGAAAAGCTCAATCACCGGCGGCGGGTTCTCCAACGGGTTGACCCGCGATTTCAGAGCCGAGGCGACGAACTCGAGCACTCTCTGCTCCGAATTGGGCCTAGGGTTCGACACCTGTCCCTGGCGCGTGAGGATCTCAGACGCTACGTCCGTTTTCCCTTCCGAAATCGCCGACGCGGCTTCCATCAGCGATTGCTTCGAGCAGGTCGTGGTGGCGGGAGAAGCCACCGACGACGACGAGGAAGAGGATGACGAGGTCGGCGACGGCGAAACCGGTTTCTGGCTCTGATTAGGGCTGATCAGATTCTGTATCGTCTCGGACCACTCGCTGTTGCTGTTGTTGGTAATCGCAGAGACGGGGTCGCCTTCCTCCTCATCGTTATCATCGAGAAGCTGCTTCTCTAGCTCCTGAAGCCGGTGGTTTATCATCTTCTTGTCGGAATCTACCGCCGGAATCCGATTCTGTACAGCACTGTTCACATAAGCAGCACCTTGCATCGCCGGGGTACTAGGCTGAGGACGGAGCTGCTGAAGGATAGGAAGACCAAACCTTTGAGACGATAACAAAGAAGAAGAAGAAGTCTCGGAGGCCGCGGTCGTCGTAGGCGAAAATTCAATCGGAGAAAGAGGGGATATTGGCGAAGAGTGCTGATAAGCCCTGGGTTTGACAGAGCGAAGGTAGTTCACCTGGGCTGGCATATATTGCTGGTGAGATTGGAACTCGGCGAGGGTTCGCTTCCCGATCATGGTGGTGGCGGGGTTGTGGCGAGCGATCCGCGAGGTGGCGTTTTCGAGGAAGAGGCCCGGAAGGTTGGGTCGGCTACCGTAAGGAGGCTGAGACGGGTTGTTGTTCATGGCGGCGGCGATGGATCGGCCGGTGGCGGCGTATAAATCGGGAAGACCGCCACCGCCCCCGGTGAATCCGGATTGCATTATGGCTTTTTTTCTCTCTTCTTGCTCTTTCTCTCTCTATCCGGGATTTTTGAGAGAAGAAGAAGAAGCTAAAAGAGCTGGCTTTTGAAGAAACGCATGAGAGAGAGAGAGAGAGAGAGAGAGAGAGAGACGGTTTCTTTCTCTTATGGCCTTTAAATTGATAATAATGGGAAAAATAAATAAATAAATTATATAACCAAGGGAGAGAGAGGTTTCCAACTTTCCAACTAGCGCTTAGGCTCTCTGGTTTATGGTTTATGGTTTTTTCTCTTTTTATATTTTTAATTTTTTGCAGCTGAATCTACGTGGTATATCTGCAGTTCAATCTTATATCGTTAAATTCAGGTAAGCGTGATATTTATGAGGAATGGACGGTGATTGCGTCCGCTCAGATGAACACTTCACGCACACGCAACGCAATGCCTGCTCTTTCCAATTGAAGCCGAAAAAAAATTTTCTTCCTTGTTTATAACGCGTTAAACACACGTACCAATGATTGGAAGTGTGACTTGGACGCGCCGTTGTTTTAAGCGGGACATTTATTCTGTTTTAAGTGAAGGGAGTTGATCGATCAGCGAAAAAAAAAAAAAAAAAAAAAGTGAAGGGAGTTGATCTTTATTCGGCACTGATCATCTGACTGGACAGTTACGAACTATTCTAAAAGGCGATCGGCGGAAGCCCGGGAATGCAATCCAGAACACGATGAAAACGACCCCTTGGCCACGTGTGGCGAATTGGAATGAGCCTTCACGAAACGTGAAACGACGGTCCCGTTACTTTGAAAATTCCTTCCCTGGTTCCTGATTCGAAATTCTAGCAGCTGGTTTGTCTTAACGGACGATTCCCGGTAGATTCTGATTAGATTACCGACACGAGTCGGTCACTAGAGACTGTACGTCTGAGTAGAGAATTTTTTAAAACCTGAAAAGACGAAAGAAAGCTGTCTACGTTGTCAAGCCCCAGCCATTTAATTATCACCTCCGACACACCCAGATTTCAAAAACGAAAAAATTAAGGATAAAAATTAAGGGCTTATTTAATTTATTAATTTAAATTTTTAATTTAAATTAATATGTAATTTTATGTAATAATTTTTTATTATAATAAAAAAATTAAATGTGATTATTTTAAAAAAAATTATTATAAAAAAATTAAATTTGAAATTTAAATTAATAAAATAAATAAGATTTAAAATGAGAATTAGAATTTTATGGTATGTTTTTTTGTCTAAAAAATTTTAAAAAAGACAACTCAAATTTTAATTTTATTTAAGTTTATGTTCTTTTAAATTTCAACTTTATTCAATTTTATTTAATTTTATTCAAATTTTAACTTTAAGTCAAATTATAATTTAAATTTAACTCAAAAATTATACTCAAATTACATTCTAAAAGAAAATTCTCTTAATTTTTAGCAAAGAAAATACGATAAATGCTTTGTATGTCGCAAACTTTTGTTCCTTCAAATTAAAGCAACAATTCCAAAGAGACTTGAACTGGAATGACGTAAATGCCATTTGCCACAATATCTTGCCTGGCGTAGATTATTTGTACAACTTGGTCAATATGAGTTAGTTGTTTAGAAAGATAAAGTTCGGTCATCGGACCCCACATAATTTGATTGGCCTATGCTGGGATTTACCCTTTTTAAAAGGATTGCTGAACCCAGCACTATATGATTGTTATTCTACAACTTGGTTGATGGACACAAATTATATATCTTTTACCTAGCCAAAATAAAATATTAGCATTATGAAAACTATTTAAATTTAACCCTTTTAACATAAATGCCGTTATTAGTTAACTTGGATGACCTAGTCCAAATTGAATTTGGAATTGATCTCTTCCTTTTTTTTTTAATTTCTAGAAGAATAATTGATTTCTCTACATTTGGCCATTTTTTGTAACTATGAGAGACTCAAATGATTTTGTTTATAATACAAAAATAAAAAAGAGATTATTTTGAAAATTATTTTAAGATTGATTCTAAAATTACATTTGATTGATTTTTTAAGAGATTGTTTTGAATATAATAGAAAAGTTAAATCATATTTGGTTATAATTATTAATTAAAAAATTATAACATTGTTGAAAAGTACTAGAAAATGAAAAAAAAAAAAAAAAACAACAACAACTTTAAACCGTTTCTTGATTCCTTTACAAAAATTATTTCACCACTTTTGTTTTTTTATTTTCGTTTTTTTCAAAACATTTGCTAAACAAACACAATTTATAGATCGTTTTCATTTTCATGCCTCAAAAACATGCATAAATGTTTTTAAAAACAAATAAAAATCCATTCCAAAAACACCATTACTTTTCACTATATTTTTTGTTTTTTTTTTTCATGTTTTAAATATCTTTTGATTCTATAATTGCTTATATTCTTATAGTTCTTTTTTTTTTTTTTTTTTTTTTTTGCAATGACTTTGAAAGTATAGATTTTCAAAAAGAAAAAAATATTGAAAGAATTTATCTAAACGTTTGAAATCTGACCTCCAAAAAGTTATGGCTAAACAAAAACACCTTTGTAGTTGCTTTTTTCGAGTGTTCACATAAACTTGTGAAAATTGAGAATTATGTGCCAGCTTCTCATTACAGGAGCTTAGTGCACGTTTTTCTCTCTTTTTGTTTTCATGATACATGGTTGGAACCGATTAACAGTTGAGATTAAGGTTTTGTTTATTTTACCGATTTAAATTTTTAATTTTAAGTTTCTACAGTAAAAATTCTCAAAAATATTACATATAACTTTTTCTGTTATAATAAAAAACTTTAAAAAAATATCACATCTCAAGTTGTGACATAAGTTGTGCTTGTATGCAAGGTCATTTGTATCAACATTAGTGTTTGTATTCATGTGTTTTGAAATACAATTTACATATATATATATATAAAAAAAGAATTATGTGTAGTTTAAATTGATAGATTAAAATCCATGTTTGTTTGAAGTAACACTGATTGTTTGTTATAATTCATTGAATTCGGAAAATATTCATACATATCCTTATATTTTGCGGCTCATCTAATTAAATAAGACACTAATGAACCATCGCAGAGTATGTGGGTTAGAGTAATATTTCAACTCTGTTCATGTCAACCTCGATATAAGCAACAATGTGAATACAGAGAATCTCAATTATTGAATATAATATTCCAACAAAAAAATTTCAATATATATACACATAGAGGATCATTCAAATGTGTATTGTAATAGCTAAGCTGTTGCTGGCCAAAATCCTTTCAACGTATACTAACACTTTGCAAAGTAAGTAAAAGAAAAAAAAAATATATATATATATATATAAAATACAATATATACTAATTAGTTTGATTTCTCATTTTACTAAGCGGTTATTTTGAGAAAAGTTTGCCCATCCACCCCACAATTAAATTCTGGCCAGAAACTAATCATATTTTTTTTTTTTTTTTTTGCCAATAGCTTCATTTAGATTAAAAAAAAAGGATAACTCTAGTTGATCTTGAAGTGTCTATGCACTAAATGTATAATAATACTATAAAAATATTTTAGACACATTCTTTTCATAACTCGAATTACAACTTAAATTAAAAAAAAAAAAAACTTAAATTTTTTGTTACGGTGTTTTTTCACTTAAAATTAATTTTTAAACTCATTAATCCATCATTTTATTGCTTCTTAGTGATCCATCACTTTTAAACTAATCTTGATCATGCTTCTTTTGGTTTCCCAACATCACAAACCGTTGGATAATAGACATAGAATAATTGAAGAACTTTGACTCATTAATCTATCATTTGTCCACCTTTTTGAACCAAATGAAACATTTTTTCCAATTAAAAAAAAAAAAAACAACCAAATGATGGAAAACTGACCCCCTCAAGCTCGGAAGAGCTAAGAAGTGGGTCAATCATGCCAATATATTACAGAAGAAAATAATAATATAAAATACGTACTTTTATTAGTCTTCATTTACCAACACTGACCAAGTTTCTCAGGGTTAATTGTGTAATACTACTACTGACCAATTGAGAAATTTCAAGGGAAACCAATTTTACATTTCATATTAAGGTTGCGTGTGGGCAAAAAAAAATAAAAAAATAAAAAAAAAAAAAAAACAAGAAAATTGGTTATCAACTAAACTATCTAAACGACCTTTTTATCTTTATTTTTTCATTAATGCACTAGATGTTGACACGTGTCAAATACCGAATTTATGTACCACTTCTCCCTTGCCTAACTCAACCTTTTTCAGCCAAAAGTACATTATTTCACATCACGTAATTTTGCTTCCTGGAAATGGACATCCCAATTTCCAAATATCCGATTTTACCTCATTAATCTTCACCCCCGTTAGTTTAAATTTTATTGGTTTAAATTTTTTAATTTAAACAGAAAAATTAAAATTATGTAGCTTAAATTATAATTTAAATTAATATTTAAATATGTAGTTAAAGTTATAATTTGAATAAGATATAAAATTTAAATTTATATTTAATAAGCATGAGAAGTAAAAAGAGTTGATATTTTTTACTGTTTAAAAATGATTTAAATGATTAAACGTGAGAAAGAATTAAACTCTAAATTAAATTATTTAACTCAATTTAAATAAAAATATAATTTAAACTATATACTTATTAAATATATGTTTAAACTAATAAAGAAATAAACAGGGCTTTACTCTTTTTAGAGCCTAAAGCAAAACAGTTCATGTGATTTGTATCCGCTACCACTCCCAGGTCCCACCTAGAACAATGACTAACTAAACACGGAGGTTACTTTAGTCATTTTAAACCCAATACTTAAATAGAAATACTGTCCGTTCAGGAGTTGGTGGAGCTAACAGCATAACCGAAAACTCTCTTTCCATGGTGGTCGAGAAGGGTGTTTTCGTCATTTCAAGCATGGGGCCCTATTTGGTTACCTCTCTGGAGTTAACGGGCCGGTCCCGCTTAATTCAATCAGCGCCGACTGAAAGAGTCTACGCGCTTCTCGAGGGGTAGACGCCAACACACCAGGTGACACCCACACTCCCACTCTCAAAGACTCAAACCAAATTAGTGGGACTTTATTTTGAGAATTTATTTCTGATTTTAAATTATAATTTTTAATTTTTTATAATATTTTTTTGTACAAAATTTAGAGTCATAAATTATAATTTAAAAATTATAAATTAAACGTCTCATAATATTTTTTTAATTTCAACATAAATGTTGATATTAATTGTAATAAGAATTATTACAATTGATATCAATTGATTTCAATATTAATTACATATTTGTAATAAAAAAATATGATATTAAATGTTATTTTTATCTTTATTTTAATGCATCATATTATTTAAAATATTAAACTTACTTTATCTTATCATTATTAAGCTTTAAAAGAAAAAAAAAAATTATTTTTAAAATAATTAAAAGACGTAAAAATTATAATAATTAAATATAAAAGTAAATATTTTAATAAATAACATTCAAATATTAAACTATTTATGTGCTATATTTATTGTGAAGTTCACTACAAAATATGATATATAAAAACTTTAACACAATAAATATCATTATATTAAAATATTTTATACATTTAAATATTAAATTTATAATAGACGTTCAATTTTATATTGCATTAAAGATGCTCCTGTATGTATTTATTGGCAGGGTTCGTGAAATTGACGGCCAAGATAACGAGTACTGGTGGAAATTCAACGTGTAGATTCAAAAGGGATCAGTTTGGGAACCAATAAAATTATTGGGATTTTTATTTGTTTATTATATATTTTGCTCGGACATAATTAGGGTTCGTTTAGTTTGCTGATTCGAGTTTTTAATTCGAATTGAGATTTTATGTGAGCTTTTTACTATAGTAAAAGTTAGATATGATTATTTGTGAGAGCTTTTTACTATAGTAAAACTTAAATTTTAAACTTAAATAAGCGAAATAAACAGGACTTTATAATTTATGCTTAAAAAAAAAAAAAAAAAAAAAACCAGATACACACGGAAACAGAATTCAATGGTGGTCCCTGAAAGGGAATACTAGTGCAAAAAAGCGCTTTCCTAATTATAAGAAACATTATTCATATCTTGTGGCGGCGAATGCCTCTTTTCTTTTTCAATATATATATATATATATATATATATTTTTTTTCTCTCTGTAAATTCTTGAAAAATCTGTGAATCCAATTAGTGGGGTGCTGTTATTTGGTGTGGACACGCACTTGAATAGACAAATGGCAAATTATTTCATAATATAGGTCCAAAGTTAAAGTTAACTCCTCTTTGATAATTATTGACAACACACAGAAAAAATATGGTAAGCATGACATCTCGCGAGAGATCAGGAAAATAAAAGAGTTATTATGGGCTCCGTTTATTTCATCGATTTAAATTTTATTACAGTAAAAAAATTTTAAATATAATCACATTTAATTTTTTTATTATAATAAAAAATTTTCACATAAAATTAATATCAACTTGAATTAAAAACTCAAATAAACGGGTGATATATGTATATATAACTATATACATTATAAGCCAGCTACGTGTACACAACTATATTAGAATAATATTTAATCCATTTTTTGCTGTCAATATGTCTCTTTCGTAGTCATATTTGATATTCACATTACACGACTTTTTTACCTTTTTTCTTGTTGGGGGAGTGGTGTTCGTTGCGAAGGTGCGTGTGTTGTTGTTGTTCTTTTGTTTTTTTTTTTTTTTTGTTTTTTTTTTTTTAATGCGAAGTTGTTGAAAACTTGAAATACAATCAATTGCCTCAAATTAATTAAAAAAAATAAAGAATAAAAGTTTATATATAGGTGTGTGTGTGTATATATATATATATTCAAGATGTTATTAACAACGTTTTTGTTTTATGAGACCACACACCAGTACCTTAAAAGCAATTAAACTGAGTATTTCCTTCGTTAATTTTTGTTACAACGTAGGAAGAGACACTCATCAAATTAACTCTAGTATGATCAAATTATAAGAAAGTGTGACAAAATTGAAAGTTTAGAAATATTCGCTAGTAATGATTCTTCATCAAACTCCTCTTTTTGTAATACCCAAATAATTAATATATAGCATTAACCCATTTAAAAAAAATAGTATTAACTATTAAGTTTTAAACATGTTATTATAGCATCGTTTATTTTACCAATTTAAATTTTTAATTTTAAGTTTTTATAGTTAAAAGTTTTTAAAAAATGTCATATTTAATTTTTTCTACTACAGTTAAAAATTTTAAAAAAATATTATATTTTAATTCAAATTAAAAACTTAAATTTGTAAAATAAACGAGACCGTATATATAACTAGTTTTTTGACAAATGGTTGAAGGTCCAGTTGATGGAACATTCATTGGCAATAAAACGCTTCCGCCAAACTGAATAAATATGTGCTCATTTAATGTAACTACCGATGGGATAGCACCACGTTTTAATGAACAAAATTAAAATTTTTACACCTTTATAATTTATAAATGAGACAGGCAAAAGAAAAAAAAAAAAAAAAGACTATTCCACTTAATACACGCGGTTGCGTGGGATTGAGAATCTCATGGTTTTTAATCAGCATTTTCTATATTTCAAGAAAAAAAAAAAAAAATCTAGATTTCAGCTTTGGGATAAAAGTTATCTTTTTTCTTTTTTTTTTTTTCTTTTTCTTTCGCTGGAAGGTTATTTATTATTGAATTGTTTCTCCAGTGACTACATTAATTTCTATTTAAATGGCTACAGAATCTTGTTATCGTAACGTTTTTTTATTTTTTCTTTTTTAGAATGTCGCTCTTGCGTGAATATTGCAGGAATATATTACGCGGAAAGCCAAATAAATAATCTACACGGATATTATTTAAAATATAAAAAAAAAACTCTGAACACAAGCTTCTTCTTATTTCAAAATTCATGTTTCCATTAATTTTCTCGTGAAAAAAACCCTTCAACTTGCACCATCCTGTCACACACACGTGGCCGTAAAGAATAACAAATTGTGAGACGGTTCTTATTTTTATTTTTCTAAATTTGCTTTATATATATATATATATATATATTTTGGTGACCAGTTGACAGCTATATATATATATAGCTGTCAACTGGTCACCAAATTCCGTTTGCCGTTGCAAGTTTCGTTACGACGTTCTCTTTCAATGAAACCTCGAAACGACTTTGAAAGCGAACGTTGATCGTTAAAGTCGCTGTTGCTATTTTGTCCGTACCTCCTTCAGTGCTTTTTTTTTTTTTTTTTTTTTTTTTTTTTTTTTTTTTTTGTACTGGTTTATAATCGGTCGTCGGTCGTCAATAGTTCAATCTATCCGTTATTTCATAAATAAATTAGATTAATTACGAAAAAAATTTCTTGAATTATCCTCCCAGTCTTTAATTTTTAAAACGCAATATTTATTCTTTTTAAATAATTAAATGTTAACAAAGATGTCATTTCGTTAAAAATTTAATTATTTTTAACACTTATCGCATAAATATCAATTGTTGTTACAAGATGTATAATTTAAGAAGAATTTTTGTAATTAATTTTATATAAATATACAAAAACGCTTAGACCACTCTAATATTGAGCGTCATAATTAATAGAATGTACATTCGTGTTTCATATTGCAGGACTCATTTTTTTAAATTTTTTTTAAAGACAAGACTCATTTTTTTTTATTAATATGTGGCAGTACTATCAGTATAGTTCATATATGTATATTATGCCAGACAAAAACGTAACAAATAATTAATGAATAGAGGAACGTTGATAAGGTATATTATGACAGATATATCAAAGCTTTTCAATTTCATACATTTTTTACCTGCATTGAACAAATTACAAATAACATAGTACCACTATTGATATATGGTTTATATATAAAATCAGAAGGACAATATGTTAAAAAAACTGTTCATATAAACGCTGCATATTGGGGGAAGAAAAGAGTGGTCTTATTTAAATGTGAAAAGGCTTCTACAAATTATTCATGTACGAAACGAAGTTTTATGTGCATATAATTAATGTATTCGTGTCATGATTTGAATCATAATTTGTGATTCGTTACAATCTTTTCTCTCACAAAAAATACACGTAAATCGAGAATGATTCTGAATTTATGAATCAAACGTTATTTCCTCTCTTAGTAAATAAAACAAAAGCTGTTACAAACGCATATATAAAAACTGAAATCGCTTGGGTTTTTAGGCCATTTTATGTTAGATAAAAACATACAGAGCACAAATAATTGTTTAGCTTATTCTGATTTAGAACCATCAAGTGATGATCAAAATATACAAGCATATATTATGCAGTGTAATATTGGGCTAGCTAGATTAGAACCGCAATATTTATAGACATCTATCCAAAACTTGATTAGGCTCAATTCCCACTAAACTCAATACTCATTTTTAAATCTAAACATAATAATTATTTAAATAAATTATATCCGACATGTAGACCATGGACAATTCAAGTGATATTCCGATTATCTTATTCATCACATTGAAAATCAGCGCATAATTTGTAAATCGCGAGATTTATGAATAGAATATAGTTACCTACAATTGTATCTTCAATCATGTTAGTTATTTTATTTTATTTTTAGTCAAAATGACTAATAATTTAACTTTTCTTAAAAAAATTTTCCACCACAACCATTAGTTAAATGGTTAGTTATTTCAGAGAATGCACGATTCACATTAGCTAAATATAGTTAGTAAATTTACCACAAAGTATTGTATATGAAATATTTAGCACGATAAATAACATTACGTTAGAGAATATTTTTTACACTCAAATGTTAAAATTTTAATTGCCTCATCACTTAAGCATTGCATTGGAAATGCTCTAAGAAGGGGCTAGCCATTTGTTTTTATTTTATTTTATATTTTCAAATCACAATAAATGTAAACTTTTTTTTTTTTAATATAGGAATGCAAAAGTTCTTTTTTAAATTTAATAAATATCAAAATAATCTATATTTAAAATAAGAAGAATGATAGGAATAAATTGTCTAATTATTTTAGCTACAATTTAATTACTTTTGAGATTGTCTAAGTCGCTAATTTAACGAAATATTCATCATTTAAGAAATAGACCCTACGTACTTTGTGATAGATGTATACGAGTTTCCCATTGGATGTGTTTTACTACTATATGCACAACAATTAATATGTTAATTACTACAATAAAAGTTAACAATCGTGTTGTGGTGAATTAAGATAAATGTTCTAAACAAATGCAACAGATTATCGTTGTTTGATCTTTCAACAAAGCAAAAACTTACTGTTATTTTTTTATTATTATTGAAATTAAACTTACCAGTTTTTATTAGCATAATTTTCTCTTTTTTTATAAGCATCTATTTTAACGTGGGTCTGATTATAAGATACAAGAATATTCTATCGACCAATCATTTTCTCCGTATTTTTTCTCCCATTTCGTCTATGATTTATAATCTACAAATCGTGCTACTCTACGGTACAATCAAAATATTTTTTTTTCTTGTTTCTCTGAAAGACAAAACACTCTTTAACTTTTTATTAAAAAAAAGAAACATATATTTTAATACTCATTTAATTTATTAATTTAAATTAAAATATAATTTTATGTAAAAAAATTTTACTGTAATAAAAAATTTAAATATAATTATTTTGATAATTTTTTATTATAATAAAATTTAAATTTTAAATTTAAAGGAGAAAATAAAGGAGGCCTGTACCGGCTACCGGAGCATGACAGTGACACACTGACTCATAATGAAGTTTTACTGTTTGCTATTTCACCCTCAGTTAGTTGTTCTTTTCGAATTTTCACACCCAGCGCCGTAATTCGAGATTTTTGTTTTTTTCTTGGTTATTTGAGATTTTTGAGGCCTACTTTTCGCGATGGTGAAACAATCGAGTGCCGTTGGATTGCGTTGGTTTAGTTCGTATATTTAAAATTATAATTTAAAATTATTTTTATTTTATATGTATTTTTTATAAAAAAAATATTATAGTAAATTATAAATTATAATTTAAAATTATAAATAAATATAAAAAATAAATAAAATGTTAAATTTTATCATGAATAATTCATAATTTTAATTTTTTATAAAAAAAACACTATAAAAAATTTAAAATTATAATTTAAAATTAAAAATAAACTTTTAAAACAAACATCCTTCAATTTCTATTTGTAGAATTACTATTACGTTAGTCAGTGGACAGGCCACGTGAACTCCCATCTTGTGTGAAAAAAAAAAGAAAAGCTGGGGCTACTCTGATTGCTGCTGTTAAATTCAGAGAGTGGGCAAAGATTTTGCTGCAATTTTTATATTCAAGTGGAAATATCATTTTTCATTATAAATGCAGGGGCTTTCCTACTTTGGGATACTTATTAGTGCAATTTTTAAGGCTAAAATTTAATTAAATCTACGTTAATATGTAAAAAAAAATATAAAATTAACTGATACTAAACTTATGTCTTATGGTTGAAAACATAACTCTTCCGGTGAGATAATTTTTTTATATCCTATTATAAGCTCCTCGTCTTTTTATATTTACAATAAAAAAAACTTTCTACGATATAAAATCTATGGTCTTTACAAATAATTTCACTTTATTTTTTTTATATTCATTTATGATTCATAATTTTTTATAATATTTTTTTCATAAAAAATACACGTAAAACGAGAATAATTTTAAATCCATTAACTAAACATCCACTTCATGTTTGGTCAAAATACATGAAATAAAAAAAAATACAAAACTAATAAAATTTAATACATGGTTGGCAATTCAAAACAGAGCACCGCCACATTTTTCATAACCTTCAGACTTTATCATTAGTGTGCATGTACTTCAAAATTTTCTAACTTCACGGAGGAAGATAAACAGTGCACGCTTTGCACTCTTCTAATTAGGCCTAAATTATAACTTTCAAATAGTGACTTTTATTAGCCAATATATTGATTTTTTAAGAAACGGATCTGCCGAACCTGAGCTTTGTATAATTATTTTCTTTTTCTCTATATATGTTTTAAACTTTTAATCTAAGATCTTGAAGACTTGGCAGCAAAAGCTGGAAAAGGACTCCAAAAAAAGAAAGAAAAGAAAAACGCTAGAGAGAAAGATGTGCGTTTAGAATTGATTCTAAAATGATTTTTTTTAACAAAAAATAAAAATGAGATTGTTTTGAGAATCATTCTGAAATCGATTTTGTAATTTCGTTTGGTTAGTTTTTTTAAGAGATTGTTTTGAGTATAATAAAAAAGTGAAATTGTATTTATCAATTAATATATTATAATATTGTTCATAAGTACTAAAAAATGAAAACAACTTTTAACTGTTTTTTAATTTATTTACAAAAATTATTCTCACTGTTTTCGTTTTTATTTTCATTTTTAAAATATTTACTAAACAAACGTAATTTTATTTTTATTTTCATTTTTTGTTTCTCGAAATACGTAAAAACCGTTTAAAAACGGTTCCAAACACGCACTATATTTTTGGATAGTGATTTTCGGGCTCGTTTAGTTCTCTGATTCAAGTTTTTAATTCGAGTTAAGATGTGATGTTATGTGAGAGCTTTTTACTGTAGTAAAAAAATTAGATGTGATTGTTTCTGAGAGTTTTTTATTGTAGTAAAATTTGAATTCTAAACTCGAATCGACAAAGTGAACGGGGTTCGTGAGTTGCTTTCTAAACCATCATTTTATTCGTGTTTCTTTAATTGATATGGAGAGAGCTGAAAATGTTTTGAAACAATTGCCCTTTGTGAACAAAGCGCATGTGTCACGCAAGGACGTAGAACACAAGTTAAATGCACTAATCAATACAAAATGAGAATTGGCAACAAAGGAGCTTTAGGCGCCTCCAAAAGAATTTGAGTGCGGCCGCTAGAAGAAAAAGAACGTGGACTTACTAACCACGTAAACATGTGACGGGACGTGAGAACACCGACAACTAACGATCGTCTTTTTCTACTAGGAAAAATAAAAGAAAAAAAACCACGTACATACAAGTATGATAAAGATTTCGTTTATTTTACTAATTTAAGTTTTTAATTTCAGTTTTGTTACAGTTAAAAATTCTTATAAAAAGTCATATTTAACTTTTCTGTTACAGTGAAAAATTCTCACATAAAATTACATCTTAACTCGAATTAAAAACTCAAATTCATAAAGTAACGAGATCATAGTTTATACAAATAAAAGAACAAAAATAAAAAAAGAATAAAGATCTTTATTAATTTCCTTTGAGAATCTTCTAGATATGGCAAATGAGCGTGGCACCATCCGTATTTTTCATAACAATTTTCTACAAATGCTGCAATGAATTTGTGCTGTTGATGGAAAGACGAAGAGAGAAAAAAAGAAAGGGAAGAAGAAGAATATGATCTCCATGAATAATGATCAGTTGCAATCACCTAACTTTTTTAGTACTAGATTCGATGGACGTGATAATTGTACTAAAATCTTTGGCGGTTTTTTGTTTTATTGTTTGTTTTTTTAAGTACAAGTTTTGGACTAGTCATGTGGGACTCATTGTTAGTTCTTATATTATTCTCAAATGAGTAAAACTAAGCTTAATCTAATTGGTTATATAAGTATATGACCACTCGGACTGTGATTTTTCTTTCGTGTTAATTGGGTTGGGTGTACTTTCGAAAACTAGTTATTCACTTGAACATTTCTTTTTGGTGTAAATCGGACAAACTTATTTACAGAAATATGTACTTGAACACCAATCTTTTAAAAATAGTATTCCACCGATTCTTTTTTTATTTTATTTTATTTTTTTTTTTTTTTTTTGGGTGCGAATGGGCCTTACCCTGAAAAGAGGAGACAAATGGTTTAAAAATTTTTTAAGTTGAGGTATTATCCATTTATTTTTGAGTTAAGTATGAAAATCTTTATTTTTATTTTAGAAATTAATAGGCCATAACTTTTTATGGTTCATAACCGAATAAGTTATAGACAAACTTTTAAATGGTTTTTTGGACAATTATGAATAATAACTTGTCAAGTTAAAAGAGACAAGTTATGGACGAAAAAAAATGTGGCCATTTTTAATGTAAACTATTTTTTATTAATTTTAAAAAAATTTTTAAAAATTTTTCACGGTAAAAAATCAAAAATGTCACATTTAACTTTTTTCGCTTTCTGATAAATTTTTTTTTTAAAAAAATCTCAAATTAAAAACTCGAATATGTAAAGTGAACGAGTCATAAATAACTATATTAAGTATTAATTAAGAATAAATTTTCTTCAGAATTAGTAGAGGTAGAATGGGCCAATATTTTTGCTGGTAAATTATGAGCTTCAAAATCCATTTTTGGACTTAAGATTGAACAATTTGGAGGAATGTCTCCAAAAAGCTGACCTTTGAATTTATACGAGGACTCGATATTAATTAAAGTTTGTATGAGCGACCCTTAAGTAGAAGGGTATAAAGTCAGCAACATATGTTCATAGAAATTACTCTGGTGGCCAAAAAGGTAATCCATTGGACTATCACCAGTCATCCACAAATGTTCGTCGCTGGAAAGTAATCTAGTTTTTTTTTTTTTTTTTTTGATAAAAAAGTTGAATGTCTCTAGTTGTCGGACTATGATCTGGTACATTGATTTTAAGGATGTACCAGATTAGCTTTCATTTTCAACGCAAGATGCTGTCTCTTTCCGATAGATTATTTTCAATAATCTACCAGATTACTTTTTTTTTATCAAAAGCAACAAAAATCATTAAACATACGCAGTAAATTTTGAAAAGGTTCTATTTCACTCATAAACCATATATAATAATTCAAAACATAAAAATCTATTATGAAGGCATCTAGAATCAAGCAGCCTTTAAAAAGAAAACCCCACTTATCAGGTTATTTTGAAAAGCTTTTCTTTTCTTCACCAACCACCACCACCAAAAACAAAAAACAAAAAAAAAAAAGAAAAGAAAAATAGTGAGGATCATTCGCCTTTTCTTTTATATAAGATAGGAAAAGAATATTAGATGGTCACACAAAGATTGTTACGCTAACCTGCCGCTCGGCAAATCTACGAAAGAGCAAAAGGAAGGAGAAAACAACTAGAAACAAAGACAATAATAAATAGCAGAGACTTTAGCTCCGTTCATGTCACCTAATTTAAATTTAAAATTTAAATTTTATTACAGTAAAAAGTGTTTAAAAATAGTCATATTTAACTTTTTTACTACAATAAAAAATTCTCACATAAAATCACATATCAATTCGAATTAAAAACTCGAATCAACGAACTAAATAGATCCTCAAATTTTCAACAACTTTCAACTATATTATCCAGTTAACTATGCATTCCTACATATCAAAGCTAACTTCGCCACGCACCACTTTTAAGGAAATTTTCGGCTTACTTCCTTGAATATAACATGACCTAAAAACTCAAACCTTATATTGGAATTACTAAATTAAAGCTCAAATTAAAGTTTGATTACTTTTAAATGAGCTTAACCTTATATAACAGTTTACAACATATAATTATTCACATATAAGTTCAATATTAGATTAAAAATCCGACAAGAATATCCAAATCTCCCGTTTTCTTGGTTGGCGTTGACCGCGTCGTCCTCGTTAACCCAATTAGCAACCTTCACCACCATGTTCTGCATCTTAATTAGCCTCCTTCTTTTGCTTCCGCCAAATTGCTTGAAAGACTCCATATAAATGCTGGAGGAAGAGTTGTTGCCAGTTGAATCTTGCAGGTAATACAATTGTCTCCCAAAGCAGCCATCAGGTGCTCACGTATTTAAACCTCAGGGTTAAAGTCTGCATTTTATATGATGCAACTAACTGCGAGATATGTTCTCCATTAATACTAAAAACTCTTGACATACAAAACTCACATGCGGGCCGATTAAAAACGATTAATCATAACTCTCAATCTGTGATTCCCATTAGTCTTATTGTTTAACTAAGCAACAAATCTAGGTGAACGAGCCCACCGTGCTGCCTAAAACAGAGACTATTTCAAATTCAAATTTACTTTCTTCCCAAGTAAAAAAAATAATTGCTCTCTCCTTTCAAATTCCATCTCTTCACAAAGTTCATTTCATTCACATTGGTTAGCACCGATTGCCCTAACATATGCAACAACTTGTTATCTTGTGGACGTACAAAACAAGGAGAGGAAATTCTCAATCACCAACCAGAAATTCGGTGATCCTTTTTCTTTTTATCTACAAGACATGTTCTCTTTCCATCGTTCGTGGTTCACGCCTGTGAACCACTTGGGATCAATCCCGATAACAACTACTTGAGTACAAAACGGCACTGGTTGGTCTGTAAATTGAAAAAGATGAGGTCCTTACGTAACTAAGGATTGCGGAGAGAAACTCCTATTTTCATGTGCTAAGTATGCCAACACCTCAATTTAATGATGGATCAAAAACATGTTGCACAACAGCGTATGAGCAGAGGATGTGCTACTCCATACTTTACATAAATTGCGTTGTTTTTGGACAATCTTATCGACACCGCAGACGACATTAATGTTCTATGTGCTGCAGGGGTCGTCAGGCAACTTCACCATAAGGTGTAGAGTTCGAATTCTCGACTCAATATATATTTTTCAATTAAATTACACACATTGTGCTGGTTCTCTTGACGAAGTTTTGGGAGTTCGGCTTTGCAATGTGCGATCAACCTGGGGATTACAGTACGACTTGGAGGTAGTTGAGCATGATAGTATATGAAGGCTGTTATGGTTGAGAAAAAAGCCTACAAAGAGAGGCTTTTTTCCCCCTTCTTTAGTGGGTAGAATAAAGATAAATTGACCTCTTATTGTAAGCTTACATGAAACTAAAGGCTTAATCTACAATTAATGCAGGACTTAGCTAAAAGCTAGTATCCAAATAAATATGTGCCAACAAAGTCACACATTGGCTAGACATGAAATTGAAAATGGGTTTAAAAGGGTTTGGGCTACTTCTTTGAATAGGTTATCCTTTTACCAAGCACCCAACAAGTAGTATCATATCCAAATTCCAAACTTAGCCTCATAATTTAAAGAACATATTAATTCTCACTCTTGCCCCCAATAAATGATGAGCATGTGAAAGACACATGGATCATGTGCCATCATTTCAGCAATTATGCCAAGTTTTAAACCCAAAATAAAAGCCGAAAAGGACTTCATGAGCAAGCCCACTGTTCAGACTTCAGACAGCAGACAAGCTGAAAAGATAAAAGGCAACAACGTGGCCACTGCTCACAGCGTGCATATGTCGCCTGCGGCAGCGCTGCGCTTTACTTTTGTATTTCTTGTTTTTGTTTTTTTTTTTTTTTTTTTTTTTCACAATGTTTGAAGTTCATTCATACGTGAATGTGGAAGTGTGTTTAGAATTTATTTTAAAATAATTTTATTTTTTATATTAAAATAAAAATAAAATTATTTTTAAAAATATGTTTAATAATTTTATTAAAAGATTATTTTTAATATAGAAAAATTTATTAATATTTTTCTCATTTTCTTTTTTTATTCAAGAAAAGAAAAAATAAAAATAAAAAATAAAAAATGATAAAAAATTATTTTTTATTTATATTTTATTTTATATTAAATTAAAAAATTATTTTTATTTATGTTTTTTTATTTTTATCACGCTAAACACCGTTTTAAAAATATTTTTATTTTTTTCTTCAAAAACATAAAAAAGTGAAAAATCAATTCTAAACACGCGCTAAATTCTGATCTTAATCTTTCCTTACTACAAATATATATCAGACGCCTATTAAGCTTTCGAAGCAAATTTCTTTGCTAGAGTTAATCCCAACGTTGTGTGACTAGAAGTACTACTCTTTTGTTATACATATAAATAGTCCAGTGTAAATATTGATGAGTTATTGTAGTTTTTATTTTATTTATTTATTTTATTTTTCATTCTCCGAATAATGGGCTCCGAGGCTGAGCCTTTGCTTGACCAGAAGACGCCGGCGACGGCGGACTACGCGCCGGTGAGAAGCGTGGACGAGTTGAAGTCAATGTTCTGGTCTGAGACAGTGAAGCTGTGGAAAATCGCAGGTCCGACGGTGACAACCATATTACGCCAATCGGGGACCAACTTCGTGACGAGTGTGTTTGTTGGGCATCTCGGAGATGTTGAGCTCTCCGCCGTCACCATTTCTCTCACAGTCATCGGCACCTTTTGCTTTGGCTTTCTGGTAATTTTACTCTCCCCATATTAATTAATCTCAGATCTCGATCTGTTATGGAAATTACTAATACTAAAGTAAAAGTTGATCGTTGATATAAATGCGGACGACATTGCTCAGTTAATTAGCACCACTACTTAAAAATAACATGTCCTCTACGTCACGATTAAACTCACAATAAAATGTCAACTAACACCACGCCTTTCAATAAATAGTGATGATGCGATGATGAAGTATTTTTGAGACTTGTTATGGACAATGCTGTGATTGCCGTTGGCTTTCTTTGCTACATGGAATTAGCTTCAACATTTTTTGAACCTTATGATTAGCAAAACATTCCAATTACTTACTTTGACTTTTGAGTTTATTTCATCCAGTCAGTATGAACATTGATACGTGGCAGGCAATGTTGTTAATTCGTTTGAATAAATGCTGCAATAAGGTGAGAAGCGCCTATCTAAATTAATCTCTGTTAAGCAAGTATCATTAATGATTAAAACATGTTTTGTCGTTAGATTAATAGTGTATTCGTCATTCTTTAGAACTTTATAATCAATAATGCATTTTTTTTCCTTCTCACCAGTGTACGTGTGTCTAATGAGCTTGGTCTTGGACGCCCGAGAGCTGCCAAATACTCCGTCTATGTAACAGTAATTGAGTCTCTACTAATAGGGATTTTGTGCATGCTCATTTTCGTGGTAACTAAAGACATGTTCGCCATGATTTTGTGCTGTGTCTCACTTGGCTTACTTTCTCGGTATCACCACCATGCTACTCAATAGTGTCCAACCAGTAATATCAGGTGTGCATTTATACTTTTCATTTAGGCGTAAAGTACTTTGAGTAGATATTTATAGGCACGGAGTTTTGACTAGATTAAACGTTTAAAATATGTGCTGCAAATAAAAAGGATCCTATATATGTATGTTGATCTCTCTATAATGTGATATTTTGACATATAACAACTTCTTATCTTTTCATTTACGTGTATAAGCAGTACTTCAACACAACGCGTAGAGTTCAGATTCTCGACTCAATATATATTTTTCAATTAAATTACACACATTGCACTTGTTCTTGTAGGAGTCGCTATTGGAGGTGGGTGGCAAGCATTGGTAGCTTGTATAAACTTGGGATGCTATTACTTTTTCGGAGAATTCTACTAGGTCACTTGGCAGGTTTTGGAGTGAAGGCAAAGAAGTTTTATTTTGGAAGAACCACAGTTTCTTTTGAAAGAAGTTTTATGATGATCTAGCGAATAAACAATATTTGTAGGGACTTTGGGGAGGCATGATATGTGGGATCGCCCTCCAAACCTTGTTACTCATACTAGTACTTTCCAGAACCAGCCGGAATAAAGAGGTATATTTAGGGCCCATTTAGTTTGCTGATTTGAGTTAAGATGTGATTTTATAAAGGAGTTTTTTACTGTAGTAAAAAAGTTAGATGTGACTGTTTTTGAGAAATTTTTATTATAATAAAATTCAAATTCTAAACTCAAATTGATGCAATGAATGGAGCATTATAAAAGTACTTTATAGAAACGTACATTTATTATATTCTCAACATGTTCACCAAAGTATATATGGAGAGTTTGTGCTAATATTTATGATAAATTGCAGGTTTACTTAGGCTAAGAGGACACGTGGAGTATGAGTCAAAAAGGGAAGTTAGTTAGATTTAGGGAGGTTAGTTTTTTTTTACTTTTTTGAGTGAATAAATAGGCTAGAGTTAGAAGAAGTTAGGATTCAATTTTTTTCTGTTTTGTTGTAAACTTCCGAGAGAAGTTAGGGAGAAAACGGGAAGAAATATTAATGTCCCCATGAGATTCTTAGAATTGAATT
This sequence comes from Morus alba, assembly GCA_012066045.3. Classification (NCBI taxonomy): domain Eukaryota; kingdom Viridiplantae; phylum Streptophyta; class Magnoliopsida; order Rosales; family Moraceae; genus Morus; species Morus alba. Next base: position 2,867,591 of record CP050234.2, read on the forward strand.
TTCCGCCATTGTTGATAATTGAAGGGAAACGTGGTTGTTTTTCGTGTTCAATTACTTTCTTTTGCTATTAATTCAATCTAGAGTCTATCATTTGGTATCAGAAGTTGTGGGACGGGAAGCAATCTGTATATATTATGATCAAGAGAATGGGAGAAAACCATCGAGAAGTTTAGGGATGAGTTTTCAAGGAATTGGAAGGGATCCGGAATTTTTTTGAAGAAAATATTGGCTGGAACAAAAAAAAAAAAACTTAATTGGCAAGAATGGAGGAATTGATGATTTTTTTTCAGAACGCCGAGGTGCCTTTATATAAGGAGTGGAAACAACGCAAAAGGAGAGGACATCAAAGAAGAACATGACATATAGTTTATCTTGGGAATTAAATTTCGCATGGATTTTCGGACCATTAACATAGAAATGTTAAGTTTTTTGATCTGAGAAACCCGATGATTACATAAAAAAAAAAAAAATTTTGTGATGAAAATTATCGGAGAATGAGAAATGGAGGAGGTGGTTGAATCCATCTTGCAATGGCATGGTTAAAATTGGAGGATTTTTAGTACAAGTTTTCGGAGTTGGCGGAGTTGAAGGTGATGGTTCTTATAGGATTTTGCACTAATTCAAGAAAAAGTTTGGAGGACCTACCTTTGTCCCATTGTCCTTTTCGGTTATAAGATGGATCGGGATTAGTTGAATCGGATCAATGAATTGGCTCAAAGGGTGGAGGATCGTAAAATGGCCTTGAAAAGGCAAAAAAGGAGAAAACATCTAGCACCTGGATACAACATCATCCTCACATTCAACCTTTTCAAAGCCTTTCAACAGGTTTAGTCAAACTTCGCCACACCAAACGACAAGTTGTATGGACTTTCTCCAAACTCTAGTCGTTTAGACCAAAAAATTATTGTTAGACATTTTTCAGAGATTCCGGTGGGACTTGGATTTAAAATTTGCAAAAGTTATTGCAAGTTTGAGTTTTTTCCACCGGATTTGGATCGTAATGATTCCTCCGAACTTGAGTGGGATCAAAACCATATTTGGGTGGTTTTGCGCGATTGCCGTTAGCTTGCGATGAGGGAAAAAAGTTGGTTTTTATGAATCGCCCTAGACAACAAGGTCTAAACGGAAGGGGTTAGTTCACGATGGGCTGTCATTGGCGGGAGCGGCGGTCTGCCGCAACGTTTGGAGCTGGGCTCACAAGCCGAAACCAACGACCGGGCTTGACAAGTTGAGGGCGGTTTTGAGATGGGCACACATGATTCCGGCAATGTTGCTGTCTCCGGCCGGTATAGTAGCAACCCACTCAATTCCGGTGATATTATGCTTAGGGCGTCAAGTTTGGCTTTAAACCTGGTTGATTTGTGGAGCCGAAGTTTCAAAATTCAGGCCAAATGAGAGTCAAAAAAAGTTCAATTTAAAATTTTATGAGGAAAATTAATGGCGTGATTGGGTTTTCATTTTTTATTTTCAACGTTATTGGGCCTAAAACAGGCTCCATAGGGGTTGGGCCAAAGAAAAAGTTCAACAAAAGTGGGTCCAATTTCAGCAAGTTATGTAATGGGTCCTCAAATTTTGGCCCAAATTGTAGTTTTTTTCTGGGAATTCCAGCTTTTGGAGAAATTTTTTTCATTGGAAATAATCTTTTGGACAAACTATCAAATGGAAGATGTGATAATTCGAGTTTGTGATCCAAAAAAAAGATTTCTATGTTTCATTGAACAAAAAAAAATAAAATTTTTTGCTCGTTTACACTTCCGTGGCACCTTTCTGTCTTGGTTTGTCATTGTTGAAGTTGGCTCTTCAAGGAATGCGATGCCCTTCAACATCCTGAAAAGTGGGCTTGGCGACATAGGAAGGAGATGGCGTCATTCCACTGCGGTCATCTTGACCATACCTTGAGGACAAGGTGCCTCTTTGGGGCGGGAGTTAATGATCCTCCTGCAGTCTCGTTTCACTTAGGCTAAGAGGACACGTGGAGTATGAGTTAGCAAAGGGAAGTTAGTTAGATTTAGGGAGGTTAGTCGGTTACTAGACTGAGTGAATAAATAGGCTAGAGTTAGAAGAAGTTAGGATTCAGTTTTTCTGTTTTGTTGTAAACTTCCGAGAGAAGTTAGGGAGAGCACAGGATCTCTCGAATATCCCCATACCCTCTATAATTGAATTTTCCGCCATTGTTGATAATTGAAGTTCCTGTGGTTGTTTTTCGTGTTCAATTACTTTCTTTTGCTATTAATTCAATCTAGAGTCTATTAATTTAGATGTGAAATTGCAGGTGGAGCAAACGGCGGAGCGCATAAGGAAGTGGAGCGGCCAAAACAACAAAGATGATAGAGCTGAAAATTTAGGATTTTTTTTTTTTCCTTTTTTTCTCTGCACTTGCTTTTCTTTTGAGTTTTCTTGAAGAATGAGACAGTTTTAGCTATTGATTTATGCGGTTCCCACTGGATTTTCACTAATGAAAAAGAAAAGAAATATTAATATGACCTGAGATTGCTTAGAAAAACTTGCTTTTTGTTGGGGAAAAGAAGGGAAATAAATAACTTAAAGCGACATAAAAAAGAATGAAAACGAAGATATTTCCTCAGAAATCATCTATTTGGCAAAGTGGGACGTAGGAAGCAATCTGTATATATTATGTACAATAGATGGTGTACTTAAGCCATCAGAAGTTTAATTTGATTAGTTTTCATATTATCAAAACATTTTTTTGAGCTGCATATTGTCAAAAAAAAAAAAAAAAAAAAAAATTACGTAATTAGGTGTATCATAATTGTCATTTTTTTTTTCATTGGTCCCATTTACCTTATATAAAGAAGAAGAAGAAGAAAAACGTGGACTTAACCAAATAAGAACATGACATATAGTTTATATTGAATTAAATAAAGGTGCGACCTTTTTCAGTACATTAACATATCGGTAGGTTAAGCTTTTTATCTATTAAATTTTTATAAAATCACGTAAAAAAAAAAAAAAAAATACGTAAATTTAATAATTAAAAAAATCTGACATACTAATACATGTGGTAGAATCCATATTGCATTGGATGGATGTTAAATGTTTGGCAGTTCTTTTTTAGTACAAGTTTTTGTGTGGGGCTCATTATTGATTGTTCTTATATTATTCATTGCACTAATTAATAAAAAAACGATTATTGTCCTTTTCTTTTATAAGACAACAATAGTAGATGGTCACACAAGATAATTAGTCTAGTCTGCCGCTCCGCAAATTCATGAAAAAGCAAAGGAAGGATAAAACAACTGGAAACAAAGACAGTAATAGATAGCTGACTCTTCAATTTTTCACGAACTTTCTGCCATATATAGTCCGCTAACTTCGCCACACACCACTTTTATGGAATATTTCTGCTTACTCTAAGTTAGACCAAAAAATTAAGGCTTGCAATCTGATACGACGATATGATTTGAAATCTGTACAAAGTTAATGAGTTTGAGTTTATTATAAATAGATTTAGTTATAATCAGGTTGACATGATTAATACAATTAATAAATAGGTTGGGTTAGGGTTGACCTCTTAATATGAAGTGACACGATTAATTATATATGTATCTACAACCTAATGTTATGTGATATAACATGAAAATTTATATGACATATTAAATAATGTGAATTTTAATATTTGTATGTAAAATTCATTTATTTTTTTTAAAGGAAAAAATAAAATGATCAATAAACATGTTAAATATGTCTTGACCGTGTTAAATAAGTCATTATTATAGTAATTATTTATTCAATATATTGATTTATACAGGTTATATAGGTTGACACGATTAATACGATTAATAAATGAATCGTGTTTGGGTTGATATTTTTGACACGTTTAATAAATATGTCGTGTTTGAGTTAATATTTTTTAACACAATTAATAAATAGGTTAACACGAATATGACCCACTAACACAAATTGTTATCATTACCAAAAACTCAAACCTTAAATTGGAATATCCGGGGTCTCCAGTTTTCGCGTTGGTCGTTAAACCAATCATCAACCTTTGCCACCGTGCTCTGCATCGTAATTAGTCTCTTACTTATTGCTTCAAAGGCTCCATATAAGGGTGGAGCAAGAGTTGCCGTTAGCTTGCAATTTAAAAACCGTGGCTTTTATGTCTTTGTAAACAAAAAGGTCTAAATCGAGTGTTATGGGAGAGTAATGCTTGGATATGTTGTGGACAGTGCTGGAAGCCGAAACCAACGAGAAAAGAGGTAAACGAGGGATTTGAAGATGTCAACTTTTTTGTGGTAGGCATACAAAAGACTTGGCATACTGCACAATGTTTGGGTGCCTCAACCCTATTTGTTAGGCTGATTGAGTTGAGAATTTAAGTTGAAAAGTGAATTTATGTGAGAGAAACTACTATAACACAAAAAGTTAAATTTAAAATTTTATGAGAGCAAATAATGGCTCTGTTTGGAGTTGTTTTCGTTTTTATTTTCACGTTTTTTTTGAGAAAAAAAATGAAAACAGAAAAAAAAAAATAGCGTTTGGCATAATTAAGGACAAATAACGAAAATGAAAATGATTTTTTAGTTTAGTGTAAAATGAGAGATAAATGAAAAACAACTTTTAGTCATTTTTCATTTTTGTTTCCGTTTTCTCCTCTCTTGAGCAGAGAGAGAGATATTAATAAATTTTTTTATATTGAAAATAATCTTTTGAAAAAACTATCAAACACATTTTTAAAATGATTTTTGTCTAAAATTGAAAACATTTTATTTCTATTTTCATATAAAAAATAAAATTATTTTAGATCGAGTTCTAAACGCACTCTGTACTTCTTTTTAGGATGCGGATACTTCTTTTTTTCCCTCTTTTTTTGACAGTGGGAACCGCATCCATCAATAGCTAAAAAAAAGTACCAGCAAAAGGAATGAGGAGAAAAAATCATAAAGTTTGAGCTCTATCATCTTTGATATCTATCTTGCCCGCCCTACTTCCTCGTGCGCTCCGTTGTTTGTTCCTCCTGCAATTTTGCTTCTAAATTAATACAAACTCTCCATACTTTGGTAAACATGTTGAGATAATTAGCAAATGAATGTTTCTACAAAGAAAGTAATTTAATAAGTTTACTTCCTCGTTCCAATTGGTTCTACGCATATTTTTAAACGCCAACCTAATAAAAACACCACATCTTATTAATATTGCATGTTTTTAAATATTGATATAGTCAAACTTACGTCAAAATGAAAAGTATGCGCTCCTAATATTGTTACATAGACAGAGTATTTGGCAGCTTTTGGGTGTCCTAGACCAAGCTCATTAGATACAAGTACAGTGGTGAGAAAGGGAAAAAAAAATGTATTACATAATAGAAAGTATTGTTAAAGAATGTATTAGGGAAAGAATATTGAATTTTTGTTTTTTATAATGTTATCTTTAATAATGTTTTGACTTTATCTGTATTAGAAAATCTCTAGATTTGATATTTTAGATAACTTACCTAATTTTTTTGCGATTATAATTTGTATTTGTTCAAATCACATTCATAGTTGCTCGTTAATTATATGCCAGTGGATTCTCTCTATATTCTATGTATGTTAGGCATAATACCAAACTCGTTAAATCTCTCTCTTATCATCTTCATTTTGTTTTCTTATTTAATTATTGTTATAAGAATGAACCATATATTAATCTAATCACTAACTAAAGAAGAAAAGACCATTATTTGATTACGACCAAGAGATTAACTCTTAATGCTACTTAATTAATATACATTAATTTCGAGAGGCCCTTCTCACCTTATTGCAGCAACTATTGCAACGGAAAACGTTGACTGCCACCCATCAAGGTTCAAACTAATCAATAAAATAAACTCAAAATCAAAATAAGTGATTGGAATTTTTTACAAAATAAAACTAAGTTGATGAAAAAAAAAATCGTTGTAGAATAACAAAAAAAAAAAAAAAAAAAGGCACTTGAAGGTAAATGAGAGGAATAATACTCATTATGTACCAAGTCTCAAGGCAAAGCACCACCGCAGAGGCAAGTGATAGCCTGACAAAGGCCCATACAATATATATCCTAAAAGGCAAGGGTTATTTACACATGAGAAAACTAGGATTGTTCCTCAATTTAAAACTGACGGTTTTAGTTAGTTCGGTGACTAAACTGATCAAGTCAATTTTTTAAAAATTGAAACTAAAATTGAACCAAAAATAAAAGCTTTCGGTTGGTTAACTAACCAAATCATGATCGGTTTTCGACAATCAGTTCCAATCAAAACTGAAATTAATTAAAAAAAATTTAAACTATATTTTTTCATCAATTTCAACTATTAATATAGTCAAAATTAAGAGAAAAAAACTTTTGTTGAAGCCAATTTTAACTATTAATATAGTCAAAATTAAGTGGATGGACTCACTTCCTTTATTAGTAGTTAGGTAGTCTAGAAAGCATAAAATATTAATAAATACTATAAAGACCACAATTATAACAATGAGAGTAGTGTGGTTCAGTGGTTAGTTGATGTTTTTTTTTGCGCTCTGAGTTGAAGGTTCGAACCTCCACTTGTACAAAACTTTGGTTTATTTTTCAAGTATGTAATAGTGGTCGGTTACCATTAAAAAATATTATTGAAATCATAACAATACTAATGAGGACAATGGTGTTGAATGGTTAGTTGATGTTCTTTTTTTTTTAGGTTGAAGGTTCAAACCACCACCCTTACAAATCTTTTTTTTTTTTTAAGTGTGTATTGTGGTCGGTCGGTTCGGTTAACCAACTAACTATGATTAGTTTTATTTTTGATCGGTTTTTTTTGTTCGATTCTTCAATCTAGCGGTCGGTGTTGATTTTATGGCTATTTTGAACAGACCTAGAGAAAACTTGAATATCAACAGTTTAAATTTAGCATAATTTTAAAATATTATAAGAATATTTTTATATATTTTTATATCATTAAAATAATGACTATATCATTATATAGTACAAAATATGATATGATTATGATAATTATTATCGATTTTTATTATATTTGTAATACAGTAATATAATATGCTTTCTTTTCTTTATTGGGTCACATGCCCACTGATTTTCACTTGCATATGCCACCTGCCCCCGCACCTGCTCCAAAAGAAAATATCTTTACCAAGTGATGGAACAAAAGAAAAGAATGAGAATTTTAGGTTTATTTTAGATGGGGAACATAAATTTTTGCATTTGTAGACTTGTATTTTGGAATAGGCAATAAAGGAAATAGAAAAAAAAAATGAATTTGTAAAGACTCAATATCAAGAAAGTTCAGTTACAAGAATTTTTTAATGTTATATTTTGCATATAACTATTTGGTTACAATTTTCATCATGTAAATTGAGGTTGATGCTCTTCTAACCTCTAGGTTGAAGGTTCAAACCTCCACCTCTACAAATCATTTTTTTTTTAAGTGTATAAAGTGGTCGGTTGGTTTGGTTAACTTATCGACTATGATCGGTTTCGCTTTTGATTGGTTTTTTTTCTGTCAGTTCTTCGGTTGGTTAGCGATTGATGCTGATTTTACAGTTATTTTGAACAGACCCAGAGAAAACTTGAATATCAATAGTTTAAATTTAACAAAATTTTAAAATATTATAGGAGTAATTTTTTTTTACATATTTTGATTTCATTAAAATAATGACTATATCATTATATAGTACAAAATATGATATGATTATGATAATTATTATGTATTTTTATTATATTTGGAATATAGTAATATAATATGCTTTCTTTTCTTTATCGGGTCACGTGCTCACTGATTTTTACTTACATATGCCACCTGCCCCTGCATCTGCTCCAAAAGAAAATATCTTTATTAAGTGACAGAACAAAAGAAAAGAATGATAATTTTAGGTTTATTTTAGATGGGGAACATAAATTTTTGCATTTGTAGATTTGTATTTTGCATTAGGGAATAAAGAAAATAAAAAAAAAAAAAGAATTCGTAAAGACTCAATATTAAAAAAGTTCAGTTACAAGAATCTTTCAATGTTATATTTTGTATATAACTATTCAATTACAATTTTCATCATTTAAATTGAGAACCAAGTCATTAATAGTTGTAAGCTAAAGTTAATGTCTAGTAGAATATTAAAAAGGCCCAAAAGTAAAAAAAAAAAAAAACTATCAGGAGGAGGAGAAAAAGGTAACTGCAAGTGGGGGCACAAATACCGTAATAAAATTTCAATCATACAAAGTTATAAAAGAGTTGATTTTTTTATTTTTTATTTTACTCAGTGGGGACTGTTCCCCCGCTAGTCTCCCTTAGCTTCGTGCATGTGTAAAGTGGTTAATCAATGAAGATGTCACCCAATTGAAAGTGGCCAAATGCATTGTCTTCAAAAAACCAGTTTGTATTTTTCCCGATTAAAATCTGGGGATATGTGGAAAAAGTTTAGGAAAACCTGGTCCATTAAAAACAAGGATTGATTGGTTTCGTTTTTAATCAGTTTTTTTTCTATCAATTTTTCAATCAATTAGTAATCGGTGTTAATTTTACGGTTATTTTAAACAGATTTAAAGAAAACTTGAATATCAACAGTTAAAATTTAGTAAAATTTTAAAATATTATAAGAATAATTTTTTTTTATATATTTTTATATTATTAAGATAATGACTATATCATTATATAGTACAAAATATGATATAATTTTGATAATTATTATGTATTTTTATTATATTTGTAATATAGTAATATAATATATTTTGTTTTCGAGTCACGTGTCCACTGGTTTCTACTTGCATATGCCACTTGCCTTCGCACCTACTCCAAAATTTGCTTCTTTCTTTCATTTTTTTTTTTCTTTCCCCCCGATGTTTTAAGTCATTGGTTCATTCATCCGTGCATGTCAAAGGAGGGACGTAGTTAGATTTTTAATCTTGTATTTTATAAATTAACATAAAATTTATAAATTAATAATATAAAATAAAATAATGTTTTAGTACGTTTTTGTATTAAAATTTTATTAAAGTTCAGATTATAATTATTTTTGATGAGTTCTCATCTTTTAATAGTGTTGTATAATAACTTTATTATTGATGCTATTAAAAATAACTTTATCAAGTGACAAAACAAAAGAAAAGAATGAGAATTTTAGGTTTATTTTAGATGGAGAACATAAATTTTTACATTTATAGTTGTATTTTGCAATTGGAAATAAAGGAAATAGAAAAAAAAATGAATTCGTAAAGACTCAATACCAAGAAAGTTCAGTTAGAAGAATTTTTTAATGTTATATTTTGGGGAGAAAGAGAAAAATAAGTTAAAATTTGAGATGAATTAAAATTAATAGGCCAATAGTTTATATAAGTTAATAAATAGGCCAAATTATTATTTTCGTCTATAACTTGACTGGTTATGAACCATAAGATGACAAGTTATTATTCATAATTATCCATAACTTGTCCGGTTATAAACCATAACTTGACAAATTTATTCATAACTTATCTGATTATGAACTATAACTTAACAAATTATGACCTATTAATTTTTATAATTAAAAATTAACTTATTTACTTTTTAAACTTTTCATATTAACCTATTTTCTATTATTTTCCTGTATTTTGTATATAAGTATTCGGTTACAATTTTCATAATGTAAATTGAGAACCAATTGTCAATTAAAGTTAAAGTCAAGCCCAAAAGTAAAAAAACTATCAGAAGGATAAAAAAAAAAGGTGATTGTAAGTGGGGGCACAAATACCGTAATAAAATTTCAATCATACAAAGTTGCAGTGGAGTTGATTTTTTTTTTTATTTTTTTATTTTACTCAGTGGGGGCTGTGCCCCCGCTGGTCGCCCCTATTTTTTTTTTTATATATCACATTCAAATTATGCCCTCGTTCACTTCGCTTATTTGAGTTTAGAATTTAAGTTTTGCTACAGTAAAAAGCTCTCACAAACAATCACATTTAACTTTTTTGCTACAGTAAAAAGTTCTCACATAAAATCAAATCTCAACTCAAATTAAAAACTTGAATCAACGAAATGAACGGATGCTATATATATGTTAACTAATTACTATTCAATATATATATATATATATATATAATTGCATCATAGATATGAATCCGCTTAAAACTTTTTCTAAACAGATTTAAGCAGGCATAATACATTCTATATTATATATTATTGTATATGAAATAGTTTTCCATGGTTATGTTTATAAACTTTAGAATCAAGTTGAATTTAAATTTATTATCTGATGACAATAGGTTAAAATGGCTAATGAAGAGATAATGATTAATGATGAGTAAGACCGAAATAAAATAAAAATAAAAAAAACTACAAATCTAACCTCTATATAGATTCTACAAAGAAAAATAGGCGCCGAGCGATTAATGTGGAACACGGGTAGTCGACTATTTATATAAAGATATATATAAATGTCAAAGCAGTGGTCTAAACATTTACCTAATGAGTGATTAAATCAATTTGTTTGATAGCTGTCAATTCTTGGACTAGGTGTGACTTGTAGCTTTAAAGAAGCTAAAAGTTATTATCTCTTAAACTTGCAAGGAATTGCTTGTATAATTGAGGGAGATGAGCACAGAAAATCGTCGTAATTATTGCAACCTCAAGATATATATATATATATATATATATGTTACTATATATTTATTTATAGACACACACATCCACAGGACGTAATTTTTATTGTTTATTTTATCGATTTGAATTTAAAATTTGAGTTTTGTTATGATAAAAAATTCTCAAAAACAGTCACACAGTAAAAAACTCTCATATATAAAATCACATCTGAACTCAAATTAAAAATTTAAATCAACAAACCTAACCATTCATATATTAAATATTCATAATTATATATTCAATAGAATATATTCATATATATATATATATATATATATAATTGCATCATAGATATGAATCCGCTTAAAACTTTTTCTAAACAGATTTAAGGAGGCATAATACAGTTTATATTATATATTATTGTATATGAAATAGTTTTTTTCAAATGGTTATGTTTATAAACTTTAGAATCAAGTCAAATTTAAATTTATTATCTGATGACAATAGGTTAAAATGGCTAATGAAGAGATAATGATTAATGATGAGTAAGACCGAAATAAAAAAAAAACCTACAAATCTAACATCTATATAGATTCTACAAAGAAAAATAGGCACCGAGAGATCAATGTGGAACACGGGTAGTCGACTATTTAAGAACTTGTTCACTTCGTTGATTTGAGTTTATAATTTGAATTGAGATGTGATTTTATGTGAGAGCTTTTTACTGTAGCAAAAAAGTTAGATGTGACTATTTCTGAGAACTTTTTACTGTAACAAAACTCAAATTCTAAACTCAAATCGGTGAAATGAACGAGGCTTAAAAAGATCCCACCTACAGCACTTCACAAAAAATCCTTGGGGATGTTTTTGGAAGATGGGTCCAAACTACACTAAACCGGTCAAACAATATTTATTCTATAAAAAAAAAAAAAATTTATAAATTTTGTTACAATGTTTTCTCTCACAAATTTTAACTTCTAGCTAACTTCTTTCCAAACAAACTCTTGACAAATCATAGCACGAAGCACTACTTTTTCTTTGTTCACCTGCGCCACGTGATTCACTCTTGATAATCCTTTAATACGTGACTTGCTATCATTTCTCCTTATTATTAGTGCTTTCCTGTTGAAGATATTTCATGAAGTATAGCATTTCTGGAGGATGATAATTAAATAGAGCAAGATCTCGCCCTACCCTACAGCTACTAACAAGTTGGTTCTGGAGGATTTGGGAGTATTTTTATCGAAAAGATGTTTGCCGACAATGCGATAGAGCTTTCCATGAGACCAAGTCCAACTCCACCATATGCATGTAGGAAAAATAAATAAATAAATAAATAAATCAAGTTCGTTACCACTTTACAAAAATATATAAAAAACTTAATGAAAATTAATATGGCCATTGAAAACTATTATTACGATGTTGCATATTTTCGGAGGTTTTTTATATCACAAACCAACTAAAAAGCTCCATAATTACTTAGAAATATGGTAAATTTTGTGGTGTGAAAAGCTTTGTAGGAAGTCGGAATTAAAGAATTTTCTAGACTACTCTATATTATCCCTAAGTTAGAAGTCAATCGGTTGGCTACTCTTATTTCACCGATTTGTTAGAGGATCTCTAACCCAATACTATAATTGATGTGCTAATGATAAATTTAACATTTGAGTACAAAAAACATTCTTTAATACAATATTATTTGTCATGTCAAATTTTTTCATATATGTTATATTTTGTGATAAATTTCTCATTAACATATGAAAAGTTTGTCATTTAATTGCTATTGGTTAAAATATTTACCTTTTTATATAATCATTATAACTTTTACATTTTTTAATTATTTGAAAAAATAAAAATTTAGTTTTACAACTTTCAAATCCAATGATTATGGGAAATAGTAGATTTAGTATTTCAAATAGCATTATGTATTAGAGTAAAAAGAAAAATAACACATTATATCACATTTTTTGATATCAAATATACAATTAACATTAATATTTACATCGTAGATGGTTTTAAACTTATAAATTAAAGAGGCAAACAACCATTTAAGTTAAAGAGGCAAACAAATTTAAATTAAAGAGGCAAACATGCATATATTACTTTCTCCAGACCACCTTTTGACATTCATATACTTTTCTAACTTTCATTTTAATTTAATTCCCAACGCGTCTCGTTAGTTTTGCATCGGTATATTCACACTCAAAAGTAAATGACCTAGATAACGTTAATTAAAAATGACAATTGTTGTACCACGCTTTGCTTTTGTTTTCTGTATTCTTTTCGGCGGACCACGATGTTTGAATTCATTTGATTGTATCGTTTAAGTGTAGTTCAAAGTATAAGATATTGATCTTTATCATTCTTGATCACTATAAATATATCAGACGCGTATGATTTGTATATGTGCCCATCACTTCTACATAAAAGCACACACACTTATATGTATGTGTAACAATATTTCATTACCATAATGTGCATATATAAATATGAAGAGCATATAGATCACTATAAATATATCAGACGACGCGTATGATTTGTATAATATGTGCCCATCACTTTTACACTGTTCTGCTTATATATATATATATATATATATATATACATACACATATATGTATATGTAACAATATTTCATTACCATTATGTGCATATATATATATGAAGAGTATATAGACTAAGTTCTAATATATAAACATTGATCAGTTGTTTTACCTTCTCCAAACATGGGATCCGAGGCTGAGCCGTTTCTTGACAAGAAGACAGCGAAGACGGCGGACTATGCGACGGAGGACTACGCGCCGGTGAGGAGCGTGGGTGAGTTGAAGACAATGTTGTGGTCTGAGTCGGTGAAGCTGTGGAAACTCGCAGGTCCGGCGGTAATAACCATAATGTGCCTATCAGGGAGCAGCCTCGTGACGACTCTGTTTGTTGGACATCTCGGAGATGCTGAGCTCCCGCTGTCACCATTTCTCTCACCGTCATCGGCACCTTATGCTATGGCTGGCCTGGTAATTTATTTTCAAAATATTATCATGATATAATATTCCCTCCATAATTAACGATTAATTCTCTGATATTCTTGATGAGTACAAGAACTAGATCTTTGATACAAATGCTAATTAATGGCGTTCATAACATGTCATGTGATCACAATAAATTGTCAACTAACACCATGACTTTCAATAAATTAACGATGAGGGGATGTATATATTTAGAAATATTGATCATCGCCGCTAATTAAGGTGTTTTTTTCACCCTTATCATAAAAACTCCCTAAGGATCATATACTAATGTATAATTAGTATCGACTGTTAAGAGTATGTATGTAATATATGATTATGGACCTTTTCTCTTTTCGGCACGAATATCATTTGGGAAAAGGAGGTTACTTTATGCAATTTTCTTAGATAATCTTGATAAATTCTCTTTAAAAGTGAATGAGTCCGAATTTTTATCTTTTACTCTTTATTCATAATCTTTTTAGTCAAATAATTACGCTAATAAAAGAGTATTTATGAAGAATATGGGATAAAAGTCTAGACTCATATACTTTTTAAGAATAAAATCTACAATTTTATTGGGTCTTAATTTTTATTTGAGAAATTATTTAGTTGACTAAATGTATCACATTATTTTACTTATATAGTATACTCGTTCAATAAAAAGTGAATATTTAGCTAATTTGTTTTCATCATCTTTAAGTAATTTGTTTCTCTTTCCTAATATGCTTTACATTAATTGTTTAGTTAAATGCACCTTAATTGTTTTGTTATAATTATCATAAATACCCCACCATTTTTTTTTATATTAATTAGTCTCAACTTTAAATAATAATCACTACAACAATAAAGGCTTTCTACGAGGACGCTGGTCCTTGTAGAAAGAAGTGTCGTCCTCGTAGACGATTTTCTGTGAGGACACAAGTCCTCGCTATATCCTCTTCGTAGAAGACTTTTTGCGATGACAAAATTTGGTCCTTGCAGAATGATTGATGCTTTTCCGAGGACGCTAGAAATCCGATGACGTGGAAAATATGGGGACGGGCAAGTTTTCTACGAGGACATTGTCCTCGCAGATTGTGGTCTTTCTACGAGGACTATTGTCCTCACAGATTGTGTTATTTTAATATTAACATTATTTTTAAAAAAAATTTAAAAATTATATTTGATAAATAATTTTTTTGATTCATTTTAAAAATAACATATATTAAAACTTTTGTCTCAAATTAAAATTAATTAAAATATCATTAAATATTAATATAATTCACACAATTGTTGCATGAGCATCTTATCTGTCCTTTCTCCTTTACATGATTCTTAGCCATCTCCAAGAATGCCACAACTCTGTCCATGTATTCCTTACACGTGCGATTTCTCAATTTTGTCCAACTTTTATCGATTGGCATGATGATAAACTACTTATTAAACAAAACATACTAGTCAATAAATCCAACAATGTATGATCATCAAATGCATGCATATTCTTACAAAGTGTCCTAATTACACCTTATCACTCCAATTAGTGCTGAAACTTTGGACGGGCCGCCTGTGACTACCGAAAAGTCTGAATTTTTGCCCGAGTACCGAACCCGAACTGCCCGAAAATTCAGGATGCCCTACCTCACCCGAAAATCACCATGGACGAGCTTCAGGTAGGAGGTGCCTGCTCGTGCCCGGTCAGGTTGCCCGATGCCCTTGTTCGGTCGCGATGGTCGGAATGGTCCTAATCCTTTATGCACACCAAAGCTTCAACAATATCCTGCTGCAATGCGTTTCTCCGTTCTTCAAGTATTCAGCCGGTTGTATTGAATGCTTGTTCGGTTGCAATAGTGGAGACCGAGATCGAAAAAATATTCATTGCCATTCGTGTTAGGATCGGCCAAGTTAATGCTCGTGCCATCCACCACTCAACCAAATCAAACATTTCACTACTATCTATAACTAAGCCCTCACTCAAGTACGCCATTAACTCGTTGAATCTACCGCCACCTCTTGATGAAGATCCACTCCCAGATTCTTTTTCACCTTGAGTCGTCGTCATTGTTTTCTTCTTCTTCTTAGACAACCCGAAAACATTCAAGAATGAATTCGGATTGTCATCTCGTTGTTGCGGTTGTTCAACACGAGGTGTGTTTCTAAACCTACTTTCATAAGAGATATATAGAGAATATATTTTTTCCTTTATAATAGGAAATTAGTTAGTAGTGTCGATAGCTAAAAATTCACCCAAGTTATCTAATCCACTTTCTAAACCTTCTAATTTTAATATAGGGTAAAAAATAATACCGAAACCATACAACATAGGTAATTTAGACCAATATTTTTTAAACTTCTTTTCCATAGAGGCGATAGGAACTCCTAAAATCTCGTATGTCCTAAATTCACTAAATAAAATAGACATTCTTAAAAGTTCTCCTAACGCTAATAGTGACGTTGGGTAATAAGTTTCCACTAAGCTTTAGGGTAATTTCGTGAAATCTACCTAAAAAGTTATACAAGAGTTCGACAATTTACCAATCAGTTTCATCTATAAATCATGCTCTTAATTTTGCACTAACATAATTTGTTATAACATCTTTATAGGGGATGCATTGTTCAAGTATTATATAAGTGGAGTTCCATCTTATGGGCATATCTAAGGCTAATGCTCTAGGATTTTGATTACATGCTTGTAGAAATCTAAATCAATCTTATATTCTTTGATTACTACCTTGAATCTAAGCAATGTTATCTATAATTCTTTTAATATGACATGACATTGATTTTAAACTGGATTTTACTATTAAATTAATTATATGACATGCACAACATTGGTGAAATATATCATTATTACCGAATAAACTTAAATCATTTTCAAAATGTTCTATTGCTTTAGTATTTGCAGTTGCATTATCTAATGTTATGACCATCATTCTATCTCTTAAACTATATTCATCAATAACAGATAAAATTACGTTATATATTAAATTAGCAGTATGTGATCCTATAACACATTTGAAACCTAAGATTCTCTTATCCAAATAAAAACCTTTATAATAATGTCCGGTTACAGCTAAATAATCCTTGTCGGCAACGACAGACCAAATATCTGCAGTTAACGCAACGCAACCACTAGTAAAGTGTAGAAGGTTGATTAATGCTTCATTTTCTTGTTTATATAATTTTAATGCATCTTTCTTAAGAGTAGTTTTAGAAAAAAAAAATTGTGCATTAGGATTATGTACAATTTTAATATAATGTTGTTAATTTCTTTGTTCAGTAAAACTTAGTGGTTGATCTAATGTAGTTATTAATAGTGTTATTTCCATATGATCAACTTGCGGATCGTATTTTCACGTGCTTAGACCGCCGGTTTGGCAGTCAAACGATAATTGCGTTTGGCGGAGATCAGCTCTGCCTCCTTGCTTTTGAAGACATTTTTCAGAGTGTCTTCTTAAGTGTGTAGTGTCGTGAATAGTATTACCTTGTAATTTCTCACCACAATATTTAAATTGAGCAATGTATTTAATGTTACCGTTATTGTCGACCTCCTCGAATGTGTTGAAGTGCTCCCAAATTGCTGAGGTGCGCTTGCATTTCTTTTTAGAACTTGCAATAGTTGTACTAGCACTACCACTTGCCTCTCTTCCACAGCCACCAATGCCACCACCATTATGTCCCTGACCTCTAGTATGTCCACCAGGGGTCGGATTTGCAGTTTCCTCAGAAACTCTTTCCGTAGTTTGTGATTCTTGCGTTCGAAAAATATTAGGAAATTGCCTTTCTTTGATGTTGAATTGGGCATCAATGGGAATATCACCACTATAACCAGAAGAAGCCATTATGAAAAATAAGAGAGATTGAGAGTGCTTTGAGAGAGATTAAGAGAGATCGAGAGAGATTTAAGCAAGATTAAGATAGATTGGAGAGAGATTTGAGAGATTAAGAGAAATTGAGAGAAATTGAGAGAGAATGAGTTTTTGGGTGAGAAAAATGGTTGAGAGGAGGGGTATTTATAGGAAAATTTTTGGGTTGAAAAAAAAATATTTCTCCTAAAAATTTGGGTCCAACGGCTAGTAGAATTTTCAAACAGTTTGGGCAGGTTAGGCAATGGTAAAAAATATAGCCGTTGGGTTTGAATTTTTGGGCAAAATTCAGGCGTCAGGTCGTGTTCGGGCAAAAAGATCCATTTGGTTCAAAATTCAGGCATTTTTCAGCCTAACGGTCAAAAAAATTTGGGCAAAATTCGGGCAACTTCAGGTAATGCCGGAAAATTCAAAAAATTCGACGAACGGCGGGGACGACTTCTCCACGGTGGTAGGTAGTCGGGGGAATGAATATTTTTGGGCTGCCCGGGCTCGTGCTTGAAAAATACCATGGTCGGGCGGTGAGAGGCACCTGCCCACCGCCCGAAGTTGCAGCATTGGCTCCAACTCTAAGCCCTATCCTATTCGTGTGTATTCTTAGCGTATTTAGTCAACTTATCCACATTATCGTTTCGTTTACGGATAAATTTCGGCAACATTTCCCCTAATTCTTATAATCTAAAATCATAACACAATCTCAAATTTCCACAAAATATAATATCAATAGTTTTCCACAAATCAATACTAAATTACACAAACAATATGTTAGACAAAAATAATAAATTACAAATAATAACATAAATAAAATTTAAATCATATCTGAAAATGAGGAAAAATTAAGATTTCCTCTTTACCACCCAAAAAACCAATATCTAACTACACAATTTAGAACAATAAAAATGAACAAAATGTATAAAAACACAAAATATTCAATAAATTGTCTAAATTTACCTTGAGAGGTACAGTGAGAGCAATAGAGAATTCAAACTTCAATAAAATAGAGAATAAGAGGAAATTGCAAGCTCTCTCAAATGAACACAATAAAAAAAAAAAAAAACCTCCTCTTTATAGTCGAATATAAAGCAAACGAAAGAAGGGATGAGAGAGTTGAAGAAATGAGAGAGAGAGAGAAGGAAGAAAGATGTCCTACTAGGGTCTCTTGCAAAGAGGTGGGCACATTTGTTGGCTGGATTTCTCTCTGGTATAGCAAAGAAAGAGAGAAGAACGAAGAAGGAGAAATTCTGAGCAAATATGTTATGTTTTGAACATATTAGGGCCTTATGCAAGGACGAGCGTCCTTGAGAAAGTGTTACAACAGCGAAACGATATTGTTTCACTGTTGCAAACTTAAGATAAGGCGGGACATTTTTTTTACGGGATTCAACAAGGACAAACGTCCTCACCGAATAATGGGGAGTGGCTTTGACAGACCGATGCGGTCAGGAATGGCAGGGATTCTTGACCCAAACACTCTTATATGAGGACAATGTCATCGCATAAGACTTTGACAGATCGAAGCGGTCATGAATGGAAGGAATTCCTGACCTAAACACTCTTCTGGGAGGACAATGTCCTTTTATTATTAGTTTGTTAATTTAACTTTATTTTATTATTTATCTGTCGTTTGTCTTAATACGTATCTAGTATCGTTTTGCCTGTGTTATGAATAGCTACATTACTTCTACATGTACTATTAGTCGTCGCTAACCAAACCAAACAATAACTGATCAAATATTTAAGCTTATCTAATGTTCTTGGCAAATGCAGGGTTGTGATGCATCAATCCTTGTTTATCCGAGCGAGGCCAATGTGTCGTTCGAGATGGGGTCAACAACGAATTTTGCGATTCGAAACAGAGAGTCAATTGGTGTTCTGAAATCAATGGTTGAAGTAGTTTGTCCTCAGAAAGTTTCTTGTGCTCAGAAAAATCAGTACATGATTTGCTGACGTGCACAATCATGTGCCATCCATCTTACCAACCTCGTGCAGATCAACCATTCATAATTCATATATTCATTACAAATGTGGACCAATGACATTCATGATGGACCATTAGCCAATAATTATAGAAAATTAATTATATTTTGGAAAGCTTATTTAATAAAACAGAAAGAAACAAAAGATAACTGTTTTTTTTTTTTTTTTTTAAATGTATATAAGATAATTGTTCTCCGCTATAAATATCTCTCTAAAAAAAATAATGCAATAAGATTATTGTTATAAATATTAAAATTCTCAAGTTTTTTTTAAGGGAAATTGTATTTAATTAAAAATTGATAAATAATCATCTCGGTATAATGCTAATGATTTATTAGAGGGATGGACGCACGCTTGAGGCCGGAAAACGGGAGAACACCTAACAACGAGCACAAATAAAGCTCGAGTTGAAGAAACCCCTCTCATCGAGATAAGCTTTTGAGCGCTGAAGGGACAGATTGCCAAACCCTCACAAAAAGGGGACATCTACATGGCATAGAAAAAATTCTAGTCGGATAAAGACAACCCTATCAAGATACATGCAAACAACCTACATGGCATAGAAATATCATTATTTATATGCATGTATTGTTATATACTTAATAAATATCATTGAAAATTTCACAATTATTTATGTGACCTTAAATATAATATATAAATATTATATATTAGAGGATAATATTTAAGGATAATAATCAAAATTAGTCCATAAATTAATAAATTTAATTAAAATTTAGAATCTTTATTTAAAATCTTATTAAAACATTCAAATTTTTATATTTGATGTAATCATTAAAAACACGTTTTATGTGCGCACTTGTATTACCTATATATTCATATTTATCGGTGTAAATTAAAATTTTGAACCTGGAGCGTTGGATTTGAAGTTTGAACCAGCGAATGTATTGTGTTGTGTTGGGGCTAAATACGTCTCCTCCTATTATACCATAAAGATAAAGATTGCAAACCAACCAACAAACTTGAAAATAAAAACAAAACAAAAAGTGGTATCGGTGAATGCGACCACTATAGATATTACGGAGAGAGAGCGAAAATCTAGAGCGCTGATTCAACAACCTTTTTTCATCGAATTACCAACGTAACGTGCGTACGATCTGTAGTCTGATCGTAATGGAGGCGCCACTGCTGGCTGCGAACGGCGACGGCGAGGAAGACTACGCGCCGGTTGAGAGCGTGGGGGAGGCGAGGAAGGTGTTCTGGAAGGAGACGGTGAAGATGTGGAAGATTGCAGGGCCCATCGTTTGCACCATTCTCTGCAACTACGGAATCAACTCCGTCACCAGCATCTTCGTCGGCCATATCAGCGACCTCGAGCTCTCTGCCGTCACCATCTCTCTCTCCGTCATCGTCACTTTCTCTTTCGGCTTCATGGTTTCTCTCTCTCTCTCTCTCTCTCTCTCTCTCTCTCTTGATATTTCAATATTTTTCACGTAATCGAGTTATGAAGAATGTTATAATCACGTAGTAAAGTCTTTCTTCCAAAAGAAAAATTCGAATAATCTTGTTTTCGTTTTGACTTGGTGACTTATAAGTTGTGTGTATTCTTTCTTCTTGACGTTTCCGAAAACAATGCTCTTAACAAGATTTTCTTTCTTGATTGTTTAGCGTTTGATTCTTCGAACTTTGTTAATTAAATTTTTCAAGCTTTGAATTTTGAATCTTCTCTATTCTGCTTTCTAGTAGAGACATGATTGCGAAAAAACGAGTTCTTTCTTGATTCTCTGAGGGGAAAATAAAAAACATGGTTATAATTATTAGTTTTTTTAATCTTGATTTCTTCAGAGATGCTATGTATGTTTTGTATTTAGTTTCATATAGAATAATTTAATAACTCACTCTTATCTGGGCGTGTTAAGTTGAATTTTGAATTTTTGAATCTCGCATTCTCTCGTTTAAAGTCGGTAGAAAATTTCAAAAAATATGCAAATATATATATATATATATATATATATATTTGAACTGATACTATTTATGGGCAAAACTAAACAGCCTGTTGGGCTTTCTAAAACAATTCTCTAAAGAAACAAACATCTAAAATAAAAAACTTAATTCAGCAATAATCAGTTTTTCATTTTTACTTTCAAATCAGTTTCATTTTTAATCTTTCAATTATTAGACTAACTCTGATTCTCTAGAAACACAAATGAGATGCTAATTTTGATCAAAACAAAAAAAAAAAAAAAAAAAAAAATGTTGTAGCTTGGCATGGGAAGTGCACTAGAGACACTATGTGGGCAAGCTTTTGGAGCAGGACAAGTCAAAATGCTTGGGATCTACATGCAAAGATCATGGATCATATTACTAAGCAGCTGCATCATCCTCTTGCCATTTTACATATTCGCCGCCCCAATTCTGAAGCTCTTAGGCCAGGCTGATGAAGTAGCTGATCTTGCTGGAAACTTCACCATCCTAGTTATCCCTCAGCTATTCTCACTAGCCATCAATTTCCCAACTCAAAAGTTCCTCCAAGCCCAGAGCAAAGTCAACGCCCTCGCGTGGATCGGATTCATCGCGCTGATTCTGCACGTCGGAATGCTTTGGCTATTCATCTACTTTTTCGACTGGGGCTTGGTTGGGGCTGCCGTGGCCTTTGACCTCACATGTTGGCTGATTGCGGTTGCCCAAGTTGTTTATGTCATTGGGTGGTGCAACGAGGGTTGGTGTGGTTTCTCATGGAATGCTTTTAACGATATTTGGGCCTTCGTTAGGCTCTCTCTTGCCTCCGCTGTTATGCTTTGCCTTGAGGTTTGGTACATGATGAGCATGATTATCCTCACTGGACATCTTGACAATGCTGTGATTGCTGTTGATTCGCTGGCCGTTTGGTAAGATCACAATTCACAATTGGTTTTTTTTTTTTTTCATTTTAAAATACTAGAATGTTCTTGTTCTTTATTTGCAAATTTGTGGACTTATTATTAGTTTCATTTTGCGTGTGTTTCAGCATGAATCTCAATGGATGGGAAGCCATGTTGTTCATTGGAATAAATGCTGCCATCAGGTACTGATGCTACGTGAGGCAAGATTGATATAAACTATTAGAGCATCCCAATAAGTGTCAATGACAAATGTTAGCATCAAAAGTAGGAAAATTAATCTCCATCATAATGCTATTTTTTTATGTTATATTTAACATATAAACATATTCCGTATTAAACTTGACCCCAAGAATAACATATATTAAAATTTAACATTTAATTGATATTAGTTGAGGTGTTAAACTTTTTCATTCTAGCATCATATTCTTGTCACTCTCAAATTATTTTAACATTAAAAGTTTATTTTTCATGAATCCTTAAGCCTAATAATTATGATAAATACATAAACATATATAACTTTTTTGAAAGCATTAATAAAAAGTATTAACCTTAGATGAACTTTTTCTTTTCTGTTTAATTTTTCAGCGTCCGTGTTTCCAACGAGTTAGGAATGAGGCGTCCATTGGCAGCCAAATATTCGGTCTATGTGACATTGTTTCAGTCTCTCCTAATTGGGCTTCTTTTCACCGTCTTGATTTTGATAACCAAAGACAATTTTGCGATCATCTTCACAAGTAGCAAGGAAGTGCAACGAGCCGTGTCTCACCTTGCATATCTTTTAGGCGTCACTATGCTTCTCAATAGCGTCCAACCCGTGATCTCAGGTACATATGTTGTACACGTTACCATAAATTGCCATAAAAAGCCAACAAGAAGTTCAATACTCAACTTGTAGTTTAAAGACCATTAAGTTATTGCGGTCCCCCATTAGTTAATTACCTTAAATGTCGGGTTTTTTTCTTGTCAAAATTTGCAGGTGTTGCTATTGGAGGTGGCTGGCAAGCATTAGTGGCTTATATCAACTTGGGTTCTTACTACATTTTTGGACTGCCATTAGGCTTCCTTCTTGGGTATACAGCAAACCTTGGAGTAAAGGTAAGTGGTCCTTGAATTAACGATTTTTTTTTTGTACACATTATGAGTGCACAAGATATAAAGATGTGAGTCTCGCGCTCTATTACTTATAATAATCGACACCAATAGTGACAGTATGACAGCTTTTTTCAATACATACTACCAATAAAATTTTGATGCAAACAAATTTTGTTATTGAAGGGACTTTGGGGAGGCATGATATGTGGAACCGCTCTACAAACCTTGCTGCTCTTGATTGTACTTTACAAAACCAGCTGGAACAAGGAGGCAAGTCTCTAACCTCTGTGTTTTGTAATGGACGTATTCAAATTGTGTCACTTCCATGTTGAGAATCTCAATATATACGTTTTTCCATATTACACAATTCTCTCCCACATGTGCTGAAAAAAGAAATTTTTTTTTTTTTGAATTTTGGCAGGTGGAAGAATCCACAGAACGCATGCGGAAGTGGGGTGGCCAAGAGATCAACGATAAGATCATGGATGCATGATTGTATATGAATTTTTGACTGGCTTAAGAATAAAGATCTCCCTGTTTGGTTGTTTTGGTAGCAAATAGATCTGAGTCGTTTTTGGACAAAAAGCTAACCATCGTGCTTGTTAGCTTAATCAATTTTGAGTGGATTTGGTTTAACTCTTCCAACTTGTTAATAGTGAAAATTTAGTAGCTAATGAAATTTCAACATTAATGCAATTGCCAATTGTAAACTAAAAGCATAAGTTGGCAAACACACTCATCTATTCGACGCCCTCCAGAAAGTGACGCAATTCCGCTTTTATTATTTATTGAGATTGAGATATATAAGGTGCGTTTAGTTAGGGGAATGAAAAAGAATCATTGTTCGTTCTTATGTTTGGTTGGTTTTTAGTAAAATGAATGGTCATTTAAAATGAAATGACTTTTTCATCAAATAAGTGAATCATCATTCATTTCTCATATGAGAGGAATGCCAATTCCAAGCTCTTTCGATTTTCTTTTCCATCATTACCCTTAAATATTATAATTATAATATTATATTATAATGTAATTATATCTTATAACATAAAATATAATATATTATAATTACATACGTATATTATAAGATATCATATTTGATATTATAATAATATCTTATATTATGTATTATACATTGTAATTATATTTGTCATTAATGTAATATATAATATAATATAGTTGTAATATTGTAATAAATAATTATAATAATAATTGGGATAGTAGTATTTTTTTTATAAAATTAAATATAATAGCTGTATATTTTATAAATAATAATATTATATTATATTTATATAATTACAATATAAATTTATATTATCATAGATAATATACTATAATTTGAAATGATAATATACTATATTATATTTTATAATTATAATATGTTATATTATATTATATTATTACATTTTTATAATTATACTATATTTTTAATAAAATAATATAGTATAGTTGTAATATTATAATATAAAATAATAATAATATTATTATTTTATTATATTATATATAATGATTGTATTATAATAATAAATCTTAAATAACTATAATTATAATTATATATATATATTATATCCTTATAATTTTATATATATAATATTAGTTATTAAATGATTATATTAATATATATGATATTAGTTATATTAATATGAGAGGTAATTTTATCAACATGAAAATATTTATATCTCATTTCATTGTATTTATAAAAGTATAACTAAACTAATGAATCATCTTTCCTTTTTATTCTATTTCATTATCATTCATATTTTTATTTTCATTCCCTCACTACAACTAAACGCACCCTAAATAAATATTACGTTCTTAAAGAATGCTTTTCCGTGAGTTAATTTGTAATCCCCCACATTTTTTTTTTATGGTATTATTTAATTTTGAAAACAATATGCCAAGAGTCAGGATGGCCGAGTGGTCTAAGGCGCCAGACTCAAGTTCTGGTCCTCGAAAGAGGGCGTGGGTTCAAATCCCACTTCTGACAACTTTTTTCTCAAGTTTTTCCAAAATTTCAAGATTTTTTTTTTTTTTTTGGCAGTCACATTCAAAATGTCGAAGCTCGAATTTAATGTCGAACAATAATAAAAAAAAAAAAAAATGTATGTTATGCTGATGAATTAGAACGTCTTTATATTATGCTTTCATTGAGAATTAGAACTACGTTTTGGAAACGCTAGCCTCCAACAAGCAAGAAGCGCAGCACAAGCATTGTGAGTTTGCTCAAAAAGTTTATTGGGTCTCTGCCGCCTCTGGCCCTCCCAAGGAACTGTTTGAGTTTATATAGCCCAAAAGATGTAGGGCCCAATAATAATAAGAAGATGGGCTTATTGGAAGGTCCAAAAACTTCTGCCGCGTACACTCCGTGTGCGTGTAGAGCCTAACTCGCCCAGTACTCTCCATTTATAAGAATATTCCATAAATGGGACTAAGCTTGCATATCAAATATCAAACTGTCCAAATATCAACGGGCAGTATCCGGTCACACCAATTAGCAAACCTCCCATTTCTGATAAGAAAACTGACACTTGTCAACTGGCACGCCGAGTAAGAAAAGGATCACAAAGCAATTTATATTATTGTGTGCTTAATTGCCAAGCTATCTCAGCTATCTCCTCCCTAGGTTCACGATTTATCTAGCTGCCCTAGATTGTTCTCTCCCCAAATGTAAATAACCCACCAGTCCCTATTTACCAAACTACCCTTCCACCAACTCCAACCGTCGAAATCAAATCACGTGCACAATCGTCCTTCCGCAAACGAACATTCCTCGCAGGGCGATTTCGTAATAATTGTATCCATCCGCTCTGTGGTACTATAAATACCACTCGTGTGAAACTTGGCAATCAAATCAGACATCCTCAAACGACCACCCTTTTCTTGTCGTTGAAATGGCGTCGCGCTACGAAGTAGAGGTGAAGCTCTCTTCCGCCAAGGACCTGAAGAACGTGAACTGGCGCCATGGCCCGGTGAGGCCATACGCCGTCGTTTGGGTCGACCCGAATATCAAATGTTCCACCCGGGTCGACGAGTCCGGCGACACTAACCCGAACTGGGACGAGACTCTGACCATCCCTCTCCCAACGCCGATAGACGACGACACGTCTCTCTACATCGATATCGTCCACGCTGGATCCGAACCCGACACAAAGAGGCTGATCGGGTCTGCCCGGCTGAAGATTCGGGAGGTCGTCGATGACGTGGGATACAGAGAGCGCGCCACGCGGACTTTGCAGCTGAAACGACCTTCTGGAAGGCCCCAGGGGAAGGTGGAGGTTAAGGTCTCCGTGAGGGAGCCGTACTATCATCCGCCGGATCCGTACAGTGCTCCTCCTTACGGTGTCCCACCGCCGGCCTACGGTGGCCCCCCCTATGCTTCGGTTTCGCCGCCTCCTCCGCGCGATCCTTACTATGCTGCTTCGGCTCCGCCACCTCCTTCGCGCGATCCTTACTACGCCGAGGCGGCTCCGCCGTCGGGATATCCGTATAATCCGTACAGTGCGCCGCCGCAGCCGTATGGACAGCCGGGGTATGGACAGGGAGGGTACGGAGAGCCGGTGTACGGCCGCGCGGAGGAGAAGAAGAGCAAGTTCGGAGGAATGGGGACGGGATTGGCTGTAGGTGCTGTAGCGGGGGCGTTGGGTGGACTCGCGCTGGTGGAGGGTGCTGATTACGTAGAGGACAAGATCGCTGATGACGTGGCGGAGAGAGTGGAGGATGATCTTGGTTACGACGGTGACGACTTCTAGAGATTGTCCTGTGGGACCCCCTGTCCCTTTACTAGTTGTTTTGTTGTATTGATGGCCCATCTGATCATGTTATGGTTTTTGATTGATCGGATGATGACAGAGTAATCTGGATGCTCCTTTTGATTAGCCAGTACTATTAAAAAAATAATAAAAGGCAAAAGAAGAGTGCGTGAGTTGTGATCCATCTTTATGTTTATTTTGATCTGTTTAATTTATTGATTTAAATTTTTAATTTAAATTAAAATTTAATTTTATGTATATTTTTTATTTTAATAAAAAAATTAAATATAATTATTTTTAAAAAAAAATTATTATAATAAATTTTAAATTTTAAATTTCAATCGATAAAATAAATAAAATTTTATTTTATTGAGTCGTGATTTATGAGATTCTTCGCCTACGACATTGTCAAGAATAAACAAGTGTTAATGTTATATGCGCGAGTTTCGTAAAGGAAATGTAGTAAAAGAAACTGATTACTCTTGTCCCTGTAATGTAAGTGTATATATCAATTAATTTAATTTCATATTCAAATATTGAACTCTGTAGCCTTGTGCAAATATTGCCCAAGAGGCTCCATTGACCTAGAGCCGTTGGCGAATGCCGAGGGTAAGGTCAAAGGCTTGATCCTCTGTTTTGCCTTTAAGTGTCTGTCTGAACGAGAGTAGCCTCGAGAGGTGATCCACCACTTGCGTCTCATGTGTCCTTTTTTATTATAAAAAGAGAACAGTTGAATTTTAGAATTAAAATTTATACAAGGGAAGTTGTTTTCTTGTGTGTATTTTTTTTTTTTTAACATAGCTTTGGTGCTATGCTACATGTAACGTGACATGCCTAATATTAAATCAAATGCTGAAAGCTAAAATATGTCGTTAATATATAGATGCGGAAAAATATTAACGTCACTTTTTTTGTCATTATTTTTATCACTTTTTACATTGACAGTTTAACATATAAATTTTATTATTTTTTCTGTTTAAATAATAATGTATTAAGTTATTAAAGTCTGCATGTCAAATAATAACGCGACAAGTGATAAAAAAAAGAGAAAAAAATTGACGTTATAATTTCTTAGATGAAAGATCACGAATTATGTTTTTAAAAGAGAAAAATAAATTGCCAATCTCGATCGAAGGAATGGTTTGTGCTCTGTTGTTTCTTTTTCTTCTTGTATGTATTATAGCATGTGATGTCAACACGCTAAAGTTTGGGACAAGGCATCTGCTTGCCTAGTGGGAAACTTTTCCTTTTTCTTTCCTCTTTTTTTTTTTTTTCAATAAAAGAGAAGAAAAATGCTCGAATCTTTTAGTTGTGGTGGGGAATTTGGTCGGTGTTCGTTTACGAGGATTGGGGGGGAAAATAAAAAAAAAAAAAAAAAAGAAAAAGGTTAAATCAGAAGAATAATAGAGCAGGAGTATTGTATTGTGTGAATAATTCAAATACAAAAGTGATTGCGTTAAAATCGAATTTGCTTTTATTCCCTTTTTAAGAGGGATAAGGCTAAAGGATTTTATAAATAAATAAATATACATATTCATATAGATACACTCAAACTTATTATGACGCATTGATAAATGGCAGCGCCAAGGCCACGAATCTAACGATCACCTAAAATCGTGAAATTAGAATAATAGAAATGGTAAAAAATAAGTTAATATGAAAAATTTAAAAAAATATATAAGTAAATTTTTAGTTATAAAATTAATATGTCATAACTTATTAAATTATGATTCATAATCAGATAAGTTATGAATAAATTTATTAAGTTATGGTTCATAACTAGATAAATTATGGATAATTATAGATAATAACATGTCAAGTTATGGTTAATAATTAGACAAGTTATAGACAAAAATAGTAATTTAGTCTATTTATTAACTTATGTAAACTATTAATTTATTAATTTTAATTCATCTCAAATTTTAACCTATTTTCCTCTTTCTCTTAGAACAATAACGCTTGAGTAAGTAAAGTGGTCAATAATTTATAGCTAAAAAAGAGATGTGTTGATATGAAAGGTGAGATGTGAATAATGAAACTGAAGCATATTATTTATGAAAGGAAAGAGATAAGATTCAGAATGGCCATATGATCAATTTTTCTTTGGCAAAATTGTAAGCATTTATCCGTGGTAGTCATTATCTCGAGTGATTTGAATCCTTGCTGAGGTCTATGTTTAGAATTGGAGGCCTCAACTCTATATTACTGAGATTAATAAGATGGTAGAAGATAAGAAATTTAAGAACACATAAGATTTATCAGTGACGGAGTCGGAATTTATTAATAGGGATGTCAATTTTTTTTTTATCAAGATTATACTAACATGTATATTATATGTAACGGGTTTTTGTTGGCCTAATAAAATATATAGAACTATTAATTTAAAGCTAGTTAAGTCTAATTTATACACATACACACTATATTAAAACTAAAACCACTATATTAAAAATAAAAAATAAAAAATAAAAGAAAAAAGCTAGGGGACCATGGTCTATGCCCCTATCTTTGTCATTGAAATTTATAATAGTTCCCTTTTGATATGAGAGTTACATCTTGTTGGGAATAGTGTCCTGAAAGCATGAGATGTAAAATGATATTTATTATTTATTTAATAAAATAGTTTATTCATCATTTTATGTGCATATATTTATGAATATTTTATGAATATCAAATAAAATTCCTTGATTATTTATGTAACCTTAAACATGGTATATAAGTGTTATATACAAGAGGATAATGTTTAAGGATAATAATCAAAAGTAATATTCATAATGAATTTAATTAAAGTTCGGAATCTTTAATTAAAACATTATTAATACATGTCATTCCCATTTAGAATGGAACGGTGTTATCCGTGACCGTTAATATGGTGAGATATTGAATGAGTGTATTTCGCATAATGAGATTATGTGGAACATGGACTTGAGACACAATATGAATTTCTAATAATTTCCGTTAAGCATAGAAATTCTAATTGAGTCTACCGATGGTCATATCTGAGAATGATCTTAATCCCGAGTTCTTAACAAACTCCTATTTATGGATTTATGTCTTTTGATTTACTCTGCACGGATTCCGAGACCCTGAATCCTATTCCTTGTATTTTGGAGACATAATGAAATAGGTAGCTGGGAATGTTATTATACGAGATGGAATCCATTCCTTCTTGAGAAAGAAGCAGATAAATAATTCTCTTGAGTGTTGATTCGGTACTTGGATTAGTAAGAGCGCCCCGTTCATGAATGTGTTTTATGAATCACTATCCATTAGAGAATCAATGGTACTCAAGGATAAAGATGTAATTAGAAAGGTTAACGGATTCTACCCCGACTCTAATTATGAATTATTTATGGAGGATCGATCTATATGCAATGACTATATCAAATGGACACTTCACGGTTTAGAAGTAATTAATGTCTATAATTCCGAGAGTGCAATTCCAAGTTTATAGTGGAGTAACTATTGGAATTAATTAATTAATTAATTAATTAAAGTGTTTAATTAATTATTAATTTTATTGGAGCTCGAATTATAGGTCCATTAGTCGCGTCGTCGTCCTTGTAATTCTACCGACACAAAGGGTAAAATGGGAATTTTAGAATTACGGAATTCTAAAAATTAAATACTAGAAGAATAATTAATTAAGAATTAATTATTATTTAAATAATGAGATTATTTAAATTTGAATTTGAACATATCTAGATTTATCCATTTAAACTTATTTGATAAGTTGTTCAATTTAGAATTCAAATTCATTTAAGTTTGACTTAAATCAATTTGAATCGAATTAAAATTGAACTACTTGGATAATGGATAAAATATCTTCCTTCCTTATCTTATTTAGGTGCCACACACAAAGGGATAAAATCCTAGGGTGGCCGGCCATCAAAGAGATAAGGGGAAGGGATTTTTTGTTCCAAATTCAAAATTGGAGATAAGGATTTGATCCTATTTTGAAGTTTGACTTCTTCTCTTTAAATATGAGATAAATGGAAAATTGTGAGACAATTTTTAAAACAACTTTCAGCCCTAGTTTCCCTAGTGTGGCCGAAATTTCTCATAGCTAAGAGAGAGAAAATATTTTTCTCCAAAAAAATTCCACATCGTGCATGCGTTGGTGTTTGTGGAAATTCGAGTGTTTTAGAAACCGTTTTGTCTCACGTGTGCCCACACACACGTCTACGTGGAATCAAGGAATTGACGTGGAAGACTTTGGTGTTCTAAACACAAAAACTTGGAGCTAGGACTGTTCGTGGTCAAAGAAAATCAAGATATCATCCGAGTCGGCTACAAGGTATTTTTTTCGGTTGATCCTTGAATCTTATAAATTAATGAGATTAATTTATTGGTGCATAAATTAATATAATCCATAGAGTATCTCAAAAGTTTTATGAAAATTTTTGTTATACACGATCCGCTATTCCGCTGCGCTTCCGCCGCTGAATTCGATTCGGCAACCAACACATCTATGTTCGGCCGTTGATGATAAAATTGATTGGGAGGAATGAGAAGATTAAAGAGAAATCATATTTTACGTCTCTCTCAACCTTCCTCTAAGCTCTCTATAACTTCTGTAATGATAACTCTAGAATTGTGCCTCTGTTTTTGTGAATAAAACTAGGACAATTGGAATTTGTAAGTTTGAATTTTCTAAGTATTCTTAAGGGATGTTTAGTTAGAAAATTCATATTATAATTTGATTTATAATTCATAATTAGTTACAGTATTTTTTCTTAAAAAATACACGTAAATTGAAAATAATTTTAATTTATAAACTAAGCGTCTTCCTAATGAAGTGAGAAACACACCCACAATCCGTATTAACAAGACTGAAACCGAATTGGATCTATACGTAAATGATAATCATCCATTTAGTTATTATCACAACAAAACATTTTTTGAAATTTTTAGGTACCCTCGTTGAAAAAATTTGTAGGAATTTCAAGAAAATATTGATTTCGATGAGTTTGTAGCTTATTATGCATAAAGCTTAGCAAGACATCAGATAGGCATTAGGAATTTCGATGAGCTTGATCCCAGGGCTTTCTAAAATTAGCCGACTTTCACTAAATTTTACAGGATCGCTCCGCGTATTGACTCTCTGTTAAAAGTAAGAACTAGGCTGCACAACTTCAAAGTTGATATGAATTATTTAAATTATGGAGTCTACATTTGAGTTGACTATAAGAATGTCTCTGTTAGAAATTTGTCCGACACCGACTTCGATCTTAAGAATCAAAACAGAGAAAGAAAACTGCAAGAACACAACAATTTAATTTCGGAGTTTGGCGAAATTACACCTACGTCTCCGTGAACTTTCCAGAGAAAATTCGATATGCACTATCTGAACAAAGCTAAATTACAAACTTCAATCAACTCACAGTCCTAACACTTTCTTGAGAAACTGAACAAGAAAAATACCCAAGAAATTCACCTTTTCTCTCACCCTTCTCACTCTATACCGTCTCTCTCTCTCTCTCTCTCAAGGCTTTTCCTGTACAAGTTGATCTCTCTCTCTCTCTCTTGAGAATCTTGACGAAGAAGAAACAGAAAAGATTACAGCAATAAAACAGAATTTCATTTCTTAATATGGAGACCACGGAAGTCGGTCCAACCATATACTCCCACGTCAGCTTCAAAACATCTCTTCTAATAAAACGGTTGTTGTTCAGCTTAACCGACATTCTTCTTCCACGCTGATGAAGCCAAACGACCTGTCGTTTCAGCCTTCTTCAAATTTCAGCTTTGTTAAACTTTGAGATACTGAGTCATATTAGAATTGATTCCACAGTCTCAATCTAATTTTATCCATCATCGGGTTGTATGATTGGCTCATGTAGTCACTTGATAGTATGTCAGTTTTCATGTTTGCAGTAGGCTAGCCGTATATAACAACGATCATGTTTTAATTCTTCACTCAACAGGTTGCCCAATGAGCGATCCTTTTTTAGAGACGAAGTCTTATTCCAACACAAATTAGTTATTATAAAATTTCTTTTAAGTAATAATACACGCTTCAAGAATTAGTTATTCATAAACTAGTCATCATTTTTTTTAAGCATTATTAAGATCCGTTTATTTCATCGATTCGAGTTTAGAATTCGAGCTTTACTACAGTAAAAAGTTCTCACATAAAGTCGCATCTCAATTCGAATTAAAAACTCAAATCAACGAATGCCTCAAAAGAGTTAATCGAGTCATGTTAGTGACAAGAAAGATAAGACGTGAATGGTATTTTAATTTGGTTTTCAGCAAACGTGTTTGCTATCAATAAATCTAAAAGACCAATTAAATATATTGTTACTCCAAGTTGTAATGTGTTTTCACAACCCTTACTTCGTGCCAATAAGTAAAATATAACATGACCGAAAGGAAAACTCTACATTTGTCTTCCAAATTATCTAACAAATAATAATGAGCCTTCACGTGCACTGCAAGGTCCAAAATAGAAGCATATATCTAGTTTTCTTACAAGCAAAAGCAATAGACTTTTTTTTTTTTTTTGCTTTATAAAGGCACAAGATCCTCCCTTATTCAGCTAATCCTTTCTCTTTGGACAGGCAAGTATATGTTCCACCGATTCATGTTACTTTTATTTCTTTCTGTTATTATTATTTTTTTTTTTCCAAAATTTACTCTTGTTTTGTTTGAAACTTTTAGCGCAGGTATTCACTGCAATACAGAAAGATCTAAGTTTTGGGAATCAGGAAAAAAAAATGAAGAAAAGAGTTGGCGCTCGTATCAGGAAACCGTTTTCATACACGACTGGTATATTTTTCTTCTCAGTTTTAATCCAAATTTACTAGTTTAGTTTTGGCAAACTCTGTTATTTCAAAATGACTCGTGAATAAGGAAATTAAATGGAAAATAAGAGAGGATATAGAAAGACTAAAATAATGTGAAATTGAATATCATAGACCACTACAAGTTTCTAAAGAGTTGCTATAACAGAATTTAGGGTGAATCATAGGATTGCCGTTTTTAAAGAGTTTGTATTAGAATACTCCACTTTGTTAAAAAAATTTAAACTAAATTAATTTATACATAAACATAGGGCTCGTTTAGTTCGCTAATTGAAATTTTTAATTTGAGTTGAGATGTGACTTTATGTAAAAACTTTTTATTGTAGTAAAAAAGTTATATGTGACTCTTTTTGAGAACTTTTTACTTTAACAAAACTTAATTTTTAAACTCGAATTAGCGAAATGAACGGATAGTAACTAGATTTCAAAAGTAGTACTCAGTTTGTACACCTAGAATTTATGGTTGAGAAAATTAAAGAACTCTAACCCGGCCTGAAAGCTTATAATTGCTTCACATACTTTAGCCAGAATGCCAAAATAAAATAAATAAATAATAAATGAAAACCAGAAGTTAAATTCTTGTATTTATTTTGGTGTCAATGCTATGCAGCGCCCGCCCATGTCTCCCCCAACCATTCATTTGGTGTGTTGGATGTTCGCGAGGAATACGCCAATGCCTTCCGTACAGAATCGTACATAGACTTTTGGACACGTGTCATTGAACTATCCAACGGTCATTGTTCTCCGGCTATGTCAGTCGAGTCCACCACTGCGGCACGGCTCCCATCCTATCGGCTATTCGTCGAGCACCTTTTGGATCCGGACCAAGCTACGGTTATACGGATCTTAAATTTGACCCATAATCGACCTAAGATTCACACACTATTGTCTGATTATTTCACACAAACTGCCAATACTTCTATCTTATGTGGCCTTCTATTAAAGGAAATTGAAAGGACACGAGTCAAATACCGATCTTTCAAAACCACCCTCCAATCACTTGAAACCGCTCAATTATTGCCCGAAAATCGTATTTCAAACATCACAACTCTGTTAACCGAATGTTCTAATTCTATCAACCCGTTTGTCTCACTCATATCGTCCCCAAATCGGGTTCGTGTTGTTCAGTCAGGTTGCTCCGGACTACTCCAACGTCTCGAATCAAGCCGTGATAAGGCTCGAACCAAGCTCCAGCTCATCAACAAGCTAAAACACGGCTCAGCACTTGTCCTCGTGGCGCTGACGGCTTCACTAAGTGTGATTGTTGTGACTCATGCTCTATCATTAGTTGTGGCCATCCCAAGCTTGATTTCGGCTTCAATTGAGCTCGCATCGGCGAGAAAGCTAGCTAGGGTGATGGCTCAAGCTCGATGCAGCCACAAAAGGGACCTACATACTAAGCCGAGACTTGGACACAATTAGCCGGCTGGTGACACGGCTAAATGATGAGCTTGAGCATATTCGTGTAATGGCCAAATTTTGGTTGGATCGAGGAGAGAATTGGCTTCAAGCTAGCGGCGAAGTGGCGCGCCAGCTGAAGAAGAACGAGTCTAGCTTCAATGAGCAGCTTGACGAGCTAGAAGAGCACTTGTATTTGTGCTTCATGACCATAAACCGAGCCAGAAACCTTGTGGTTAAGGAGATTCTCAATCCGGCTCAACCAACTAAACAGCACTATATATTATAGACTATAGTACATAATTTACTTTGTTATTGAACAACGCTAAATAATTATGAAAAAAAGAAAAAATCACACGCAGTCATGAAACTAATTTGTTTATCTTCTTTTCATTATCCTTTTTTTTCTACACTATATATACACGCGCACACACATATATTGTTACTATGTATATATATAAATGAGTTTTTAATAATTATATTTTCATAATATTTATAACTAATTAAATATAAAAATTTAATGATGTGACTTCATAAGAATTAAATTTCACTAATTGTTATAATTTTTTTTATTAGCAACCGTCATATTAATATTTTATGATTAAATAATAGCTAAATAAATATTAGAATAATTATTAAAACCTCATATATATATATATATATATATATATATATGATGAATTCCAAATGTTCGTTGTTTGGTTTAGAATCTAAGTTAGGCGTATACTTATATACTAAAAAAAAAAAAATTTGGCGTATACTTCAATTTCAGGGTTTTGGCTCCTAAGGCGCAAAGCAATCACCCCAATTGCTTTGCATGCAAGCTCTATTGCCCACGGAATATGAGTCTGTTTCTCCACAAGGACAAACGGACAATACTGAGACCATTTTATTAATTATTTTTAGCTAACTTAGATCTCACTATTAATTTTACCTTCTGCATTAATAGTGCGAGTCTGTTTCTCCATAACGACAAATCCAAAGGGTTTCACATGCCAAAATATATATGCATTCATATATAATTACCGATGTTCGTCAATTACATTAAGAGTGAATGAATATTAAGTCGGTAGTTTAAAAATAAGATTAAGGTTTCCGTTCATTTTACCGATTTAAGTTTAAAATTTGAGTTTTGTTACAATAAAAAACTCTCAGAAACAATCACATCTAACTTTTTGTTATAGTAAAAAGCTTTCATATAAAATTACATCTCAACTCGAATTAAAAACTTGAATCAGCGAACTAAACGTACCCTAAGTGTTTTTTAATGGACTCGAACATAAACATCTACCAAACTATGTGAGCAAGTCTAATGCCATGAGGTTAACATCTAAGTGAGAATGATAAATATATAGGTGTGTTTAGAATTCGTTCTAAAATAATTTTATTTTTGTATAAAAATAAAAATGAAAACGCTTTCAATCTCAAACAGAAATCATTTTTGAAAATGTGTTTGGTAGTTTTATCAAGAGATTATTTTCAATGTAAAAAAACTCATTAATATCTCTATTTTTCTCTCTCTACTCGAGAGATGAGAAAACGAAAACAAAAAATAAAAAAAGACAAAAAGTTGTTTTTCATTTCTCTCTCATTTTACATTAAACTAAAAAATCGTTTTCATTTTTGTTTTTTATCTTTTATTGTGCCCAACGTCGTTTTAAAAACGTTTTTTTCTTTCTCAAAAAATGTAAAAAATATAAACGAGATCAATTCTAAACACGACCATAATATTTGTGCGTCGATTTAAAAAAAAAAGTAAAATATAGAGAGAAACAATCAGCCGTAACTATCTTAGTTTCTATGAGCGTGACCAAACGAGCCTCACACGTTGATGAATTTATGTATTAAATTATAGGAAATGAAGCGTTTTACCTTAACCTTACAGAATGTGTTGATGGGGATTTAACCGGTAATCTAAACAAAGTCTCAAAACGGGGCTTGAATTGAGACCATGGTGCTTTTTATGGGTTGATGTTGCTTCGTAGCCCATGATTCACACGAATGCATTTAAGATTCTACCATAAATGGTAATTGGTATTACCAGAATCACAGTTGCACTGACTCGCTGTCAGTTCTTATTTATTGCCATGCCCCAAAATGTGAAAAACAACGAGATCACCAAATGCCAAGGTACAATTGGTGTTTCTTAACTGTCGTTTGTCATTTTCTTCTCTTCTTTTTTGGTTTTTTCTTCTTCGATAAGAACAATAAAATTGTGACATACGGAATATGATGAATTGAAGCAATATGCTTAATATTAGTGCCCTAATTAATTGGATGATTGATGAACCAACCATATTGCTGTATATTCATTCATTTATGAGTTTGAACCGAACACGCGTGACCCAGAACAGTTTTTATATCTTAACAGTCATTTACACTAGGGATAAATAGTAGAAAATAAGTCAATATGAAAAGTTTAAGAAAATATATAGGTCAATTTTTAGTTATAAAAATTAATAGGCCATAACTTATCAAGTTATGGTTCATAACCAGATAAGTTATAGACAAACTTATCAAGTTGTGATTTATAATCAGATAAGTTATAGACAATTATGGACAATAACTTATTAAGTTATGGTTTATAATCAGATAAGTTATAAACGAAAACAGTAATTTAACCTATTTATTAACTTATGTGAACTATTAACCTATTAATTTTAATTTATCTCAAACTTTGACATATTTTTCTCTTTCTCCCTTTTACACTATTTTAAGTATTAACAATAAATAAAGTTCGTATTTAGTAAGGTTATCTAAGATTATTTTCTGAATCCCTTCTAAAGTTGGCTTACAATCTAGAGACAGGTGTGGTGATCACCCCAGATCATATATGAATGGGCAAGTATAGTAGTTTATTTCCAACTATCAAACCATGTGAGTCTTTAATTGTTCTACTTCTTTTTTTCAAAAAAAAAAAAAAAAAAAATATATATATATATATATATATAGCTAGTTGATTTTTTTTTCCCCTAACATTGGCCTCCTTTTGTAATCCAAACTAACTGCATTTACGCCACGTTGCTGTCACTTATATTAAGTGTCAACCGACACTTTCTTCAGCTCAAGTGATTAACACAAGGTCACTAATTAATAAGTGCGATTCTTTTGAAAAGGGTCCTCATTACCAACATGGCATATTTTGGCAAATTTGAGATCGGACAATAATGATAACAAAATGAGTGATAATGGTGCTTTATTAAGGGCATGTTCTTTTACACATAAAATTCAAAAAAAAGACAACTCAAGTTTCAATTTTATTTAAGTTCACGTTCTTTTAAGTTTTAATTTCACTTAATATTTCTTTATTTAAATTTTGTTATAACTCAAAAACTCAAAACTACCCAAGTTACCGAACAACCCTAAATTTCTGAAACTCCCCAGCCCGTTATCCACCACAAATGGAGAGAAAAAAAAAAATGAAGAAGAAGAAGAAGAAGAAGAAATTAAACATTTGTGTGAAAAGATAACATCATCATAACAAGAAAACTAATGTATAAAGGGGCACTTGATGAGGATGTGAATTGAAACAAATGACACGGCCAAATCAATTTCTTGCCGTTGAGATTGACACCCTTTTGGCCAAATAAGTCAAACGGATGGACAACAATGTTTAAGATTTTAGTTGTGGAAATTGGCGTTGAAACATCAAATTTCATAATTAAATTAAATTTGTGCTGTGAAATTTGGTTCCACGACGAGAAAGCAATTTTTTTTTTTTTTTTTTTTTAGCGTTACTGAGTTAAGTTTTATTGTTATTAAACTGAAAGGAACCGTAGATGAAAGGTTTTCTTACAAATATTTTCTTCGTGAAAGAATAAATAAATAAATAAATAAATAACAAGAAGAATATATTGGTAGCAATCAATTACTATCTTTGCCTGGTGGCATTTGCAAGTTTGACTGATTTAGAATACATTTGCGGGATTTGCTACTGCATATATGCATCCAAAAAGTTAATAGTATGGATCTTATACTTTAAGTTAAAGGTTTTAACGTATAATTACCATAAAACACTCACTTCAAAATCATGCTTATCCAACTTAGAGTTTGATTTTAATAATTACTCTAATATAATTAATATTGATCTGATAGATTAATCAGTAAGATTTGTTGATTCGAGTTTTTAATTCGAGTTGAAAAGTGATTTTATGTGAGAATTTTTTACTGCAGTAAAAAAATTAAATGTAACTGTTTGTGAGAGCCTTTTACTGTAACAAAATTCAAATCAGCAAAACGAAAGGGGCTTATATCTTATCATAATAAATCATTAACTTTTCATTGATGACTAAAATATAACATTAATATATATATCTATGTATATCAAAATTTATCAGTGGTGCAAAAGTCACGGGGCAATGTCTTTTCACCGATGAAAGTTAAACATTGAGGATGAGATCCTGAGCGTGAAAAAGCACTGAAAAAAACCCTGAAACTCACAAAGTAAGAATAAATAGCACAATGAAAATCCCAACAATTCCAACCACAAATTGATGAAAGAGCCATTAAAACCTCTTATATGCAAAGGTTGGTGATCAGCTCACAAAATTTAATGGTCGGCCAGAGAATAAAGTTCAAAACTCTAATGGAGGACGTCCAGCGACGTCTTTTAATTAATGGGTTCTATATCTCAAAGTTACCTACCAACATATATATATGTATAGATGAATAAATATCGAAGCTTTTTGCCTAACTTTTTGTCTGTGAAATTTCAATCTATTTATAAGTCACCGCACAGTGCACAGCTCCTTTGACAAAATCTCCGATGTTGCTTAATTGTACTTGTCACTTCAATCTTAACTGTCAGGAAAAATCCGTCGCAGAGAAAATATTGATTTCGATGAGTTTGTAGCTTATTATGCATAAAGCTTAGCGAGAAATCAGATAGACATTAGGAATTTTCTTAAAAAAATTTAAAAATTGACTGATAGACATGTCTTTATTTTTTATTTTTTAATTTTATGAGAATTATAATATGAATAAGATGTTTTTATCTATAGTTTTATCTTTTCAAAAAAAAATTTAATAATAATAATAATGTTTGATTATATGTCCAAAAAAGATTTGTAATGTTTACCATCTATATAATCATGATTATTGGTAAATTATGATTGATGAGCGTAGCACTACAATATGAGACAAATGGTTGGGAAAATCTAGAATTTCTCATTCATGAAGAAACAGTAGGAAGAGCTCAACAAGTCTGTATATGGTGTTCACAACTATATATATCTAATACTATTTAAACAACATATCAGGATACAGGTATAGTAGCAAGACGGACTCTAATTCAAAAGGCTTTTTGGAGGATTAGTATTGAATGTTTTTTATATTATTTTTTTGTTAAAAGGATAGATGATAGTTTTTTTGTTTAATTATTATATTGTCCATTTTATTATTTATTAAGAATTATTTTTGAATGGTAAAAAAGTCATTTTATTTTAATTTTAAGTAGATTGGTTAGAATCTAAAATGGTGGGTCAAGAGGGAGAACCCTCTCTCCTCCTCTCTTTTTTACTAAATGTGGAGTCGTTTAGTAAGGAAATTCATACCATAATTTAAATCATGATTCATGGTCTACTATAGTGTTTTCTCTTAAAAAAAATATACATAAATTAAAAAAAAAATTTTTAATCTCATAATTCTAATTTATGAACCAAACGTCTCGTAAGAAATTCAATCTCTTTCCACCCCTCTCCTTTCCTCCATCTCTCTCTCCCTCTTACCAATTCGTAGGACTTCCATTTGATATTTAGATCTACATAACATGTTTAAAATTTCTCTTGAAGAACTTTTTTATTTGTAAATTTTTAATGTTGGGAAAATTGTATTTTGGTATTATATTTTATATCGAAATATGAGTTTAGTACCTTATATTTTTAATAATTTCATGTCGGTACCTCGATTTTTTAAGAAATCTTCTTTTAGTACCTCAGGGCAGTTTTTTAAGATACAAAAAATGAAATTGTCCTTATTATTAAATATAAAAAAGTTTTTTTTAAAAATCTTTGACCCGTAACTAAACACCTAAACTTCATTCTACCCCAAATATAAAGCAAAAATCTTCATTGTAGGTTTAAAAAAATTTTAAAAACTTTTTTATAAATTTAATAATAAGGATAATTTTATCTTTTCGTGTCCTAAAAAATTATCATGAGGTAGTAAATGAAGATTTTTTAAAAGGTCGAGGTACATGTATAAAATTATTGAAAATAGCGGATACTAAACTCATATTTTAATATAATAAAATGTATCAAAATAAAATTTTATTTTTAATGTTTATTCTATCTTAAAATATGAGGGAAAACGAGCAAATTTATGTAATTTCTTAAATTTTAAAACAAATGTTTAATATTTTCTGAAATATATGACAATGACATTTACACCATTTGATATTTTTCTCGAAATTTTCTTCAATATGGAGCACCGTCGGTATTTCTACTAATGCATTTTCATCCTTTTATAGAATTATAGGTTATGGATAGTGACAATAATGTTATAATCTAGGGAAATCGCTCACATTACTATTTATTAAAAGCAACTTAGCTGTTTGACAGTTTTGAAGTGCAACAAAAAGGTCCTGCAACTAGTTATGAGAGACAACTCTCGAGCTAAGGGCTGTTCGGCAAGCAATCAAACTTTAAAAAAATATAACTCGAGTTATAAGTTTATTTAAATACATATTCTTTTAAGTTTAAATTTAAACTCAAATTAATGAATAATATTTTTTCTATTCTTAAAAATGTTATAATTTTTTCGTTTTAATTATAATTGAGATGATTTTTTTTTCAGTCCCATTCATATATCCTATTAAAATTTTCTATCAATATTGAGTTTTTATTAAAATATTATCTAAATATAAATTCAAATTTTAACTCATTTAAATATAAATTTTAAAAAAAAATCTTATTTTAAATCATAAATATACATAACTAAACACAAGTTACTATTTGACAGTCTTTGAAGTGTAAAAAAAAGGTCCTGCAAGTAGTTATGAGAGACAGCTCTCGAACTAAATCGCCTCTCTGACCAACAGCCAGTTTTGGGTCCAAACACCAATCCAACTCACATCCCCTTATTACCCAAACAAGACAGTGTTATGCATCAGATTCAGAACACAAAAAAAAAAAAAAATAAAAAAATAATAATAATAATAATAATAATAATAATAATAATAATAATAATCTTTAGGGAAAAATGATTTAAAAAAAAAAAAAAAAAAAAAAAAAAAAAAAAACCTCTTTGCCAATTAACCTCCACCCAAACCCACGTATCAAAAGAAGAAACATTTAATGGCCACAACTGCTTGCAAGGAAACTCCATAAATGCTAGCCAACTACACAAGAAGGAACCACTTCTATGTGACTATAAGTACACTACAATCTCTCTCAAATTTTTCTACCCACTAAAACACTAAACCCTTTTATATATAAATCAATAAGCACTGAAAAGTTTCTCTTGTATCTCATCATCATCATCATCATCATCTCACTAGCCATGGAAAAATCAAAGGTGAAAATCACTAACAAAGCACATATCAAACCCAGCAAGGAAATAGGGAGAAAGGAGTGTCAGCTAGTGACATTCGATCTGCCATATTTGGCATTTTACTACAACCAAAAGCTCATGTTTTACAAGGGGAGTGACTTCGAGGGCATGGTGGCGAAATTGAAAGACGGGCTTGGTGTCGTTTTGGTTGATTTCTATCAGCTGGCGGGGAAGCTTGGGAAGGATGAGGAAGGTGTGTTTAGGGTGGAATACGACAATGAAATGGAAGGTGTGGAAGTTGTGGAAGCTTTGGCTGAGGAGATTGGGACTGAGGATCTGTTGGTGGAGGAAGGTACGGCTACTTTTAAGGACTTGATTCCTTACAATGGGATCCTTAACTTGGAGGGTGCTCACAGACCCTTATTAGCAGTCCAGGTAATTAATGATTTTTAATTGCTAATTAACCATTTTTTGATTAATTGTTGTGCATTATTATGAGATGGTGTGATTAATGCTGGTATTTTCAACCGATTAATCATGATCATCCTGGATGTTTGAGAAAGTCGTTGTGATGATCCATGATTAACGACATTAGTTAGCTTTTTTTTTTTTTAATTTTAGCGTGCATTTAGTTAGTGGATTTGTGTTATGGTTCAAATCATGATTTATAATTTGTTATAGTATTTTTTTCATAAAAAATACACGTAAATGAGAATTATTTTAAATCATAATTCTAAATCTATGAACTAAACGTCTACTTAATATCCGTGCCTTCTCTAATTTTAAGTTGTAGCTTTAAACTAAGTTACAAAAATAAATTTTTGGAAAGAAAGAGAAAAGGGGAAAAAACGCAACAAAATGAGGTTGAAATTGCCAAAAAAAAAAATAAAAATAAAAATAAAAACACACACACACAATGATAAAAATACAACTTTAATTCCTAAAGTATCAAAAATTTTTTAATGATCAAATAGTAAGAGAGCATAGCGATTGATCTCTTTCGTTTTTGGGAGACA
This sequence comes from Morus alba, assembly GCA_012066045.3. Lineage (NCBI taxonomy): Eukaryota > Viridiplantae > Streptophyta > Magnoliopsida > Rosales > Moraceae > Morus > Morus alba. The sequence goes on from CP050234.2 coordinate 2,911,317, forward strand.
GAAAATGAACATAGCAATTTTTCTTTAACAGGGTTAAGAAATTTGAACTTTCAATCTCAATACTACAGGAAGGAATGCAGATTTATGGTTAGGCAATCATGATTAATCATGATTAAGTAATCTTTAGCCCTGATGGATTAACTTAATAATCTTAATAATTGAAAAGTTGCATTGCGAGTACTTAATTAACACACATTTCACATCATGGCTCCATGAAAATGGTGACCAAATCAATTTGATCAAAGCAGTTCTAGTAGTATTTTCTTCTGCATATATATATATATATATTTAAAGATCTGTGGTCTATGATCATGTGGTTGAGAAGCAAAACAACATACACAAAAACTGAAAAAAATACATAAATTATAAGAACCACGTTTGCATAATGTCACTGTGACAGTGTTGCAGCACAACTACCCCCCTTACTAAGATCGATGCATCACTAAATGCCTTTTATGGCACAGGTAACCTTACCAGTATTATGTATGCGACCATTTATTGTAATATATATTTTTTAGTTATTTTTTAAAAGTTAAAATATGTATAAAAGAACGTGGCTGTGCGTGAAAACCCTCATCTCCATTTCATCTAAAATTTAATAGGATCATAATTGATCTTTCTTAAACGCCTTGTTTAGGACCCTTTTCTATGCTATTTATTAATGTCTGAGAAAAACCGCCACTTGTAAAACTAGCAGTTCCTCGATTCTTTACATGCTAGATGCCACTAGTTACTTCCTTTTAGTTTCACAGATCCACTGCTAACTAGACTCTTCTTTCTGTTCTTTAAAAAAAAAAAAAAAAAAAAAAAAAAAAGTTTAGGTGCATTTAAAATTTATTTTAAAATGATTTTATTTTTTTTATAAAAATAAAAAATAAAAATATTTTTAATTTCAAACAGAAATTAAAAATGAAAATACATTTAGTAATTTTTTTAAAATATAATTTTCAGTATAAAAAATTTATTAATATTTTTTTCTTTCTTTACTCAAAAAGAAAAAAAATAAAAATAAAAAATAAAAAATAATTAAAATTTATTTTTTATTTTTTTTTTTTTTCTTATTTTATGTTAAATTAAAAAATTATTTTTATTTTTATTTTTTATTTTTAAATGTACCAAACGCCATTTCTCAAGTGCAGCTTCGTTTGGTCCCAGTCTCATGGCAAGTACGAAATTAGACCAATCAAAACGTAGGACCGCAAATTGAGACGAATAATTGTGCCAATCTCTTTTAACTCATGTATTAGTTTTGTGTACTTGTCTATAAATTCCGTTCTTTTTAAGTTGATATATAATTTTTAAAAAAAATTAGTATAAAAATCTTATGTTCTAATCAAAAAATAATAAAATAAAATATTTATGCTATTTCTGGTGAGGGCCGAGGAGTATCCTTTAGATGTCCCATTTTAATTTGTACTTGATAAAGCACCATAAATTGAGATTTCAGGTGAGTATTTTTCTTTTGTTTTTAGCCGTACGTCAAAACTTAGATCTAAATAATGGAAGTAAATTAAATCGATTTCATTGGCTATAAATATTTATTAGTTTTTCATCTATCAATTTTGCACGATGGTAGTTGAATTTAGCCCAAAAAGTGTACGCAAATTATATAAATCCTTCTATGTTCTTTTTTTTTTTCCGGCTCGTACCCTTGTTGGATTACTGAGATCGTAGCCAAAAATTTGTAAATATATATATATATATATTTTGTATTTTCACGTTCGTTTCAGTGAAACTAATGGTCTGTTTGGGTTTTAAATTTACTCTCTAATTTAAATTATGATTCGTGATTCACTATAATATTTTTTCTTATAAAAAATACACATAAATTAAAAATAATTTAAATCACATAATTTAAATTTATAAACTAAACGAATCTAAAATGCATAAAATTTTTTGTCGTTTTCTAAAAAAGAGGTCGTGACACGAAACGGAACGTTCCAACGCCAACCAATAAAATTGCTTTATTTAATAAAACTGTTGTCGTGCGGCACTTTAATTTCTGGGGTCCGTTTAAGCTCTTATGGCCCTGCCAACAGTTAACCAAGCTGAAAGACGGGATCGCGATCGGGTGCGCTCTAAACCACGCAATCCTAGATGGAACCTCCACGTGGCACTTCATGAGTTCATGGGCCGAGATCTGTAGTGGGTCCGACTCCATCTCGGTCCCACCCTTCCTCGAGCGCACCAACGCCCGCAACACGCGCGTGAAGCTCGACCTCACCCTACCCCCGGACCCACACGCCTCATCCAACGGTGAATCGAAGGACCCACTGCCATCATCTAACGGCGACGCCAAGCCCGGCCCACAACTCAGAGAAAAAGTCTTCAAGTTCTCCGAATCAGCCATTGACAAGATCAAGTCTAGAGTCAATCAATCCAGCGGCTCAAAGCCGTTCTCCACTTTCCAGTCTCTCTCCGCCCACATCTGGCGCCACGTGACCATCGCACGTGACCTCAAGCCCGACGACTACACGGTGTACACCGTCTTCGCCGATTGCCGAAAACGGGTCGACCCGCCGATGCCGGAGAGCTACTTCGGAAACCTAATTCAGGCGATATTCACCGTCACCGGAGCCGGATTACTCCTGGCAAACTCGCCGGAGTTCGGCGCGGCGACGATCCAGAAGGCGATCGAATCGCACGACGCGAAGGCGATTGAGGAGAGGAACAAGGAGTGGGAGAGCGCGCCGAAGATATTCCAGTTTAAGGATGCCGGAGTGAACTGTGTGGCAGTCGGAAGCTCACCGAGGTTCAAAGTGTACGAGGTTGACTTCGGGTGGGGGAAGCCGGAGGGCGTGAGGAGCGGCGGCAACAACAGGTTCGACGGCATGGTTTACCTTTACCAGGGGAAGAGCGGCGGCAGGAGCATCGACGTTGAGATCACATTGAAGAATTCCGCCATGGAGAGGCTCGAGAAGGACGATGAGTTTCTTCTCGTCGGTGCCTGATGGTCGATCGACTAGGAAGACAAGAAAAGAGAAAAACAAAACAAAAAAAAAAAAAAAATGTTTTGTTTGATGCAAGTGAGGTTTGTGATTTTGGAATTTGGTGGTAATAAGTGGATGAAATCACGACAGAGATTGTATCTCGCGTTGCAGCATTTGTTTTTGTCTGTACTGTTTCTGGGTACCAAGAATTATTAATGTTGTTTTTGTGTTTGGATTCGTTTTAATGTTTGATTGCTAATCATTGACGTTGGTATGTTGTTGGTATTGGTTGATGATTTTGGAAATGGTCCAATTAAAGTCCGATGTTTTGTTTATTGTATGATCTTGTTCATTATACGATGCTAAAAGTATTGATATAATCATTGCATATGGACGTGTAAATCGATGTGTAAGACATTTCACTAATCGGTAACGTAACAAATTTTTATGTGATGTATAATGTATCCGTTGTTATGATGAGCAATCTATCAATTACGAAGATGATGAGAAAATTTAATTCGTGTTGGGGTATCATATCGGCCCCGTTTACAGTTTAGAATTCGTTGTTCCCATACTAAAAAACGACACCAAACTCAAACGGCAAATTAAATGTCATGTCTCAAGGAGAGAGAGAGAGAGAGAGAAGAGACACCAAGAGAAAGCAAAAGCCAGAGATGAGAGAGAGAGAGAGAGAGAGAGAGAACATAATTTATCCCTTGAATCAGAAAGTCATCTCGTTTTCTTGAATTAAAAAATTTAAACACGAATTCAAATCTGTGTATTTTATTATAGCGAATGCAATCTGGTTTGCATTAGTGTTTTTCTATAAAGCAAACGACAATGTCATCATCTAGTTCAAAGCATGCACAACAATTTTTCAAGAACACGTGGGACAATATCGCATGTATAAAAAGTAGAATAAAAAAGTATGTTTTTGAGAGAATTATGTGATAGAGTAAATAATAATAATAATAACTCACTGATTTTGCGTAGCTTTAAATCCTCTGATTATATAGAACCGTATCAAAAAAAAAAAAAAATACAAAACAAAGGAACGTGATGAAAAATTTATCGATTTAAATTTGCATATTATCCATTACACTACGCTCATAAAAATGGTGAGTCCTATTAAGTTAGGTCTCACCTACTCACTTAATAAGACTTATTTTGTGTGTAGTAGAATTTTAACCCATTAAAATAAATAAGAGTACATGTGTGATTTTAACACTGTAATATTTACTCATCAATTGGTATTTTTCTTTTAGCCACTATATATTGAATAGTTGGCTTAAAAAAGTTAATGACAATTAATGAAATTAAATTATTATCACGCTACGTTATCAAACTTTTATATTTAGAGGTGACAACAGATAGAAACATAATCACTAAAAACTCGTCTATATATATATATATATATATATATATATTTACCTAGTAAATCAAATTATTGTTTTGAATTAATCTCATTGGTGCTCCCTAAATTTTAGTGTCATTCTCACTTTACTTTCTAAATTTTAAAACTCTCATTGTGCCCACTGAATTTTGAATTTGTCCCATTTAAACCTTTTGTATGAATTTTTGTTAAAGTTTGATATAAAATAGGAGTTAAGTATGGTTGTGTGGTTTTTATCTATTTATTTTTAATAGAAATTCAAACAGAAAGATCATGTGACTATATTATTTTATTTTTCTATCTTTTCTAACGGAAATTACAATAAAAAGAATTTAAGAGTAGGAACATTTCAAAATTTAAAGGGTAAAATGAGAGTTTTTTTCGAGCGACAAACTGAAAATAACTCTAAAATTCAGGAGGCACCAGTGATAATAATCTTTTAAAAAAAAGAGAGTTAGGGCATGTTTAATTCGCTGATTCGAGTTTTTAATTCAAGTTAAGATGTGACTTTATGTGAGAACTTATTACTGTAGTAAAAAAGTTAGATGTGACTATTTTTTACAGCCTTTTACTGTAGAAAAACTCTAATTCTAAACTCAAATTTGTGAAATAAACGAAACCTTAGACTCTCATTTTATATTTTAAAGAAAGGGTCTAAAAACTATGTCGTTTTTAAACACAAAAGACAATGAACTTTGAACGTAAAGGACATGTCCATTTAAATATAAACGACCGAACTTTTTTTTCACACAAATATACTATTTGTACTCTATTAGACGACACCAAACTTCGAACACAAACGACTTGTCATTTAAATATAAACTACAGTCTCATAGTTTTCCAGACAACAATTATATATTGTTTGTAGTGTTATACGACACCAATGTAAACAAAAGATTATCGTGTCGAGTCTAGTCTAGGAAGAAAAGGACAACAAATTTGTGCCAAAATGCCGATAAACGATCCCTTTTTAAAAAAAAACATTGACTTTTAAAGTCTAATAAAAAAACACTATGCCGTTTTTTTTTTTTTTTTTTTTTTTTCGACATCACGAAAGGTAATTTCTCCCTAAAACGATAAGTCGTTTTTATGAAAACAATTATATATTGGAAAGGCATTTTTTTTTTTTTTTAACCTTGTGTTATTATTGAACACAAAAATGTATACACTAACGGCACGTTTACTAAACTGTAAAGGAATATAATAGGAAAGATAATAAGATTAGAAAAGAAAATAAAATAATAAGATTAAGAGTCATTAATTCTCTTTCATGTGTTTACTTGATTATTAGATAATATAATAGAAAACAACACATTCCTTTTCTTATTTTTATTAAAATTAGGAATAGCAATTTTATAAATGTATCACTAAATTGTCTTTTTACACAATTAAATAATTACTGATTGTATAATAATTCATTAAAGGTAGATAAGTAAATTTAACATTCATTCCATTTGACAAGGAATCAATACTAAGAGGGTTGTAAAATTGATATTCTCTTTTCTCATTCCCTATATTATGTGGGACTTACTAAATTTTTATTATTAATTTTAAAAGTAGACATATTATTAAATAGGAAAGAGAATCACTCTTTCCTTTCTCTCATCTTTGATGCAAAGTAAACACGCCCTAAATTTGATTTCATGTCTGCAGAGTAAAAACAAAAAATTCTAATCAAATTTATAGGACTACAAATTTTTAAGGGACAATGTAGAGAAAGCTTACATCTAGAAAACGACATGTCAAAAATATGTTTTTGGAGTTAACGACAAGAAATTCTTGGTGGAAATCATATGTAGCTTTTACTGAAGCGGCATTGAACAAAGATCGGGGCTTTTTAGGGCAACCGACAATAGACATACAAATAAACGACATGTAGTTTTGTTTTCAGAAAAAATAACGACTTCTTGTTTAATGATGTACAAATGATTCTTTAAAGAAAACAAATATTTTTTTATGTGAAAAGAAATCAGTCAGTTTTGATGGCCTATTAAATAACATTAATTATTTATCTTTGTTTTTAGAATGCAATTTTATTTGTTTTCCCACGTTCATATTATTGGGCTCTTTTCTTGAATTATCTTTTGGGAGAAAAGAGGAAAATAGGTTAAAATTTGAGATGAATTAAAATTAATAGATCAATAGTTTACATAAGTTAATAAATAGACTAAATTATTATTTTCTTCCATAATTTATCTGGTTATGAACCATAACTTGACATGTTATTATTCATAATTGTCCATAACTTGTCTGATTATGAATCATTTCAAGTTTAAAAATTTATCATGAACCATAATGACAAATTATGGGTTGTTCTAAAAATTTACATTTTTAAATTATATTGGCCTATTTAATAATCATATTTTGATATTTTAAAAACCTTTTCTTTTTCTTTTTAACCAATCAGATAACAATCTTTCTTAAAAATATCATATAATAATGCAGTGGTTCTTTTACATTTTTGAATTAGAGTGGCTTAAATAATAATTTTGAGTTATAATTTAAGTTTGTATTTAGATGTGCACATTTAAGTCATAATTTAAATTAAGAATCTTTTTAAGTTTGTGTTTAGGTGTGTCAAAATTTAAATTTGTATTTAGATAGTATTTTAATAAAAACTCAATAGTGATGAAAAATTTTAATAGAGCATATAGGTGTGGTTTTATTCATCTTTTCGTTGCGAATGCATAGAGAAAAAAATCATCTCAATCAGAATTAAAATGAAAAAGTTATAACATTTTTAAGAATGAAAAAAATATTATTCATTAACTTGAGTTTAAGTTTATGAACTCGAGTTGAAGGGAAAACTAGCTCCGTTCATTTCACTGATTTGAGTTTAGAATTTAAGTTTTATTATAGTAAAAAGCTCTCAGAAACAGTCACATATAATTTTTTTTGTTACAGTAAAAGCTCTCATATAAAATCACATCTCAATTCAAATTAAAAATTCGAATCAATGAACTAATCGGAAAACTCGAATTTAGCCTCAAACTCAAATTTAAATTTAAATTCTACAAAAAAAATATAAATTTAAATAAAATTATAATTTAAATAATTTTTTTTTTGAATTTCATTATAAAATATATTCTAAAGAAACATATGACGTAAAATACTTTGCCTAATAAAAAAGAGCAAAATATAATACGTTGGATTTTTTTTTAAGGCGGAGAGTAAAACAGCACCTTTTTTCTTTTTGAGCATGAAATTAATACCATTTTTTTTTTTTTTAGGATAACAACATGACACCATTTTTTCAGAATTAAAAATAAAACGCTTCTTTTTTTCTTTTTTTAATAAAAAAATTATAAGGGAATGTTTGATTGTGGGATTCGTCCCCCGATTTAAATTATGATTTGTGATTCGTTATAGTAGTTTTTCTCATAAAAAATATACATAAATTAAAAATGATTCAAATCACATGATTCAAATCTCTAAACCAAACAGACCCTAAATTGAGTTTGGGAAAGAAATGAAAAACAACGGACCTGTTTGTTATTGTTTTCGTTTTTGTTTTTCACGAAAAGCTAAAAATGAAAAAAAACGTGTTTGGCATAAAATTTTTTAAAAACAAAAACGAAAACGTTTTTTCTTTTTTTAGAAAAAATGAAACAAAAAAAAAATGTGTTTTCATTTTTTTTTTTTTTTCAAAACGGATTTCACTTCTTTTTTTTCCAAAACTGTTTTTGTATTATATATGTTTATTTAATATATTTATTTAATATATTATTATTTAATATATTTAATAATGTTATTTATTTAATATATTTAATAATATTATTATTTAATATATTTAATAATGTTATTTATTTAATAATATTATTATTTAATATATTTAATAATGTTATTTATTTAATAATATTATTATTTAATATATTATTATTTAATATATTTAATAATGTTATTTATATAATATATTATTTAATATATTTAATAATATTATTTATTTAATATATTATTTATTTAATATATTTAATAATATATTTATTTAATATATTATTACATGTTTTCAAAAAAAACCAAAACGCAGCTTTCAGTTTTTTTTTAAAACCGAAATCAATCTCTAAAAAAAACTACCAAACGAAGAAATAATTCAAAAATGAAACTAAAAATAAGAAAAAAAAAAACGTTTTGAAATCAATTCCAAACGCACCGAACTAGATTTGTTTTACTGACAAAAAGAAGAAGACATCTCATCGATACTCAATACGGTCGTCGTCTTCGAGTTTTAGCGGAGGGAGACACTCACCCACGACGACGAGCCTGAAATCCTGATTCGTAAGCTTCCTAGGGTTTTCGTCCTCTGCTCTTCAAAATCTCCTCTCTGATTTTCAGGTACTCTCTCTCTCTCTCTCTCTCTCTCTCTCTCTCTCTCTAGAATTATTCAATGGTAAATTTTTCGTTTTTAGGGTTTTCGATTTCGTTTCGTGCTTCCTTTGTGTCAAAAAACTCAACAAATCTAGGGGAAAACGATCTGCTTATTCAAATATGAATTAAAATTTCAATTCTGGATTCGGAGGCGTGGAAAACCTAACCGACTCTGTACTTTAATTGGATTTGAATTGCTCAAACTTTCAACAATGGCGCATCGGCAAGGCTATAAATTGTAATGTGTATTCGTCTTTTACTTCTTTTTTCCCGGTCTTCCCGTGCAACCAAAAAGGAAATTTTTTTTTTGGATGCGAAGATGGAAATTTAGATACTTAGTGTTTTGAAGTGGATTGGTTCATCTATTAACTTTAATTTGAGATTGCAATAGTAACTGTGTCTTTTAATAGGGGCTCTCATTTTACTTCTGAAATGGTTGGAAATATAGCCTGAGTAAATGGGGGTAAATTTTATATAAAGATTTGATCTTTAGGTATTTAATTTGAGATTAAGTCTCCAATATCTCTCTCTCTCTATCTCTAATTTTCTTTTTGGGGTATGATGTAGGACAAGTTTGAATCTTTGGATTGGATTCTTTATTAGGTTAGCATTTGTCAGCCCATGGATAAGGCTTATCTTTGTAATTCAGTTCAGTTTTATTCATATCATCATCATCATCATTGTAAAATCTTAGAGCTAGTTTGCAGTGCTTTGTTTCCCAACCTCTTGAAAGAGTCTAAATTTCATATTTCCTATGCTCCTCTTTTTAACTTTTTCTTTCTTGAAATGTGATTGCAGGATAATTTTTATCACGTGTATTTTGAGTACATATGATCTACGCTGGTTATTAGTTCATCAATAAAGCAGGAAGTTACTAGTTATTTGTTGCTTGAGGTTCCAATGGACTCACCTGATCACGGTCGAAGTTATGCGAAATGGGAGATGGAGGATGGCTCAGATGTGAAGAGTGACAGGGCTGGAAATGATGATGACTGGGAAGCCAATGATAAGAGGAAGCACAGGTCAAGTAGGTCAAGAAAGTCTGGTAATGGAGAAGAAGTTGAAGGATTAGATGGAAATGGAAGAAGAAAAAGTAATGGGGACAGAAATGATGCAAGAAAAAAATCTGGTGGCTCAAGCAGAGTAGATAGCGAGGAAGATGATTTTGACTCTAGAAAAGAGTTGCGCAAGCAGGTGAAGAAAAAACAAGAAGAAAGTAGCCTGGAAAAATTGAGCAGTTGGTATCGTGATGGAGAAGCAGAGATCAAGCAAGATGGTGGAGATAAGTCAGATGGTAGAGGGAAAAACCGAGTTGAAGAAACTGAGAGAAGAAAAATGACCTCAAAGAATCCAGAGCATGAAAGTTCTCAAAGTAGAAGTAAAGTGAAAGAAGATAAGTCACATGATGGAGAGCTTGAGAAGATGCTGGATAGAGATTCCAAGTATTCAGACAGGAGAGAAAGTGGACGAGAGAAGAGTCATGGATCTAGTGAGCATACAAGGAGCTCCAGGAGAAGATGGGATGAAACAGACGTTGTCAAAAAAGTAGAAGACAATATTTCTGAAAGGGCTGATTTAAGAAGTGGTAAGGCTTCCGATCCCAAGTATGAGAGTTCTCGAGAAAAAAGTGCATCTTCCAGAAATGAAACCAGTGAAAGTAGAAGCAAGGGTTTGGATTCAAATAGTGACAGGGGTGCTAAAGCTAGTAACCGAGAAGAACGAAAAGCTGATGCTGAAAGGAGTAAGAGTAGAGGCAGGTCAGAACCAGTAGAAGAAGACAGTAGGGGTAGTCCTATTGCTCGAGAAGACAGATCAGGCAGGGAGAAAACTGAGAAGCATAAGCAGCAGAGGTCATCTGGTAAGGATGTTTCTGAAAGCCGAGAGAGATCTTTTAATGCAGATGAAGATGGAAGTTCGTGGGTGAAAGATAAAGGTGCAAGAGAAGTAGGAAGTGCTAACAGGTCTAGAACGCCAGAGAGAAGTGGCAGGCGTCATCATGATTCAGAATACTCTGATATGGATTATGAAAGAAATTTCAAGCGGAAGGAACTTGAAAAGGACAGTTTTAAGGATGATCGATCTAAAGGCAGGGATGATAGTTGGAGCGAAAGGAGTAGGGACCGAGAAGGTTCCAAAGAGAACTGGAAAAGAAGACAAAGCAGCAGTAATGATAAGGAGACTAAAAATGGGGATGTTGGGTATGAGCATGGTAGAGAGTGGGAGATTCCTAGACATGGTCGCGAAAGGGGTGACAGTGAAAGGCATAATGAAAGACCTCACGGTCGATCTGGTAACAGGAAAGATGGAAGTAGAGGTGAAGCTGTCAAAACATCCTCAAACTTTGGAATTTCAAATGAGAATTATGATGTAATTGAGATTCAAACTAAGCCTCTAGATTATGGAAGAGCAGAATCAGGGTCCAACTTTTCTAGGAGAACTGAAGTTGCTCAGCAGTCTGATGGAAAATCAACCCGTAATGATGAAGAATGGGCATATGCACAAGATGATAGGGCGAGGACTGATTATGGTTCTGGGCTTCCAAGTGAAGATTTGAAAGAAAGATATATGGATGATGGTACCCCTGTGCGAGATCAGAGTTCAAGGAGGGATGACTCTGATTTGCATGGAGGGAAAGGAAGAGGCCAGAAAGGTATTATGTCTGGTCGCGCTGTTGGTGGCCAAAGTTCTAGTGGTGGTTCCCAGCCTCCATATGGAAGCCAGGAGCCAGGATCTTTCAATAGAGCTTCTCTGCAAGCCATAAAAGGGGGAAGACTTGGGAGAGGAGGAAGAGGCAGGCCTACTGGGAGAGACAGCCAACAGGTCGGAATCCCACTGCCAATAATGCCATTTGGACCTCTTGGAATGCCTCCACCAGGACCCATGCAGCCACTTACCCCTAGCATGTCACCTGCTCCAGGACCGCCAATTTCCCCTGGTGTCTTCATTCCACCATTTACTCCTCCTGTTTGGCCTGGAGGGCGAGGTGTCGATATGAATATGTTAGCAGTTTCTCCTGGACCGTCAGGCCCAAGATTTCCCCCTAATATTGGCTCTCCTGCCAATCCTGCAATTTACTTTAATCAATCTGGCCCTGGAAGAGGAGGTTCTCCTAGCATGTCTGGTCCGAATTTTAATGCTGCAGGGCCAATGGGTCGTGGAACTCCAGCTGATAAAACTCCTGGTGGTTGGGTTCCTTCTAAAAGTAATGGCCCCCTTGGTAAAGCTCCTTCCAGAGGAGAGCAAAATGATTACTCACAAAATTTTGTTGATACTGGTATGCGACCCCAGAATTTCATCAGAGAGCTAGAGCTTACTAATGTTGTGGAGGATTACCCCAAGCTGAGGGAGCTCATACAGAAAAAGGATGAAATTGTGGCTAAATCTGCGTCTCCTCCCATGTACTACAAATGTGACCTGAAGGAGTTTGAGCTGTCCCCAGAGTTTTTCGGGACAAAGTTTGATGTCATCCTTGTTGACCCCCCATGGGAAGAATATGTTCACCGTGCTCCTGGTGTGGCTGACCATATGGAGTACTGGACATTTGAAGAAATAATGAATCTCAAGATTGAGGTAATTGGTTACAAAATCTTTTTTTATTGATTTTTTGTTAATTTCAAACCCATCTTGACATTTCTCCTGTTATCTTTCACGTTCATTCAATATGGAAATACTTTTAAGCCTCTTGTTCCCCTTGCCTCACTTCGTTGCATACTGCTAAGTGTTAAAATTATAATACAGTATTTGGTTTCATGTGATAGGTTATAACTTTTGTACTTATATTACTGCTAGGCTCTGCTGCTTGCACTGATATCTAGTGTCATGAATTTTGATGTTATTGAGCGTTTGAGTGGATACCATCTGTTCATATACGCTATTTCATTTTTAGTTGTATCTATGACTTATTAATGCCATTAAATTTTAATTGCTTGTATTTTTTATTTATTACTATTATTATTATTTGAAAATGAAATTGCTTGTATTGACATGCTTCCTTTCACGGGATTCGGATAATTGATTCTTTTGGCCTTGTTTTCACAGGCAATAGCAGACACGCCTTCTTTTATTTTCCTATGGGTGGGTGATGGCATGGGACTTGAGCAGGGCCGTCAATGTTTAAAGAAGGTGTTTGATCAGGCCTTTAGGACTTCGATATGCTTGGAGATTTTCATTTTCTGTGAGCATAATTCAAATATTTGCTTGTACTTATTTATTTGTTGTCATGTTGCAGTGGGGATTCCGAAGGTGTGAGGATATTTGTTGGGTAAAGACAAACAAAAGTAATGCAACTCCAGGGTTGCGGCATGACTCTCACACTCTGTTTCAGCACTCAAAGGTTAGTTTCTGATGTTTTGTGGACATGTGCTGCTTCATTGGTGGCCTTTAACCTTTTTTTTTTTCTTTTTTTTTTTTCCAAAGTTTAGCAAAAGTAAAATATAACTAAATTAAAACAAAAGTGGTTTTCTTAAAAGCTTATTGTTTTATCAATTTGATGAAGGAACATTGCTTGATGGGCATAAAAGGCACCGTCCGTCGCAGTACTGATGGTCATATAATTCACGCTAACATTGATACTGATGTAATTATTGCTGAGGAGCCGCCTTATGGTTAGTACCTTCATACACATTTATTGCACTAGTAACCTTTGGTTTACGTTGTTTGGATGACACTCGGTATTGAAATGATTTTGGTTTTGATGATTTTGGTTTATACAGTAAATATATAACATTGCAAATAGTGCGTTCTCTTTCCTTAGAAACTTTTCTTTTGATTGCAAAATTGTGGAAAATTGATTGTTAGGACACACTGCTGTTGGTTTCCTTCATTGTGTCGAGTGATGAAATGGCACTTACTGTAAATTCCAATGAAACTGCAGGTTCAACCCAAAAGCCTGAAGACATGTATAGGATAATTGAGCATTTTGCTCTAGGCCGTAGGAGGCTTGAACTTTTTGGTGAGGATCACAATATTCGGTCTGGTTGGCTGACAGTCGGTAAAGGACTATCCTCGTCAAATTTCAATGCTGAGGTACAAGATTGTGCGTGCATGCAAATGCACCTTTATTGAAAGAGTTTAACGATAACGATGCTTATCATATGCACGTCAAGCATTATCAAATGTCATTTGAACCTTTTTCTTCACGATTGTTTTCTGAGTTACTAATTCGGCTGGTCTTTTGTAGCAAAATCTGACTTGGATTTGCATGATGACATCCAGGCCTATACTCGGAGCTTTGCTGACAAAGATGGAAAAGTGTGGCAAGGAGGGGGCGGGCGAAATCCACCTCCTGAGGCACCTCATCTTGTTGTAACAACCCCCGACATAGAGTCTCTTCGGCCCAAATCACCGATGAAAAACCAGCAGCAACTGCAGCAGCAACCATCCGCGTCAATTTCTCTGACAACAAATAATTCTTCAAATAGAAGAGCGGCTGGAAACTCGCCACAAAATCCAACCGCTTTAGGCTTGAACCAAGAAGCAAGTTCCAATCTGTCGAACCAGGCTTCTTGGACTTCACCAGTAGAAGGTTTCAAAGGTCGAGAGGGAAATTTTCCTTCGGATGATAAGATTTTTGATATGTATGGCTTCGGCGGGAGGGTAAATGGAGAGTATCTAGATTTTGAGTCCCACAGACAGATGAATTTGTTGTAACAAGGAACTTGGCACAAAATTATGTGCTGCAATGTAACATTTAAATTTTTTTTTTTTTTTTTTTTTTTTTTTTTTTTTTTTGCCCCTCTATATTATTAATGAAAAAAGAAATGAAATAATTTTTTCCCCGGGAGAGTACGTCCTCAAAACATCTCCCATGCAATATGAAATTGAAAATAGTAAAAAATATGTTCATATGAAAAGCTTAAAAAAGTATATAAGTCAATTTTTAGTTATAGAAATTAATAGGTTATAACTTGTCAAGTTATGATTTATAATCAGATAAGTTATGAATAAATTTGTCAAGTTATGGTTTATTGTTAGATAGGTTATAGATAAAAATTGTGAATTATGAACAATAATTTGTTAAATTATGATTCATAACTAGACAAGTTATGAAAAAAACAATAATTTAGTCTATTTATTAACTTATGTAAACTATTGGCCTATTAATTTTAATTCATCTCAAGTTTTGGTCTATTTCTCTTTTCTCCCATATGAAATTAGTGTGCTAATGTCAAATCTTGGTAATTAAATAGAAAAATTACTATATTAACAATGTTATTGTCGGTGTTAAATTTAATATATGTTACATTTGGTAGTAAATTTCTACCAAATTTAACACCAAAATAGCATATGTCAAATTTCATCATTGATTCGTATTGGTGATGCATTCATTTTTATTTTTTAGCACTTCATTTTTTAATTTAATCATAACAATAGTAGTTTTCTCAAATTGTTTAAAATGAAAGGTATACATTAACAACTTTCAAACTTAACTATGACAAAGTCAATATAACATTTGAAATAGTATTAAATATTAGATTATAAATCCAAATAACATGTCACACATGCTATTTATATATATATATATATATATTTACTGTTAAATATTATATTGACATTAACATTTATTGGAGATGAACTCAGTAATTACTACTAACTCTGAAGTCCATGTCCATCCAACAATCCATACTCCACTTTTTTAAGAAGACTAAAATCTGAATTTATTGACGAGCTTAAATTTGTATGGTTCATAGTCTAGACTTAAGACCATATATTTTCCCATTCCATTTCAAATATGCTTTAATCATTCAATTGAGGGCCAAGAGCTACGGTCCAGAATTGAACACGTCTCCGTGAAGATCCAAAGCATCTATATTTCTGAATCATTATGGGAAGAAAAATTGTGTACCACAAAAATGGATTCGAGAGCACCCTAAACTTTTGTCATGGCTATGCTCATGAAATACAGAATCTCTAACAAACTCTCTAACAGCTCTAAACTAAAATTGCAAAGAGACAACAATCCGAGATGTCGCATTTCTTCAGCTTTTTCTTCATGTTCTTGTGAGGTCTCATATCTAGCCACCGCGATGCACGAAAATGAAAAAAGAAAAAGAAAGAAGAAAAAGAGAGATGGACTGGCTAGCAATGAATATCTTTAGACTTTTGATCTTCTTGAAAAGGCTTCAAACTTTGATTTTAGGTTGTGGTGCTGAAGGGATTTTCAACTAGCAGTTTCCTTAACAGTAGCTGCTGGAGATGATTTCTGCCCCTGCTCTTGGTCTTGGGAACTAGCTGCTTTCGGTTGCTGATCTCCAGTTTCTAAGTTCACCCCGTGGTATATGCGCCACCTGCAGAGGAAACGCTGTCTGCAAAAGGCAAATCCCAATATTCATTCAGGGCTTTACCGTCTTGTCACGTATCATGCATAGAATGGGTTTCCATGAAGACTCACCTTGAGAGATGGTTTGAGCTTCGAGCTGGCTATCTGATTGAGACGGTGTCTGTCCCTGCTGTTGGGCAGCGGCTGCTTTTAGCTGCTCTTCTGTAACTTTTAAGTACTCCTCACTGGTGTAAGCATTGTTTTGGGATGAACTGCCATCTGCAATAGAAAACGTCTTAGCTCCAGATCTCTTCACAAGAATATAACTGTAAAAAGTGCAAGTGGGAAACAAACTTATTGCAGAGAAGCACCATTGATGTGACTGTTTAGTAACTAAAAGACACTAGCTTGATCACTTAAAAGGAATAAATAAAAAGAAGAGAGAAAATACCATTAATCGCCATTGGTGATGAAATCACTAGTGTTGGTGATAAGCTCGTAAAGAATATGAAGAACAGTTTAGAGAAAAGTAACGCGAGATTTATGCACAAACAAGCTAGATCACAAGCTCGATCACTAGTATTAATGGCGGAAATTACAGAATCACTAGTTTGAATATGGGGGTGTTCGAGTGACCCCTTGCACTCCCTAACCAAATTTGTCTAAGAAGTTATGAGAATGATCGAATGAATCCCTTCTCGTGCTTTTCTAGACTATTTATACTATTCCTCTTCCTACTAACTATTTCCCACTTAACAACCACAGCCTAACCAACTAACTACTAGCTATCTGCATCACATCCTCCCCCTTGACTTGCCAACTAATCACTCTTCTAAGAAATACCTCCCTGATTTGCATCTCCACTGCCTTCCCCTGCTCCTACCGCATTCTTCTCACGAACTGTCCTCCGCACATAGGTAAAACGCAAATGAGGCTTATCATTACCCCCGCCCCAAAGACGCACCTTGTCCTCAAGGTGGAAATGAGGAAACTGGCGATCGATGGCCTCATAGGGCTCCCAAGTCGCATCATGTGCTGGCAGATGTTCCCAACGGATTAAAACCTCAGACTCAAAATGTCCCCCTGTCACACGTTGGCGCACGCCCAGTAAAGCCTCTGGTGTGACATGCAATTCCAAATCACCCGTCAACTGTGGTGGGATCGTAGACACAGCTTGACCATGGCCAACAGTGCGGCGCAGCTGGGAAACGTAAAATACCGGGTGAATGGCAGCCTCCTCCGGCAAGCAAAGACGATATGCCACAAGACCAACCCAGGCAGTGATAGCAAAGGGGCCATAGAAACTTGGACTTAACTTCTCATTGAGGCGTCATGCCAAAGACACCTGACGGTAGGGATGCAAATTACGGTACACTAAGTCACCAACCTCATATTGCACATCTCGGCGTCTACCATCAACCATCGATTTCATTCGCTGCTAAGCCATAAGCAAGTGAGACTTAAGTAAGTCCAACATGGCATCTCGATCCTGCAATTGCTAATCCACCGCAGACGTTCCGAGGCCATAGCGCAACAAAGGAGGTGGATCACGGCCGTAGACCACCTGAAAAGGAGTAGTGCGTGCTGCGGTATGAAACGAGGCATTATACCAATATTCAGTTCAAGCTAACCACTTGTGTCGTTGCCTCGGTTTATCGGATGTGAAACAACACAAACAGGTTTCGACACACCGATTAACCACTTCTGTTTGACCATCAGATTGTGGGTGATAAGCGGTGCTATGCGCGAGGGTAGTTCCCATCTGTTTGTGAAGTTCCGTCCAAAAATGACTGGGGAATATACGATCACGGTCGGTCACGATTGTACGCAGAACACCATGGAGGCGAACAACCTCACGTATGAAACACTTAGCTACTGTTTTAGCCGAGAAAGGATGCTTCAAGACAATGAAGTGACCATACTTGCTAAGCCTATCGACAACCACCAAAATAGTGTTGAATCCCTCTGAACGGGGCAACCCCTCAATAAAATCCATTGAAATATCCTCCCACACCCGTTCGGGAATGGGCAAAGGCTGTAACATGCCACTAGGGGCTAAAGTGGAGGCTTTGCAACGCTGGCAAACGTCACATGCAGCCACATACAAGGTCACATCTTTTTTCATGCCCCACCAAAACCAATCCGCTACCATGCGTCGGTAAGTCTTAAGGACACCCGAATGGCCTCCTAGAACCCCGTCATGGTAAGAGTGAAGCAGTTTAGGAATGAAAGCCGAACCCCTAGGCACTACCATTCTGTCATTATACAACAACCATCCCTGCACTAAGGTAAATCCAGGATAGGCCTCGGACTAGAGCTGTAATGTGATAGAATCTATACAAGAACGAATGATTTCAAGAATGAAAGAAGAATTCTTTATTGAATCACAAGAACATTTACACCACCGAAGGATTACACTACCGGAGGATTCTCCCCCCGCCTTTCCAACCGCCGAGACTTTCCTCTACTCCGCTTATTTCCTACCTTAATCCTTCCGTGCTCGATTATTTATACTACTCTCAATTATACTCTACTAAAAATACAACCGCCTCACATGCTAATACAAACAGCCACTACAACAGTGCCATACTAATTATCCTGTCCACGTCAACCCTTATTATGTCTCCTAACATATACTTGCCTCACTAACGGTTTACCGCCCCTATCAACTACTTCGCCCCCCAAAAAAGTCACCTTGTCCTCAAGGTGAAATTCAGGAAACTGGTGTTGAATAACATCAAATAATTCCCACGAAGCCTCAAAGTCCGGCAAGTGACGCCATTGTAGCAAAACTTCCAACTGTCCGGATACCGGCGAAAATCGCGTAGCTAAGAGCTTCTCTCGGTTCAACACGACTCCATAAAATCCATGCTGGGAGGTCAATGGCCTTTTTAAGTTGCGACACATGGAAAGCAGTGGTGGATTTTTCGCATCCAGGAAGTTGCAACCGATAGGCCACGGATCCCACGCGTGTGAGAACCTTGTAGGGTCCATAAAACCTCGGAGCAATCGTTGGGAAACTTAGCTAAGGAGCGATGGCGTCTGACCTCGACTTGAAATATACCTCGAAGGATACGTCTCTTCTCTTTTGATCCGCCTGTACCTTCATTGTATGCTGGGCCTGCAACAAATGTGCGTGAAGTTCATCCAAAATGTCATCCCGGGATTGCATTTGTTGTTCCAATAATGAGTTAGCTGTAGACCCTAACTCAAAACGGACTATCTTGGGAGGATCTCGACCATATAACGCCCGGAAAGGAGTCATTCCCGCGGAGACATGAAAGCTCGTGTTATACCAATATTCAGCCCAAGCAAGATGTGAAAACCAGTGAGTAGGTTTCCCGGACACAAAGCAACGTAGATAAGCTTCCAAACACCTATTCACCACTTCCGTTTGACCATCCGATTGAGGATGGTACAGTTTATCTTGTGATGTAACGCGGTACCCTGCAAACGAAAAAGCTCCTTCCAAAAATGACTGAGAAAAACCTTGTCTCGATCGGACACAATGGTTTGAGGGAACCCATGGAGCCTGACTACTTCCTTAACAAACAACGCAGCCACCGACTTTGCCGAAAACGGATGACATAGGGCCAAAAAATGGGCATACTTGCTAAGCCGATCCACAACCACCAAAATGGAATCATGGCCCGCCGATTTTGGAAGTCCTTCCACAAAATCCATAGAAATGTCATCCCACACTAAATTTGGAAGTGGTAGTGGCTGCAACAACCCTCCCGGAGATAAAGTCGAAGTTTTGTTTTGCTGACAAACCGGACAAGCGGCCACCAAGGAGAGCACATCCCGCTTCATGCCATACCAGAGAATGGCCTCCAATCTTGCTACCATGAAACTCAGCCAATAGGGTTGGTATAAGAGGGGAATGCCTAGGTAGGACCACCCGCCCCTTATACAACAACATGCCGTTACACAACGAAAACCCCTTCGCCGTGGGGGAGCTAGCCATCAAAGCCGTTCGAATTGCGGCCAGCCGAGGATCTTTCTGAATTTGGAGACCAATTTCAGCCCCGTCATAAATGGCCGAAGTGGTGATATGAGCCAGTTCCATTCCCGGAGGCAGCCTAGAAAGCGCATCTGCCACCCGATTCTCGGATCCCGGCTTGTATTGGATCTCGAAATCGTATCCTAACAACTTGCATAACCACCTTTGGTGATCCTCGCTGACTAACCTCTGCTCCAACAAGAACTTCAGACTCCTTTGATCCGTCCGAACAATGAAATGGCGTCCCAATAAGTAATGACGCCATTTTTGAATGGCTAGGACCACGGCCATGAGCTCACGCTCATAAACCGACTTAGTTCGAGAACGAGATGACAACACTTGGCTAAAGTAAGCGATGGGCCTCTGCTGTTGCATCAGAACTGCGCCAAGACCAAAACCGGACGCGTCCGATTCCACTACAAAGGGCTGGCCAAAATCAGGCAACGCCAACACCGGAACTGTGGTCATTGCTCGCTTCAATTTCTGAAAAGCGTCATCCGCCTCGCTATTCCAACAAAAATTGTCTTTCTTTAGCTGTTGTGTAAGTGGCCAAGCAAGATGTCCATACCCCGACACAAACCGCCGATAGTAGCCCGTTAATCCCAAGAACCCCCGCAACTCTTTGAGTGAGCGCGGAGTAGGCCAATCAACCATCACTTGGATCTTACTTGAATCCGCAGCCACCCCATTTCCAGAGACAATGTGACCCAAATACTCCAACTTGCCACTAGCAAAAATGCACTTTTTTTGGTTCACATATAAGTGGTTGTCCTCCAATGCCGACAAGACCGCCTCCAAATGATTGAGATGGTCTTCAAGAGTTCTACTATAGACCAATATGTCATCAAAAAATACCAAAACGAATTTCCGCAAAAAAAGTTTCAACACGTCATTCATAAGGGATTGGAAAGTGGCTGGGGCATTGGTTAGCCCAAAAGGCATAACCAAAAACTCGTAATGTCCCTCATGCGTCCGAAAGGCTGTTTTCGGAATATCCTCTTTGCACATCCGAATTTGATGATAACCGGATTTTAAATCCAGTTTGGTAAATATAGTAGCTCCATTCAACTCATCCAATAACTCCTCAATGACCGGAATTGGGAATTTATCGGGAACTGTGGCCTTGTTGAGTGCCCGATAATCCACACAAAACCTCCAACTCCCATCTTTTTTCTTTACTAAAAGAACGGGACTGGAAAATGGGCTATTACTCGGTTGAATAATACCCGACGAAAGCATCTCCCTCACTAATTTCTCAATCTCGTTCTTTGAAAATGAGGATACTTATAAGGCCTCACACCGATAGGGCAGTTCCTCTTGTAAAATAATGCAATGATCACGACACGTTGTGGTGGAAGGCCCTCCGGCATGTGTAAAACCTTCAATGACGCTGCAAAACCCCGCCAACTGCCCCCTGGAAATTCTGCTCCAGAGTTCCATCCGCCCCCAAATCCGGCTCCTTATTTGCATCTAAGGCACTTAGTTCTAAGTAGATGCCATGGCCTTCATGCTTGATGGTTCTATACATAGCCTTGAGCGAGATCAATGCGGTAGAAAGACTCAAATCACCCTTCAATGTAACCGTCTCTCCTTTCACCCTGAATTTCATAAGTTGTGATTTCCAATTTACATGCACTCCACCTAGTGTTTCCAGCCATTGCATACCTAATATAACATCCACTCCTCCCAACTCCAGCGGTAAGAAGTTTTCTATTATGGTCAAGTGTGCCAAAGTCAATGCCACCTCCCTACAAATTCCCTTTCCTTTTACCGACTCTCCCGTCCCCAATTGAACCCCAAAACCAGCAGTAGGCGTAATAGGAATATTAACTTTTTCCACAAAACTCAATGAAATGAAGTTATGAGTTGCACCGGAATCAATAAGTACTATTACCTCATGCCTAGCAATCATTCCTGAGCTTCATTGTCTTTGGTGTCGAAATTCCACCCATCGAGTTTAAAGATAACTCAATAAGCTCCGGCTGCCCCTCCTCCCAATCCGCTTCTAATACATTGGTGTCATCCTCCTCCCCATCGATGACGTCCTCATCACTAACCAACATTGTCCGAAGCTCCTTCTTTTTGCAACGATGGCCATAAACAAACTTCTCATCACACCTAAAGCAAAGTCCTTTGTCCCGCTTTTCCTGCAATTCCGAATCGGAAAGCTTACGGAAGGGAAAATCCCTTCTTGGTGGTGTCGATTTCTCCAACATTGAAGGAAAGCGGCCTCATCTCGGCAATGTCCGGACCATGGGTTATAGCCGACTCGGTTCTCGAAAATTTCAAAGCGTGCTCGTGAAAATCTCCCTTCACCCCTTCTTTGGGTGACAAATCATTCCTTTCCTCAATTCTCTGGGCAATCTCCATGATTTCCCCTAATCCCACCGGTTTCAAGAGTCTCATGAATTGCCACCTTGAGTCCATTCACGAAGATTCCCTCCAATACCTCCTCCGGCACATCTCCTTTTGAAATCAATCTGCGATAATCAGCCAAGTTCCCCCTTGTCTAATCGCCAAAAAATCACAAAACCCTCCCCGAAAACGGAATCTTTGCGGAGAAGAGCTACCTTAAAATCCGGCCAATTATGGAAAACGGCCAACCCGCCATTGGAACCACGATGGGCATCCCTCCAACGAGATTCCTGCGGTGATGAGTTTCTCCCTATCCGAACAACGATTAATGGAAAAAATTGTTCCATTCGGAACAGCCACCCGTGTTGCATCCTCTCATAAAAATCGGACACTCTACTTGCCTCCTACAAATTCCAAATCCTCATTAAAGGCCTTCCCAATTCTCTCTGCATCTCTCAATCAATCGGTGAGCAGGAATTCCCTGTTCCGGCGCCTGTCGTCGGGATCTGGAGGATCACCCTCCATTCTGAGCCCGCCCCTCACCCCCTAAACAATTTGAAAAACTGTTCCTCCTCGTCCTTCCTCTCGTACCTCACGACCTGGATTGCGTGGATTCCTTGCCTCCATCCTTTCGATCAAAGTTTTGGTCAACCCCAAACGGACACATCACCGTAACCCCTAGGATTGAGGGATCTTTCCTCACCCACGTCTTTCTCCCCTTTCCCAAGCTCGATTTACCTGGCGATTCTCCTCGGCGCGGAATCCCGCACGATCACCCTCGCGAATCGCATCCGGACCTTCAGTGGTACAATTGGGTCCGCGATCGCCCGCGCGATTCAACTCATGGCGCTTCTCGTGCCGTCCGATCCTAAAACCGTCTTCTCGACCACCGACGCGGCAGATGAAAGAAGTTTCATCTGTTCCTCCATCAATCGGCGAATCTCTGACATATCAGTCCTATTTTGGGACAATTCTACCCTAATTTCCCCGAGACCTTTCTCCATTTCGCCCATCCCCTTCTCCATGGAAACCCTAACTTCCTTGATCTCTTTCTCCACCAATTCGAATCTCTCCTCTGTTTTCCTAGCCGCCACATCTCGATACCAGAATGATAGAATCTATACAAAACGAATGATTTCAAGAATGAAAGAAGAATTCTTTATTGAATCACAAGAACATTTACACCACAGAAGGATTACACTACCGGAGGACAATAACTGCCGAGACTTTCCTCTACTCCAGTTATTTCCTACCTTAATCCTTCCCGTGCTCAGTTATTTATACTACTCTCAATTATACTCTACTAAAAATACAATTCTGCCCTCACATGCTAATACAAACAGCCACTACAACAGTGCCATACTAATTATCCTGTCCACGTCAACCCTTATTATGTCTCCTAACATATACTTGCCTCACTAACGGTTTACCGCCCCTATCATAATGCTGAAATAATCTGGCCAAGTTTCTCATCTAGCAACACATGTTGCTGTAGCTCTTGTGTGTTGACAATGGAAGAGACCAACATGGCACTCTACCCCGGAGAGTAGGACAATACGAGAAAGAGCATCCGCGGCACGATTTTCCTGCCCAGGTTTGTATTGAATCTCAAAATCATACCCTATCAACTTAGTGTGCCACTTTTGGTGCTCCACACTCACAAGGCGTTGTTCCAGCAAATACTTAAGGCTACGCTGGTCAGTGCGAATCACAAAATGTCGGCCAAGCAAAATATGGCTGGCACTTTTGAACTGCCAAAACAATGGCCATTAATTCCCTCTCATAAACCGATTTACCTTGAGCTTGCGAAGACAAAGCTTGGCTAAAGTATGCAACGGGTTGCTAGTTCTGCATCAGCATTGCGTCTATCTTGGCCGGATCCGCAGACACGCCTTTACCCGAGACAATGTGTCCCAAATACTCCAAAGATTGTTGTCCAAAACTACACTTTTTCGCATTCGCGAAAAGATGGTGCTATTGTAAAACCGCAAACACTTGATCTAAGTGGTGAACATGCTCCTCTAAGGTCCGACTGTAAACAAGTATGTCATCGAAGAAAACTAAGACAAACTTAAGGAGGAACACTCGCAATACCTCATTCATGAGTGACTGGAAAGTTGTTAGAGCATTTGTAAGCCCAAATGGCCACCAAAAACTCGTAATGTCCCTCATGTGTGCGAAAAGCCGTTTTGTGCACATCCTCGGGTTTGACTCGAATCTGGTGAAATCTCGATTTAAGATTAATCTTGGAAAAAATTGCAGCCCCGTCTTGCTCATTGAGGAGTTCATCAATAATCGGAATAGGGAAACGGTCCGGTACTGTCTCCTTGTTTAAAGCCCGGTAGTCCACACAAAAACACCAGCTTCCATCCTTTTTCTTAACCAAAAGAACGGGACTGGAATATGGACTCACACTAGCCCGAATAATTCCTGCTGCCAACATGCTTCTCAATTTCTTCCTTTTGGACCTATGGATATCGATAAGGTCGTACATTAATCGGGGAAGTTCCCGCCTTTAGTACTATCGCATGGTCCTTCGCACGTTCTGGCAGCAATGTTGCAAGCATCTCAAACACCGAAGCTCTACAGTGAAGCACCTCAGCCAACTCCTCGGGTACCTTCCAATCGCTTTCCTGAGTACTCAACTCCATGTTGTTCAATTCAAGCCACAACCCTTGTCCCCTTTGACTAAATGCTCTCTATAAGCCCGGTAGTCCCCTTGCAAAGACACTTGACGGCTTCCCACAGTGAATTTCATGGTCAAATTTTTCCAATTCACCGTCATTACACCAAAAGTCTCCAGCCACTAAATGCCCAAAATCATATCTGAACTTCCCAACTCAAGAGGCAAGAAATCCTCCACGACCTCTATCTCCTGCAAAGTGACCACGACACCCTTGCATACTCCGCCCTTAACAAACATTCCAGTCCCCATAATCACACGTTCGGTCCACCGGCAACTCCAATTTCCTCACCAATTCAACAAAAACGAAATTGTGTGTAGCTCCACTATCAATCAAAACTATTACCTCATATCCACGTAGTATTCCCTTAAGTTTCATGGTCTTTGGCGATGTAAATCCGACCACCGAGTTGAGTGATAGCTCGACCACTTCTTCCTCCGCCTCGGATTCTGCCTTCACGGACGATGAGAACCTATAATTCTCGGTTTGGCCAACGGTGTCCAAAGGAATACTTCCCGTCACAACGATAGCAAAATCCTTTCTCTCCCTTCGCCTGAAGCTCTGCATCGGTGAGTCTATTGAACGGCGCTGCCCCGCTCGTAGTGTCCTTCGGTTTGTCGGTTGCCAAAGAAGAACGTCCAGTCGAAATCGTTGGGTTTGATAGCTTTGGCCCACCACCAAATGTTTGACTACCCCTTAACCCAAACCCAGACGGACTATGGCCTGCCTTATTCCACGAATTAACTTGAGCCATTTGGGCCTTGGGCCCGCGAACCAATTGGTTACGCTCCTCCACCCGATGGGCGAGCTCCATAATGCGGCCCAATCCACTGGGTTTCAGCATGCGAATCTCAGCTCTCACCTTGACTTCAATCCATTCACGAATGCGCTCTCCAAAACTTGCTCAAAAATCTCTGTTAATGGCGCGGCCAAAGTCTCGAATTGCCGGCGGTACTTCCTCACCGTCGTCTCCTAGTGCAGCGATAAGAATTTCTCACAAAGAGTCCCTTATTGCGTCAACCGGAAACATTCTAATACCATCCGTTTCATCTCTGCCCAATCTCGGATCGCCCACCGTCGATCTTCCCACTAGAACCAGGCTAGGGCTTATCCTTCAAGGCTCACCACTGCCACATCCAATTTCTCCATCTCCAACAGCCTATTCATGGTGAAATATCTTTTCGCCCTAAAAAATTTCATCCATTAGAATTTTCACCATAAAAAATCGACATCTCTACCCTTCGAGTACGAAACTCTGCGCGAGCCCCTCCCTCTCGCC
Source organism: Morus alba (assembly GCA_012066045.3). Taxonomy (NCBI): domain Eukaryota; kingdom Viridiplantae; phylum Streptophyta; class Magnoliopsida; order Rosales; family Moraceae; genus Morus; species Morus alba. Next base: position 2,937,584 of record CP050234.2, read on the forward strand.
ATTCCGCCAATCTCTCACCCATTCCCGCTGTCGGCACCGACTGTTCTGCCAGAATCCCGTTTTCAGCTTCCGGCGGCTCCCGATTTGCGGAACTCCGCCGCTTCAGCAACTCGTCCATCCTTGTCAACAACAACTCCAGCCCTTGCTCTAATCGAGGTATTTTCCCTACCTCCTCACGCAAAGATTCCATATCCTTCAACAGATCTGCCTTATTTCCCTCCGTCCTCTCCTTTTCACAATCGTCAGTTCTCCTCGTCATCCCGGGAAAGTGCTCTGATACAATTGATAAACTCGTAAAGAATACGAAGAACAGTTTAGAGAAAAGCAACACGAGATTTATGCACAAACAAGCTAGATCACAAGCTTGATCACTAGTATTAATGGTGGAAATTACAGAATCACAGGTTTGAATATGGGGGTGTTCGAGTAACCTCTTGCACTCCCTAACCAATCTTGTCTAAGAAGTTCTGAGAATGATCGAATGAATCCCTTCTCATGCTTTTCTAGACTATTTATACTATTCCTCTTCCTACTAACTATTTCCCACTTAACAACCACAACCTAACCAACTAACTACTAGCTATCCGCATTATATCCTCCCCCTTGACTTGCCAGCTCATCACTCTTCTAAGAAATACCTCCATGATCTGCATCTCCACTGCCTTCCCCTGCTCCTGCCGCATTCTTCTCACGAACTCTCCTCCACACATAGGTAAAACGTAAAGGAGGCTTATCAGTTGGCACATCAAAAGTGCCACATACTACATAGTAATGTGGGACCTGGTAATTTCTCTTTTTGCAACGTGACAGTTTTATACTACAGTTCTACTGACACATGTGGTGCAAGTGATTTGCAGTGCTTGAAAAAGAAAACCACAAGAGATTGCTACTGTCAACAGGTAGTACCATGAAACCTACTAAAAAGGCTAACCGCAATGGAAATATACTAATTACACACATACTAAGATCGTATTGGATTTACTCTTTAAGAAAAGTTTGATAAATGTGACCGAGAAAGTTCCCAATCTTTAATGTGGAAGTCCCTAAAACCAGTGAATCCTCCAAAGTTCATCTGATTCAAGAACTATAAAATCCAAAAGCTGCCTACTGAATGTGAAAGCCCTTTTGCAAATATGGATATAGAAGAGTTTCAGAATGTCACTTAGTTCACCGAACAGTTGTTGGATTTACGAATAATTCATGAACAGAAATAGTTTGAACAATAGTGCCACAATTTTGAAGCTTAGAGCTTCCAAACTATGATACAAGAAATAGAAACGATGCGCTCAAATTTTGCCAGTAGTTTAGCCCTCCTCCTAGTGTCTTTTATGTTTTAAGGATTGTTCTTGAAGCCAACAATAACTAAATTTCCAGGAAGTCCTTTTCATTTTCCCCTACTGAATAGGGTCTAACAAATTATTATTACAAGCATGCAAAGGATACTAAATAATAGAAAAATGTAGCAGCCACTAAATACTAGCTACGTTTTAACACTACCCCAAATATTTCAAGAGAGTCTAAATCACTCACTGGGGTCAGCAGCCATCTGGTTACTGAAAATTGATTTAAGGCTGGGAGGAGGGTTGGCGGTTTTGTCTACTTCTGGCGTTGAACTCGAAATTTCATCCAAACCAATCTCCTTTTCAAGAGTGCTCTTGAATTCCCTAGAAACTTCCTACACGGAAATATACAGATTAAAACCATAAATAACACATTAAAAGCCAAAAGCTTTATATGTATCTACCTGAAGTTCTCTAATGGTGGGTTGAAAAGCTCGCAATGTCTTCCCTAAACTCCGTGCAACCTGCATTGGGGTAGATTATGAAGAGATGTCACAATGTTAGTATAGCCAGTAGATACGAATTTCTTAAAAACTACTCTCAAAATCTCAATAACTAGACCCTCACACTATATTGTCGCATTCAAGATAGTCTGTCTCTTTGAACTGCTCTAGTGCTCTGCGGAGAATGAGATTATAGAAAGCACAATCAAGGCAGACTCATCTCCGCAACCTATCAGCCTAGTCCTTCAAGATGTTCTTACAAGATTATGCTACAATTAACAGTTCAATATTAACAGCAATGATGTACCATAAACAAATCTAAAGCAAAGGAGCCTAAATAGCTGTTCAATTCCAAAGTTTTAGAGTATACTCTTTGAGGTGTATAAACAAAGTTGGATATTGCAGTCAACTACAGTCCACAACTTTCATGGATGGGGTAAAACACAAACTCCTTTGTCATCAAAAACGAAATTCAAACCTACTATATTCTTAATGAAGTGAAGTGAGACATCTTTGTTCTCCAATTCCTTAGGGACCTTAACCCTTTCCAAAAACACAGCAACACATCCTCTAACTTCAGTTTTTTCTCCCTCTTTAATAGATGAAGATAATTTTTTTTCCTTTCAAAATTGCCCCCAATAATCACACTAAAGAAGCATAGATTATAAAGGAGTCTAGTATTCACACAAAGTTACCCACAAAAAAAAAAAAAAAAAAAAAAAAAAAAAAACAACAACAACAACAACTAACCTCGGCCAGACCTTTGGGACCGAAAACCAGCAAAGCGACCACACCAATCACCAGAGCCTCAGGAGCTCCAACTCCAAAGAGAGATGCATAAACCGCCCTATCTTTACACTTCTTCTTCTCTGTAACACCATCATAACAATTACTAAAAAGTTCTTTCAAACACCCACAAAATGAGCTAAGTACAAGGGAAAGCAATCTTGGAGATTAAGAGAGAAAAACCCAAAAACCCAGATTAGAAAAACTACCAAATTTCAAAGATCTCCAAGTTACTGAGACACCCAGATGCTTCAAACCACTCCATGGTGAAAAGGGTCCGAGACAAAGTTGAAGTCTTGCGGTTTTGGGATTCAAACTTACAGAAGAAGAAGAAGAAGAAAAACGATAAGAAGATAGATTGTTGAAAATGATCGGTTTTGTGGTCGTTGACGACAAAGAACACAGACATGTTGAAGCTCGAATTGCCGAGGAGGCCATGATCACATTCACGATTGAATTTGAGTTTATTTCCTGATTTATGAGACGTTTTGAGCCATGCGTTTCTCATTTTTGTTTCTGTCCGAACCATAAATTATCCAAAATTAAGACTAAATTTAACAGGACAGTATATTGGGCTCAATTCTTCACTGGGCATCGGCCTAAAAGTGAGAATGAGCTTCGACTTGTGTCCGTATGGACCATTGCTGTGAGCCCAATAGGGTGTGTGAGGCCATCATGTTGGGCTTTTCTTCTACTGGGCCTCAGGTCTGCTAATAATGGACCATTTAGTAAGCCCAATAGTTTAGAGTCACCATCAAGCAATTAGCTACTAGCTACAGTTGTCTATTAATGTCATTGTTGTTGTGATATATTGGTTTGTACAGGAACAAACATATAAGCTGTTATGAGTTATCTATATTATATTATGAATACATATCAAATATTAGTTTTAAAATTATGTCAAGTTACTTGGACAGGATTTTTCCATGCTTTACTTTTTATTTAGTAATTTGCAGATTATCATTATTATTATTATTATTATTCAAAATTTCAAATTGGAATTTGAAAATACATAATTGTATCGTGAAACAGGTGCGTGTCGTTTTATGTTCAGAAATATCTCAGCCAAAATTAATGACAGCGACCACTTCATAGACTTATCTTGTGGATTTGGCATGCAGTGAACTTTCCAACATCTGATCAGCAGACTCCATAAAAAGACAATTAATATGGAAATTTAAAGGTTTAATCTGCTGGGAAATAGTACGTACTATTAAACGTTTTAGAATTAACCGGATCATGAACATTTTGAAACTATTGGATTTTGATTATTAGTTTCTATGATTAAATATTTTACACATATATACAAATATATTGTTTGATTATCAAATAATATTTTTTCATATATGGATGGATGATTCAATCAGAAGAGCTTAATTTCATATATTCTCTTTTGATTATTTGCATTTAATATTGATAGATGTCGTTGACGGTAGTTTTCTCCACGATTTTTTGTTTATTATAAAGCCTCATTCATTTTAACAATTTGAATTTAGAATTCGAGTTTTACTACAGTAAAAATCTCTTAGAAATTGTCACATCTAATTTTTTACTATAGTAAAAGGCTTTCACATAAAGTCATATATCAACTCAAATGAAAAACTCAAATCAGCGAACTAAACAGGCTCTTAAAGTTTCCTTTTCTATTTTAAGACTATAATTTCGAGTTTTCTTTTCTGTTTTAAGACTATTATTTGGCAAGTTTCCTCTTCTTGTTTTAAGACTTATTTGGAGAGTTTCCTTTTCTTTTAAGACCATTGTTTGGAGAGTTTTCTTTTCAATTTTAGAACTATGATTTGTCCTATAAATTACGTTGAAGATTTGCATGTATACATTTTAATAAGTCTAACAAGATCTGAATCCCAAATATATATATATATATATATATATATATATATATATATACACACACACATACATACATATAGTAATTTAGTACTCTGAATTGCCTAGAATGGAAACTTTTTGCTTCGGTTGGAAAATAAAAGAACTTGACATATATGGTCAAAAACGTTAGGTAAATTAGGAAATTATCTGGTTATTTATTGTTGTTATAATTATAATTATTCTTATTTGTGGAAAAAGGGAAACTAAACCGAAAACATTTTGCATCTGCGAGTATATTAGACATAGAAGAGTAGATATATACTTGTACATTAAATTATCTTTGTTTTTAGGAATTAGATTGGTACTTTTCAAATTAGGAATTAAAATTGCTATAGGTTTCATTAATAGAATCATTCGTTAATGTGTTTTGATATTCTATCCACTGGGCTTCGTCCCTGATGTGAGGCTATAGGCTATATTGGGCTTCAAATCTGCTAATAATGGACCACAAGCCCAATAATTTAGGGTCACCATCAAACAATGAGTGTGGTGTTGATGGTGGCCTTGATGGGGGCTAAGGATGATTATTACCAAAAAAGAAAGAAAAAAAAAACAGAGAGAGAGAGAGGAAATTGCATGTAGCTGTGATGCTCTTGCACTTATCCTCAGAGGATGCCAAAGTAATTATTATTATTTTATTTTAAAAAGGGTAGAATATTCAAATTTGAATAATATACTCTTTAAAAAAAAGAATATATATATATATATATAATTAATAAATAATATTTCATGTGATATATTAAAAGCTTTTAGATGAACTCCCACCTACTTGATAGCTTGAACATGTGGTGTGCTGGTTTAGCTTTTGGCTTGTAGGACCATAGCCACACCTATTAGGGGGTCTTCTTGTGAAATATCCAGTGGTTGCACCTCCTTGTGGACCCCATTCACTTTTTTCATTCTAGTTATGACTTTACAAAGTTTAAAAAAAAAAAAAAAAAAAGAAAAAGAGATGAAAGAAAAAAAGGATGATTTTATCATAATTCTCAACTTTAATAGCTCATCATTCAGTGAAACGTCCATGTAAAAGCTCAAAAGCTAAGCCGTGAAAACTACTATGAAATCCTAGCGAATCAATATTGGTCCGGCTGTGTGTTGACATCCTATAAAACTTATTTGGTAGGGCAAAAAAAATAAAAATAAAAATAAAAAAAAGAGAAATGATCAATCATAGTTAACTATCTGAGCGTGATTAGAGGGATTCTCACACGTTAAAAAAATTTTGCGTTGTGATCGTAACAAGTTTAACGTCATTACAATAACTATTTTGACGGCGAACATTAGATATGACTTAAAAGATGTTTAATTAAGTTTTATTTTATGTTATTTTTTCCTTTAAATCTGTTTTTTTTTTCCTCCTCTAATTTAATATATTTTGATCCTTTTGTTGGTTTTAGAATAACAAAACTCATCGCTTTATGAGTCTTATGATCACCGTTTTGCTTTTGGTACATTTGCATTAATTTTAAACATCTTTAGCAAGTCTTCAAAAATTCATTGTTAAAAAACGCCAAGGAATAAACTTCTTAAAGATCGCTAAAACAGACATTATTTCAAAAACTCTACGTACAGTTTTTTTTTTTTTTGAATTGTACGTGCAGATTCATGTACTCGTGCGTTAATTATAATTATAAAAACGTGTGATAATTGACGATTAAACTGAATAACATAACTGATTTTTTTTTTTTTTTTTTGTCCTAATGAATTATGATGAGATCACGTGAAAGCAACAAAACAAATCTTACCCTAGTAACATGCATAGAATTTGCAAATTAAATTGCCCCTTTAATGCCGTGAATTAGGGGTGACAATTCGTGTCACGTGTCGTGTTTTAATCTTTTTTTTAATTTACAGTCAACTTAAACACCACCCGTGACACGAAATTTTTTAAAAACCGCAACACGAACACGACACAACCACTTTACAAGTTGACACGACACACCCAAAAATGACATGTGACACGAAATTTACTCGTGAATCCAAAATTGAGACAAAAATTTTATACTTTTATTTAATTTTTTACATATTAGAAATAACTTAAAATTCATAACACTAAATTTTAATAACATTTTAAGTATAACTATCATGATATCACAAATTTATAATAAAATTTAAAATATGAAATGAAAAATATATGCATTTTTAAATTTTTTACGAGTTTCGTGTCGTGTTCATGTTAGACGGGTTTAACCTAAAATTAACTTATATTTTTCATGTCAATTTTAAATTGACCTAATTCTGATTCAAACTTCTTTTTTTTCAATCTTAATCTATAAAATTGTGTCATTATATCGTGACTCTACCGTGAATAACCTTTTTTTTTCTGGTTTAAAAGTCTATAAAAGTGAATAATCATGGTTTAGAACTGTGTAACCCAATAGCTACTAATTATAATATTACATTGAAAAGGTAAAACTATTCCGAAACATAAATGCATAGGAAAAGGGGTAAACTTTGGTAATGGATCACTAAAAAGTGACTTTTGAGAGGTTAAAAAAGGTAAAGTTAATGAAAAGCAACTTTTTTGAGATGAGAGAGACAGAAAGAGAGAGAGTAATGAGGCCAAAGAGAAGAGGTTGAGATATCATTATCAGAAAGCAAAGGGATAATTGGCTGAAGGAGAACCACCCGTGCAAGTTTTACTTTGTTGAGGAAGGAAAAAAAAAAAAAAAAGAGAAAAGAACAGAAAAAGATAGAGGAAAATATAAAATGAGAAAAATAAAATAAAATAAAATAAAAGGAAAGAAAAGGAAAAGAGAGAGAGAGAGAGAGAGAGAGAGAGAGGCTGTCACTGTCTCACGCACGAGGGGTGCGCACAAAAACCCATCAAAATACAAAGAAGATGTGGATCTGCACACGTGCACATCTTTGACGAATGAAAACACGGGAAAGTTTTGTATTAAAAAACAGAGAAAAAGTAAACAACAGAAAACAAGGACTAAAAACCCCTTTTGACGAAAACACCCACGTAACAACTCAAATTTACACATGAGACCTTTTTTTTTTATTTAAATATTTATTTTTTTGGATTAAAGTTGTTGCTGAAGTTACATAAGAGACACATGAACCGTCCATATGCAATGCATGCGTTATGCTCTTTTTGTTCCTTATTTTCCTTGTTTGCTGACAGATAGATTTCGATACGTTATTCTAATCATGACTCTTAAGTCTTTACTTAGAAGGAACAAAAAAAAAAAAAAAAATCATAGTATTTTTTTTTTTGGCAAAATGTGAATTTTGTAGTTTGGTATAAAATATTATCGCAGGCGGCAATGATATAATCCTGCACCGTCAATCTTTGTTAAATTGAATCAAATGTGATATATTTTTTATTTTGAAAAACCTATTATACTTTTATGATTGTCACTGCATATTGTGATGTTGTTTCTCTAAAGTTGTGTATATATCGAATGAAAATTTCAGACCATACGGGATCAATCCATTATTTTCACTGGACTTGATCAGTCTTAAAAGGAGAAGGGTCGGCCATATCCGGTCCTAAAAGCTAATGAGCCTAGGGCCGGCTACAAGGTATTTTTAAGAAAAAAATTTAAAAAAGATGTGTTAGGGTAGGACCGGCCTGACCTGAATGAAGTTTCAAGCTTGAAACTTAAGTCCGGACCAGCCTGAGGGTCAAGGTGGGGTTAGGTCGACTTGAACACTTAAACATGCCACGATAAGCCCGGGCTAACAGTGACGGGCCTCAAATCGGCCCATTTAACTAAACATAAACATACATCTCTAGTTTTTTTTTTTTTTTAAAGGACCTTACAGCTCTAATTAGAACACATTTTTAATAGGTATTATAAAATGAACAAAATGGTTATTATTATTATTTTTTTTTTTGAATATAGTTTTTTTAGCAAAAAAGAAAATCATAGGATATGTTTTTTTTTTTCATTTTTATTTTTATTTTTTCAATTAGATTCTAAAGGACGTTCATGAACTAAGAATATCTATTTAGAATATTACGAATTAACTATGTTGATATTTATCTACGTAGCATGATTTTCTTAACAGAAACTAGAATTTTAGTTTTCAATGTTTAAATAAAATAGTTTCAGCCCAAAAAAAAAAGTTGTAAATAACATAAAAAAAAAAAAAAAAAAAGCTTTTTTAAAAGGTATATTGCAAATTGCAAACAACATCCAAATTCCAAGTGCTTTGCAATGAATATCTTTCATTATATTTGGTTCAATTGAGTAAATTCCAATTCGTTCGATTGGTTGATAAATTTATATCCGCCCATTATAGAACATCTACCAAGTTGTCCTTATCCCAAATTACGTACGGTATGCCATTTTCAAGTGATATGGTCATAATAATGCCAAGTACCTAAAAAGCTTAAAATAAATACCGTCTATTTATTTTACTGATTTAAATTTATAATTTAATTTGATATATAATTTTATATGAGAATTTTTTACTGTAATAAAAAAATTAGATGTGACTGTTTTTAAGAATTTTTTACTATAACAAAATTTAAATTTTAAACTCAAATCGGTGAAATGAACAAGACTAAATTTTTTTTTGTTTTTGCTAATCAAATACCATAGATCTTATGCACTCATCAACGGCCATGATTGCTTATCCAAAATTACTTTTCTATCCCTGTAGGACCCAACCAAACAAATACAATCACGAGGGTCACGCTCGGGGTTATACAAGGTATAAATGAAAAATACATGAAAAAGTAGGAACTTTATTAATTGTATGAACAGAACGAGATCACGAGAATCTTACACCACATCTGGTTCATGGGTCTCTGCATTAATACCACCTTTTTTTGATCGTTCACTTCGTGGCATCAAGGTAAATCCGGGATAGATTAGGGGCAATTATGTCCATTTGAACTTGATTTTGCATCACAAAACATGGAACCTTTTATTTTTAATTATTTTTTATTTACAAAATATGGTATTATTATTAGGCGTTTTGACTCATAAAGCGATTATTAAAATAAGGTGGTTTAATTTATTTTAGTAATAGAAAAAGCACAACACAAACTAGCTTTTAGGGAAAATAATAATTAATAACCAAAAAGAAAGAAATAAGACTACTAATAATGAAATTGTAGGAAATAATAATTGGTGGGTCCCAATTATCCATCGGACATGACGCGGCAATATTTTGTTGCGAAAAAAGAAGAAACCGCAGCATAAGAACTGGTGGAGAACCACAACAGGAGAGAGAAAGTTAGAGAGAGAGAGAGAGAGGAGGTTAGTTAAAAAAAGACTCTTCTTTTTTAGTCGCATTTCTTTTGTTTCATACCTTCTTTTTCTTCTTCTTCTTCTTCCTTGCTATTGCTGAAACCGGAGCAGAGGACTGAAGAAGAAGAAGATTCTTCGGAGCCGGAGAAAAATCCGAAACCCTGACCGACATGTTTGCGAATCTCGCCGGAGAAGACACCGTTTTTTGCCTTCGTAGCCGGCCGTGAGAGTCGCCGCCGCCGTAGGGGAATTCGATACTTGGAGAGCAAGGAGTTTTGTTTTTGTTTTTTTTCTCGGATCAAAATTGGAATCGGAATCCGAATCCGACGATGAGAACCGTTAACAATAGCGTTGAGACGATCAACGCTGCCGCCACTGCTATCGTCTCCGCCGAGGCTCGGGCCCAACCTGCCGCAGTCCCTGTAACTCTCTCTCTCTTTCTCTCTCTCTCTCTTGTGTCTTCTGATTGTGTGTATATCTCATGTTTTGTTTGTATATACGCATGTATGAATTGAGTTTTTGTGTGATTTTAGTGTTTTTTGTTCTGTTTTGATGAGTAGAAAAGGTAGGATCTTGACTTTTGATGTTCTCCTTTTTACTCGAATTATGTTTTTCTGAGCGGTCCTGGACGTTTTTTGTGGAGAATTAGTCTCCAAAAAGCAAATTATTTTGAAGATTGGTCTCTTTTTTCTTTTATCTTTTTGGAAAATTTTTTCAGTTAAATTGCTTTCCTGTTGTGTTTGGTTGCTTGCAATCAAGGGAAATCATGGAAAGGAGAATTAAATCTCATAGATTTAATCAATTATAACTCTTTGGTGATTAATTCAGCTTTAGTCTTGTCGAGAATTTGATTTGTGTAACATGCAAAAGTTCAGTTTTTTTCCTCCAGATACATATTGGGTTTCAAATGTTATCCCTTTGATTCAAATTCAACCTTCTCTTCTTGATTTGTTTTCATCACCTGGATTGACTCCAAACAATGGTTCTTGGTGCTGAATTTAACACTTGATCTGCATCCTATTTACTTTCTAGTTCTGTATATTAGGGCTTAAACAAGTTAGGATGGTATCAGATTCTATATTCTCAAGTGATAATTTTCATTAGAATAGAACATCCGGGTTTTCGGGTAGTCTACATGTAGAAAACACATTTTTCTTGTCATTACTCTCTACAGATTCTCTCTGCAAATAATCGGACTAGAAAAAAGGTGAATTTAGTATGTGTTTGGAACTTGAATTTAGGGGGTAATGTGTTGGCATAGGAAGAAGAAAGTAAATTGGTCATATGATGCGTTACCCTCCTTAACCTCTCACCCTTATCTTGTCCCCAGGGACCGTAGTCATAGAGGAGGTGGTCCTTTTCGGATGGGGTACCATAATAATGTCCGCCTACAAACATTTTTAGGAATATTCACTTTCAAGTTGAATAACCCATAAACTTTGAGCCAATTTCACATGTCATGTTTGAGGAGAAGGGTGCATGTGCCTTACATCCCTCGGTTATTAGGACCCAAGACAATTGTGGAGCCTGAAATTAGATATAAAACAGTGACCTACCTTTATGTGAAGTTCCATATTTTCACGTGGAAACACGACATTATCTTCTGATACAAAATTGATGTCTTTTTTGTAACTTTATAAAAATACTTCATAATTATCTTGGATGTTTTCTCACTTACTTTTTTAAGCACTTTATTGTGGATTTTTTAAGTGCGACATGAAATCTCTATGCTGTTGCATTGCAAAATTTTGCCCTTTTTTCCTCCTCTAGCCAATGCTTTCCAAGCATCACCTGTTAGCTTTTCAGACGTAATTTAACTATGTTCTGTTCATGTTGCTGAGGAGTATATAATAATACCCTTGGTCTTTTAAGGTAGCAAGAGTTTGACAATTCTCACGTACGCAGCCTTGTACAGACTGACAAAGTTGATGTTAAAGTTATTTCAAGGTTGTTATTTGTGTTAATAATTAACGTCAAAGATGTTAGGATAGTGATGTATGATACTCTGTAGCTTACTTTCATTGATGAATAGAAGCCTTTGACATCCTAAGGTTGAGACCAAAGAAATTCACCTAATATCGTCTATTAGTTTTGTGTTCGTAGCTAGAGAAGGAGACAAATTGAAGCAATTTTTGCTTCAATTCCTAGTTACTGACATATTTCTTTTCACCATTCTGATGCAGAAACGGAGATGGGGAAGCTGCTGGAGCCTGTACTGGTGTTTTGGTTCGCACAAAAACAGCAAGCGAATTGGTCACGCCGTACTTGTTCCTGAACCGGTGTTACCAGGTGCTGCAGCCCCTGCACCAGAAAACCAAGCCCCATCAACAGCCATTGTTTTACCCTTTATTGCCCCTCCGTCTTCTCCTGCATCTTTCCTTCAATCAGATCCTCCTTCTGCTACCCAGTCCCCAGCTGGACTTTTGTCCCTCACTTCTCTTTCCATCAATGCTTACTCTCCTGGTGGACCCACATCGATTTTTGCCATAGGTCCCTATGCATACGAGACCCAGTTAGTCTCACCACCTGTTTTTTCCACTTTCACCACTGAACCATCCACAGCTCCTTTCACTCCTCCTCCTGAATCCGTTCAACTCACCACACCTTCATCCCCTGAAGTGCCATTTGCTCAGCTTCTGACATCTTCATTGGACCGAACTCGGAGGAACAGTAGTGGTGCCAACCAGAAGTTTTCACTCTCTCATTGTGAGTTTCAGCCTTACCAACTGTACCCCGGAAGCCCCGGTGGCAATCTCATATCCCCAGGATCCGTGGTCTCAAACTCCGGTACCTCTTCTCCTTTCCCTGATAAACACCCCATTCTCGGGTTTCGCATGGGGGAAGCTCCAAGGCTTTTGGGGTTTGAGCATTTCACCACTCGGAAATGGGGTTCAAGGTTGGGTTCTGGTTCTTTGACCCCAGATGGTGTGGGGCTGGGTTCAAGGCTAGGATCTGGCTCGGTGACTCCAGATGGTGTGGGGCTGGGTTCAAGGCTTGGGTCTGGCTCAGTGACCCCGGATGGCTATGGGCTGGGTTCAAGGCTAGGTTCTGGGTGTATGACCCCAAATGGTCCAGGACTTGGTTCCAGGTTGGGTTCTGGATCTTTGACACCTGATGGTTTATTTGTTGTTTCTGGAGATAGTTTTCTTTTGGAGAATCAAATATCTGAAGTGGCATCCCTTGCCAACTCAGATAGCGGATGCCAAAATGATGGATCAGTAGTTGATCACAGAGTTTCATTTGAGTTGACTGGAGAAGATGTTGCACGTTGTCTTGCAAGTAAGTCAGCCTCATCAAACGGTAGAACTACATCAGAGTCTTTGGAAGATTTACCCGCAGAATGCCCCACTAAGAAAGATGGACTATCAGCAAATAACGTTGACAGCCCCAATGATCAGTCGTGTGTTGAGGAAACTTCCAACAAAACGCCTCAGTCTGATTGTCGAGAAGGAGAGGATGATCATTTCTATCAAAAGCATCGATCAATCACACTTGGGTCGATAAAGGAGTTCAACTTTGACAACACGAAAGCAGATGTTTCAGTTAAACCGACTATTGGCCCTGAGTGGTGGGCTAATGAGAAAGTAGCTGGGAAGGAAGCAAAGGCTGGCAATAGTTGGAGTTTCTTTCCGATTCTGCAGCCTGGGGTCAGTTGACAGATAAAGAAAGAACTTCGAAAATGGATTTGCAATGGTAAAACCACTAACAGAAAATCTAGAGAGAGTACAATTTTGAAGACACAAAAACTTGGTAAAACTGGGATCAATTTATTGATGAATGAAGTGCAGCAATTAGAGGAGAGCTTCTTGAATGTTTCGTGCCCAAGACACGATGCAGAAAGGAGATAGCAGCTTGTAGGATTGCTAGTGTGAGTAGTGATATAGCTAGCGCATTCTTTACAATTTTCTTTTACTATGTTATACAAAAGGATAGCGTTTCAGTATAGTGTTTTTGTTGTGGGCTCTAGATTTTCTTGTAATGTGTACAAATTAAAAAGAAGCTCAATATTTTCCACATAATAGTACCTGACTTCTGAGACCTGATCATCTGATGAAATCTATTTGGGAACCACATGTTACAGTGCCTTATTCAGAGTTTTGTCTTTTGACTAATCTCAGATCTAACTGTTTACTGCAAGAAAATACTGACTAGTGGACCCCACTTTTTTGGAGGACCACTCCTATTAAGGATCTGTTACGGTTTTAATTTGGGATATTTGTCCTCCAAAACGTGTGGGGAGAAAGCTGGACCACTTTTACTGATCATGCATGGAAAATTTCTCAAATTTTCATCAATGCTATTAGTACCATCCATAAGTTTTTGGTTCCAACCACCAGAGGAACAGCATTTTCTTTAAAGACCAACTTCACTAGTATACTGAGTGAGGATTGAGTACGAACGTCCAATTATGTAGAGGCATATATATACAATTTTGACTGGCAAAGAAAATGAGGCTAATTATGGATTATAATATTGCCATTTAATGGTTGTTGCCAGCCGTATCTTGTGCTGGCTAAGAGATAAGCCTCAATAATGTCAATCATCATATATACATATATAGATATATAACGGCCAAATCTCGTGTCCTTGTCCTTAAGAAACTTTGCCCCAATTTATAAACTACAGCCATGACAGAAGAAACAGGTTGTGACTGCATATGGGCTATTCTTCTATTCTTTAAACTACATGAGAGATTTGGAGACCCATACGAGGTGGGGAAAAAAAACGTACAATGTTTGGAGGTTGTAATATTTTATTTGTAATATTTCATGGAATGTGAAAACCCAAGAAGTCCAACGTTAGAAATTTAAAAGGAAAAACAGTGGAATACATAGAAAAGTGTGCAACAAGAAAATATTTGTTTCACACTTGGACCGCAGCCGCGTTAATTCAAGTGGGTTACTTGTGGTATTCAAAAAAAAAAAAAAAAAAAAAAAAAGTAGGTTAGTTGTGTACATATATGTAGACAGAAATATTATATTGGGACAGTAAAATTAAAAAAAAAAAAAAAAAAGAAGAAGAATAGTTTCTTACGTCTCAAATCCCATAATTCTATTTTTCTATCGTTTTCAATATCCAACCTAACAATAAAAAGAGACAAAAAAAAAGAACTATTGTATAACAGAGAATGAACCGCTGTCTCACAGATAAAACCATGCATGTCTAGCTACGTGGAACAAAGTGGGTACACAAGGCAAATACCAAATAATACATACCTTCCTATATATGAATAATACTTTAAAAATATTTAGAAAAATTATTACCTAACAGAAAATTTGTCACAAGATATGACCCGACACGTCATGTCGGCGATGACACACATGTTTCTTCGTGGCAATCCTCATGCACAGTGCGTATTAACTAAGGTTAAAGACTTTCTAATGTTAATCCTTACTTACCCTGATGCGTTTACAGCAGCAAATCGAGTTTGTTTGCTGTGTTGTACAAGAAAACAATTGGAATTCTCAAACTTCTTTTAACATACTTAAGTGAGGCAACAACTTGAACTGCTTGGATTTGTTTCATAATATCTTATTATTAACACAGGTTTAAGTAGTTTTCACGAATATACAAGTCAAATTAAGGAGTTTAATGTACCAAGAGAAAAATAAGCCACCATGAGGAAAGATCAAATAAGGTTTGTAAGCGATAAACAAGTCAAAAGAAGGAGGTTTGGATATGTTCCATAATTACAAGTTTAAGGCTTTTTTTATTTCACTGATTCAAGTTTTCAATTTTAAGTTATTATAATTAAAAGCTCTTAGAAAATGTCATATCTAACTTTTTCTGCTCCAGCTAAAAATTCTTAGAAAATACTACATCTCAACTTGAATTGAAAACTCAAATTCGCGAAGCGAACAAGGCCAAAGTAATTTTCAAAGATATACATGAAATCAAAAGGAGTTTTCATGAGCCAAAAAATAATTACAAAAAAAAAGAGATGGGAGTTTCATTATGTACAGAGAAAAATACATAATTTACCATGGTTTATATAAAACTATATTGCGTCATTCTAAATAATTTTGTCTTATTATAATATTTTATTTTTTTTATTAATTGAATGATAATTGTTTATTTTTAAATGGAATAGGGTATTTTTTCTTTAAATTTAATTGAACAAGAAGATAAGCGACTAACAAAACGAGGCTTGTAAGTTGTAAGAAGACAAAAACCCAATTTGAGTAACTTAAGGGTGACAATTTGTGTTAATACATCGTGTTCGTGCTAAACTCATTTATTAATTATTTCAGAGAATATCAACTTATACAAGACCCATTTATTAAACATGTTAAAAATATCAATCTAAATACAATTCATTTATCAATCGCGTTAATCATTTCTACCCGCATAATCTATTTAAATTAATATATTGCATAAATAATTGATACAATTAGGATTTATTTAACATGACCATGACCCATTTAACAGTTTTATTAGTCAATTTATTTTTTTTTTAAGAAAAACAAGTAAACTTCATCTAAATATTTTTAAATACCTATTATTTATCTTTGATACATTATATAAACTTTTATATTATATCACATATAATTAATCTACAAATGATACATATAGTTAATCATTTATTTCGGGCCACTTCGTGCTAAAAGGTCAGACTTGACCCAACTTATTTATTAATCGTATTAATCGTATCAATCCGATTATGACCCAAATCTATTTATTGTAAACCTAAACATGCTAATTCCGTGCGATTTCAAGTTGTGTTATAATCTAAATTACCACTTTTAATTTTGAATTGTGTTATCGTGTCATTATTCAGATTGAAACCCGTAGAGTAACTATAAAATATTCATTACCATATTTGCTTAAGTTAAATTTTGAAGAAAACGTGCCAATTTTCAAAATGGGAAAACGCACGACATTTGAAAATGTGAGGTTTAACTTTAATGATTCCCCGTTGAAAATGTGAGGTTAACTTTAATGGGTAAAGATTATACTTGTTCATAAAGGACCGCTTCAAAGACCAATTTTATTGCAATCTAAGTTTAGTGAGTAACGTTTTGTAGCACACTCAAAATTCAAGGAATCCTAGTTTTAAATTCCAGTCAATTATGAGTATGCCAAGTTGAGAAAGAAACTTACTAGCTTTCCAATTAGAACTCAAGACACGAAAAAGGATAAATATTACCCAATTAGAAAATTCATGAATTTTTATTTTTTATTTTTTATTTTTTTTTTTATTTTTTTTAAGTAGTGATGGGATTCATTTGTAGCTAATACTACTTTTTTATTCTATTTTATTGAAAATGGTAGCTAATACTATTACTTGGACAATTTTTAATGTTCCAATAGATAGATTTATTAGAAAAACAAAAATCAACCTTTTTTGAGCAAGAAAAACCGACTCTTTTTCCTATCAAATAATTTAAAAATTACTTTTTGTCCTCATTTTGGAACGTGCTCACAATTATTACGCTAACAAATCTCGGCCGGTGTCCGGTGACCACATTTTCAAATTCAATTATCAATTTATACAGATCTATTCAAAATTTATCTCTCTCCCCCATAATTTATTTTTCTAATTTTGATTGTCTAATTTATTGTTCTACCGTAAACTTAATTGTCTCGTTTCCTTATTTGAATTATAATTCATAATTCGTCATAGTATTTTTTCTCATAAAAAATATACGTAAATTAAAAATAATTCGAATCACATAATTTAAATCCTCTAACTAAACGTTATCTATTTTTGTGTAGACCTCAAACTCAATTAATAGTTCATTTTAAAAAAAAAAAAAAAAAAAAAATTAACTAAAAAAAGTTTGGTGCCGCACATATGGACGCCCAATAATTGAGCAAAGTAATTTTCCTTTGCAACAACCTTTTGGAAAAACAAACAGAGTCACAAAACCAAAGACTCTGGAACACATGTCACAGTTTATCTTCTTCCAAATCCCACTTGACTCGTTAGCTCCAACGCATCTCTCTTATATCTCTCCATCCATGAGATTGCCTTGACAACAAAAAATAAAAAATAATAATAAAAAAAAAAAGAAGAAACCCTTGAATCTTCAACCCAAAAAAGTCTTCCCTCTCGCTAGTCCCCACTTTTTTGGTCCTCCTATCGTATCCATTTAGAGAAAACATCCACACTCGTACTCAAAACAACATTTTTACACATGAATCAGGTATAAATACACACAAAAAGAAGGCACACAAATCTTCAACAAAAAAAAAAAAAAAAGAAAAAAAAAAAAAAAAATGGTTATGGCATCAACTGTAAAAGTTGTTCTAGGCTCAATAGCCTTCGGGATATTCTGGATAATGGCGGTTTTCCCGTCGGTCCCGTGCCTTCCGATCGGCCGAACCGCTGGCTCTCTCCTCGGCGCCATGCTCATGGTGATCTTCAAAGTCCTGTCTCCCGACCAAGCCTACGACGCCATAGATCTCCCGATCCTCGGCCTCCTCTTCGGAACTATGGTCGTCAGCATCTACCTAGAACGGGCCGACATGTTCAAATACCTCGGAAAATTGCTCTCATGGAAGAGCAAAGGAGCCAAAGACTTGCTCTGCAGAATCTGCCTCATCTCCGCCGTCTCCAGCGCTCTCTTCACGAACGACACCGCCTGTGTCGTTTTGACGGAGTTCGTCCTCAAAGTCGCCAGACAACACAACCTCCCTCCCCACCCGTTCCTCCTCGCGCTCGCCACGAGCTCGAACATCGGGTCCTCCGCCACGCCGATCGGGAATCCCCAGAACCTCGTCATCGCCGTGCAGAGCAAGATCTCTTTCGGGCGCTTTTTGGTCGGGGTTCTGCCGTCCATGCTTGTGGGCGTGTGCGTCAATGCCGTGCTTCTTCTTTGCATGTATTGGCGGGTCTTGACGATCAAGAAAGTCGAGGAGGATCCCGCTTTGGAGGTCGCCGCCGTCGAGGCCGTCAACTCACACAGATTCTCTCCGGCCACTCTTTCCCACTTCTCCTCAATGGGGTCCCAAGATTGGAGCTCCAAGCTTGAAAATCTCAACTTTCAAAACTCACCAAGTGTTAATACGACAACGAATGTTGAGAGGCTCAGAAACAGGCTGAGTTCGAGCGAGACGGAAATCCACAGAGTTCTTAGCGACAACATGGAAGGTAGTATTGGAAGGAGTTCAAACGATGGGCAAAAAGATGTGGCGATTGATGTTGGAGGGTCGCAGAAAAGAAATGATCAAGAGAGTATTAATAGTAATAATAACAGTAATAATGTTGTTATTAGTGTTCATAATTCGAAAAGGATTGCTTCAGCAAATGGGTTGTCTGATACGTGTTCTTTGAGGTCGGCAGATCAGGCCGTGAGGCCGATTACGAGTATTTGTTATCCCAAGAAATGGAAAAGAGTGGTTTGGAAAGCCTGCGTTTACCTTGTGACTGTGGGAATGTTGGTGGCTTTGCTTTTGGGCCTCAACATGTCGTGGACTGCTATTACTGCTGCTCTTGCTCTTGTCGTTCTTGATTTCCAGGATGCTCAGCAATGCCTTGAAAAGGTAAATTTTTATTTCACTGATTCGAGTTTAAAATTAGAGTTTAACTACAGTAAAAAACTCTTAAACAATCACATCTAATCAGTAAAAATTCAAAAAATTAAAGGAATTAAAAAAATGAACTAAACAGGCTCTTAATAATCATTCAAAAGAAAAGAAAATATTTAGAAAATATTAGGATTATTCTTTTTATTACTTTTTAAATTCACTGTTAAACACATAAAATTTCACTATTATATTTTTTATTTAAATAAAAATATATATTAATAAAGTTCAACAGGATCTCATAATTGGAGTTAGGTTCGGTAAAATTATTTTGGATTAAAAGGTTAACTTAAGGTCTTTTAATTTGTTGATTCAAATTTTTAATTTGAGTTAATATGTGATTTTATGTGAGAATTTTTTATAGTATAATAAAAAAGTTAAATATGACTATTTTTAAGAATTTTGTACTGTAATAAAACTTGAATTTTAAACTCAAATCAGTGAAATTAACAAGATTTTAATATTACTTTTAGAGGCGATAAATTGTTTTTTTTTTTTTTTTTTTTTCAATTTGATAATATGCAAATAGTGTGTTTGAGTGAAAAAAATACTCTGCAGAGATACCAACGTACTTCTACCGCATTTTTACGTAAAAATAGAACTTCTTTTTAGAGCACAGTGATTTTAAACTAAGATCCGTTCATTTTACCGATTTGAGTTTAGTATTCGAATTTTGTTACAGTAAAAAGATCTAAGAAACAGTCACATTAAATTTTTTTATTACAGTAAAAAAATTTTATAAAGTCACATCTCAATTCGAATCGACGGATTAAACGGACTCTAAGCATTTTTTTAATTGCTGAGCAGGTTTCGTATTCGCTCTTGATTTTCTTCTGCGGGATGTTTATCACGGTTGATGGGTTTAACAAGACGGGAATACCAAGCACTCTATGGGACTTAATAGAGCCTCATGCAAAAATTGACCGTGCCAGTGGGATTGCAATTCTTGCTCTAGTCATTCTTGGCCTATCAAATTTGGCTTCAAATGTGCCGACTGGTATGATTTTGTCTTCTCTCTTGTTTACTCTTTTTTGTCTGTTTTCTTATTTTCTTTACTTGAAAAGGGGGAAAAAGAAAAAAAGTTGACACTTATCTGAGCACAATCAATGGTAGAAGAGAAAGGTCTACATGAGTACACGCAAGTACTTATACAACTCATTCCCTTTAGTTAAAAATTCTGTTCTCATACTAAGCAAGTCGTTTTCCAATTTTATTACCTAAAAAAAACAAACTGGTTATTGATGAACAACCGTTTAAGCTGGTAGAATTTAAAATATACACATATATTCAATGTTATGACCTCAGATTAGTCTGTAAAAATATATCTATAGTATGACATCCCTATGAAAAGAAAAGAAGATATATAAAAATATTGTAGATATATAGTATAGATATTGGTCGTTTTCCAACTCGATGTTTGATAACATGGTCTTTTGAGTCATTTTCAAGTCCTAACTTTTATATATTCTTTCAATCTTGGTGACGAAGCCTTTGTATTGTATGTATTTAATATTTCTATGGGGACATGTTAATGTCTACAAAAAGTACCCTCTTATAAATATTCACACAAGCCTTTTTAGCCCCACACAGGGCACAGCCACATAATGGACCCTGTTTCTCCTAGAAGCTAGTATTCGGGTCTACTTAGTTTAATATTCGAGTTGAGATGTAACTTATGTGAGAGTTTTTTACTATAGTAAAAAGTTAAATGTGATTGTTTTTTAGAGTTTTTTACTGTAACAAAATTCAAATTCAAAACTCGAATCGGTAAAATAAACGAGGCATTCATTTTGTTTTCGTTTCTAAATTTACAATTTTTTTAACATAAGAATGGGATTGACTATCAAGAATTTCCACGTTTAGTAGTCAAAATAAATTTTTTAAAAAAAAATGAAAAGGACCAAAGAAGGTTAAGAAAAAGTTGTACTTACAATACATGACAATGTATCAGTTATCCTACTTGGCCTCTTTAAGTATTCCTCTGACATCATTTCTTCTTTAGACTCTTGTACAATGGAATATGCATTCTCTATCTCTATTTTATTGTTCATTTTAGGAGAATTTGTGATAGGGTGAGAAAGAAACTCTTATCCATTCTAAATCGTCAAATTGCACCCATATCAAATTAAAGTAGGATAATCTAATAGAACTCAATAAAATATGATGGTTGAAAATTATGCCTACATATAGGTTGGCTCCGTTCATTTCACCGATTTGAGTTTTGTTATAATAAAAAACTCTCATAAACAGTCACATCTCAATTTTTTTATTACAGTAAAAAACTCTTACATAAAGTCACATCTCAATTCGAATTAGTGAACTAAACGGACCCGATCGTTTTATTTATTATTCTAAAAGATAATTCTCCCGTATCATTATTATTCTTTTCATGTCCTTTTTTTCTTTCCCTCTTTGTTTTATGAGTTTAGTGCGCATTTTTTTGTCACACTACAATCAAACAGTATGTAAATTTGACTCTTCAATGTATTTTTTGCGCCCACTTATCACAGAATTTCCCCTTTTTTTTCTTTTA
This sequence comes from Morus alba, assembly GCA_012066045.3. Taxonomy (NCBI): domain Eukaryota; kingdom Viridiplantae; phylum Streptophyta; class Magnoliopsida; order Rosales; family Moraceae; genus Morus; species Morus alba. The sequence goes on from CP050234.2 coordinate 2,959,311, forward strand.
AATCTTTAATTATTTATTTATTTTCGTTATAGTTCTGTTGCTTGGAGGGAGAGTGGCAGCTTCAGCAGCAAATATTTCAGCAGCTGAGGAGAAGAAGGCATGGCTTATCTTGGCTTGGGTCAGCACAGTGGCAGGGAACCTCTCACTGTTGGGATCAGCAGCAAATTTAATTGTCTGCGAACAAGCTCGCAGAGCCCCACAACTTGGCTACAATTTGTCATTTTGGAGACATCTCAAATTTGGCATTCCATCCACTTTAATTGTCACCGCTATTGGTTTGACACTCATAAGATGATTCTTTCCAAAAATAAAAATAAAAAAATATCTCCAATTTGATGCGGTTCAAACTCGCAAACTGAATATAGAGATAGATTGGTTTTAATACAAGTTGCAATAATAGATTATTTGTTTGGGAGAAAAGTTGTCTAGGATGGGGACACTCAAGTGTGTGTGTCTATATATTGTTGAAGAATTCTAAGTGTAGAAGATGAAAAGAATGTAGAAACAAAAGAGAAGCTTTGAAGCGTATAGGAATATTTCTTTTAAGGTTTTATTTGTCTTCACTTTTCAAAGTTTGTTAATAAGTTTTAATGACAAATTACTCTCAAGATACAACAAATCCTTGAACACGATATCTAACAATAATATTGAGTTCTAGAACATAACCTAAGTCTGTAAATTTTCTGGAGAATTAATAAAGACAGAGGTATGATTTCATTGAATGAATGCGTTATCTTTAAACATTACAACCTTTCACATAAAAATACATTTTCAATGTAAAGGTATTTTTTCATGGATTGATACACCTATTGCAATGGTTATATCTATTGTTAATAAGTGTTCAGATATGTGAGAAAACATATCACCAATGGATGCAATGGTTCAAGACCTTTAAGATCACTAAAACACACGAAAACATAGTTTTTTGTAGCAATTTCTGCTGCAGTAGGTGATTTTCCCGCTGTAGCGCTCAGGCATCGCAAAACATACCCGAGAGGTCTGTTTTACGAGCGTTGTAGCACGCATGTTTTCTGGATTGGGCGTTGCAGCGCCAATTACTGCCTTAACAGCACCAAATGGTGCTGTCAAATTCACTGCAACACATTAAACATGCAATGCAACGCTTCCTTTCTTCTTGTGTTTTAGGCTAAAAAAATATGTGATCTAAGTAAATTACACATTAGAAAAGTGAAAAGGGAATATAGCGTTCATGAAGACTTGAAGTAAACCATTGCTCGTGAAGTGAACTTGTGTGGCATTGCCTTTTACAAAGCAGCGCTTGGCAAATTTCTAGCCAATGAATTGTGAAAGCGCAACTAGCTCTGGCAAATGTGGTTAATTTTTTGGTGTTGCCTTTAGCCTCTATGGGGCCTTTGGTTGGCAGAGTCGTTTTATGGTTTTCAATTCCGGGTTATTAATGCATTTTATACTAGTCCGGTGGTCCCCAAATCTAGAGAAGAAAAGGTGAAGAGTTCGTTGTCAAATGACCGAGGTCAACCGATCATACAATACACCCCATAATTAGTGAACTAATACTTAAGTTCTCGTATCACGAATTCGAATTGATATGTGATTTTATATAAAAAATTTTATTATAACAGAAAAAATTAAATATAATTTTTTTTAAAAATTTTTAATTATAATAAAATTAGAATTATAAATTTAAATTAGTAAAATAAATGGGATCTAAAACTTGTATAATCTCGTAAAAACACATTACACCCATGTGACATATATTGGGATGGTTAGTACAGTATATAAACTTTTTTTTAATAATCAATGGATGCCGGGACCAAATTACATATACCTCAATTAACGTTATTGATAGGGCCTGTATAGATCAGAATAAATCATTAGTTTTTCACACCAGGGGAAGGACATCTCCAAGATCAAGATCTTTATCACCCGACTAACTCCTTAGAGTATGTTTGGCAGGAAAGAAAAGTAGAAGGAAGAAAGAAGGTGGAAGGATTTTGAGAAGAAAAATGAAAATGTAGGTTGTTTGGTAAGAGAGATAAGAGAAAGAAAGAGAAAATAGAGTGGAAAATAATACATGTGGGCCTTACTTTTTTTTTTTTTTTCCTTTCCACAAGTGGGCAGAAAATAAGATAGAAAATGGGGACAACTTATTAAAGTGAGCAAGGTTACTAAACTACTCTTTTCTTCATCAACATCCAAATAAAAAAATTTAAGGGTATAAAAGTAATTTACGAGTAAGATTTTTTCTTTTCTCTCAATTTAACTTCTAATACCAAACAAGTGAAGATAAACTCATTTTCTTTTTATCTTCTTATACCAAACAACATAAAAAAAAAAATTTATTTCCTTTCTATTATTGCTATTTTCTATCATTTTTATATTTCTTTTTATCTTATTTTCTTTCTTTCCTATCAAACACAGAGTGTGGAATGCTTTACGCTGCACTTTACATGTTACTTTATTTCTCTTCTCGTTTTTGTAATTTTTTAAAATTTTCACATGAATCATGAAGAAAAAACGAATTGGGGTTAAAGCGGTAACATGGGGAAAAAAAGTGAAGGGGAGTGAAAAAAAAAATAAATTGGGAAAACCACGACGACCAAGGGGGCAAACAAATAAAACTGGAAAAACGACTGCGAATGTATAAAACGACGACACAGGGTAAATGCTAAACAAAAAATTTAACACGACAGCGAATAAAAACGACAAAGAAAGATAAAACGACAATGAAGGGAACAGAAGACAACAAATGGGGAAAGCGATATCAGAAAGGGAAAACGACAATATGGAGGAAAATACAACAAAACAAAACAAAATATAGAGGATAACAGACAAGAAAATGGGTTCAAAAAGGACAATAAATGAGAAAACGACAACAGAGGGGGAACAAAGTTCATGACTGGATAAACGACGAAAAACAGGGAAAAAAAGCGATATATACAATAAAACAACATTACAGGGAAAAGAGCAGAAAATAAGAAAAAGACGTGCTGAAAAAGGAGGGTAGTTTGGAAAACGACAAAAAAAATTAAGAAACGACATCAAGTAAAAAAAGAAACATACGAAAACGACAAAAATTTTAAAAAGTAGAAAACGACAAATAAGGTGTAAAAAGTCAACAAAGTACTAAAAAGACAGAAAATGCTTGAAACGACAAACTAAGGACAACAGCAAAACGACAATTTCGGGGCTAGAAAATAAAAGGAAAAGAACAAAAGAAAGAAATAGGGCAATACAGGGAAAATAATAACATACCAAGAACGACATAGTAATGGTGAAAACGACAACAAAGGGAGAAACGACACAAGAAAGAGACAAAATGGTAAAGAGAAAGAAAAGGACAACAACAAATGGCATGTTTCACTGATTTTAGTTTTTAATTTGAGTTGAGATGTAACTTTATATGAGAGCTTTTTATTGTAGCAAAAAAATTAAATGTGACTGTTTCTAAAAGCTTTTTACTGTAACAAAACTCGAATCGATGAAATAAACGTGATCAAAAATAATGTATTGAAAACCGTCTCCTTTTTAAAACAGAAACTACTCCTCGTTGTGCTATAGAAACCCGAGAAAGCTGAATGCTGACAACTACAATTTGACACAAATTAGAACAACGATCAAAACCCAAAACAAATCTAAGGGACCAATATAAAGAAAATAGAAAATCGCAACACTAGAAATTACAGAAGAAAACATAACTAGAGGAGGCAAACAAATGCCGATCATCTAAGAGCCCTAAATAACAGCTTTTCCCACAAATTCTTTTTACAAAGCCAAGATGTAAGACCAGATTAGATGAATTTTTTTTTTTTAAAAAAAAAAAAGCATCATCGTCCAATATGATAGAGCCATCTAGCTTGTGGCTTTTTGCATAAACGTTTAACACGTGCACTAAGCACTTCATAATTGAACTATGTAATAAGTTAAAATCAATCATATAACATCAAATGTGATACAGAAATATCAATAGCATTTACTTCGTAATTATATTATGTAATTAGTTTTTTTTTTTTAAAAAAAAAAACAACAATCGAATAGTGACAATGACGAGCCGTGGCACCTAACATTTTAGTTGAAGTAATGTATAGTCTATGAGTCTACGTGGACACGTGTGTACTTATGTCCAAAACTAGACATCTCAAACATTCCTGTCTTTTTTTATTTTTTATTTTATTTTTTTTGGGTAGTGAAGTAGCCACCAAGAAACATGATAATAAAGAGGGTGTGGACGGTGGAGCCATGGCACGTGCATTTGGGGACCTCACAAGCTCCCTCTAAATTAGACCAATTTTTTTTGAGTAGCAACTACCAAGTAGCAAATATACATATACATCTCCCCTGCTCCAAACCTACCAAAATTTCGTTTTCAACTGGACCAACACATCTCATTCATATCACTTTTTTTTTTTAATTTACTTTTAAGCCCCTTTTCTCTTATTAATAAATAATAAACCTACACATAAGTATTAGGCTTCGTTCTTTTCACCATTCGAATCACAATTCAAATTTTTTTATTATTGTATTTTCTTATAAAAATTTTAATTAATTTTTTTGTTACAGTGTTTTCTTACATAAATCCACTTCTTAATTTAAGTTTTCTACTCAAATGGGAAATGAGACCTAACTGATTTTAAATTTTATTTTATTTTTTCTTATGAAAGTCCCCCTTTATTTGTGAATTAGTTTCTTGAAATTTTTGCTCAAGTATCTCATATTTTATCTCATATTTATTGTCGTTTGAAATTTATAATTAAAGTAAATCCTTTCGAGATTATTTTTTATTTTTTTTTTTTTTTTTTATAAGCAAATCCTTCCGAGATTTATCAAGTTGAGGAGTGTTGGAGAATTTGAATGCAGAGGATGAAAAAAAAGCAAATAAAATTGAGTTTGACGCGTATTGTAAAATACTTTCTTTTAAGATTTTATTTGTCATCATTTATAAAAGTTTGTTAATGAGTTTTAATGAAAAATTACTCTCAAAATACAACAAACCTTAAACATAATATTTAATAATTATATTGTGTTTTAGAACATGAATGAAGTCTGTAAATTTTCTGAAAAATTAATAAAAATGTAAGTATCATTTCATGAATGAACATATTCTCTTCAAACATCACAATCATTCATATCTTCATTGATTAATGCATCTATTACAATAAATATGTCTATTGCTAATAGATATTCAGAAATCAATGAAAATATATTATAAATTGTTGCAATGATTCAGCACAATTCAAATCACACATCACAAAACTGCATAATAGCAGTACCGGGCACTCCAGCAGGTGCCTTGGGCGCTGCCAGTGAGTTCGGGCCCATCACCATGTAGGAGACGCGCTGCTGTATCGCCCATGTTTGACGCTGCAGTGGGTTTGGCAGCTGCCAATTGCATAATTTGTGCAGGTTTAACGCTGTAACGCTTAGAATGGCTGCTGATGCGCTTGTATCGCGCAGCAACATGTTTTTTTTATCTTAAACATTTAAAATAATTTAAATTGATTTGAGAGACATATTTCAACAACTTGCATGGAATCAATCAACTATCTTGTTTTACTGTGATCACTTTAATAATTGGCATCTGCCTTTCTTTCCCCACGATAGACTTATCAAATATGTAGAAATAAACTAATTAATTGACTTTATTATTATTATTATTATTATTTTTCTAAACTAAGACTCCAATAGATTGCCGTCGTTTTTCAATCGTCTTCAGATTTGGAAGGCCTAGAAATTTGTTTATATTTTATTTTTCATGATATATATATATATATATATATATATTTCCCTTGATTGGGTTGATCGTTTTGACCCTCTTTTGAGAATAAACGTTTTGACTTTAAACAAGTAAACGTTGGTCTCTCTCTCTCTCTCTCTCTCTCTCTCTCTCTCTCTCTCTCTCTCTCTCTCTCTCTCTCTCTCTCTCTCTCTCTCTCTCTCTCTCTCTCTCTCCGTAGGGCTGCCTTAGAATTAACTTAAATAAAAGATATGCAAGAGAAATACTCTCTCTCTTTCCGTAGGGCTGCCTTAGAATTAACTTAAATAAAAGATATATAAGATAAATACCCTGTTCATTTCACCGATTCGAGTTTTATTACAGTAAAAACTCTCAGAAATAGTCACATCTAATTTTTTTGTTACAGTAAAAAGTTATAACATAAAATCACATCTTAACTTGAATTAAAAATTTAAATAAGCGAAATGGTCCGAAAATCTTTATGATAGTTTTAAAGAATGATTATACTCATGAGATTATTTCGTGCAATGCAATTATACATGTCACTCATTCTATTCCACCGTCGGTAAACTCATCCAAAAATTTTGATGTCAAGAGAGAAAAAAAAAAAAAAAAAGGTGTGTGGTCCAACTTCCAAGTTTCAATCCGTCCTAAGTTTTTGTCAGGGGTCTTTTTTATACACCATTAGAGAATTTTATTAGCTATATTAATGCTCACAAAGCGAAAATAAAGTGGCTACATTCATTTCATTTGGACGGGTTGAAGGTGACATGCATGCTAATTTGACTAATTGGCTTGTGTCACAAAAGTATGCCACTTGAATAAATCGTATTCCAAGTTTATATATAAAAGTAAAATAATATTTAAATATGACAATAATAATAATAATAATAATAATAATAATAATAATAATAAATGAAGCTTTCTACGTAGTAGTTTTCTTTGTTTCACGTTGTAATATTTGACCGACCAGTCTATTACCCCCTAAATATCATTATCTTTCTTTAATAAGCATTGCAATTTGCATGCGTGTGTATATTATAGGTCTCGTTTATTTCACCGATTTGAGTTTTCAATTTTAAGTTTTTATAATAAAAAGTTTAAAAAAATATCACATCTAATTTTTTCTGCTACAGTAAAAAACTCTAAGAAAATATCACATCTCAATTCGAATTGAAAATTTGAATCCGCGAAGTGAACGAGCAAATAAAATAAAATAAAATAAAATAATGCATGCATGCATACATGACTATCTAGTTTCAGAGAGATTGTTGGCATGTTAATATCCCTCTAATTTTATACCAAACTACCCTTATCAATCACGTTAATGAAAATTAGCTAGCCACTGAAATTTAAATGATCACAAATTTACTTTATATGAGTGTTTTTCTTTTCTGCCTTTATAAGCAACCAAAAGAACGTTATACATACATTTATTTTTATTTTTTATTTTTTTTAAAAAAGCCAGTAAAATCATATCATACAATATTCTTAAAAGCTGCGTAGGATTGTAGTTTGTCAAGTTTTGATCACTGAAATTTAACATGTGCAACATCGTCATTGAATGAATAACATATCCATTGGATTGCGTGCGTGCCTTAGTAATTTGACATTGTATTTATTCTGATTTTTTTAATTTTTTTTAATTTTTTTAATTTTATATAATGAGCAATAAGAAAAACGACAAGAGATGGTCGATATAGATGGCTACAATTTTGCGTGAAATGGTCGTCAAAGCCTCTAATATATATATATATATATATATATATATATAATCATGACTTTTCGTTGGCCAAAATGTAAGAGAACCACAATTATTCAGCCAGCGAAATGGCTCGAATATTTAGTTGTGTTTAGCTTAGTACAAAAGCAACCCACCTCCCACGTTTGTTTTTGTTCATTTATCCGAAAAAAAAAAAATATTGAAAGGTTGAATGCACATAAACAAAACTTGTTTGGGCCCCACAACTATACACTATATATGCAAATTTTTTTACATATAAATAACAAACCATATAACCATATATGGTTTGAGACAATAGATTGGAAAATATTGTAGTATTTTTACTTGGAAGAAATACAAACACATAAAAAGTGTATTTAGAATTCATTTTAAAATAATTTTATTTTATTTTATGAAAATGAAAATGAAAATGAAAACGTTTTCAATCTCAGACATAAATTATTTTTAAAAATGCATTTATTAATTTTTTTTAAATTATTTTCAGTATAAAAAAATCTATTAATATCTCTCTCTACTCGCGAGAAGATAAAATAAAAATAAAAAATAAAAAATAATTAAAAATTATTTTTTATTTTTGTCTCATTTTACACTAAATTAAAAAATTATTTTTATTTTTTATTGTTAATTGTATCAAACGTTATTTCTTTTCTTTTTTTTTTTTTTCTCAAAAAACGTAAAAAATAAAAATGAAAACAGCTCCAAACATAACTATAGCCTCACATCATAATAATTAACAATAGAAGGAAAAAAAAAAACACACACACACATAACCCATATGGGGTTTTTTTTAGTATTTTATTTTCATGTTTGATATTTCCTCGATTTTCTAACGTTCTTTTTTGCTAAACTCAATTTTTTAGAATTTATACGTAGAGTATTTTTCGGGAAATTTTTATAAGTTATAATTAGAATCATACACCCACAAGCTGCCTTTTTCACGTTATTTATTTATTTATTTTTTTGTTCTCTTTCTTTCTTTCTTTCCTTCTTTGTCTTTTAGGTATTTGTGGGAAACCTATTTTTGCAACTGAAGTCAATTTAACTGAAGACAGTAGAGTATGAAGCGAAGTAAAAATAATCTGTAATTTTAATTTAAAATTATTCGATAAATCATTTCTTACAAAGATATGTATAAAATAATAATAATAAAAAAAAATGAAAATTCAACCTTTTTCAAAAAAACGAAAAAAAAAAAAAAAAGAAATTCAACCCCTTTCAGACAACTCAAGTCTCAGATATAGGCTATACTCTCTTGACTTTCCTCTCTTCTCTCTCTTCTCTCTCTTGCTATTCTCTGAAATCTCTGTATTCAGAGAATACATGAAAATCCATTTGAATCCAATTTCTCACATTTCGTATTTCTAGGGTTTCGATTTCTGCCGAATCTAACTTCGCAGTTTCATGAATTAAATACTCACTCAGATTTGTGTTGGATTCCAAGTGGACTCAGCTCCGATTCCCAGCTTCGAGTACGTTCGGTTTTTTTTTTTTTTTTTTTCAATTCTTCGTATTTTCTAATTGTAGTAAATTTTTTATTTTTTTTTTCGTTAAGTTCGTTAGCTGTTCACTTTCGTCAGCTTATAAATTGGAATTTTTGGTAGATCTGTGTTGCGAGAGCCGAGGCTGCGCATGAGCTATATGGGATCATAAGATTTTGTTTGTTTTCCAAGAAAATTAGGGAGAGGAAAAGAAAGCGGAAATTTTGAATTTTTTTACTTTCGGATTATGGATGTCTTTGTGTAGAAATTTCGCGTTGTTTTACATGACCTAAATGATAAAAGAAATTTGGATTAAAGATGATCTTTTTTTTTTCCCCTCGTCCTTATTGATTTTACTCGGTACCAAACGGAGGATCAATGTCATTGGATTGGAAGAAAGTTGAGATGAGCTAAGTCAAGCTAGTCAAACAGCGTTGAAAACTTGTTGTTGTTCTAGTTCTGTGTGTTAGTACAATTTAATCACTGCGAAGCGGAATACTAGAAATTCTAGAATTTGATGGCGCCTTTTTATTATTGTTGTTGGAAACGTAGGTGATATTTGTTGAATCGGAAACTTTGAGGTGGAAAAGTACAAGGACACTAATGAAAGTGAGGATATGCTTAATGGGTTGTCGAACTATTGGAATTTGTAGGATCAATATTATTCTAAGTTGAATATGACAGTTTTTTTCATTCCAAGGTTTCGGTAGGCCTGGATTTATTTTTGTTTTTCGGTTTGCAAAATCTTTTGGGCCGCGGTTGGAGCAGAGTTTTTGTTGTTGTTGTTGTTGGGTGGGCGGGTAGTGGTCTATATGTTCGTACCCTTCACGATTGAAGAAAGATAATACACCCTGCTTCTCTGGTTGTCATGGAGAGAAATATCATGTTCTTGTTTAAGCATATTCTTTTGCTTATGTCTATTATTTGCACGACTGATGGGTTAAAGTTGAATTTAGTTTTGGTTATCATCAAATATGGCATAAAGTTTTCGGGAAATGTCAACGTGCAGGTTCCTGCAAGGTTTTATCTTACGTTGAATTGATGTTGGAACTCACTTAAATGCCGAGTGTTGGTACTTGTGGCTTAGGACTGAATTCTACTGGCTTGAAAGTTGTATGAGCTTAATAGCTTGTCAAGAATTCTATGTAATGAGATCCTTGCTTCTGTAAACCATTACTAATAAATATGCCGTCATGGTGGGGGAAGTCGTCATCCAAAGAATCAAAGAAGAAGACAAGCAGCAAGGAAAGTTTCATTGACACATTGCACCGGAAATTTAGGATTCCTTCTGATAATAAAGTGGGCAGTAGATCTGGAGGGTCTCGAAGACATTGCAGTGACACGATTTCTGAAAAGGGATCTCGATCTCCCGAAGAATCTAGATCTCCTTCACCTTCTAAGCATGTAGCTAGGTGTCAAAGTTTTTCTCAAAGATCTAATGCTCAACCACTTCCACTTCCTAGCCTACATCCTGCAAGTGTTGGTCGTACTGATTCTGGAATTAACATCTCAACAAAAACAAGATGTGAAAAGGGCTCCAAGCCATCACCGATTCTGCTCCCAAAGCCTGTTTGCCTTCGTAGCAGGCCAAATCCTACGGATATAGATAGCGATTTGGTTACTGCTTCAGTGTCTAGTGACAGCTCCATTGATAGTGATGATCTAGCTGACTCACGTCATCGTAGTCCTCGGGCAACTGATTATGACAATGGAAATAGAGCTGCTGCAGGAAGTCCGTCCAGGTGAGTTTGTTGTAAACTAATACGTACTTATTCCAAAATGCTCCTCTTTCTTTCTTTCTTTCTTCTTCTTCTTCTTCTTTTTTTTTTTTTTTGTTGGTCTTCCATGGATTTACATGATTCTTTCAACTTGGTCATCCCTAGGATATTTACTGATTTTTTGTTTATTTTTTTTAAATAAAGTGCGATGCTCAAGGATCAACCCTCCAATTTTTTCCAAATATGCTCACGAGAGGCCAAAAAGCCAGCTAACCTTCCTTCCGGTAATCATATTTCACCTACGTCGCCCAAACAGAGGCCTTTGAGCAGCCATGTGCCAAATCTACTGGTTCCTTATAATGGTGCTTTCTGCAGTGCTCCGGACAGCTCCATGTCAAGTCCCACTAGAAGTCCACTTAGAGCATTTGGCTCTGAGCAGGTAGTGAACTCTGCCTTTTGGGCTGGGAAGCCATATCCAGATGTTACTCTAGCTGGATCTGGTCATTGTTCAAGTCCCGGATCTGGTCACAACTCTGGGCATAATTCTATGGGAGGAGATATGTCCGCACAGTTTTTCTGGCAACAAAGCAGGGGTAGCCCCGAGTACTCTCCAGTACCTAGTCCTAGAATGACTAGCCCCGGCCCAGGTTCCAGAATTCATAGTGGTACTGTCACGCCTATCCACCCCAGAGCAGGAGGGATGCCTGCTGATTCTCAGACAAGCTGGCCTGATGATGGGAAACAACAAAGTCACCGTTTGCCTCTTCCTCCTGTTACAATTTCTAATCCTGCTCCTTTTTCTCATTCAAATTCGGCAGCAACATCTCCTTCTGTGCCAAGAAGTCCGGGAAGAGCAGAGAATCTGGCAAGTCCTGGTTCCCACTGGAAAAAGGGGAAGCTGCTTGGTAGAGGCACATTTGGACATGTTTATGTTGGTTTCAACAGGTTTGTAGTCAAAATATGATTGCTTAAGCTTACTTTTTGATCTTATTAGCCAAATGTGGAGTAAAATGTTCAATATAAAGATATAATTGCCTCTTGTTTGTTTGTTTGTTTTATTATTATTATTATTTTTAGCTGGGAATAAGTTGAAAATTGGATATTGGTATTACTCAAAAGTATTGACAATCAATTCCTTGGTCAACTTTAAACTTATCTTTTGATTAGACTTCCCTTGGACAATGTGTTAAGGTGACCTTATTGTCTTCAACATTTTGTTGTAAGTTTAGTTTGTGCATTTCTAATTCTTTATACCAACTTGTTTAGTGACAATGGAGACATGTGTGCAATGAAGGAGGTTACGTTATTTTCCGATGATGCAAAGTCTAAGGAAAGTGCTAAGCAATTGATGCAGGTAATTCACCAGAGATTTAGGTCATGTTACTTTTATTTCAGTATTTGCCATGTGATTTTACATGGCTTGGAGTCTTTGAAAATTTCTTATATTTAGTGTTTGTGACAGGAAATTGCTTTATTAAGCCGTCTAAGGCACCCAAACATTGTGCAGTATTATGGGTCCAAGACGGTAAGTCCTATGTTTACCATTTTGTTTTGTTCATCTTATGCATGTAAGAATTATTATAGTTGTACATTTTGTTGTCATAGAATATAATGGTTATGTCATTGAGAAATGTCTGATTGCTATGGCGATACCAAAATCTTCAGATATCAATGTACATAGATTCAGTAGCTAGTGCTTCACAGGTCTTAGAAATTTTTTGGACTATAGATTGGGTTATTGACCTATCTAGTAATCTAAATTGGTGTATGTTGTACAGATCATCACCAATTTTGTTTTCTTTGATAGAAATGTGAAGGTTTCATCGTAAACTTAAATAATTAATGAATTATACGTTGAACAGATCGGCGACAAATTATATATTTACCTGGAGTATGTATCTGGTGGCTCAATCTATAAACTTCTTCAAGATTATGGACAATTCGGTGAGCTAGCAATTCGTAGTTATACTCAACAGATCCTGTCAGGACTTGCATATTTACATGCTAAGAATACTGTTCACAGGTGAATGAGTTACCCATCCTTGATCAGGGGGAAAAATAATTTGAGTGGGTTAACAGAATTCATCTTATTAGTCTATTTCTTTTTACAGGGATATTAAAGGAGCAAATATACTTGTAGACCCAAATGGCCGTATTAAGTTGGCAGACTTTGGGATGGCAAAGCATGTAAGCATGGGCAAAACCATTTGTCTTTTTACAAAAGATTAAATTAAAGGATTTTTTGGAAGTTAATGCCTAATAAATGGTGCTTTATCGTTGGTGACCATTATTTCTTAATCAGCAAATCTACCTTGCTTAGACTATTTTTATAGTGAATATGATTTTCAATACGGTGTATATGTGAATCCTGTAAAAATAGCTCCTTTTCTTTTCTCATATTAATTTCGGATTGCTAGATACCGTGTTAACAATCAAGTCAGGCCTGACTTTAACTGTGAGGTTGCATGATAAATCTTGCCTTCTTTACCTGATGTGCCATGCAGATCACCGGTCAGTCATGTCCATTATCATTCAAGGGCAGCCCTTACTGGATGGCCCCTGAGGTGAGAATCCACATAAAATTTCATTAATAAAGCTTCCTTGTTCTATTACTGTGTGTTTGGGGTTGGAGTCCTGTCACTATCTTAGTTCGCTACTGCATTCTTTTTCCCCAGGTTATAAAGAATTCAAATGGCTGCAACCTTGCTGTGGATATCTGGAGCCTTGGATGCACTGTTTTGGAAATGGCTACTACAAAACCACCTTGGAGCCAGTATGAAGGAGTCAGTATATTAGATCTAAAGTCGGAAGACTTCACATAAAATTATTTGGATAAATTTTATAAATACCCGTGAAGTAAAGTTACTTTTTCATCTGGGCCCCCACCCCTCTGGACTTTGAAAAGTGGTCTAGGCACCCCTTGTACTCTAAAACATTAGCAAGAATGCTCATTGTGTCCATTTTAAGCTGATGTTGCAGTGATTTAAATAATAAAAGCTTAATTTTTTTAGCTAAAAATCATTAGAGAAACTATAATAAAAACTAATACTAATTTCAAAGGAAGAAGAGAGAATATAAATATTTTGAGTTTTATTTTTTGTTTCTCTTATAATTACGATAGAGATAATTTGAGCTTTTATTATCTGTTTCTCTAATAATTACGATTTTCAGTTACAACTTATGAAGTTTTGTACTTTAAATTAGTCCCATGTCAGCTTTAAAGGGACAAAACATGACAGAAGGTCATTCTTGCTAACGTTTTAAAGTTCAAGGGGTGTGCAGGCTAAGTTTCAGAGTTTGTGGGGCAACATGAAAAAGTATTGTATTTCAGGGGGAATTTATAAAATTGTATATACTCTGTTTTTGAGAATTATACATGATCAAATACCTTGATCGAGCCTTATCTTATGGATTTGGAGTGATTGAGGAGTGAACGTGCAAGTATAAACTCCATTTGTTTCTTCTCATTTGTTATATTTCTTCTGCTCTGCAGGTTGCTGCCATGTTTAAGATTGGGAATAGTAAGGAACTTCCAGCAATTCCAGATCACCTTTCACAGGATGGGAAGGATTTTGTATGGAGATGCTTACAACGAAATCCACTTAATCGTCCTGCAGCTGCTGAGCTTTTGGATCACCCTTTTGTTAAATATGCTGCACCTTTGGAAAGACCTATTTTGGGCTCCATGCCCTCAGAGTCATCCCCGGTGGTCACAAGCGGAGTAAAAGCTGTGGTATGATGTAGTAGGCAGTTTGGTTATCTCTCTAATGTTTAAACTCAGTAAATCTACGAACGTGTGCTGTTCTCTGATAAATTGCGAGTAAGACATGAAAAAGTTAGTTACTCTGCTTCTTTGCAAATCAGAGTGCTCCCTGCATGCGGCAGATAGGAAGTTTGCCTGAAGTAAATGCATTTAAAGATACACCTCAGACGTACTTGGAGACATCAAATTGTGAAGCCTTATATATAATTAAACACATAATATACATTTATCTTGATGAAATAGCTTGTTGTACTCTATATTTGTATATTTTTCTGTATCCTTCCATCTTTTACCTATAATGTCTTTTTGTTTACCATTTGCAGGGAATTGCGCAAGCAAGAAACTTCTCCACGCTGGACTCGGATAGACTTGCAGTTCATTCCTCTAGAGTATTGAAAACTAATCCCCATTCCTCTCTCTCTCTCTCTCTCTCTCTCTCTCTCTCTCTCTCTGTTGTTATGATAAGGATGATATAGACACTGTTATTTTCTTGGTCTGATTCATGTCTTGAAATCCAGTGAAATTAGCATTCCACGGAACATGTCATGCCCTGTCTCACCCATTGGTAGCCCTTTATTGCACTCAAGGTCACCACAGCACCTAAATGGAAGAATGTCTCCTTCTCCTATCTCTAGTCCACGGAATACTTCAGGCTCATCCACGCCTCTCACGGGTGGCAGTGGTGCCATTCCCTTTAATCATCCGAAACAGTCAGTAAATTTGCAGGAAGGTTTTGGAAGCATGCCAAAGCCCTTGACCGGCCTCTATGTTAATGGCCCCTCTTACCATGATTCAAGTCCTGATATCTTCCGAGGGATGCAACCAGGGTCTCCTGCTTTCTCAGAACTAGCATCCCGTGAAAATGATGTTCCAGGAGTGCAATTTGCCAGGACTTTCCATGGAGAGTATGATGGACAGTCAGTGTTAGCTGATCGCGTGTCTCGACAGCTATTGAGGGATAATGTCAGAATGGGCCCGTCCTTGGACTTGAGTTCCAGCTCTTCTTTGCCTAGCCGAACAAATTGCATCTAACTTCACGCATTTTTGTTGGACCCATTGATGAGAGCGAGTTCTCATTTATTTTAAGAGTATTTATAGTTCTACAGGATCAATTCTTTCATCTTGCTACATGCTCAAGCTAATTTGCACAAGGACCCAAAAGTGGAGGAACTGAGAAATAAGGTCTAACCTGTGGTCGTTGGAAAAAGAAGGCACCGGATTCTTTCCCCATCACTTGGCATTCAGATCCTTGCATGATAGGCAAACTACCAAATCTTCTTCAGTTAAATCTGGTTTCTTGCACAAACTTGTACGAAGTTCCGATCTTTGATTCTGCCTCTAGAGCAGGGCTTTTGTTGATCCAATGCAGTTCCTCCATTAAAAAATATATATATATATATATATATATCTTGGCTTTGAGAACTGAGAACTGTACATTTGCTTAGGTTGTGATATATAGAAGAAAAGGGGCTACAATTTTTTTTCTTTTGGGTCTGAACTGCTGTACAGAAGATGGGAAGTTGAATTGGGTCCGATTGTTGATGGAAGAGTCTGCATTTTTGTTACTTGCGGTGATTTGTAGCCGGCTCAAGTGTAATTTTTGTATACTTTCTTTCAACCTAATTTGTTGCATGTACATCACCACTTAAATGGAATGAAGATTCTAATTCTCAGGTCCTGTATTAAATTGAATGCCTTCTGCTACGTTACTCGGTTCAGGCACTGAGGACTTCTCATCTATTTTATCTTTACTAACGAAGTCTTTTAATATGCAAATAATGTGAAGATTTTTGTAAATTTATAGGGGAGGAGAACATGCAACTAAAGAACGGATTGAGCTCATGTGTCTCTTTATTCATGCTCTTTTTTTTTTTTTTTTTTTTTTTTGTTCTTGATAAGATAGTTTAAATTTCTTAATTAACGTGATATGAAATTTTAATTGACGTAACGTGATAATTGACTACTTTTTAAAGGGACAAAATATTTGGAGTCTATTTTCTAAAAAATTGACTACTTTTTAAGGAACGACACGCGACCCGTCAATAAGGACATGTTTTCTTTTGGTAAAAACGTCTTTTGTCGGTTTGGAATAACTCTATATTTGTGTTGACTTTTTTGCATTTTCCGGTTTTCCTTCATGAAACTTCCTATATTTTTCTTCCCATTCTCAATATCATTTAAGAGCAAAAAGCATACATTTTCGAAATGTTATACCATTTAGGAAACTCTACTTTTTTGCTTGAATTTGTAACTACACTGGCCAATATGTATGGTCCAAATGTTATGTCAATTCTGAAACTTACTTATATTAGTAAGAGTGAAATAGTCTTTTAAAATCCCTCACACGTAGTGTTATATAAAGTATAAATTAGCCTCAACAGTACTGTAACAAGAAAACCTAGCCCTCGCTTCTTTTCTTTTTTCTCTGTTTTGCAATATTGGGCAATCTCACAATCATATTAAACGGAAAAAAAAAAAAAAACAAGTGTCTCCAGCAGATTCCTTTGCGTGGCGAAATATGAAGAAATGCTTTTTTGGGTGAGATCCCATTTAAATTTTCACGATTAATAATCTGATCCTTAAATTTTTTTTTTTTTTTAATTATCGGCTCCTTAATGTTATAAATCATTTATAATTCAGGTCCAATTAAAACGGACATTAAATGTTGTATGGATTTGATCACGTGACAAGCATGTGACTTTTCTTAGGGCATTATATGATCATTTCTTTTAGGGCTGTTCATAAATTCGTAAAATTTACAGGCCTAACACACTTTATTCAACCCAACCTGAAAAATATAATTAAATTTTTTTTTTCGCCTATTCAATGTCTGGCTTGAAGTTTTGGAGTGGGGTGTGGATTGAGCCTATAATGACCCGCACACCCCAACCCAACCTGCGTTCTAACTTACCTCCTTTAATATC
This sequence comes from Morus alba, assembly GCA_012066045.3. Taxonomy (NCBI): domain Eukaryota; kingdom Viridiplantae; phylum Streptophyta; class Magnoliopsida; order Rosales; family Moraceae; genus Morus; species Morus alba. Next base: position 2,976,651 of record CP050234.2, read on the forward strand.
TAACCCTAGGCAAATAACTCATTTCTACTCTCTAGTTTTTCATGTTTGAATTAAGCCTCTATATTTGTTTTATGTTAAGACTAATTTATAAGTGTAGACTAATTTTGTTTGCTTTATGTTTAATGTTGGATGAACTATTTTGCTTCATATTTGATATTGAATTAAACTTTGAATTTCTATCTGTTTAAATGTTAGAGTTATAATTTTTATTTGATGATGAACTTTAAATGTTAAATTGAACTTTGAGTCTTTGATTCTTTAAATATTAAAACCGACCACTCAACCCACCCCGCACCGCCCTAACTCAACCCAAACATTATTAAGTTGTGAAATTTGTCTAACATCATTGGAACTATATATATGCAACACACATCCTTTAAAGCAGAAGAAAAAAAAGTCTTACCCCACACAAACTCAACCCATAAATAACCTTAATTTTTTTGAAGAAATGAACCTTTTTCAGAGGGAAAAAAAAAAGTGGTGTGCGGAGTAGTCAACGTGCCTTTCTCTTCTAATGCGACGCGGGCAGTTCTCTTTGATCGGACAGAAAGCATCGTCAGCTGACTATGGCCGAAAGTTCGCGAAAGAGGAAGGCTCTACTATCTACTACTGTCTCTGTTTTCACTTGTTTTTCCCTTCTTCCAAATGCTTTTTTCTGCATTATTTTCACACTCGGAAAGCTTAAATGTTTTGTTTGACCATCTCAAGAAAAGCTTTTTTTCTTTTAAAAGGTTTGCTTGATCCTAGATTTCATTCGTCATTATGTATGAACTTTAGATGAAAAATAATGTATAATTGATATGCTTCTTAATAGATAAGATCCAGCAAGTTAGTGAACTTATTGCCCACCATTATGTAAGTCAAAACACTATGAAACATCATTGACAACATCTGTTAATCAAATCCAAGCTAAAATCCCAGAGTTTTCTTGCCAAATTGGCGTCATTAGCTTGTGAACTCGCCTCGGCTACATTACTGTCCAAAAAATAGCAGCCATTCATCCCTTTCACTTGTGGATGCAATGCCACATAGCACGTTGTTGCAGCACCCTAAGCACATTATTTGAACAAAACGATAAGCAAATTGACAAGGAAATTTTTTTATGGTACTTATTTATTTATTTATTAAAAAAGAAAGAGGAACCGGCTATCCAGGAGGACATAATTAAGAACCAAATCCCTCAAATCAGCTATACAGATTAGCTCAAAAGAATAAAACTAGCTAGGCCAAGAAAATAGGCATTTACAATTACCCAAAAAGTCAAATTTCTAAACTTGCAATCTTGTATAACAAGAATGGTTCCTAACGACCAAAATGGGAGAAAAACTAAAGAAGCAACGACATTATAAGTTGAATTTTTTTTTTTTTTTTATTTCTTGGAACATGACAAGTTGCATGTAAGGATATAATGCAATACCTGTTGAATGTTTTTCATGAAATATTTACCAAGCAAACCAGCAAGACCTGCATCAAAAAATCAAAATGATATCAATAACGCAAGCAGATTATGAGGCAGGTTTACATGCTTACAGTATTCTTCTCGGTATCTCCTTAAAAAGGACACGAGTGACACATAAATGGGATGAAACACTAACGGTGCAAAACCAGTAATACAAGCAGATTAACAGTGCAAAACTAGTAGAGTTATTACCACTAACAAAGCTGTGGTGACGGAAAAGATTGGTGGCGATTGCTCCAGGATGCAGCGAATTTGCGGTGACCTCCACACCTTCTTCCTATAATTAAGACAAGGTTATCCCAAAAGTAGGATTTCATGTTTTCATCAAATATTTTAAATCTGAATTAGTGTCTTACGTTCAGCCGTCTTGCGAGATCATTAGCGTGTAAGACATTGGCAAGTTTTGATTGACCGTAAGCAGACAGACAGTTATACCTGTCAATAAGCAAATCCAATCATTTTAATTACTTGGTGAAATTGGAACAATTGGCTCAGTAGGAAGTTCTTTGCTGAATTGATGTTTCACTGGCCAAGAGCAAAGACCTAATTTCAACAAAGGGTGATGAAATACAAAATAGTCTTCTCAACAACAAAATGCCATTCAAGAAAAGGCTAAAGGATGTTCCAGAGTCTAGACTATTGCTCACCCTGATTGGTCATTGATTTTGTCAAAGCGAATCCCTTCTTTATAGGAGAATCTATGACGGCGTGACGAGACATTCACAATCCTTCCTTCTTTTTTACATTCTACTGATGTTCTCTTCATAGTCTCCAACAAAAGATTTGTCAAGAGAAAATGACCTGAAGAAGAAGAATAATCTCAAATTATATATATATTTTTTCTATCATCTAAAACTTTGGATATATCCAAGTCATCCCAATAAGTATCATACCAATGTGGTTTGTTGCAAATTGCAGTTCTATGTTATCTTTGGAAAGCATAAACGGTGTTGCCATGACTCCAGCATTATTACTTGCAACAAGGAAAACAATATTGCTTGGATAAGAGAGATCAAAACACAAAATTGATACAACAATGGAATTTACCCAAAATGATCCTACTTTGTAGTCATCATCTTACTCTTACATGAGGATGTTCAATGGAAGACCAGAGGAACTGAAATCCGCCGCGAATTTCCTTACGGATGCCATAGAACTTAAGTCCAACTCCATTGCATTGATTTTGGCAGAAGGGCTTTCTTTAATTATAATTCCTTTGACGTCTTTGCCAGCTTCTATGTTCCTAACTCCCATAACTACATTGACACCTCGTAATGCAAGAACTCTGGCAGTTTCAAAGCCAATACCGCTTGACGCTCCTGCACCATCATCATTCATCAGTAGCAAAACGTGACATAGATAAATTGCTTTAAACTTGTTTCTAATTTGTCTGTCTAGTGTGGGCAAATAATATGTAAGAAATCACCTGTAACAATGGCGGTAAGGCCAGTCCCATAAATTCCTTCAGTTACTTGCTCTGCTGTGGAAGAAGGGGAGAACCCGGATGGCCCTTTTCTGTCAAGCCACCACATCTCTCCAGTGCGCGCTCTCTCTCTCTCTATCTAGAAGAAAACTAATCTGGAAAGAGAGCTATGTCTGTCCCGTCAAACCACCCTACCCGTGATAAATACATAGGCCCGGTTTATTTCGCTTATTCGAGTTTAGAATTTGAGTTTTATTACAAGTAAAAATAAATATATAGATTCTCACATAAAATCAAATCTCAACTCAAAATGGTAAAATAAATAATAAAACATAAATAATAATTCTTTTCAGAAATAATTTTGGGAGTAGCAAACTTCTTACTTCTGTAGTAATTATTATGACAATACATAGTGAATAAGGATTATTACAATAATCTAATTTTTTGTTATTTTTAAAATATCTTTTTTAGACTTTCTCCCGTTAGCTATCCTACCAATTGTACCAGTTTTTTAATTTTAAATTTAATTAAAATTATATTAAATTAAAAATATGGAAAATAAATAATTTTTATACAAATTTAATAGTTAACAAGATACCATCTCTTTTTTTTTTTTTTTTTTTTAATTATTTATAACTTATAAGGTGAGATCTAATCGTGAAAGTAAATCAAATGATTTATAATTAAATATCGTTCATTTTATGAATTTAAATTTTTAATTCAAATTGAAATGTGATATTTTTTTAAAATTTTTAATTATAAAAATTTAAAATTAAAAACTCAAATAAGTGAAATAAATGAAGTCTAAATAAATAAAGTAAACAAAAAATTTTAAAAATATTTAAAATAAATGACAATAAATTAAAAATTTGCATAAAAAAATCTTTTTACTAAATTTATGATATAAAAATACTTTAAATATTTTAAAATATATTATTTAATTAATTTATTTAAAAAAGTTTGTTATTTACTGCAATTTTGTAAGGGTGTAGAATCGGACTCTAACCTAATAGTTAACCTAATTTACATGATTTATAGTTTTTTTTTTTAAATAAAGAATTTATCTTTAAGAATACATGAGTCTTAAATTTTTATTTTATTATTTTTAATAAATATCTTTTTTTATTAATATAATTATTTGATTATAAAAATTATTATTAAAAATAAATAATAAAAATTATGGTTCCTGCAATATAAAAAAAAAAAAAAAATTGTCCGTAAAATCCATACCTTTTTTACGGCTCAGGGCTGGCCCAATTAATATGGCCCAATAAGAGAAAAAGAAAAGAGAAAAAAGAACGAAAAAAAAGAAACAGGGTTCTGGTATATAAGTAAATTTTTTTTTAATCGCCGGTGCCTTGTTCTACTAGGGCTTACTCCTCGACACTATTCGATTTCCAGTTGCGGAAGCCATTTTCGACGCAGCAAGCAAAAGCAGAATCACAAGAGGTACTTTTCTCTTGTTCGATTCCTGTTTTTGTTAATAGAGTAAATAATGTTATTTCATTCCATCAAAATTCTTGGTTTCATTGATAATTTAATTATTTATGTTTATTTTCCCTTTTGTTTCTTCTAAATCGTTGTGGCAATATTGATTTTATGCTATCAAAATGTTGGATTTTTCTTACAATTTCGGAATTCAGCTACTGAGATTTGCTATTTCGTCCGTGAATCTTTACGGTTGCTAAGAGTTTTGTTCAAAGAATTGTGAATTGAAGATTAATTAAGGGAAAACTTTGATAATTTAACAGATTAACCTATATCTTCAAAATTTAGAGCATTTTGTGATACCACTTTCTACTTTAGCCAATGTGCTCAGAATAGAAGGCCTTTTCTTTTGTATATGTGTTTCTCTTTGTGTTATCACTAGTTAAATTGAGGCATTTCTTTAAATTTTTAAACCTAAGGGAAAGGACTGTAGTCAGTCTTCTAGTCTCATCTGCTATCTTGTAATGCAATTAAAGTTTATTTATGGTCAGTTTTGCTTCAAATTCATGGGGTCTTTTTGCAGGTAAGCTATGGTTAAGCACAACAACGTTATCCCTAATGGACACTTCAAAAAGCATTGGCAAAACTATGTCAAGACTTGGTTCAATCAACCAGCGAGGAAGACCCGGAGAAGAATTGGTGAGTGTATTTCACACTCATCCATGTAAAACGACTTGTTGAAATGGAAACTTTGTAATATCAGATTTTCTTATGATGTGTTTTTTTTCCATTGAAATTGCTACCAGCTCGTCAGAAAAAGGCTGTAAAGATTTTCCCCAGGCCTACTGCTGGACCTCTCCGTCCAGTCGTTCATGGCCAGACATTGAAGTATAACATGAAAGTTAGAGCCGGCAGGGGATTTTCACTGGAAGAATTGAAGGTAGGTTGTCTTAGCTTTAAAGTTTCTTTAACATGTTGCTTTTTATCTGATATTTTAACTTTGTGTGCACTTGGGTTTAAAATTTTGGAAATATGGATAATGTTGGTCATTTTTCTGTCGTATTATGTTTCATGTTATTATAAGAAACTATTAGGAGGCAAGTGTTGATATGGGCCATGGTTCAAAGGATCTTTCTCACTTGATATATGATGGTTTGACTACCTCTGTGGTTCACCATTCAGGCTGCAGGAGTACCAAAGAAGCTTGCGCCAACCATTGGAATAGCTGTTGATCATCGCTGTAAGAACCGATCTCTGGAGGGCCTTCAAGCTAATGCTCAAAGGCTCAAAACTTACAAGGCCAAATTAGTTGTCTTCCCAAGACGTCCCCACAAGTTCAAGGTAATGTTAAATGTTATTGTATTGATTTGATCTAGTGAGTGTTTATCTGCATGTTGTTATGTTGTTTCATCTTTGTTTTTTCTTTAGGCTGGTGATTCTACTCCGGAGGAACTGGCCAGTGCCACCCAAGTCCAGGGCGAGTTACTGCCTATTGTGCGCGAGAAGCCAACAGTTGAGCTTGTTAAGGTTACTAATGAGTTGAGATCATTCAAGGCTTATGACAAGCTCAGAGTAGAGCGTATGAACCAACGCCGGCTTGGTGAAAGGTTGAAGAGGGCAGCGGAAGCTGAGAAGGAAGAGAAAAAATAGAAAATGTTACTTAATAGGCCCCTACTTGATATATTTTGTCGAGGAAAATTTTGCGTTTTTTACTGGATCCTATTTTAGTGGACTTGTTAAAAGTCCATTAATTTTATTGTTTGTTATGTCAACTGAGTTAAGGAAATCTTAAATGACTTATTGGTTGCATTGCCTATTTTTCTGCCGGATATGGAATTGAGGTCAGCGTGTCTTTTTGAAACTAGCCTGGATTTATTTCCAACAGGAAAATCGTTCTTTTCTTGAGCGAAATGGTTGAACAATTGTCGTCTCTTTTTTTTTTTTTTGGGTGCAATTGACCTGGATTATTGGTTGAACAATTAGTTTTCTGTAACTAAGTGTCGTTTTATCTGAGGAGAAACAATTGATGGAGGGTGGACACAAACTCCAGCCCAATTAGGCGTTGTTTCCATTTTTAAATGTCGTTTGCTTTTAGTCGTCGTTTTCACGTTTCTGTCGTTTCGTTTTTCCACTGTCATTTATATTCTTCGGGGGGTCGTTTTATCTGTTGCTTCCGCCTTTCTTATTGATTCCCACTGTCGCTTAGCTATATAACAAATCGCTTTGTTCCTTTGTAAGAAAAAACACTATACTGTTATCTTTTATCTTTTTGTTTAATAAATAACATTAAGAGCACATTATTCAAATTATAATATAATCTGGAGATCTCTAACAAACTCAGATTGGTTAATGACAGAACAGATACTTTATAACTAAACTCGGTACATCATGTGGTCAAATTCAGGCTAAAATCCCAGAGTTTCTTTGCCAAATCCATGTCCCTCCCCTGTGAGCTTGCCTTGGAAACATTACTATCAACAAAATATTCACCGCTCACACCTTTCACCTGTGGATTTAATGCCACATAGCACGTTGTAGCAGCTCCCTACAGTAATCATAACGTAATTCAACAGTAAGTAGTCTTTGAGAACAAAAACGAAAACAAAAAGTTTATCCAGAGATTCTACATATATGGCATTTTCATTATTCCCCTGGGATTAAATTATAAACCTTGGTGAACTAGTAAGTCATATTTTGTCCTTGATTATAGCTTGATTGGTCCATTTATATTGTAGATGAAATACTGAAATGGAGTGGCTAACCTGGTGAACGTTTTTCAGAAAAAATCTACCTAGTATGTGGGCAATCCCTGTATCAAACCAAAACAAACTGCAATATTAGTGGATGAAATCGGCACTTTTTTCCCCTTCAGAAACCAAGTTTTCTTGGATGTTTTGATTCGGAAAAGTTGTGTTACCATTGACAATGGCATTGTAGCGGAAAATATTGGTTGCAATTGCTCCTGGGTGAAGTGAATTTGCTGTTATATTCACTGCTTCTTCCTGGGAAAAAACAATATTTGACTAACAACAGACTGATTAGATGGAGAAACTAAAGCCTTGTTTATACCTTTAGACGTCTTGCAAGCTCATTAGCATGCAAAATGTTAGCAAGCTTCGATTGCCCGTATCCGGCTAGGCCTAGTTTTCCATACCTGTTATTTAGTATATGAATGGTTATCTTTAGATATTTCATGAATAATACTAGTTTCGATTATTTTCGTTTATTGCACAGTCATATCAGATTATTCCAGTAACTGCAACTTTACTGCAAGTTGTTACCCAGAAGGATCATTAATTTTTTCGAAACGGATTCCTTCACGATAGGTTAAGCGGTGACCAGCTGAGGAGACGTTTACAATTCTTCCTTCTTTTCCACTTTCACTTGCTGTTTTCTTCATTGTGTCCAACAAGAGATTTGTGAGGAGAAAATGGCCTAGCAGACAGGGAGAAGAAAAATAAAATTAATTTTGTAACCATATAATGCAAAATTTGAAGTGCTTATTAAAATGAGAAAACAAAAAAGAGCAACTAGCCTGGAAAATGCTAGCTATAGCACTAAACGTAACACAACAATTACCTCATTACAATCTTAAGTATTTGCATGAAACCTTATACCTATCTGCAGATATTTGCTCCGGAAAATTTTTAAACCTTTATCAGTAATCTTTAATTTGCGAATAATTTCATCGTTCAGTGTATCCAAAAAAAAAAGAGGACAATTTAATCATTATTTTTGGTATATATGCAAATACGTACCTAAGTGGTTTGTTGCAAACTGTAGTTCCATATTGTCTTTAGAAAGCTTGAATGGACCGGTTGCTACTCCTGCATTGTTTCTTTATAGAAAAAATTACAAAGTCATCATAACTTGTCACATAAATTCCAAGAAAATAGCTGGCTTTTAAGACTCTGATGTGAAATTGGTTCCACCACTAGAATGCTTATAAATTCTTACACTAGGATATTGAGTGGAAGGCCGCATGAATTGAAATCTGATGCAAATTTCCTCACAGAAGGAAATGAACTGAGATCCAATTCCATAACACCAACTTTAGCAGTTGGGATTTCCTTAAGTATTGCTTCTTTGACATCTCTACCAGCAGACACATTCCTTACAGCCATTATCACATGGACACCGCGCAACGCAAGAACTCGTGTCGTTTCGGCGCCAATCCCGCTAGATGCACCTGTGATCACATCATGAACAATCCATCTTCATATGTAGACCATAAAATTTACTAACTTGTTTGTTCACTTTACCTCTATGATGCAACACAAAACATGAATTGGGACTAATATTTTTAACCTGTAACTATGGCGGTAAGACCGGTCCCGTCAATCCCTTGAGTGACTTCCTCTGCTGTGGAAGATGATGAGAACCCAGATGCCCCTTTTCTAAACGGCCACATTGGTTCTTTGCTTAATGGCTTCTATGAATATCCAAAATAGTCTCTCTCACTCATCAATTCAATTCAATTTAAAGGGGTGGTGTTTACAACACTAATTGTTAAAGATATTATTAAGACGTACGGGACCCACCTCATGGAGCAGACGATATATGAACATTATATCAGTAATCATGTTATTAAAAGTTCTTTATTAATCACTAATGGTTAATTAGTTTGACCAACTTGGCCACAATCACTTTCTTGATATGATATGTACCGTTGTATGTCTTATCATGTATCAGTCTATTAAATGAGCACTCAATTGGTTAAAATATAAAATTATTATTGACCCACCTCTTAACAATTTAAATTTTTAAGATAAATTAATAAATTAACATGATATTAAAGTGAGATGTTATGAGTTTAAATTTCTGTAATTACACTATTTATTTCTATTTAAAATTATCATGTGTTGGGTCTTTAATATATCTCGGCCTTAAATATTCACGCGTTGGGATTTCTAATTAATTTACTCACACGATTGCCTATTGTCCAGCCCATACGTGAGGGAGATTGTTAAAGTATAAAACTATTGTTGACCTACATCTTAATAGCTTAAGCTTTTAGGATGGATTGATAAACTAACATGGTATCAGAGCGGGAGGTCTTAAGTTCAAACTCATGTAATTACACTCTTTATCTCCATTTAAATTATCATTATGTGTTGAGACTTTATTATATCTCAGACTTAAATATTCACGTATTTAGCTTTTTAATTAATTTATTCACATAATTACTCATTGTCTAATCCACACGTGAGTGAGAGTGTTAAAGTATAAAATTATTGTTAACTCATTTTCTAACAGCTTAAATTTTTAAGTTGAATTAATAAACTAAAACAGTTTGATTGCGGGAATCAATCTGCACGTAGTTATAAATATGATTTATTATTTGTTAATATCTCTGTCCCGATTTACGCAAGTGTTGCTTGTGTTTGTAGGTTATGACGATTGGACAAAGTGCAGTGTTTTTTCCTTTTTCTTCTTCTTACCAGTAACAGACGAGCGGAAGAAACTGGTAGAACAAGCAAATATAGAAAATAGATTACCCCTTAAGACTTGAGAAGTCACGCCTACTTTTCAAATTTTCTTTTATACAAACAACTGCTGATCGATATTATCAATATTCTTTTAATCTCAACATGTTCACAAAGGAAGTCAAAATCAAATAGAAACCAAAAAAAAAAAAGAAAAAAGACAAGTGCATGTTCTTAATTAGTTGGAATTTTCTCTAGTTTCGTTTCTTTGGTAAATGACTGGAATTTTCTCTAGTTTTCCATTAATTTTATTGTTTGTCATCTTAACTGAGTTAAGGAGATCTTAATGAATTTTTTGCTAATTGCATTATTTTAGCTTTCTGCTGGATAACACTTTTTTTTTTTTTTTTTTTTTTTTTTTTTTGAGTGTGGATGACACTTGTTAGCTGCCTGCCGGATATAAGAGTACTGAGATTTTTAAAAATCTTTCTTTTTCTTGAGCGAAAGGGTTGAACAAATATATATATATTTTTTCTTTTGGGGTGTTACTGGCCTGGATTTTTGGTTGAACAATAGTTTTCTCTATTGCACATCATAGATCAGAAGACACAAAATCGTCTGTCCAAGAATACCATTTACCAAGAATATTAATCTGTCGTTTCCCATTCATGTTATTTGTCGTTTTCGTCTCTTATTGTCGTTTCCTCGTTTTCCACTGTCATTTATTTTTTTGGTGTCGTTTTATCTGTTGCCATTGTTTTTTGTCGTCGTTTTGTTGTTTCTGCCTATCTTACTCTTATCACTCCCACTGTCGTTCAGCTAAATAAATAACAAACCCCTTTGTTTTGATTTTTTTTTTTTTTTTTTTTTCATTTTCCTCGTAGGACCAACACACATCTTGAAGAAATTAAGAACGTTGAATAAAAAATAGATAATTAAAAAGTGTGTTATTTTCAAAACTTAAAACTTTTTTTATGTGAGAGAAAATATTGTAACAAAATATATAGTTGAATTTGTATTTTCATAAGAAAAAACACTATAATAAAAGAATTTGAAGTGCGAAAAGTTAATAATCTGGGTACATCATGATGTGGTTAAATTCAGGCTAAAATCCCAAAGTCTCTTTGCCAAATCCATGTCCCTCCCATGTGAGCTTGCCTTGTGAAGGTTACTATCAACAAGATATTCACCGCTTACACCTTTCACTTGTGGATGCAATGCCACATAGCAAGTTGAAGCAGCTCCCTAACATAATCATGATACAGTTCAATAAAATTAGTAATAAATAAAATAAAATATAAGTATATGCTGAGAAAATAGTGCTCTACGTGTTTAGGTCTTCCATATTCTACAAGGCTACAAACCTTAGTGAACGGATGAAGCATATTTTGTCCTAATTATAACTATTTTATGATAATGAAAAAAAGAATCATCGATTTAGTTCACCATCACCCAATTGTATTCGAAGGATGAGTTCAGTTTCAAGTAAATCATTATGGGTCCAACCCATTAATTGAGTAAGACTTTTTATATTGAGACTGTCAGGATTCGAATTCGAAACTATCCTAAAAGAAGAAGGCAACCCATTGATATTGCCTAATCATAACTTTTATTAAAGCACTACACCACAATAGGCTTTTCGTAGAGGTTAGTTATAGCGTTTTTCAAAAAACATTACTATTAAAGTCTATAATAGCGTTTATACAGAGTTATAATTTATATATACACATATATATTAAAATTTGTTGACATTTTGACTGATTTGTTTTATATATATTTAAAAATATATAAATGTACATATTACAATTACATTGGGCGGGCATTCAAAATAAATTTTTCAATTTTTGCGCTCGCTCCCTCCCCCTTTTCTTTTTTTTTTTTGCTCTGAAATGCGCGCATTATACAATAACCAAGGAAAAGAAAAAAAAAAAAAACCTCTCATTCTCCCACACTGTCGAAGAGTCATTTGGCCAGCCAAGGGAAACAACCTCATTCTCCCATACTGTATTATGATCACTTTCCTCAAAATTCCCTAAGTTTCTCTAAGTTTCCTTAGGATTTGCTTTGCTAGATTTTGAAATTGAAGGCCAGTAGTGTTAGGTTCCCTCAAATTTCCAACTTTCCCCCAAATGCCCTAATTTTCCAGTCTATCTCACGGGAAGAAATCCTCTCTCTGTCTGCGCATCAATCGATTCCCCCAAGGAGGTTCGAATCTCTCTTTTTCTCTCTCTCTCTCTCTAGGTTTACTCCAGAAAGAAATCCTCTCTCTCTGCATTTTCGCTCTTAAAGGTGTAGTGCTCTTGAATTCGAAGGATGGTAGTTTTGGATATGAAAAATTGAAATTTGATAGTTAATCTTTGAGAATCGACCGGACTGACCTCATTAAAGAGAGACAATTTTTGTGGTTGGAGGAGATTTGGGCTGCCGGTTAGGAAATTTTGATGAGAAAAGACTGATTTTTGTTGATGAGAAAAGGCAGATTTTTGTTGTACTTTGAAATTCCTTAGTTGTAGAAGGAAACCCACAATCTGTAGGTCTTAAAATTTTTGTTTTTGATTGATTTGTAATTGACAGCTTTGTTTTTGACAATTTTTTGTTGTTGACAGATTTGTATAGAAGAATACTTACATTTGTGGTGTTCTCAAAGACACCAAGGTATGTTCTTTTTCACCCTCTTAATGATTTGGATTAATATGGTCTGTTCTGTTGGTAACCAAATTGAATTCAGATGCAGAAGCGTGAGGAGGAGGCGGATTGTGTATAATAAAAATTTTCATAAAACTTTTGAGATACTCTATAGATTATATTAATTTATGCACGAATAAATTAATCACATTAATTTATATGTCAAGAACTCAATTAGAAAAAATACCTAAAAGCCGACTTGGATGATAACTTGAGTCATTTGACCTCGAACAATCCTTGCTCCAAGCTTTGTGTTTAGAAAACCAAAGTCTTCCACGTCAATTCCTTGATTCCACGTAGACGTGTGTGTGGATGCACGTGAGACAAAACAAGTTTCAAAAACACTTGAATTTTCACAAACACCAACGCATGCACAATGTGGAATTTTTAGGAGAAAAATTTTCCTCTCTCTTTTTTTTCTTTGAGAATTTCAGCCACCAATGCAAGTTAGGGCTGAAAAAATGTTTTCAAAAATTGTATCACAATTTTCTATCATTCTCATATTTAAAGAGTAGAAATCAAACTTCAAAAAGGAATCAAATCTTTATCTCCTATTTGAATTTTGGAACAAAAAATCTCCTACACCTTTTCCCTTAAGTGGCCGGCCACCCTAGGGTTTTTCATCCCTGTGTGTGGCACCAATTGTAGATAGGGAAGGACGAGAAAATCATCATTTATCTTGTAATCTAATTTTAATTCAAATTCAAATTCAAATTTAAGTCAAACTTAAATAAATTTGAATTCTAAATTGAACAACTTATCAAATAAGTTTAAAATGATAAATTTAGATTATGTTCACAATTCAAATTCAAATTTAAATAATCACATTATTTAAATAATAATTAATTCTCAATTAATTATTTTTTGAGTATTTAATTTTAGAATTCTATAATTTTAAAATTCCCATTTTGCCCTCTATGTCTGGTAGAATTACAAGGACGACGCGGGGACTAATGAACCTATAATCCCGAGCTCCAATAAATTAATAATTAATTAAACACTTTAATTAATTAATTAATTCTATTATCCAATAGTTACTCCACTATAACTTGGAATTGAACTCTCGAAATTATAGACATTAATTACTTCTAAACTGTGAAGTGTCCATTTGATATAGTCATTGCATATAGATCAATCCTCCATAAATAATTCATAATTAGAGTCAGGTATAATCCGTTAACCTCTCTAATTATATCTTCATCCTGAGTACTATTGATTCTCTAATGGATAGTCATTCATAAAACACATTCATGAACCAGAGCGCTCTTACTAATCCAAGTACCGAATCAACACTCAAGAGAATTATTTATCTACTTCTTTCTCAAGAAGGAATGGATTCCATCTCGTATAATAACATTTTCAGCTACTTATTTCATCATGTCTCCAAAATACAAGGAATAGGATTCAGGGTCTCAGAATCCGTACCGAGTAAATCAAAAGACATAAATCCATAAATAGGAGTTTGTTAAGAACTCAGGATTAAGATCATTCTATATATGACCATTGGTAGACTCAATTAGAATTTCTATGCTTAACGAAAATTATTAGAAATTCATATTATGTTTGTGTCCCTGTTCCACATAATCTCATTATACGAAATACATTCATTCAATATCTCACCATATTAACAGTGTGGATAGCACCGTTTCATTCTAAATGGGAATGACATGTATTAATAATGTCTTAATTAAAGATTCTGAACTTTAATTAAATTCATTATGAACAACGTTTTTTATTATTATCCTTAAACATTATCCTCTCGTATATAACACTTATATACAATATTTAACGTTACATAAATAATCACGGAATTTTCATTTGATATTCATAAAATATTCATAAATATATGCACATAAAATGATGAATAAACTCTTTTATTAAATAAATAATAATATCTTGTTACATTTCATGCTTTTAGGACACTATTCTCAACATTTTCTGGTTTAGTCATAGAACATAGAGCCTTTTGGGTTTCACAAGTCTTGTTCCATTATTTCTTTACCAATGTTCTATAGAAAAATGAGATATTATTTGGTATGATGATGAAAAAGATATATGTATTAAGTGTGTCATCTTTTTTTGTTTGCTCTGTTATTATAATAATGTTAGACTAAATTTTATTTCTTAGTCTGAAATATGATAATTTATTTAGCATTATATTAATTATGAAGTCGATTGATGATGTTAGGATGCTTGATAAAGATTTGGTGCGTGATAACAGGGGAGCAAGATTGGAATTTAGTTTTCTTGTTTGTCTTAGTCATTGTAGTTATAGAAATCTTAGTGTTCACCTTTTTATTTATAGACTTACTGATGGGCATATGCAAAGCGCTCAGAAATTTGTAAAAACAGTTGAAAAGAATTTTAGTTATCCGAAGAAGCTGTTGTGTCCTTGTAAAGAATGTCGAAACTTAAGTCATCAACGTGGTAACATTGTTTATGAACACTTGGTAATCAATGGTATAGATCCAACATAGACTACTTGGTTTCATCATGGGAAAGAAGTAAACATAAATGTTGTGCCCTTGCAAAGAATGTCGAAACTTAAGTCATCAATGTGGTAATATTGTTTATGAATACTTTGGTAATCAATGGTATGGATCCAACATACACTACTTGGTTTCATCATGGGAAAGAAGTAAACATAAATGAAGAGTTGGAAAACGTTGACAGGAATGACATATATGAGTTATACAAGGCTGCCTATTATAACATGGTTCATACTGTTATAACATGGTTCATCTAATGCAAACGTGCATTCATCAGTACCAAGTGACCCGAAAGACCTCGTTCACCGTGTACCTCTTGTTTCGTGTCTATAGTACACGACTGTACACGACTGGTACGTGCGTATGTACAGTATGATGTTTATTATGAGATGGGTTATGGAGTTATCACTAGAGGGTGTGTGATCACTTTGTCAAATTCTTGCTGAAATCCCAGAGTTTCTTTGCTAATTCCGCGTCCTTTCCCTTTGAGCTTGCCTTGGAGAGATTACTATCGACAAAGTACTCGCCGCTTAAGCCCTTCACTTGCGGATGCAATGCCACATAGCACGTTGTAGCAGCTCCCTGTAATTGTATTATTTCAACAACATCATTGGGGAAAAAAAAAAAAAGGACTTCTATTACTCTCATTTTCCATATTCTACAAATAGCTTGACTAGCTAGCTCTATGTATGAGATTAGTGGATTACCTGCTGAACATTTTTCAGAACAAGCCTACCAATAGTGTTCACAAGACCTGCGTATTGCATGAAATAATTACTAAAAAGATGGCCTTATCTGCATAATTCACAGAACTTTTATAAAATGGAGATTTTCTGTATGATTTTTGTCGTCACCATATTACTTTGAGAACATTTAAAGCCAGCCCCAACTATTCTATTCATGTTTTTTTTAGAAGGTGATTTATTACCATTGATAATACCAAGATGACGAAAAAGATTGGTTTGAATTGCTCCTGGGTGAAGGGAATTTGCAGTTATATTCGCCCCATCTTCCTGAGAAAGAAACAATGAATTAAAAACAGATTTTGAGATAACATGACTGAGAGTAGTTATTAGTGTCTTCATTTTTATGCTGAAGAAAGTCATGTACTTTCAGACGTCTCGCAAGCTCGTTGGCGTGCAAAACATTAGCAAGCTTTGATTGCCCATAGGCAGCTCCCCTGCTGTACCTGTACACAAGCAAGTGATCCAAACTTAATCAAGCATGTACTAAGTTGAACTGATTATGAGTAGTTGTAGTAAGAAAGCGCTACCCTGATTGATCATTAATTTTGTCAAAACGAATTCCTTCAGAGTATGGGAACCGGTGAGCATTGGAGGACACATTGACAATCCTTCCTTCCTTTTTACTTTGCCTTGCTGTTTTCTTCATTGCATCCAGCAAGAGATTTGTCAGAAGAAAATGGCCTGCGAAAACCGGGTCAATAAGATAAATTTCATGTCATTACATGCCATCCAATTTCAATATCGATTATGCATGCAACGAAGTTACCTAAGTGATTTGTGGCAAACTGTAGTTCTATGTTGTCTTTGGAAAGCATGAATGGTGTTGCCATAACTCCTGCATTGTTACTTAAAACAAAAAAAAAAAAAAAAAAAAAAAAAAAAAGGCACTTGGATTTATTGTCCAAGAAATAAGCACTGATTGACCAAAATGTAAAAGAGCCTCACAGTTAAAAAAGCTATTGAGAATTTACATTAGAATGTTGAGGGGATGACCAGATGATTTGAAATCCGACGCGAATTTCCTCACAGACGACAAGGAACTGAGGTCCAATTCCATGGTATCAACTTTAGCAGTGGGGATTTCTTTGACTAATGCCTCTCTGACATCTTTTCCAGCAGCCATATTCCTGACAGCCATGATTACATGGACTCCGCGTAACGCGAGAACTCTTGTAGTTTCGGTGCCTATACCACTCGATGCTCCTGAAATGACAGTGTCCAAAACCAATGAAAATGTACCAGTCAGTAAGACAGCATAAAAGTTCTTCACTTCGTATAAATTGCCAAGGATGAAATGTCAAAAGATAATGACATGCTTATATAGGGTTCAACTGTTTTGATGCAAATGTTTGTACAAGATTTCAATATTAAATTAATTGCAAAAAGAGATAAAGTTTCTCACAATTTGCAATCCAGATTCCTTTGGTTTTAAGAAAGCAGATGGAGTTGGGAAAACTTCAAAGGTAATGTTTCTCACATGGATACTAATTAATTTGTTAATTAAGGTCAACATCCTCTTGTTAGAGTTATTGGAGTCATTTTGGGCAACAGACAAGATATTAGTTTGATTTCAGTAAATTTAAGTACTTCTCATTGAAAGTGCAGAGTGCCGAGTATTCCGCCCAGCTATAGGACTGTAATATGCCCAACTATGTTATATGGTAGTGAATGTTGGGCCATTAAGAGACAACATATATCTAAGATGATTGTGACAGAAATGCGTATGTTAAGATAGATGAGTGGTCATACGAGAATGGATCACATAAATATGAAGTTATTCGTAGTAAAGTATGTGTAACACTAATAGAAGATAAGGTGCGCAAAAGCCGCTTGAGATGGTACGAGCATGTCTAACGTAGACCGCTAGAAGCACCAATTCGTGCTTGGGAGGACATTCTTATACCTAATACTAGGAGAGCGAGGGGTAGACCAAGAATTACGTGCACTGAAGTCGTTAGGAAAGACATTCTAGATCTAGGCATTCAAGAAAGTTTAATTTCGAACATAATTGTGTGAAAAAGTAAAATTTATATAGCCGACCCTAATTTAGTTGAGATTAAGGCTTGTTGTTGTTGTTGTTGGTGTAGAAAAGCAAATACATAGTTATAAGACAGAAACACTTGAAAAATACAAGGAATTTAAAAGCAGAACTCTCCAGTATCCAAAAGTCTAAGAGACCATCTCTAACAAGTCATAACCAAGATTTTGGGCGTCTTAAGGAACTGGAATGAACTGATCTATTACTTTACACACAATCTCATAAGTCATAATATTAGAGTCTGTTTAGTTTGCTGATTTGAATTGAAATATGACTTCATGTTAAAACTTTTTATTGTAATAAAAAATTTAAATGTTATTGTTTCTTAGAACTTTTTATTATAGTAAAATTTAAATTCTAAACTCGAATCGGTAAAATAAACGGGACATTAATTCAAGAACCATGAGAATGAACTTTACATACCTACACATATATGTATATGTGGGGTCATCGCTTCACTTTATCAACAAGAAATAAAACTATTGGGATTCGAATTTGAATGGACGCGCACACACGCACCCAACCGTTAGTTTTAATATGCATGACAATAAACTAAGTAACAAGAAAAAAAAAATTTGCAGGAGATAAGTTCCAGAGCTCTCTCGTTTAAGAAAACAAGAGAGGCATAGAACAACCAAAATACGGATGACCCTTAATTCCTATGTGTGAAAACGGTCAAACACCATGGTAATATATATATATATATATATATATATATAAAGAAACATCTTAGTTTAAGCTATAATTTAGATGGAATAAAGGTGAATATAACCTGTAACAATGGCGGTGAGGCCATTTGCATCAATTCCTTGAGTAACCTCCTCAGCTGTGGAAGACGATGAAAACCCAGATGGGCCTTTTCTGCTAAATGGCCACATTCTTGCTTCCCTCACTCTCTCTTTTTTTTTTTTTTTTTTTTTTTTTTCTCTCTTTTTCTTTTTTCAGTTACAGGTCACAAAGATATTGGAAATGGCAGTTCGTACGGACAACAGACACTTGAGAAGGCATAAACAGTTGGAAAGACGACTTTACCATGTTCCCGTATGAGTGGAGCCTAGTTTGCCAGCTCTTCACTCAATAGGGACCATGCAATTTGCCTTTTCTTTTAATATGACGATTTAAGGGGAAAAAAAATGAATTGAGCTTAATGTGAGGCCCACAAAATTCTGATCTTGATTTCTGAAGTAAAAACTTAAGTCTCATTCATTTCACCGATTTGAATTTTTAATTTTAAATTTTTACAGTAAAAAACTCTTAAAAATATTACATCAACTTTTTTACTATAATGAAAAACTCTAAAAAAATATCACATCTCAACTCGAATTAAAAACTCAATCCACGAAGTAAACGATGCCTTAATTACTAAAGAGTGAGATTCGTTCCCAATAATCTCATTTTCACATTATTTCTTCTATTTTAATAAAGAACAAATTACACCGCTATTTTTTAAATTATAAGTCTTGTCATAAAATACTTTTAAACTTTTACTTTAATTTTTTTCTTAATTATTTTAAACTTTCTCACTCTGTTTAATTTTTTATGGAAATGTCATTTAAATATAAAATTAACAAAAAAATATCCTAATGTCAAGACTTTTAACATAACTGAGTATCGCATGAATAATGTAGTAAATAATTATTTTATTAACTCTCCTCATATAATCACATGAAAGTGTAATTATACAACATGAGTTATTATTTTTTTTAACTATACTTAACTTTCTCCTTTATTTACTTGACCTATAGACTTTTAGGATTTATAAATAGAGGCCAACGGTAAAAATAGAAGTAAAAATTTAATAAATGAGAAATTTTGATAAGAATTACTGAAATTCTTAATAAAAAAATTAAAATTAAAATTTAGAGACATTTTTGTGACAATGAGAGAGCAAACTGTACAATTTGCCCTTTAATTAATCCAATCTAAATCTCCATTCCTTTTATCCAAAAGGAAAGAGGTTACACCTGCCATCTATTGGTAGGTTATGATTTGTTACAACAGAATATTTTCGGTAGAAAAAGGTTGATTCTCTCTTTTTTTTTTTTTTTTTTTTTTCTTAAATGGCGATTGATTGAGACATTGTTATAAAACATATATGAGAGATGAATATACAAGATAGAAAAGACCCCCTTGATTAAAGTATGTCATTTAAAAAATACTACATTAGTTACGCCCCTCTATATTTATTATTTGACACATGATTTTTATTATCTCATTTTTTATTTAAATAATAATATAACATATTAGTGAAGTTCACATGTCAAATAGTGAATGTGGAGATTATTTAAACAGAAAATAAGATAATAAAATTGACGTGTTTAACAATAAATATAAAGAATGATATAAATAGTTATGTTAAAATTTCTAATGTCATTTTGGTGAAGCAACAATAGAAAGGCAAACAAGAGACTAATTTACAAAAGAATATCCACATTAAAATGCACAATAACATATGATAAAAACACAAAATTTAACAATTTAACATCTCGTATTGAATCCTAAGAAAGCCAGGAATAAACGTTGATTTTAGGTGGAAAAGTTTGGAGTGCAACGGACTAGAAGATAATTTTTCCTTTTGTTTGTTCTTTGGAGTTGTAGTAGATACGGTAGATAAGAAAATTGGTACCACAACAACTCTGCTTAATAACAATTTATAAACTACAATAAGGTGGAAAAGATTATCTTGTTAATACAGAAAAATTTTGAGCCATTAGAACTTAATAAGATGCTATGAAATTTTTATACTGATTGATTTGTTTTTAAAACATTTATACTGATTAACTTTTGTGGTATAAATACACATTATCTCAGGTAAATAAATACACATTAAGACAAAACATTCTCCATCTCAAGTAATGTTATGGACGTTAAATTATTTATTAAATTTGAATCTAACAACGTTACAATATACTTAAAAAATAGATAATACCAACTTAAACATCATATAACAATCATATTCCAAAAGGTCAATTATCATAATACTAACTATAATCACCATATCAAATGACACGTGATAGGATTAGTGTGCAACTTAAATTTGGGAGGACACGTGCTCAATCTGCATCGTATAAAAAAAATGTCATATTACTTACTATTACAAATTTTCATAAAATAAAAAGAAATTTGACAAACTATTTGATGTGAATGTCCATATCATTATTCTAACACACTATTAACTCCCAATATAATAAAAGAAAAATGAGATAAATACCTCTTTTTTCTCTTACTCTTAATTCTCTTTTGTAATTAAGTAACTATATTAGTTAAAAGAGTATTAATTAAAAGTAATGTGTACAAATCTAGACTCATACACTTTAAAAATATAGAAAAAATTGTTGAATTTATGAGTTTAAATTTTTACTCTTTACTCTTAATTAATATATGTTTATTCAAATAACTATATTAATTATTAATAAAAAAGTATTACTCAAAAGTAAGAAGTAAAAGTCCACACTTATGAACTCTAAGGAGCATTTCTCTCATTTCTCCATCTAAAATCGAAGGAGAAATGAGACAAATACCCTTTAAAATATGTGAATATGAATTTATACCTCTTACTGGCGTCGACCATAATCTATCTAACTATGATACATAGTTTGTCAGACTATGACCTATAGTCTGACATGTACCGTCGTCTGCCGGCTATAATTTGTCAAACTATAACCTATAGTCTATTAAACTATAATCCATAGTCTTACAAGTTATGTCGCCCGCCAGTCTCTGGTCGTTGGCGCCGACCATAGTCTGTCACACTATGATCCATAGTTTGACACGTGATGCCAGCCGGCGAATCTTCGATCTCTGATATCGGCCATAGTCTTTCAGACTACAAACCATAATCTGTTAGACTATAATCTCTAAAAGTTTTAATCTTCAGACAAACAGACTACCAAAAAAAAGAACAAAAAACCGACAAACAAATATAAAATGCTAAAAGAAAAAAAGTTTCTGAATGCAGAAAAAATGTTCGGAGAGAGGGAAGAGGGGGGGAGAGAGAGAGTGTGGGGAGGCGATGAGAGAAAATATTAAAGAGAGAAAGTTTTAGAGCCCGTTTAGTTTGTTGATTCGAGTTTTTAATTCGAGTTGAGAGTGACTTTATGTGAGAGCTTTTTACTGTAACAAAAAATTTAGATGTGACTGTTTCTGAGAGCATTTTACTGTAGTAAAACTCGAATTTTAAACTTAAATCGGTGAAATGAACGGGGCCTTAGGGTTTGAATTTGGAAAAATATGTGATCAAAATATCTTGGGTATTTTAGCCTTTTGACTCTTTTAGTATGTGGTCAAGATGTTTGACCAAAGTTAAAAGGGTAATTTTTTGAAATGGGTATTTTTAGTAAGTTTAGTGATTTAAAGGGGTAAAATATGTAATTGGGTAATCTTGATAAATACTATTTGAAAGTATATGAATCAGAATTTTTATTTTTTACTCTTTATTCATAATCATTTTAATCAAACAATTATACTAATAAAAGAATATTTATTAAAAAATAAAAAATAAAAATTCAAACTCATGCACTTAAATAAATTCTCTATTTTTTCTCTGTAAAAATTCTCTATCTTCAAAATAGAACATTTTGGAGGGCCCATGTACTCAAACACTGACCCTGGCCTGAAACGAATCCTAGAAGAGGCCCACATTGGCCCAAGACCCATTGAGGGCCAGTAAACTCGTTGGCAATCCGACCCACAAACGGACCAAAACGGGTCAAATCGTTATCCAGTCCTAACTCCACTAATCTACACATACATATACCCTAACTACCAGCACGTGTGAGCACGGCGCATTCTTTGATAGGCTCACGTGCGGGACACAACCGCCCACAGAACACCCAAATCGCAATACAAAAAAAAAAAAAAAAAAAAATTATACAGAGCTCCAAGCCTCCAAAAAAAAAAAAAAAATTTGAGCCTTTTAGAAACCCTAGCTCCATTTCCCCTCAAAATTTTTCCAAAATCGCTCTGCATTTTATCCCGTTTCAGAGGTACGCCTAACTTCCATTTCTCCATTTATCTTCTTTTTCTTCTTCTTCTTCTTTTCTCTCCTCGCGTTTCTGTATGAATATATGCACGTGCGCAATTCGCTATTCTTGGTTTGGTGTTGATGAATTCGTTTGATTGTTGCTGAGGATTTCGGTCTCCGTGAAGTGGATTTGGATTAAATTTCGAAGCTTTTCGTTGATTGGGAATCGGTCGTTTCGTTTTTGCTTCGCTCACAGTTGTCGTGTGTTGTTACTTATCTGTTTTCTTTGCTCTTCTTGGATGGCGAAGAATTTTTTTTTTTTTTTTTTTTAGGGATTTGAGATGTGTTTGGAATTCTGTTGGCAGAGGAATGAGAGAACAAAGAATCCCTGTTTTTCATATTTGTTTAAATTTGTAAGGAAGTGCGGCGAGAAGTTCGTGAAATTAATGAAATTTAAATTCTGTGAATTTTAGGATTTTATTTGAAATGGGGTTGATTCGGTTTCTAGTGGGTTCCGTACATTTTGTGTGTGTGTGTGTGTGTGTGTGTAAATAAGGATACTACAGTAATGAGTTAAATTTTTGGTCTTTTGATTCCCAAGTTTTTGCTATTTCGAGAATCTTGGAAGTTCATTTTTCTCCAAAAATGCAGAGAGAAGATTTATTAAAAGGGTTAAAATCAATAGTGGTTGACATATGAGTATTAATAGAATATATCAAGAAGCTCATTTACTAGCTGAAGAATGATTAAATTTTGTCGTTCCTTTTTTTTTTTTTTTTTTTTTGAAACTTAAAAAGATGTTTGTGGTTTTCAAAACTGAAAATTTGTTTCTGATTTTTTAGATGGGAATATTTCAAATCTAATTATTATGTTGTCTTTTCCACTTTCCCCCTGAAAATATCCAACTTCATTTAATATCTGTACTATTTTACGTTTTGACAAGTTAATGAATTCGATGTACATGCTTTCCTTGAGTTTGTTCTTCTCATTCTTCTTGTTACTTCTGCTGCTGCTCTTGTTAACTTATCATTATGACTGTTACCAATTTAAACTGACGATTGAAATTATCGTGAAATTTCAGGGTAAATCGTGTTTTGTTATTCTTTCTTGGTTTGTGTTCTTCTTCTGAATAAGGCAATAACCTGAGAAAGCTCTTCTGATAAGAATGCGACCTGGCATTGTGTCATTTTGGGAAGAGTTTTTAAACTTTTCTTATCTACCAGACAAATATACGCACATGGAGGAGGAAAAGCTTTCTCTTACTTTGTAACTTTGTTGTTTTTTTGAAAGTGGAAGTGTATAGCTATTCTTTGTTTTTGACGCTCCTAATAAGTTGTTGTAGTGTATTCGTCAAATGTCAGAAGGTGTTATGGCGGTAGTAAAACCTGAGGTATGTTAATTTGTCTTATTTTTGCAATTTTTTTGTTCTTTTGTTATTGGTGCCCCTTTGAATTGATTTTTTTTTTTTTTTTTGGATTTTGTTTATAAATGCATCAATTGGTGATGTCATCGAAGTATGTGTTAGAACTTAGAAATAATCAAGTGTATGCTTTATTTTTCTGAATTAATTTATAAGCATATTTATAGCGTGGAAGAGATTTGATGCCACAATGACATAGGTTAGCAATAATTCGAAAGAGGGGCTGCCTGAGCTTTACAGATTGACTAGGATAAACACGAATTTAACCAACTAGATTAATGTAGGTGCTAGGAATAACCTCCAGTTGTTGGAACTTGGAAGAATTGCATTGTCGTGAAGAACTTGTGGTGGTTATAACTTCTTAGGACCAATTCTTGTTGCTGGACTGTCCTTGCTATTTTATCATGCTAAAATTTTGCTTATGTTTTGTGCATTAGATGAAGTCTTACATCTGGCTTCAGACAGCCGATGGTTCAATTCAACAAGTAGAAGAGGAGGTTGCTATGTTTTGCCCCATGATATGTAGAGAAATAATTCAAACGGGCATGGGATCTTCCAAAAACTATGCAATATCCCTTCCCCAACGGGTTAACCCTGCTATATTGGGCTTAATACTTGATTATTGCCGGTTTCACCAAGTACCAGGCCGCTCTAATAAGGTAGGTTTCTGAGTCTTTGGCTTTTATTTTCTGTTTATATTATGTATAGCCTACATTTTTGCGTACTGGTTTCATATTTGTTTGATCTCTATTTGCAACATGCACATTTCATGCAATTTAGTGAAAATTGTTGATTGGCCTCCCTTTCTTTAGGTGAAAGAGGAGTTTGTAATGAGATTATTTTTCCCTCACTTTTTTATTGATATCATTATTCTTGTTTGGTATTGTGGTAGGGTGAAAACATAGCTCAAAAGGTTTAGGTAAATGTGTAGTTAGTTCTTGTTTGCAGGAACGCAAAACTTATGATGAGAAATTTATTCGGATGGATACAAAAAAGTTATGTGAATTGACGTCAGCTGCCGATAGCCTCCAATTGAAGCCTTTGGTCGATCTCACAAGCAGAGCACTTGCACGAATAATTGAAGGGAAAACGCCCGAGGAGATACGTGAGACCTTTCATTTACCAGATGATCTAACAGAGGTTTGTTTCTAGCTAGAAATCAGTGATCTTTCACTTTTGTCTTGGCGTACATGTTTTTCATGTAGATTTAGTTTTACTCAGGAGGAGAAGTTGGAGCCTCTGAGAAACATAACCGATGATCCACGTATTCGCCTTTTGAATCGATTATATGCAAGAAAGAGGAAAGAGTTAAGAGAGAGAGAGAAATTGAAGGTGCTTACTCTTACTTGAAGAGTTTGAAGCCTTTACCATATGTTGAATGCTCTTTTTTGCGGTAAATCTATTTTTAAAAGGCATGTTAATGTTGAATGCAGTAGCCACAGTATAATCATGTAACTAAAGTACTCCAGCTTGTATAAATGCCGGCCCTAATAAGAGATGGTTTTATATGAAACAGAATGTTGAGGTTGAGGAAGAGCGAGTGGATGAGCGCTCAGTTGAAGACCTCTTGACATTTATAAATGGTGGAGATGGAGGTACAAGTTTCCCGCCCCCACAAACTCTCCTTTCTAATACATTTCTTGTCTTCTTCTTTCGCACTTGCTGCAACTTTCTGCATTGCTGTATGGATTTTGAATTACTTTGCACTTGATAAGTTGAATTCTTCACCAGTTGATTCTGTAGTTAGCGGGTTTGTACAAACTCTTTATGTAAAACAGAAAAGAAGGCTTCATGATTTCTGAATTGCCCTATGAACTGCAGTTGATAGATTGAATTCTTCACCAGTTGATTTTGCTAGTTAGGTGGGTTTGTCTAAAAATAGGGGTATAATGTAATGCAATGGGATCCACTATTACGCTGTTTAATGAAAGAAATGGTAGCAACTATTTGTTAGGATGCTACAGAACGTATATTTAGCACCATAAACTTGTTGGAATACAGTTCTTTGTATTCTGGTGTTTTTTTTTTTTTGAAAGATCTCCTTGTTCTGATGTTCTCATTCTCGTTCTTGGGAGTCTCCAATTCAAATTTTGTTAAAGATCTCCGCTCGAATACTCTCCAGTTAAATAAGTAGCTAAAGCTCAATTACAGCATCATGTGTGTTACGCTCTCTAAAATGCATTCTCTTCCTTTTTCTTCCCCCATCTAGAAGTAACCTAGTGCTTTGGGGTTCTAAATTTCACTGATATTTAATTTTTGTTGACATTGAGTGAAGCATTCAAATTAGTGGTCTTACATTGTTTGGAACTCTATGAGAATAGTACTTATGGTTTATCTTGCTGTGAACTCCAACCTTATATAACCTGTTCTTTTTTTCAGAATCAAAGGGATCTAGGACCACTAAGAACAAGAAGAAAAATCGGAGGAGAAAAGATCAACCGAAGAATTCTTCAAGTGAGGCTAATGGAAACCATAATAAGGTTCGACCCAGTGTCCTTCCCCCTGCCCCCCTGTCGCCCTTTTTCATGGGGGTAGGAAGTGGAGCCAGGAGGGAGTAGGACCACTGTTTTTTTCTATGTTTTTTGTCCTTAATTTTGTATTAGAATTGGATAGTTCTCATTAATGGTGTCTTTTTTTTTTTTTTTTTTTTTTTTTTTTGGGGTGACGTAGGAATTGGATGCTCTTTCTCCTGCTTTCCATGATAGTGGGGCCTCTCCCAGTAAATCAACGAAGTTGCAAGATTCTACATCTGCTTCCTTTTCACCAAAGCTTGACTTTGACGATGCAGATAATGATGATGATTTAGATCCGGCCATGAAGGAGGAACTTGACAGGTAGGAGGAAGGTTCTTAATTGAATTTACAAACCTAAATCGATGGTTTTTGACATTTTTTTGGTTGATTTTATTATCTATATAACCAGGGGATATTGTCTCTTGCTCTCTGTTCTTGTACCTGTGGCCTGGTGGTTATGGCTAATGTTGAGCCTGTTACTTCTAATTATTGTTCGCATAACGTGTTTTATCTTCTCTATGCAGGGAAGTTGAGGACTTTGCACGTAGATTAAATTCACATTGGCCAGACAGAATGCAGGAGATATTATCCCTTGGCCAAGAAAGAAGGCTTCTACCAATGTCTATAAATGGCGATGGTTCCAGGAGATACAGTAGTATGTTTTTTTCTGTTTCTTTGTCATTTGTTATTGGTTGTTTCGGCACAAGTGTTCTATTTTTTGTTAGAGATAGAACGTGTTTTTTGTTTTGAGGTTTAGGGATTCCGTATGCCGTACATTGTATATATGTACTTTTCCTGAGTTCTCTTTGCTTCTTTCTTAAGCTTTACACGTTGTTCATTGTTCATTGCTGCACTTATATGAAATTTTTTTTAATAACATCTGTTATCAGTTGGGGTGAGGGGCTTAATGTCAGTTCAACTAAACTGATGGAAAATCTTGTATGCGAACAGGTTTGGAGCAGAGATAGTGGCTCTTTGTTAGAATATTCGTTTGCGGAATGCTCAGCAGCAGCTTTGAGCGGATTGGAAGATGCTAGCATGCAGTTCGCTGCTACAGAAGCTGTGGAAAAGTTGGCAATATTTTTGCTTCAGCAGCGAGTGAGTATATTTGTTTGTTTTAACATCATCATCGAGATGCAATGTTTCATCTTGTGGGAATCCATGTATTCGGGAATGAAAAAGATGTTGGAGAAGAGAAGGAAAACTGAAAATTCAAGTATGACAACATGGGCAAATATGCTCATTTTGTTCCGAGATTGTTGTTTGTTGTTGCTGTTGCTTGTTACTTTTCAGCCATGAATGTTGGCTAGCCCCTGTACTGTACTTGTTGTACTGTTGTTGTTTTTGCAGATTTTTTGTTTCTTTTCTTTATTTCAGTTCTTGTAGGCCGCATTTGGCTTTCCTAAGTTTTCTGAGAAGTGTAAGTACTTGCAGTTGAAGAAATGAATTGGAAAAATGTTTATCTGAGAAAGATCCTGAAGAAATTGTAATTTAAAATTTTAAAGTTTTGAAGATGAAACTTTAGAAATAAATATTCGTTAGATTGTTTTTTTTTTTTTTTTTTTATTAGCAAGTATTTTGCAGGTTAGCAGTTCAAAATTAAAGAATAAAGGACGCGCGGCGGGACATTTTTCGTGCTGGACGGCGTCGTTTTCGGGTGAACAGAAGAGACGCCGTGTCATTCCAAATAACAATACTAAGATGTACATCCTGTTTAAAGGAAAACAATATAGTTGAACTAAACGATAAGTCGTATTCCTTACTAAACGACATCAGATTTCCAAACGTAACGCTAAAACGACGGCAGACTTTTAAAGTTTAAGACATGCCGTTTTCAAATGACATGTTGCAAGGGGACGTGTCAATTACTACCTTCCTAACTTTTATATGTCACTGTCAGTGAATTGTATGAGATAAACGACAAACGACAAACGACCGTCCTGTTTCCCAGGACAGTAAAATTTACGAAAATAGTAAGAAATATGTTAATATAAAAAATTTAAAAAATATAACTTATCAAATTATAATTTATAATTAAATAAATTATAAATAAATTTATTAAGTTATAATTTATAATCAGATAAATTATAAATAAAAATTATGAATTATGAATAATAATTTATCAAGTTATAATTTATAACTAGACAAATTATAAATAAAAATAATAATTTAATTTATTTATTAACTTATATAAATTATTAACCTATTAATTTTAATTTATCTTAAATCTTAACTTATTTCTCACTTTCACCGTAAAATTTAAACAACGAACATGTCTAACGAATTTGAAGAACACAAGTTCATGGACAAATGATGTGTCGTTTACGATGGTTAAATTGGAAACGACAATCACAAAGTCATCGGCGTCAATTTTTATTTCATTTTATTTTTATAAGATGAGGAACATGTCATATATGTTGCACAAATAGCCAGCATATAATAAATGCAAAGTAGATGTCATTTTTAATTATCTATACCAAAGACTAACGAAAGGCTGCACAATCGTCTCAAAGGAGAAATGCAATTCAGTATCTTCTAATACTTTTTAGGAGCCTTGCGAGTGCAGATTTCTTTTTAGAGTTTTGACTAACGCCCTAAGGATCTACATATATATATGATCAGACCGTTAAAACACTAATCGAACATACTAATCCAACGGTTAACATTAATCGTTCCGCAAAGCAAAACAGCATGAGATCATCCGTACCAAAGACTAGCGAAGGGCTACACAACCTTCTCAAAGGAGAAATGCAATTCCAGTGTCGTTTACTGATCATCTAGGCAAGGAACTGCTAGGCTAATGAATAGAGAAACAGATTAAGCTCAAACTGAAGATTTACGAGGCGTTTTATATGGAGACGAACGTATCATACATTATACACTGCTTATAGAAAAAAATAAAAATAAAATAGTTGCCTCCGACTTCGTCCTCAATCTTTACCCTTACTGTCGGAGTAATATCTTTTGAAAGCTTTAGGAAGATAAACAGGCAACAAGAACCCAAAGAGATTGAAGCACCAAAACGCCATATTAGCAATAGCAAGCCCTCTTCCAATATACAGTCTCCTTGGGGACCCACCAAATTCTTCACTCTCTTTGGAGAACTCATTCCTCAGCCACTCTACAATGGTGGAAATCCTCATCGAGTTGTAACAGACCGGGATGAAAACTCTAATGGGTGTAGAAAACCGGTCCGAGAAAGCCACTCCTTCCATGAAAACTTGACTGGCGAGAAGGAAAAGATGGGGTATGGCCGCTTTTATTCCTTCTCTGTCTCCTTCAAAAATGCCCTCAAAGATATAAGCTATGGGAAGAAGAAGGCCAATGATTGCACCAACGAAAACGTAGAGAGAGAGAAGTCCTTTCTGTATGTCAAACACTGGGGGTTCTTTGGAAGTGAGCTTAGGAAAGGCCACTATTGAGAGAAAGTACATGTAGATTATGGAGAAGAGAACAAAGGCCATGTCTTCAGGGCAAACCAAGCCAGTGGCTGAGAGTGTAACAATCACTGCCAGGCAATTTAGTTGGCGGAATGAGAGGAAACTTGATCCTTTCTTTGGAGTTCGCTGGGTTTTGTTTTTTGAGGAAGCAGTTGCAGAATTGTCGTCGTTTTGTTTGGATTCATGTTGTTGTTCTTCTTGTGGTGGGCTTATGTCGTTGTAAGTTGGACCAACCCCACCTGACATGTTGTGTTTTTCGTCGTTTTTGTGTTTAGATTTCTGGGTGGAAAATATAGGTTGTGGGCAGAGAACAATGGAGATTCTTGAGTTGGGTTTTGCTTCTTTTTTTAGGAGAGTGCATAGTGGGGATGAGATAGATAAGGGAGATGTTTTGAGGTCGATTAAGAGGACAAGTGGCAGCGTCCAAGTGTAGAGTTGGTAAAAGTGTGAGGAAGAGTCGGTGTTCACACAAAACCTTATCCTTTTGGGTACAAGACTATAAGTCAAAAAGCATCCTCGCTTTTTCTCAAGCATATAAACGGAAAGAGACGATCGTATGAGTAACTTTGCTGCCACAGGATTCCGTTTCCGTGCAACAGAAAATAATAGTGTAAACATATGTACATAAATAGACATAAACATATACAAATATATATATATATATATATATATATATATATATATATAGACACGCACACACACTAGACCAGTTCATGGCTGCTTAATAGTAGCAGCAGCTGTAAGTGACCCCCAGTACATAGAGATGCGTAAAGACAAGTGAAGCAGTTTGTGACCTACAGCTGACTGATGTCTTTTAGGTGCACTCAAAGGTGACCCCTTGGTTTAGCACTTTGAGTTCATCCCCTCTGAGTTCAGTTGGGGGGGGGGGAGGGGAGAGAGAGAGAGAGAGAGAGAGAGAGAGAGAGAGAGAGAGAATTGGAAAATGGAATGAAACAAAAACAGTAATCTGACGAGACTTAACAGTTTTGTGGTAAGGTAGGCACTTTCACAAGATCTAAAAGGACGATGACCAAAAAACACCACTTGATGCTCTAACGCATGAGGAATTACAAGTAAACACATAAGAAATGAAAAACCTTTTTCATACTGAGCACAAAATTCATTACAGAAAAGCTTTGATTTGACAATTAAGCCAGAAAGGTAGAAAACATATATATATATATATATATGTATATGTATATGAGAGAGAGAGAGAGAGAGAGAGAGAGTATTGCAACGAAACAAAAATAGTAATCTGACGAGACTAAAACAGTTTCGTTGTGAACGTAGGCACTTTCACAAGATCTAAAAGGACGATGACCAAAAAACACCACTTGATGCTATAACGCACGAGGAATTACAAAGTAAACACATAAGAAATGAAAAACCTATTCCATACTGAGCACAAAATTCATTACAGAAAAGCTTTGATTTGACAATTGAGCCAGAAAGGTGGAAAACATATTGATCTGCTATAACAACCAGAGAAAAAAAGATGAAACTATTAAAAACTTTCCAAAAAAGAAACTCTCTTTGTTTTCTGACAGAAGACCATCGGTAAAACTGGAACCTCTGCTAAAGAATTCATAGCGGGTGATGGGTGCACCCCACTAGTAAAACTGTGCATAACTATATAAACGGAAAAAAGAATTAACTATAATAATAAAAGCCATCTTCTTCGCTATACTAAGTAGGAGCTCTTTGTTTGGGAATGTACTTTATCTTCATACCCTTATCAGTCTTTGTCCCAAACTTGGCTTTAGCAGCTCCACCAGTTGTAGATCCAACACTCTGTACATTTAGAAGCCGGTTTTCTGCATCGCCAAGAATACTGCGTTTATGAAATTTTAATGATTGAGATGTTATTTCTCGATTATGATTTTCAATCTCCGAAAAGTCTGCAGGTTCAGAATCTGGGGTCAAAACCAATTTGATGTGGTCCGTTGAAATCGCTTCCTTCCATCCTGCATGACAGTTTGGAAAAGTTCATCAAACTTGATAATTTATAAGGCCAAACCATTTCTCTGGCTTGTGTCCATATAATGCACGAGAAAATAGAATAATAGAGTGAAAACAGGACTCACTTTGTGCAAGAAAAGCTTTTATCGCATGGCTAGAATTACCATCAAAGAAAGACGGTCTTGGACAATTTTCACTGTTAGGGGTTTCTCTATGACCCTTTTCAGCAAACGCATTTCCTTCAGATTCCCAATTGCTGTTCAGAACTGGCATTGGACTTGTGGTTCCATTCCGGCTCACCGGCCTCCATAGCTTAACAGTTGACCTGCTTGTGCCATTCTGAACAAGATCGGGCTTGTTGGGTTTATCCGGAACACTGTTCTTTGGCATTTGATGCTCCTCCATGCAAGTATCACAAGCTTCTGAGAGATTATGATGTCCATCCTGACTGCAATTTCCAAGCGTGACAGAGATGGAACCTATTAGCACCTCACATTCCTTGGTTTGATCTGGTTCATTTGATGCCTCCTTTTGTCCTATGCCTTCATCATATTCTGGTTTAGCCTTCCGGCTCCATACTTTATGACTAGTTAAAGCATTCCTTGTATTCCTATGATTTCCACGTTTTTGTGTGACTCCAAGCTTTGATGCTTGAGAACTCTGATCTGCATGAAAACCGGTGGATGCTACCCACTGTGATTTTGGTGACCCTTGCCACCTTCGCCGACGACCACTTCCTTGAACAATGTGCCTTTCGACATTTGAACTATTGCACATATCAACGTGTCCGCAATCTAACCTTTTCTGAAGTTCTGAATCCAGATTTCCACCCGAGTTGGCATGCTCTACCATAGACAATGGTACATGATTTACCATGTCCCCAGCGTCTCTATGGATGTCACAAGCCACTGGACTAAATGTTTCTGCTGGCGGTATTGCCCCCACAACTTCTTCAATGCACTCAGTAACATCTGCCTTCTCCCCATGTCTTTGTTCCTTTGCCTTTTGTTCTTTCTGCCTGAGCTTCTTCTGCCTTTTCCTTTCCAAGAGCTCAGCTTGCCTATAAAAAATGCAAGAATCAAATCAGAAAGTCACAAGGCTTCTCAACTTCCATCATCAGCTAGACTGGAGAGTAGAAGATTCCAAGCCAACATTCCTGCAAAGGCGCTGGTAGCTGAAGATATGGGAAGGCATTTCCCGATTTTGGCAATGCCTCGAACTTAAATTATTTAGTAGCAATATGTTCTATTGAAGCACTCGTTAACATAAAAAGTCAGCCACTTTAGTTAAGTCCTCTCCTCTCAGGGATTGACTAAATAACTCTTTTAAGATCCATTAACTCAAAGCAAGCACCGTATACAGGAGGAGAAGGATCAAAGGCACCAATAGGGAATTTAATCTCAAGTAGATGTGACCTAGTAATCAGAAATAGACGAATATCCTATAGAAATAGGAACTGTACTCTTTCCACAAACTTAAATCAGTTCAGAACAGCAGGCCCAAACTTCTTATACAGTGATGAATCAGAATCATCCGGAAAGATATGAAGTGCTTGTGTACCTTTTCTGAGCAGTTTCTTCTTCCTCCACCAGCAATTTCTGGAACCTCAAAGCTTCAGCATCCTTGTCAGCAACCCATGCGCTAACCTAAGCAAAGAAGAGCACAAATTAGTTTAAAAATGAAGAACGGCCTCCTCAATCCTAACAGAGTTCTAGCTTGCCTCGACAAGAAGGTAAAAGTGCAAGAATGATGTAGAGATAAATATTGTACAGATACACTTATATGCGAGTTTGAACAGAGTCACTAGTTAGGGGATGCCAAATATGTTATTTTGGAGTTTGCAGCCCATAAATGTGGAGAGCAAGGGAGTTTAAGTAAAAATAAAACGACTTGTGAAGTAATTAAAGGAAGAAAAAGTACCAATTTCTGTTCCAACAAAAAGCTAGTACAAGCAACTAGGTTTTTTGTTTCGAGACCTATTTTCCCAGCCTCTCCGTCAAAAACATATCTTTGCATTGATACAGCCGGTCCAGACAAGAACGTTTTCTCACTTGCATGATCAAGGACGCTAAATAACTCCTCGGAAGATATTGGAAACCTCAAAGGTCTACCTTGGACAATGTCCTGTGAGAAAATTTTGGATTTTTACACAACTGAAGTTATTAAAAAAAAATAGCAATCTGAAAAACAACCAAGGACCATCGTCTTACCAAAAGATCAGAGCCAGCCTTCAGATAAGGTTGTGGCAGAGACGAAAATCCTGATTTTCGAATAAGAGCCGACAATGCCTTTATAATTGAAGGCCCTGGAACTTCCTAGAAAGCACTTTCAATTAGAAACTTTACTCATGAATAATTAACCAAACAAATAATAACTTGAAATTTTGGGTGAAAGTAGACATTCTCATGTGAGTTGGTGTTTATTCAGATGCATCTCCTGCTGATTATAAAATGAAAATAAATAAATAAATAGAAAGCCTTATTGCATCCCTTGTCAAATAGTTATCGACTATTTTAATAAAACAAGGTGCCAACTACAGCTTCACCATTCACCAACCACATGCCCTCTCCAAAGATAGAAAACATGGGAATCATTGATATTCAGTGATCATTAAGGTTAAGTTACATCAGTCTTCATTCATAGTTTGTGAATCATAAGAGCACCAACTAAAAGGATTAATATACTTGATGTTTCAACGACTGTGTACCAAAAAAAATCATAAAAGCAGCAGAACAAACCAAGCATGAAATAAGAAAAGCGAAAGAGGTTTACCTCTAGTACTACATTCTTGAATGATACAACTTCTTTGGCATCATCCATAGAAAGCTACGTAGAATAAGCAGCTAGCAACTTAGCATTAAAATAAAGACACTCACATAAAAGAATTGCAAGAAAGAAGCTTACCTTGTCCCAAAATGCCCCTAACAAATCTCTACTTTTAGTAGAATCCTACAAGAAATATAACAAAGATCATACAACAGCAAACTTAAGCAAGAAAT
Source organism: Morus alba (assembly GCA_012066045.3). Lineage (NCBI taxonomy): Eukaryota > Viridiplantae > Streptophyta > Magnoliopsida > Rosales > Moraceae > Morus > Morus alba. The sequence goes on from CP050234.2 coordinate 3,011,639, forward strand.
ATGCTTTGAGTTCCAATATAACAAGAATGAGCACTTTTCCCAAGGAAAAAAAGAACTTAACAATATTTGCAAGACATTAAGAAAACCTTAGCAAGCTTTTTTAAGCGATGGTGCACACGTATATGCCTCCTGTAGTTGATGGGCGAACAAAAATCTTGGGAACATTTATTGCACTTTTGCATCTGCACCTTCAGGGGAGAAAGCAAAGACCAACTTTGGTTGTGTTCTGCAAAAGTAACAAAATTAATTGATAACCAAAATAGCTGCTTATGAAAGTATAGAACTCAGAAATAATATTTTCCTTGGAAGTGATCAAGCTCGGGTTGAACACCAGTATTCACATGGTTCTAGACTTCTAGTTACTCTTAATCACCATAACCTTAAGCAGCTATATTGTTTGGATTTAATTTCTCAGCGTTACCTACCTGGTAAATAACTGTTAGTTTCATGCTTTCCAAAGAGGGTAGAGTTCAGTGAGGGCTCCAACTTCGAACTTGTGCCAGCTAAGCGAGTTCGAGAAATTTCTGGGTTATTCACAATAAAAAATAATAATAATAATAACTCTACAATACACAAATGATCTTGATGCATATGAAGTTGAGACCATTAAAAGGCTCATACCTTGCTGCTCTAAAGCTTGAAGCAATTGAATAAACTGGACTGAACTGTCCCCAGCCTTAGGGAAAGAAAGAAAAGGCTCTTTTCCGATTGCTTGTCTAATGACAGCATCAAGGGAATCATTTCCCTCCTCTGATTTCATCACATCTAGAGTATTAGCAGCCTTGAGATTTGGAATTGGCATCTCACCGTCCAGAGAGTAGAAATCTACAAACACAAAAAGGCTACTACATGAAACATGCACGTAACGTGAAAATACGTGAGGTGAGCAAAACAGACATTCAAAAACTATGAAATATATGCTAATACATTACTCAAGCTCTAATTAGAGCACTGCCATGCCAAATTCCCATGCCAGTGCTAATATGTGGCATTTGAGTAAGAACCATTATCCTATGCAATGCTATACATAAATTTCAAATTTAGCATATATTATACTTGGAGTTGGTGCCAAATTTTGGTGTTTATTTCCATATTAGTTCATGTATCGACTTTTTCACTTACTAATTACAACATTACCATTTTTCAATCTTTAAAATTTTAAATTGTCCACAAATGCCGGAGCTGAAAACCTCATGAAGAAAACTAGATATAGCATATAAACTAGCATTATGCATTGGAGAACAAAATTAGAATAATCTGTCAAATATATAATCTTTACAGTTTTCTTGTACCAAATGTAACATTGGCATTTGCATTGAAGATGTTCTCAATAGTTAAAAAGCCCTATTCGTTAAATTCATTACAACGTGTCTTTATTTAGAACTTGAGCGAAGTACCTATATGAACAAGCACACATACACATATACTAACTAATAACAACAACAGATAACTAAAAGTATACATTCAAGAAACTTTGTTAAAGTTTTGGATCGTTACTAATTTATTGACCGGAGCTTAATAGCAAAAACCGATTCTGTTAGTAAAATTATGCTCACGATCAGCAGGAAAAAAATACGTGTTTCCTCTTTTACCTTGGTTTCAAAATAATTTTCTGCCTACCTTGGAGAGACTTTTCTTAAGCTACTACCTTCTAGAAGTTATAATAGTTACACAATTAGATATAAAACCAAAACATAAATAGATCTTCAACAATATTCTCTATGCTATAAACCTAGGAAAACATAGATCTAATAAAAGGAAGCTAACATAAAAAAAAATAATAATAAAAACCGAATCTATTACAAAAAGTACCATGAGAGTTGCTCAGAGAAAAGTTCCAACAAAGGAAACAAACGAAGAAAGGGCGCAATTATCGCCAAAAAAAAAAATCAATGCCAATTATAATAATAAAAATTTTCAATAAATTACAATTAATCGCCGAAATAAAAACTAAAAATCCGTTTGGGCGTAAAGAAAATTCTAAAGAAAAACAATTATGCGCTGTTCTTAATCCACTGAGCTTGATTCTCTATTTCTCTCAATTCTCAATCAGAAAAACATAACATCAACCTCCAGTTTGAAATTCTCTAGCATTTTCCAATCTAACAACAGAGTTTGCCCAACCCGAAAACGAGAGAATTCATGATAAATGAAAACGAGAACAAAGCTTGCTAAGGTTTCGAAACGCATGATCTGAAATCAACAAATCGCAATATATAAAGCCATATAAATACATAAATATAAACATACATATACATATACATATGGTATAAACGAAGGAAACGCAATATAAACGAAATTCGGTTCACGTACCAGTCGAAACGAAGGAAGTGAGCGATCGAACAGGAAGGAATCAACCGTCTTTGATCTGTAGATTTGAAGTCCAAAAGAAATAGATGTAGAGACTGATTCGGCGGAAATGAAAATCAACGAGAATGCGAGAAAATAATCGGCCGGGGGAAATAGAGAGTTGGGCAGGTGTTTTTGTGTGTCCAAGTATAGTTTTTCGTGTAGAGAGAAAATATATAAAGGCGAAATGAATGGAACCCTCTGTACTTATGTAGTAAGAAACGAAAAAAATAAATAAAATAAACTTTTGGTTATTTTCTATTTTGTACCTTGTATTTTGAGTTTATCAAGAAAATAACGCTATACCTTTAGATGTTTTCAAAATTGTCTTCTAAGTTTTAAATATCAACTTATTTATTTATTATTATTATTTTTTTACTATGAAAAAAGAGAATCAAGTGGTGCACCACCTCACGCCCCATCCATTCGGCCGTTAAGGCAATTATGAAGACCATCAAGAAATGAAAAGAACCTAAACTAGCCTCTATTCATCCATTCAATTAGTATTCTCTCACCTGCGACAACCCACTTAAATTCACACGTTGGGCTGGGTACAACTTGAAGCTATGGAGTTTTGAACCTTAAAAGGATGGAAAGAGAAGTCCTAGCTTCATCACTACACTACAACTCTCAATAGTATGTCTTTTTTTAGGTCAATAATTGAGTTTGAATCTTGAATTGATAAAATGACCTTTTTCGTGTGTTGATTTAATGCAGCTTTTTTATTGCAGACAAAACTTTGGGAATTTGATTATATATATAAATATATATATATTTTTATATATATTCAAGGGAAAAAAAGGGTTACGGGAGGGCCTAAAGAGAATTTTCTTTTGTAAATTTGAGGACTTAGAACTTAAGATTTTAAATTTTGGGACCCAAGCGTAAAGAGTTCAAAAGTTTTGAGATATATGGCGTAAATTTTCTTTGGGAATATTAGGTTAAGGTTACGATGGGCAATAAAATTCGATGCAATTTTGGAATTTCTTTATTTGAGGTGCCGAAATATTTTTATGGCATAAAAATTTTTCATGCCAAGAATTCAGAAAAATATCAGTTGTCATCGGTAAATATCAGTTTAAATATTATTTAAGTGAGTGTTTTATTTCTAAATATATTATTTTATTGAGATTGTAATACATTTTATACGAAGTTTCAAAACCCCATTCACTTTACCGATTCAAGTTTAGAATTTGAGTTTTACTACAGTAAAAAATTCTCACATTTAACTTTTTTACTACAGTAAAAAGCTCTCACATAAAATCACATCTCAACTCGAATCAGCGAAGTGAACAGGAATAAATCTCAAAGATATGCTAGAACAAGTTAATTGACGATACAATGTCATTTTATTTGAGAAATTATTTTTGTTATTTCTCTTTTAAACTGTTTATGTTTTTATTATTTATTAATCTCTCTAAAATCACGTGTCATCACCGTGATAAATTTTATTTGGAAATAGATATGAGTGGTCAAATATTTATATTTTGTAAACCTCAAGGTAGCTTGATCTCTAAAAGTAACGATTAAGGTAAAAGACAAGTGCATATCCTAAGAGATAATCCAATAATTAATTCATACTTCAGCAAGTAATTAATGGATAAATAATGTATGCACTATTTGGTTAAAGTTAACCAATAAAGAAAACTTGTTAAAAAAAGGTCATTTATTAAAGTGAGTGGCTAAATTGCAGTTTTTATAAAAATGCTACAGAAATTATTATTAAGGAACCATTTATTCGTAAAGTGAACCAGGTAAAGCGGGTATAATTCCACAAAATATGAAGGTGCGGAAATTCTAAAACAAAATGACTTCACATCAACGATATAGAATCGGATGCACTAACAGTAATCCAAGCAGTTTACACTGCTCAAGTGTTTGATAAACAAGTTTGGCATCTTTTTTCCCCTTTCTAAAAGTTAGGCCAAGGCTGCCTATGGATTTCCCTTTTTTTTTTTTTTTTTTTTTTGTGCTCTGGATGATGAACTTTATGGTCCGAGGAGTCACCTCTACGTATTGAACCGTATTTCCACTCGATGCTATTACTTAAGTAGCAACTCTAAAAAAAAGTTGGAAACAAAAGTCTTGCCATGGGTTTCCTTTGTTTAAGCTTCAATTAATTAAAAAATAAATAAAAAACAAAACAAAACCAGCGCTTGTGTATACTACAATATCACTGGAAGAAATTCACTATTTCTGTGAATTATGGCTTTTAGTTACAGTTGGGAAGAGACTCCGGTGATCAAATCCGTATAAAGGCCTCACGGGTGTATTGCCACATTTGAAGGTCATATGTGCAAAAATATATAGATGTAAAATATGATTTTATTGTTGTAGTTGCCATTCTTGAATTGCATTCTGAAGCGCATAGTTTGGGACCAGATTGCAGTGATCAAGTTTGAGGTTTGTCATAGGGGAAGTGTTGTGCCCACTATGCAACCATCCTCTTATTGCTTCCGCTTCATACGTGAAACCATCTGCTGCTATCTGCGGATCTTTCATGATTTCCTGCAAATGCAAGCACAAATTATGAGAAAACATCCGTAACTGAGCTCAAGTTGACCTTATCATCATTTTGATGTTCGAGTTATTAAGTTTTTGTTAGTTCAAACTCCTTCAGTTTGACCTTGCCAGTTACAGTAGAGGAATGCGCACACACTCAAGACATGATCAGAATCCCGAAGGGTGGAAGAAACTAGAAAGACGAGTAATCAAATCCAGGTGTTACTATTATAATTCGAACAGAACATTTTGTGGAAGTGAAGTGACGTGTAAATTATTACCTGAAGAATGGGGCAGACAAAATGGGAGGGTGTCCGTTGAAGCTTCTTGGAAACTAGGAATGAAGTTGAGGCAATACATGAAGCTCTCATTGGCTCAAGAACACCCCAGACGTCCGATGCAAGGTCAGGCCGATCCAGCCAGTTTTTGTTGCAACACCTTATAGCCAACTGAGCCAACTGTTTAGCTTGCTCAAGTGGCCAATCCCCGGCTGGAAAGTCCAACACTGCGTTCAAGTTATTATTTTCTAATGCACATTTTACATCTTTTACAAGCCCCTGAAGTGGTCTTGCAGTTAATAGCCGTAACAGTATTACTCCAAATGAGTAAACATCTGATTCTGGTCTAAGCTCTCCAGTCTCAAGATACCCTGGATCCATATACACGGAGGTTCTATCTGAGTGATTAGATATAGTGGTTGAGTTGGCCAGATTGTTTTTCTGGATCAGAGAAATGATTCCCAGGTCACCCAGTTTGCTCACATAATTCGCATCAAGGAGAATGTTACTAGGTTTCACGTTTCCATGGACAATGCAAGGTTTATTTGAGTGAAGAAAGATAAGAGCAGAACATATCTCAGCAGCTATGGATGTTCGAATTTGCCACGGAATGGTATTGTTTTCACTGCTGAGGCAATCTTCAAGGCTGCCCTTCTTCAGATACTCGTAGACAAGTGATCTAGGTTCTGGACACATTCCAATTAGTGTTGCCACATTTGGATGCCTTAACCTGCTTATAACCTCTACCTGATAAAATTTCAATCAACAAAAAGAAAACTATCTTTCTATAAACACAAGTAATTATATTCTAGGTTGACTTTATTTGATTATGCAAAAATTAAAAGAGGTCAGCTAAGAGATATTGATATAACTGCGAGCTTCTAGTATACTGTAATGCATGTTATTCTCACTATTTAACTGGCTTTTGGTTAAAATCATACTGTAGTCTTTACAGATTTACCTCACGTTGAAAGTCTGACTGACTCTTAAAGCCATAAGAGGGCAACATCTTTATAGCAACGTGCATTTGGCGAAGAATCCCTTTGTAGACAGTTCCATACCTTCCTTCAGCAATCTTCCAGGACAGATCAAAATCGTTAGTTGCTTCATTGATCTCCAAGAAAGAGAAAACCGGGAATTCAGATGTGGAAAAGCTTGTAGCGTCTCCATTCATCAATCTTCTTAGCCATTCAACTTCTCTTACTGTGTTCCCGTGCTCTGTCCGCAATTTGTCCCGTTTTTCTTTAAAACTTATCAAGAGTTCAACAGCTGAGATGATTTTCTCTTCCAATTCCTTAATTTCCTCTTGCGACTTTGCAACTTGGCCCTCTAGCACTAAATTATTTTCCTGAACCATCTGGATTTCTCCGATGAACTCATCACGTTCATCTTTCACTCTTTCCAGTTCTTGCTTTACTTTTCCCAGTGTTTCTTCTATCTCTTTTCTTTGGCTTATCTCCTTGACATATAAGCTTTGAAATGCTTTTGCCTGTAAGATAGTACGATAACCACGTAATATATTGGAGATGAGATTGATTAACTGATTCACCATATCTACTATAATTTGTGTCATCGAGGAGACGGCTAATAAACACTGGCCATTATATTCCTAACTCACATCCTTCCTAAACATTAGATAAGACATTTAGATAATCTGTCTACAGCCTGAAATCTAAAATGCATTTAGTCCCCGAGTTTAATTCCATAAATAGTCCCTGGGGCGCATTTGGTATGACTTAATCTTGAGGGTGCATGTTTGGTACAAGAATTAAGATTTAAGATTTTTTTATTCCCAAAAAATCAACCCCATGGTATTCACTTTACCTCATTTTGAGGTAATCTCAAACCTACCAAACATGGTGTTATTCAGGAAATATGTGATTACCACAGAAACAAACAAAAAAGTTTTTATAACATAAAAAAAAATCAAATTTACATTAAAGACTCGTCAACTGTTCGAAGCTCCACCAAGACCCAAGGCACCGTCGCCTACCCACCACCGTCGCAGCCCCACCTCACTGGCCTCCTGTCGACAAACCAGCCCCTGTGCCTGCCTACCATCGCCGGAACCTCGACCCTTCACATCCCTGTCGCCATAACCCAACCACTTTAGGAGTCGTTGCAGCCAAACAGCCCCGTCAGACGTCACCGTCGCAACCCCACCACTCCGCCATCTCCGCCCATCACCGCAACTGTCAAAGCTCCGCCATAGATCACACACCACTCAGCCAATGCCGCCGTAACAACAACCCAATTTTAAAGCTCCACCAAGGTCGCCATCATTGGTCTCCCACGATCGGGGTTTGTACAGCCGCCCATCCTCGCCGCGTCTCTTTGTCAGAAAGTCCCATAACCCACCCCATTCTCGCCGTTGTTCCCTGCCTTGGGAAGCCACCGCCCTTGTCGGCACAGCCCCATGACCGCTGCACCATCCCACACTACGGAGCACAGATTTTATTTGCGATTGAGAAGGAGCAGAGATATCGAGAGGGATGAGAGAGGGAGATCGAGAGGGATGGAAGCAGGGAGATTAAGGGGGATGAGAAAGATTCCCAGAATGGGTTTTTTGCCCTTTTTGTTCTAATTTTAATTTATAAAAAATTATTTATTTATGCTTTAATAGGAATTAATTAGTTTTAAAATGTTAAATTATTAATTTAAAAAAAAGAATAACATTACGTTATTTTTTCAATTAAAAAATAATTAAAAAAAAAAAACATTACATTCCTATATACAATCAAACCAATAAAATATGATTTGAATCATAATTCGTAGTTCGTATATGATTTGACTCATGATTCATAATTTACTGCAGTGTTTTTTCTCACAAAAAATACACGTAAATTGAAAATAATTGTAATCTCATGATTCTAATCTATGAACCAAACGTCTATGTAACCAAACCTTATAATGTATGTTTCTTAAGAATCATATTATTTTCTATCACTTTTATAGTAATATAATTTTCACTGATTACTTTGTATCAAATGGCCCCTGAGATTTACTTTCAATCCTATTTTAGTCTTCGACTTTTTAAATGTCACACAGTTAGTCCCTGAAGTATTATTTTGTTTCAGTTTTAATCCTTCCATTAAGTGTTAAAATTTAATGAAATCTATGTAAATTAAAGAGTGAAATTGAAAACAATTAAGATTTTGAGACTATTTGTAGAAGTTAACTTTTAATTTTTTAATTGTTTTTGCCCCTAAATTTTATATGTTTCCAATATTAGTTCCTAATTTTCACAGATTCTGTCAAATATTTAATAGTAAGCTAATAAAAAAACTAAAACTAAAACAAACTAAAATCTTATTGATCAACTATGAGACGTTTTAAATATTAAAGATCAAAATGAAATTGAGAGTAAACTTCAAGGACCATTTATGAGATTAACACTTCTCTTTTCAAAAGAAAGTTAAATAAGTTTTTTGCTATCAATAAACGTAACTAGAAAAGTTATCAATATCAATACAAAGAGAAAAGAACGGAAGATCAACAAAAGAGAAAGCTTGCCTTGCATTTAGCCTCGACAATATCTTCGTCATCTTTCCATTGCTTTACTGCTTCTTCAAAATCTTTCCATTTTGATTCTTTGTTGTCCGCAATGACTTGTTCTAGAGTAAGACAGCTTTTGCTAACTGCTTGTTCTTCTGCTTTCTGCTCCTGCAAAATTCAGAGACCATCACAAAGGAACCAAATGATTTAAACCGTAAAGAACCTGCTGCATGACTTGATTGAAAGAAAATATAAAACCGGTTTCTTTAGACATATCACTCTCCTCAATTATTTGAAGAGAGAAACGTTTATTAACTTCTAAAATATCATGTCGCTTTCGCATAAGATCAACACTCGGAGCATTACAAGTTCTTGAAATTTCATTTTCAAAATTTTTTTCTCTTTGCTCAAATAAGGGACAGAAAGAAAATGGCTATTCTTGGACAATAATATTGCAGCATACAAGAAAAGATGATATTGCACAATCATAACAGAAGCCATTGAGGGAAGTGGCGATCAAGGTATATTTAACAGCCTCTCACCTCATCCGCCAGCAATGGGATCAACTTTGAAGTGCCAACCACTCTGTTGGAAGACCAACTTGAATCTATTGAACAATCGCAAAATGACCTAGATATTTCTTCCAATTTATTGACATCTTCCTCTATATCTGCGCAACTCTGTAACTAAGTTATCGATCTAAAAACTTCGAGAGGATAGGATATGAAATGAAAACAAAACTCAAACATAAATTCCTATGGAAAAAATAATCAGGCTAAGTACTGAGCCAACCTAGATTGCTCCGCCGATCACTGGAATGTGATTCCAAGTGGTCAGGTTGCTTGGTTTCAAAACGTGAATTCATCAGCAACAAAGGCGGGACAACCTCTATTTCAGTTCTTTCTTCACTGCTGCCTCCCCTAGTCAAGTTTTTTTACAAATCAGTAGTAAATATAAGGCAAATTCAAAAGGCATAACCAAGGTTGTAATATGGCATAGAATTACATGAAACCAAACTTAGTCGTGATAACAGATTAAAAGACAATTACAAAACAGTTATCAGACACATGAAAATTAAATCAGACCATCTACTTCATGTTCGCTATAAACTGGAAATAAGCCACCTTCACTTGTAAGGAAGCAAAAAAGGACATGAAAACAGAAAAGAAAAGAAAGCGTTCAAACATCACTTGGGTGCATCGTAAAACGATGCATCATGATGTTAAAAAGAGAAAATATTTACTTTTTGTGGATAAATATTAAATATTTACTATACCAATACAAAACATTGCATTTTGGTCACAGGGCCAACTTTGTTATCAAAATCCAAATTCTTAGTTGAGAGTTCACCTGGTATATATGAGATGCGCCTTGCAAATAAACCAAATGTGACAGGAAACTGCTGCTTGTTCACATACAAAAACTGCTTTTTTGGACTTGAGATCTGCCAGTCTCCTGCAATTTTGACAATAATCAGACATTTAAAAGAAAACAGATGTCTCTTAGTGGTAGTCTTTCACAAATTACATAGCTAAACAAGAGGATATGAAAATTCAATATTTCTGAAAATAAATAAACTCCTTTGAGCAGTTTAGCTACAACAACAATAATAATAAAGAATAATTGCAGCATTACAACAGTAAATTTTAAGTATATTCATACTCATCATAATATTCATCTGCAGCAGCTCCCATAACGAGCCATCTGACATCATGCCGAGAAATTATTTCTACAATCCCTTCCTCAATATTTTCCATTTCAGTCCACACTTTATATGCTTGCACCTAGAAAAGCAAGTCCATTTGTCAATTTATTATTTGAGAGTTTAAGATGATGAGTCTCGCATGAATTAGACTATCATCACTGTTAGCATATACACTTTACAGTAACTAATTTAGCCGACAATGATCGAAAAGGAAAGGAGTTATACCCGTTTTTGGGAAAGAATATGTAGGTAGTTATCTAGAAGTCCTCGTACTTTTTGCCGTTCAAATTCTTGATATCCTCTAACCATATATTGTTTCAGTTTATTGGCAGAAGTATTTCCTTCAGCTGCGAATCATATATAAAAGCATGTTAAAGAATATACGATACAAGATTAATTATTAAACCTTCATGAAACCTACTCCGGTATAAACAAACAGCTAAATACAAACTAGTAGTTGAGAGAGGAAAATAACTTAGGGCCCGTTTTGTTCACTGATTCAAGTTTTTAATTTGAGTTGAGATGTGATTTTATACGAGAGCTTTTACTGTAATAAAAAAATTAAATATTATTTCTGAGAATTTTTAACTGTAACAAAACTTAAATTCTAAACTTGAATCGGTAAAATGAACAGAGCCTTAATAAATGCAAACAGAATATGTGTTTTGTTATATCTCAGCATCAAAGGGAATCTACAGAAACTGTGACAAGGCAATAAAGCGATTTTTTCCTTCTCAAAATTATTTTAAAAAAATCCACACTTTACGTTCTTAACCATAAAAATCCAACTTTTGCTCATGATCTCATAAAATAGTAGAAGGAGATGAGCATATTGTCCTCTTCAACTCCATTTGATCACCAGGAGGCTCAAACTGGAAATCAAAATACCTAAAATAGGAAATCACCAAGCTTTTCCCTTTCCACACTTTTTATCAACCAAACGTAGCTTCAGTTAATACACAAGAAAATCATTCGATAACACAGAGAAAATTAGGTTAAGAATCCTCCAATTCTCGGGAACCAAACAACAATTGGATTCAAATCAAATTGGTAACAGATTTCTACAATAATTGTAACTAAATTCGCAATCAAATTACGAAAGGACATAAAAACTCACTCATTGCGAGCAGACGCGAAGGCTGGTGAACATGGAGAACGCAAATCTTCTTCCCCGAGAAGTTATTCGACGTCCATGAAAGCGCTCTCTCGCTCTGCTCGGCGTCTTTCCCCACCGCAACAAATATAGTCTCTTCCACATCGAATACTTGCTCTTCTTCTCCGGCGACTGGAAAGCTCCCCATCCGTACAGTATCTCCGGAAATGTATGACCGGAGATTGGTCAGTCTGCGTTCGGAGAAAAGCTTTGGCTCCCCGCCCCCACCTAAATGGAAACAACAAGAGGAGTCTCCGAAAAGACACCAACCAAGCACTTAGAGTGCGTTTTGGTTCGGGACATGTCCGAACTGATTTATGATTTATTATAATATTTTTTTATAAAAAATACATATAAATTAAAAATAATTTTAACTTTTAATTTTGAATCTATTAACTGAATATTTTCTGTTAATTGGAAGTAAACAAGCTAAGGAAGAGGCTAGCAAAAATAAAATAAAATAATTGAGCAAAAAAATAAAATAAAATATCAAAGCTAAGGAAAAAAAAAAATTATTAGATGAGTGTAATGTCTTGCTGGCAGATTCATAAAAATTATACATACCAAAAGTATTTTAAAGATTCCCTAAATAATAAATAAATGACGCATTTAGTATGAGGTAATTTTCATATTGAGTATAATTATTGGATATTTTTAAAACCTAAAAAAATAAATTTTATGAGTTTCACATTATCATATTTTAAGATAATCTTAAACCCATTTAATACGGAAAAAAATACTAGACCATAAAAGTAATATTACGGGAAAAAATATGTCCTAACCTTTCTCTCACCCATCCCGTCCATCTCTCTCTCATTCAGACCTAACTTTCTCTCACTCATCTCTTACTAGACCCGTCCCACCCATCTCTCTCTCTCTCATCCAGTTCCACCACTCTGTTGCCGGACTATCCTCTGCCGCCGCCACCATAGTATGATTCCTTTTTCACTTTTTTTGTGAAATTTTTTTCTTTCACGATTTGAGTTATTTTTTTATCTGGACTACAATTTCATATAGCTTTTTAATCTGTGATGTTATTTTTCTTTTCTTGTTGTTGAATCTGCATCGGCCTGGTTTTTTTATATAACTTTTGGTACCTGAAAGCAAGGCTGTGACAAAAAAAGGTAACTGAGATTCCAGATAGCTGTTGGAGAAAGTAGCTTTACTACAAGTTTTACTGCCAAGACTTTATACGAGCCATTAAGCCCATGATGTCTATGTGCAGGGCCTCTTTATTTTTTATATTCATTATTGTTTCATAATTTTTTATAATATTTTTTCTTACAAAAAATATACGTAAAACGAAAATAATTTTAAATTATAATTCTAAATTCACGAACTAAACATCTACTAAATAAACAAATTAGTGAAGATCTCGATCTAAAACAAAACAAGGGTTTCAAAAGTTGGAATTGATCCTTTAATACCACTCATCTTAGCAAAATTCTTCATATAAACTAAAATCTGTAAAACAATTAGAGTTGAAACTTAAAATGAAGAGAAAACAAAAGGCAATTACTTCTTTACGAAGGATTCAACCATCACCTTACGCCCCTCCTTGGAACGCCGAATCCGAGACATCCTTCCTTCAGACTCGTAGCTTTACAAAATAAACAAAGAAAGTTGGTGTAGTAAATGGCTTAATTCATTTAAAAAATATTATTTTTTTTAATTCACAATATTCTCGTACACAACCAAACATAATAATGTAATATTTTTGAGAATTTAAGAAAAATTTATATATAAAACCAAACACAATAATGTATTATTCATGAGAATTATATTACACTTCATCACTTTTTTAATAATATAATTCATACTAATTACTGTGTACCTAACGCCTCTAAAATCATAAGCGCGGTAAATATAAGATATTCATGTGTACGTCTAATATTATTAGGTTGTATGTGTGATTTTTTTCACGTTCATCAAACATTCAATCAATATTATGTATTTTGGATTATTATTAAAAGTTATATTCAAATAAATAAAGGGTTAAATAGACACACCAACGATATTATATAAGAATATTATGACTGATTTTATTGCCGAATTTAATATAATTTCACAAAAAAAATATATCTAACAAAATTTATTTTAAAATTGGGAACTTTACATAAATACTCATGTGTTTTAAATTCGTGATACTATTTCAAACTGGCTATATTTGCATTTTGTAAGGGTTGTTTTGTTTATTTATTTTTTAAATTTATGGGGACTCGTGAACGTTGTAATTCTTATTTTGGTTTGAATAACTAGTGTGTACGCAAGAAATTAGACTGCTTTTTTAAATACAATTGAAAATGTTCCGGGATGTTTAGTTGGATAATTCAAACTATAATTTGAATTATAGTTCATAGTTAATTATAGTGTTTTCTCTCATAAAAAATATACGTAAATTAAAAATAATTTTAATCACATAATTTTAATCTATAAACCAAACATCTCTTATAGTTAAGTTTTTATTTTCTTGGAACGTTCATTGTCAAGTTGATTAGTTTCCAATTCTCCTTACCATTTTTTTTTTTATTTATTTACAATATGAATCTATGATTATACTGCCGAATACTATACGTTTATAGTTTATTACATTTTCTAGGGAAAGTGGCACTTGTCAGCTTGTAGCTCACCAACCCCTCAAACTTGTGTTTCGAGGATTTACATATTTTTAGGCTACAAAAGAAACAGTGCAATTTACATGGTGAACTCTAATATATGCTGTTACTGGACTGCAACCATATATTAAAGAGCAAACATAATATATGATGCATCATTTGTTATTTCAGAGTTTATTTGATAGGTAAGTTCTACTAATAGTGTCAATTTCTAAACATTAAATCATATTAAAAATGCATTAGAAAAAAAATATACGGTTAAAACGGAAAGCGGACAATAAATTTTCACAGATTTTACACCCACGAAACAAACGACATGTAGTTTGTGATAGCAAACGACACCATATTTTTTTAACATAAAACTACATTTAGACGATTCAAATGAATGACTGCGAACTTTCAAGATATATATACCTAATAATACACCCTGAAACAAACGAGAAGAATGTTTATAAAGGAAAAAAAAAAGAAAGAAAAAGAAGAAGAATGAAGATAAGGGGCGATTAGTGTACGGTTTTAGAGAGTTGGTATTGGCATATATTTTTAGAATGGTCTACCGGTCAAGACATATATAATTATATATTTTTTGTATATTTATAAACTACATATATTTTTTGTGTATATTTATATTTTATAATAAAATAAAACTACAACAATTTAGTTAATATACATATTTTCATGTTATGTGTTCACTAATTGCTATAAAAAACATGTTTTGAAGATTAATTCAAATGAATAAGAAAAAAACGGTTTAAAAATTTATTTTTAACGGTTATGAACTTTCAAGCCCTTATCAAAAATCCAATATTGTTTTATATATAAGAAAAAAATATATTTATGTTTTTCTATGTTCTTACTTTTTATTCTATGTTCTTCACTTTTTATATTTTTTTTTACTTAAAATGATTCAACGTAAAAAAAGTGGTCAAAAAATAAAGAAAGAAGAGTGTTTTAAAAACTCACACCAAAAAAGAAAAAGTTTAAATGTTAAAAAGAAGAAGAATGAAGTTAGAACTTATTTGTTTACATCGATTAGACAATACATATAAAGTCAAATTCATGCAATTGCACGTGCCTACTTTTACGGTTTTTAAAAAAAGAAAATATTTTAAGACATTAAAATATTTAAAAGAAAATAATAAAATAAAAAGTTCATGATTTTTTTTTCTAGATTTATAGATTTTTTAGGTGGAAAGTCATTTTTCATCTTAAAAATCAATTTACAAGAATATATTTTTAAAAATGTTGGTGTCATTTTAATATTATCAAGAACACAAATACTAAAAGGCCTATATACATTGTAATTCATTAAAAAATACAATAAATCAGTCAATATACATATTTTTATGCTATGTATTTACTTAATTGCTATAAAAAATACATATTCAATGATTAATATACATTGTCATTTTTATAACTTAACATATACATCTTTAAATATAAATATACACACTTTATATATAAATATACACAAAATGATAAAATTATACATCTAGATCAGGTAAAAGTAACCGCCCGGATTAAAGACTAATATTTATTTTTAGGTGATTATAAATCATGATTTAAAATTTAATTTTGATATAGATCTTTATGAAATCTTAGGTCAAAATTAATATTTATTTAAAGTGATTATAAATGATGATTTAAAACTTAATTTAATGTTTTAAACTAACTCAAATTATGATTCTAAAACCACATCTCCTCTTGATTCAAGGTAATTCAAATCATTGATTTTAAATCATAATTTTAGAATCATGATTTGAACTCAAAATCATGAAAAAATCATGATTTAAATCCTCATACCAAACGAATTCCTAGTTATTCATAATCATCCGTAATATTTTAATGTGCAATTTATACTTGAAAATTTTGAGACTAATGGTATATTTGAACACCAACTTTCTAAAAGTAATATTCTAATTCACCCCGCAAAAGTGATGTTTAATTTGAAGTCTAAATTAGAAATTACGTACATTAAAGATTTGGTATTCAAAATTTCAAACATATTACTTATATCGACATCTCTAGTAAAAACTACACTAAATACATATTTATGAGCAGTGGGGGAGATATGTTGTAATGAGAAGGTGCTGCTGTCTTCTATTTCGTCCCCACTCAAAAAAAGAATTACATAATAATCCCCTTTAAAATAAAGATATTATACAACATTTTCAAAACGTAAAAACTCATTATTATATACTTGTGATGTTTTATGATATTTTTTTGATATATATATTTAGATAAATTTTGAAAAATACCATCGCACTTATTTGGTTTAATTTTAAATTTCGCTACAAATAAATCAAAGTTTTGCATTTTCTCCTTTACAAGCACAAAACGTTCCTTTTTTCTTAAGTGTTGTATAGCTTCTACTAAAAATACGTTCATTTTTTTCCTAAGTGTTTGTATACAAATTCCTACTGAATTTCAAGACTAGCTCTGTCACTGTTTCGTAGAGTAACTGAAACTCAGTAAATTTTTAAAAATATATTAAGACTAAAAAAATTTATAATAATTTTTATGTTGTTTTTTTAGAATTAAAATAATGTTTTATTTCTTACACCACATTTCAACGTGACAATGTTATATTTCAAATTTTCCTTTTCTCTAATATACACGAGAGGGAGAAAAGAAAAGGCCGGCCCATTTGGAGGGATGGCCCAGCTAATACGCGACCCAATTGAGAAAGAACTAGGGTTTTTCATGTATATATATCTTCTAGGGCTTCTTTCTCTTCGGCTTTCCATCCACTCCGCCAATCTCCTCCCCAGCCTCTGGAAGCAGCGCAGCATTGGAAACAGGTTTTGAGAACTGTTCTTTTGTTTGATTTTCGTGTTTCTTAACATAGTATCAATCTCATTTCACTGTATTGGATCACGTAATTCCTAGGTTTTTATGCATTTGATGCGTAATTTCTTCCTTGTTAACTTTCCTTTTCTCAGCAATTTCGGTTCGTTTGCCTATATTTCAGTTGCTTCTTAAACTTTCGGGAAACGAAAGAGAGGCTTTTTGAGTTTGTTTGGTTTTTTTTTTTTGTTAGGGTTTCGTATTTAGGGAAAAATCAAGTGATTTAGGAGATGGATTTGTTCTGTCTATACTTGTGTGTTTGCTTAGTTGTGTAGTGAAGATTGATGTTTAAGTAGTATTGTTGTTTCATTTTAGTTATTGTTCATGATCTATGTTCTAACGCTAGATTTCCATTCTTAGTGGTTTGATATTTTTTGTGAAATTTTTATTAAAACGGATATTATTTGTCAATTTTGAACTTTGAACTACATTTTTTCTGGGATGTAAATGCATTTGATATATTATGATTTTCCATGGTGTTGAAAGATTTCATTTTCTTAATGTCATTTATGTGTAATTATATGCAGAACTTTTTTGAACTTGTATCTTTGACTTGGAAATGATTGCCATAAATTTCGTTAATGATTTTATATTGATTACATCCTTGATGGGTTTATCTAAGATAAATTGATAACTGAACCAGGTAATGGCTCCTAAACAGCCCAACACGGGCCTTTTTGTTGGATTGAATAAAGGTCATGTTGTGACCAAGAAGGAACTGGCTGCAAAACCCTCTGATCGCAAAGGAGTAAGTTGATTCTACTGGATGCTCAGTTTTTCAATTTTGTCGAGGTTCTTGTGTTTTGGGTTATGTTAATTGTTCAATTCATTTTTGTGCCTCAACCATTTCATACCATGATCTCATGCATTTTGATATTTTATTTAGTATTTGGGCATCTTTATTATTTTGAAGGTAGATCTTTTGTTGTATTATTTTCTAAGCTTTGAAATGATTGGCATTATCACAGAATGTTTTAATTGCTTTTTATTTTCTTACATGTAGAAAACAAGTAAGAGGGTCCATTTCGTTAGAAACTTAATCCGTGAAGTCGCCGGTTTTGCACCTTACGAGAAGAGAATTACTGAGCTTCTGAAGGTTGGGAAGGACAAGCGTGCACTGAAAGTGGCTAAGAGAAAGCTTGGTACCCACAAGAGGGCAAAGAAGAAGCGTGAGGAGATGGCCAACGTTCTCCGCAAGATGAGGTAAGAATCGAATTACCTAATTAGTAAAATGCATAGGAAAATTGGATTGGGGTTTCTCTTTCAGCATCTCATTTTCTTTTGTGATTTGTTTGCAGAGCTGGTGGAGGTGGAGAGAAGAAGAAATGAGAGATCTTTCTGATTTACTTCTTAGAAATCCAACTCTATAGTGAAGTCAATTTAGTTTGTGCAACATTTTGATCGGAGACTAGTTTATTTAAAAGATTTTGTTTGTTT
Source organism: Morus alba (assembly GCA_012066045.3). Taxonomy (NCBI): domain Eukaryota; kingdom Viridiplantae; phylum Streptophyta; class Magnoliopsida; order Rosales; family Moraceae; genus Morus; species Morus alba. The sequence continues at coordinate 3,030,020 of CP050234.2, forward strand.
TCAAATGTTGAATTGACTGATGAATCATTGAATGCATGTATTGCATGTATTGCTCTTTCGTCTCAATATTAAGGTTTTTGACGGTGTGCAACCATTTTTGGATGGACATATTTATTTTCCAATTAGAATAGTGCTGTTTCTACTATCTATTTTGTTTTCCGAAAGGATGACTGCCAATCGATTAATTTTTTGAAACCCCACTCAAATTTTTTGAGAATTACTTTTGTTCCACAAGTTTTACTGTTAAACTAGCTGATTATGCCATAGAGAACATGATTAGCGTGGTTTCTCATTTTTTTCATTTCCAGTGGTACTGTGGTTGAATCCCAACTCCCATCTTGAAAATTGTTGGCTGATAATAATATCATCTTTTATCGGGAAAATGATGGAAAACGATTTAAAAATAGGGAGAAAGAGGAAAATAAGCTAAAATTTGAGATGAATTAAAATTAATAGGCTAATAGTTTACATAAGTTAATAAATAGGTCAAATTATTATTTTCGTCCATAACTTGTCTGGTTATGAATCATAACTTGACAAGTTATTATTCATAATTGTCCATAACTTGTCCGGTTATAAACCATAACTTGACAAGTTTGTCCATAATTTATCTGGTTATGAACGATAACTTGACAAGTTATGGCCTATTAATTTTTATAACTAAAAATTGGCCTATTTCTTTTTTTAAGCTTTTCATATTGGCCTATTTTCTACTATTTCCCTTAAAAAATATTTAATACTTGCTTAAGGAAACGCCAAAAACATCACATTTTGTGACTTGACCAACTCGGTTATCAAGATCCAAATCCTAAAGTTATCAAGGAGACCATTAGAGAGAGATCGGTTAGTTATACAAAACTATTTGTATTTATTAGAATGAACTCCCATTCAAAAAAAAAAAAAAAAAAAAAAATAAAAGGGAAAATGTATCAGCAAATTACATTTTTTTTTTTTTTTTTTTTTTAATTAAAAAAATTTATACATAAGCAGAAACTTGTTTTTTGACTTCAGATCATCTAATGTCAACTCTCACGTCACCTCACCTAAAATAACAAACAAAATCGTGGCAATTCTCAAATTTCTTAATTGCCAATTTTTTTTTATTGGGAATCAATGAACTCATCTATGGTGCACGGACATTCGCTCAAGTCAATATTCGATAAAAATGTTCTCGTCCAGGATTTTCTTATATCCACAACCAAACAGGGGTTATGACCAAAACACATATACAAATACATGTAACATCACATATGAACATCATCGTACCTAACCGACCTTCACCATCTTCCATTGACTGGTAGTTTTCAAAACTCCCATTTCTCTCCCTTACCACTCAAGCTCTTATTCATGGAGATTCCTCCTCATCTAATACTCTCTCATTCATGGAGAATCCCTCAGAAACACTCCCAGAAGACGTCTCAGATCCTTCACCTTCTCTCGGAGAATTCTCCGGCCATGATCTCTGCGTCGAGCTCGAATCTCTCCAGGCGAAGTCGTTGGCCATGGAAGACACCCTAAATCTCCTCCGCCGCGAGCGAGACGAGGCTTTAGCTCAGACCGCACATTTGATCGTCGTTGTCGGAGTTATCTCAAGTGAAAAGGACTCTCTTTTGGACAGACTTAGCGGGATCGAAGCTTACGCGAGAGAAAAACAAGATGAGTTTGCGGCAAGAATCCAGAGGCTTGAAAACGAAGCGGGATTTTTGGGGAGAGAATCGAAGAACTTGAAATCGCGAGAGAACGAAGCAGTGATTTCTTGTTGAAGTTTTCGGACTCAGTAAGGTCCGTGAAGGAGAGCTTGTGTAGGATCATCAATAATGTGGCTGCTAACAATGACGTAAAAATTAGCGATTTGAGCGGTATAGAATCGGATTTGAACGAAGGATTGAGGATGATCACAAGTCTTTCTTCAGAAGCTGAAGAGAAGGTGAACGAATATATAGAAATTAGGAAGAAGGAGAAGAGGGAATTGGAGAATAGTGTGGTGAGTTTGACTGAAGAAAATAGGGACATTAACAATTTGCTGAGAGTTGCCTTGTTGGAGAAGGAAGCTGTGGAGAGGAAGTTGAAAGGGAATAGCGAGCACAAGAGAGTGGCCATTTTGGAGATGGCAGAGAGAGGTCTGCAGATAGCTGGGTTTGGATTTATGATGGGAAGTGGGAATGCTAAGCAATTTTCAGAGAGTTCGGGGGCTAAGTCGGATAGTAGCGAGTGCGAAGAGGAGATTGTTAGCCTGGTATGTTGATGTGTTTTTCGAGTGGATCCAAGGAATTCCACTTTTAGAGAATTGATATTCGAATTTATCACTTTTATGGAAAATTTAAGACTAATTTACACATTAAAGGTATCATGATGAATAGCTAGACTTCAAAAGTGGTACCGAACCCAATTTACACTGTTCTGAAGATATTCACAGATTGGTTTTGGTATATTGAGTATGTTTTAAATTACACCCTTTTTTCTTTAGTATAGACAATTTGAAATCTGTGTATTAACTAGATGATTAGCCTTTGAGTTTTGGGTTTTGCTCTCTGCTGAATGCTTATAATTGTTGAAATCTATGTTGAGTTTGATGATGTGTTTACTTGTAACTGTTGTTGCCAGGCATCAACTGTGGAGAGGATAATGAAGAATTTACGGATTGAGATTACTCAGTTGAGAAGATCTTTGGAAGAATCTAGGTATCCCATCAGTAGACTGATCACTCAATACAAAAAAAAAGGATTCAAAAGAACGTCTTATAGAACGGTTCAGCTCAAACGACTAACGGTGCACTTTTGAGTACGTCTTTAGGTGGTTTTCTATTACTCGGGTCTTAATATCAGTTCCATACCAGGTCAGATACTGAGCGCCTGCAGAGTCTTACAGAGAAACAAGCTCAATATATTGCAGAAAACACGATGTACATCAAGGAGTTAGAAGAAAGAGAGAGGGTGTTGGCTCAAAATGTAGTAACTTGATTCATAATTTCATGAAAATTTGCTTTATGCTTTGTTCTGCTAACATTTTCCCTCGTTTTTTTGCTTAAAGGTTGAGGAGCTCTTGATGGAAATTAAAGAAACCGAAGCAGAGGTAGCAAGATGGAGGGAAGCTTGTGAGTTAGAGGTTGAAGCTGGGAAAGTGGTGATTGGAGAACGTGACAAAGTGGTAAAAAACAAACTTTTCTTGGTCATTTGGTATTTTTGGAATTTATCTTCAACAAAATTTGTGCTTCATTAGGTTGCCATTCTGAAGCAAGAATTGGAGAAAAATAAGGCTGCTTTTGACATATCAAACGGAAAACTAAAACTGAAGGAAGAACTTGCAGCTGCAGCAATGGCTGCGCAGGCTGCGGCGGAGAAGTCCCTAGAGCTAGCTGACAGCAGGGCTGTGGGACTCCGTGAGCAGATAGAGGAACTATCGAGACAATTAGAAGAGGCAGAGAGCCAAGAGCGAAGTAGTCGTAGGGTGAGACATATATGTTGGCCATGGCGAGCCCTCAAAGCAAATGCAATGTAAATAATAGATTGCGAGATGTACGCGGATGCTACCAGAAATGCAAGCTATTTTTTTAGTCTGATGTATCATTCTGTTGAGCTACGAATGATTTAGTTCAATTTCTTTACGGCCATTCTTAGATGTGTCTCTACCTTCTGTCTTTTTGTTTTTGAAGGATCTTCTATAAAGTCTAGTCTCAATCTCAAAGATTCCATTAAACTGTAAGTTAAAATGCTATTATCATTTATAGTAACAGTTAGTTTGCTTGTGCGTGTAAAAACTTTGGCACATTTAGTAACAAGTATTTATGTATGTATGTATGTATGTATGTATGTATTCTTTTGTTGTTGAGAATGTATAGTTGAAACTGGTTGTGTACATATTATTACAAAAGCATAGAAAGCAGCAACAATAAAACAAGGTGGAATTACAAGGCAACTTCATATTACCACAAATAGATAATTTCCCTTTCCTACAAGTGACAACAAAACATGTCTTGCAATACAGAAAATCTTTACATTTACTTTACTCAAATCCCTCTTTGATTGGTTAATCGAAAAGCCCTCCAACTTCCTTTTTCATTAAGGCCTTAACCTGAGGATAAATAGTATACTTACTGTCAATGAATATAATTACATACAAGGAAAAGAGTGACAATGGAAAATAAATACTTCCATGAAGTATGAACAAAAAAATCAAAAGATTAAAAACTTGGAATGAAAAGAGGTACCTGCTTCCCTGAAAGACCAATATGCTTCAGATCATCAAGCTGCAAGAAATTTAAGGTTTTTTAGTTAATCACCATAATATTTTCTCTGCGCATATATGTACAGTTCTACTTTTATTGATGATACTTACATTCTTGAAGGGCTCTGGAGATTCTTCACGCATTTCGAGGATATATATTGCTCTCTTCTCTCCAATGCCCTATGTTGAAATAAACACAAATTATGACAAAGGAACCTACAAACAATATTCTAGTTCTGAGAGGATAATGCTTCTTACCTTTAATTTCTTCAAGTCTTGCCTGTTGAAAAAAGTGAAACAAAGAAATAAGATGTTAGACTTGTTTGTCTTGGATATTATACGAAAATATAGCATTGATGGGACAAAACTATTTTCATTAACTTCCGTTTGGAACAAACTATAGTTAGAAATTGAATCAGATTACTTACTTCTCAGCTGTATTTAGAAACCTCAGATATTCGTGGACAAGTGAGTTCTGCAACAATAAAATAACATGAAGGATACATTTATGAAATTATTTGGACTGAAAATAATTGTAACGTAATAATTATACCTTCATCCCAGAACTGCGAGCGCTAAATGTTCCCCAAGGGCTGTTGACATTTTTAACATTCCATTTATCCTCCATCATAGTGCTCCGTTCAGTAACTGGAGTTTTTGGTTCCAAAACATCAGTGGAGACTAAAGCATGAGATGAAGCATCCTTTTCTGCCGTTTTCAAGCAAAACGGAGTTGGAGTTGCAGAACAAAGGGCTTTTAAGCTGTTCGATAGTTCTCGCAGCCTCAAACTAATTGGCGGCGAGTTATCATCAACGACTAGTGAATTCTTGTTATCATTTGCAATGTTTTGGCCTATATAACAATTATGGTATACATAAAGTCAAAAAATTTCACATCTAACAATATAAACTTAGCTTTCAAGATTCAAATAAATAAAACCAACCTTCTGGGGCAGACAATGACTTTGTGTCTATGTTGACATCAACATAAGGAGTAGCATCCTCAGGATGATTTTCACCATACTCGGAAGCCTAGAAAAAAATGTCACACGATTATTTTAATCTTCGCAAATCTCACATATTTTAGTGCTTTTGTTATGCAATTTTTTTATTACCTTTCCCACTGTAGGAGTAAATTGTGCATTTTGAGGCTCATGAGTCGTTTCATCGGTTTTTAAGCAAAAAACTTGTGCATTGTGAGACTCGAATGATAAATGGTCCTGCATGGAGGGAAAAAAAAATCATCTCTATCAGAAACTCCCAATTACAGAATGTTGCTTCTTGCTGAAACTGAACATTACCTTTTCCACTATAGAAGTGGGTTCTGTATGCTTAAGAACAATTGGTAATGCATTGCCCTATATCAATGTCAATTGAGGTCAGCAACACCTTTCAAATTTAAGGTATTATAAAGCAAAGGAAGTTTAGAAAACGGATCAAATTACCTCTTCTGAAGGCACTGTGATATCAGTGACATGTTCAGCGGGCTTTCCTGCAAAAATAAATAAATCAATAAACAAGGTAATAGTGTTACCAGAGTGAACCTACAAATTATTCAAAGCAGAAGTGATATAAACTAAATCAAGGAAAAATCCTTTGAAAACTCACCTCTTCCTTCACTATAGTCTCAACAGTTGAGACGTTTTTTACAACTGAACTTGCCTGCATTAAGATTTACAAAGATTAAAAAGAAAAAAGGTGATTATTAAACTTTATTTTGCCTAACATAAATAAAGAAAAATATTTTGTCATTTTCTATTTTTATGCGAACTCAAATAAGACATTACCTTGTTTGATGGAGTAAAATCACCTGCTTCACCAAATAATTTCCTTATAAAAGAAAAAGAAACAAAGTTTCAATTTGGATATCAATCTTTTGGCAGGAAAATAAATTAACCTATTCAAATGGGAATACAAAATCAATTTTGTAAGTACCTTCCTTTCACTTTAAAGGATGTACCAACATTGAGTTTCTTTTCAGAAAGAGGAACTCGGGAGCTAGCTTGTTTCTTTGCAGTAGCAGAAACAGTCCTAGGTAGCTGGCTTTTCTTTGACGAAATTGTCATCGGTCTTATCAAACTATGAACCTTCTTTGTCGAGTCGATGACATACCGGTTAATCTTTTGACAAGAGCGAGATGCCAATTTCACCGTGTTTATGGAATCTTGGCAAAACGTTGGGTTCTATAACCGAAAGAAGAATTATAAATTATATGAAACAAATATATGGTCAACAACTCAAAAAAAGAGAAAACAAAACTTGAAGAAAAGCCTCACCAAGCAAGCAACCATCAAAACTTTGTTGACACCTCCAAGAGAATCTTGTAATATGCGTGCCATTTTACTTTCTCTGTAGGGCACATGTCTTTCATTGACACTCAAAGCATGAATGACATTCAACAAAGCATATATGGACTTGTTGACTTTAGTCTGCTCAACAACATTAAGGCTTTCACTACTCTTTCTTCGAACATCTTCATAACCTGATAAAGAGGTGTGAATTTTTCTTTTTAATCCAATAAGAAAACAGGCAGAAAGAAAAAAACTGTGAAATGGTAGTTAATTCTGATGCAAGTAAAATTTAGAACCTGCTAAATCAACAAAATTCATCTTGCTCACAGCAAGAGTGTCTAACTTTTCACTGGTAGCTGAGATATGAACTATCAATCCCTTGTGGCCCTTACGAGAAAGCTCAGTTACCGCCTTTTGTGTTGGTTTACGTAAACCGAATTCAACATATAACCTTTGAAAATCTGAAATTGATTTCAAGGGAACCTGGAAAATGAAACATCATAAGATGTAACAAAGGCTGAAATATTGTTTTCTATAATCCAACAAACTAAAAGACCAAATAACTTGCCCGAGAAAGTCCCTTAAGTTGAATTTTTCCTTGTTTGTCTTCCAATACAAAAACCGCTTGCTGCTTCGAATCCAATAGGTCACAAACACGATCCTGGTAAACCTCATAGAAAGAAATAGTGACTGATTTTCCAGTATCCTCGGCCAGTGAGAGAATTTCAGCTATTGCAAGTGCTGCCAATCCAGGCTTCTCAGTTGAACCCTTAAAAGTTGAGTGATTTTTTTTGTCAATTATAAGAATAATTCATCCAAAGAAAACAATATAGGAACACTATTGGTGTGTATACATACATACATACATACATACATAGATACATACATATATATATATATATATATATATATACACACATAGATAACCAAAGGAGAGCTAAACCCACCTGAGTTAAGGAAGTCTTTCCACTGCCTCTTGCTCCATAGGCAATAACAGTGGCGTTACAACCATCAAAAACCCCAGAAATTAGAGGTTTCACTTCTCTTGAAAATATCAACTCATTGTCTTCACTTTGCTCATAGCAATAGTCCAGTTCATAAGAATCCTTACGACTGTATATGAAAAAAAAAAAAAAAAAAAACAACAAAGAAATTGGCTTTCATTGTGCAGTGAAAAAAACAACTAAAAGCAAACCCAACAAGTAAAACCAAAATTCAAACTTTCTATTTCCCTCTTTTTTTTATTTTTTTTTTTTTTCTCAGAAACCAAACAAACTTACAATTTTGCTCGCTCTTAAAAAGAAAAGAAAGAAAGCCGAATTGAAGAGTACCTTGCAGAGTGGTCTCCGAAAGTGACGGTGACGGGATCGGAAGCGTCCCCGTTGGGCTTGTTCACGGAGATCCAAGAAGACCCAGTTGGGAATTCAGCTTCCTGGTCGGAAAAGCCCCTGATTTTGGCTATTAGGCGAACCTTTCGCGAGCCAATCACGTTGTTGTTGTTGTTGTTGGGGAGATTGGAAGCGCAGAGTGCCATGGAAGATCGATCAAAGAACTCGAGGATCTTGCAATGGAAGACGAGAGAAGTCTCGATTTGGAGTTTTAAAAGAAGATTTTTCTCAGGAGTCTGGTCTGCTTGCAGAGGAAGATTGGGAATTCTGGAATTATTTTGGTTGGTAAGTAGCCGTTAGGGCTTGACGGGGCTGAGGGGGCTTTTCAAATTTTGCAGGCCTGGCGCTCAGCTGACGCTCCATGGAACTTTTAAAAAAAAAAAAAGAAAAGAAAAGAAAATATATCTAATGCGTAAATGGGAAAAAAGGAAATTACCTATAAAAGAAAATTGGAAAAGAGTTTTTTCTTTTTTCTTTTTTTTTTTCTTTTGCTTTTATGAGTAAAATTTGGAATAAGTTAAAGGATGGGTTTCATTTGTATTTGGGAGTTAAAGAAAATGGGCAAATTTTTTTTTTTTTGTTTTACGAGTAAAAATTTGGAAAAAGTTAAAAGGATGGTTTTCATTTGATCTCCCGTTTATTTCACCTATTCGAGTTTTACTACAGTAAAAAAAACTCTAAGAAACAGTCACATTTAATTTTTTTTTACTATAATAAAAAATTCTCACTTAAAGTTATATCTCAACTTAAATTAAAAATTTAAATCAACAAACTAAGGCCTCGTTTACTTTGCGGATTTGAGTTTTTAATTCAAACTGAGATGTGACATTTTTTTAGAGTTTTTTACTTTAGCAAAAAAAGTTAGATGTGACATGTTCTGAGAATTTTTTATTGTAAAAATTTAAAACTAAAAACTCAATTCAGTGAAATGAACGATGTCTAAACGGGCCATTTATTCTTTTCTTTACCCTTCAACTCCCACTGTGGTAACTCCGCAGGATTGCTAATCATTTTTAACTGTATATAGCGGGTGGGATCCTAATAATGGGATTCATTCTCTCTCTATACGAAGTTGATGCGAAGTTGTTATCTTTTCGTTTGATGTACAAGGAATGAATGAAGAAGATGGACTTCCTTGGAAAAGCAATTATATGGTAAAGGTACAGAAAGAGAAAAATGTCTCTCTTTAAAAAGAAATGCTCGACAAATCGACAAAGTTGATATACAATCTTACAAAACAAACGACATGTCGTTTGCTACCAGAAAACAACAAACCCCTGTATACGACAATCAACATGTTGTTTGGCCATCAAAACGACACCAAACTTTAGCATGGAAGCGTCGTTTTGGCGGTTAAACAGGAACGAACAAACGTATTAACTACGAAATCAAGTCGGTCATCAAACTACCCGTCATTAACTCATCTTTTAGCAGAAAACGAGGAGGCCCTACAGAGTACAGGCTAAACTCTTGCATTTTCCAGCCGCCAAACGGACTGGCGATAAAACAGAAAACTGAAAACTTTAGTTGTCGTTTCTGAATCGGATTATTGGGTTGGAGACGATGGAGAGCGCGAAGAAGACGACATCGGTGTGCGACGTTGAAGCCCTGAAGAAATGCTTGGAAGAGACCAAGGGAGACTATTTCAAGTGCCAGTCCCAGATTGAGGCCTTCAAATCTTCGTGTTCCCATAAGAAACCCACCCAAAAATCCCTAGAATCACCCCCAAATCCCAATAATAATCTGGCCTCACCCTGATCTCTTATCAAGATCTTGGAGGGGATTTTTTCTTTTTATTTTATTTTTTATTGCGAGATCTTCAATAAATTTTGCGACTTTAACCCAATTGGGTTCTGTATTAGATTCTATTGAATTTCTATTGTGTTATTATTATATATATATTTTTTCAATTGAACATGGTGAAATATTCAATCTTGCTTTTGAAGCATTAGCTTATGTTGAATGTTTGTGATGTTTTGAAGGGGCAGTTTCTTTTCGTTTTGAATAACAGTACAATCCCTATTATGTTTTCTGTTGATTAGGATGTACCTTTGAAGTTTGAACAATATTCATACAAATGGAGTGAAAAGGAAAAACAATTCATTATTGCGTTGAAGAAATGAACAAGAAAAGTATCTGTAATGGAATATCTATCTTCTGCTTTCAACTGTCTGTTTCACTTAAGTAATTAGGTATATAGAGCTCATAAAAGAGAATGGCTAGTAGTTGCTAGCTCATTTTGCTATAGAACTTAAAACCAACTGAAAAAGGAAAGAATTAATGTTTTGCCCATCAGCATATACTACAACTCTTCCTACATGTCCCGTAGTAATCAGGAGAACCAACCATGAAGACAGGGTTTCTTTCGCACTCTCCCATGGCAGCCCACCTGGGGCAATTTTCATCCTGATCAGAGCATTCATCGTCATACGATTTGGATGAGGTAACTTCTCCACCGATGGCTTTTGCATGAAAGAGTTTGGTGGCACACCACATTTGCCCCTCCTGCACCGGGCATCTTGCGTGTGAGCTGCTAGGGTCAGGAGTTGTGTCAGGACGGATGTTGAAGAACAGAATTGCGTTGCCTTTAGTTGGTCTTAGGATGTTGTCACTCTTTGTACAATCCGACCAATTATTGCCTTTCACCTGACACATTTTAAGGTATAGTGATTTTGAATCTAACATGTGCTAATTAATACTCGTACCATGATTTAGAAATAGTGTGTCCCGATAGCGAGAATATATCGGACAACATTATAAAAAAAGAGTTGGCAATGTTGCTAACAGAAATGTTGTCAATGTTGTTGACATATGAAATGATTTCTTTTGAAATTATTTGTGTTAGCAATGTTGCTAAACTTAACATTTTTCAAGTTGTGAGCTTTTTCCCAACCAGGTTGAATATAATTTTTCCATGCCTTAAGATAGATGGTTTTCCTCTCACCTCTGAGTCTGGGAACAGAATCTGGCCACCATGGGCGACATTTGAGAGATACAAGATGACTGTTGCAATCAAAGGCTTACTTTGTTGCAGTAAGGAACTGTTACCAAAGTAATTTAAGTCCTTTTGAGAATCCTCATTCTCATAACGCCATACCTGCAAAGCTTTTCCATTCTCTGAAGGAAAAATAAGAGCAAAACAAGAGTACATCATACAGAATCAGAAAGGTACATTAAGCAAGATTCAAAGTTCAAAACTAGGAGATGAAATACTAATCTTTTTGGCATCAAGGGAAAATACCTTTAGGAAGGAAAGTCCAGGCTGAAATTCTTTCCTCAATCCTTGAAACTACCTCGTCCTGGAAAAACGAAAAGTTATTTTGAGTAAAACTAACAATCACAAAGGTCTAGGTGCGATATCACTATGCTTGCAAGAGCCACCTGATCAGTGATGATTAAATATTGATCTTAAAAATCAGCACATACACTTTAACAACACTGGTGGTATATAGAAAACACTATATACCACATCAAAATGAAAAAGTACATAAAAGTTGCCAGTTCAAAACACTGGTAGGGTATTTTTTTGTATCATACCAAAAGAAATCTCATAAATCTGTATACACCTCAGAGTTAGTAAAGCATGAAAATTTTGTAAAAGTGAGACTCTTTTTTATTCCTGTTTAATTAATAAAATCCAGGGAAGAAAAGAAACGGCATGAAATCTTACAACTATGTTGTCAGGAGTTTCCGAGCCCTTTAGCTGGCCTTTTGTGATGGTGTCTCCTGAGCCATTACCATCACTTGAAGATTTTTCATTTCCTTTATGTACCTAAGCAAGTGTACGTCTTAAAGAACTGTTCAAAGCATAAACAATTGAGATATCGAAAGCAAGGCAAGGCAGCACGGGAGAGTATATAATTACCAAAGAAATCAGGTAGTCACACTCCTCATCCGATAGGAAATCTTGATACAAGAAGACCCTATTTCAAAGAATACCAAACTCAGAATACCAGATAAAACTGCATATGCATCTCAAGAAAGACTGAATTGGAACCTCATATGATATATGGATAGTGAAATGACAAGTGTATGAAATATAAAGAAGTAACAATTAACAAGCATCAAATAAGAAGCTCATCTATGTACCTGACCTTGGTCGCCAAGAGAGTTGAACAACCCGTGAAGGGTCAATTACGTTGGAATGAACCGAAAAGCTCAGTTTTTTGTTGGTTATCTGGTTGGTTTCCTTGCTCCTTAATTCCTTCCGGCTACTAAAAATATCAATAGCAAAACGTTACCAAGAAATAAACGAAGAACTGAAGAATTAAAAAAAACAAAACAACAAAAAACTGTAAAAGGCATTGCTTGGAAATTCAGTAACTCGGTTTAATCAATAGCATAAATGAAGAAGGAATATTGTATAGTAAGATATGAAAAAAGAGGAAAAATACATTTATCCACAGCATCATAAAAGAACCCAGATCAAGAAAACACCATCAGTTTCGAAGCTGCTTATAATATAGTGAGATTTACGAAAGATTCATTGATATCCAATTATCCATGCATTAAGCAAACATAACAACAAAACAGAAACAGAGTAAACAGGATTTTCATCCGAATTAGAAGGAAAGTTGCAAACTTTGACGTGAATTCTACAACGCCCATCAAACGTTAATTTAGTAAGAGACGCACAATGAGAGAATTAAGATGGGTTCCTTACATTCCGGAAGGAGAACAGCTAAGAAAAGAAGCAGAAGAAACCGCCAAAAGGAGAAGGAAAGAGAGAAAGGAAGCCATTGGTGAGTGAAGAGAACGCCAAATTTTCCAAGAGAACGAAAACTGAACCAATCGAGCGTGAAATTTGCTGCCAAGAGATTTGAAGTAACTCTTTATTTGTATTTTTAGCTTTATTCGTTTTGGCTATGTGCTTTTTCTCGTGCACTTCCCAAGCTTGGAATATTATTATTGTTTTTTATTCTTTTCCCTTTTACGCAATCTCGGAATATATATATATATATATATATATATATATATATATAAAGGACTTGTTTGTTTACTTGCTTCAAATCTTAACTCAAAATTTTATTATAAAATTTTCTTACAAAAGTTTTTAACATTTTTTATTACGGTAATTTCTCTCACATAAATTTATTTTTTAACTCAAATTTTTAACTCGAAAGAATGAAATAAAAACTAAAAAAAAGTATACTGAAGATATAAAAAAATATAATATAATATTTTTACCAAATTGACATGTAAATTTAACACAAAAACATTTCAAAATTGTATAATACCGGTAGTAATATCCATCATTTCTTTTTTCGGAAGGGGATTTTGGCTGCTAAAAATTAGTGGCAAATTTCCTTTTATGATATAGGTGTTCAAATATTTCATCTTCATGTTGTAGCTCATTTCAGGCACGGTACGCTAATAAACTCTTTATTAATATATCACTAAAATACATGCAGAGAACAAAATCAGTCATTACAATAGCACAAGTTCAACTCAAAACGAAATTTACAAAATGAATAAATGAATATGATCCTCTGCAAACATATTCCTATTCTTCTCTCTCATTTAGCCTCAAATTACTATAATCAATCATCCCTGCTATGTGACATCTTAAACACAAGGTGACCAGACTCATCCTTGTCAAAGATACGATCAATCAGCTCGTCCCAGGTTTCTTTGCCCCTCGTTTTCCTGGATGATCCGAAAGAAGATTCGCCACTTGATTCGGGCGAGTTGTCCCAAGGCTCGTCAGCAAAGGTTCCATACTGAGAAGGTGGTGCGTATGCATGAGGCACGGACAGTTTAACAGCTCTCTGAAGTGCAGCCCGGTACTCCTCACTTTTCTCTTTGGCTAATGTCTCTTGCCGTTCCATCCTTTGCTTTGCTGGAATCTCCATTATATGATCTTTCTCCAACATTATCTGTATCAAGGGGAAAAGGATGCAAAATTGAGATTATTGGGGAAAAAAATGGTCTGTTCAAGGATTGCTCTTCTCATAAGTCTAGTTAACCCCTTCTTTCTTTCCTTTTCCTTTTCTTTTCCTTTTTCAAAGAATCTATGCTTTTCTTATACAAGGAAACTGATGTAGGACAGTAGGGAGGAAAGGGAATAGTCAGAGAGAGAGAGAGTAGAATTACCAAAAGAAGAGAGTTCAGAATTGAACGAAAATCGAGCAAGATAAAACGTGAAAAATAAGAGATATTAAGTAGTCTAAACCTTGCTTAAGAGACATATAAGACTTACATCTAGAGCTCTCTGGGCTTCTCTCTCTATCCAAATGATAGCATGATCAGAAGTGGCATTACAAGAAAGTACTATGTGTTCAAACCTCCCATCTACTGGCACTGCTGTCCTTACAACTGGGGGAAACCTTCCCATCCTGTAAAAAAATAAATAAATAAAAAATTCCACGGATGGAATTCCAAGAGTTTAGCAATTTTCCGCAACTCGTAATAGGCCAAAAAACTACAGACATCTTCGGTTCTCAACGTTTAATTGGTTCCAGATCAGGAAACGTTTCAGTATGAAATCTATTTGTCTTGGCTAGATGAAGCACAAGTAATATATATTGAACAGCATTATATGACGCAACTTAGAGAGAGAACTCAGCATGCGTATCTTAGAAATATATGATGATGAAGTGTGCACTATTCTTGAACTTATAATGTGCATGCAACATTTTGGATCTATAATATTGTAAATCTTAAATCCAAAATTTTATATGATCAGACTAGTATAAAATCATACAAAAAGTTAAAACACTCGCTCTTATGGGGCACTAAGGGAGTAAGAAAAAATACGAAACTAGTTTGGATTTTTGTTTAAAAGATTCAAAGATCGAAAATTGGACCTAAAAACTGCACCTATCCAAGAATTATGTGCGATGTTTAACTTATGAACCTAAAAACAGCACCTATCAAGAACTATGTGCGATGTTTAACTTATGAACCTATAGGTTAGCCCATATTTCTAAGCCAGACATGAATACTACATGTTCAGAATCATTATTAATAATCGAGATGCCTTAAATATGCTTATTTCTTCCTTAAACAAAGTGTTTGCTTATATTTTTTCTCCGCTCTTTTAAACTTGCATGGGATTGGTATGACAGGCCCAACAAGCACTACCAATTTACCATATCTCTGATACAAAACTTAGATAATAACCACACTAGCATTCAGAACACAAGGAACATAAACATAGAAAAAGAGTACAGCTTGAGCTGCAGGATATTCTATTAGTGACAAAACGTCTCCGGTAATTGAGAATATGAAAAATTATACACACAGCGTGTACGTACTTGAAAGGTTTTCTCTCAACAATGTGATAGAGGCGGCCGGGTGCATACAGCCTCCTGGGATCTTTGATCATCTTCTCTTCTGGTATGCATGTGTCCCTCATGCATCTTAGACATAGTAGGCACGGCAAACTGTTCAATGAAGAGAATCAAGCTTTATCAAGAAGTTGAATCGAAATAAGTGTGTGGACTATAATATAATTGAACAAGTTGTGAACTAAGCTCAAAGATACAGCTGTAGCTTCTTCAATGAAATCAGCTTTTAGAACATTGTTGATTTATTATAAAAATTCCTTTTGTAGCAAATGGAATGCAAAAAATGTCATTTCTATAGGTAGCAATGCGAATAAAAATATAATCTTAAAAAGAGCTATAACTTAAAGGATGACCAGAGACAACGTTACCAGAAAAGTGACTTGAATATGTCTTCCAAAGGTGTGGCTGTGCGGGGTAAGAAGTCATCCTGATTCAGTGTAAAAATCATAATCAACTCTAAAGAGCATACTTGCAGCTAAAATTGTGACATATGTTTAAAATTTAAATGTCCAACATTATTTACCACACAAAAAGTATCATAAGCAGATAAGACATATTTATGCAGTCACTAAGGTACTATGTTTCTTTCATATTGTATGTTACTCAACATTTTATTTTAGAAATGAAAACTTGAAGAAATACCAATAAACAATGAACTCCAATTTTTCTCTCTATAATCTCAGCTCGAAGTAAAGCTTTGATTTCCAGCATCACCAACAAACACAAAGACTGTCAAAAATCTTTACTAGACACATATTGAGTTGGACTTCTGCCTATTGAGTTGAAACAACAATACCAAACAAAAAAAAAAAAAAAAAAAAAAATGATCAAGAACTTGCCTGAAGCACAACGGAGTTGATAACGTCTGCATATCTAACTGCTAAATTTAAGGACACACACCTGGCAGGTGCAATGGCATAACACCTGATTCTTCTCCGGTCAATGTCTCCCAATTTATCCCGGTTTTGCACCGCTAACATTGTTAACAATGCTGCTACACCTGACCCCAAAGAGTGCCCAGCAAAAGTCAAAGTATAATGTGGATACTTCAACACCAAATCCTTCAAAACCTCACGTTCCGTGTGCAAAACCCATCCTGCGGCCTTCAATAGCCCATTGTGAACATACCCACCATCAAACTTCCTCTTTCCCAGCTTATTATCCAGTAAAACTGCATAGTCACTTTCCTTTGCCAAATTAAGCCCCCTAAATGCAAGAACTATGTCCATATGATCATGATCTAGGTACAATATGTAAGGAGGAGCTTGCCCTTGTGTATTTTCATAGCTCTTTTTAAGGACCAACCAATCTGGATTGATTCCATAGCCTTCTGGAGGTTCCCAAAGAGGCTGCCGAATATCATCTTCGTAGACGGCCAGAATATATCGGCAAAGGCGAGGGACGGGCTCAAATTCTTCTGCAGTGGCAAGGCCCCAAGTGTCACTGTCATGGCCTGCTGTGTGGAGACATCGTTTCCAAGCCCAGCGGGCACATGCCAGACAGTAAACACATTCTAGAAGAGGGAAGCCACATAGAATTGACATTGATGCCTATAGGTTAATCATACTAAGATAGACCAAAGTGCTCGGTTATGGTATAGAAGTTTCAATTGAGAAATTATGTTTTACTTGGAATAGATATATGGACACCCAAAGTAAGGCTACAAGGAACTTTTCAACTAAAAATAAAGGGGAAAAAGAAAACTCCAGAAGGAAGGAACTGAATTATGGGAAGTTTGAGCCTTTGAGATGTGGAGATGGTAAAAATGAACTAGAAATAAAAAAAAAAAATTTAAGGAAATAAATTGCAGATATAGTGTAAGAACTGAAAATTTTCGAATAGAATTACAAGGGGCATAAATTAATAGAAGCAAAAGGTACAAAAATTCAAGATATGTTACAGAAATAAAAACAAATCACTGAAATAAATCAACAAGGGATCTGTATGACAGTAGAATCAAATGGGTCTCTACAATAAAGCTTCTTCTACACAGTGAAAGAAGTTTAGCTACTGATCATCATAATTTCCAGTCCTAATACGGCAAGAAACAGCGAAGAAAGAAATTAAGAAGAGAAACCCAGATAGGAAGTTTCAGTAAGGATCAATAATGTTGGACTTACAGGACATGATGAAGTGTTCCTCCTTGGAAAAGAGATTGATGATTGAGGAGAGCGGTTTTGACTTCCATTGATGAAAGCAAAATAGGAGAAAATACCGTTCTTTGATTTTCAAAAGACAGGTTGCGCTGAGTTGTAGTATTATGAAGTTGGTAAGAAATTAAATTATTAAAAGAGAGAGAGAGAGAGAGAGAGAGAGAGAGAGAGAGCATATACCATGTAAAGGATTCTACACCTGCAAGTCAAATGGGACTAAGCCCATGGCATTGATTAAAAGTGGCAGTAAGTTTAATTTGCGTTGTGGTTTTTCCTGAAGCTTCCGCTTTTGGTAAATCTAGCGTCCGCCTCTGCTGTTCTTCTCATAATACCACGTTACCCACGTTCTCTAGTTTTTGCCTTTGGGTAGAGAACGTTAAAGTCAAAGATAAGGATTTTTTATTTACAATATGCTTGGGACACTGTTGTAAGTTGCTGAAGGCCATCATTTTTTTCTTTTTGAATTTTAATATGATTTTTTTATCGTAGAAAATTGAATGTTATGAGAAAAATTTGGATTGTAGGACTCATTTTGTACATGAGTTTAAATTAAGATTATTTAAATTTAAATTTTTATTATAACTTTTGAAATTAAATTTTTATTAGAAAAAATATTGTAATATAATTAAAATTATGAGTTTATAAATTAAATTTTTATTAAAAAAAATACTGTAACAGAATTAAAATTATGGGTTTACACTATAATAGAATTTATATACCAAACGTCATTGTAGTGTTTCATAAATATTGTTTTGAGTTAGGTCTCGTTTAATTTGTTAATTTGAATTGAGATATAAGTTTATATGAGAACTTTTTATTATAATAAAAAAGTTAGATATGACTATTTTTAAGAATTTTTTATTATAATAAAACTTAAATTTTAAATTCACGAAAATTTTTTATAATAAAATCATAACTATAAGAATATGACCTTAATGGAAATAAAAATACATACATTTGCCAGGCATACTATGGGATGAAGCGAAAAATATCTTATTCCTCACAAAAAGGTCGGGCCTTGGCCGAGATTGATCAGACATAGTATTATGGGAGAAAGAGGAAAATAAGTTAAAATTTAAAATGAATTAAAATTAATAGATCAATAATTTATATAAGTTAATAAATAGGCTAAATTATTATTTTCGTCCATAACTTGTCTGGTTATGAATCATAACTTGATAAGTTATTATTCATAATTATCCATAACTTATCCGGTTATAAACCATAACTTGACAAGTTTGTCCATAACTTATTTGGTTATGAATCATAACTTGATAAATTATGACTTATTAATTTCTATAACTAAAAATTGGTCTATATACTTTCTTAAACTTTTTATATCGACTTATTTTCTACTATTTCTCTATTATTATCACTTTAATCGTGTTCGCTCAAAGGAGTAAGAAATGTAACAAGTATATTAGTTAAAAAAGATCTCACTCAATGTGAATGGAGTCGACTTGCCTATTAAGTACGACGATTACAACACGATTTTTTTGAGAATGAGCACAATATGATTGTACACTATTAAACACGACAATAAAGATAAAAATATGAGCTAAGAACTTGAGTGGTGAAAAAAAAAAAAAAAAAAAAAAAAAAAAAAAAAAAAAACACTCTCTGGACTATTAACCACATGTGCGCAAAAAAATACTTTAGTGCAGAAATATAGTTTTGTTTTCATGTTTGCAACTACTAAAACATAAGACATAATAAGCTTCATCAGTTCAACTACTAAAACTTAAGACAGTAGTTAGGGTATGTTTGGTGTACCGTATTATATTGTATTATATCGTATAGTATTATATTGCATTATATAATTTTTATATAATACGGTATTTTGTTGGTGATATTACTAAATATAATATTATTTTTATTATTGTTATCTATTTACGTATTAATTTGTAATAAGATAAAATTTAGACATAACCCAATATTTAGAGGAAACAAGAGAGAAAATAGAGTTGCTACATAGGGTATTTTTGTAAAAGAAATTTTAAAATGGGGTAATCATAATTTTTAAAAAATTAAGGGGCACAAATATAATTTCTAAAAAGTTTAAGGGTTGAAATGTAATTTTTTTAATCGCTCTCAAAACCCAACCCCGGTCTTTGATATTTGTGAAATATTTTA
Source organism: Morus alba (assembly GCA_012066045.3). Lineage (NCBI taxonomy): Eukaryota > Viridiplantae > Streptophyta > Magnoliopsida > Rosales > Moraceae > Morus > Morus alba. Next base: position 3,049,497 of record CP050234.2, read on the forward strand.
TATGTTTTTAATATAATATTTTAAGTTAAATTGTAAAATACGATCTAGTACATAATTTTTTTAGTATTAAATTATACAATATATAAATATCACAAAATATTATATAATTATTTAGCATGCAATACCGAGTTTTTTACGGTGTACTAAACATACACTTATAAATTTTCACACACCTGCATTAATAAGCCCATAGTAACTGGTGTGATGCGCAATACAACGACTCTTTAAACACGATGCGTAGACAAAAATGTATGAATATTAGATTTAAGAACATATTTTTTATTTACTTATATATTTATATTTACTACACTTTGTAATGTTTTGAAAAAAATACAAATTGATGTAAATATCATGCATGCGCACTCATTTATCTCATATCATTGTGAATGATTTTTCATTTAATTTAAACTGAACAAATTAGATTTTTAACATTAAAAAATAAAAGGGCACAAGATTTTGATTAAATTATTGTGTCGAGCATCCATTAGAGCAGAAGAATTCCTTTTACTCACAAATTCGGGTGGGGTCCGAGTTTTAAAATTTACACGAACACGACACGAAAGTTTAGCGGATCAAACCATCACAAAATGATGGACGGCTGGATATAGATTATGGATAGGAACGCACAGACAACACGATTGAAATCTGATAATTTGGATCGGTGGGGTAAGTGAGCAGAAATTTAAAAACTAAACAAACGGGTACTAAAAGTTGAAACGTACTCATGTAAGCGTATTCAAGCAAACCAACGGGATTACGAAAGTGGCCCAAACAGCTCTTATATGCGTTGTTGGCTGCAGAAAAAAAAAAAAAAAAAAAAAAAAAAAAAACATCTTTAATAGAAGGAAATTACATCGTAGTTTCTAGAAAAAACATGTAATGGCATCATGTATTTTATCTGTTTCTCTCCGGGAAACTTTTTATTCTCCCTTACGATAATCCCCCCCGATTTTGTAAGTTTTCTTTGGAGTAGGGCCCAAGTCACTAAAGAATGTGGCCGGTGTTCTTTTTCTGGGATAACCTTTTAGCCCAACAATAGGCCTATTTGAGATGACTAAACTACCCTCCTAGAACTCAAAACTCGTGTATTCTTTCTTCCCCAAACCGCCTCAGTTGTTGCCGAAGCTCTGCGGTAAAACCCTATTTCCCATTTTTTCTGATAAGTTTTCCAATTTCCTTTTGTGTGTTGAAAACGGGTGTCTCCTCTGTTTGGTTTCCAAGAAAAGAAAGGAAAATTGAAAAAGAACTTAAAGAATCTAAATGCAAACTTTCTTTTTTCTTTTTCTGTAAGCAGTCTCGTACTCGTGTAAAATTACAGGGCTTGGCTATTATTCGTTTTCATTTCGTATTGCGCGTCAAAGCTGTTGTATCGATTAGTTACTTATAATTTTGTGAAGCAGTTATGTCAATTTATGAGTTTCCGTGTTGTGCGATCCAACTCTTTGCATAATATGTTGTTTACTTCGTGTTATTACTGGTTAAAGACATGATTTTTTTGGTCGCATTGATGAACAATCTATATTTGACTTTCACGATTCTGTGCAAGTTAGTATTTTTTTTTTTCTTTTTTCAAGAAGGGTGCAAGTTAGTATTGTATGAAATGTTTTCCTTTTTACGTTGTTGATAGGTTTTGTAATTTGTTGTACATATCTGTGCAATGATTTTTGGAACTGTGATGAAATTCATGTTTTTTCACCTGAAATGGTTTGAGTCAATGTTCTGAATTTTTTTTTTTTTTTTTGGTCGCTGGATCTAATCTGAATTGATTTATTGAACCAGGAAATGGCACCAAAGCAGCCAAATACAGGCCTCTTCGTGGGATTGAACAAAGGCCATGTGGTCACCAAGAAGGAATTGACTCCACGCCCCTCTGATCGCAAAGGAGTAAGTTTGTTCCATCCAATCCGTGATTCATTGACTTGGAAATTCTTCCAAACTTTTCACCATTTTATGTTACTTTACATTTTGCTTTTTAGTTTGGTATTTGGATGGTTTTTGCTTATCAGCTTATGAGGGCAGAAATTTGTGTTTCTTTTGTGGTCTTTGAAGTTTGAACTATTTTTACCTTCCCTATCTTGGCACTAAGAACCGAATCATTTTGCAGAAAACCAGTAAGAGGGTCCATTTCGTACGAAGCTTGATCCGTGAAGTCGCGGGTTTTGCACCCTATGAGAAGAGAATTACTGAGCTTCTGAAGGTTGGGAAGGACAAGCGTGCACTGAAAGTGGCTAAGAGAAAGCTTGGTACCCACAAGAGGGCAAAGAAGAAGCGTGAGGAGATGGCCAACGTTCTCCGCAAGATGAGGTAATTTTTAGACTTTCCATTTCTCGTACAAATGGCTTCTTGATAACATAGCTTTTGGGGTTCACATTTGCAATCTCTTATTTCTCTTATGAATTTTGCATTGCAGAGCTGGTGGAGGTGGAGAGAAGAAGAAATGAGACGGTTCTTTTTTCTTTTTTGCAAGTAGTAGATTACTGCTTAGAAGCGAGCTTTGTTAGAATGTGTTATCCAATCTATGCAATGTTCAAGTCAGGAACTTAAATTTTTTTCTTACTTTTGTTTTGTTAAGTCTTGATATTTGATACTTGATAGTTTGTAGCCGTGTATTCGACTGAATTAAAGCAACACTGCTGTTTCGGTTATTACTATGTTATGTTTTAAGCAAATTGGAGACTGAAACCTGTGATTTTACCCAAGTTCCAATATTTACTGGCTTCGCTACATCTTCTAATAAATTCTTTTAAGGAATCAACGGGATGCAACAAGATCTCTTTTATTTTTTGTTTTTCTTCGTTTCCTTGAAACAAAACCCTTAGAAATAGACAACTCATAGAATTAAGATTCTTATATCATCAAAGACCTATGACCAATTTGCATAATTAGTTGCTCTTTCAAAATCAGTTCTTAGGAACTGCTCCAAATACATCTCTGTATTCCGCTTCGGTGGAATTTGAGAGCCACCTTCTAAATACATGGCAAAAAAAAAAAAAAAGGATGGAAAAGAGAAGTAGAAAACCCACATCATTCCGGACTTATTAATGACCAGTATTCACCTCATAAGAATTATTGGAGGGGAGATCGTAGCCGCCTACTCTAGCCAGCAAATAAGGGAGAGGACAAGCGGGAGAGACCATTCATGTCTTGATGAACTTTTGGGTAAGTTTCTCGACTCCATCCCTACAATCTCCCGCGACTCGCCTTGCGCCTTCTTTGATGGCCAAGCTAACCTCAGAGGTGCTCTGCTGCAACTTTTGTGTTGATTCACTGGCCTTCAAAATGGCGGTGTCTCTTAGATCTTCTGCCTTTTTCCCAGCCTTGGATGCCCATTCCTTCAAACTTGCTATCAGCAGAGCTATCTTTTGAACGATCCTATTAAGTATATCTCTGGATTTCCCTCTTACATCTACTGCCATTGCCTTGAGCTTGTCCATCAAGTTTTCAGCCCTGCTAACTGTTCCATCAACCGAGAACTGCTTGCTGGCATCAACCCATGTAACTCCGGCCAAGGATTCTTCACGGAGGTCGTTGTCAACGACAACCTTGATCCCATGCCTCTCCCAGCGATCTCTAGCCTCATCAAGTGCTTTGGCTTGTTCTCTTGCTCTTTTTGCCTCATCCTCAGCCCAAGCTCTGTAGCATGTGGAAAGAGAGAAAATCATCGAATGTAGCCACGAAAGTTGCTGTAACGTTCAACATTTAGATGACAGATTGCAGAACATAGAACTTGAGTTTATCAGTCTCCTATACCAAACTTGTGTATCATCTCTTTTATTGACCAAGATCAAAGAAATTGAAATTTAAGAACTATTCCTATGTTGAGACAGATTAATCAACACGCAACTTTTGAACATACTCCAGAGTTATGGGACTAATAAAAAGACGTTGGCATATCATAGACTTAAACTTTTAATAGGAGAGGTGTCAACATAAATGAAAACTAACACTCTAGTTATCTAGTTTTTCTACCCGTCTCCTAATTTTTCTCATGACAGTATCAAATGTTAAAAGCTAGCTACAGTTTGCCTCCTATAATTGTGGATTGCTCCTTTCATACCTGGCCATGGACAAAGCTTTTCGCTCAACCTCTAGTTCATATTGTAAGCGTTCAATTTCCTGGCTTTCTTCCTCTGCTTCTTTCCGTAGTTTGCTAATTCTTTCCTTTTCATATGATATTTCCACTTTGTTACTCATAAGACTCTGCAACTGTTCCTCCACCTCACGTCTTAACATTGACAGCATTTCCATTTCTGATTCAATAGCTGCTCGTTCCTTCACCAAGACAATATTATCTTCCTCTCTTTCAGCTCTTAACCTTTCCAATTCACGCCTTGCTTCTTCTGCCATTTTCTCCACAGCATCTATCTTTTCCCTCTCTATCAAAAGTTCCTTCTCAAAACTTGCATTGACATCCTTCTCGACTTGAGCTACTAAAGCACTATGAGCAGCAACAACATTTTCAGCCATAGATTCTGCTTCAATACGTGCAAGCTCCTCGCTAACTGTGTCAGAAGCCTCCCCAGTGGCTAGAGCAATAGCAGCTTGGGCCTTAGTCACAGGCTTATCTGGCTGAAAAAGTCTTGTGTAGCCTGTCCCCAACGAACAGAACAGTCAAACAAACAAGTTCACCATCAAATTTGAGGACTTATAACATTTACAAGAGATTATGACTAACCAAATGCGAGAGCTATAATTCCCTGTTCTCCAGCAGACAGGTCAGCAACAAGTGCAGGACATGCATCCTGATGTATTTTATCAGTGTCTATAAAGCCGGAAAGTTCATAGAGCGCCTGTCCAAGCACGATAAATGTCAACTCACAAATCTGAGAGTTCAAATTATTAATACAAATTAGTTCATAGAAAACTAAACTCAGATGTCAACTTAGTCAACCTTTCTGTCAGCTTCAGGGAGATGTCTTTTCTCTAGGGCCATCTTCCAACTTACAAGATCCTGACGTGATAGAGGGCTGTAGAATAACATGACCAAAAGGAAGAATATCATTACTTAAGTCAGAATTCTTACTAGTAAGAAGCTGCAGCGATTAGTTTTATCTTGCACCATTGTGATGACAAAAAGATTACATGTACCACGAAAGAACGCTGGAAGAAAACACTATTAAGCATAATAAGTTAAAGAGTTAGAATACCAACTATCATAATTGGCTTGAAGCCTTATATGAAAAGCAAAAATAGTAGTGGCAGGAAAATTTTTTCAAAGAATACGTTCAGAATGAGAAATTAGTCCCAATTCCCTACACATCTATACCAAGAGAAAATTCATGAACACCTTTCAGGAGAGAAGAACAGTGGACCCTGGTCTTCATCTGTAGAAGAAAGCATATCACCTCTTGAAAGTTTGCTTGAGATAAGTCCAGCTTCGGCCAAACCTGAAAGATGAATCACAGAAAACTTAATGAAACAAAACAATGCATCTGAAGATTAATGAACGAAAAAAATTTATATCGCATCAATAGGACAGCCTCTCCAATGTGGTAGCCAAAAGTTTAACATCCAGTTCTGACCTTGAATAGCTGCAAAATCAGGGTCTTCTGGAGTAATATCGTCAAATGCAAGCTCCGTTACATTCTCTATGTACATTGCCGGATAAACTTTAGAAATTGTGTTCCTACAGATAGTAGCAAACCATATATCACCAAGTCTAATAGTGAGTTCTAAAATTAGGAAATATTTGCGTCCTATTAATTACAAAACCAAGATAAATCCTACCTTGAAAGAGCACTGCTTGCAGACACTAACCAACGAGCATATTCACGACGTGTACACAAATCACTAGGTTGTACATCAGACTCAATGACCTGAAAAACGTTGGTAATAGGTAAACATAGAATTGAAGCGTTCTTACAACAGCTTATGTAAATCCCTAGGACCACGTAATAGATTGATTGCGGACAACCAAATCAAATCTTTTTGCCATATAAGCAAAGTCAAGACTGGTGGACAGTCTTTAGCAAGAAACTGAAGCCGAAGTTTCACCTTCTATTACACAAAAAATGGCCTTGCAATATTGAAATAACAGAAGTAAGTGCAAACATTAGAGAATAGAAATACCTTTAGCACTTGCAATGCTGCCAGAGCCTGCCCCTGAACCTGATCAATAACTGCAGGAACTAACACTTTTCCAGGAAGCACCTGTAGAGCTGAGAAAACCACAGATGGAGCAGGAATGCCAGCAGAAGAAAATGACGTCCCAGGTTTTGGTGATTCTGTTGTGCTTCTATTGATCTCATTGTGATTTTTTGAAAACTGTTCATTTTGTAATGAAAATGCTGATGCAGACACAGATGTTCCCGATGACCCACCTTCACTTAAGCTATGTGTTTCCACAGTAAAACTATTTTCCTCAACTTTGACCTGTGAGATATCCTGTGGCTCAAAATTTTCATTGGCTGGAGATGAGGTATAGTCTCTATACTGGATTTGGAAGCAATTTGTGGTTCTAAAACCGTATTGGACTGTGAACTAGATGGCACATTTGGAGCCATAGGTTCATCTGGTACATGGGAAATGGAACTATGCTCAGAAGTTTGATCTCTGCCTGAATCAGCAGTTACATCCTGAAATTCAGGGCTAATATCAGATGGAATCGCATCAGAAACGGACAAGTTGGTTGATCCAAGATCGACTGGGCTATCTTTGAGATCAGTAACTATCTCTGATGTACCTACATCAGAGTTTCCATCCAAATCTTTCAAATCAGACGCAACAGATGAATCATTGCCATTCTCTGAGTTAAAAGGATTATATGAATTTTGGACTGTTTCAGCTTCAACTGACGTATCATCAAAACTCAACTTATGTTGCAAATCTTCTTGAATGGAAACATTGTTGTTGGCATCATTATTATAGGATGTGGATTTAACATCATCTACTGAAAAATCCCCAACTACATAATCATTACCAACTCTATTTTCACTTGGAATATCAACAATTTCTGAAGATGAAGAAGAATTCTTATAAGTACCTGTGCTGCCATCCGGACCACCAGCATCTTCTTGTTTCACACTGTGGCCTTCGTTCTCATTTCCCCCAACGTTATCACTTTTATCCAACAATGACTCTTCTTCCTGCGTTGTCAAGGGCTCCATATGTTTTGCCCCTATGAAATTCATATACTCACACAGTTCAAAAGAATACTAATATGTCTATTCCAACAAACACATAATTTATTGAGAGTTTGAGAAATTCAGGGAAAAAGCCCCCATGAAGTCAACTCTTTACTTAATATATAAAGGGAGAAAGTAAGGGCAGAATATTAGCAAGTGCATAAATCTTTAAGCTCCCTCTGGCAATTCCTCTAGATTTTCCTTGATAATATTAACCATCAACATTTTTTTTTTGAATTATTAACCATCAACAATTGGAAGAGAGAAAATTCAACAAAAGTACTTCCTTTTGCAACCAGTTTGTATCTAGTCCTAAAGAAACTAATCTTAATTAAGAACACCCACTTACCAGAATTGCCTCGTTTTCCCAAAGATAATGCCGCAAAAGTAAGCCCAGCAGCAAGAAGGATTCCCGCTAATCCTGTTCCCACAAACCCTGAAAGCAAACTACTTTACAAATATTAATATTCATTCTTATACCCAAAAATAAAATAAAATAAAAAAGAGGACTTATTCTAAAGTTTTCACAGCAACCAAACAACTAAGAAAAAGATTAATGAACTTTTTCAGTTCGAAACCAACATTACCTCCAAGCCATTTCTTCCTTTCAGAGTCCGCTGACTCTTCTCCTCCGTCCGTACTGGACCATCCGGAGAATCCATCGGCGGCGGAATCAGGCCTGATCCACGAAACTCCGTTACGACGTCGTTCCGGTCCACTCCCATTCATCGCTCCGCCTTGAGAGGGAAAAAGCGAGCGAGCGCAACGATTCTGCTTCCATAATTGTCCACGAACAATAAGCACAGGGGGTTTTCGGCAATTCCCGGAGTTGAGAGCGAAGCGGAGCTGGAGCGAGCTCGGAGAGCACGTTGCCGTGGCGGAAGCCATGAAAAGAATAGAGCTTTCACGAGGATTGAAGGGGAATTCTAGGGTTTTTATCTGGTTTTTGGTCAGCGAATTTGCTTATCCGGCAACTGAGACCGTGTTTCCTAGAGAGAGAGAGAGAGAGAGAGAGAGGAAACTCGTTATCTCGGTTTTGTCTGAGAAGTGAGAACGAAGAAACACGAGGAAGTTACAGTAAGCAAGTATTTGGACCACCTAATTTTCAATTCCAACTACTACAGCTTCTTTTAGCCAAATTGCTTCCTCTTTGAAACATGAAAAATACCAACAATTACAATATATAAATCATAATTAATAAGCAACTTTTATGATTTAAGGATTTTTAATATCGTTGATTGAGAAAAAAAATAACAAAAATTACTGTAAACTACAAATTAATTAACGATTTATATGATTTGAAATTTTAAAAGATGATTTAAGGATTATTAATATCATTGCTTACGAATATCCAGCCACTTACGAGTTGTTAGTTTTTGACTTTTTTGTATGTCGCCATCTTATAGAGTCAAATGTCGTTAACAAAAGGTGCTGTCGTTTTTTAGCTGTGCTCGTCCGTAAGCTGTTGTTTTTTTTTTTTTTTTTTTTTTTTTATAAGTAGTTTGTAAGCCGTTGTTGCTTTTGTATGTCATTGTTTAGTCTTTCGTAATTAAATTTCGTTTCTGAATGTCATCAAGTTATTGTCGTTTTTCAGGTATCGTTAGTTATTGTCGTTTTTGCATGCCTCGTCGTCTTATGAACTCATTCTCGTTTATAAGAGGTGTGGTCGTTTTAGAGTAATAGTTTGAAGTTGTTGTCGCTTATGTATGTCGTTGTATGATGAATTCTTTATCGTTAACAAGAGGTTTTGTCGTTTTTAGCTGCAGTCCTTTTCCTATGCTGCCGTTTTTCCATATGTTGTTGTTTTATAATTATGTAATGGGTTTTCAGCACATTTGTCCACTAAACATGGTTTAACAAATTACCTCTTAAATTTTAAATTTATTAAGCTATCTCTTTAATTCATAAATGTGTTGCAATATGTTTTACTGTGACGATTGTGTTAGATTAGTATTAAAAAGCACATTCATCGAAAAAGTTTAATATTTCAATTTAAATGTAACGTAAATTTTAAAATTTTTCAACTTTTAATCATTTAAATCTAAAAAAAAATTTAAGCAAATTTAATAAAATATAACACATTTGAACAATTTTATAGGTTGAGGAGACAACTTATTAAAATTAAAAGTTTAGAAGAAAATTTACTAAACTACAATAAATTTGAGGGGCAATTGTGGTTAAAAATCCTAATCTAATTGATCGCTTTCGGCTGTGGCTGTTTTCTGCGATTTTTTATTTTTTTTTTTATTTTTAGTCAGAAGCATTGTCAAATATTCGATTTTTTTTTTTTTTTTCACTTTGTTGTTTAGCTGCTGTCGTTTGGTGCTATCGTAATTTTTTTTCTCCCCAATAATTCATTGTCGCTTATACGTTGTTTTAAGTATTTTCCGAGCGATGGTCGTTTATGGCAGTTGCAGTACGTCGCTCAGCAGTTATCTCTCAAAGGACATCTCGCCTTTAACAATCAGCCTTGAGGCGACATGCAATTAATGTGTCGTTCATGGTTCAAATTGAGTTATTATACAATATGATAGGCATGCACAAAATAAATAAAAATAAATAAAAACAATAACCAATTTTATTAAAAAGCTAAAGAATTTGCAACAAGGTATTGTATAACAAGACGGTCCTTTGCTAAAATAGTAGATAAAAAGTAGAAGAGAATATGAATTATTATATTCATTGCAAAATATCTAGTCAGTATTCACTAAATCGAAGATCTATAAACATTTGATTATTTATTCTTTTTAGTTCGTTTATTTTTCATAATACAATCGTATCCGTACATGATAGATACTAAGGGATCACCGTGTCACAATAAACGTAGTAAAAATAAAATGCATCTTTAATCATGTTCGACGCAAACCGTTAAAAATTTGAAAATTAGTTGTTAGCGTGTCAAGAGTTAACAAGGTTCCAACCAAAATAAATTATAATCATTCCTTTAAATCCTTTTTCTTTCCGACATTAACAAGAACAAATATAATTTGCGTTATTTTGTCCTATAACCTAAAAGACAAAGTGAATACATCCATTGTGGCCAAAAAGTTCTGCCCGACGTTTTGAAAGGACAAGAGGGGTAGATTTCAAAACACCCCCAGCAGCTCACAACCTATTTTGATTCCGCTCATAGCCTCGTACTGACTTGCAAAAGGCACATTTACAGTTCCATCCACTACTAGCTCATTAAGGGTCAAGGTCTATTGATTTAAAGCAAGAAAAACTGTGAATACAAATATTCTCGAATCTTATAGTACTCTTCGCATAAGGGGCCTTCGATGACGATTTGCTGCGTCCCAGGACCACCGCCCTACATGTCAAATATGATAATCAAGTCAAGCCTCTCGTCCACATGCCGGAAAATGAAATAACCAAAAGGAAAGCCATCAAATCACCATAATACACTGCTACTACCAAATGAAGAAGGATGTATAACTAGCAAAATCGAAGATGAAACACTCTATGACTCACTTTGTGGCTAGCATCCCCAACCTTGCGCAGTGTCACATATTCACCACATCGCAGAGCACCCCCACCAGCAAATTCGACCTGCAAAGTACGAAATTTGTGATGCATTCTGTTTTCAAGCAGAAAAGCTATTTTCCAAGAAAATTTTCTTTTGGTCATGATCAAACGGTTAAGATTCCGCATCTTATTTCATCCATTATTGTGTGCATATGTGGTATACAGGGTAGTGTGAAAGACCATTTATTTAAGCAAGGAGTAGAAATTGGTACCTGGACACCATTATCAGCCAGAAACTGCTTGAAATTTGCCATTTTCAAATCACCTACAAGGACAGATTTGTGTGGTGGAGCTGCACTTGAAAGGGGTAGTAAAGACAGAGTGCCATTTTCTGTCTTACCAACTTCAGAATCAACCCAAGCAGTTTCATGATCTCCAAGCTGCGTTTGCAGTTTCGTCACATTGTTGATGATAATCACAATGGATGATAATACTAGATAAACCAAAATTTTGAGACAATAGTGTTACCTTCTTAAAGAGCACATTACTCATCAGCTTCTCAGACAGTTGTACCTGTATTCCACAAAATGGATACCCAGTGGCTTGTGATTTCCATGTCAAAGATCAAGAAAGAAATCAATTTCTCTTAAATTATACCTTATAAGCACACAAATCAGAGGTGATATCAATAGTTTCTTCAATTTGGGGAGCATAAACATGAGGACAAACTTGTTTAATGCAATGTTGCTTCAAATGTTCCGTGGCTTCCGCTGTTCCATGAACCAGAACCTCCAAGGAAAAAAGTAACATAAGGTTAGCATCCCAAGATCAAATCTTCACATACAACTGTTGAAGATCTAGATTTTGCTCCAAACCAAACAAATATATACAAATGAACAAAAAAAAAAGATTCATACAAGCTTTAGAGGAGCCATGTGGGAGAGAATTGATTTTATGGATCGTGCATCAGAACGGCCTTCAAAATCCATATAAAGCAATGAGCATTTGACTGGCACCTGAATTAGAAAATAACTCCACTATATTTACTGAGACAACAAGAGTCAGATAACTCCATATGCAATGAAGCAAAAATTCTACTTACAGTCAATTCATTAGATATGACTTTTGACGGCTTTGTGTCAAGTATCAAACTAGCAGACGCTTCATCAAGCTTTCCATCCATATCACCACTCACCTGCAGTAAGAAATGCCAAGGCTAAGCATAAAGGTCAAGGCTGCAGGCAAAAATTCCATAATGGACTCACATGCATTGCTCCTTGGTCCATGTCTTCATCCTTGATTATGTAATTATCAGGATTTATGACTTCACCAAAATCATCCCACTCAGAAGTAGTCTCAAAAAATGGAAACATTGGGGCAACGCTGGTGGATGGAGGAACAAATCCATCAATGAATACATCACGGTATCCACCACTATGTGGACCTGCCACTGTGATTTAATGTACAATCAGAAAATTGAGTACGTACAAATACTGAAAAAGTTAAGCATATAACGAGATTTAAATGAGAAAAACAAAAACCAAACAAACAGGCTTCAATGCATAAAAAGAACTGGAACATATATTTAAGGCATGGAAGGAAAATTGACAGAATTATAAGCAAGATTAGCTACGAATACTGGAGCCTGTTGTTTACATACCATCTGGCAAAGGATTAGTATTGCTCGCATCAATGACCATTGGATCACTTATGTTAATATCAGTCCCATGAGATGCTTTTGATTCCTCCTCTTTAATAAGACTAGCCTTTAAAGCCTCTTCCCTTTTTATTCGGTTTTGCTCTTCTTCATAGGCAATTAGCTCCTCCCCAACTAAAGGGACCCTCTTGGACATCGTGACCTTTACAGCTTTTGGAGGTGGATCTGCTTGAAGCATACGGGCCAATGTGCCAAACTACAAAAACAGTGCAGGGATAAATGTAAGCACTTAAAGAAAGATAACCCAACAAATTTCTGTCTTATACTTTGATGGGATGCATAATTCAATAACTTCCAATAAAAAATAAAAGAAAAAAATATGCATTAATGTAAGACAACTAGTATAATTTCCCGGAAAGAAACCACTATTGGCGTTATCAAAAGATAGTAACTATGATGAAGCCATTGATTTCTTCCTAAAAAGGAGTCACAAAAATAAAAATGAAAGTGACTCAAAACAGAATTCCAAGTTTCTGTGCAAACGAAAACTTGAATATTCTCAACTAGGGTTGCATTAGCAATTTTCCAGATTTAAGGATGAAATATTCTTATTGTCGTCCCCCGGGAGCTCATAGTGAGAAGGATTATAATAGCATTAACTAAAAGATAAGTGTGCTTGACATAATTGTCCTCGTATAGAAAGTACCTGGCCTCGTTCTGTAAAAAGCACAAGATTCCTGGCATCAGTCGCCCATTCAACAAATATATCATGGGAAAAACCAGCTTCCAAACTGGCCATCGATGCTAGAACAACCTATTTGAAATTAGTCAGTCAAAAAAAAAAAAAAAGATAATATGTACCACAGAGTATTCATGGAGTCTAACCTTTGGACCATCTGGAGCATTATTAAGATCAGTCTTGTTGACTAAAAGGGTGACATGCCTGGAAGTTTGAAATTAGTTCCTAATCAGTAAGTATTACCAAAGAACAGGAATCACAAAATATATATATATATGCAAAGATTCAACTATATCAGATCTTTCTCTGTATACAGGTGTTTCAACTAAAGGATTGAAGGGGCAGATGTTAAATACTTAAAGATAGAAACATTCTCAAGGAAAATACAAAAGAATACCACTTACTTCAGAAGAAAAGCATTATCACGTGTCTTTTCAAAAGACTTTGCTATAGAATCACTCATCCACTCAAGGAAACTCTTGACATAATCAATGGTGCTAGATGCAACATATGTTAGAAAGTAGATTGGATAACTCAAACTTTCCTCTGCCCAACACTGCAAATCATTAGGTCGATCATAAATCACCATTGGGATGTAATCACAAAAGAACAGTTTATCCCATTGATCAAGAAAAGTAACAAAACACACACTCTAGCAACATTTCCCCAACTCACCGATTCCAAAATTTGAAGAAGTTCCAAAACTCGTCCGGCAGTATCAACAGGTAGTAACACTTTTCCATCGATTCGTAAAGTCTTCTTTATTGTATCTAGTACAAGAAAGACAAAACTACGTAATCAATAAATAGAACCTTACTATGTTTTTGTGTAACAATACACAATCATCATTTACTTATTCATGTTTTCCGCATATTATATTAAAAACAAACAAACAATTCCAAACTCTAAAGTAACTACCTGTAAATTCTTTGTCCATTTGGCGTCTATAAGGCTGGTTATTCAAAGCATTATACGCATCCGTTATAAGAACAGCAGGCCGAACAAAAGATGCTGGATTAATCCCATTCAAATGCCTGATAAAAAACACACCAAATAAGCACTTTTTTTCCTTTCTCAACACTAACAATCATACTTACACAACAAAAATCAATTCTTTAAAGTACATCATGTACATAAACGAATGCTCACTTTTCCTTGCGGTGGTTAAAGTCAACAGCATATATAACATCCTCCCCATCCTTTGTTATCTTCCACACAGTCCCTCCCAACAAATGCCCGGCCACATGCGGTGATATCACAATTCCTTCTCCTTTACCTAATTCCAGCAATATAACCCACACACACACACATATATGCTGGTTTAATTTAATTTCTTCATCTACTTTTACATGTTTGAAGAAGGGGGGGGGTGGGAAGAGTACCAGAAAGGTGATGATTCTGAGCATACGTAAGTCTGGTGACGTTCTGGAAAGCATAGTCAATATCATCCAAAGTAAACAGATCGAACTCCGAAACTTGCTGCGAAATCAAAGATAAACATTGCATCAGAGCATGAATTGTGGTAAAGGAATTGCAAAAACAAATCGGTAAGCAAAAAGAAAGACGAAAAATCTTCATTTCACCTTGCGCGAAAGAAATTGATCGTACATTGTGAGGAGACCGAGTCTGTAAACTGGTTCGGTGGAGTAAACCGGAGCGGAGAGGCCGAATTGCTTCATTGCGTAGGGGAGAGCGCCGAGGTGAAGCGTATCGGCGTGGGACAGCAAAACTGCGTCGACCGTCGAAGCGACCCTGCGACGAGAAATGGAGGTGAAATCAGCACGGTTTTTGTGAAGTTTCTAGAGAGAGAAAAAGGGGAGGTTAGAGGGAGAAAAAGACTTGGTGAGAGGTTGAAGAATGGAAGGGTCCAAGTGGTCGTTCCAGCCACAGTCGATGAGGAAGTTGAAGCCGTCGATGGAGACCAAGTACGACAATGGATTCTCGTTGTAGACGCCGCAAAGCGGCGTCACCTGCACCGAAGTCCCCATTTTTTTTCTCTCTCTACCTCCCTCCTGTCGGAGCTCTCACCGGAAATGGAGTAGCTTCGTAAAGGGAAAAACTTTGGGAGGCAACTAGGGCCAGGGGAAGTGACGGACGACGTCGTTTAGCACTTTATGCTGTCAAGTACGTCGTTTCGCACTTTTTGCTGTCATGTAACATTATACATATACTAAAATACTAAAAGAGTGGACGGAATTTACTGTTGATGCTATAGTGTAATGAACGGTGTCTTTTTCGTTTTAATTCTGTTATTTTATTCTGATGAAATTTTAATTACCGTTATGTCTAAATTATAAAATTACGATTTTGCTCTCCTTTCCAGTTTCCTGCCTGTTTATTTGCTATGACCATTTTGGTCATTTACTGGATCTTTTGCTTATTTCCTTTGTTATGCTTTTATTCACTTTATTTCACGCTTTTTTGTTTCCGTCTCTCTCTCTAATCTTGAGCTTCCATTTTTTTTTTTGAAATTGGTGGTTTTTTTTTTTAAGGATCTTTTCTTTTTTTTTTAAAACTTTTTATTTTTCATTACCTGATTTTTTTTTCATTTTTTTTTATTTGAAAATAAAAATGGGGTTTTTTTCCCTCCTAAAAATTTTCTTCCTTTTGTTTTTTTTTTTCCTTCTTAAATAAAAATTTGGCCACATTTCTTTTTTTACAAATGTTCTCCATTTTTCGCTTTTTGATTTCGCTCATAATTTTATGTTTTCGTTGATTTGTTTATCTAATCTTGATTCCATTTTTTTTTTTTTTTGAAATTGGGGTTTTTTTTTATTATCTATTATCATTTTCTTATTTTTCCTTCCATAACCTTTTAGATCTGGCCTTTTTTTTTTTTTTTTTGTTGATATCGGACATTTTTCATTATTTCTTCTCTTTGCCGTTTATGTTTCCGTTGATTTGCTCGTAATAGAGAGAAAAAATGCAACCTTTTAAAATAAAAATTTGGCCACATTTCTTTGTTTGTCGTGTTCCCCGTTTTTCGTTTATTGATTTTGCTCATCTTTTTGTTATGTCTTTCTGTTGCCATTTATGTTTTCCGTTGATTTGTTTCTCTAATCTTGAGCTTCCATTTTTTTTTTCTGAAATTGGGGGGTTTTTTTTATCTATTTTCCTCCTTTTCTTCTTTTCCCTTCCGTAACCTTTTAGATCTGGCCTTTTTCTTTTTTTGGTTGTTGATTTCGGTCATTTTTCATTATTTCTTCATGTTGCCGTTTATGTTTCCCGTTGATTTGCTCCTGTAATATTCAACGCCCACTTTTTTTTTTTTTTTTTTTTTATCTATTTTTCTTCCTTTTGTTTTTTTCTTGCAACCAAACTTATTTTTCTAAAAATTTGGCCACATTTCTTTGTTGGCCGTGTTCCCCGCTTTTTCGTTTGTTGATTTTGCTCATCTTTTTGTTATGTCTTCTGTTGCCATTTATTTATGTTTTCATTGATTTTTTCACTAATCTTGAAAAATAGGGGGTTGATCTATTTTCCTCCTTTTCTTCTTTTCCCTTCCGTAACTTTTTAAAAGCCTTTTTTTTTTTTGGTTGTTGATTTTGGTCAATTATTTCTTTCTGTTACCGTTTATCAATTCTAAACAACATTTTTTTTTTTTTTTTTTTTTTTACGAGAATGGCTGAATCTATTTTCTTCCTTTTGTTTTTTTTTTCCTTCTTGCAACCTTTTAGATTTGCTTATTTTTCTAAAAATTTGGCCACATTTCTTTGTTTGTTGTGTTCCCCGTTTTTCGTTTGTTGATTTCGCTCATCTTTTTGTTATGTCTTTCTGTTGCCACTTATGTTTTCCGTTGATTTGTTTCTCTAATCTTGAGCTTCCATTTTTTTTTTTGAAATTGGGGGTTTTTTTTAATCTATTTTCCTCTTTTTCTTCTTTTCCCTTCCGTAACCTTTTAGATCTGGCATTTTTCTCTTTTTGGTTGTTGATTTCGGTCATTTTTCATTATTTTTTCCTGTTGCCGTTTATGTTTCCCGTTGATTTGCTCTGTAATTTTTTTTTTTTTTTTTTTTGAGAATGGGGGGAATCTATTTTCTTCCTTTTGTTTTTTTCCTTCTTGCAACCTTTTAGATCTGCTTATTTTTCTAAAAATTTGGCCACATTTCTTTGTTTGCCGTGTTCCTTATTTTGCTACATTTTTAGAATTTTTCTTCCTTTTCTAGATCTACTTTTGTTTTTATTTTTCCATACATAGATTGAAGAGGAATAGGTTTATTTTTTGGGTTCGTTCGTTTTTATTATTTTCTAGATTTACGTTTGTTTTTTTTTTTTGTCTCTGGATCTATATTTGTCAAAAAAAATTTCCCCTCCCTGCAATGTTTTAGATTTGTATATTTTTCTAGGTTTTTGGCCACATTTCTTCATTTCTTATTTTCCTTCTTTCTGCAACCTTCTAGATCATTCTTTTCCTTTGCTCGCCAGGTTTATTCGTATATTTTTTTTTGTGTATAAATTTTGTTCCTTTCCCTGCAATGTTTTAGATTTGTATAGAATTTTTCTTATTTTCCTTTTTTACGCAACCTTTTTAGATCGTCGCTAAAAAATTGCCAAAATGTGTGCGATTCGATTTTTACCGCTTGGTAAGTTTCTTGCTCAGAAGCTTGGTAAGTTTCTTGTAATCTTTTAAAACTCATTAATGGTGTTATTTTTTATATGAAAATAAAAATAAATTCAGATATAAATTATTTTTAAAAATGTAAATTTTATTAAGATATTATTTTAAATAAAAACTTATAAATATCTCTTTTTTTTTTAAGAGATGAGAAAAATAAAATAAAAGATAAAAAATAATTAAAAGTCATTTTTTATTTCTCTTTTATTTTATATTACACTAAAAATTATTTTTATTTTCGCCTTTTGTCTTTATTGTACCAAACACTATTTTAAAAATGTTTTTATTTTTTAAAAAAATGTGAAAAATAAAAATGAGATCAATTCTAAACACGACCATAATTTCGTATTTTCATAGTTTCAAGTCTTGGATGGTGATTGAAAGCATGATTATTAAAGGCGTTGATGGAAAAAGCACATCACTCTTAATGGAACATGACTGAAGAGGTTATTAATTTGAGTTTTTAATTCGAATTTAGATATGACTTTATATGATAATTTTTTACTATAGTAAAAGAATTAAATGTAACCATTTTTAATAATATTTTATTATAATAAAATTTAAATTTTAAATTTAAATCAATTAGATAATTCTAGAGTCTTTGATTTTGCATGATGATTAAGCGTTTAATAATTAAAGTGCATCTTTTACAACAAAACGAAAATATTGAAACTTAAGTTACAATTTTATTAGTTGATATTCTTTAAAGTTTTTTTTTTAACTTTTTTTTTTCAGATATGTTTTAAATTTAACTCAAAAATTAACTCAAAAAACTAAAAAAGAACATGCTCTTAATTAAAAATCAAGAGATTCTTGCTATGACATTCTTCTTTTTTGTTTTGTTTTGTTTTTTTTTTTTTCAGATATGTTTCAGGTTAAGGATAACCAAAGTGAAAAAAAAGAGAAGCCGTGAAATCTTGGGATGTTTACGAATGGAGATTAGCTAACAAATTCATCGCTAAGGTAGAACTTCCCTATGGTAAGACAATTTTGTGACTCTTCGTGGTTAGTAATTGTTGATAAGAAATCTGTGGTGACACTT
This sequence comes from Morus alba, assembly GCA_012066045.3. Classification (NCBI taxonomy): domain Eukaryota; kingdom Viridiplantae; phylum Streptophyta; class Magnoliopsida; order Rosales; family Moraceae; genus Morus; species Morus alba. The sequence goes on from CP050234.2 coordinate 3,068,139, forward strand.
TATAAACCCTTTATAGTTAGGGAAGGAAAGATTGACTACCTCCTTTGTTTCCTCCAGAAAGAGATTTTCGTTTCGATATATCCATTGAAAAACATATCTTTAAGGTTATTATAGTCCCGATTATTTTATTAATTTGAGTCAGTAAAAATTCTTTAAACAATTACATCTAACTTTTTTTACTATAATAAACAAATTTTAAGTTTAAAATTTAAATTTAATTATAATAAAAAATTTCATAAACAAATCTAACTTTTTTTTACTATAGTAAACAAATTTTATATAAAATCACATATTTTAAATTATCGGTGAACTAAACGGGTTATAAATGCCCAATATAAAAAATCACATCATCAATTTAAATTAAAAATTTAAGTTTTCGTATAAAAGTTCTCTCAAACAATCACATCTAATTTTTTTTTATTACAGTAAAAACCCTCACATAAAAAATTTCCAAAAGATATAATTTGTGTGGTCATCTTGGGACCATTTTAGGAATTAGCATACATTAGACCCGCAAGAGACAACACATGGACATGTGTTGTTAGTATGAAGTTGTTTGATGATATGTCAATTTTACGCTCAAACTTGGCGGGCTAATGAGCTTGCATCTTTTAAAGTTGTTTCTTCTTGCAAACCATATATAAAGTTAGAAGACGTTTGGTTTCATGAATTATAATTATATATTATAATTATTTTTTATTTATGTGTATTTTTTATGAGATAAAATATTATAATGAGTCTCGAATTATGATTTAAATTAGGGGCTGAATCTCCATTCTAAATGTCTCCTTAATTACAGATCATGAGAAGAATATTATTGTTATAAGAAATACCTTTTAAAATCTCATGGAGGAAAATTTTTGCAAGTTCAGAGGTATATAGATGCAGATTATGATAATTTGGATCGTTTGACGAAGAAATTTAAAGACTTCAAACTGAATCTTGATGGACAGAGATGGATTGAGATGAAAAATCTAGGTGATTTTGCTTTGTTTTTAGGTGATAATAGTTCCGTAGCTGTCCTTGCCTCTAATATTGATGGGTGCCAAGAAAATTCCATATACTTTACACATGACAAGGACTCTTTTGCTTATATTAGCACTTATGGACCTAGAGATATGGGCGTGTATAATGTTCAAAGCGGAAGCATCACACCTTTTGCCATTGATGCAGAGATAATTGCCAGAATGCAAACCCGAGCACCCATTTGGGTGTTACCGTGATAAATATTTCAAATTTCATTCATTTAATTTTATATATTTTTTCATTAATTTTAGGTTAAGTTTGTATTTATGACTTATTATGATGTTTATTATTCAAGTAATGGATTACTTCATTACAAAAAAAGAAAAAAAAATCGGTTGTTGACTATTAATTTTGTCTTCAGATGCGTATATATATATATATATATATATATATATATATATTTCGCACTGAATTACAAAAATACGACACAAATATATGCAAGCAGGCGCACAAGCACAAAAAAAAAAAGAAAAGAATATAGGCAACCAATTATTCCCTTCTCCTTACCCCTTTAATTAAACTACATGACAATATTTCATACTTGAATTGAAATTTAGCAAAAATTTTAAAATATTATAAATATAGCAAAAATGAGATAGTAATTATTATAATAATATCAAATTTTGTACTATATAATGATATAATTATTATTTTAATGACATAAAATTGATATAAACTTTTGTTATTTTTGTAATATTTTAAAAATTTTACTAAATTTGAACTTTAATATCAAACTTTTGCTGCCTGTCTAAATCACTCCTTATTCTTATATGATAAGTAACGCATTGAAATGCAGTGAATATGATAATGAGTAGCGATAATTACCATGTAAAGTCGTGACGGTGATTACAACAATTACTAACAAAAAAAAAATAAAATAAAAATAAAATATGCCGTTTTCTTTAATTAACTTGGACAGTAAAAGCAATTAGAGAATCCAAATTCTTCACACACACACACACACACACACACACACACAAACACACAAAAAAAGAAAGAAAAAGGAAAGAACAAGTGCATACATCATGAAATTCCAACTACGCACCAAACTTATTCAAGCATTTCAAGCTGCATAGATAGTATAATTTCCAAATAGAGATCTATTTAGAAGAACAAATTCCGTTCAGACTCACTTTTAACTAATGGGAATCTATTGCGGAAAAACATTTAAAATCACGTTATTAGAATCATTTTCGATTTACGTGCATTTTTTGTGAGAGAAAATATTATAGCGAATCACGAATCATAATTCAAATCAAGAAACGAATTCATCTACTAAACATCAAAAAACAACCCAGTTAACACTTAATAGAATTACTCAAGTAACAAATGGAAAATTAAAATCGACCATTAGAATAATTAACTAGCATAATATCGTGTAACAATACTCATTTATTATGCTCATGTCTAAGGACTAATGTAACTTGGGAAAAAAAAAAAAAAAGGAAACCATAAAAAAGGAATGAAAAACAGTTGGTGGGGATTATAAGATAAACTAAAAATTATACACTTTCCCTTGAGCTCTCATGTGCTGTTTTATACACAATCTTTTAAAACTAACCATATTCGTTTCGCTAGTTTAAATTTTTAACTCGAGTGAAAATTGAATTTTTGTGAGAAAATAGTTGTAACGCAAAAAAATTGAATTTGAATATTTGTACGAGAAAATTTTGTAACAAAAACTTAAGTTTTGATTTGAACTAACAAAACAATGACAGTCAACTTGAGTCAATCTCAAGCTGTACCTTCAGTGACAAATCCTTCGTTGCGACCTCCAAATCCTGGCCTCATGAGCTTCTTTTCCCTTTTCGCAATCTTCCACATCTTCTTGTCATGTTTCTTTGCTGTCAACTTTTCTAATCTCTATTCTCTTATGTTGTCTCTCTGCTTTCAGAATGCTCTCCTTCCATTTATGAGCATTCTTCTGTTGCCTTCTCTTTTCCTTCTGAATGCTTTGTTTCAACAAGTTGGGATCGAAGTGAACTTTGATCCTGGAAGCTCGGCTTGTTGCGGCACTCCACGAGCGCTTCTTCGAGATAATGTTCCCTTTCTCTGGCCTCTTAAGCCCCTACTATTTAAAAAGATTCATTTGATCTTCTTCTTTCCCATGCTCATCTTCATTCCCGAGTTTGATATGACTGATATATGTCAGCTACTTTGAACCTCTACAATGTCTTTCGCTACTTTGTCCACCGGATTACCAGCTTTCTCTCCTCTTTTGCGCAATCCTTTCTTCTCCATTCCCTCATTCTTCTCTTTATCTGAGCCTCCTGCCGGAGCTAACTTGAAATTCTTCAATTATGTTACGGAGCTGCTGCCAGAGCTCCTCATACGTCACCGACCTATTATCATCATCAAAAGCCAACAAAACAGGCTTGGTCTTTGTTGCATCATCTTTTCTCTCATCACCATCTTGCTTCTCCTTTCCCAAGCTTTGCTTCAACAAATCAAGGGTTGTTGATGTTGTACTTTGTTTCCTTCTTGGCCAACGTTCTTTCGGCTTTGCTTAGACCTTGAATCCAGGGCTTATCCTTGTCGTCTGTGGGTAGATAAAACTTTGCTGGAATAAGCTCAACTAACTTGTCAAAGAACAACGCATGCTGAGGAATTATGGTCCATGGAGCATAGAAATTTGTTCCCATCGTCAAACACCGTGCTTCAAAATAGAGATTTTTGTTCTCACTTTCTTCCTTGTTTAGTAATTTTAAGAGAGAAAAATTTCAAGAAAACGGCACAAAAGTAAAAAGATTAGTTAAAAGGGCATGCTATCTATAATTTCTCTAATTTTAAATTGTTAGGAAAATGAAGAACCATTATTGTTGAACAGGAGCTATTAATTTCTCATGGAAAGAAATGCATATTTTAATTCCTTACTTGAAGTAAATTTTATAACAGACAACATGATTCACTGATATAGATCCTCTACTTCTTTCATTAGTAATCTAGGCATTCAAAAGGCAAAATGTAAAGCCGAAAATCGGATACAATAAAATAACCATTGATTGCCAATTTCCTTTTAGGTTGTCCAAGAGAATTTACAATATTCAATTGGCTGGCAGAGCAGTATGTGCTCCTAGTAAACAAAGGATAAACGGTTCAAACTTCTATCTGGCGAGCTTTGTCGGAGAGGTTGGGCATGGGTCCATCCCATAACTCTGCTAACTCCTTCCTTATCCAAGAGATAATAATAACTGGTCCCAGTGTAGAAGGCACCTAATATATTCACAATGGGAAAAGTTAAAAATTTTCTGAAGGGCTAAACATCAGAGAGAAAAGTAGACAAAACTAACACAAAGAAGCAACAGAAGATTACCAAATAAAGTAGAGCAGGTTGAGGGGAATGAGTCAAAACACCAGCTGCCAAAGCCGTAAGCAGTCCGATGGCATAACCAGGAAGGGCATACCAAATGTACTTGTGCCCCTTTGAAGAATGCAGCTCCAAGAGAGTTACTGTATCTCTGCTCCTTCGATGATCAAACCAGAGGACCAATGCCAGAAGCATGGCAGGAATTGCCTGCAAGATAACAAGATTGAAACAAAGTTACAAATCGTGTAAAGACTAGTGCAAACAAAGAAGTAATTTGTTGGACTTAACAAGGGAGAATGTGCCAGAATGATTATTTTCGCATAATAAACCAGAACCTTAATAGACCATGTTTCCAGCTCGCCATTTATCCAATAGTACAAATTGTTTACATCCAAAATAAAGAACCAGTGGAAAAAAGGAAAGATAGAGAGAGCGGCTTCATATTTCCTTGTCAAGAATACTGAGTATTCCAACTTAAAAAATTGTAAACCAATTTTATCCAAATCAATCAATTGATGCTATTCATAAAAGCGGTGAATAAATGTGAGTCAACATTTTAGCCATTCAGAGAGATGAATGTGTTTCAACTATATAATTGTTTGAGCAGAACAACACGAGTGCAGAAGAATATTCAGCATGACTCTTCATTGTGATAGTAATCAATGCAATACACTACTACAGTTGGCATAAGTACTATAATACGGATGAAAAACGGAAATCATACCATGTCACCAAGACCAAGCATCATGAAGTCTGAGGCATTTCTTCCGGGAATTACTCCACCAAACAAGTTCCTGGGAAAGACAATCTTCACAGGCAACTCCAGCTTCTTTGTTATCATTTGCAAGCCAGGAAGACTCAGACTATTAGCAACAGTGTGAACAGGATTCGACGCTTGTTGTGTTGCAACTGAAACCATGACATTCGCCCCGAAAAACCTCTCGGAGAAGAATACCCAGAATATGTCATATACGAACAAACAAATAAGGAGTGTTGCACAGATTTTGATGTTTGGTAGACGCACGTGGCTAACAAAGGCAATGCATATAGAGATGCCCAACAAATTGTTTAATATCCAATGCCCAGAAACAAGCCAAGAGGCAACTATACCGACACAGAAAAAGAGTAAAAGCCCTTGGATGCGAGTAAATGACTTTGAACAGCACCGTGACACATATGGGTCAGCCAAACCAAGCTGAGACTTTAAATAGGCTACATATGGAGATAGGCAGAAAAAAAGGGATGAAGCAGAAGCTATAGCTGTGAATGCAGTGAGGAGTTGTGAGACTGAAGAGAACAGATAAAACATCATAAGCAAACTAAAAGAGCTCATTACTGGAATCATGAGCGCTTGGGACCGATCTAATGTAATTGATGCTTCTGATAAGTCACGATTGCGCTCCATTTCTTTTCCATAATTGAGAGCGCGAAATGCAGATCCGAAAGTCACAGCTACTGCAGTCACAATTAGTGAAATAGGAGCAGGCTCCAGCAAATACAAAAGTTTCCATAATGGCTCCATGACTAAATAAGTAGAGCTATTTGTTTTCTTGTCTTCTTCTTCTCTCTTCTCTTTTTCTTTTCCTATATATATATTATCTGACAGAGGTCCTCATAATATCAGAATTAGCAGATGATTTGCCCCCAAAGTTGCATTTTCTCCGATCAACTGCTGCCTAGAGAAATCAGTGCAACCTGCAGATTGATGAGCCAGCGAAATTGTCAAGAGTTTATTGAAATGATACAAGGAAAAAGTATTTGCGCCAAATCAACACAAAGAGAGGATAAGATACTTTGGAACTTTTGGTAGATAGGAAACTAGATAAAACTAAAAAATTAAAAAAAAAATAAAACAGACACGGAATAGAAATGCATGCAAAGTAACAGGTAATCTAAGTAGTAAGTAATCGAAGAGAACCCAAACTCACAATTAGACTAATTCTGAATTTGTCAAGTCTAGTATCTGTAAAGCTACAAAAATGAAACAAACAAAAGATAAGACTTTTATCCACCTCATAGGTTAGAATGCAAATATGTATACTTTACTTTACGTGTTTTAGGTAACTTGACTGTTAAAAAATGGGAATTTGATAAGTTGATAACAGCGAATTGATAAAAGTTTCTTGCTTTCTAATTTCCATATTACCATTTTAAAATATCACCTAAACTGACTCTTGGATATTTCAAAAAAGTAGTATATTTTTCCTTGGAGGTCTTATCCAAAAAAAAAAAACGTTCTCCTAAACAATTTCAAGTGAACCTATACCCTGAAAGGCTGAAACCGTCTCGACAAAAGCCCAAAAACTATTCTACAAGAGAAAGCAAAAATCTTCAGCACACCCAATTTCCATATGGGGAAAAATACAAGATCATTCAATGAACCAAATGTAAGATTTTAAATTTTCTTTCCCTTTATTTTGTCTCCTCGTCCAAAGAAAAATGTAAAAAAAGGAAAACTTAAAAAAAAAAATTTTAAAAACCACAAACACAGAAAGTAAACAACAAGATAACTAATTTAACGCTGAATGTTACTCTCCTAATCTCCTTTTTCCTTTTCCTTCTACCAGAAACCAAAGTTCGACCTCGATGAGTTTGAGGATCTCAGAATTCATAAAGACCAGAACTAATCTCCACGAAAAGAATCAAACTTTCTCATTTTCCTTCGCTTTCTTACCCAGTTTCCAAGCAACCAAACAGAAACCAAAAGCCCAAAATTCAAATTTTCCTTTTCCTTTTCTACCTATCTCGCATCAACCAATAAATCCCCGAAACAAACGTATAGAACGAGAAAACCAAACATCTAAAGACTAAAAATGAACAAAAAGAAATGAAATCAACGAGTCACGTTATACATGCGCATTATAGCACAAGATCTGAAGAAGACCAAAAACTTTGAATCGGAAATTAGGGCAAACAAGAGGTAACTAAATTCAGCAAGGATTTGGGAGGACTAACCTTGGACTTGGAAGAGTTCGGAAAAACCTTTATCTTTCTCTCTGATCAATAAGGTCCTTTTTACGGAGCAGTATAACAAAGAAAGAACAATTTGTTAATTTACACTCTAGCCCCATAAGTATAGATGTTTTACTACTTTCCCCTCATATTTGCAGTTTTTATTCATACAGGTGCTTCAAGTCATTCTTTACTGTTGTATCTGTGTTTTTTTCTCTCTCTTATTTTTTTGTTTTTTGTTTTTTCTTTTTTTTTTTTTTTTTTTTTTTTTTCAGGAAGCAATGTACACATTCACAAATTAATGATACTCGGCATTGAAATTAGAAGCTTGGGTTGGTTTCGATTTGATTAAAAATTTTGGAGCCATGGAAAATAAATGTTTTTTTTTTTTACTTGAATAAAAAATAGTGAAAAACGACATGAAAGCAATCAACAAGAACGATATAAACGATGAGAAGTAAACAAGAAAGCAACATGAAAGACGATAACAACAGCGGTAAAGACAACAAAAACAACATCAGATTCATCTATTCAAGTTTTCAATTCTAAGTTTGTATAATAAAAACTCTCAAAAAATATTACGATCTAACTTTTTTTGTTACAGTAAAAAATTTTCAAAAAATATTACATTCTAACTCAAATTAAAAACTCAAATCGTCCAAAAAAAAAGGAGCAATTCCAAACTTCGTAAGTTTGGTATTGCTCCTTTTTTTTCATAATAAATTATTATTTATTAGTCTTTTGCTTGAGATAAGTCTTTTTTTCTTTATTTCAATATATTCATTCTTTCGTTATTTTCATTATGTAGTAATTTTTGAACGAGACCTAAATATCAAACAGCTGACAACAACGAGAAAATTTCAAACGACAACAACCTAGCAAGTGACTGGAAAATAAAAAAGACCAAAACCTCAAAAGCGACATAAAAATTTTAAACCACAGATACTTGAAAACGACAATAACTCTAATATAGCAGAAAACTTTAAAACGATATTTATTAAGGAGATTTTGGTACACTGGCGTACTTTTTAAATCTACGTATTTTTATATAAATATGAGGGACATAATACCTGACTTACTCTCAAGATCCTTATTTATTAACACAAGGAAACAATGACAATAAAAACGACAGGAAAATAATAGACGCAAAAAGCTGAAAACGATAGCAACCATAAAGCTAAATCAAAATTGAAAAACGAACTCATAGCGATCTTTGTGTTATTTGCCCTGACCCGATGGTTGGTTTCTGTTAAAGTAGATTAGATTTGACTGTACTGGTTGTGCTGTGCATATCTTGCTGGTGCTGTGTGGAATGCGCAGCGACTTCAACAAACAATCTCGTAATTGTTATATCATTTCTCTGATTTGTGTGGTTATTTTTCAATTTCGGAACATATTTAGAGAAACCAGTATTAGTACCTGAAAGCAGTTGTGCATGTAAACACAGAACAAGTAAAACGACTACGAACTCCAACCAAAAAATAAAAATAAAAAATAAAAAATGGAGAACTAAAAATTGGCGTCAATTCTCAACTTCAATTCTATTTGCAACCTGGAAACTTTTGTTGGACCATGAGGACTTACTGGCTGCTAATTCTGAATGCCTGTTCATAAAATAGATGGGGCACAAGCACAACACAAGATATTCTAAGCACGAGCACATGCAATTGAGACATCTTAATCTTGAATCTGAAAAGATGGGGTTTTGTCTTTTCAGATTTTTATCGAAGAAGACTACTCGAGAAGCGTATTCAATAGTGCTTATACCGTCATCGGTTGTACTAGTGGCATCCATTTCTTGAGTTGACATCATAACTTTATGCTTGAATTCAAAAGGCTTTTTCCGCGTGCCCTCTGATTGGCTAAGAATGGAAGTGGGGATATTTCTGTTCCTTGGAATAATGTCATAAGAGAATGGCAACGTGCCAAGAGAAGAACTAATAGCATTATATGATCAAACAAGACTGATCTGCAACATTTACGTTAGCAGCATATGTAAAATGCCACTTACTTCAATGTTAAACACCACTTTTAAAGTCTAGTTATTTATCTAGTTTGATAAGGAGAGAGAGAGAGAGAGAGAAAAAAAAAAAAAAACCAGACAATTCAGCAGACAAATGGAAAATTAGCAGCATTGACCATTAAAAAATAACTAGCATAATATCATGTAACAATACTCATCTATTATGCCAAAGTCTAAGGGCCAAACGAACTAAGAAATAAGGGAATGGCAAACTGTTGGGTGGGGAATGTAACATCAACCAAAATTATACACTTTCCCTTGAGCTCTCATGTGCTGTTTAAACCAATTCTTGTGGAAATAAGCCGATAAAGCCCATATCCAAGCTGGAAACAATGGTCAGCTTGAGTCAATCTCAAGCTGTACCTTCATTGACAAATCCTTCCTTGCGACCTTCAAATCCTGGCCTCATGAGCTTCTTCTCCCTTTTCGCAATCTTCCGCATCTTCTTATCATGTTTCTTTGCTGCTATATTTTCTGATCTCTTATGTTGTTTCTCTGCTTTCAGCTTCTGTGTGGTTTGAACTCTTTCCTTCCATTTCTGAGCATTCTTTTGTTGCATTCTCTTTTCCTTCCGAATACTATGTTTCAACAACTTGGGATCATCATGAACCTTGATCCCGGCAGCTCTGCTTGTTGCAGCCTTCCACGAATGCTTCTTCGAGATAACGTCCCCTCTCTCCGGGTCTTTCCTAGCTTCCTCCAACTTCTTGGCCCTCTCAAGCTCTTGCAATTTCGAAAGCTGCCTCTTCTTCTTCTTCCCCCCATCCTCGTCTTCATTCCCGAGCATAACATGACTAAATGTGAGCTCTTTTGAAGCTTCTACAATGTCCTTCTCCACTTTATCTTCCGAATTACCAGATTTAGTCTCTTTCTCCTTTGCCTCGGTTCCCCTTTTGCGTTTCTTCTGCTCAATTCCTTTCTTCTCATTTCTCTCATTCCTCTTGTTTGCTTTATCCGAGTCTCCAGTGTTTCGAGTAGCCCGAAACTCTTCGATTCTGCGACGAAGCCTCTGCCGGAGCTCCTCATACGTCACCGACCTATTATCATCATCAAAACCAAACAAAACAGGCCTGGTCTCCATGTCATCGTCATTGTTGTCATCATCATCTTGCTTCTCCTTTTCCAAGCTTTGCTTCAACAAATCAATGGTTGTTGTGGAAGACTTGTCGGGATCCAAACGATGCCTTCGAGCTTTCTTGATGTTCTCCTTTGTTTCCTTCTTGGCCTGAGCTTTTTCGGTCTTGTTTAGACCCTGAAACCATCGCTTATCGTTGTCGTCTGTGGGTAGATAGAACTTCGCCGGAACAAGCTCAACTAACTTGTCAAAGAACAAGGAATGCCGATGAATTATGGACTTTAAGTCAACAACAGGGGTGGAATCAACATCAATTTTCACATTCTTCTTCTTCATCGTCTACACAAACATTTTAAAATTAATACGACACTAAAGAGTTAGTCACCAGTAACATTAAACTTTCGGACTTTCCTAAAATTATGCCGCCAAATTTCAGACCAACTCTCTGATTATATTTATAAAAAAAAACAACGGAAAACGAATTTAAAACCAGAAACATATCATTATATCAACCCAATTACACTGGAAATTTTGCTAACCGAAAGAAATCAAACAATGGTGAAACTGGAATCAACGTTTTCAAAAAACAAAAAACGAAAACAAAAAGAAAAACAAAAACAAAAACAAAAAGGTGACGAAAAGATTTTTCTACTAACCTACCTGAAAACTGAAGAAGCCCTAGATGAGAGGCGCCGTGAAATGACAATAGCGGAAGAGGGGACGGTGAATGGCTGAGAGAGATAGGGGGAAATAAACCCTAGAGAGAGAAAATATGTATGGGTCGGGTTGGGACTTTGGGTTTTGTAACGACAGTCGACAAAACGGCTAAAAAACGACAACAACCTTAGGGAAAATTAAAAACGACAAAACAATAACAGAAATGGCAGAATAATTTTAGAACGACAACAAAAAATATGAATATAAATAAAACTATAAAAACCAGAATAACGGCAAGGGAAATTTAAAATGAATAGTTTTATTAATTATTCATGATTTTTATTTTTATATTTCTAATTATTATTTTCCATAATTTTAATTATTCAATTTTTTACTTTTTACACCTCATCATTATAAAATATTTTAAAATATTGCAAGAATGCTACATTAGTTACTTATTGAAAATTTGAATTTAAATATTAGCATTTTTAGTAATAATAATTTTAAAATTAATTTTCACTTACAACATTTTTTTTCTTAGTCGTATATTAATTTATTAAAAAAACACGAAGTTCATAATACTCATGTGTATAAGTAAAAAAATATCATATTCTGAAAATAAAAAACCTTCCTCATCCACATATATTCATACAAAAATCATATTTAAAAAAAAAAAAAACAACAACAAAATACCGTTATACTACGTAATCATCCAATATCGCAATACTCAAAAAATCAAAGTACACAACCTTAAAAAGGAAAAAAAAAAAAAATCAAAGTGCACATATATTAAGTTATTAAGATTAACATCTAAACACATGCTAAAAATACCGACGAACAAAATCAAACCTAACTTGTCAAAAAGTATGCATGTAAAACAAATTGAGACCTCGTTTATTTTACCGATTTGAGTTTAAAATTTGAGTTTTGTTATAATAAAAAGTTCTCAAAAATAATTACATTTAATTTTTTTTTTGTTATAATAAAAAATTCTCACATAAAGTCACATCTCATCTTAAATTAAAAACTTAAATCAACGAACTAAATTAAAAACTTAAATCAACGAACTAAACGAACCCTAAATTTAATTAACAAATATTCCACCTAAAGTCTACAACACAAATCATGTCACGTTTAGCGAGAATAATTTCTACCGGGCCTTTCCTGACACTTGAGCGTTGGGAAAGGAATTTCTAATCAGATTCATAATTTTTTTTAGTGACCCAACCTTTTACGGTAACTTTGGTACCAATTTTTACTATCGACACGTTTTGATATCGTAAAAAACAACGACGTAGTTTAAATAATTTTTTTTTTTTTAACAATGACATAGTTTAAATAGTTTTTCTTTTTCTTTTTTCTTTTGTAATGAGTTTATAAGTGTTAGAAAAGAGTGAAACTCCAAGGCGTTGCAGAAAATAATGTCGTGGTTTACTTGTACTGGGTATGTATGACTTGTGCCCATTTTTGGAGAAATCATCAAGTGAAACATAAATTTTCTTAATTATTTGGTCATAATGCAACATTCCAAAAACGTGCCAAAACCCCAATTGCTAGAAACATACGTGAAGAACAAGAAACAAGCCAAAAAAAACAAAAAAGAAAAAGTGGAGAAAAAAGTGCTGACATTTTGTTTCTCTTTATTATTATTTTTTTTTTCCCCCTTTTGAAAAAAGGTTGACATGTGGTAACCATGCAAATTATTTGGAACCGCTCATCACGGACAAACATAGGGCTATACTAATTTCAAACGGATCCATAATAAACCTACCACTTGCAATACTCACGGACACGGTTAAGTGGTTGCTGACCCAAACCGATTTTTATCAATATTTTTTTTTATTTTTAAAAATACATAATTTTTTTATTTTAATTTTAATTAAGATAATTTTTTTTTTATACATTAATAATGAAAAGACAAATAAAACCTCACTCATATACTCTATTAAAATTTTTCATCACCATTGAATTTTTATTAAAATACTATCTAAATAGAAATTTAAATTTTGACCTACTTAAACACAAACTCAAATAGATTCTCAATTCAAATTATAACTCAAATATGCACATCCAAATATAAACTCAAATTATAACTTCAATTCAAATTATAATTTAAACTCAATTTAAAATTATCACTCAAGACACTATAAATAAAAGAACAATCCTTTTTATCTTTTCACCTCATCTCGTTCTAATTCTCTTTTTTTTAATAGAGTTATACACATATAGATCTTGTATATTTTATATTCAAATTTAAAATTTAAATTTTATTATAATAAAAAAATTTTAAAAATAATTACATTTGAGGTTAAAATTTAAGTGTAATTTTTAAGTTAAATTTAAATTATAACTTGAATTAAAATTAAAATTTAAATAAAATTAAATAAAATTAATTAAAATTAAAACTTAAAAAAATATAAACTTAAATAAAATTAAAATTTAAGCTGTTTTTTTTTTTAAATTTTTAGAGAAAGAATGTATCCTTAATTTTTTTAAATGAGCCAACAGCATCCATCGCTGTCAATTAGCCAGCGGGTCCCACAATCTTCTGCTGCTCCCATTGCTTTCCCATATATATATATATATATATATATATATATATTTTTTTTTTTCAATTAGTTCATCCATTTCTAGTTCTACACGACAAGCCTGGCATATCTCAGTCCACTTGCCAAAACCGTAGCCAAATTACCTAAATTCATTCCCCTCATATATATTTTCCATTAGTTCATCCATTTCTACACGACAAGCCTGGCATATCTCTTTCCACTTACCAAAACCGTAGCCAAATTACCTAAATACATTCCCCTCTTTTCTCCTCTCCCTTTCAAATCACATTCTTGTCACTGAAGCTTTAATCTAGTGTCGTTTTATCATCCTCAATCAGCGAAAAGCCGTTTCCATTTGGATGTTATCTCGTGTCCTATATTTAGGTTCTCTGGATTTTCGTGGATCTGTATTTCTTGTGTTTCGCCGTCAGTATAGTTGTCAGGCTTAATTAGAAAGAGATATAATCCTCCCATAGAAGGGAGATCTTTTTCTGCAGTACGTTAAAACGTACTGGAATGAAGCTGAACGTCGTCGTTTTGGCTGCGTTGGCTGTGCTAACGTGCGCGCCATGGCGGGTTTGGTCGGAAAAATCAGAGGAGCATCGGCTTTTGGTGAACATGACTCTGGTTCGCAACGCTTCGACTGTCGGAGCCTGTAAGTTTTTTTTTTTTTTTTTAAGAAAAGAAAAATTACTTCGTTTTTTTCTTATTATTTCTAACATATACGTAAATATATGTGTGTATATATATTTGGTTTGGTAGTTTGCTTGGACGGAAGCTTGCCGGCGTATCACTTGCACAGAGGATTCGGAGCCGGAGCGAAAAACTGGCTTCTACAGTTCGAGGTAAAATTTGAGAGGCCAAAATTTGATTCATTTTCCATAAAACGAAAAAAATTGAAAAAAAAAAAAACTAGAGAAAAAAAGAGAAAAAGCGCTTTACTGTTGTCCAGTCCTACAATGCCATGTCGGCGTGGGTTGTGCATGGAATGAAATTTGACTGGGTGAAGAAATCGAGACAGCCAATGACCGGTTTGGACTTGGATTCGATCGGCTGTTTTCGATACGACATCGTATTTTCTCTCTCTCACTTTTTCCTTTTACCTTGCGTCTCGTGCTTTCTCTTCTCTCCGCCTCCCTAAGCGGCCGCAGTCATATCTCTCCATACAAATTTCGCCACGTGGCACGGCCATTTCAGATTTGCTTTCATGATTCCAGCTTGTGTATAAGACATAAATACAGTAATAATTACCATAAATTGGACAATAATTGGAGAGATCGATTAAGGGACATAAAATGCGGCGTTGGTGTGAGAGATGGTCCCATAGTACAACGAAAGCTGGTTTGATAGGCCAGAGGTTTTGGTCCTTTGGACCCCAAAAAGGGAAGGTCTAAAGAGCAATAATAGCTGGATTACTCTCGTGTATATTAGGTATCGTTCATTTTACAGATTTAAATTTTTAATTAAGTTGATATATAATTTTTTTAAGAGTTTTTTATTGTAATAAAAAAAGTTAAATGTGATATTTTTTAAGAGTTTTTTACTGTATAAATTTAGAATTAAAAACTCAAATCGGTAAAATAAATAAAATCAGAGTCTATTTAATTTGTTAATTTGAGTTCTTAATTTAAATTGATATGTAATTTTATGTGTAAATTTTTTATTGTAACATAAAAGTTAAATAACACTGTTTTTACAAAAATTTATAATTAAAAAATTTAAATTAAAAACTCAAATCAACGAATTAAATGAATCTTTAATTAAGGATCAGTGTCTTTATAAGTGGGTGGGTCCAATTTTAGTATATGAATGACAGTTCTTAAATTGCATTTATGAATCATTTCTAGTGTTGTATTTGTATATAGGGTGGAGGGTGGTGTAATGATGTTGAATCATGCTTGGATAGAGCTGAAACGCGCAGAGGATCAACACGTTACATGACCAAATTGGAGGTCTTTTCGGGAATCCTAAGCAACAATGCTTCTCTCAATCCAGGTCTAATCCTTTACCTCCTATATATATATGTATATATACGTGTATGTATGAGGTTTCAAAGATGATTTAATTAATAGTGAATGAAGACTTAATTTGAGCACCACTAAAAAAAAAAAAAAAAAAAAAAAAACGAATAAGCAATAAAACCACTTTACCCAAATCTTTCAATGCTACCATGTGATGCCATTTTCTTCTTTAATCGTATGGTTTTATCATGCATATGCGGATTGTGGACCTGTGGATCCTTCCTAGTTGTACTAATAAAAGTGGTTCCAAGTCTTAAATAGCGACAAATGAGAACGTAATCTAGGAAAGGCTGTACATATGACCACCCAAATAAGAAGACTTGACAATATGTGTCTAGCAAGTTCAAAACTAACCCCAAAAACTAACGAGAATGGCCAAAAAGAAAGTGACGAATTCAAATAGCACTTTTTTGTTATATTATAAAAGGGAGGCTCTTTTCAGGAACTAATTAAAGTAGATTCATTTTCTCCACGTCACATGTTTCTTAATTACTGATTCATCATCCATTTACTTCTCTAGTGGTTCACCAGAAATTTGTATTAGTTGTAGCACATAGCATCTCAATTTCATGAATTTAAAATTATAATTTAAAATTATTTTTATTTTATATATATTTTTTATAAAAAAAATATTTTTAAATTATAACACTAATCTCTCTTCACGTAAAATTTGAGAGATCATTGTTCTCGACCAGAGTCGAATAGCACTAGTGTATGATCTATATGGTTTTTTTTATACAAATCAGAGACCTGGGGACAGGCTTCATGGCCTTTGTCATGTTCTCTCTTTGCCTCTTTCACTCATTCACGTGATTATTAGCTGACAATAAGAAGCCTTTAAATCTTGTCAGTTTTTTTTTGTTTTTTTGTTTTTTTACTCGAGACTATTTAAAACCATTTACAAATGTAATTATTGTCTGTCGTACAGTTGTAGAACTGTTGGGAGGGTCCTATGCATCACCACCTCTTTCTTTCCCTGCGAATAACAATACACAACATTATATACGGATTCTTATTGAGTATATAACTAGCTCGTTTAGGAAAATAACTACTCGATTATCGATTATTTTTTGAATTTAAGTTTTTAATTTGAGTTGAGATGTGATATTTTTTTAAAATTTTTTATTGTAACAAAAAAGTTACATATGATATTTTTTGAGAATTTTTTTACTGTAGAAATTTAAAATTAAAAATTTAAATTGATGAAATGAACGAGATTTTTTTTTTTTTTAATGTTCCATTTAGTTTAATCTCCATTGTTAGACGTTGAAAATAACGATTTGAGTGGTTAAAATTTTTTTCCAGCTTTTAGCTGACAATCTTCTTTTTAACGTTCGAGATCGTCTCTTTCTATTATCCAGTAGTTCCGATTTGGGCAGTGTAGTACGACTGTAGTTTTCAAAATGTAGAAAGGTTGCAGTTAAATTTTAGTGGTCTTGGTTAATAGAATTCAACATCATTCCATTTTTTTTTTATCACCAGAATTCCGCTTTTATGGATTGCAGTATAGTTTTACAGTACTAAGAATTTCTTCTCGTGGTTGAATGCAACCTAAGTTTTCTTATTTACCTCATCTCTTTGCTGGAAGCATGACACATACCAAGTTACTTAAAATTTTAACCAGTTCAAGTCAGTTAAACAAGAAAGATATTTAGAGGCACTGTTGGTGTTAAACACCATCACTAATAAAAAATGAATCTCATTTATGAATCTTACATTACGGGATTTTTTATTAGTGAGTGGTGCTAAACACTACCGGTACCTTATAACATTGTTTTAAACAACGTGTTTATTTTTTGTGCACTTTAATGAATGTTCTATTTTCAAGTTTTTTTTTTTTTAATCCTTCCGTTGGCCCTTATAAAATTAGCAGATATTGATATTCTGATTTGTTGAGCAGATTTTTACAATTGGAACCGCGTGAAGCTTCGATATTGTGATGGAGCCTCTTTTGCTGGAGATGCAATATTTGACAATGGGGTAATTAGTTCTTTCAACAAAAACTTTTTTTTCTTTTTACCATGTATTTGTGCACGGCATCTAGTCTTACGAAAACGGTACTTTCTTCACAAGTTCACCGAAATTGGCTAGTTCTGGCTGTATCTAGTATTTCCCTTTCATGCTGATTCTATGGCTTTCACATAGCCAATGGTACTAAATAATCAAAACCCTCCTAAAAAAAAGGCTGTAATCCCACTATACAATGACGGAGACAGAGGGGGCAAGGATAGGCCATGCACCGCCTAGTCGTTTTTTTATTTTTTAATATAATAATTTTAATTTTAATATAGTAACTATGTGTATAAATTAGATTTAATCTCCTTAAATTAATAGTACTTTAATATTTGATTGGGCCAACCATATGTTTATATATATATATAATTAAAACTGTTACATTAATATAATTTTGATAAAAAAAGAAATTTGACCCCTACCAATAAGATTGCTGTCACTCCCACTAGATGGTCAAAACATTCGGTGTTCTTAAGAAAACATCCATTTGTTATGCACTTTTTGTATTCTTCAGCAGGAAGGCACCGAGCCTGCGTTTAGTCACTGCATGAGGCATTAAAAAGACTTGGCTTTATGGTGGTGGTCTTTTTTTAACAGGAATTTTTGCCCCTCATACTAAGCGGGAAAAGCCCATATAATTATATATGTATTTACTTAATCGGTTTTCTCTCTCTAAAATGAACGACAGACATCATTGCTCTATTTCAGAGGCCAAAGGATATGGGAAGCAATCATCCTCGATCTTCTACCTAAAGGTTTAGGAAAGGCCCGCAAAAAAAAAAAAAAAAAAAAAAAAAGGTCCCATCCTCGTAGTTTTTGTTTACAGCTTGCATGCACACAAATACTTGTACAATTTAGTTTAGCAAAGAAGTTAAACAAAAAAGTGATCTGATACTATTTTACTATTATATATATATATATATATATATATATATATATATATCTACTCTAGGCTTTGTTATCAGGCTGCTCTGCTGGGGGTTTGGCTTCGTTTTTGCATTGTGACAATTTCACCAAGTATTTGCCAGCAAATGCCAGTGTAAAATGCTTGAGTGACGCCGGATTTTTTCTAGACGCGTAAGTTCTTTCCTTCTTTCTCAAGTCACTTGCTTTTACTGCGTATTTCCATTTTTAATGTTGCGGTTTTTTTTTTTTTTTTTTTTTTTTTCAGAAGAGACATAAGTTTGAACCATACTATGAGGTCTTTCTATAAAGATTTAGTTTCTCTACAGGTATCCCTTCTTTTATCTTACGAGTCGCGTAGGAACAACCCAACTTTTACGATTGATGAACACGTGAATTTTTGAACTAACTAGAGTTATTGGTGTATTCTTAAACTAAGTGACATACCTCTGATCATTATGTAATCTTCTGGAAATTAAGAAGCAAAGAGCTCTTGAATCATAAGGCTCTAGGAATGTTCCTGTTGCAAAATTTTCACCATAAGTTAGAGTGAGAATCATTTGCGATTAGTACACAAACCGTTAGATTAGGGACGCAAATCTAAGATAAAACTAGGGGTACTATTTCACAAATGTATCTAGATCACATTTTAGGATTGCATTCTCTCTTGTTCTTCTTATGTGTATATGCGTAAATACATTTATATTCACATATCAGGCGATTACATGACAGGGAATAGAGAAGAATCTGGACAAGAACTGCACAAGTTCCTTCAAATTTCCGGACTTGGTATTATTTCCGCTGCATATTGGATCCTTGGCTATAAACTGAATCTCTTGATCTTATGATCTCATTTTTTCTAATGTCCGTCTTATTCTTGGAGCAGTGCTTCTTCCCGCAGTATGCGTTGAGATTCATTCAGACGCCTTTTTTTATTTTGAACTCGGCATACGACGTGTTCCAAGTACTAAAATTCTCCATGATTTTCAAGTTTAATTAACTTCCACTCAGCTTGTAAGATCAAATAATTCCGGCATTTGTAACGTTAACAGTTCCATCACGGGTTGGTGCCACCTTCTGCTGATCCGCACGGGCATTGGAATCATTGCAAGCTCAATCCTGCAGCATGTGATGCTAACCAAATAGCCATATTACAAGGTTTTGTTCTTCGATTCCTTGCAATTTTAGCGTTCGATGTTCGTAGTTCAAGCTTCATCGTTTTCTTTATTGAGGCAATAAATAAGCGTAGACTTTGTTCAGGCAAATTACCAAGCACTATATATACAAGTACTAAAGTTACCATCTAGTTATCTTTACATATTTTAGGTTGTGTTTTGTTTTTCAGGTTTTAGGCGTGATATGATTGTTTCTCTATTTTCGTTCTTTGAATGCTCGAAAAGAGGAGGAATGTACATCAATTCTTGCTTTGCTCATTGCCAAAGTGAGTCACAAGACACGTGGTTTGGGATTGATTCCCCAAGAATACACAACAAGGTACTGACGTTGCGTTTACCCATGTGTAAAACATCCGTACATTATGTATGACTTGTTACCATGTTTAGAATTATTTTTATTTTTAAAAATAATTTTAAAACGGCATTTGATATAATTAAAGATAAAAAATAAAAATAAAAATAATTTTTTAGTTTTGATGTAAAATGAGAAAAATAAAAAATAACTTTTAATCGTTTTTTATTTTTTTATTTTCGTTTTCTCTTCTCTTAAAATAAAAAGAAATTAATAAATTTTTTATATTAAAAATAATATTTTAATAAAACTATTAAATTTTTTTTTTTAAAATTAATTTTTTTCTATTTTCATATAAAAAATAAAATTATTTTAAAATAAATCTTAAGCGTACCCATTATCTCAAACTTTTAGTTGTAGGAAAAGGCTATTTTCTTTATTCTTAGCCAACAAAAAAATGACTTGGGACCTAAACTAACCAGAATTTCTTCTCATTGGTCGTTTAGATTAGATTCTAGAATTGTTCATACAACTCACGTAAAATTAGTCCGATATGAGTCCCACATACTACAATAACATGTGGGACCCACTCTATATCATTATGGTACTCAGAACTATCATACCATTTATAATTATAGACTCATTTTATTTTTATGATTACTGGATTTTTGAACTTACGTATTGTAATTTGTTGTGCTTCTCTTGAAAGTGATGAATGTTCTGACATAAAAGTATTAATTAAGGACATTTTCTTGTAATTTATTATGGTAATTTGTCACAAGTTCTAGTAATTTAGCTAGTAGATTCAGGCTGCAGTTTTTTAAAAGACGTTTATTTTTTATATTTATTTTTAATTTTAAATTATGATTCATAATTTTTTATAATATTTTTTTATAAAAAAATAAATAAAATAAAAATAATTTTAAATTATAATTTTAAATATATAAATTAAACGTATTTTTAATTACAAATATGCTGAATATAAACTCTTGACCATGTGTATTAGACCATTGCGCAAGCGGTTGGAGACTGGTACTTTAGCAGGAGGGTGACCAAGGAGATCGGTTGTGCTTATCCATGTGACACCACGTGCCATAACCTTATACCTTAGGCTCAGGTAATAAAAATGTCTTCTTGAATTTCTCTTTTTTTTTTTTTTTTTTTTTTTTTTTTTTTTGGGTAATCAGTGGTTTATGAATTTGTCTTGTTGAAGCAACTTTGGATATATTTCTTCACGGACTGAGACAGAAAATGGTACTGCAGGTTTCTTTTCTGTTGAAGTTCAAAAATTAGGTGGAACAGAATAACAATTTTTTTTTTTTTTTTTTTTTGGTGAAGCTTCTTTAATTCTGAAAAGAAGCTTTATCAATGAAGGTTTTTGATTCTTGGAAGGGAACAACAAAGTACACACTGATACGTGTATAGCACCAAATTTATTCTACAAAAGATGAAAATGACATGTATTGAATCGAATATTCTTTTTTTTTTTTTTTTTTTTTGTTCAAGCAATAAAATATTCTTTTTTTTTTAGTTTAGAAAATCATATAATTTGAACCATTTTTAATTTAATTTTTAAAATGCAGGTTCATGATTTTATTTTGCGGACTCAGTCCTGTTCTCCGGTTCATTTTCACAACTGTAACGCGTTGCTGCTATGCTAAGCTACAATTTATTCCTTTCCGACCCAAAAAAGAAGATGCAATTTGTTCCTAGTACTGATTAAACAGCTAAACAAATTATTAATTTATTACCTTCAAAAGTTAAAACCTCAACCAGGCAACTTGGACCATAAGATTCAAATATGCCTCAAATCTAAAGAGTTATTCTTTTGTAATAAAACTCAAAAAAAATTTAAATTTGAGTTACAATTTTATTAAAGTTTATGTTTTTTTATAAAATTTAAGTTTGAATTCGAGTTTGAACTTGAGTTTGGGGTTAAATTTGAGTTTA
This sequence comes from Morus alba, assembly GCA_012066045.3. Taxonomy (NCBI): domain Eukaryota; kingdom Viridiplantae; phylum Streptophyta; class Magnoliopsida; order Rosales; family Moraceae; genus Morus; species Morus alba. Next base: position 3,090,082 of record CP050234.2, read on the forward strand.
AATTTTCCTTCAACTCGAGTTTAAAAACTCAAACTCAAATTGATGAATAATATTTTTTTTATTTTTAAAAATATCAACATTTTCGTTTTAATTCTGATTGAGATAATTGTTTTTTCTATGCATTTACAACGAAAAGACTAATAAAATTCCACCCATATATCTTATTAAAATTTTTCATCACCATTGAGTTTTTATTAAAATACTATCTAAATATAAATTTAAGTTTTGATCCACTAAAACACAAACTAAAAAAGATTTTTAATTTAAATCATAACTAAAATGTGTACATCTAAACACAAACTCAAATTATAATTTTAACTTAAATTATAATTCAAAATCAATTTAAAATTATCACTTAAATCATCCTAATATAAAAATATAAAAGAACAACCCCTAAACTTTTCTAATTTTACTTTGTTTTGTTTTTGTCAAGACAAGACAATTGAAAGGGAGAAAAGAAAAACTTCCAAACCATGCAATTCTTCATTGTGTGTTTATATTTTTTTTAAGGGTAACCTTTACTTATCTTCGTTGATTACATCAACCAATCACCGCTTCCTTTTTTTTTTTTTCCCAACTTTTTTAAAGTTCGTCATTATTGCACTCCAGCAAAAGAACAAGAAAGGAGCCATCATCCAACCCTTTCCTCATATTTAAAAATGGTATTGACATTAAATAACAATGATTAATTATAATTACATTGTAAAAAGAATAAGGGTCTATTTGGTTTAAAGATTCGAATTATGTAATTTAAATAATTTTCGATTTATATGTATTTTTTATGAGAAAAACTACTGTAACAAACTATGAATCATGATTCAAATTGGGAGACGAATTCCCTAACTAAACAGACCTTAAATTTTCTTTTTTTTTAATAAATTACTTTAAAATTTAGGAGACCGCTTATTAAAAAGTGACTCGATATCGCTTTTTAAAAAAATGACTCATAATTTCTTTTGGGATCAAGATTTGACCATCAACTTTTTTTTTTCCCCTAAAACAATCTTACAAAAAAATTTTCCTTTTTTTTTTAAAAAAAAAAAAAACTGACCGTTGAAAACAAATCCCGTATTTTCCATTTCCGCTTTTCCTGATTCCTCTCCGACAAAAAAAAAAAAAAAAAAAGGGTAAAAACCATTTATAGGAGTTTGCCGATATTTTCCACATTTAAAAGGCTAAAATATCTGTGGTGCCGTCGAGCACTTGGGCCCACCCACTGTTTAATTTATTAATTTAAATTAAAATATAATTTTATATAAATTTTTTTGATCGTAATAAAAAAATTAAATATAATTATTTATAAATTTTTTATTATAATAAAATTTAAATTAATAAAATAAACGAAACTTAATTACCCACTAAAACCATGCAAGGCAAATCCAGTAATTTCATCACACAAAATGCATCACCCCACCCAAACCATAGCCAACCAAACCCGCCCATCTCATCCTTCAACTCCCAAAAGCACCGCTGTGCTTAGCTGCCAGAGTCGGAGCACTTGCAAGTCCAACACCTTAACACCACGTCCGTCACCCAAACCTTAAGTTACCAAAACACCCCTACCAAGTCACTGGCCCCACACGAATTATAGAAAAGAATGCAACACGGGGGGTTATTAATAGTCAAATTACCGTCAGTACCCCCGTCACCGCTGACTCTTTTACCGCCACATTTGTCGCTTTTTATAAACCGACCCAATACGCGAAGTCCAAGAAACGGTGAGTGGAGAAGAAGGCCAGGCAGAAGCAGAAGCAGAAGCAGTAGCAGTAGCAGTAGTAGTAGAAGTGGTGGTGGTGGTAGTAGTGACAGTGTTAGGGTTAGGGCAATGCCTGGCTGTGGTGGTGGAGACGATAATGGTTCGCTGCGGAAATTCAAGCTGAGCGAGTCAACGTTCCTGGCTTCCCTCATGCCTAAGAAGGAGATTGGCGCCGATCGCTTCCTCGAAGCTCACCCCCACTACGACGGCCGCGGCGTCGTCATCGCCATTTTCGGTACTCTCCGATCGATGCATTCTTTCTCGACAAATGAAATTGAGACGATATATATATATATATATTTTTTTCCCGGTTTCGGAGAAGTTGAGGAAGAGAACTGAAGAGCGAGGAAAGTTTTGTTTTGGATTGATTTTTTTTTTTTTTTGATTTTGGAGTATGATTGATTGATTTTAGATTCTGGAGTGGACCCGGCGGCGGCTGGATTACAAGTTACGTCAGATGGGAAGCCGAAAATCCTAGATGTCATTGATTGGTAGCTTCGATAAGTAACTATTTGAGCATAAAGTTCATCTTTTGAAATGGGAAATGGGTACTTAGCCGGATAAATTTTTCACTTTTCAGCACCGGGAGTGGAGATATTGATACTTCGAAGGTGGTTAAGGCCGATGCGAATGGCTGTATCCGGGGAGTTTCAGGTTAATTTGATGAATTTTAACCAATGATTTGTTTTCTTTTAGAATTTCAGCGCTTTATTTATATGATAATATATGAACTATTGGAGTCCAAGCAATCATGCTACTGTGTTTTGTTTATTTAAGTTTTTTACTATGTTTTTGTTTCGTCAAAATGTTTTGTTCTGGTTTTGATCAAGTTTTCAAATAGGGGCTTCTTTGGTTGTCAATTCTTCATGGAAGAACCCGTCTGGCGAATGGCATGTGGGTTATAAATTGATATATGAATTGTTTACGGATAAATTGACTAACCGTTTGAAGGTAATTAGCATAATCATTTTCATTTCATGATCCACAGATGAACATCACTAGATATCTCAAGAATCATAAAGTTTTATGATTACATTTTCTGTCTTTATTTTTTTTGTTCCTTGACAGGAGGAGAGAAAGAAAAAATGGGATGAACAAAATCAGGAAGAAATTGCGAAGGCCGTTAAGCGTTTTGATGAATTTGATCAGGTTTCTGAACATCCTGTCTTTTAGTTTCTCGCTTGACTGGTTAAACGTGCATCGGATCTGAAAGTGCATATCAATGGGGCATTATCTGTTTTTCATTTTGAAATTTATTAAGAATGTATTTTGACCTTTTTTTTTTGTTTTGTTTTGTTTGTGTGTGTGTGTGTGTGGTGGGGGTGGGTGTGTTGCTGGATTTAAGTCTAATTAGTATATCAAAATCTTTGTCTTTCTTATGTGCAGAATTATCACCCATCAACTCGCCCTTTTTCTAGTACTTTCACTTTTTATTTATTATTGATTTCTGTATTAGTCTTGGTACTCAGTTTTATTGTTTTTCAAACTCCACTGCTTTAGCTGAATAGTATATATGTTGTCTCTTTGTAGTACCAGTAAGGTGGACTGCTGGAGAGATTTTGACTTTTGATTTAGGACATTACCTGTGGATTTCAAAGTTTTGGCTAACAGCATCTTGAACTTTTGAAACTGTTGATCTATCTTTGTTGTCAAGATCTCAAATGAACTGTCTCTACAAATTTGTGTCCTTGTTGTTTGGTTGAAACTGAAGGAAAATATTAGTCAAAATGTATTGTCTGTTCATTCATACTAAATAATATCTCGTATCATAAAAGTGACTCTCATGACCTGTCGACCTTCTTACATGAGGTGGTGGAAGTGCTTAGGAACTTATGTAAGCAATCCAGAATATCCTGACTAACTAAAGTAGAAAAAATGACCTGTTATTGATGCTTGCATGGTATTTGAACATGTAGTTAAGGTTTTTTAGATGTCTATATTGACGTTTGATTTGTTATGATTTTCTATTTACAGAAACATGCCAAAACTGATGATATAAACCTGAAAAGAGTCCGTGAGGACCTCCAGAACAGAGTTGATTATCTGCGAAAGCAAGCTGAGGTAAGGTCCCAAATTATCACTTACGGTTTTTGAATTCCGTTTCTGCTCTAATGTTTGATATTTTCTATGTTCTAGAGCTATGATGACAAAGGGCCTGTTATAGATGCTGTTGTCTGGCATGATGGAGAAGTATGGAGGGTTGCCTTGGACACACAGAGTCTTGAGGATGACCCAGATTGTGGAAAACTTGCTGATTTTGCACCCCTTACCAATTTTAGGTATCTGCTTCTTAGTGACATTATATGCTTAATTCTCCCCAGGTGTGAATGAAGCAGGGAGAATATTGAAAGATATTGTATATTAGAAAATCTAATTGTATGAGAATATTTAGTCTTGTGAAGGTGTTGATCATGCTGATCAGTTGAAACTTCCTCCTTGGAATATGATATAGTTTTTGCCTTTTATTTTTAATCTAGAAAGTTGAGTTTGTTTCTTGGAAAGATAATCAAAAGAGAGAAGGTCAGGAAGATCATATATTTGTGGCACCTGAAAATATATTTCAAAGCATGCATGAAAAACATGTCTTTTCCATTGTGTTATTGAGGTGTTTTTTTCTTTTTAAATATTTTCACTCTCTAAATCTTGCATTATTTAGTTGTTCATGGAGCTTCGGATAAGTGTTTAACTGATTATGTAAAACTACCCGTACAGGATTGAACGGAAGTATGGTGTGTTTAGCAAATTAGATGCATGTACGTTTGTTGTTAACGTGTATGATGAGGGCAATATCTTAAGTATTGTAACAGATAGCTCCCCTCATGGGACTCATGTTGCTGGTATCACTAGTGCTTTCCATCCAAAGGTACAATGAATATTGTCTGTTTGCCATAGTTTTTCTATGATAAAAAAAATCTCCGTCTTGATTTATGTGGTTGTTATTAGGAGCCATTGTTGAATGGAGTTGCACCTGGGGCACAATTGATATCTTGTAAAATTGGTGACTCACGCTTAGGTTCAATGGAGACTGGAACTGGTCTAACTCGAGCTTTGATAGCTGCTGTTGAGGTGATAAGCACTTCGTTTTGTTTTGATTTGAAATTTTGAGATTACCAACGTTTGTTGATGATGTGCGTTTTTACTTGTTTAGGAATCAGCATTATTAGTTGCATGCATGTGTACCTTTGTGCATGAGTGGATGCAAAAGCGCATGCGCGAGCGCGTGTGTAAAATGCATAGGAAACTTCTGGTGTTTGATCTAAATAATTTTTTGATGGCTCTTATACTTGTTCCTTTTGCAGCATAAATGTGATCTTATCAACATGAGTTATGGGGAACCTACTTTGCTACCAGACTATGGGCGCTTTGTTGACCTTGTTAATGAAGTAACATTCATGGATCTGTGATTTTGGCTGAGATGATTATCTTATTTTTCCATCTATTAACTTTCACTCTCTCAAACATGCTATTTGACATTCTTGGTTAGGTTGTAAACAAGCACCGTCTGATATTTGTGAGTAGTGCTGCTAACAGTGGTCCTGCTTTGAGCACTGTTGGAGCACCTGGTGGTACCACTTCCACCATTATAGGAGTTGGCGCGTATGTCTCCCCAGAAATGGCTGCTGGTGCTCATTCTGTTGTTGAGCCTCCACCTGAAGGAATAGAATATACTTGGTAAGTACACCTCAATTCTCTGATTTTGGCCCATAAATATAGATATTTAAGCTCTGCTGCCTTGGGATGCGTTTCTGGTTTGATTCTGAACTATAAATAATATGCAGGTCCAGCCGAGGACCAACTGCTGATGGAGATGTTGGTGTTTGTATAAGTGCTCCTGGTGGTGCTGTTGCTCCTGTTCCTACATGGACCCTCCAGCGTCGTATGCTTATGAATGGAACATCAATGTCCTCCCCATCTGCTTGTGGTGGAATTGCATTGCTTGTAAGCGCACTGAAGGTATGCATTGTTGTTGTATTTTTCATGTTTGTTGAGACCAATCTCTACTTTTTTTTTTCTTTGATTCCATATGCTGAATCTATTGAATCCTTTGCAGGCTGAGGGTATCCCTGTCAGTCCTTACAGTGTACGGAAAGCTCTTGAAAATACATGTGTTTCTATAGGTAGTTTACCAGAAGATAAATTATCCACTGGAGAAGGACTTATGCAAGTTGATAGGTTCGCGTTTGTGCTCTGGACCTTCTAAATTGAGCTTTTTGGAATTTGAACTTATTTGCACATCTTGTTGAGTCACAGGGCACATGAATATTTACGACAGTCCAGGAATATACCATCTGTTTGGTATCAAATAAAGGTAGCTCAATCTGGAAAATCAAGTAAGTTTAGCATGATCCATCTTTTCTTGTAATAAGAACTAAAGGAGTTGCTGTTGACTATCACGTCCCTGATATTTGCGAGATTATGTAATATGCCTAACATAATTTCTTGTATGTTATAATACTTTTCCCGTAATCTATGTATTCTGAATGGCTAAAAATGTGTGAATTTTTCTTTTATTATGGCCCTGTCTTGGATAGAATTGTTACCCTTATTATCATTATTACGATTTTTTTACAAATTTTTTGTACCAAGTCCACAGAGCCGACGTGTCCTGCACTGAGTTGGCTATTTACAAGCTCCTCTTACGTTCAACCTATGTTGAAGGAAAAATGTTGAGTGTTGAATTTATGTTGTTGATTTAACTGCAGCTCCTGTATCACGAGGTATCTATTTAAGAGAGCCCAGTGCTTGCCAACTGTCTAGCGAGGTAACATTGTTGATCAAATTTTTGGACTTTGAGAGTGATTTTGTATTCTAGCATGCATAATCAAAATGTTTTTTTTTTTTCCTTAATACATGCCTGATAGCGTGCATTTAATATCATTTACTTTCATACATTGAATTATTCATCCAAAATGACATCAGCTACAGCTTTTATAATTGGTGAGAGTTTGCAGTTACATCCTATATATATCAGTGTCATTCTGCATGGCTGTTCAGATTGTGCTTTCTTCCCTGGCTTAGTTAGTGGTGCATTTATTCTCTCTCGGTTCTTCTAATGAAGGCTTTACAAAGCTTTTCTTTTGGCTTTTAACTAAAATTTATTCTACTCTAATTGGTGTTCAAACCTCTTGGCAGTGGACAGTGCAAGTTGAACCAAAATTTCATGAAGATGCAAGTAATTTAGATGAATTGGTTCCTTTTGAGGACTGCATTGAGTTACATTCAAGTGATCAAGCGATTGTGAGGGCTCCAGAGTATCTCCTTCTTACACATAATGGGCGTAGCTTCAAGTTAGTTACCACTCTTTAACATATGATTTCTTATTTACATGTTGGCATATATGTTTAAAACTGGTATATTTTTCTTGTTATTGTTTGTCCATATAATGAAGCTTCTAGCAAGCCATATTAATCCTTATATCATAGTCTTAACAACTGTAATTAGAACAAACCACAACATCAGTGGTTCAGCCCATTCGTGCATCTTCATGCAGACACATTTAATTTTGGCGTTTGAAGTTGATGACAGTTTTATTTATTTATTTTTGAAGGATTTCATGCTACAAATAAAAGATGTAAGCAAATGGGCTGTGAATTGAGGTCTATTCCATATTTCTAGTTGTAGAAATAGTTCTTTAAACGTGGTTTTTGAGGTCATCTCTGGCCTAATGCTTGAGATTATGCTGATTGTATGAAGTAGGTTAATGAAATGTCCCTTTAAGCTATTTGTCTTTTAACTTAAATGGCTAATGTGGTATATTTTCTTTTCTTTCCTTTTATCGAGTATTCTCATTTATATTTTGTTGTAGTCAGTGCTCTTCGGTTTTATCAAGCCACACCTAATGCTATTTGTATTTTACATTTTCTGATGCATTTCTTCCCCCCTTCTCCAGTGTAGTAGTGGATCCTACCTATCTTAGTGAAGGACTGCACTATTATGAAGTCTATGGGATTGACTGTAAAGCACCCTGGCGGGGTCCTCTTTTTAGAGTACCAATTACCATAACCAAGCCTAAGGCTGTAATCAATCGTCCCCCAGTCGTCACATTTTCTAGGATGTCTTTCGTACCAGGTATATAGTGCTGATTGGCTTTATGTTCTTTTTCTTGTAGTCTACATTTTTATTCTTCGATGTTCAGTTGTGCAATTTGCTCATTCTGTGGGAAGCATTGGATATCTGGTCTTCAGTTTTGAGACCTGATACCTCCTCTTTCTTTGAAATTCTACTTGGTTAGGCCGCATAGAGAGGAAATTCCTAGAGGTCCCTTTAGGTGCTACTTGGGTTGAAGCAACCATGCAAGCATCCGGCTTTGATACAACTCGTAGATTTTTTGTTGACACTGTCCAGGTATAGGTGTAAAGATAGTTAATTTATTTATGATGTTCTAGTTTTGCTCTAACAAGTCCATTGCCTGCTTTGTTCAGCTTTGCCCCCTGAAAAGGCCTATTAAGTGGGAGAGCGTTGTAACATTCTCTTCTCCTTCTACCAAAAACTTTTCCTTTCCTGTTGTAGCTGGTCAGACAATGGAATTAGCTGTAGCTCAGTTCTGGTCTAGTGGCATGGGAAGCCATGAAACAGCTATTGTAGATTTTGAGGTGTGGTTCTTGTTTTGTTTGATTGTTTGTTTTTGTTTTTTTTTTTGCTTTTTGTTTTTTTTTTTTTTTTTTTTTTTTTTTGTTTTGTTTTGTTTTGTTTTTTTTTTTTTTTTTGTTTTTTTTTTTTTTTTTTTTTTTTTTTTTTTTTTTTTTTTTTTTTTTTTTCAATTTAAATTAATCTCAGCTGATAGTGACATTTTATACTTTGTAGACTGATAAATTTCATCTTTAGCCGTCTGATACATTTCAATTTCAGTATTTTGAGGCCTTATTCAATCAAGTAAAAAAAATGGATTAGTTAATGGTAAAGGTCTTCGGCTTTGGAATAATCTCTTTCTAACATAAAAATTTGCATTAATGTTATGTGCAAATAAGAATGGGATTTTAAGGGATTTTTATTTTTATTTTTATTTTTTGTTTAATCAATTTTGTGTTTCCGTGTTTACCAAATGTTTATAAGAATTATATAATTTTCTTTCACTCTGATTTTGGTTGATTCTTTCTGTTTTATTTATATTTTCCCAATCAAATGTGGTTTATAGAATCAGATATCAGGACTTAATGTCCCAACATGTGGTGTTACGATTTATGTTTCATGTTTAGATTGCATTTCATGGAATTAACATCAATAAGGAGGAAGTTTTACTTGATGGAAGTGAAGCCCCAGTTAGAATTGATGCTGAAGCTGTAATTGCATCTGAAAAACTTGCACCTGCTGCCATTCTAAACAAGGTTAAGTTAGTCCATAGATTATTTTGTTGTTTTATTCCAGTGCAGTTGTTTGTTCTCTAATAGAGGAAAATTCCTTTTTCTTTTGTCCATTCTGCAGGTTAGAATTCCATACCGTCCAATTGAAGCTAAGCTTTCTACTCTTGCAGCAGATCGTGACAGACTACCCTCAGGCAAACAAACTCTAGCACTGAAATTAACGTGGGTCATTGTATGATTTTATTTATTTACTTCATTTGGTTAACTTCTTCTTACAACACTTAGGGTCTGCTTGGTAGGGAGGATGGAAGGAGGGAGGGATTGGAGGGTGGAAAGTAAGAATTAATTTTGTTTTGTTGGATGGATGGACGGGAGGAGGGGGTGGAGCTAGGGATTGAGAATCCCTTGGGGCCCACAAAAACTTATCCTCCCATCATGTGATGGATTGGAGTGGGCTGGAGAAAAAAGATCTCGCACTTCCCATATTAACCTTGTACACTTCCAAATTTCCCAAAAGAATCTCAATATTTTAAGGATTAATCTCACAAATGGTCCCTGAGGTTTGACCTCAATTCCACTTTAACCCTTGACTTTTAAAACGTCCCACAGTTAGTTCTTGAGGTTTTACTTTGTTTCAGTTTTGATCCTTCTATTAGCTAAGTGTTAAATATTTGATGGAATATATGGAAATTATGGATCAAAATTAGAAACATCTAAAAGGTTAGAGACTACAACAATACAAAAAATAAAAATTAATTTCCATAGATAGTCCCTAAAAGTTAGTTGTTTTTAACTTTGGTCCTTAATTTATAGAGATTTCATAAAATATTTAAGACCTAGTTAACGGAAGGACCAAAATTGAAATAGAACGAAACGCCAAAGACCAACTGTGAGACGTTTTGAAAGTCAGGGACTAAGTGGGATTGAGGGTAAACCTCAGAGACGATTTGTGAGATTAACTTAGAATGCCTTGAAAGTCCCCAGTGAACCACGTGAGTGAAACTTTGTTTCCTAACAAAACAAAATAATAATAATCCTAACATCACAATAGTAAAATATATTATATGCAATGTTTACACACTAACGTACAGTATATACACATTTATATAGATACTATACGTATACATATATACAATCTGTATTAACATCCCATCATCAACAATTTATATTAACTTTTTGACCGCCTATTGATTAAAAAAAATCAAATTAGTATTTAGAAAATAAAAAATAAAACAAATCTAATTATTTCTACTATCTATGATAAAGGGGGAACTCGGAATTTTACTAATAAAATTAAATTCACCCCTCCTTTCTTTTCAATACCAATCAAGAGAATAAACAATCACAATCTTTCCTTCCTATCATACCAAAACTTAAGAAGATATTCGCAATCTGTCCTCCCTTCCTTCCAACTCCCCTTCCCTCATCTCCAATCAATCCATCCCTCCTACCAGACGGACTCTTAAGGATGTGTTCTAATGTGAAAGGGAAAGGGAAAAGGAGAAGTGTGACCCCTTTCCATTTACTCTTGTGCTCACTTATAAATTAGGAATGGTAGTTTTGTCGGCCCCATGCAATATAGGGAGCGAGAAATGGGAATACCCGATCCTTGCACACCCCCAGTATTGATTCTCAATTAAAGGAATGAATGTCAAAGTTACTTATATTTTCGATGATTATCTAATTATGCAAAGGACATTTTAGTAATTACATTGATACAATTCCTATACCTCAGTTCAGTAAACAGTAGAAACGGAAAGGGATTTTCCCATTCCACCTTCTAATAAGGAAATCAATATGATCCTTATTCTTATTCCTTTACTTTTATTTCCAAACCCATTACATTCCATTATGGTTTGGTAAACACGATTCTCTTACTTCTTCTTTTCTACAGTTACAAGTTCAAATTAGATGATGGAGCTGAAGTAAAACCTTCCATTCCATTACTCAACAATCGTATATATGACACTAAGTTCGAGTCTCAATTTTATATGATTTCTGACCCAAACAAGGTACTGTTTACCAATCAATTTCTCTAAGATATGAATTTTATGGCTGCTCATCCTTTCAATTTTGCCGAAGATGGATTTACCTATTCAAATCCATCTCGAAATGTTAGTTTTTTTGTCTGTACAAACAGAAAATGGTCTGCATTAGATAGTGATGTATATTATTCCACGGCTATTTAAGGTAGCACAATTTTTTGTTTTGTTTTGTCTTTTCCGATTATAGCGTGTACATGCGATGGGTGATGCCTATCCAAATTCTTCAAAACTTCCCAAGGGAGAGTACAACTTACAGCTATATTTAAGGTATATTCTTCCTTTCATAGCACAAAACTAGGACACGAGCCAATATTAAACTGCTACAAGACTCTTTTACTGTTTTGATTTGATAGTCAATTTAGTCTAAATTTATGACGTTAATTTTTTCAAAGGATTCTTGAGTACCAACTATTGTCATAAACTAATTTCTTATCTCTCTCTCTCTCTCTTTCTCTCTTTCTCTCTCTCTCTTTTTATACCTACCCTGGCTTGTTTATGAGTGTGGAAGTCCATTGATTATTAAAAGTTTTTTCTCCATCTTTTTTCTTCTTGCAGGCATGACAATGTTCAATATCTGGAAAAGCTGAAGCAGTTAGTGTTGTTTATTGAAAGAAATTTGGAAGAGAAGGTAGGTACTCTAGGATAGATAATTCTCTTTTTGATATTTTCTAGGATGCTTTCAGGAAAAGGTTTATAATCTTACATTTGTAAATTATGCATTATTTTGTCTTCTGATTTCTCAGTTTTCATGTACAAAAATTAGAATCATTTATTTTCTTTCCATCTGGTTATACAGAAATCCATAACCCTTACTGTGAGACATACGAGTTAAAAATGTCAATATAGGTTATATCTTATTATCAGTGAAGCATTTGTACACTGATTGCCTCTTAAGAACTCTTCCTTCTTTCTATCTCATACAGGAAGTAGTTCGATTGAGCTTTTTCTCTCAACCTGATGGCCCTTTGATGGGAAATGGTAGTTTCAAATCATCAGTTTTGGTTCCTGGGTATGTCTCTTAACAACCTATTTGTGTAGTTAACTTTTATATATTTTTTACAATTTCGTACTGAATAAATATTGGCATCTCATGGGTAGGGAAAAAGAAGCATTTTATGTTGGCCCACCATCTAAAGACAAGCTTCCGAAGGTATTATAATCTCTGCAGTCTTCTCTTAGATGAAAGTGCAATAGTCTTCATAACACTAGTGAAGTTTCTGCAGAGTTGTCAGCAAGGATCTGTATTGTTGGGAGCCAATCTCATATGGAAAGCTATCATACTTTGGGGACGGAGAGGGGAGAAACCCAAGAAAGAACCCCGTCTCTCATCAAATTTCTTATATAGTGCCACCAAATAAGGTTGTAAGAGATCGGCTTTTATAATTATGCCACAGTTCATTTTGTTTCTGTCTTAAGATATCATCATATATGTGCTAATGTGACTGACGGCATTATTTTGACTGCTGGCACTATTCTTCTAATCTAATCAAAGTTCCTGTCCATATTTTCTTCGACAGCTTGATGAGGACAAGGGAAAAGGTTCTCCAACTTGCACCAAATCTATTCCTGAACGCATAGAAGAAGAGGTGTGAGGGCATCCATTATAGTAATATTTTTAAATGATATTTTGTTTGCATTTTTTTTTCCTATCACGGGTAGGAAAAAAAGGGAGAAGGTTTCTTATAGGTCTTGGTTCGAACATATTTCCATATGTCAACCTTCTTAAGACATTAATCTAAATGTAAGGATGGCAATTCATGCATGTGTCATGTTCGTGTCGTGTTTTGATCATTCCTTTTTAAATTTGCAATCAATTTGAATACGACTCGTGACACAATTTTTTAAAAACCGCAACACGAACACGACACAATCACTTTATGAGTTGACACGACATGACACGAAAATGACCCGTGACACGAAATTGACCCATGAACCCGAAATTGACAAAAAATTTGTATACTTTTATTTAGTTTTTTTACATATTAGAAATAACTTAAAATTCATAATACACTAAAATACAATAACATCCATTGAAATTAAGCAAATAATAGTATAAGATTTTGAGTATAACTATCATGATATCACAAGTTCATAATAAAATAAAAAATATGTAATGCAAAATATATGTATTTTTTAGTTTTTTACGAGTTTCATGTCGTGTTCGGATTAGGCGGGTCCAACTTGAAATTGACCTGTGTTTTTCGTGTCAATTTCAGGTCGATCTAATTTTGACCTAAACCTACTTTTTTTCTCAATCCTAACCCGCGAAATTCGTGTCATTTTCGAGTCGTGTTGTCGTGACTTATATTGCCGGCTCTACCTAAATGATTGTTCAACAATTATGTATAGTAAAGGGAAAAAAGAAAGCTCTCTTTCTTATCAATAATGAAGAAAGCTCCCTTTCTTATCAATAATGACAATTTATATTCTTTCTACAAGGTTCGAGACGCAAAAATAAAGGTTCTTGCGAGCCTAAAGCAAGACACAGATGAAGAACGCTCAGAATGGGAAAAGTTCTCTGTCTCACTGAAGGTTGAATCTATATTATCATGACTTATGATATAAATTAAATGTTTGTCCTTTGATCAAAAATTGTCTGTTTGGCCACTGATGAGCTTTAGTTAAGCTTACTTTCCTCTGCTTTGTACGGTTAAGATTTGTTTAGAATTTTCAAACACGGGTCAAGTATGTGGTTAGGTCTGATCATATTAAAAAAATATGAGATTCTTACTTTTTCAGTTTGAATATCACAGTTTGAAGTTGAAAACGATCTGCTTCAGTCTTTTGAAATTTAGTATCTGTATTTAAAATTTAGTGTTGTTAGTATGCACGAGCTGTTGAAACTCATGTGTACCTTCTGTTATCTGGCAGTCTGAATATCCAGATTACACTCCACTTCTTTCAAAGATATTGGAAGGTTTGCTTTCTCGAAACAATATTGAGGATAAAATCTCCCACAATGAAAAGGTCAGTCGCTTGTGTGTCAGCATATGACCCTTTAGTATAATTGAATTTACAGAGAATTAAGTTCCTAATCTACCATTTACTTAATTTTGATTCACTAGTTATCTGAGTTCTTCCGTGCAGGTTATTGCTGCATCAAATGACGTTGTGGATAGTATTGACAAAGAGGAGTTAGCAAATTTTTTGGCGCTGAAAACTGATCCTGAAGATGAGGAGGCAGAGGTATGTGTCTGCTTCTGAAAAGAAAAATATCTGTGGGATTCTCTTAGAGAGTCAAATTCCAATATTTTGCCTTTTTCTTAGTTTTCAGATTGGTTTTATTTAGCAGTTGTTTTTCCTGCAGAAAACCAGGAAAAAGATGGAGACCACCCGTGATCAGTTAGTAGAAGCATTCTACCAGAAAGGATTGGCATTGGCGGAAATTGAATCTTTAGAGGTTGGACCAGTTTATATCCGTTTTAGTACTTTCATCATTACATGCTTGATGCAAGCGTTTTATACTTGCAGCAAGAGAAAATATAAGATGATTGATAAGTGACATAGCAATCACAAATGTTTTTGGAATTGTGAAAAATTTTACAATTGGAATTGCCATGAACATGTAAATCATAAGAAAAGTTACATTTAATAATATATAAGAGAATGAAAATTTTAAAATTTTTTTTATAACTAAATTGAATCTTTAGAGTTTGGACCAGTTTATATCCGTTTCTAGTACTTTCATCATTACATGCTTGATACTAACCTTTTGTACTTGCAGCAAGAGGAAATATAAGATGATTGATAAGTGACATAGCAATCACAAATGTTTTTGTAACTGAGAAAAGTTTTACATTTGGAATTGCCATGAACATGTAAATCGTAAGAAAATTTGCTTGATAATAGTGTTTGAGAGTGAAAATTTTTAAGTCATTTTATATAAATAAATAGTTAATTTAGGAGATACTCTGTTTTCCGAGGTGAAATTGGAGTAGTTCTCATTGACCTCCTTCCATGTTCTGGTATAATACTAAGATATGTTCCCAAATTTGTTCTGATATTTTGTTACTCCATATATGAATTAACACGCATTGCTTTCTAAACCATGAGAGATCATGAGTTCCTAATACATTGGTGCACTTTCTGGGTGCAATTACTAACCAAGCTCAGTGGATGTAGGATTTTAGGTTCATTTCTTCATAACTTAGCCGGAGTGCTGATGAGTTTTCCCAATAAATATTTAGGAACAATCAAAACTATAGATAGTTAAAAAATGATAGGCATAAAAAGCTAGGATGCAGATAATTAAAACTGAAAGTACAAAAAACAATTGATTGGACCAGGTAACTGGAATAATTGATAGGACCTGGTAACTGGAATAATTGACAAGGACCAGGTAACTGGAATAATTAAAAAAAAACTAAAAAAAAAAAAAAAGGACCAGTTCTATGAACAGGAGAATAATTGATAGGACCAGCTAACTGGAATTGGAAAAAAAATTGTAAGGATCAGCTAATTGGATTAATTAACATAGTTAAATAATTCAAAATAAAATTGGGGTCCGGATAACTGGATTAAATAAATAAGAGGACCAGCTAATTGGAATTGGAAAATAAATGACAGGACCAACTAACTGGATTAATTTACGGAAACTAAATAACTGAAAATAAAATGGGGGCCAATTGACTGGAGAATAACAAAATTTAAATGGAACATAAAATAAATTGCTAAAAAAATAAAGTGCTAAAAAGTAAAAAGAAATATAAAGAACTAGAAAATTATTGGAGACAAATAAGAATACAACACAAACGTAAGTTGCAGTTTGGGGTTTTAGTTCAATAGCCTTTGGATTAGAGAGAAATTATGTACTTAGAAGGAAAATAGAGGAAGAAAGAAAGAAATTGAGAGTAAAAGAATAGGTCAATGGCTATGTAGGAAAAGAGAGAGGAAGGAGATGATATGTAAAATCCGGATTTAGAAAGTGATTAAAATGAAAATAGGAAACAAGAAAATTTTTGGATCCTATTTTTAGAAGAAAAGAAATAGAAAGAGACTTAATGTATTATGAGAGAATGGGAGAATGGCTGAATTACTATTGCTGGAATGTGTCTCCATATTGGCTGTGCAGGCTAGCATTTGTGGAAGCTCCTTCTCCTAGAAATCTTCGCAAAAAGCCCATTGATGGGCATTTGCTAAATCTAGTGTGGGAATTCCATAAGAAATGGTTGCTGCCTCATTGCATTGTTGCCGTCCATCTGGAAGCAAGCTTTGGACACCTTTCCTTACCATTTACCAAGTGTCATTTTTTAAGCTTCTAACATCTGTTCTTGTATACAGACAGCCACCGGTTTTAAGTTTGAGAACCACCACCCTCTTTCTGTAATTCATTAACCGGTATATAAACACATAATTTAAAAATAACATAAATTTTATCCCAAAATACCCCGTTTTAGTGCATAGTTCTTGAAGTATTTGCCAGATAGTTCTGATCCAATCGGTATGCCTGAATTGTCTTTAGTTGAGACTTAAAACGTACTTACTATTAACTCAGGCTGAGAAGAGTAAAGATTTGGCTGCATCTGGAGCAAAGGATGCGGAGAAGACTGTTGATCGTTCTGAACCAGACTCTGGTGACCAGCCTGACCTGTTTGAAGAGAACTTCAAAGAACTGAAGAAATGGGTTGATGTGAAGTCTAAATTTGGAACCCTGTTAGTGATACGTGAAAGACGTTGTGGAAGGCTTGGAACGGCACTGAAGGTATTTTTTTTTCTTGCCAGTCTTGCGTATTCTAATACACTATACCACACCTTATCTTACCGATAATAGTACGCAATGGATAGAACATTTAAACCTGAAGTCAATTATATAATTATTTTTTGGGGTGAGAACCGTGGTTAGCCTTCTCGCCAATGTTAAATCATTAACCGTTAGCCTCATCATAGACAGAATTTATTACCCTTGACACACTGTTTATCCTGTTTCAACGTGTTTATCACAGTTCTATGTAAATTGTAATAAACAACTTTTAAAGATTTGTGATCTTTGCAAACACATCATTCTCCTGCTACTTTCATTGGAAAGTATATTCTTTATTGAGAAAAGGGCATTTGTAACCCTGTGGGCTTTCATGGTCAAACCCGGTGGTTCATGTAGCCTTTGCTTTGAAATGATTAGATTCAAACCTGATTTTTTTTTTTTTTTTTCATTACATATATTAGATTTTGCTAATGACTCTTTACTTTTTATGACCGGCTTCACACTTCCTGGCGTAGGTGGCGAATGATTTGATTCAGGATAATGGGGAGCCTCCCAAGAAGAAGCTGTATGAGTTAAAGCTCTCTTTGCTGGAGGAGATTGGTTGGTTGCATGCGGTGAAGTACGAGAAAGAGTGGATGCACGTGCGCTTCCCCGCAAACCTACCACTTTTTTAAACATTTGCTCAATTATATTGAGTCGCGTATCATTCAATAAGCGGCTCAGGTGCTAGGTCCATTTTACTATTGGTTTCTTCAAGGATAGTTTTTATCATAACAAGTGAAAGCCCTCTCTTTTGGTACTCTTCGTTGTCTTTAAAAAAAAAAAAAAAAAAAACCCAAAGATTAGCGT
Organism: Morus alba; assembly: GCA_012066045.3. Lineage (NCBI taxonomy): Eukaryota > Viridiplantae > Streptophyta > Magnoliopsida > Rosales > Moraceae > Morus > Morus alba. Next base: position 3,107,734 of record CP050234.2, read on the forward strand.
ACTTGATAATCATTTGATAATGATCTGGTGCTATAATGCCAAAATCGTAATAATAAGTTTATGGTTCATGGTAAACCTTCTCATAATTAGTTAGTTCTTATTATTATTATATATGTATTTTTTTTTCTGTTCCTTTGCTCCAAATGTGATCTTATTTTCTTGTCAAAACCCGAAATTGCTGGATATGTGAATGAATGCGTTAATAGGATTTTCCCTTTGCCTTTTCTTTTACATGGTTCACTCCTTGTATATGCTTGCGTTTCATGCAGGTAAAGAGCTATAACATATAATACTGTTCATAAGTGGATCTGTTAATGGCCGACCTTAGTGATGGGAGTCCACAACCTGCCTCGACTTTCGTGGGCAGCGTTGTCGTTTTAGATGTTAGAATGATGACCTTCCAACTGAGAGAGAGAGAGAGAATCAGAAGAATTTTGTTGATTTTAGCAGAAAGTGTTGTTTGAATTTGACAGTTAGATAAGTTCAGAAGAATTTTGTTGATGTTAGCAGAAAGTGTTGTTTGAATTTGACGGCTCGATTACTTGCCTAATCAAAGGGGGAAAAAAAAGAATTAAAACATGTTTTGTTGGGAGGAAGGCCTCTTTGTTGATTTTGCAATGTTTTTTGAATTTGAGAGAGAGAATTTGATAAGGGGGGAAAAAAAGAATTAAAACATGTTTTTTAGCAGAAAGCCTTTTTTGAATTTGACAGCTAGATAAGTTCAGAAGAATTTTTTGATAATTTTATAAGAAATTTTGTTTGAATTTGACGTAAATTGTTGTAACAAAGGGGAAAAAAAAAAAAGAATTAAAGCATGTTTTGTTGGGAGGAAGGCCTCTTTCCTGCAATCATTTTCTTTCTAATTTAGCAGAAATTAAATGCAAATAATGAAAAACAGATTTTACTTGTGTAGGATTATATGAAAGATAAGGCCGTGTGAATATCTACTATATCAGTTCAAAAGCACTCTTATTTGTCGTGCTATGATATCAAAATTGATGCGTACAATGCTAGAATAACTCTTTCAAAAAGGGAAAGGAAAGCCTTAGTGATTTTTTTTTTCTCATCGATCGAACTTTCAAGGGTTAATCACGTTGCTTCACAAAACCCAAATCGATTAGAGGTTTAATTATACTTGTTTTTTCTTTTGAACATTTAAAGAAAATTTACAAATGTTCTGGTGGTGCTTTAAAGTTGATGGGAACATGGATGGCCTCAAGTGGGTCATCTTTATGTTACAACAAAGAGGCCATATTTAAGTTGTGGCGCATATCTTCCATTTAATTATGAGAACAAAACAAGTAATGAACATCCTCGACTTTAAGAAATTTCATTTTATAATTTATTTTTTCCTGCACAATGCTTATAGGCTCAAACTCTCTTGATAAGATTAGGTCTTAACTTTTACCTAGAAAATTACAGATTCCACCGCCTTAAACAGATGACTTACTAAAAATATCCCTTCTACCGCCTTAAGCAGATGATTTATTAAAAATATCCCTTTTGAACTTTTAAAAATTTCTACCTTTTAACTAGTTATAGTTTAAAAGGTAGAAAAATATAGACTAATATTAAAGGTAGAAATAAAAGAGAGGGGTTGGTGGTGGTGGTGGTGTATTTTTAAAAATTATCCTAAAACTAAAAGAATATAAGGGCACAATCAAATTAGCCTACAGGGGTTGGAGTATGAGAGGCAGCCCTTGTGTAGGCCTCAAGGATAGCATGATAGCGGGAGAATGACGATAATTTGGAGAAAGAGTAAAAGAAAACCTAGAGAGAATAAGGGTTAAGAAAATCTTATACTCCATGAAGGTCAAGTTCCTACCAACACACATTCTCCCTCCAAACCCAAAAGGCAAATATCCCATCTTGTGTTTGGCAGCCTCCAAAGATGTCGTCCTTGAATCTCTGTGGCTTGAATTCGTTTACATCCTCGCCCCACAGAGCCGGGTCGTGGTGCATGGCAACTACGTCAATCCACATGTTGGTGCCGTTTGGGATGGTTGTTTCTCCCACTTGAATGTCTCCTCTCGCTTGCCTTTGCACATTTGGCGCTGAAGGGTATAGTCTAATCACTTCATTCAAAACCCACCCCATCTGCATTCACACAGGACCAATTATTATTATTTGTTTGCAAATGCACAAGTAAATCAGAGAAACCCAGAATTGTCAAGTCATATTATGCCATCTTGACATTTATTCTACCAAGTGGTATATATTAAAATACCTAATTTATTTATATTCATCGGTGTAAATCTAAAGTTTTTAGATTTCAGTGGCATGGCATATAATTTCATCCAAGTAAATTTGGAGCTAGAATAGCGCCCATCTACTTTTATCTCCTTGAGTGGTTTCTGAATATATATAATATGTATATATATATGACAAAAATATTTGAGACACCACCTACACCCCTTACGTGAACACCGCAATTAATAGATTGTGACCTCTATTTATAAATTCCATGTGATGAGACTCATTCTCTATTCATATGTCTATTAAACACTATTAATGCCTTTTAGCATTGTTTTTGTGGTGGCTAGAATGATAACATGTGTAAGTCCAAAGCACATGACAAGACAGCTTATAATGAATTTGGTTGTAAGGTGGCCATGGCTACTACATATGATAACCGTGGAAACTTTTGTCTGGTCAAACCATGAGGGGCTCTGCCAAGTGGCATTAGGAGCCAACGAAGCACCAAACTAAACCGATAAAATATGATATACTTGTCAAGCCATAGGCCCCTCATTCAAGAGGGAAATAAAAAAATAAAAAAATAAAAACAAAAACCACATGGGAATCATGAAATGCTTTTACCACGCGCTTTAACGCGTGAACTAGCTGTACTAGTTAGGGGCCATTTCATGCTTTGACTTTTGACCTCCGACCATCTTTGTAGCTTAGTAGAGTTTGGAGCTTTGGACAGGAGTCTGAATGCTAATTTGGCTATATCACGTATATATCTTCCATCCATGCTAGCAAGACAAGTAGCAGCTATATTTGTAATCATTTCTACGTTAATTCTAACTTATATATGGGGTCAATACAGGACAAAGAGATCCAAAATATCTAATTGCTGCCAGGGATTATTCCTGCATGTAAGATATGGGCCACGGGGAAACGGGACAGTACTAAACTGAAAGCTAGCTAATTAATATTTTCTTCTCACAGTATAATCTTGCAATTCATATATGTGCGTATTAAATCATGACAATAATGTAATGGTCATAGAATATATAACATAAAAGTTGTATCAATAATTTACCTTCTTGAGTCCACCAAGCAAATTTGCATCAACCTCTTTATCTCCAATCACTTCTCTAATCTCCTCTCTTAACTCATTTTGCCAATCTTGATGCTCGGCAAGAAGTAGCATTGTCCAAGTGATTGCCAATGCCGTTGTCTCGTGTCCTCCAAAGAAAAATGTCTTGCACTCGTCCACTAACTCCCTACTCGATAAGGTCCTTGATCTCGATCCTCCCTCTTCACTCTCCTTGAGCAATAAACCTAACAAGTCCTTTTGGGGACACCCTTGATTGATCGATTCTTTTCGAGCATTCACGATCGAGAAGAAGAGTCGATCAATTTCCTTGCCAATTTGCTTGGCCTCTAGTGTTTTCTTTGGGCACAACAACTTGCTAAAAGGGACCCCCACATAGCGGTTAGTCTTGAAAAGAGTCGTTTGTAAGGATCTTAATTTCTCGAACACCAAACGGCCGTTCTCGTAACTTATTCCGAAACTCGTCTTAGCGATGACCTCCCCTGCGGTCGCTGTGATTTCTCTCTCCACATCGATTTCTCGATTGCCGGAGTTGATGAGAGTGACCCAGTCGTCCAACATTTTTGTTGCGGAATCGACTATTAAGCTTGCCATTGCCTGCAGCCACATGAGCAATCACAAATTTACAATAAATTACTCATCTACAAGTATCACATAATTACATAGCTATTTCAGATTAGGTTCCTATTGATATATATATATATATATAAATGAAGAAAGAGTAACTAATAGAGGAGAAGACATGGTGTCTTCCTGAATGATGATGAGAGAGAGTCCTAACAAGTCATCCTCTTGTTATCATGCCATCACCACCGGTCATTTATGATAAATATATATATATATATATATATATGTATGTATATATTTTCCTTAAATAAAAATATTTGAGTGGGGGCTTATATTTGCCTCCGTGGGTGCAGAAACTCTCTTGGTGATAATCATGGTGTAAAATGAATGACCAACAAAAGCAAGGAATAAAAAAGGATTAAAGGAGGTTAATTAATTATATATTTATATATGGTCGTGTGAGAAGAAAATTATTGTTAGGAAAGCGGAATTAAGACCTTCAAGTTAGTAGCGTTGAAAGCAGGAGTGACAGCACGGCGATGCCGGACCCAGTCATCTCCTTCGACCATGACCAGACCATTCCCAAACATGGGTTCTCTATCACGTTTGAACACAGATGGCTTTCCCCAACACTTTGCCAGGACTTGACCCGACATTTTCTTCAGAAATTCTGGATCCGCAACGTATAAAAAGGGCTCCGTCCCTAGCCAGTAGATGAACACTTTCCCTGCAGGACCACATATATTATTTAATTTTTATTTTAGATTAATATTGCTAAACCTTACACTACATATCATCATGATTTGTAACCTTCAGATGGGCCGTATATATATATATGCGGAAAAAGGAATAAAAAGTTACATGATCAAATGATAGGCACGAAATTTTAGGGTTTTGAAAAACTGGAGCAAAAGATGATCACTTATTAAAAAGGAAAGTATATATAATGTATAACATATATAATGAGCAAATAATTGTACACCGTTAAAAATGTAATCATTAAAAAATTCGTCCGTACATATATTATCATGAAAGCAGCTAATATTTATTTCTAGTAGTTGAGCTTACCGTGGGACTTTTGCCAGCTAGAGTAGTAGGGAAAGACGGTGGAATGTATGTCATGGGTAACATTTGATGAAGACTTTTCAGAATGATCAGAAGCAGTATTATTGGTTTTATAAGTACTACTACTGATCATGATCATCTTCTTTTTCATCTCGGTTATGTTTCCGAGTGGGAAACTTGGAGATGGACCTCCAAAACCATTTCTCTTTAGTTTTGAATATGCTAAAGCAGGTGAAATCCAAAATGAGAATATTAATTTCCATAACAAGATCATGACAAACAAGACCAACATGATATTGATCATCATGACAAAGTTACAAGATTGAGTAATTAGACCAACAAACTCCATAAATTATTAACTTGGCGCTGGCTAGTTCTGATGATCTAGCGAGCTTATAAAAGAAAACAAATCCAAGAAGAGTATTCTTGTAAGATATAGAGAAATTGTTGGATTCAAGTCTAAGAAGTAGTAATACGAAATGAATTTTTTTGATCCCAAGTAGGAGTATTAAATTGGTATTTATAGAAAAGGCTGGGATGTGTTGGATTCAAGAATGTCGGATATTTGACTAGGAAAATATACTGTTGATTTTGAATTGATTTGAACCCTTTTTTTCAAGTCTTTGATCTGAACATCAAAGGGTAGTTTGCCGTGTTTCTGCTTTTCCTTGTCTTATTTTCTTTTCAAAATAGTCCCCAACTTTTTTGTGATGCAGCCCGTTTCGTTCTTGTTTTGCCAACGGTGCTTAATTTGGCTCCTTGCCCAATTCATTACCGATTTACACCTAAAAAGACACGTGGGGCCATATTCGGTGTGGAGGGCAAGCAGGCATGCATACTTTCTACACGGAATCAGCCAATGACTGTCGTCCACGACAGATGCCTGTTATATGCGGCTGAAATATGATCATGTAGAACAAAAAGGACCCTTGTCATTTTCCATGAAAATTAAATATGAAGAGCCCTAAAAGAGTTCATATTATGTTTTTGCCCCTCACCTTTAATTGCAAAGTATATGCATATCGGGACCAAAAACAATAAATTCTAGTCACATGATCCGTACACATACGTGAGTTTCATGTCTTCTTTTTACAAAACAATATAATATATATGTATATATGGACGGGTTTTTTCACAGAATTACACAACCATACTTGTCTGTTCATTCAAATTTAAGAGCATTTGAGAGTTTTTTCCCCCCCTCTGTATATGGGCAGAATTTTGAGAGATACACCCGCGTTAATTGGATTTTGATCCAAAATTAGTGATACCGACCATATATGATAACGGATAACTTTGATATATGGTAATGATCAGTTTGCAATTAATTAATATCCAAATGTGACCCGCATTATAATATGTTAACTTAATGGATGTGATTGTTTTTTGCTCTTGTTTTGTAGCACGTTAATAAAACGAGTGCAGATTGCAATTTTATAATGAATGCACCACCAAGCTTTTTTGTGTGTGTGTGTGTGTGTTCTCTCTCTTTTTGGATATGGGAAGAAAAGCTGCTCAGAATCGAATGGATTCTTTGTCGGATATTTACTATTCATATCTTGTACATATATAATAATTAGCTTATTAGTTCTTCTTAGTTTATGAAGTTACAATAAGTTAGTGGTACTACTTTAGGGCCCGTTTAATTTGCTGATTCGAGTTTTTAATTCGAGTTGAAATATGACGTTATGTGAGAGCTTTTTATTGTAGTCAAAAAAGTTAGATGTAACATGTTTTCAGATAAAAAAACTCGTGATCATTACAGTTTTATTAACAAATTTTGTCTGAGTATTTGTAATTAGGATAGTGTCATGTAAACTTGAGACCACATTTTAAAATCAAAATTAAATTTTGTTACAAACTTAGCATATTCAAAAGAAGAATAAAATAATAAATAAAATGAGGTTAAAAACGAGAGACAAATTTCAAGAGAATATATAATTTTGGTTTTATTATGCGATTTTTTTTTAAAAAAAAAAAACTCCACCAGATTTGAAATGCCAAAAGTCGAGCAGGTTAATTAGCTATAAACCTATACTAGCTAGTTATATATATTGATTACGTCGATCAATAATTTGTTAACTCATTTTCATTATTCGTATATTACATAATACAATCACGCGTGCATATAACATTAGAGCTCGTTTTAGATTAAGCTGAACATAAAAAGCTAGTTCAAGAACTGATTTACTCAAATTACGTTTTTGTTCATGGAAAAGTAATCTTTTCCTTTACCTTGCTATTCAATGAAATTAGCTACAAAGCCTCATTTGAATATGCAGCTTTACCAATCCAATTAGTACTTCAAAGGAATTGCTGGTTATATATTACATATAATAGAAAAACACTTGTAGTAATGGTATAATAATATACATAGAAAAATTATAATTTCTGCGCTCCTTCGCATGGGTAAAATGTGAGACTTGGACATGTAATTTGGTGAAAAGCCCACACCGGCCAAACTTGGAAAACATCCGAACGTGGCCTTTTAGTCAGCATTTGAATAGTAGTAATATTGTCACAAGTCAATACCATATTATACGGCAACTTTTTAAAAAAATTACTTTGAAAGTAAGAGCACTAGAAGCTATATAATAAGCTTTTGTCATGAGGATTAGGATATTAAATAAGTAATTAAATTAAAAGCCGCATATTTGTCCAAGTCAAAAATGCTTATCGGCCGGCAACAAAATATTCCCCTACTTCGCTGATTGTCTTTCTATTGTGAGGAAAAGGGTATGATTGGCCATTGTAGTTCTAAACGTGGGATGATATGATCACGTGTTAGTTCAAATGCTTAAACTTGGCAATTTAATACGACAAAGACATGTTTCTGCTTCATATATTGTGTCATTGCAAACGTGGCAAGCATATTAATTAATAAAAATAAATGGTTTGGAATGGAGAATAAAAACATCAACATCAGTTGTTAAACATTAAATCCATCTACTAAACGGTGGTCTTATAACATAAAATCTACAAATAAATTCACTTTTTATTAATGGCGGTTCTTAATACACGGGTGATATACCGCCGAGTACTTTTCTAGATAAAATATCATCATTTTTCGGTTGTTGGTTGTCGATCATATAGCATTACCAAGTCATCACTGATCATGATAGGTATCCAATTCAAGAGATTTTTTTTTTTTTTTTTTTTTTTTTCTTGTATTGATCACTTTTGGTTTTTCTACTATATTATATTATATATGCAATCAGACCCATTAATTATTACGCTGCTCAAAGTGACCGAATCTTTCTTCTGTTTACACAGAGTTATATGTGAAAAGGGTTCGTGCATTGATGATCAGTATTAATTTTTTGTTCTAGTTTAACATATCACGATCATTTGACGCAGATGGATTATATGAAAGAGCATATATGCTGCTAAGTAGCTAGTACTGTCAAGTGTAAACGTTGTTAGTATGCAATATATACATATATACATGTATATATATATATATATATATAATATCGTGTACATATGTGGAGGTTGACGTACATAGATTGATTACTTGATAGTCATAGTACCTATTTTTCCATACATTACATATTTTTAATTTTTTTCTTCACGTACATAAGTTTCAAATTATAATCTGCTTTTACACAATAATAGAAAATCAATTTCATTTTGAACTCCCAACTATTCAAGTACTCACTCACACGAGTCTCACACTATTCTTAATAGAGGTTGTTGTTGTTGATTTTTCTTTGCCCATCTTAGCATTTTCCTAATGTTTACTTGTCTAACGAGAGCTTCTTTTGTGATTTTGCAATTGCAAAATACTAAACATCAATGAAACCCTAAAAAGGTGTGATTTGATCACGTAAGTAACGTTAATTAATTCAAACTACGTACAGTGCCTGATCAGGAAAGCTTTATTAAACGTCAAAGCTATTGAAAACTTCATTGGACTTAAGTATAGTTTATTTAGATTGTTTATGTTTCCACCGCCATTACTTTTTTATGAAGTCAAGATCGAGCACAAAATTAAGGTTCTGGTAATCAGGTATAATGATTCTAGTTGAAAATTGCGTAGATTAGATTAATTGTGGGTAGTGTTGAGATTTGATTTTATTGAGAGCCAAAAAAGTTAGATGATTGTTTGTCTTTTTTGAGCAAAATTTCGAATTTTTAAATGAACGGAGCCAGCCAATAATATTTTTTTTTTTTTTTTTTTTTTTTTTTTGCACATTTACTTTATTTATTTATTTTTTATACAATACCAGATCAAACCCGTAACTTCCCTCATCCCACTCAAACCCTCCCGGTGCCACTAGATCACCAAGTGGTCTTAGGCCACATTTACTTTATATCACTTGCTTAGTTGTAATGAGAAATTAATAAAAGGTAAATAATTTGTAATTTGTTGATTTAACTTAACAGTGAATTCATATGTACCTCTACTTTAATATTGAAGTTTAGAATTCGGATCCCACTTCAAGTAAAGTAAAAATGTTAAACTTTAATCTTAGATCCCGTTTATTTTACCAATTCGAGTTTAGAATTTAAGTTTTGTTATAGTAAAAAGTTTTAAGAAACAAGTCATATATAACTTTTTTACTACAGTAAAAAGTTTTCACATAAAATCGCATCTCAATTCGATTTAAAAATTCGAATAAGCGAACTAAACGGGCCCTTAGAGCATCTCTAAAGGCGTTCTTTAAATTTTAGCTAAATTCTAATTAAAATGGCTAGAAAGTTATTTTAGCTATCAACTTTTTAATGAGTTATTCCAACTATACTCTCTATTTTAACTAAACATATATTATTTTAACATTTTTTGATTTAAAATATAAATAACTTTTTTTAAACTTTTACTTTATGTCAAAATTAAGAATAAAATAATAAAAGAATAAATAGCTCACCACTTATAGTTAATGAAAAATGCTTAATTAAAATAGTTAACTATTTAACTAATAATTAGAGTGGAAAAAAGCTAAATCATTAAATATTTTAATTAAAAACATAAAATGGCTACATCGTTAGAGTTGCTCATATAATTGTTTCTATACTCTATATTTGATTTTTGGGCACATGAACTCATCCTCAATTGGCTACGAGTAATGCGATTGACAGGGCCCACTCTCATTTATTTTCTTCAAATAACTATTAATGGAGTTATCAAACGACACTATAATTAAGCATATAACGTTATAATTACGATGCTAGTATTATAATTGAGTTTAGTGCTTCCGTAACTGACAAAAAATAATTGTCGTCAGAAGTTATGATGATGTTCAGCTTAATGGGTTGCTAAGTTGCTAATAATGCAATTAAAAAAAACCAGTAGTGCTCTTATGAATTCTAAGAAAGAAAAAAACCAGAACAATACTCATTAATAAAAAGTAAGTTCGGTAAGATTCACTTTTTATTAATAGTAGTATTTAATACTAAACTCAAAATACTTATTTAATTTTGATGTCTTAAATGTTATCATGTAATTAAAAAAATTTGAAATGCTTTTTTACTATAATGTTTATATTTATAATAATGTGATATAATATGATTGATTAGATACAACTTAAAAATATTAAAAATTAAACAAATAATCTGAATTTGATGCCCTTAAAAAATTTTTAAAAAGAGAAAGGTGCTTCCAGTTTGACAGGATGTGTCGTATGTTGAAAGTAATCATGATGGTAAGCTAATCAAATTAGATGGAGTAATTAAAGTACGAAAAGCAACCCATCAGTACGCCTCAAATTAAGTTGTTAATTAATTAGTTTGTATACCAACTTTTGAATTATATTTATTCATTTGTATTAGCCTAATTGAATTTTCCACTTCTAACAATAGTGTTACTCTCATTTCACTCTTAGATTAAGCAAGCAAAATAGAAGAAGAACATTGACGATAGATAGGAATCAAGCTAAAAGGAAAACGTAATAGACTGTCAGAAATAAGGTAAGGAGAATTATATGGTCTCGTTCGATTCACGGATTTAAATTTTTAATTCGAGTTGAGATGTGACATTTTCTTAAAGTTTTTAACTGTAGTAAAAAAGTTAGATGTGACGTTTTTTGAGAGTTTTTAACTATAAAAACTCAAAACTAAAAACTCAATTGGTGAAATTAATGATGCCTATATATCTCGAACATGCTCAAGTACTTGAATCTTACTAACGCGCGCACATATATCATGCCACTCCTTTTAAATATCTTTCATCTAAACTCGTTGTTTAATGTCGTTTTCCCAAGGAGACCAATCATGGCTGTTCATCTTCAGTAAAATTACGTCAAGCCAAATATTGGTTCCCTTTCTGGGATTACCATGTCTTCATCATATATATATGTGTGTTCCTTCGCCTGCCTTTGTTTATATGTTTTAGTACACTCGCAAAACCTGTCATTCACAGTTAATTAGTTCTACAAATAGCATCTAGTTCTAGCGGTTGTATACTCTTAACATTTTACCCGCATGGCGCATACTAGCCTTTTTTTTGTCTAGGTTAATATATTCTATAACATGAAAAGATAATACAAATACCAATCCACAATTATATAGTCTTTTAGAAAACACAACACCGACAATCACTTGTAAACTTAAATAAAATGCTCAAACGATAACAATATATATCAAATTCTGCAAACAAATAATTAAAATGATACACTAAAGACCGAATACACATATAATTTTTTTAACAAATCTTTTACAATTGATAAACGTATTCAATCAACTAATACTGAGAATCTCATAGCATGCATCAAGACAACACCTCACTAAAAAAAAAAAAAAAACACGAAACAAATCATGAAGGCTTCTTGTACGTTTTCAGCTATAACCTATACTCTATAGTAGCCATGCATATCTACATATTGGGGCACCATGAAATGATGAAATAATCTTATCCCCTACCAATTTTTTTTTTATTTTTTTATGGAGACCGATACAACCATCTTTATCTCCTAGCTACTCGCTTGAAAGTTATAACAAACTTCGTCTAAAAGGTACTTGATGTAAAACATGGATTCAAGATTTTGAATAGTGAATGTATCTAAAAGTACTGCATATAATAAATTGGTAGACAAATTAATTAAATTAAAAATTATTTATCTCTAAATCTAAAGTCAACGCTGACGTACGGCAATCCTAGTCATGTAAAGCTGGCTAATTCCAATCTTCAACAGATATCAACATATCAAGTACAAATATTATGTTTAGTCAACGGTCAACTCTACAGAATTGTAGATTTTTTACCGCCGCATTATTTTTTTTTTTTGGTTCGTCGCCGCATTTTTTTAAAACTTCACTGTACGCGGTATATATTCATATTCTGTTGCTTTATTCATTTCACTACATTGCATGCTCAAAGTATTATTACAGATCTTCAGCCTATTATTACTATTTTCGCCTTAATTAATTAATTATCTCCATATTTTAATTTATTGGAAGAAGCAAAGGCAAGATTTTTTGTCTCTGAAAATGTCTCTGTCTCTAAAATCTTTAGAGACATAATTTGTTTCACCATAATTCGTCTTTAAAAGGTGGTCTCTGAAAGTATTAGATATTAATTCTAAATTTGTGTTTAAAAGTCTAATTTTAGAGACTAAAATATTTATCTCTATAATGATGAATTTTTGCCCTAAAAAGCAATATTTTAGATGAAAATTTAATCATTTAGAGACTTTATTAGTCTAAACATGCCAAAGCATCATGCTTCAGAGACAAATGATTTTGTCTCTAAAGTATATACATTCAGAGACAAAATCTATTTGTATCTAAAAAGTGTTTCAAAGACTTAATTAATTAGATAAAACTAATATCTTTCAGAGACGTTTTTTTTGTGTTTTAAAAGTACATATAATCACAGACAAGAACCAATTGTATCTAAAAAGCTTTTAGAGACAAACAAATATCATCAAATACATTGTCTCTAATTTTTTGTTTCAAAAGACAAAATAATTTCATTTCTAACCTTGATTATAAAAATATTAATTTTGGAGACATTTTTTTTTTGTCTCTAAAATATTTTCTATAAAGAAAATAATTTATTTTTTATCACTTATTAATATTTTGTCTCAAAATTAGTTTTTTAAGTTTTTGGTAAAATTAATTAAAAAAGGCGAATCATATAAAAACATGAGCTAAACGTTACTTTATTGCAAGGAAAATCAAAAGACACTATTAAGGCACGACTTGATTTAGAAGACGTGAAAATTTGAAAGGAGTTGCACCTGCAACATCATGATGGTCGTGTTTTGAAACTTTCACTGTGCTTCACTCTTTCTCGAAATGAAAGAATTAAGTTTTGTGAATTCTTAAAATCCGTGAAGTTTCCATATGGTTATGCTGCAAATATTTCATGAAACGTCAATGTGAATGAAGGAAAGATATCGGGTCTCAAAAGTCATGATTTTCATATTTTACTGCCTCTTACCAACTGCTATCGCACCATATTTGAAGAAAGATGTGGTCAGAACTATTGCTAGATTATCTAATTTCTTCCAACAAATATGTGTTAAAAAATTGCTCGTTAAAGACTTGGATGCATTAGAAGAAGAAATTGTTGACATACTGTGTAAGTTAGAAACAAATTTTCACCAACCTTTTTTGATGTTATGGTACATCTTTTGGTGCATTTATCATATGACGTGAAAATAGAAGTACTGGTCCACACAAGATAGATGTATCCATTTGAAAGGTAATTATTTAATCTACTTCTTAAGCATTAAAATTTATAATACAATTATAGTTAACACTATTCTTTTAATGTTTTTTTTAGGGTTCTACGAACATACAAAAAATACATGAATAATAAAGTTTGACCAGAAAGTTCCATTGCAGAGACGTACGTAGTTAATGAGGCTTTGACTTATTTTACAATGTATCTCCATGATATTGACACAAAATTCAACCAACCTGACCGCAAGTGTAACCGAGATCATGGTAAAAAGAATGCTTTTTCACTATTCAATAATATCATCAGGCCATTTGGTGCAAGATAGATGACACCAATAGAAGATTCTGGGCAATTACAAAAAATTCATTGGTATATCCTTAACAATTGTGGTGAGTTGTGGGCACATATACACGTTTACTTATCAGGAGTAGTGAATGAGAATTGAGATTCATAATTAACTCAATGTTTACTTATCCATTTATATTCAGGAATAAGAGTGAGAATGTGTGGGTCGTGCACCAATTTGGAGTTGAGAAATGTGATTGGCACTCCCCCCACCCCTATTGGATTCTCACTCTCAATCCTGATATTAAATATAAATTTTGATTTTACCCTTAATTCTTCTCCTTCATTCCACACGTTCTCTCCCTTATTTGCAATTTCAACTCCAAAATCTCTCTCTCTCTCTCCTTTTGTAGAAACATGAAGAAGAAAAAGAGCTTTCAAGGTATTTCCCTCTCTAGGGTTTATTTCCTCCTTTCTCTCTCATCCATTCACCACCCCCTCTTCTGCCATTGTTTTGGAGCCACAAATCATCCATTTCACAGTGCCTCTCATCAGGGGTTCTTCAGTTTTTAGGTATGCCACAAATCATCCATTGTTTTTGTTTGGCTTTTTTGTTTGTTTTTTTTTTTTATTTTTTTGTTGTTTTGGTTTTTTGGTTTTTTTTTTTTTTTTTGTTTTGTTTTTTGAACACGTTGATTTCAGTTTTATTATTGTTTGATTTCTTTTGGTTAGCAAAATTTCCAGTCTAATTGGGTTGAAAAGGTTGATTAGTTTAAAAATGAATAAGTAAACATGCCAATAGAGTAAGTCATACTAACTCAATTATTTTTCTTACATGTAAAATTTATTATGAAGTAATTAATTTTTGTACCTTTTATACAGAGAGTATAGTGACATTTAAGGCGTTCTGGTATCAATGATGTGCCGTAAAAGCAGGAGCTTGAATTTTTCTCTTGGTTTAAAGAATGAGTAAGTAAAATTTAATTTGCTATTATACATTGTATTTATTTTTCATGCTATTGACATATTTATATGAACATACAGATTGAGGCTATGCATGAACTTAGGTCTCTTAAAATAACTGATAAATTATTTGCAATTTCTCGTGTGCCTGATTATCATATTTTATCATATTCTGGTTGTATTGTAAATAGAATTCGATATCTTTCGAAATCTCTTGATGATAGACGAACCACTCAAAGTGAAATTATTAACATACTTGATGAGGTTGACATCCTTCTAGAATATAAATTTATTTTATTCAAGTGTAAATGGTTTGATACAAGTCCAAGAAATCAGAAAATAAACTAAGTTTTGAACATGAGGAGCATCAACATTAATTAGTTCATAGTGGTATAAATCAGATCCATACATTTTAGCAATTCAAGCTAAACAAGTGTATTATCTAAAAGATAATAATACTTCAGGGAATAATTGGCGCTTTGTTCAAAAGATACATCATCGTCACTTGTGGGATATTCAGGAGAATTCAGAAAATGACATAGAAGATGAAATTCAATTTGCTGACGATGCTTACCAAGAGGATAACTCCTCAAACGTTCGTGCTATTTTTTAAGAGATTGATGTGGAAATGGAACAGTCTTATAGGCCAGAAATTCAACCAGATGAAATCGATTCTGACATTGTTGATAGAGAACTTCCTGATACGAATATTATTGACAATATTGATGAAGAAATATTAGTCTTTTCTAGTGACAGTTTTGAATCAAAATTAGAAGTTGGTGATAGTGATGGTGATAGCGATGATGGACACTCTTAAGTGTAAATTAATGCACTAAGATCCCGTTCATTTCACTAATTCGAGTTTTACTACAGTAAAAAAGTTCTTAAAAACAGCTACATTTAACTTTTTTATTACATTAAAAAGCTCTCACATAAAGTCACATCTCAATTCGAATTAAAAACTCAAATTAACGAACTAAACGGACAATTATCTTCTCATTTTTTATTTATTTAAAATTTGATTTTGTTTTTCAATCACATTATATATATATATATATATCAAATATATATATATATATATCAATATATATATATATATATCAATAGATATTTTATGATCATTTTTTATTTAATTAAGGTGGACTTCTATATGAATCTTTATTTTTGTGTTTTTTTTTTTTTTTTTTTTGGGAAACTTTTCCTCCAAATCTATTGCAGACTAAATTACTATTTTGTCTCTAAATCAAGTTTAACTACTTTAAGAGACCAATATTTTTTGTCTCTAAATCAAACAATAACACATTTTAGAGGCAAAAGCTGACTTTGTCTCTTAAAATGTCTTTTTAGAGACGAAAATGTTTTGCCTCTGAATAATTAGAAGCTTCTGCCAAAACGTTTTTTGCGGGATACTTTTCCTTCAATTTTTTAGAGACAAAATAGTTCGTCTCTAAAAGTATAATAACGAAAAAAAATTCAAAAGAAACAAATTTTAGAGGCAAGGCTAATTTGGGGACGTTTAAAAGGAGGATTCAGCCTCTAATTCAAATTATGATTCATGACTCACTGTTATTATATTTTTTCTCATAAAAAAATATACGTAAATTAAAAATAATTATAATCATATAATTTTAAACTATATTTCAGTAACCGAAATTATAAAGATAGAAATATCGTCTCTAAAAGTGCTTTTTCTTGTAGTGAGCTGCTTTCAGTAATTTCACGTTTATATACCACTTGGACAAAGAGAATAGTACTGCCGCATTCTTGTAAAACGTGAGTCAGATGGATGAAAAAAGAAAATAATATTTTACCAGGGTATGACTTTTAAAGTTGTAAATATGTATTCGTAAAGTTTATTATTTTTTTTTTCCTTGTGTATATGGTGCACCCATGATCTGCTGACCAAAAGCTCATATGTGAAATATGTTTTCTACCCGCTTTTATCTCACAACCACTGATTATATATATAGTTATTTATATATCTGTGTGTGGATTACAGTTTTTCAAAATATATTTCCGCAAAAAATATGGTTTGTGAAGGAAAAGTAACATAACATTTGCTTGGAATTAAACTTTAAAGTCAATGATATGCATTAAAACATGTTATCAACATTTTCCAGGCATCCCTAAATTTATAAAAAGTTTTCCAAGCAAAAGATGGTCATAATTTATATCAACTTTCCTCTTAAAACCTAGTGTTTTTATCATTTTAGTACACAAAACATCACATTTTACTTTGATTTTTGGTAGATATGAAAAAGGTATGCACCTCATATTTTTTTTTAAAAATATCATGGTATCTTCAGCCTGTATTTGGGACATGAAATTCCCAACTTATTCTTATTTTAAATCGTTGATTGCATTTTTTTGTTATTGTATTAAAGGTTACTAACTTTCAATTTGAAAAAAAAAAAAAAAAAAAAAAAACAAACAAACAAAACACATGTATGTGCAGCTAATTTGTGTACATTACAATTATTGATGCACATGAGATGCATCATAGCCCTTAATTTGGCTTATTGCGAAACTAGCAACATCACCAAGCAACTTTATATGAAGAAGATTTTTTTTTTTTTTTTGAAAAAATAACATTGAATCGTGACTTATGTACTATGTAATAGCATCCATAAATTGTAGGGTAAAGGCAAAAAAAAAAAAAAAAACCCTTATCAATAAGTATGGTTTTGAACTATATATTAGAGTTTTTTTTAAGTTTTGTTAAGGTCTCGTTCACTTCACCGATTTAAGTTTTTAATTTTAAGTTTTTATAGTAAAAAATTTAAAAAATATCAATTTAACTTCATCGTTATAGTAAAAAAATTTTTTATTCATATTAACTTAAATTAAAAAAAAATTTTAAAAAATATCACATATTAACTCAAATTAAAAACTCAAATGTATAAAGTAAACGAGATTAAATTGTCTCACTTTTTTAATTTAGTTTGAACACTATTTTTTCAAGTTCTCCTTGTTTGACTTTTCTTAATTTTGTAGTCTTAGTACGATGTTATGTTATGGTTTCCTCTTCACGATATCATATAACGTACTACGGATACACAAAACAAAAGTTAAATTTTTAGCCATAATCGGTCCTCTCACACTGCACGAGGTGCGTCAAATTCCAAGAATTCAGAATTGACGTCTGGGTAGTGTTTGACGGGCCTAATAAAATCCTTTTTTTTTTTTTTTTTTTTTTTTTTTTTTTTTTTTTTTTTTTTTTTTTTTTCTATGCCTTCCCTCAAGAATTGTTGCCTCAAAAGAATCAAAATTATTGTCCGAGCCGATATTCGAGAACTTCAAAACTATTTGTCAGATACGATATAAAGAATAATTCAAGTTTTATTATTAAATTTTTTTTTTTTACATTTTTTTTATGCCTGTCCATGAATATGAACAACTTATAAATTTAACCAAAATGGACCTATTTTTTTATTCAACTTCCAAAAAATAACAATAATATTATTTTTTATTTTTTTTAACCCTTAAAAAATAATTTAAATTATTTTTTTATTTTTGACCCATTAAATGTGAAGTGTTTAAGACGGTTTATAGATTAGACTTATAATAATCAGCATATCTCAACTCAACCCGTACAAACATAGTTGATAAAGAGTCTATGAGTGTGGACTGATAAGGATGGTTGTTGTTACAACACTTGCTTTGGATGAATTTGAATTACACATCTAATTTATATTTGTTTTATGTTTTATATTGAATGGACTATTTTACTTCATATTTAATGTTAGATTGAACTTTGAATTGCTATCTATTTGATGATGGATTAATCAATATTATTTATATTTGATGATGAACTTTGAATGTTGGACTTATGTTTAATTATCAATATTATTTTTATTTGATGATTAAACATTATTTGAATGATGAACTTTGAATGTCGGAGTCGCCTTCAACCCAACCCAAAATGATGAATTTTTTGAATGTTAGATTAAAACTTTGATTCTTTGAATGATAAAAAAAAAAGTCCTACCACCAATCCAATCATGTACAGCCTTAATTAACCCAACCCAAACAAATCATTCAGTTGTGAAATTTTTCTAACATCATTGATAATTCAAAAATTG
Organism: Morus alba; assembly: GCA_012066045.3. Classification (NCBI taxonomy): domain Eukaryota; kingdom Viridiplantae; phylum Streptophyta; class Magnoliopsida; order Rosales; family Moraceae; genus Morus; species Morus alba. Next base: position 3,126,602 of record CP050234.2, read on the forward strand.
AATGGGACCCAATAAATAGTTTTTTCCAATCTATGTTCATTTCTTAATTATTATTATTATTTTTAGAACACAAACAAAACACGAAATCACAAATTTCTTTGTCTTATGTTATTTTTATCATTTTTTTTTAATTGAATGGGACCCAATAAATAGTTTTTAAAAAATATGGTCCGTTTATCTTTAAAATAGATTGCAGTTAATCTTAATATTCATTATATAATGTGATTGCCATTAAAATAGAACGTAATTACTTTTAATATTCATTACACACATATTAAAAAATACAAGTGGTTTCAGTGGTTACCCTTACATACGAAGGTATCATTCTTTTTAATTATATGATATGAATTAAACGTCTCTAATAAAGTGGATAGTTGACAAAATAAATATATACGATAACTAATGCAAAATTAATTTGGGAGAAATTATATTCACACCCCAGTAAACTATGGCTTTGTTTATTTCACCGATTCGAGTTTAGAATTCAAATTTTGCTACTGTAAAAAGCTCTCACAAACAGTCATATCTAATTTTTTTTCTACAATAAAAAATTCTCACATAAAGTTACATCTCAACTCAAACTAAAAATTTGAATCAACAAACTAAACGGGCTTTATGAATACACTCCTTAATTAGTAAAATGATTAAAATGGACAATCTAAAAAATAAACGGAAGATACACCCCACTTCCACGAATTTTCATGCTTCTTTTGATACACCCTAATAACTCGATGAAATAGAGTTATTTAGCATACTTTTAGATTTATTAGTTGTTTATTTCTCAAGGTAAAATGCCTTAGTGTTAGTATTTCGCATAACATTAGTTAGTTTTTATTTAGTTGGTAAAAAGTTGATATTTGTGGAACAATCTCGTCATATCATGGATTTAGTCTGTAAGAGCACTAAAAGGTGTCCATCAATGTTGATTCTGAAGGTGGACGAGTGTAACTATGACACCTCAACTTGCCCTAGTATAAAAGGAAAAGAGTACAGTACGAACAGACGTGTGAGAGGAGGCGCACAAAATTCTCTGTACAAGCTGAGAAGAGAGAAAAAAGGAGAGTACATGAGGAATTTGGAGAGCTGATTTCTGGAGATGAAGGAAGTAGTACAACACGGCTGGACACGAGGAAGCAAGGACGCATACCTGTTTTAGCCTTAAGATTTTAGCTTAACCATTTCCTTCCTTCTGTCTTTATTTTCTTTCTGTGAACAAATGGATCTGGTTGTTGATATTATTTCTAATTTCTTTGAACTAAACATGAGCTAAATTTCTTTAGCTAGGATTATTGATGGAACCAAAGCTGCAATGAAGATCTATTTGTTATTTTATTTTTTGTGTAATTTTCATCATGTTTATTCAAGTGTGTTTATTGTCCAATTTTTGTTAATTGATAGGCCATCATTTAGTGGAAAATATAAACTAAAATTAATTCTGAAAATGTTAGTTTTAGTTAGATCTATCTTGAATAATATAAGGGGATAGTATAAAAATATATTATTACCTTGTACGACCCATTAAAATTGGTGTTTAATTTCAGGTTTTGAAAACTAAAATGCATAAGAATATGTTGATTTTGGTTTAAGGAACTATAGGCATAGATCTGTCGGAAGAGGAATATGCAAAATTTTAGGTTGACTAGATGAGCTGTGCTACAACAATCCTATAGCAAACGTGGTCAGAGTTGTAACCGAGAGAAAATCAATAATCCTAGCCTTTACCCATCTTTAATTTACAGCTTGTAGCTTAGATCTTGTTAAGTCTTGCCTCTTGTTTGCATTTTAATCACACCCATTCACTTTACTCATTCATTTTACTTAATCCTCATCAATTTGGTACTCGATTTACTCTCGATTAATTTTAGTACAACTGGTATTTGTAATCAATTTTTTATTAACTCAATTCCTGTGAGGACGATACTTTTCACTCACTACTGTATTACTTGTTTAATTACGTGCACTTACGTAGACTTATTTCCATAGGATTTTTGGCAAACACGCCCCACGCCCAAAAACTCTAGAATCTTCCTCAATGGCTCAATCTTCATCATTCATCATTCATCCTTTTCAATTAATTCTCTCTCCACAGTCCCCCTTCTCTCCTACTCTCCCAATAGTCAGCACCAAAATTCAATTTTTTTTTTCTCTTTCCGATTACTCTCCCTTTCACACTTCTATTGTTCTATATTTGTTCAAGTATTCAAAACGAGACATCTAGATCAGCGTGTCTCAAGTTTTTCTATGATATTGCTTAATAATAGTCCAAAATTATTATTATTTTGATAAAATCCCGAAGCACATTTCTATGGAAAAAAAAAAAAAAAAAACCACCACCGTAAGGCAAGAAGTTTACCAGTTACCAACACCAACTCAGAAACCCAAGACCCACCCCAAAAGGAAAGAGAATAACTACACGAGAAGACCCACACAAGTCTTAAAAAGATTTTTTTTTTTTTTTTTCGGCAGAAGAAAGTTAAGAAAACAGATTTCAATATAGAAAAACAAAGATATTTTATGTGGAATACCGTCATATGAAAGGCTTTAACTGTAATAAAAATCTTTATTTTTTAAAATGGGGTGTATTAATAAAAATGTGGGGTGTTATATCTTCCTTTAATTTGGAGATATCGTATAAGGCTGTAAAAAATAACTCCGAACCCGATGAACTTGACCGAGCCGAATAGATCCGCACTGTACTGGTAGGGGCGCGGGGTGGGGTTCCATGAACCCGAGGTACCCCTACCCGGCCGAACATGTTCAAAAAGTAAGTAAAACAATGCCCAACCCTAATGATAATAAGTTTAAAAATCTTCTAAACACAACATAAAGAGTTGAGTCTTTAGATAATTCATGTTTATTCTTAATTCTTGTTCAAGATAGTGTAAAAATTGAGTCTTAGATGAGGTAAGTAATAAAAATAAGTTAAAAAAGGGTTTTTTAATAAAAAACTCATAGTTTACCCTAGGTAACCCAGCCGACTTGAGATTACCTGAGGTACCCGAATGGTATATGGGTATCCTAATTCTACAAGTTGTTGCCGCCCAAATCATCCCCAGCCCGAGACCTGTGGGCCGGCCCAATTTTTTTTCAAAACTGACCCACCCCGGCCGACTTACAGGTCTAATATCGTACTCGTTTACATTTGACACACTTTTTTAAAAGCTATTGTTTTTTTGTTTTTAAATAGAAATTAAAGATGATTTCCTGCTTCTTTACAATTCCAAATTCATTTTTTAAAACATTATTTACAAATGGATACGTTATGTACTTTTTCCCCCCCTTTTTTTTTCTTTTTAAATAATATCGTTATCTCTTGTGCATATATGTAATTTTATCTTTTCTTTTTGGTGATTAAACGTGTGCATATGTGTAATTAGCTCGAAAATTTGACGTGTCTAAAAACCCAAGATTTAATTAAATGTTAGGCCCATTAAACAGAGATCGGTTCCAGACCTAGGCGAAACCAAAAGGGCCCATTTGAAAATGGTAGCCCAAGCCTAGTAGTATGTACTACAAAACCTGCCATCCCCAACCCATTCCTGGTTCCCCACAGCGCAAGAAAGAAGAGCTTTTCGAAGATATGGAGGTCCAAAGTTCCTCTTCCTTCAAAGTTCGCGCTCTCCTTCAACAACTCCGCCTTCATCTTCTCCAGGCACTTCTATAACCTTACTTCATTACCTTTTCATTTCGTTGCTCTTATGTTTTCCTTACTGTCCTATGAATATTCAATAACTTGTCTCTTAAATCTATCGTCTTGTTTCAATAATCCCCCTCCTTTTTTTTTTCTGTGTGAAATTCCGTTGCTGAATCTTGCTTCTTTTTTTTTTTTTTTTTTTTTTTTTTTTTATGCTTTCAGGTTCTTGGGACTCCTGAGTTTCGGACTTGTAAAGCGAGTCACGAAATTCGAAAAGGTGAGTTCGTTAACTAGATGAAAGTTCTCTGTATTTTTGCCTTCTCTATCTCTCTCTCTGTCTTCATGCTTTTCCACGTTGATTCTTCTTAGCATGAAAAGAATGACTAAATTGGGATAGGATGTGACTCTTAATAAAGAAATATACCTACAGAGATGTGTGACGTTTCGAATTCACTGTTTTTGGTCAATTCGAAACTTTTCAAAGAATTGTCTGGAGAAGCTTGTTTTTAATAACTAAAACATGTGAAATGTGATGTGATTTGCAGATGTAGAGCCTCTGATGGATTTGTACAAGCAGATGATATTGGAGTTAAACAAGCCGGCAGGGAAGGCTTTGCCGGAACGCTGCGGCGCGAGACCGGGAAACAAACGTCAGAAGTTGAGTCAGCGAATGCATTTTGTGCAGAAAGAGGTAGAAGACGGTTTTTCGAAGACCGATTTCAGCTCGGAGAAGAAGAAGGCCGCCACGGGTAGCAGCAGCCGGCTAGCAGGAAGCTACATGATTGGTGGGTCAGTTTCTGGTTGGAATTTCATAACATTTGGAGGCAATAAACCAGTTTACAATGGTGTGACAAAAGAGGCATTTCGTAGCAGCCACAAAGAAGTAAGGATCATGGAGGCATCCGTCAACAATTAACACTTTTTCTTGTGAAAGGACAATCACAACACTATTGAAGCAAAACAGTTTTGATGAAAGAACAACTCTGCTACTCGAGCACTCTTTTTTGCACGTTTCACTTCGTAAAGATTTGGTGATATATATAGCATACTTTTGCCATTTGAGCCTCTGGTGTTTTTTCCGTTCTTTTTCTTCCTAAAAATTTAGGTTGTATTTGGTACGAGGGTTCTAAAACCGGAACCATGATTTTGATTTAAATTTTTATTTGTTTGTAAAAAGTAAATAATAGTGATTGAAAATTAGTGTTTAGTCTGAATAGTTTTAGTTCAAGATTTAAATCTTGATGTGATGTTTTAAACTAAAATCATTTTAAAAATAAATAAAACCACCTCCCCCTTAATTTTGAATAGTTCAAATCTCTGGTTCTGATTTTGATTCCAGAACTATGATTTGAATTCCAAGTTCAAACCATAAATCATAGTTCTAATTTTAAAATTAAAATCACTCTGATTTAAATCCTCATACCAATCGCAACCTTAAGCACTGTTTTTAATTCTTCATATTGAAATATCAAGTTATCGCCCGCTTCAATGCTTTTAGAGGCTAATAGTGGCAAAAGAGTGTCTGCACTCTGCACACTAGCAAAATGCGTGAAACTGTATGATGAGTTAGGTGTCACTTGATTGATTAGAGCTTGTTTGGTGGGGAAAAAAATAGGAGGGAGATGTGAGAGGACTAGAAAAAGAATTTGGAAATTATAGCTGCTTGATAAGAGAGAAAGACGAGAATAGATTGAACAAGAGATTGTAAATCCGTGAGAAAAAAAAAAAAAACCCACACGTCTCTCTCTCTCTCTCTCTCTCTCTCTCTCTCTCTCTCTCTCTCTCTCTCTCTCACACACACACACACACACACACACACACACACACACACATTCTTTCCTTACACAAGTTGTATTACTCTTTTCCCTCCTATTTTCTTTCCTTCTTACTGAACAATTTTTTACCCTAACCAAGAACAAAGAACTGAATATATATATATATATATATATATATATATATATATATACATACACACACATTTTGCTTATTTGAATACCTGTGACACCATAGACGCACAATTAAATTCGTAATTGAATTTGGTTTTCAATAGAACAATGGCTTTTCTTTTTGTGCTTCAAGACTTGAATAACATAATCAACTAACATGTTCTTCAACTATTAATAATATTATACCAAATAAATTCGATGAGATTTTTCTCAAAGTTGTTAAATAAGAAGTAAAAAAAAGGAACAAAATATAAATCTGAAGAACAATGCCAAACCTAGGAAACCCAAAGAACAAATACCACGACTAATAAAAAAATAAAAAAAAAAAAAAAAAAAAAAAAAATCAAACAATTCCCATGTTTCTGAGAAACCGAGGCCCACTGCAGATTAAATAAAAATCCATAAACGTTGTGAAGGTGCTGCACCAAACCTCATCTGAATGGTGATACCGATAAACCACAGGAATTCAGTCATTCTTGAAAGCGAATTGCAAGTAAAATCAAGCACACATCTTTTCTTTCTTGCCTCGCTGGTAGTTTTGTCGTACAACAAATTGCAAATCTTCAGAGACCAGAAGAAACCTCCTAAATCAACATAGACAGGCAAATGTAACAGTTTCCAACAAAGACACAATCTTAGCTGAGCTATTTGGGTGACAAAGCGTCTTAGATTACGAGTAATGGGACGTTAAATTAAGGAGGAGAACAGCGAACACATTGTACATGAAACAAATTGTAATACTGATGTTTTATGGACGGGGCTTACACAATCAGAAGTGACGGAAAAGCATAAGAGCGTCATCAAGTTTCATAAGTGATGATTCCAGGAAAAACTTGGCGTTTTTAGCCGTTTGAATTCTTTCTCTAGGGGCCCCGTGCGTTTCTCTGGCGGTATAGTTAATAGCTGAAAAGAGTGCAGATATGTAGGATGAACGATGATATCAGTTTAAGAGGTGCTTTTTTTTTTTTTTTTTTTTTTTTTTTTTTTTTAAAGTGATGTATTCGGACAACAGAAAACAACATATGAAGTTGAAAACCCTTGTTTTGCACACCTCTTTCTTCTGGTCCAGCTCGTGAATCACTCGTAGGCTCAAATTCAAGGCTGCATGGTACATCTCATCCAGAACATGTTGCCACAGAATAGGTTTATTCACTTTCCACAAGTAGAAGGTTGTATTTCTATCCGCAACAAATTTTCTGCGAAGGCGATAAAGCAATGTCATATAAAAATATGTATATATTAAAAAAACTAAAAAAACAAACAACAACCAACCAACCAACCAACAAAAGCCAAAAGTCAAGCCTATATTGAAATTTATAAAGTAACCTAAACGACTATGGCTGTAAATTTCAAAGGGGACGCTGATGCAGACAGAGGAAAATGACGTCAAAGAAACCAACTTAAAGTTGACGCGAGCTTTCTCATTTCACACATTAACTATCTCTTTATTTTGATCCATTAAAACAAGATCTGACATCCCAGACAACGTTAACCCGGGCTTTGTCGACGACATCACATATTGCCATATTTGAGCTGAGTATGAATTTTATAAGAAAGTTGAAGTACTCTACCTCCATATGCAAGTACTCATCCTTCCATAGCTTACCAAGGATCTTGGGCGCTTCCTTCTTTTCAACAAATGTCATATCCGCAATCTAGAAAGAGTCCAAAAAAAAAAAAAAAAAAAAGTAAACAAATTGATTCCTTTTTTGTACAGATGCCAAGAAGTACCAGGAATAGTGGTTAACATTTTGTCACAAAAGTTGATTCCGAGTAGGCAGTCGCACGCAACAGAATCCAGAGCAAATTTAATACCTTATCTGTTTCTTGCAGCAGACCAGCCTTTGACAGTAACCTGAACATTCTGTAAGCATCTCTCCCATATCTTCTCAAGACAATCGATTCCACCTGCAGCTTAGGAACTGTAAAAAAATTCTGTACCGGCGAATGAAATAATCTCATAACTAAAAAACAGAAGGAACACCAATGGGACAAACCTCTTCCTTCTGGGCTAATTCAATTATTTGCTTCAAGTCTGCATAAGAAATTTTGGTTCAGCAGAAGGTTAAAAGAAAGAAAAGAGAGAGGAGGTGGGGGGGAACTCAATTTCAGAGCAAGATGGAGAAACGGAAAAGCAAAGTTGTTCTGCTAACAGATATCTAATGACAAATTTTACCGATACTGTATGTATCATCAGTCCCAGAGGATGAACAACCAAGCTGAACAAGGGAAGCTCTGACACGATCCAAAGTCAAACTACGACCAGCTTCACTTTTCATCACCTCTTCAAAAATAGTATTCATTGACAGGGAAACTGCAAAAAGGCAACAATCATGCATTTTCTTTTCCTTTTTTCTTTCCACAGCAAGAAGCCAAAATTTTGTCACGAAACGTATAACGGCAAAACACCAGCATCTCTTGGATTATATTCTTTTTGGTCCACAATAATTGCGCTGCAAACAACCAAATTCCTCAAGTAGTCATCGGAATCTTTTACATACCTGAATTTTCAGTTTTCACTTTCTTCTCTGCACTCCTAGTTGCATCTAACATTGCTTTTAAGACATACCTGAATTTTCAGTTTTCACTTTCTTCTCTGCACCCTAGTTGCATCTAACATTGCTTTTTACGACAGTTGCAGCTCCAACATCCAGCCGCGTTCTAACATTCTCAATGCAAGCCTAGAAAACATGGACAAAATGTCATCATCGCATTGTTTCATTTTTCGATCAAAATATGCTGAAGCAAATCATCAAACAAGGGAATTTTGTTCCTCTGATATACAACTTAATTGTTATCATGATAATCACTAATTAAAATGCTATAGTGGCATGATTATAAGTTTTCATTTGAATGAGTGCAGAAATGTAAATCAAACAGAAAATCGTGCAGTAAAGTCAACCTTGTGCCTTAGATATCGAGTAAATTCCTCAAAATTGGCTCGCCAGAGAATTACTTCATTTTCGTTGGAGCCAAATGCATCATCCGAATCTGCTGCACCATGCTTCCGCTGTAAATAAAAAATCTCATATTAGCATAAAGTAAACCTGGTATATTGAAACGAGAGTCTGTGATTAATGCCAAACCTTCTCTCCGACACCCATACTTGAGGAACTGTCCCCATCTTTTTTATCTTCATCAAATTCAGTTCCAGAAGGCGTCAAAATTGAGAACCTTAAAGCGTCAAGAGATGCTGCAGCTGCTAAAACACGTTGCTCTTCAGTCTCCGAGACTTCATCTAACTAAAAAGCGGAACAAGAGACAATTTTATAAACTCCCCCTTTTAGACAGGCATATTTAAAACATTGCAAGGTCATTGATAATTCAGAATATGTTTCACGATACATACCGGGACAGGCATATAAAAAGTGACATACTAATACGTTAAATTTAATGACACAGCAAACTATAATCACGTTCACTCTCACAACTTCAACACAACTCAAATTACCTTAGCAGACTTAGCACCTCTCTTATTTGAACTCTTTGTAGTTGGTGGTTCAACAAATGGTTCAGGGGCTGGGCAACGTTCAACAAATCGGGAATTCAGAAGTTTCTGAAAGCTTTCTCGCACAGCATCCTGAACAGCATTATCTCCTAAAGAAGGTTTGTAAGTTAAGTAATTAATAGAATATTCGGATATTCCCCAGACAAGAAATATAATTCAGTAGGCACAACAACAGACTTGCCTTCACTTGCTCTTTCATATATTTGTTCAAGTGTAAGCCTTCCATGCTGAAGCAAACCTTCAAGAATTTCTCCACACTACAGACACCAATAAGCAATTACATTAATCCGAAGTCAAACATCAAAACATAAAAATAAAAAAATAAAAAGAGAAAGAACTAACATTTTTATCAAGTTCCTCGGATACGATTTCCAAGAATTTGGGAAACCTCAAGCGATGGAGTATGTTATCAAACAACACTAAGTACTGGGTAACTTTTACTTCATTTCCACCAGCACCTGTGTAGACAAAAATCCATGACAGATCACTTGACGAGCATTTTATTTTAGTTAAAGGGAATATCAGAAAACGAAAATACAACACTTGAACTTTAAATAAAACTAATTGCTTGCCCTTTATTAGATTGGTTCAGAAAATCAAATCGGAAATTGTCAAAACTCAAGCAAAAGCTGATGAATTGGGAATATCATAAAAGAAATACAACTTCATAGGAAAATTAAGCAACCATTAACAAATTTCATAAACAGAATCTGCAGCAAACTCCAAAAGTACAGAAATTGAAAGAAAAGAGCAGGAATTAAATGATCAAATTAATAAATAAATAAATAAGGTCTTGTTCGTTGTGTAACAATTTCAATACCGATTTGTTCCGAGGAGAAAGGTTGAACGCAGTTGTGCTGAATGAGGATTAGGAGAGAGTTCTTGACTTGCAGAGGAGTGAGCTCCGTGAAACGGACCAACTGTTGGAGCGTCAATGGACCTTTTCTCAGAAGATTCTCGCAAACATTCTGCGCATATATATATATATATATATATATATATATACATACATGAATATATACAATCATTGTCCGAATGAATTGAAAATAGCATCAAATATATATCAATCAAAGGTAAAACCATGGAAGCATATTTGAGGCAAAAGAAGGACTAAAGAAAGAGAGAAACAGAGGAAGTTTACAGCGACAAGATTGCCGAAGTGAGAGGTGATGAGATGGACGGCGAATTTGATGCCGTACGGCGTCGCCATGGTTGTACTCTCTGTATCGTTTCTTCTTGCAATAAACCCTCTGTGTTTGAGAATCTTCAGAGAGGCGGAGGCGGGAAGTGAAGCGGAACTTGTTTCTAGGGCATAGCTCCTATAATAATTTATTGTGCAGTCCATCAGGGCTTTTAAGTGCTTATAGTTCAGTGGTTAAGCAAATGGTTGGCCAGGTCACAGCCAGGTCACGGGTTCTATTCCTTTCGGGATCCAAAACATGTTCTATTTTTATTTTCCTTTTCTTTTTTTTTTTTTTATAAGTTACTTGACACTTTTGACCACTTTTTTTCCTGAAGATAATTGACCCTAAAATTTTTACGATTTAGTAATTTATTTTCATGAGTTAATTGGGGCTCTTTGCAACATATTAGACCTAAGTATGATTAATAATTTTATTAAAATTAAAAGTTCAGTATTCAGCAACTTGCAAATTTATTGAAGGGTTATTTATCTTTTTATACCTTGTATTGGGGACTTTAGTGGAAGGATTCATACCATGATTTGAATCATGATTCATAGTTCGTTACAATATTTTTTTTCATAAAAAATACACGTAAATCAAAAATTATTCTAATATCATGATTCTAATCCATGATTTGATTCTAAGTTCATTCAAATAGTATACTTTTGATTTTTGATTTTTTTAAAAGTATACTGTCAGATTTCATTTAATATACAAATTCATACATTTTATTAGCCAACACATAATGTTAACCTAAAAATGTCCAAAGTACCCTTAAATACAAGAAAAAAAAAACTCTTCAAAAAATATATGAAAATAAAAATCTTCAAAAAATGGTTTTTTCCCTCTCCTCATATTCATCTTTTAGAAAGTTTTCAAGAGTTTTATTCGTTATTTCTAAAAGGTACTTTGGTAATTTTTGAGGTCAAAATCAAATGTTGACCGGTATATATGAATTTGTATATTAAATAAAATTTAAAGGTATATTTTTGATGATGAAAGATGTAAAAATTAAAATCTAAAGTACAAAAACGTAAATAAATTTTTTATTGAAAGTTTCAAAAGTTAAAAGTTTTATGGACTATTAAGATCTTATTAAGTCATGAAACGCATTAGAGAGAGAAATGACGGATCCATAAATTTATCTCAATTGGGACACTTAAAAAACACAAATTTTCAATTGACTAACAATAATAGAAACAAGACAAAATCACAATAGTTAGAATCTACACAAGATATTGCAATTGTTTTTTATAGTTTTAAAGATCCTGCCTAACAGTAATACACAAGTTCCTGCCTTGTATTCGATTGCCTATCATAAGGAGTTTTAGAAGAGCACCAAATGGCTTTGCTTCAAAGGTTTTTAATTTAGTGTTTTTAGAGTAGTATAAATTCACTCATGACTAGTCACTAGTGGGTGTTTTGATGATAAGATAGACAGTAATATGACTATGATGCATTGATTTTGGGCGACAAACAGTCGAGTGTGTGTCCGTTTCAGATTTTCCGAAATGCCAATTACCGAACTCCAATTGTTTTTTTTTTTTTTTTTTTTTTTTATCATAAACAGTATAATGGACCGCAAACAATATGATATTGGATGTTTACCTGTTTGTATATATTGAATGGAAAATGGAAAAGCCATTAATATTGCATGTTACATCGCTCTCAAAGAGACACATGGCTCCAGATCCTTTGGCTTTTCCCGGCACTTTATGGTATGGAAAGTGGATTTTGATTGGGCTTTAGAGCAACTACTATATATGTTTCTGTTGTTTCCTCGTGATGAAATAATCTCTCTTCGTTATCTCTCTCAAAAATAATTTGTTTCTCAATAAAAATTTGTTTCTCAATGATCGTGACAAAAATAATTTGTATAAATCAAATAGATACTAGTTAAAACTAATAATTGATTAATACCACAATTGTTGATTTCCCAAAGCGTAGACAAATTAAACTTGTAATCTACATATCTATCTGTTTATTATGTCTGTGTAATACAGTATTATAATTTTGTACGTATTTTCATGAGATTGGTACTTTGATCCACCTCTATCTAATTAAACAAATAATTTGAATTATATTAGCACTAACATGTGGTCTGATATGGTTAATTAACCACGAGCAACATCTTAATTAATCCGCACCGTACGTATAGATAATTATATATATGTGTATATCCAACTAATTAAAAATTAAGGATGAAAGTATAGTAAAGAAAAGAGATGGTGGTACATGACATTATCTAGTGCAGAATAAGTGCTGAGTTTCTTACCAGCAAAAATAGCTGTGTGATTGCAACTCGCACCTACCTCAGAACACCATGCAAGCATTTGTTATCGCGTCGGTTCCCATGATGAATAACATATAGTTGGTTAGTGATTGAACATATTAAATGCAAGTAGGGCATGCCATGTTTCAATTATAATGTGAAATTGGGCCATTAATTTGTTACAGTAATTATAGTGTGATACAGCAATCAAGTTTTTTTTTTTTATATTCAGAGCAAAACAAAAGTTTTCCTCTATATTTATTTATAAAAAACATGGTGAAATTTAAGTATTTAATTTGAACGTGTTTAAGTTAACTTCGCTTTTTAAATTTGATTTATTAGTATATTTTAGATCGATAAACAAAAGTATGATAAAATCACTAGAAAAGGGTCATGATTTTCTCTCTACTATTCTTACATATGAATAGGGTTTTTGAGTTGTGAATTTTCGTGAAGTATTCGTGTCTTACTTTTGTAACAGCCATATTTAGGGTTTTTATACCATGAGCAACGTGTCTTACTTCGTGACTATGATCTTGTTCATGGAAAATCGTGATATGAAACATGAAGATCATGTTCGTGGTTATGAAATATTGTGATGTTACTTTAGACGAATCCTAAAACGAAGTAGAGCGTTGATCGAATCTAGAATTGGGAAAAGACGCTTCCAAATGTTTACCCCAGTATATATTTTGCCTTTAATTGTTATGAGTAATTATAGTGTGACATACGTCAATCAAGTTTTCCTCTATATTGTTTATAATAACACGGTAAATTATACAAGTATGGTGGTACAAACCCAAAACCGATCTCTTTAAATTTTCCAACAAGACAATAGGACCCCTCCTTCCTCCCAACCTCAGAAAAAAAAAAAAAAAAAAAAAAAAAGACAATAGACACAATTGAATAGAAGACATCAAACGAGAATAATTCAAGACACGGCAGTCCAAGAGGGGTTCTATTGTTTTTATGTGTACACTTGTATCAACAAGTAATCTGTACGCATAGTGGTTCATGAGTTTCAATCATTCATGCGTTTTTACTGTACAAGTACTGTGCTAGAAATATATGGTACTAGAAATCCGCATGATATTAGCTAAGAAAAACTATTTCTGTTCCTCCATAGTCCATTTGCGGCTATAATGAATAAGAATTAAGAAGGTAGCTAGATCTTTTAGCAAAGGAAAAAGTGGGGAAAAAAAAAAGTTCTTATTTCAACAGATTTTTTCTTTTAACTGCTAATGAGAAAAAACAATATTCTTAACTACTCTAAAAATTTAGTCAAAAAATTAGCTGTAGCCATAGAGAAAAACGAACTGTAAAGTACAAACGCTTTAATTTTGCTTTCTTCAACCAAAACATGGAAACAAAATTAAAGAAGAAGAAGAAGAAAGAAGTAAAGTTACAACTCAAGTATTTAAAGAGGTGTTCTTTTCTTAAATTCGAGTAAAAAATTTGACTGAAATTTAAATTTTTATGAGAGAAAATTTTATACTGAAAACGTCGTGTGTGTGTTTTCACGTATCAACCTTATTATTAATGTTTTGCAAACTGCTAATAATTAGCTTACACCTTAGCCCCTAAGATAAGTTTAAGAAAGGGTGACGTTCACTTATCTACAGCAAAAGAAAGAGAGTATGTCACCCTTATCTACAGCAAAAGAAAGAGAGTTGCTATCTATCAATTATTGATTTGTGATAGGAGACTTGCTTTAAGTACTAATGAAGGCAAGAAAAAAGAAAAAAAAAAAAAAAAAAAAAAAAAAAAAAAAGTTACTACGAGGCTAGTAAAAAGCTACTTTAGTTTAAAATGATAATAAAAAATTGCATATGAAGCGGACTATCTAACTTCCAATCACACCAAATGCGTGAACAAAAGCAATAGCTATAACCGGACAGCATAACAGTTTCAAAAAACTGCCAACTTTTCTTCCCTTCTTTCTCTTATAAAACCAACAAAAACCCCAAAACCAAACAGCACCCTTTTCTTTTGCACCACCACCACATGATTCAGCTCTCTAAACTGAATCTCTCTCTCTCTCTCTCTCTCTCTCTCTCTCTCTCTCTCTCTCTCTCTCTCTCTCTAGATTTTTGGTTCATCAATCAATTACAGAAACTTATAGAAGCCGTTTTGTGACAATAGGAAGAAAGTTCTCTTTTTTTTTTTTTTTTTTTCCTTTGAAGTTTATAATAATTCTTAGTGCAGGTGGAGACTTCCAAAGGGATCGCATTGATCTAATTATATTCGGCACTTTGATCAGTGTACGTATTTAATTAATTATTAGTACTTTACTAATTTCAGTTCATTTTATTGGATCATGCGATCCCTTAGGAAGTTTCCATCAGAAGCTAGCTCTATAAAGAGATCAAATCCACCACATCTAATACTCGCGATCTTTAAATCCAGGTAAGGCTAATTTTATATAGTTTTCTTTGTGAGTTTCATGGTGTTTTCTGTTCATCGAAGTGGGGATTCTCTTGTCAAATTTATAACTCTACCTTTACTATATTTAAATTTTAGATGTGTGTTTTTAGTTCTCTATCGAAGATTCTCTTTTATTATATTGATTCTTTGCCAACTGATCAGCGTGAATTTGTCCTCTCTTTTAACTTAGGGTTGTCTTGTTGATTAGATTCGTACGCTATCTTAAAGAAGATAATATTATTTGATATATATCATATAGTATCTCTACAGGAGAATAAAAAAAATAAAAATAAAAAAACTGACAACAGATTTTATTACATGGATTCAAGATCAAAAGAGAGAATTATAAGCAGAAGATCTCTCTGAACTCTTATTTTTGCTTTTATTATTAAGTCTTTTATTATCATTATCAGATACATGATCGTTTTCATATATATATATATATATATATATATATTTTATGTTTCTTTTTTATGGAAATAGCCAACTAGTTTGTGAATTAAAAAAAGTTTGCTGCAGTTTCCAATTATCTTCTTATATTTTCTTTTTACGTGTTTCGGAGAAAGAAAAAGGGCACATAGTTAGAATTTTGGAAGTAGCTATAGTGCCTTTCATTCACTCAGGAGTACTAGGCATATATATCAACGTATAAAATCTCTCAAAATATTCTTTATTATATGAAAGTTACCAAACAGTGGTCTATACATATATGCTCATCTTATCAATAAGATTTAAGTAGAAGTGGCCTGGGTTTACCACAAAATCTTGTTTGAGATTATGTGCGACACCAAGTAGGCAAAAATCGACAGAAATATCTAAAGACAAACCCACTAAAAACAGTAAACAGTGTCGGATTCTCTTGCCCCCACGGCCATAATATTGCGTGATTGTCGAACTAATTTGTGTCTTTTGCTAAATGTCAATAATGAACACCAACATGGTAGGTATATATCAGAGCAGAATCACATGGGACATATTTTGGTCCATCATCGCAACTAGTAAACTATATATATATATATATATATATATATATATATATATATATATATATTATATCATATATAGTACACTAACATGTATATAGGGTAAAGTTATGTCGAGGAAATTAATTTTACAATGCAGTTCTTATAATTACGACTACTATATATAGGTATCATATTACATGCATGTGAACCATGTCGAAATTTGTCTTGTTAGTGCATATGAGAGTACTTGCATCCCTAGCTTTCTGAAACATATTTTTACTTTCGATAGTATATAAAACATTTTATCAGTCTCTCTGCGACCTTAAATCGCATGCTTCACTAGTAGAAAATCAGGAATAGACATCGTCTCCTTCCCGGAGATGTCTAAGGCCTTAGACGTCACTTTTCGGGTGACGTCTAACGCCTTTTATCTAGGACCGTATCTCCGGTACTGTTGAATAATTTTATAAGATGCCTCTTTTTTGTATCATCACATTTGGCAATGCATATCCCCTCTCATCTCTTCGGTTATTTCCTTATGAAACCCAGGTGATTACTTGTATACTAAACGTTCTTTTTGCGTAATTTAGTAAAATCCTTTACGTTCCTAATATACCAACAAGTTTTTCTGTACCAAGAAAAAGTTTAGTCCGATAACTATATATAGTGATGAATGTCAAAATTTCTCTCTGTAAGTCTGTTATGATTAAACTGTGATGACGGATTCTTGAAAAATGCTTTCTTTACAATAACTTTGTCCTGACAAGACATGACTTGCAAGGAAATTTTCATGCCAAAAGCCTTTCCTCTTGTAGTGACGAGACACGATGAAAATCAACTGATCACAAACCCAACTAGGGGAGTTTTGGTTTTCTATGCCTTGACCATGGCGCGTGCTTTGGGCAAATTTCCTTAATAAAGACACTTGCGCACATTTGTTCCAAAATTTTTTAGTTAATATCAACCATATATTCCACCAACGTCCACCTTAAACTGGTTAATATGATGAATTTACCACGTTGGATGCCTTACGTGCCACGTGGTCTCTTTCTTGACATTTGAATTTGCACTTTGCCATTTCCTCTAATATTGAATGAAGAAACGATAAGAATTTCATTCTTGTGTTAAAGAAAGATCTTTGCCATCCGAGAAGGGAACTTTTTATTTTGGCAATGAAAATCGGTTCTCATTTTTCTAGTATTTTAGCGATGCATTACAAGGTTTAATGAGTTCCATTATATGATTCAAGCACAATATTTAAAAATAAAAAATAAAAATCCATGTGTGCTATGCGTGCTTCATGTCATAGTTCCAACAGACTCAATCTTACTTTCTTTTGATGTCTTTCGAAGAAAGAAAAGGGAACGAGATTTGGAAACAATATTTGCCATCATGCTATGCCCACGTGTGCTTCATATCGTGTTGGGATTATATTAAAGAGATCATAATATGTCTCTCAAATTAAATCACACAAATATAGTAATTATAAAGTACCACGGCATTTACTGTGGTTGTGCAGGGGCTGCAGCACATTTAGAAGCTCTGCAGCCCATGGACTGCGCCTATTTAGCGCAGCTTGCAGTAGGACAACAGTGCCCAACTTGGGCGTTGCAGCGCCATGCAGCGCAGTCTGTCACAGTTTGCTGCTGCCAGATGCGCTGCAGCGGCTGTTTAGGGTGCTGTTGTGTAGCCCCGAAGGATGTTTCTCTGGCTTATGTGCTGCGGCGGGAAAAAACATCCGTTACAGTGCTAATACTGCAGAAATCAGTGTTTTTGTGTAATTTTGAGATCTGAAACGTTTCAGATCATTACATCCATTGATAATATATTTTCACAATAATAACTATTATAATAGATGTATGAATCAACGAAGAGATACCTTTACAATAAAAAATGTACCTTTTATGTGAATGGTTATGATATTTGAAGAGAATGTATTCAATTATGAAATGACACATTTGTCTTTATTAATTTTCTAAAAATTTATAGATTTTATTCATGTTCTGAAACATATTGTGTTCAAGGATTTGTTGTATCTTAGAGGTAATTTGCAATAGAAACTTATTAATAAACTTTAAGAAGTAAGTGTAAATAAAACCTTCAAGGAAATTATTTCTATACGCCTCAAACCCTCTTATTTTTTACAATTTTTTTCGTCCTCTACACTCAAATTGTCCAATAGATTAGCTCGTTGAAGTTTCACATCATTTTCATGCCAGTCTACGGTAAAAATTAGAGAAAATAGACAAATATCTCTCAAAGTGCATGGGTTTAAATTTTTATCTTTTACTTTTTGATTAATAATTTTTTTTTAGTTAAATGATCATATTAGTTAAAAAGAGTATTAATCAAAAGTAAAAATAAATAAAAGTACAGGTGATGCACTCTAAGGTAAGTTCAACAATATTCTCATGAAAAAAATCTTACCGGTTGGACCGTAAGCCCCTAAAACATCTCATGATATGCCTTTACAGTACTTGGCACAGTAGGACCATTAGTTCGGCCCATTTTAGAATCTAAAAAAAACAATAATAATTTTGATAAATACTTCTTAAAATATGTGTCATGATTTTTATCTTTTACTCTTAATTCATAACTTTTTAGTCAAATAATTACACTAATAAAAGAGTATTTATTAAAAGTAAGGAGTAAAAGTCTAGACTCATGCACTATCAAGGATAAATTCTCCATTTTTTCAAAAAAAAAAAATATATTATATTTTTGGTAATTCACTCCACATAGAAAGTAACAATTCATTTAAAGTAAAAGAGAAGATTGTTGAACTCACCCTTAAATGTGCACGAGTTAGAGTTTTTATTCTTTATTTTTCATTAATATTTTTTGTTAGTATAGTTATTTGACTAAAGAGTTTATTATTCAAGATGGGACGTTTGAAAGGGGGATTCGGGCCCTGATTCGAATCATGGTTCATGACTCACTACAATATTTTTCTTACAAAAAATACACGTAAAATAAAAATTATTCTGAATTATGATTCTAAATCCATGAACCAAACGTAAGAGATAAAAATTTTACTCATACACTTTTTAGAAGGTATTTATCTCCTTTCCTTAAGTAAAAATAATAATGATAGATTTATATTTTATTACTAAGAAAAAATATTGATGTGGTATCATAATTCACCAACTTAAAAATATTAATTTTCTTTTTATTTAACACGAGAAGGGACTAGTACCATCAAGAAAATTAATATAAACCAACATATACTTTTTTAATGTTAAGAGGATTAATTTCAATATTTTTGTAATTTTTTAATCATTAAAAATATATAAAATTAACATGAAAGTTACATCTTACAAAATGAGAAGAGAAAACGGAAATGGTAGTAAACAACAGATTTGTGAAAAAAATTAAGTAAATAAAAGATTTAAAATTATTTGAGGTGAATAATGTAAATATTTCATTTGTGACTAATAAAATCTAATTTATGTGGTAAAAATTTTATTTAAGTGAACAAAAATATTTTTACCAATTGTAAAAAATATATATATATATATATTGTTGGGGCTCTTTTGGGTATCAACATATATATATGGGAAAAAAATCTTTTTACTAATCACAAATAAATTATTTATGCGGTGAATTATTATTTATTTTAAATACTTTTTAAAATATATTATTCACTTAATTTAGTTTCATAAATCTATTATTTATTACATTCTCCCAAGAAAAAAAATTGTATTCATCATGTTGGTCGGCCCATTCACATTGTGTCCTATAAGTCATGTTTTCATACTCGTGTGTCTTCATGTTGTGTCGTGTCATGCTTATGTATTTAACACCACGCGATACAATTCACTTGTTGCGTTTAGTCAAGTTGCCAATATAATTGTGTCATGTCGTGTCAGTTTAAAATCTTTTGTGTTATGCTATTGAAATTAACATTATACATTATATAGTACTTTTTTGTATCGGCTAGTGGTAGCTTTCTCTTAAACAAAAAAACAAAAAAAAAAACACTGAAATAATGAATTTGTTGTCTACCCGTTTAGAAAAGAAAGGGGAGAAAATTTAGCAATTATTTATATGTGTGATTGCGTGAGCATGAGGACAATTCGTAAAGACAAATATCTTTTCTGTCTTGGTTAAGTCCTAAAGTGGTGATTTTGAATAGCATTTTATCTTTGAGAAAAATAAAAGTAGAAGTAGAAAACAATTTACGCCTCCTCAAATAAAACTTTCTTTTGCATTTTTAAAAGTAAAACGAATATTTTGCAAGATATTGCGGTATAATTGTGTCATTATCATTCCTGAAATATATAAAATAAGGTAATGTGTTGAATTTGGGTTTGGTTGGAAGGTTTATAACTTTATAAAAATAGCACTTTAGCTTAAGCCATACCGTCCACGTTTTCCTCCCCAATTATGGGATGCTGCAAATTTCGTATAAACTTCCAAAAAAGTCCTCTGAATCCGACTAATAACTAACTCTCAGCAGTAGTACTTTATGACCTACAGAAAAATAATTAAAAAATTAAATTAAATTAAATTAAATTATAAACAACATACAATATTTATTAAGAAAATTACATTTATTTTTTTTAATTGTTAAATTTACGTACTTTTTAATTTTTACGTGAATTTCTAAAAAAAAATTTAACAAACCGTTAAATTAAAAAGATCTCTATTAATAATAGCTTTTGCAGTTTGCCCCGGCAAAAACGGAGGAAAGTCCACATCACAACGTTTTTGAAATGGAGACTTCATTTAAACGACTGTTCTTGGAAGGACTTTTGTATAAATTTGAGCGTTTCCTTGGCAATATTTGTCTGACCAGAAACTTAGTTTGTTTCTAGGTCTGGTAAACTTTTTGGTGTTTTATAATACAATACTCTAACTCGTCTTTCTTATTGTCTTTTTTCAAAATGATTTTTATTAGTTTTGAGACTCGAACTTAAATCATGACAAAGCCAAGTAAGACCAATCTGAGAAAAGAACAAAATATGTCTTTGTTGAGATAACTAAATTTTAGAATATATTCTCCATGCCGAGTCGTGTACAACTCTAGCTTCTATCTCTATTTTCGTCCCATTTTCTCTTCTTTTTCTCAGTTCTTCAAATTACCCTAATTAAAAAAAAAAAAAAAAAAAAGGAAAAAAAAACAAGAAAGGGAAAAATAATAACAATAGATATTTTAAAAAAATAAAATAAATTTTTTTTTTTCTATTTAAAATTTATGTTCAATGTTTTATTTGATTCAGACTTTAGAGTATGAAATGACCAATTATTATATGTATGCATGTAAGCTAGGTGGCTGCGGGCGTCGCAATAAAAGTATAAATCCTTGCCTATAAACATAGATCAATAAATTGTAAACTGTAAAGATACATGCAATAATTAGTATAATATAGTTTCTTAGACTGGCTTTGGAGTTAATAAACCCTATAAGTTCATTCATAATACAACATCAAAAAAGTAGTAAAATATTAAAGAACGTTGCCACTTGCCATTTATCACTGAGGCTGCTGAAAAACTAGAGTTTTTCCAACAGCGCAGTAGCTTTTGATCTCCATTTAAGACATTAATTAAGCCACCTTAGCTAGTAATCTAATGAACAAAAGTATTCCCTGAATTGTACATGAAACCCTCTTAATTTATAATAGTTATACTTCCCTTAATCTTATTTTAAAAAAAATTGAGACTATGAACCAGGAATGAAGAATTATAACTAAGACCTATATGAAAACAGATTAATTAAATACGTCCAAGAAAGGTGACATAAACTTTAAAATGAGGTACCGGCTCAAGGACTAGGCATATTATTAGTCACTATCCTAAGGTCCCTTAGCCGTTCAAGCCCCTTTATTATTATTACTTTTATTATTATTTTTTAATAGGTTTATACTTTACAATTGGAAGGCCCCATTTTTTGTCGTGAGAATAAATATAGTAGTATATGTGTATAAATATAGTGTATACACACACACACACACACACACACACACACACTATATATATATATATATATATATATATATATAGTTTAATTAGGCTTGCTATAACAGACCTCTAATGTATTTTTTTAAGCAAAATAAAAAAATAATGACTATATATTAAAATAATGTAAACTTGAAATGTTGAATTTCTACGTAAAATTCTTCTTATTGTTTCAGGTTTTCTATATCTATATATCTATATTTACACAACTTTATAGGATCCATATATTAAATAGTACAATTTCAATTATATATTACTTGCAGACTTAAACTTGAAAAATTATTATTAGTGTTTAATGGTTTTTGTTTCCCAATAAAACCTATTAGTTGGAGTTAAATATTATACTTCTTAACTATTATATTTATTTCAATCCCTTTAATTCGATTTTCTTTTTATTTTATAAGTATCACCGTATTTGGAGAAAAATTTTGAAAGAATAAAAAATTTGTTACCAGAATGTGTTATTAAAACCAAGCTATTGAAATTCTCTTATAAAATAAATTTTTTAAAAAAAAAGAAAAAAAAAACACCTTGAACATTATATTAAGGAGACGTTTAGTTCGTGGATTAGAATTATTTTTAATTTACGTGTATTTTTGTGAGAGAAAACACTGTAACGAACTATAAACTATAATTTAAATCATGGTATGAATCTTTTTATTAAACAAAGCATAAGAAGAAGCATATTCTATAAATTTTGAATATTTTATAGAGCAAAATATGAAGAGAACTTAGGTACGTGACTGTGGGATGTTAGTTTGAAATTTTCGCCAAATTAGGCCTGCCTCCAAGAGTCTCCTCTCCTCTGTAAGTCTTAAGCCGCCCAGAACCAAAATCAAAACGTGTTTTAATCCAGCTCTGCATTGGCTCCGCACTCCACCTGTACAAGAAGATAAAAAAAAAAAAAATTTATGTAAGTTTGTAGGCCCCACTTAAAAAATGATATTATTTTTAAAATTATTTTAAATTTAATTTTAAAATTAGATTTCGTTAGTTTTAAAAGATTATTTTGAATATAATAAAAACATAAAATTATATTTGGTTATAATTATTAATTAACATATTATAACGTTATTAATAAATACTGAAAAATAAAAACAAAAATGAAAAATAACTTTTAATTATTTTTTAATTTCTTCACAAAAATTATTTTCATTACTTTTTAGTTTTCATTTTTTATTTTCAAAACATTTACTAAATAAATACGATTTACATACTATTTTTTATTTTTTGTATAAAAATATTTTTAAAAATAAATAAAAATCAATTTCAAATGCAGTGCACTCATAATTTGGCATGCCGATTAAGATTTGCCGTATAAGTAAGAATAGACAATTTATATATAAACGGGACAACTGTTATAAACGTTAGGTATCCTTCAGAAACACGACTAGATAAGGGTCTCGCATATATGCCGGTTACTGCGAACTGCTACCTTGTTTCATGAACGACATTCATTGCTCCACTTAGTTTGGACTTACGTTCAACCTTTAATTTGGAGCGTTGGGAAATATATATATATATATATATATAGATATATATATTAAAAAGAAAAATAAAGAAAAATTGGTTAATAATTATATTGAGCTCAATTAATATCGTCTAAGTACATTCTAACGTACGTGGATAAGGTAAATACTCCAGATGAAATTTAATGTATTACTCAATATATATCTTTGCAAAATATACAACCGCACATGATATTAACAATTAGTTCATGTAACTTAAATAGGCTTTAAATGCATTCACTAAAAAAAAAAAAAAAAAAAAGAAGAAGAAGCTCACATGTATATTAAACATATTATTAGCCATTCATTTTCTGATAAATTTGCTCAACTTGTTCAAGAAGTGAGAACTGAAAAGAAAAGTCAATTCTCTTTTTGCAAACTGCTGTGTTAGCATTAAAAATTATGTGATTAGAATTATTTTTGATTGATTCATGAATTAGAACTATGTGATTAGAATTATTTTCGATTCGTGTGTTTTTTATGAGAAAAAAATACTGTGGCGAATCACTAACTATAATTTAAATTAGGAAACAAATCTAGGTACCAAATATTCTCTAAGAGAAAAAGAAATCTTTCAAATAAAATAATAAAAAAAAAAGAGGACAGATTTTTAGGACTAACTAGAATATTTAAACAGCCATAATGTGGAAATACAGTGCCATGCAGTGGCCGCGCCATTGATAGCGGCAGACAATTAGTTATATTAATTGACTAGCGTTTTTAGCTGCAAATTATGGTCATAAAAGCCTCTAATACGTGGCATTCATAGGGTCCCTATGTAGACCCTAGCTGTAATAAAATCTAAAAGCACGGTTCCTTAATTCCTGTATTTTTTTTTTTTATTTTTTATTTTTTTTCTTGTTTCTTCACTTTGAAACTTTGAAAGTCCAACATCATTTGTCTCGTTAGTCGTTACCTTTCATTCTACAGTGACCTTCTAAACGACTATAAAATGGTTCGGCCGGCCCATGAATCTTCACAAGCACATTCCTCCTAAAGAAGCGCAAAGTTGGCCAAACCAACTTAATTTACAAAACTTATAGCTTCTTTTAGTCACCCCACCATATTATCCATTCATCCCACAGAAAGCTTCACCAAATGGCGTCAAAAAATTTGCTTGAAGGCCCTCGCACTCCTTGCTCTTGCCCTTTGCGTCCAAGGCACCCTAGGTTTGTCAATTCTCGTGATATTTTTCTAAATTATATATATACATTATATGCTTTATATACATACATATATAATGTTATATACATTGTATGTTATACATAAAAATAAGCAAATATTGGGTTTTTTTTTTCTTTTCTTTTTTAAGGAGGCATAACGTGTGAGAAGCTAGACCAAGACACCTGCGCGTTCGCGGTGTCGTCGTCGGGGAAACGGTGCGTTTTGGAGAAGCATGTGAAGAGGAGTGGGAAAGAAGCCTACACATGCCGTGCGTCGGACATCGAAGCGGACAAACTGAAGGACGTGATTGAGAGCGACGAGTGTATCAAAGCATGTGGACTTGACCGCAAAACTCTTGGAATCTCATCCGACTCTCTCCTTGAGTCTCGCTTCACACGACAGCTTTGCTCTCAAACTGCTACGATGCTTGCCCCAACGTTGTCGACCTTTACTTCAATCTCGCCGCCGGTGAAGGTGAATAAATTGTGTCGTTTTTACGTTAGAGCCAAAGTAGCAAGAATGACGAAAAGTCGACATTTCTTGGCTTGACATATATTTTAACACAATTCTTTTTTTTTTTTAGACGCTATTATATGATTTCATTAACTCTGTTTTTTGGTCGTTAAAAACGGAAATTTTAATAGAAGGAGTTAAGTTGTTCTAATTTAAATTGGAAGTGTAAAGTGGAAGTTGTCAGAATTTAGAGAGTAAAGTGAAAATAACCCTAAAGTTTGATTTTAATTATTTACTTATTTGTTTGTGTATAGGTGTGTTTCTTCCGAAACTATGTGAAGCGCAAGCCGGAAATGTTCGCCGAGAGATGGCTGAGCTCCGAAGCTCCGGTTTTGTTGTTGCACCGGGGCCACTTCACCCTGCTAAGCTTGAAGTTGCACCAGCTGTTAGCCCAGCTTTTCCACCTTTCTGATTTTTTTTTTTTTTAATTCAGTAATAATATACTATGATAAGGAGGAGTGAGTAAAATATATCAATAGGTATGTTGGAGTTGCGCCAAGGTTTTAGTGATCACTAGGGTTTAGTAGCCGGACTTGTGTATTCACCATCCTCTTTTGGATGTTGTAATATTCATGTCATGTGCTGATTGTGATGAGTTTGTTATTGTGGACTGGTGTGATTTTGTACTACAATGCTTTCAAATAATATGTTTTTATAATCTTGTATTCTTACATATATATATTATACAGTGGATTTTATGAATCAAATAAAAAAAAAATAAGGTTCTTTATTAATATATTATATGGTGCTTTTACACTCTTCGTGATATACAATTATTTTGTCCTCCACTACTTGTTCATTTACTTTTTCCCCTTAACGGGATTTGCACTGCAATATTATCACGATGTTAATTTAGTGGAGAAAGCAAAAGAAGATCTGACTTTAATATTGTACCGATTAATTTGGGTAAAGTTTGTGAAATCTAACATTTATCTAGAACGAATTGTATGACTTACTTGGCACGCACATGTGCCGTGATTTTGCACTTAGACCTTTTCTCAACACTTTGACTATGTATTTGGTTACACATCCTCCTCTGCCCTAGTCAATTGGTCTCAATCAAACTGTTGTTTGGGAAAGTTGAGTAATTAATATAATAATATGAGGTGTTGAATATTTCTAAGAGTACCGAACACCATAAAAGTTGAGGCGAACAGGGCTTGTTCAATATATATATATATATATATATATATATATATATAGTGTTTCAGTGTCCAAAAGGAGCCAATTGTTTGAAGGCATGTTTGGAATGACTTTAAAAAAAAAAAAAAAAAAAAAAAAAAAAAAAAAAAATTACTTTTGACTTATTTAGGTCAAAAGTTAGCTTTAAACCCGTTGGACGAACACACTAAAAATGCTTTCATCAACTTTTTTGTAAGCTCTTCTGGAAACAAATCAAATTTTTAAGGTTTACAGAAAAAAAAGAGCTCATGAAGAGTTTTGTTTATACATTTTTAACCTTTTTATTTGTGAATAAGAAATTATAAAATTTCACTAAAGTTCTCGTATTATATTTACTTTTCATAACAAAATAGATTTATTTAACCAAACATGAAATTTTTGGATGCACAGCAAAAACACCTTTCTACAATATCTTTTCCTTTACCTATCTAGCCAAAAATATAATTATGGAATTTCCTAAGTTTAATCCAATATTTCATGATATTATTATAAATCAATTAATTTTAAATCAAAATAAATAATCATAGTAGGATTTTAAATTAATAATTATTCACTTCTTGAATAATTAATGGGAAATTGAGGTGGGTGACCATTTTTTGCCACCTACCGTTAATTATGGATGGAAGTTTCAAAAATTCATGGAATGGTCGTTTTTTATTTTTATTTTTGTCCCATGCTCTTCCGATTCCGCCCTTCCTTCCCAGTCAACTTCGTTGTTGGAATCCATACTTTTGCATGATCTTCATCGATCATCTACTCCTCATAGATCTCGCCGTCTAGTTGTAGGCTGGTGTAAATCTTGCTAGGATGGTGCTCAAGAAAGTAATTCGACGTTGTGTGCTTGGTAGAGAACCCAGCTTGGAGCATCCATGGACATGGAGCATCCCAAATGAGAGAGCGAGAGAGAGAAAGCTCTTAGGCGTTGGCTAAAAATAGGTATTTGGAATCAATCAAATTCAATAATCTCTGATATAATAACCTATTAGTAATAAGGGAAGAAGTTTGCAAAAAAAATATATTTGTAGTAATTAGTATATTGGGGACAAAAAGTACTTATAGATATAGACCTCTTACAGATGTTATCTCTTACGGACCTCTTACGCTCTTAAACTTAAAAAAATATTTGTAGTCATTAGTATATTGGGGACAACAAATACTTATAGACACAGACCTCTTACAGATGTTATCTCTTACAGACCTCTTACGTTCTTAAACTTTTTAGCGTAACTACTACGTTTTTTTTTTTTGGAATAGATTTTCAATTGCAAAATAAAATGTATTAAAAATCTAATTTAAGTATTTCTTTTTTTTTTTTAAGTATTTGAAATAAGATTTTAAATTATTAATATTGATTAAAAGGTAAATGAACAAGCGATTGCAATTAGTTCGTACTAACTCTGGGATTAATGTGAGGCAAATGATGGATGCAATTTATATCCCGAATCAATATAATAACCAAGCAAGAAATTTAAGTACAATTAAAGACCAACGTTTTAAATGCCTCTTACTGCCATAGTTGAAACCAAGAGGTTTGGCCTTCTTATAGAGGCTTTCGCCCACACCTACTTTACTTTCAAAGTAATGTAGGACTTTTTATTTTGCCGGAGCCTAATAATCTCTACCTTTGCTAAATAAAAGTAGCTTACTCTACCACTACTATCTCTATCGATAATCATGATTCTCAACCCAAAAACCTATCATACTCTACCATAAAGAGTGATAATATATTATGATAAGTTGGAGTTAGTAAAATATATCAATAGATATGTTGGAGTTGCACCAAGGGTTTAGTGATCAATAGGGTTTAGTAGTTGGACTTCAGCATACACCATTCTTTTTTTTTTTTGGATTAATTTTAAAAATTCTCCCCAAATTATGACCCTTGTAACACTTTGTTCTCCCGAATTTTAAAAAGTAACTTTTCGTTCCTTCCGAACTTTATTCCGTTAACAAGTTTTATCCTTCCGATATAGTGAGTGTGAATTACCACATGTCACTTATTTAGTGAGAATTGAAAGCGCAATTACGCTTATACCCTCATAATCAGATAATTCTTCATTTTTTATTGAAAAATTCACCATCTTCGTTCCCATTTTGCTTTTTTTTTTTTTCCTCACGTCATTCATCCATGGCAAGTTCCTGCAATACAAACAATGGTGGCAACAGCTAGGTAAACGAAGAAATTTGAGGTCCTATTCAATGTTGATGTGGGTTGGATCTAGTAGTGTAGTAGTGAAGACATCACACAAGAAGAAGAATCCGATAAGACAACTTTATGGCCTCCTTAAATGAGGCTGAAGTTGGAAATTGTAAACTTGTTTTTAGTTCGACATCCTTTGATGATCCAAAAATAGGTAAATTGGGCATTCTCTTTTGGACCCTGTTTTTTTTTTCCCCTACCACCCTCTGTTGATGCTTCATTTTCTTCATTTTTTCTCAACCACCACGCGCTCATCATTCCCAAGCACGGACCCTTTCTCTCCCTTCTCTCTAGCCCTTGCAATGTTTGTTCAACTGTGGCACCTATATCAATTTCATCTTCAGACTGTACAAATTCGGAACCATCAAACCCAGAATCATCATACTAAGAATCCAAATGCTCATAATCATCATACTCAGATTCATCTCCACTATTTGTTGAACTCCCTTCTATGCAATTCAAAGTAAGTTAAAATACCTCTTCTAACTTATGGAAGCATAACTAGAAGGATAAAGCTTGAACAAATGCTTCTCTCTACCGCTCACATCAACATACGGGGAGAGAAAGAAGATAAAACAAAAATCTTCAGTTCTTATGATAATACCCTTCTCAGATTGATCATGTACCTGACACGTGACGATTTTTATCACTCATTATAATATAAAGATAAAACTTGTTAACGGAGTAAAATTTGGAGAGAACCGATGTTACTTTTTAAAATTTGAAAGCGACAAAGTGTTACAAGGGTCATAATTTAGGAAGAATTTTTGAAATTCATCCTCTTTTTTTTTTTTTTTGGATGTTGTCACGTGCTGAGTGATGAGTTTGTCATTGTGTACTGGTGTGATTTTGTACTATAATGCTTTCCAGAATTACGTAGTTATCATCTTGTATTCTTAATCATATATTACAAAGTGGATTTCAAGAATCAAATGAAAAAAAAAAAAGTTAAGGTTCTTTATTAATAGTATATGGTGCTTTACTTATAAAAAAAATAAAAAAAAAAAAAAAAAAAAAAAAAGTAGAAGAAGAAAGTATACGGTGCTTTTACATTTTTCATATATACTATTATTTTGTCCATTTCTTCACTTTCTCCACTTAATAAGAATTGTTAATCTTTCTGCATCATCACGATGTTTAGTGGAGAAACAAAAAAAAGATCTGACTTAATACCGATTAATTTGGAGAAAGTTGTGTGAAATCTGACAAATTTATTAGAACGAATTATATGGCTTATTTGGCACGCGCATGCCATGATTTTGCAATTAGAAGTTCCTCAAAATTTTGACTATATATTTGGTCACGCATGCTATGGTCAATTGGTATTGATTAAACTGTTATTTGAATATAATATTATAATTAATGTGTCAATTATAAATTTAACATTTGAGTGTAAAAAATACTCTTTAATATAATGTTATTATTGTGTTAAATTTGTCATGCTATTTACTTTGTGATAAATTTTCTACTAAGTATAGTATATAATAAATTTAACATTTGATTTTATTGGTTGATATATTTACTCTCACTTAATCAAGTACAGTTTTTGCCTTTTAAAATTATTATAAAATTAAAAGCAGTTGAGGCTTCCGCGTATGCTTCTGAGTTTTGACAATATTAAAATGGTGAAATCTTGAAACGCTTAACTTGATAAGATTGTTTGATATGATTAGACGAGATAGTGCAAGTTCCTTGATAGATCCACGGCTCCGAGCCATGAACTTAAAAAAAAATAATAATAAATAAATAATTTATTCACTTTACTGATTTAAATTTAAAATTTTGAGTTTTATTATAATAAAAAATTCTCAAAAACAGTCACGTTAAATTTTTTTATTACAGTAAAAAACTCTCATATAAAATCGTATCTCAACTCAAAGTACAAACTCAAATTAACAAAGTGAACGGACCATAAAAATTTACTGACCCGAGTGAAAGATGCGAGCAACCTCAGAACTTGTTTCTTGATTGGAATAAGTAAAACGCTTCTTACAATGGAGCACGGAAGA
Organism: Morus alba; assembly: GCA_012066045.3. Classification (NCBI taxonomy): domain Eukaryota; kingdom Viridiplantae; phylum Streptophyta; class Magnoliopsida; order Rosales; family Moraceae; genus Morus; species Morus alba. Next base: position 3,157,069 of record CP050234.2, read on the forward strand.
CGAGACCAGTGGAAATTGTTGGTCAGCTGAGTAATTGCTGCTAAGAATGAAAGGCGAGCATTCCCTAATCAGCCTCAGCTTTCTAACGAGTTATGACCAAAATTATATGCGAAGTTGGGGTTATAATTCCGGCTTTCTATTCCAATAATGCTCAAGAACTTTTCTGTTAATTTTTCAGATATTAACATAGCAAAGAGACAAGATTGGACTCAATAGAACCAAGTTGATCAATAACAGGGAAAAATTATAGAAGACCCGGCTGTCTTAATTCTATAGAAGACTTCTAAGCTCAACTTAACTAACTTAAAACCACCCGCTCTTAATAACAACAAATTTTGATTGCAAAAGAGTCTTGGAGCGTATAAGCAGAACCATGGTCATGTGGAATCTGAAAATCGGTAGTTAGGAGGATTGCGAAAGAGTTCTTTAAGCATAAAAGAAGAATCATGGTCATGGCAAAATGTGACAAGCATTCATCAGGAGACGGTGTAACATTGCTCTTCAGAATTATGTATTTGATATCTACCCTCATAAACAAGAGGGTGCATCGATAACAAAAGCTTAACAAGTACTCAATCCAAGTTGGAGTAGTTCCATTTCAATGTTATCCAAGATAATCCAAAAGCATGACAATACAGTTGTGAAGAGCATGATGGCAGATGCTCACCATGGTTTGATAACATTGCGATTCTATGCCCCATCTGCTAACGTCCTCTTCGAAGTACTGATGTAAAGAACTGCACCAAAAGAGACAATAAAAATCCCAATCGTTTCCACAATTTGAAAAGTGAGAATCAAGTATGAACTGCATCATTGTTTAATCATTACCGTTATTTCCACGAATAAAGGCATCCCCATATTTGTTTTTCAACTGCCCATTGACATACTCCTCTGTTTGTTCCATCGCAATATTCATATACCCATCCAGACAAGCTAGAATACCTGCACAAGAAAAAAGGAACGCTTCAGTAAAAAGCTAATCCGTATACTTTTCATACCGACCAAACCAGTAAATATGAGATATATCAGTAGATGCCATCACACACAAAAGTTTACTCAATACAATGGAATTGTTTGATCTTAAAGCATCTTCTATAAGTGTGCACATGAGGGGTCATTTCTAGGCTTCATCCAGTCGTTAATAACTATTAATTTGCATTATTTTAGTTGATATCAAAGCACCATCTATAACTAAGGTGTCCAAGATATGACATAAATCTGTGATTCAACTGTTCCCCTAAAGTGAGAAACTCAAATGAAGGCAAAGGGCACCAAGCACACAGGTGATCACCTGATATTCATGGAATATCATGCAAACATACTGACCTAACCTCAATCTTCCCACATAGATATGGAGATTCTTACAGTCTTACAGAGTGCATCATAGTGCAAAAGATAGACAATTTCTATAATTCTTACAGTCTTACAGAGTGCACCAAAGGCCTGGCCCATATATTGATATTTTCACTTGAGAAATGGCGAATAAAGCGTGTGTACAAGCATGTTATAATGTGGGCTGCCCAAACTATATGCTTAAAAAAAAGTTTGATAAAAGGAAACTAGCCACTTCCCAACTAAGTTGGCACCAAGTTATAACTCATTGTGAGGTTATGCTGTCAATTTTATTTAAAATAAAAAGACAAAAAATGCACTTATATGACCAATCTCTTAACTGAATCTGAAATAAACCCAACGAAATAGACAAAATTAAGTGATTAACGTATCAAGAGTGAATATATCTGCAGATCAATAACAGGGAAATGATAGGACATTGCTTCCTAATTCTTTATTATGAAATGAAATTACGTGGAAATGACAGAAAAGGAACTATGTGAGAGAGAAACGAAAGCGTCAAAGACTGACCTCTATAATCAACTCCGGAATTTAGTTTAACGACAACTGGTCGTCCACGAATTGATTTCAGGAAATCAGCTGGGGTTTTCGTGGTCGGTGACCCTTTCTCTCCTGCTCCGCTCATTTTCCTTTATCTTAAATCCAAGTCTACTCTACCTGACGCAAGGGGAAAAAATGGATAACGAACTTCACTCACAATCTCAATACATACAGTAGAACAATTAAACATAAGTAACTCATCATCAAGACACACACACACACAACAAGATCTCCAACATTACTGTTTTATCTTTTAGCAAGTGGTATGCCCTATTTTCACCACTTCATATGTAGTTGGAATAGGAAAACATCAAGCACATAGGATGGACTTGAGAGATGAAAGACAAATTTTATTAAGGACAAATAGAAAAAGTCAATCTCTTATTTACTTTAAGAGAACCCATCTGTTTTTTAGTGTAACTTTTTGAAATGTGGCCAAAACAAGCTGCTTTGATAACGGAAATCAGCTTGTAATTATTAAGCTAAACATAAAACACTTTAAACAATCACTTTGCTTTGTCTTCCACTCATACGACAAGTATATATTAACCTTCTATCACGATCTCCCTCTCTTTTTCGAAACAGAAAACTTGAATTAAGTTTATACCATTTCCCTTTTGAAGTAGCAAAATACTCCATAAACTAAAAATACGGCAAAACAAAATCAAATACGTACAGAATTCAACAAAAAAGTAGAAAACTAAACCACAAAAAACAATTAACACATATAATACCAAATTATCAGATCTCCGAGAATCCACCGGAACCACTGCCAATGGTTGCGAAGTCACCAAAACAACACACGAAAACCTTAAACAAACAAAACCATTATAAAAATTACTTTTTATCCTCCGATTTGGGTGAAAAATTTCAGTAAAAAAAAAAAGAAGCTACGCATGAATTCACAGAAAAGAATAAGAGTCTCACCAAATCCCAAACAAATAGATTCGCCTTCCGGGACAACAGACAATTTACGAAGGAGGGAGTACGGACGGCGGAGGCAAGCGGGGGCGGATTTGCCAGTGAAGGTGAGGACGAAGGAGAGAGAGTTTAGGGTTTTGGGGCTTTTGAGATTTTGGATTTAGATTGGGGGAAAATCTTAAGACAAATTTCCGGTTTTTTTTTTTTTTTTTTTTTTTTTTTTTTTTTTTTTTTTTTTTTAATGTAAACATGACGGTATGGGGCGACCCGCCTTGCTACCCGATTTACACGCCTGACTATGGATAGGACCTATCCATAGTCCAAGCTGAGTTGAGCATCTCTCTTATTTTTTAACGAGAAATTTATAGTAAACTACTTATTTATAAAATTAAATTCCGTTCATTTCACCGATTTCAGTTTAAAATTTAAATCTTATTATAGTAAAAAAATTTTAAAAATAATTACATTTAATTTTTTTATTACAGTAAAAAATTTTAACATAAAATCACATCTCAATTCGAATTAAAAATTCGAATCAGCAAACTAAATAGATCTTAAATTAAATAAATGATAGATTTTAAAACATTTAATAATAAAAAGTAGTAAAATTATTTTTTTTACATAAACTTTATATTTGACAAAAATAATTTTTATCCACGTAAATTAAAATAACACATGTTAAAATAATATAATAACATCTGTTAAAGAGTAAATAGAGTACTTATTTTTAACCTTTCCCAAAAATTTGAAAACTTTCGAAAAAGGATGGAAATAAGCCAAGTTAAAGGAGCAACAAAAATTAATAGGTCGAAGTTAATAGTTTTAAATGCTTTAACATAAACGTCCGTCTTTATTATCCGTTTATTTTTATTTTTACTTTTTTTTTTTTGTTTGCCAAATGGATCCAGACCGCACGTCTTCAATATTTAATAGATATTTAGTTCACGGATTCATAATTATAATTTAAAATTATTCTCAATTTACGTGTATTTTTATGAGAGAAAATACTATAGTGAACCACTTAACCATGATTCAAACCATAACACGAATCCTTATACCAAAACACTTGTCTTATTGTTCAAAAGGTTAACTCCGTGATTATTTTAAGGATTAATTACAAAAATTTTCCTTTGAATTATATTTCTATAACACTTTATTTTTCAATCTTTAAAACGTAATATTTATTCCTCTTAAGCAATGAAATGTTAAAAACAAAAAAAAAAAAAAAAAAAAAACTCTATTAGGGTTTTTAACTCGAAATTGACATTTAATTTACTATTTTAAAAGTATTTTAATAATTTTATGGTTTAAAATTTAATTCAAATCTAAACTAATTTAAATATTAAAAAAAGCTTAATAAACTTTTTTATTCTACCAAAAAAAACTCATAAAAATTTTAAGTTATATTCAATCAATAATGAATGTATCATGATTAAAAGTTCAAATTTAAATTAGTTTTAAATTTAAACTAAAATTTTAATCCATAGAGCTACTAAATACCCCAAAATAACAAATTACATGTCAATTCCCTTAAAAAAGACTTAATGGAGGGAATTTTTTGTTAATATTTAATTGTTCAGAAAGAACGGATGTTATGTTTTAAAAATCGAGAGACAAACTATTACAAGGGATATAATTCAGGATGAGTTTTTATAATTAATCTCTATTTTAAAACTCAAATCAAACAATTCAATCAAAATCATAATTCATGATTTAAATTGATGTTTGGTAGAGAACAAAATAAAAACAATTCAAACATTTGACAATAGGTCAAATCATTGTAGAATTGACCCCTCCCTCCTAAATTCACATAATCCGGATTTTACTTTTTGTCCCACATCAATTTTAAACTTAAAAAATATCATAATTTTTTATTTTAATCCATACTTAAATCATACAATCTAAACAGTAAGCAAAACAAGACCTGAGTATCTAATAGCTCATTCAATTTAAAAATTTAAACAAAAATTTAAATTTTATTAAAAGAAAATGCTGTAACATAAACAATAGCTCAAACTTAAGAAGAGCTTAATAAATCACTCCGTGTTTTACATCTTCAATTAAATTCATTTTGAATCTTCAATTAAATTAATTTTGAACTGTTATTTTCGGTAGCTATCAGTAGCTGATGAGTAGCTATCAGTGGCTGAAAAGGTCTGCGCAACCACTTGGGTTATCACTTGTTTGCTCTATCCAAATAGCCATCACTAGCCTAAAAGTTCTGGCCCACAATTGCATTATTAGCTTTCTTTCTTTCTTTCTTTCTTTCTTTTTTTTTTTATTTTTTTATTTTTATTTTTCCTTCTTGCTACTGATTACATTATTGCTTGATTCCTATGTCGATCAAACTGGATTGCTACTACAGTCATTGTTACACCGTTGCTATCAAACAGTTGCAACCAAGGACGATCAATCATCAATCAATGCAAAAATATTTTAGAACTATGATGGCCACAATAACATCAAAAAGTAGAACATATATTTTCATAAAACTATCATCTAACACTATAACCGCAGAAGCAAAGCATGAGACCAGCAGAGACGGCTGGTCAACATCAACCAATTCAAGCCCAGGGACACAAGGTAATCAAAAACGAAAACAGGATTAAATCCACAACATAAACGCAACAAAGAGAAAACAAACACAAAACGTTGGACTAGACTTCCTCCTGAGCTTCCTCCTCTTCATAATCGTCATAACCCTCCTCTTCAGCAGTGGCATCTTGGTATTGCTGATACTCAGAGACCAGGTCGTTCATGTTGCTCTCTGCCTCTGTGAACTCCATCTCGTCCATACCCTCTCCGGTGTACCAATGCAAGAAAGCCTTTCTGCGGAACATAGCTGTGAACTGCTCACTTACTCTCCTGAACATTTCCTGGATTGAAGTGGAGTTTCCAATGAACGTCGAAGCCATTTTCAAACCAGTTGGTGGGATGTCACAAACAGTGGACTTGACATTGTTTGGAATCCACTCAACAAAGTATGACGAGTTCTTGTTTTGAACATTAATCATCTGTTCATCAACTTCCTTGGTGCTCATCTTGCCACGGAACATGGCTGAAGCAGTCAAATAACGTCCATGTCGAGGATCAGCAGCGCACATCATATTCTTGGCATCCCACATTTGTTGAGTGAGCTCCGGAACAGTTAGAGCTCGGTACTGCTGAGATCCACGAGATGTAAGTGGAGCAAACCCAACCATGAAGAAATGCAAACGAGGGAATGGAATAAGATTAACGGCAAGTTTCCGAAGGTCAGAGTTCAATTGACCAGGGAACCTGAGGCAGCAAGTTACTCCACTCATGGTTGCAGAGATCAGATGGTTCAAGTCTCCAACTGAATAAGCAAAATTATAAGTCAAAACTGGTCAAATAAACGCTACTGGTCCCCCAAACACAAAAAAAAAAAAAAAAAAAAAAAAATTATAACAAAGCATTAGCAGCTTTCGATTATCAGGAAATGTACTAAGATGAGAAACAACAAGCAAATTAACATGCCACAAATGTCTTCTTTCTTTAACAGGAAAGAAACATACTACGGAATCTAAAAAAATCCATAAAACATCCAACTAGATGGCAAATGAACAAAAGAAGAAACTCACAGCTTGGGTGGTAAGCTTCAGAGTTCGGAAGCAAATATCATAGAGAGCTTCGTTGTCCAAAACCATACATTCATCCGCATTCTCAACAAGCTGGTGAACAGAGAGTGTTGCATTGTACGGCTCAACAACGGTGTCCGACACCTTTGGGGATGGAAACACGGAGAAAGTAAGCATCATACGGTCTGGGTATTCCTCTCTGATCTTCGAAATGAGAAGTGTTCCCATTCCCGATCCGGTTCCACCTCCCAAGGAATGGCAAACCTGGAACCCTGAATAATTTCAAGAAACGAATTACTTCATTTAAATTTGTCTGCTCAATAATGAAAATTGATTGCCCCCATGAATTATATGTAGAACAGTGAACCCCGTTTAAATCATTACTAAAATGAATTGTCTTCTTTGCATTATTTAGCTTAATGAAAAAAAAAAATTTAGAAATAACCACAATAAGTCATTAGCAAAAAAAAAAAAAAAAAGGTGTGTTTTGCAGAAAAATCAAACCTAATATCAGTTACGCACTTCTAATTCTCTATATTTCTCAACAAAGAAAGACGAAAACCCTAAAACACAACAGAGTGAAAGTTTAATCAACAAAAACTAACACCGATAAGGATCTATAACCGAATAATATATTAAGTTGAGAAACAAACACATAACAATTCTGAAATTTCATCACTTCATTGAATACAAAGAAGCAGAAAATCACGCCCAAATCAACAAATGAGAAAACGAAAAAGTAGAGGAAAAAAAATAGATAATGAGAATATTCAAAAACCTTAAGTTAAAACTTAAATTCTTCACTGATTTGGCAAAATCGCATCGAGAGAGAACTAAAAAAATGGGAAAAAAAATACCTTGTAAGCAGTCACAGTTCTCAGCCTCCTTCCTGACCACATCCAGGACCGAGTCAATCAACTCAGCACCTTCGGTGTAGTGACCCTTGGCCCAGTTGTTTCCGGCGCCGGACTGGCCGAAAACGAAGTTGTCCGGCCTGAAGATCTGGCCGTAGGGACCAGATCTGACGCTGTCCATGGTTCCGGGCTCCAGATCCATGAGGACGGCGCGTGGGACGAACCGCCCGCAACTCGCCTCGTTGTAGTAGACATTGACTCGCTCGAGTTGGAGCTCGTTGTCCCCTGGTACCGCCCCGTCGAGTCGATCCCGTGCTCGGCGCAAACCACTTCCCAGAACTTGGCTCCGATCTGGTTACCGCATTGGCCTCCCTGGATGTGAAGGATCTCTCTCATTTTCGCTGTTCTGAGTCCGGACGAGTCACTGAGCTCCAGAGAGAGAGCGAGAGAGGAGAGAGAAAGAACAGTTTGTCTTTTGATCTGTGAGTGAGAGACTGAGGTCTGAGAGGGAAGAAATGGGGATTTTAATAATACGGAAGGAGGACGTTTTAACGGCGTCAAGTGGGGCTGGGGAATTAACGGTAAAAGTGACGGCGCCGTTTGGTTTAAGGGGGAATTCGAATTTTGAAAAGAGAGCGGAATATTTTTGAATCTGAATTAGGAGAGAATTTGGAACAACCACAACGAATCTGGAACGTTCATTACGTTGACTACGAGATTTTATTTAGATTCAATGGCTGTGATGAATGTAACTGTATCTGATGTTATGTGGTCGCTCACCTCATGGATTAAGGGAAATTAAATAAATGGGGCCACGCGCTCTTGAAGGAGTGGTGGTGACGTGCCAGAGGCATGTGGACTTGAGGAGTAAAGTGGGGGATTTGTTGGATGAGGCACGTGAGGGGATGAGACTGCAGTGGAAGCACGTGATTTGAAGATAGGGTCATGTGATTGGCACCTTCAGAACAAATTCATTAACGGCGTGTTTGGTTTGTTAGGATTGTTCTTTTAGAATATAATTTGAGTATAATTTTTTGAGTTAAATTTGAGTTATAATTTGAGTTAAAGTTAAAATTTAAATAAAGTTGAGTAAAATTGAATAAAAGTTAAAACTTAAAAGATTATAAATTTAAATAAAGTTAAAGTTAAAACTTCTTTTTTCAATTTTTGACAAAATTTCTTGAATTATATATGCTGATAAAGTTTCTTGAACTATTTGTCTTTGTATTGTTTTACACGTTGACTCCTAAAGATTCCTAGTTCTTATTTATTTTTTGTTACAAGTAATGCAAGATAATACAATGTTGAATTGCATAATAAGGCCGACAATCAAATTTCATGGGATGGCAATATCCTATGTTGTGAGAAATTTTTTATAAGACGTGCCTTCCCTTTTCTGCTACCATAACAAAATTACTAAACAGAGAATGGGTCGGTACCATATAAATAATAATAATAATAATTAGTTTAATAATGAAGCATAATTAATAGAAGGACAATGAGTAAATGACATATGTATCTGTGTGTCGTTTTTTCAGTTGGACCACTAATGTTTGGTTATAAACTTATAAAAAAAGCAAAATATTAAAGCGCCTAACCGATTTCTGAAAAGTGAAGGTGCTGAAATTCCTCTCTCAATATTTTTCTCCCTTTTTTCTGCAGAGTCGCAGACAAATATCTGTCATCTGAAATACATACAAACTGCACCAGAAAATATCCACTGGAGCCAACCCCACATGATGTTAAGGAATATCTTCCAATATTCCAATCACAGTTATATTTTTTTAGGCTCGTTTAGTTCGTTAATTTAAATTTTTAATTTGAGTTAAGTTCGTTAATTTAAATTTTTAATTTGAGTTGAGATATAATTTTATGTGAAAATTTTTTACTGTAACAAAAAAGTTAAATGTAATTGTTTTTTAAAAGCTTTTCTTGTAATAAAACTCGAATTTTAAACTCAAATTGGTGAAATGAAAAAAAAACTTTTATTTTATTTTTATTTATTTATTTTTGCTACTTAATGATAACATCCGAACAGCATTGGATCCAAACTTCCCATGACACGGTTAAAATAATTCACAAATTAGACCTGACAATGACAATGGCATTGAGAGAAGTCAATTAGAGAAGGATGCACCAACCCATTTATTGGCATTTGGTGTGGATCCGTTTGCACATGAAAAATCTGGTTTTGTCGCAGCCCAAATCCTATGTGGCCCACACCAGGAAGTACCAAACTGGAAAACTGTAATGGCCATGGCCCATCCCAAGACGTACCTTGCACTCAAGCCAACGCCCAAAGCTGGTAAAAGTGGGGCACCCACGAGAAACCAACAGAGCAAGGCTCTTAGATGGATAAAAAAGAGACACAAGAATAAGAATAAGATGAGGAGAAGAAGCAATGTTATAATCATATAGAATGACATAAAGCGAGAGAGAGAGAGGAAATGCAGTTATCACTTTATCCTTCAATGGAAAGCTAGCTATTTTGCCATGTATGTTTTACTAGCCATCATTTGTAGAAATCTAACTCATATTACAGGCGCGTTTAGTTGACGATTTGAGTTGAGATAAACTTTATACGAGAACTTTTTTGTAATAAAAAATTAAATGTGACTATTTCTGAGAAGTTTTTACTATAATAAAACTCGAATCGATGAAATAAATGAGCCCTATATATATTTTTGTTGTAATGATATTTAAGGTTAATTCATTGTTTTAAGGATTCGTTGGGAAGCAAAATTTTCCCAAATATGAGCTGTTTGGTTTAACAACATATGATAATTGAGAATGAGGTACTTTTGTATAATTCTTGTGGCTAATCGTAGAGGTGTCCCGTCTGTTACTATTTCTGGCTTTGCCGACTTAGGAAGCAACATATGCCAACATTTCAATAAGGTTATCGAAAGTCGAATTTCAGTCCAATTTCAGGTCCAACGACGATCCTACCTGGTGGACTTACAGGCCTAAAATATATATATATATATATATATATATATACATGTAGCGTGGAATATGTGTGCTTATATATGTGCATAAAGCATATATGAATATTCGTGAATGCATTGTACACACATTGTATATATAATATTTATAAAACAAATCTATATGTATTTCGGATGTTTGTTTATTAAAAGAACTAACTTTGATTTTTTTTTTAAGACAAGACATTTGCAATAAAACGACAAGTCGCTTTAAAAAACGATATCATTTCAAACAAACAATATATTCCTCAGCTGCATGTCGTTTAGCGTACAGACGACAGGGCATGCCAAAGAAACAACATCATTATAAACAAAATGATATAACGCTCAACTACATGACGATTAGCCAACAAAAGTTAAAAAATATCATGTTGTTAAATGGAAAACTAGGTTTTAAATTACATCTAATTGAATTTTTAATAGAACGTAAGTATTTATTTATTTCTTTATTAAAATTTGAAAAGATCTATTTAAATTTTTTTTGCTCAAGTCCTCAAAAATCATGAGCCATCCGGTCATCCATCCGGTCATTAGGGGTTCGTTTAGTTTGTTGATTTGAGTTTTTAATTCAAGTTGAGATGTAACTTTATGTGAGAGCTTTTTCTTTGTAGAAAAAAAAAATTAGATGTATTTTTTATGATATCTTTTTTTACTGTGGTAAAACTTAAATTCTAAACCAATAAAATTGAAATGAACAAGGCCATTATATTGTACCAGGAAAACCATCTACCAAAAATAAAGGCTATGTTTGAAGTTATTTTTGTTTTATTTTTCACGTTTTTAGATAAAGAAAAAATAAAGCAGGGGAGAGGAACAACGTTTGACACAATTAAAGACAAAAGCGAGAATAAAAAATTTTTTTTTGGCTTAGTATACAATGAGAAAAAATAAAAAATGACTTTTTAGTCATTTTTTTATTTTTATTTATGTTTTTTCCTCCTTCAAGTAAAAAGAGATATTCATGGATTTTTTTTTATAATGAAAACAATATCTTAATAAAACTACTAAATACATTTTTAAAATAATTTATATCTGAGATTGAGAAAGATTTTTATTTTTATTTTTATGTAAAAATAAAATCATTTTAAACTGAGTTCTAAATGCACCAACCTTCCCTTCCCAGAAAACTGTAAATTTACGGTTTACCAAAAGTAATGTCATGCCATCTCTACATAAACAAACAAACAAAAAAAAGTATGTAACGACATTGCCGTTTATTGCTTTAACGACACCAATCTTTTATAGTTTTAAACGACATATATTTTTCTTGCAAACGTATGTATATTTATTTGGATTCTCAGGATTAACGACAAGAAGTCTATGCGGAAAACGACCTGTCGTTGAGTTTATGATACAAAGCACACGACTATACGCGGCTTGTAGTTTGAGAGCTAGCTTAAACGTCATGTCACTTTATTCTTAATAAACGACAAACATGTCGAGTTTCCAACTAAATATGTCGTTTACTCAAAACTTTGATCAAACATTCGGCTACGGCACTCACCTTCGCTTCGCAGCCTCCCTCCCCTAATCGAAAAGAAAAACCCTCCTAAACTCCCAAACTCGATTCTCGTTTTTGCAGACCAAAAATGGTGAGCAAAAGACAGAAAGAAGCCCGCAAGAGATTCAAAGTGGCCAACCCAGAACTGTTCCCGAAGCCAGAGCCGACGCCACCGAAAGACCCGAACAAGAAGAAAAAGAAGAGCAAGTTCAAGCGCGACGAGAAGAAGGCCGACCCAAAATCTCGCGGCGATGCGACCAAAAAGGGTCTCAAGAAAGCACCCTCTTAGAGTTCAGGAATGAAGCCCGGCGTGAAAGCTGTTTCATCTGTAAAGCCAAGGACCATATTGCCAAACTTTGCCCTGAAAAGGCTCAGTGGGAAAAGAACAAAGGTTTGGGCCGGTTTGTTTTGAGTTTTCTTCATTTGGGTTTTCGTCTATTCAACGAATATTTAATGGGTAAAAGTGAGGTTTTTTTTTTTGCAGATATGTTTGCTCTGCCGAAGCCGTGGGCATAGCCTCAAGAATTGTCCCAACAAGAACGATAAGACTGTGGATAAGAAGTTGTGTTACAACCCGGACAAAGTGGGCACTCCTTGATAAATGTCCCCAACCTCCTTCAAGAAGGTAATTCATCTTGTTTGTAATATGTGGATTCAGTATAGAATACATAACGTTTAAGCTTTTGATAGCTCGTGTCCAAAGTAGTTTATCTACAAGCACGTATTGTTCATTGGATATCCTGTTTTACCAAACTTTAATGTGAGTATGTGACACGGCATTGGGTAATGTAGATGTAAATTTGTAGTCTCCGTTTGAAGTTGACATGTATATACATACATATATATATATATATATATATATATATATATATATATATAATGACAAAGTTGACATGCGTACTTGGTGGCTTTATAGCTTAACAAGTTATACTTTGTAACTGGTAGATTCTGATAAGATCTAGTTTGAATCCAGAACAATGAAGGAAATCTTTATTGATTAACAAAATGAATTACAGACTTATTGAATTTCCCTGCCCAGCCGTGGCTAAGGCTTCCCAACAGACTCCAGTAATTTCCTGCCTTCTCATTTCCATCCCTTTTTCTTATACTATTTCTCTACCGACTTTCTCTCTCTCTGGCTAACTAACTAATAACAGCCACTAACTCCACGTCACACTCTTCTCCCCTTCCTTACATAAACCTGTCTGAGTAGTGGTTTATCAGCCCTATCGAATTCCTGCATATTTTACGCCACTCAACATTGAAATCAGCGCATTTGTACTTTACATAGTTGTGAAACAAGTTCAGAAACAATTTGATTTAAAATCTTTAGATTTATTATCTACGGTTCTAATCAGAAATGGGAAAGTGAGTTATTGAGCCATTTTATCTGTCTTTACCCTATTCAAAATTGTATGAACATTAACGAGTTGGTTTGGCCTCTTTTGAGGATCATTTACTTCAGGAGTTGATCATATAATGGCGAGGATTGATTCTTTCGTTGACATCGCTGTTTTCTTCTCAAGTATTAAATCATAAATTGGAATTCTTGCTGTTGGTGATGCAGGAGGAACTAAGTTTGCCACTTGCTTCATTTACTTAAGGAGTCTGGACATGAGCAAAAACTGTCCTCAAAAATACTCATAGCATCTATCCCAAAGGTAATTAACACTCTCGTTTTTTGACTCTTTTAAAATGGTGGATATTTGTAGATTGGACAATGTGTTGAGATTACAGATGCTATTTGCTAACGATTCATGTCTGGAGCCATCCCAGAAAATATCTCAGTTAATTGAACGTCATTCCTCCTTTTTTTTTTGCTCCGTTAGGGTGGTTGTTGTAAAATTTGTGGCGGGGTTACACATTTGGCAAAAAGATTGTCTAACAAAGGCAACAGAGAATCTGCAGCTGCTGATAAAGCTTCTCGCACATGTAAGTTTTCTAGTCTTGATGCTTGATGATAAGCTATTCTTGATGGTGTGTTTACAACTTGCAGCAGTATTAGACATAGCATTTCAATTTATACCCTAAATCCTTTCTTGGTAACATTTTCTGAGTTTCACGTTGGGTTTATTTTTATTTTTTTTGTAAAGAATGGCATAGAATGGAGATTCTCTTTAACAACTTGATAATATCTCCACCCTTCATTTTACTTTTAAAGCAAAAAGTTAAACAATGCAAGTAAATGTACAGAATCGACCACCAATAGGGATATTAGTTCTGCTTTTGTGGATATAGATGAACCTCTATAGTCCTGAAAACGATTCTATATGAGGCATTAATATAACTCCACTAGGAATAGTGTTGTTAATGATCCTAAATGTGCTGAAACACCTTAAACAGAATATTAGTGTGACTTTGACTCTACAAGGTCTCGCTGTTAATTTAACCAACCTCAAGGAGGACCATTCTCATCCTTTCTTTGGAATCCATAGTGATGAAATTTTATGCTTTCACATTTCAGATCTCTGATGTCATATGAAGTTTCCTTCTACTTTGGTTGTCTTTGTTATGGGGCTAACAATGGGGCGTTTGATTGGTTTATCATGCTAGTATACTAGTAAGACATTGATTTGTTATGTTCTTTACTCGTTTCCAGTTAGCATAAGTGATGACAGGCCAAGGGGACAGGTGACCAAATTCTTTAGTGGGGATGATGATCTTGAGAGGATGATTTCATAGCAGACGACACATATGGTGGTAAAAGACAAGTCCACTAAGGCAAGGCGGGTTCTGCTTCTGCTCTGGAAAGTAATTTAAAATCAGAGAAAACAAGGGCCCAAAAGTGGTCAATTTTGTTGGATAAGGACGGATGATTTTCTCCGAGATTAAATCCATGTAATCCTTTTGACTCGTTTGTGTTTATCATTTCTCCTTTTACAATTATTGGACATGAGTTTATACTAATTGTAATTTAAATTCTCAGTTTATATATATATATATATATATATATTTTTTTTTATTTTTTATTTTGTTTTTTTTTTCATTGTGGTTGCCTTCATTTTCATTTTGGTTGTTACTCATTTATATTATTCTCTCTCTCTCTCTCTCCAAACTCTTCAAAAGTGTGTGTCCAAACTCTTCAAAAGTGTGTGTTTTTATTATTATTATTTTTTTATTTTTATTGTGGAGAGCGTGATTAAGGACAAAGTTAAACGGAGATTCTTCAATTGTAAGGATAAAAATTTATATGTTTGGTAGTTATAGCAAAAAATTTAGTGATTTTTTCTTTTTTTTTGTTTTTTTTTTCTTAATTTGTTCTTGTTTCTCAATCTCAACCAGACAATTATTCGAAAGAGGATTACAAACATGTTTGAAATGAAAGATCAAATATGCCATATGAGGCGTTTAAACAGATAAATAGTCAAATGCTAAAGGAAAAAAAAGAATAAATACTAAACAATTAATATTGAGAAACAAACATCTTTTACTACTAGTTTTTGTTGTTTGAGGTTTATGGAATTAAACCAAGACCTAAGAAATATATTTTTTATTTTATTTTATTTTATTTTAAGAAAAGAAAACTAACTAAAATGTTCAATATTATGAGGTGCAAGGGTAATTAGTTAAGACTCTGAATAAAGGAACCCTGAGGTGTAAAGATAATTAGTTACTGATCCCAATAATAAGGGCCTTGATTTAGGGCCAGGCAGTAGCCTTAATGGCCTTACCCTTAAGCCAACATTGCCTATCTCTCCCATTTCTCTGTTCCTTTCTTTCTCTCTCTTCTTCCTCATTTTCTCAAAAAGACATTCTCTCTCTCATTGGAGGAAATCATGGTGTCTTTCTTTCTACAATCTTTGCCTGTCCTATGAATTCTCTCTTAACATGATTACTAGAATGAAATCTGGTTTCATCGAAGAAAATGAGGGTAAGATGCGGAAGTTCGTCAAGCCTCTTAGATCAGTTTCATGACACTTTTTTTTTTCCACCCCATGTTTTGCAATCGAATTATTTAAAAATTATCTTGTATTTACACTTCCAAAACAATCAAAAGAAAGGCATCCCAACGTGCCTATTGAAAGAGCAATGTTAAAGGATGGAACGATGCATCTGTTTACATTTATTTGTTTGGTAATGCATATGCAATACAATTCGTTATGTTTCACATGCTTATATTCATTGACTGCCAATATTATATTGGATTAGGCAAACTCGGCATCTGGAATGGCGGTGAGCGACGAGTAAATCAAGTTCTTAGAGCTAAAAAGAGAACTTCCGGTTCATTGTCTTTA